>CM051234.1:288683894-291083894 GCA_027917425.1 Gastrophryne carolinensis
CTATGCTCGGGACTGCTGGGTAAACAGATATACCTTGGTAAGATACTCTTCAGAGATGGATACTCCCAGGTCCTCTTCCCAGGTCCTCTTCCCATCTCCTCACATATCCCGGTGGGGAATCATGCATAGCTCCAAGAGGACTCGATACAGGACAGTGACTGCATGCCCGCTGGGGGGTGCCTGCGTAAGTACATGCTCTAGTTGCGTCAAGGGATTCCTACCCCGTTCCACCATGTTTTTGAGTTGTGACAAATGCACTCAACCATGAGGTATACTGTCCTGGGACCCTTTGCCTTATAATTAAGATTTTATGATGCCCGCAGTCAAGGCACCCAGTGTCAGAGATGGCAAAACAACCCCAAAACATTTTAAAATCTCCACCATATTTTACTTTAGGCACGTTTTTTCTCTTTAGTTTCAGGTAAATGGTAGAATATGCTTTACCAAAAATCACTCTGTCTTGGTTCTCCTCAGTTTTCCCTAAAGTAGTAGTAGTAGTCTAGCTTTGTCTGTCAGCAGTGGGGTCCTCCTGGGTTTCCTACCATTTTTGTTGTGTTTAAAGATCGCCAGGTAGTTTGTGTTGACCCCAATTGTACCCTGAGGACAACTTGGATTTCTTTGGAACTTGATTGGGGCAGCTTTTCCAACATCCGGACTATTTTGTATTGCAACCTTTCTTTACTGTATTTCTCCCATTGAGAGAGCCATAGCCACAAGTTGTAAACTTTTTCAATTATTTTATTTTTCAATATACAAATGGAAACAAACATGTATACCAAAATGTGTAAATGCAATTCTTTTTGGGGCAAATACTTAATTTTCTTGGAAAAATTACACTTGCAGCCATGATTGTATGTATAATGGGAAATTGTGTAGTAACTGTTATATATCTGCCAGGATCTCCTGAAATGGCAGCAAATATTCCACCTCCCAGCAGCGCAGTGTCGACTGAGAACGGAAAACCTGGCCCAGATGTTGTGGACCTGACATTGGACAGTAGTTCATCATCTTCATCGGACGAAGATGATGATCGTCCTGCACATAAGAGACGCTGCTTTGAGAAGGGACTTTTATCGGCTTGTTGACACTTTCTTCTTTTCATATCATGGACTTAGACTTTCTAATTGCAGACAGACACAGCTAGGAAGCTGTGTACCCTCTTCCCGCCAAGACCTATATGCATCACTACTTTGGCAAAGTCCCTTTCACTGATTACCTTAAGAAGCATAAAAGGTCCTGTTTAGCTGGCAAAGAGTAAAGGCTCCCTGTCTTTATTTTGTTAAATTGCATTTTATTAAACTTTTTTTCCCCCGTTTTTAAATTGTGTTTAAGTGCATTACAGGCTGAAACCATTCCATGCCTTGTAAACAACCACTTTTCTTGCCCTTCAGTGCACCCTGAATTCCTTTTCTCAAAGATGTGGTATAGAACAATACTAATAACAAGTCTCTAGTTAGCCTTTTGCTTTGTTTGACTATTAAAATTTCAATTTCTTAAGCTGCAAATGGCAGAATATTGCTGTAAATAGGCATTCATGTAGAGGGCTTTCTATTAAAAAGCCATTACTGGGTGTTTGGAAAAATAACCAGCTTGTTCCACTTTTTTCACTTCCCAGAACTGTATAGGTGGCATAATTGTAATACTTCCAGTATAGTAATATGCAAAATGTGTGGGTTATGTTTAGATTTTTCTTAAGATATTGATGGGAGAGGGGGTTTACTTATTGCTTTCAATCAAACTACCTCTCTTCTATACACGATTTTCTGAGCTACTTGGAGGGGGTGGGGTTGCTGCTCTAACCATTTTCCTCCGTGTATTCAATTTTTTTCTCTATATAAAACCTTTTGCTTTTAGGGCCTCTTTGATTCAGTAGTATTTCTGTTACCATTCATTCTCCACTAAGCTTCTTATGGCAATTATGACTTATGAATTGTTTTAGCCAGCCTTTTTTTTGTAGGGGCAATTCGTTTGTTAAATTATATATATATATATATGTAAATTTCAGCCATGTTTTTTGCCTTTATGTGAATGAGCGTAAGCACTGACTGGTCTGCATCAATATCTTTCTATTCATGCTCATCAACTTATTGCTGAAAATGTTTCAGATGTTTTATTCAAGCTAAACACAAATCATGACTGGATAATTTTCTCCACAAACTATCTGCTGGTGTAATTTTTCTTTTCATATTTAATATCGTTTAATATTTTGTTGTTATCCTTACAGTTACAGCTAGTGTACAAATATGTGCAAAGATCTCTGCAACCCTGTTCTTTTTGTTTCACATTTATACTGAACTTTGGGAATCTTGGGAATAAAGTTACAGCTCCCTTAGTAGAATTTCTACCTTGGCTCTAAAATGTACACTTTAATACAGCCTTGGGTGAAAGTAAGGAATGTTGGGTACATTGTAAATATGGATTTACATTTGTTAGCCCTCGCCAACTTTCGTCTGTACATATAACTTTGCCCAACATAAGCCAAAGCTTCTCTATATTGCACAGTGAAGAAGCTAATCTTAACGTTGTCACCTCTGTGGAGATCTAGCTTCGCTTGCTGTAATTCTGTACTTTTTTTTTTTTTTTTTTTTGATTCTTGGGGACAAATGTTGGTACCTGTCACTAAATGTGGTTTTCTAGTGATTACACATTCAAAATGTAGGGCCTGATGTATCAAGGACTACCTGCCAGACTACACCATATTGGTGCAAAGTAGACTACTGCAAAATATAATTTTTTACAGCATGTTGTTGCTCCATTAATGTTTAGTAAATATTTCTTGGCATGCAGCAATGTGTGCCTGTGTTAAAGGAAAAAAATGGGGTAGTCTGTTAGATAGTTTTTTGATAAATCAGGCCCATAGTTTTACTGGGACGAGTGATTTTCATCTTGTCACGGCTTGCAAGAAATTAGGCCAGACCTCTACAATAGGACGATGACACAGCAAATTCATGCTATACTGAAAGAAGTTTTGGCTACTGTTGAGCTTTAATGAGTAGTAGCTTTTTTGCTTTTTGTGAAGCTGATGCTGAAATATCTAGTATGCAGATTGTTATACAGTCAACTGGGTCTTCCTGGCCCTTTTTAAAGTAAGGAACCGGATGCACCCTTATTCATTACATTAAAATCCACCTCAAAACTGATGCCTGTTTTTACCATATTACTGGGTGCATGTTGCAAACCCCATTAGCCAGAAACACCCAGCTTGTAGTAACAGTAAATGGCAAATTACTGTAGCTGCTGTTTTTGAAATATAAAAAACACAAACCTATTAAACCGTTTAAAACCCGTCATGTAAATAGTTGCCACATCAGAAAGTAGAAGGCCTTACTGAAGGCCTTACATTTGTCAGACTGCAGTCTTCAGATTTCTTCATTCAGTAAGTCATTTAAATGCCATCTTTCTAAAGGCATTCTCATTACCCTCATTCATTTTAGGTGCACTTAAAAGTGGTGCATGGAATTCTGTGCATCTTGGTCCCTGACCAATCATCTTGCATGATGATCCTTTCTTTAAACCGTGTTAATCTGTCTGAATGTTTTAATTCACAGTTTAACTGTATATATGTTTATATTTTCCCTGGTCTGTTCCCTACCAGATTTATTAGATTAATGGACCATTGTCATGTGCTGCATTGGTCCACTCAGACTCAATACTGGAGCTTTTTTTTTGTTAACTCTGCTTGGTTATAACCAATTTACAGACTGTACTGGGTGGCCCATCATATGACCAGTTAAACTTAAAGGAGTGTTAATCATGTCCTATGTACAGACTATAAATCCTACACTAAATCTTTAGCCAGATATTCTATTTTTTTTTATTCATTTCTTTGCGACCTATATACTGGAATTGGAATTTTTGCAGCATTTTAGAACTGTAAGATGCCAATTTCATGTGTTCTTATAATTTAATATTTTTAAAACTGTTTGGTCGGTCTTTTCTGTCTGTAAACATGTTATTTTTCCTTTTGTTTGTAATTTACATGCAGTTTTCTCTCAAACGTTTCCCTTTTTTGTTTCTTTTTCATTTTTCATTCCACAATTTAACATAACACTCAAAAGATAGTGTTTGTTACAATAAAGAGATTTACAATTATATAGTTGTTGTAGGTTTTTTCCCCCCCCCCCATTTATGCCAGATGTTTTGGTCTTATAAGAGGTAGACACACTACTGAGCAGCATGCAGTAAATCTTTAGTTTTAATCAGAATTTTCAACACATTTCATATAATCTAGATAACAGGAAAACCATTGTAGGTACATGGGTCACTTATGCATTTTTGGTTAGAGACAACATGACCCCCCCCACAAGGGAGAACATGAGTAAGCATAATTCACCTGATAATGATGCACAGTTTGCAATAGGCGTTTATGGTATTGGGTTGAAATATAAAGTGAGAGTTCCCCAGTGTGAGTGTTTCGCCTAAAGCACATCCTTACTACTTGTTACATTGACTAATATCTAATGTAGCCTAAATACTCTTAACTAGAGCTGGAGATCTAGAGATGCATTCCCTGTTTTTATGGGGTATGCTGAAAATTGACATTGCTTCTAATAGGTTCCATATCTATCAAAGTGAGTGAAAACGACATGGGGGGGGGGGGGGGGAGAGCCTATTCCTATAAAGAGAAAATACTGCTTAATCCTGAATCCCTAAAGGCGCTCCATTCAGCTGATTATATGTATGTACTCTTGGACGCACCCGAAAAGTTTGTCTTCAATTTGGTGGATAGTCTTGTTCTTGTACCCAGTCTACCAGTGTGGGTAGCGCTTGGGATGCCAGGGAGTAATTTGTTTTAGCAGTGTTAAAAAAACAAAAACTTTAATCTGAGATTAATATCCAGGGATGAGGGCAAGGATTGAGTGGAAAGGTAAGATGCAAGAGTCGCGTGACACCTTCTCTTTTTTTTTTTTTTTTTTATTTTTTTTTTTTTTTAATAGTATTCCTTTTATTTACTACTTTAATCTTTGGGGCTTCCAAGTCCACCGTCGGTAAGTGGATCAGACAGGCAGTGGCTAAGGCCTATGCCTACAAAGGTAAAAAGTTCTCGGGCTTTTGGCTCATTCTACCACAGCTGTTGGCATGTCCTGGGCTTATCGGCATCAGGATACAGTGGAACAAGTGTGCAGGGTTGCGACCTCAGTTTACACCTTTACAATTTTATCAGGTGGATGTGAAGGCATCGGCTGACGTTTTGGGCTGTTTGGTGTTGCAGGCAGCGGATCCTCTGATTAGTTTCCGCTGTTCAGCATTAATTGTCTTGGTTCACACAGTTGGCCTGTTTCATTGCTCAGAGGTTGATGTGCCCACCCCTAAAAAAGGGACTGCTATAGTATGTCCCACAACTGTCTGAATCTCCCTCAAAATGGAGCAGAAGATGAACCAAACCTACCTTTTTTTTTTTGAGCACTCGCCTGTAAAAGTTTTCCCTGTTCTTTCCCTCTGCCTTGACAGTCCCTCCCTTTGTTTTTCTTGTTGCAACTGCATTGTTGTCTTGGGTGCAAATATTATGGTGGTTCCTAAATTGTCTGCCCCTGGGGCATTGGTGCTGTTAGTTACTGCTTTGACTTACTGGTAACTGAGCGCAGCCTTGCCCTTTATAGGCTAGGTCAGAGGAGTTTCAAGTTTGTGCCGACCACTCCTGTCAGCTTAGTGTCTGAGTATCTGAATTTCTTACAAGGTGTAGCAGAAGAACAGAGAACCATTTTACAGGACAGTTCTCACAAAATGGTGTTTTTCTCTCCCATTCCACTCCAGGCTGTCAGAATTCAGAGATGAATGGGTTATTTCTCGACCGAAGGGTGTGGACTGCAAGACAAAGTCGTGGCTCTTTCGGCCTACTATATTCAGCTGTTATTCTATATTCGGCTGCAACACCACAATCCAGTTTCATTCTTGCAGTTGGACTAGACTGCAAAGGTTAATTGGATTTTCTTTCTTTCTATAGGGCTTTACCTAGGAAGCGGGGGAATTTAACCCTGTCTTCCACGTTCTATCTCCCACCAATCTATTTGTCCCTCTATGCCTCCTCAGCTTTGCTACGGTTCAGGGTGGTGGGGGTAAGCGCCAGGGTCCTGTGGAGCTTCGGAGTGTCACTTTGATTTTGTTAAGTTGACGCTCTGGACTGGCAGTTTTTTTTGTCTGAAGCTTGCAGGGGAAACTGGGGGCATATACTATCCTCCTCTATTCTTAGTATACAGTACGTCCTGCTCCAGATAGATTACTTACACTTGCGTTATCCTCCGCCAGATGGCGCTGCACTGCAGAGACATGTAAAACAGGCTCCTCCCGGCCCCTCAAATACCCGGGGACCTCCCACAAATCCAAAAATGGTCTGTAAGTGCCCTTGCGGGCAACTTTAATACTCTTTATTTTTCTGTGTATGACTCTGACACCCCTTCTTCTCATTGTGTCTTTCAGACCAGTGAATCCAGTGGCTTCTCCCAGCCCGGTGTAATTGTAGTTGGGCCTAGTATAAGTACTCCCACTTCCCTAGTGGGTCATTGGGGCATCCAAGGTTGCTTTAGAGCGTCAATCCCTACTGGCATATTGTGCCCAATAATCACCATATGGAGGCATCCCAGGATATTGGGACCGGGGTTCCTTCGGGACAAGCCCGGCTGTGTGTAGCTTGTGGGGTCTCACCTATCAGCGTTGACAATGTGCGGGTCTGTGTCCCTTGCGCACAGCAGGCGCTAACGTTGCAACCCGCCCCTCCGGTGGCCGGGGCTGCACCTCGTCTCACCTCTCCCCCAAGCTTGAGTCTCGCCCCCATTGAATTACATACAAGCAGGGATTCTCAACCTGATGTGTCTGCTAGACTGGCCAGTGTTGAAAGATTGATCGCTAATACCTTAGCACGTAAGGCCTCTGCTAAAAAGCGTCACTTAACTCCTGATGCCACTCCGTCTCCTATGGAATCTGAGGAGTTGTTGCATCTGTATGGCTATGCCCCATCAGACGAAGGGGAGCTGTTTTATGACTCGGGGTCATCTGATGAGAGACTCGGGGGGTCATGACGATTCTGGCTCTGACCCCTGGACCCGGATGATACTGACAGACTGCTGGTCCAAATATTTGAGGTTTTGTCTATCTCTCCCCCTGTTGCGGCTCCCAGGCAAAGGGGGGAGCTTTTTCATACTGCTAAAGCTCGTTTAGGAATTTCCTGAGCAAACCCATTTCAATAACCTTGTGCTTAAGGAGTGGGAACGTCCCAGTAGACTTCCCGGCATACCTAAGAGTTGGGACAGAAAGTATCCCTTTCCTGCTGACATGGTCAAGTGCTGGTCATCGCCCCCTGAGGTCGATGCTCCTATTCTAGGGTTGTTTAACACCTCTATTATGCACTCCCCTGACACTACTACGCTGCGGGACGCTGAGGACTGGCGCATTGACCAATTTGCATGTCATGCCTTTGCGTTTGTGGGGGCGGCGCTGCGCTCGCCATTACGTCTGTGGCGCTCAGGACCCTGATCAGAAGTGTACTTGATGGGTCTGATGAAGGGCAGCCTGATACATGTAATGCACTGTCTAACTGTGATATGTTTGTGAACTTTATCCTATCTGCCTTGGATGATGCTATTAGGATGTGTGCCAGAACCTCTGCCTTGGCGGTAGCTATACGCTGCGCGGTCTGGCTGCGCCAGTGGGCTGCTGACAATGTTTCTAAGAGGGCCCTTACTGGGCTTCCATTTAAGGGGCTACGCCTGTTTGGAGATCGCCTAGACCTTTTTGCTAAAGGAAGTAAGTTACCCCAGCGCAGGCGGCAGTCTCGGCCCTTTCGGTGCCAGGGGCCCCCTTCACTCCCCTACCGCGGTGCTAAGCAGGGCAAAGGGGTGTCCTTCGCGGGGGCTCGTACAGATTCCTGGTGCAGGAACAGTGGACGACGCCCCGGCGCCTCCTGGGGCTCTAAACCAAAACCCTCTCCCAAGCCTCCCCAGGCATGATGGGGCGACCTCGCCTGTCGGGGTGGGGGGACGGCTACAGCACTTTGCACACGTCTGGAGGCATCATGTCTCAGACAGGTGGATTCAGGAAGTAGTGTCCTGGTTACAAGATAGTTTGCTGTGCGCCCCCTCCCCCTAAGATTCGTCAAGTCCAGGATCCCCCAGGACTCTGCCTCAGCTCAGGTCTTGATGCAGGCTGTGCAAGGCCTTCTGGATATGGGGGTCATTTGCAGTGTCCCCTTAAGGGAAAGAGGCAAGGGGTTCTATTCCAACCTTTTCACAGTTCCCAAAAAAGATGGGTCAGTCAGGCCCATTCTGGATTTAAAGATCCTCAACAAATTTGTCAGAAACAAGCGTTTTCGCATGGAAACTCTGCGCTCGGCTATTGGCTCCCTGCGCCCAGGGGATCTCATGACGTCGGTGGACATCAAAGATGCTTACCTTCACATCCCTGTGTTCCCTGGACACCAAAGGTTTCTCAGATTCACGTTGGAAGATCAACATTACCAATTTGTGGCCCTGCCCTTTGGTCTCACCTCAGCTCCCAAAGTGTTCACCAAAGTGTTGGCAGGGGTGATGTCTCTGGGGCGGTCAAGGGGCATACGCTTGCTACCCTACCTGGACGACATACTCATCACCTCTCGGTCTCTGCAACAGGCAGAGTTGGACACTCAGCTGGTGGTGTCCACCCTGGAGTCCTTCGGCTGGGTGATCAATCACCCCAAGTCCTCCCTGTCCCCTTCCTCTGTGACTCCATTCCTGTGAATGATTCTGGATATGATTCAGTCAAGGATATTCCTTCCTCAGCAGAAGGTGGAAGCTCTAACTGCACAGGTGAGGTTCCTGCTATCGTGCCCTCAGGCAGGGAATGCAGTTGGTGGGCCTGATGGTGCCATGCTTCGAGGCGGTGCCCTTTTGCTCAGTTCCATTTGAGGCCTCTTCAACTTCACCTTCTGTCAGTATGGGACAAGGATCCAACGTCCTTGGACGGGATCTGTGTGCTTCCCCCCTCGGTCCGACGGTCCCTTTCCTGGTGGTTGGACCACAGGAACTTGATGGGAGGCAGATCCTTCCTGGCCCCTTCCTGGCCCCCTCCTGGGAGAGTCACCACGGATGCCAGTCTGTCAGGATGGGGGGGATTCTGGAAGTCCCTGCGCTTCCAGGGGAGGTGGGGCCCTCAGGAGGCTCACTTACCCATCAACATTCTGGAACTGCGGGCAATCAGGTTGGTACTGGAGCAGTTGACCAATCACCTGAGGGGTGGGTCTGTGCAGGTGCGCTCAGACAACAGGACGGCGGTTGCCTACATCAACCATCAGGGAGGGACCCGGAGCAGGAGGGCCCTCCAGGAGGTGTCTCGGATTATGACATGGGCAGAGGCCAACGTTCAATGCATTTCGGCTGTGTAAATCCCGGGGCAGAGAACCTTCTGGCAGACTCTCTGAGCAGGGGGACCTCTCGTCAGGGAGAGTGGTCCCTCTGCAACAGGGTATTCCAGTCCCCTGTGTCACCGCTGGGGGCTACCGGATGTGGATCTGTTCGCGTCCCGTCACAATCACAAGCTTCAGGCTTTTGTCTCCCTGTCTCAGGATCCTCTGGCCTTGGCCACGGATGCTCTGTCCATGTCATGGCAGGAATTTCGGCTCCCGTATGTCTTTCCTCCATTTCCCCCTGCTGGGCAGGGTCCTGCGCAAGATTGCTCTGGAAAGGGTGCCAGTGATTCTGGTGGCCCCCAGGTGGCCAAGAAGAGTGTGGTTCGCAGACGTGGAGCAGATGGCAGTAGATCAGTACGTCCTGCCAGCAGTACCAGATCTGCACACTCAGGGCTCCCTACGCCATCCCAATTTACAAACTCTGGCTTTGACGGCCTGGCTGCTGAAACCTCCATCTTGATGGAAAGGCTTGTCTGCCTCCGTGGTTGAGATCATGGTGAAGGCTAGGAAGCAGTCTTCCTCTTCCATCTATTATAGGGTTTTGGCGTGCCTACATTGATTGGTGTGAGTCTAGGTCTCTTCCCTGTCGGGTGTTCCCAGGGTTCTAGAGTTCTTACAGCAAGGCTTGGAGTCTGGTCTTCAACTCATTACTTTGAAGGATCAAGTTTCTGCCCTGTCTGTTTTCTTTCAGAAGTCCTTTGCTCAACATTCCTTGGTCAAGACTTTCTTTCAGGGGGTTACTCATGTGCGTCCCCCACGAAAACCTATGGTCCCTGTTTGGGATTTGAATTTGGTCTTGTCTGCCTTGCAGGGTGCTCCCTTTGAGCCTATTCAGGATGCTGCTCTGGCTGTACTTACCCTCAAGGTTGTCTTTCTGGTGGCTATTACTTCAGTCAGGCGTGTGTCTGAGCTGGCGGCTCTGTCTATCCAGCCTCCATACTTTGAGAGACACCAGGATAAGGTGGTGGTCTGCTTTAAGCCGGATTTCCTGCCTAAGGTGGTGTGTGCTTTTCATTTGAACCAGGATATTGTTCTTCCTTCCTTGTGCCCTAATCCTAGTAATGCTAAGGAAAGGGTTTTGCACTCCTTGGATGTGGTCAGGTGTCTGAAGTATTACCTAGTAGTCACTGCGTCCTTCAGGAAGACTGATGCTCTTTTTGTGGTCCCTTCTGGTCCTAGGAAGGGTTTGGCTCCTGCCAAGTCTACTATCAGCAAATGGATCCGTCAGGCTGTGATTCAGGCCTATTTGGCTAAGGGGAAGAGTCCTTCCAGTAGGGAAGACAGTTATTCAGACTCTGAATCCTCTACTCAGGTGGATCCTTTGTTCAAGGATCAGATGGAAGGCCTAATTGGTTCCATTTTAGAGGCTCTGCACATTCACCTTCAAAAGTTCCCAAAAGAAAACAGGGAAATTTGTTCAAGCCAGAGAGACCGAGGCAGTAGTTCCGAGCAAACTCCTTTTTCCAATATTGTCCGCAAGGAATGGGTGAAGCCAGATATGCTCCCTTCCATTCCTAAGGTCTTGGATACCAAATATCCTATTCCCCCTTGGAGCTGGTTAATTTATGGTCTCTCCCTCCTGTGGTTGACTCTTCAGTTTCGGGTCTTGCATTTCACTGTTATGCGGAGATGCAAATAGATCAGGTGGCTCGCCATGCCTTCTCTTTTGTAGGGTCTCCTGTGCCACTTCCATAGCATCTTTGGTGAACAGATTCTAGGACCCGATCTCGGTAGGCTTAGCCTTATTAGTCTTGCTAGTGGCATGAAGGCTTTCCTTATGGCTAAAACAATGGTCGGCGGAAGCGACCTCCAAGAAGTCCTTAACAGGACTCGCCTTTCAAGGGGGATGATTCTTCTGGGAACCTCTAAACTTCTGCAAAGAAAGGAAGTCTACTCCCTTTTTTGAAAATTCTCCAATTCTCGGCCCTCTTGTGGTGGCAGAAGTTCTGCCTCTTAGGCCTGTTCCAGAAATCTCTGTGGTAACCCGAAGTCTCAGAGTAATACAAGATCATTTTGGCGGGATAAGACAAAGCCCCCTGCTAAGCCCTCTCAAGCATGAAGGGTCAGCTTCTGCAGTTTGCGCCCGCTTGGAGGCACCATGTGTCAGAGCTGTGGATACAGGAGGTGGTGTCCTCGGGTTACAAGATTGAGTTGGGAATTGGGTCTTCCCAGAGGTTTCTTTGGTCAGGGTTGTCAGGGAACCGCGGTCACGTGGTCTCACTACAAACCAGGGACCTCCTGACACAAAGACCGCGTTCCCAAAACCCTTTGTCCGACCCCTCCTATCAGGGATACAAGGCCCAAAGCCTCCGGACCGACAGATTCTTGGTTTAAGGCAAAAACAGATCGCTCAGATTAAATATAAGTTTTAATGCTATAAGCACACTAGGCAGCAATAACAAACTTTTAACTATGAGGTAATATGAGATGATACAGGTGATACAAATATGCTATTCTGAGACGGATACAGGATAGAGTGCGTTACACAGAGAAACAATAAGCGGTTACCTTAGTTGCAGAGTAGCAGTGATGACGGGGAGCTCTCACAAGGGGTATGTCAAGAGCTTATGATGATGGGTACCTCCAGTATGCTGACCGCATATCCCCTCCAGATGAGTGACAGCTACCTGGCTCCAGCCCACCCTATTCATGCTGCGAGGGCCCTCCGCCCCCCTCCCCTCTGTGGGACGGGATGTCCACTCCCATGGTTCTGGAGCGTGCTTTTGCCCTAAAACCCTTTAGAGGTTATAACTTGGAGCAGGGGGGTCGTATGGCCTTGGAAGCAGTACCAAGGTTTCTTAAAGGGGGATGCCGACAATGGCGATAAGGTGCAATATAATATTTGACCTATACCTCACACCTCCCCCTCTAAAAGGGCGCTAAGGGGCAGCGCTCCCTGCTGCTGGCCCGTGTGCCCCCTATCCCTGTCTGTAGCACTCCATGGCAGCACCATGCCCATAGTGCTGTTTCGGGTTGGGGATTTTGGGCAAGTTCCACATCCCTCCGGAGTAGGGGTTGGACCACTCCCGGAAGGGGTGTAGGGTGGCCCATAGCTGGGACCGCGGGTCCACAGTCTGCCGATGGCAACTCATCCCTTTCTGCTTTACCCGAGCGATGCATGTTGCCAACACTGGCTAAGGAGGCAGCCCCGAGTTGGTGCCTGCCTAACCTCCAGCACCATGAACTGGGTCCCCTGGATGGAGAGTCTACCCTGGGGGGGGACCTTCCTTGGGAAGGATCTCCCACAGGGCAGTACCCACCCTGTCAGCCCAGGTGTGTGACAAGGCCATTGAACTTTGGCCCTGGGTGGCATAGTCCACCGCCATTGGTACAAACCTCTTTCTTCTGGGAGATCCCTGGTTGAGCCCCACCGCACCCAGTGTAACATCGGCAGCCACATCCCTGCTTCTGGCCCTGGTGCCACTTGCCATGCCTGCAGCTGCTGGTCACTGACAGATATTGCACACTCTTGCGATCACACAGTTTACTGTAACCACTCTCAGAATATGCCTAGTGTTGAGCTGATCTTAAGATCCCAGCAAAAGAAAAGCTACTGCTGGTAATCTTTAGTGTATATGAGTATGGGGCCCACACTCACACTATTTGCCTTATCCCACCGCGCTGCCACCAATTTGTCAGGGAACTGCGGTCACGTGGTCCCACTACAAACCAGGGACCTCCCGGCACAAAGACCGCGTTCCCAAAACCCTTTGTCCGACCCCTCCTATCAAGGGATACAAGGCCCAAAGCCTCCAGACACACAGATTCTTGGTTTAAGGCAAAACAGATTGCTCAGATTAAATATAGGTTTTAATGCTATAAGCACACTAGGCAGTAATAACAAACATTTAACTATGAGGTAATACACATATACAGATACAGGTGATACAAATATGCTACGGTTACAGGATAGAGTGCGTTACACAGAGAAACAATAAGCGGTTACCTTATATGCAGTTGCAGAGTAGCAGTGATGACGGGGAGCTCTCACAAGGGGTATGTCAAGAGCTTATGATGATGGGCACCTCCAGTATGCTGACCGCATATCCCCTCCAGATGAGTGACAGCTACCTGGCTCCAGCCCACCCTATTTATGCTGCGAGGGCCCTCTGCCCCCCTTCCCCTCTGTGGGACGGGATGTACCCTCCCATGGTTCTGAAGCGTGCTTTTGCCCTAAAACCCTTTAGAGGTTATAACTTGGAGCAGGGGGGTCGTATGGCCTTGGAAGCGGTACCAAACTATCTGGCTGGACGCCGTGCACCCAATGAGTCCAGAAATGGGGTTCCTAAGGAATCAGAAACTTAGATCTCCGTTTACGGGGCTTTACTTTATTTCTGAGAATGCAATTACCTATCCCCTTATGCGGTTTTGTGAGCCGGTTCTGATCCTGTACCTGGTTTGGTGCTGGGATACATGGACGCGCAGTTATGGAGCAATTTCTGTTGGTGCCGTCAGTCTGCAGTTTTCATCCTTGATATGACAAATTCACAGCAAGGGGTCCAGCGAGCTACAGATTAAGCGGCATCTTCCCAGACTAAGGTGTGACAATCAGCAGGAAAGCAGCATCACAGGGGGTCTGTGATCTGTGCTGCTTAAAGGAGCAGTATCGCAAATTTTACTTGGTGACTAATATTTAGCCCTTTGAGTGCCAGCCTACCGAGATTTTTTGTCACACTCTGTTGCCCGACGACTTTTCACGTTTTTGCGCTACACGTGTGCAACCTTGATTTTTTAAGGGATTTCCGGGGATTTCCATGAAAATGTATATATTGTTTTTTTCAGCAGAGTCTGGGCTTCAACATGAAATGTCTTGTTTGGCATTTTTTTAGTGTATTCTCAATACTTTTGGGTGAAATATGTGCAAAAAAAATGAAAAAAACCTATTGTTTACAATTTGTAGTTTTTTTGTAATAAAAAATGTAAGTTTGTTAATAAAATATTATTGCGTGTGAAAGCCCTATTTCTCCCGGTTACAATGGTACCACATATGTATAGGTATACCCCTTTCCTGAAACAGCAGTTTAGGAGATTCCAGATAGGATACAACTATGCAATATGATTGCATAGTTGTAAGGGGTTAATAAAAAAAAAAAAAATGACATAGGGTCCCCCTTACCCAGCATTACCAACCCGGACCAGCTATGGGGGCTTGTAGAACAGGGCGCAGGGGCCAGCGTTGGTGGCCTCTGGCCCTGCAGGCTACTAGCCCACGTGGCCCGGGCCCTTCTGCCCCCCCCCCCGGCCGTTGGGGAGGCAGGTAATGGGGGGCTGGGGGTTATGGCAAGTCACCAGCTTGCCGCAGGTGACTTGCCATACCCAGAGCCTTGTGAACTGGTATAAGGGGTCTCATGGACCCCTTACCAGTTCACAAAGGGTTAAGTTAAAAAAAAAAGACACCAGACAAATATTTTATTCTTTTTTTGACTTATACTTACCTCCCATCCAGTGTCCCACGCTGCTGCAGATGACAGTTGTCGGTAGTGATCGAGGCAGGGAGATCAGAGCCACCCTGCCTGCCACCCTCCCTGCTGCGATCGCTACCGACAACTGTCAGATCGCTGTCCAGGTGCCGGTAACCCGAGGAGCGGGATGACGTCGTCATGTGGGTGGGGCTAGGGGCGGGGCCAGCGCCAGCCGAAGAGGATGGTGAGGGCCCGTTTCTGGGCCCTCACAAGCAGCGTGGAAAGCCCAGGGGGGGGATCGGAGCCCCCCCCGGTGAAGAGAAGACCCGGGGAGAGCCATCGCGCTGCGAGGTGAGTAAATGTCATTTACTGTTTTTTGTTTTTTTTTGTTTTTTTACAGATGTCGGTGCCGGCGGGGGGGGGGGGCCTATTCCGGGCTGGCGGCGGAAATCTAACAGCGGATTCTTGTACAGAATCGCTGGCCTTTCAAATGAGGGGTAAGGTAAGTCTGTATGTTTTTTACTTTTTGTTTTATGGGCCTCTAAAGTCAGCTACGTGACTCTCACGTAGCTGGCACTTAACGGTTGGAGAGGCAGCTACGTGAGAGTCACGTAGCTGGCACTAGAAGGGATAGATGGTACTTTGAATGTAGGTAGGTGTTGGAGTAAGAATTACAAATTTATAAAAAAATTATGTCTGTGTTGTGCAGCTGGAGACTAATAGCTCATGTTTATGTCTGCTGAGTGTCGGGGCCCGACACTCTGGCCTGTTCCACGCTGAGGAGAGGGGGAAACAATGTAACAAAGTAATCAGATGTTCAGTACTGGCAGCCGTCCAGCATAAGATAATATTGCAACATTGCCTGGCCAGAACTCATATATCTAAAACAGAAAGAAAAGCTCAAGAAGTCATTTAGCTCAATGGTAAATTCAATGTCCGTTTGAACCAGAGAGTCATTGGTTCGAATCTCAGACTTTTAAACCACGCTTAGAGTTTCCTGAGCAAACTCATTTTAATAGTCTGGTGCTCAAAGAGTGTGAACGGCCTAGCAGGCTTCCCGGGGTACCAAAGAGTTGGGATAAGAGGTATCCCTTTCCCGCTGAGGTGGTTAAACTTTGGTCATGTCCTCCTGAAGTGGATGCACCGGTTTTGGGGTTGTCCAACACATCCGTCATGCATTCCCCTGACTCTACTACCCTGCGGGATGGGGAGGACAGGCGCATAGATCAGCTGTCTTGCCATGCTTTTGCATGTGTAGGGACCGCGCTGCGTCCGGTCTGTGCCTCTGTTATTACAGTTGTTGCTATCAAAAGCCTGCTCAGGAGTGTCTTGGATGGGGCCCCTGATGATGCAAGTAGTGAAGAGTATAGAGCTGTTCTGTGTTGTGAGGAATTTGTTGCATATGTTCTTTCTGCCCTGGATGATACCATTAGGATGTGTGGCAGGGCAGCTGCCTTGTTGGTGGCGATATGCCGCTCGGTCTGGCTGCGCCAGTGGGCAGCTGACAACGCTGCTAAGAAGGCTCTTACTGGGTTTCTCTTCAAGGGGCTGCGCCTCTTAGGTGAATGTCTGGACTTGTTTGCTAAGGGAGGCAAGTTACCTCAGCGTAAAAGGCAGCCCCGGCCTTTTCGGGGTTCAGGTCTTCCGTGGTTCCAGAGTTGGACGGGGAGCTTCCTTTGCTGGGGCCCACGGAGATTTTTGGGGCAGGGGCAGAGGACGTGTGTGTCCTGGTTCCTCCTGGGGTCCCAAGCCTATGTCCTCTCCCAAGCCCCCTCAGGCATGATGGGGCGCCCTCACCCATCTGAGTGGGGGGACGGCTTCGGCTCTTTGCTCACATCTGGAGGCGTCATGTCTCAGACCAGTGGATTCAGGAGGTAGTGTCCTCCGGTTACAAGATAGAGTTTGCAGCCTGGCCGCCCCCAAGATTCGTCAGATCCCAGGTAGCTCAAAACCCCTTGTCAGCTCAGGGTCTGTCCTTTGCTGTCCAGAATTTTCTGGAATTGAAAGTCATCTGCCGGGTGCCCTTAAGGGAAAGGGGCAAGGGCTATTATTCCAATCTTTTCACTGTTCCCAAAAAAGACGGGTCCTTCAGACCCATCCTGGATTTAAAACGCCTCAACAAATTTGTCAGATTCAGACACTTTCGCATGGAGACTCTACGCTCAGCTGTGAATTCTCTACGTCCGGGGGACTTCTGTAGACATCAAGGATGCTTACCTTCACGTACCAATCTTTCCAGGTCATCAGAGATTCCTCAGGTTCGCTCTGGAGGATCAGCACTAACAATTTGTAGCCTTACCCTTCGGTCTCACCTCGGCTCCCAGGGTATTCACCAAGGTGCTGGCAGGAGTGATGGCTCTGCTGAGATCTCAGGGCATTCGCATTCTTCCCTACTTGGACAACATTCTCAACACTTCTCAGTCCTTCCAGCAGGCAGAGCGGGATACCCAGCTGGTGGTGTCCACAATGGAGTCCTTCGGCTGCGTGATCAACCACCCCAAATCTTCCTTGTCTCCTTCCATGGCGAAGTCCTTTCTGCGAATAACTCTGGATACATCTCAGGTCAAGATCTTTCTTCCCCAGCAGAAGGTGGAGAGTCTTCAAGCGCAAGCTCAGCTCCTTCTGTCTTGTTCTCATCCGTCCATCAGGCAGGGAATACAGCTGGTGGGCCTGATGGTGGCCTGCTTCGAGGCGGTTCCATATGCTCAGTTTCACATGAGGCCTCTTCAGCCAAATCTTATGTCAGTTTGGGATCGGGACCCTGTGTCCCTGGATCAGGTGTTTGTTCTGTCCCCTCTGGTCAGGCGGTCTCTATCGTGGTGGCTGGACTCAAGGAACCAGCTGGGGGGCAGATCCTTTCTGGCCCCTTGTTAGGAGACTGTCACCACGGATGCCAGTCTGACCGGTTGGGGGGGCTTCTGGAAGTCCCTGCAATTCCAGGGTCAGTGGGGGCCCTCGGGAGGCTCACGCCCCTATCAACATTCTAGAGTTGAGGGCGATCAGGTTGGTTCTCGCCCACCTAATCCCACACCTTCGGGGTCGGGCTGTTCAGGTCCGCTCGGACAACCAGACGGCGGTTGCCTACATCAATCATCAGGGAGGGACCCGGAGCAGAAGGGCCCTCAGGGAAGTGTCTCTGATTCTGTGATTCTTCTCTGATCCTGGGCGGAGGACAATGTTCCCTGCATCTCTGCAGTGTACATTCCAGGGGTGGAGAATCTGGAGGCGGACTCTCTGAGCAGGGGGACCTCTCGCCTGGGAGAATGGTACCTCAGCAACAGGGTGTTTCGCTCCCTCAGTCACCATTGGGGTCAGCCAAATGTGGATCTGTTTGCGTCCCGTCACAATCACAAGCTTCCAGTCTTTGTCTATCTGTCCCAGAACCCTCTGGCCTTAGCCATGGATGCCTTGGCAATGTCTTGGAAGAGCTTTCAGCTCCTGTATGTGTTTCCCCTGTTTCCTCTGCTGGGCAGGGTGCTGCGCAAGATAGCTCAGGAAGGGGTGCCAGCCATACTGGTGGCCCCCTGTTGGCCAAGAAGAGTGTGGTTCGCAGACATCGTGCAGCTGGCAGTAGATCAGTACGTCCTGCCCAGGGTTCCAGATCTGCTCACTCAGGGGCAGCTACGCCACCCCAATTTGGTTGTTAATACCTTGATCAGGGCTAGGAAAAAGTATTCTTCTTCCATCTACTATAGGGTTTGGCGTACTTACATTGACTGGTGTGAGTCTGTCGTTTTCCTGTCGTGTTTTCTATTCCTAGGATTCTGGAATTTCTGCAACATGGTTTGGATCTGGGTCTTCAACTCAGTACTCATAAAGGTCATGATCTGCCTTGGCCATTTTCTTCTAAAGATCCTTTGCTCAGCATCACTTGGTCAAGACCTTTTTCCAGGGGGTTACTCACGTGCGCCCCCCACGTAAGCCTATGTTACCAGTCTGGGGTCCCCTTTTGAACTCTTGCAGGAGGCCCCTTTGTCTATTCTTACGCTTAAGGTAGTCTTTTTGGTGGCTATTACCTCTGTTAGGCTTGTTTCTGAGTTGGCGGCGCTTTCCATCAAGCCCCCTTACGTTGAGAGACACCAGGACAAGGTGGTGTTTCGTTTTAAGCCATACTTTTTTTGCCTAAGGTTGTGTCTGCCTTTCATCTCAATCAGGACATTGTTTTGCCTTCTCTGGGTCCTAATCCTAGTAACTCTAAGGAGAGGGTTTTACATTCTCTGGATGTGGTCAGAAATAGAAGTTCTAGATTTGGTGGCTACTGATTCCTTCAGGAAGACTGATGCTCTTTTTGCCGCAAAGTTGTGCAGGTGGCAGTGGTTTAAACTGTCAGCTGTTACTTTTGGGGATCCCACCCTACCTTACGGACACTGCTATTGGATGTCCCATGTGTAAGGAATCTTCTGGAGCAGGACATGCTGTATACTTAGAATAATACAATTCTGTGATTACTCACCTGTAGAATTGGTATTATGAGTATACAGCACGTCCTGCTCCACCCCACCCTTGTTATCATTATTCTTAGTTACCTCTTTATGGTGGTTGTTCAGATGTTCATTGAATTATGATTATAGTTCTCCCGGCTTCATTTTAACTGCTTTTCAATACTGGGGAATTTGTGGGAGGTCTCTGGTGTATATGGGGCCGGGAGGAGCCACTTTTCTGTCTCTGCAGTTCAGCGCCATCTTGTGGATGTATAACCCATGTGTAAGGAATCTTCTGGAGCAGGACGTGCTGTATACTCATAATCCAAAATATGTTATCAAAGCACAGAGCAAAACGATTAATAATTTTAAAAACAATAGCATGAAAAAGTTGCATTGTTGCAACGAAACGCGTTAGGCAGGAGGGCAACGGGCTCTGTGAAGAAGATTCTTTGCCAAATATTAATTAACTTGTGGATCTGATTCTAAAGTTTTGCTTACGGCCGTAGTGGGGCTAAGAAAGGAAGGACCACCTTGGATTCTATATACTACATGCGTTGTTATTATTGGAAATCTGTAAGTGCATTTTAATATATTAAATTGTCTGAAGTTAACTGATGGAGTTGCACTAGATTTCTTTTGTTTTCTTTTGGGATGCCTTCATGGGATATATATACCCTAATAATGAATCATCAATAATAAGGGATCTGCCATTTAAATTGGAAGACTATACCTGACTGGTGGATATTACCCTAAGGCGTTTGTTTTGAAGTATACATGGTAAGCAAACATCTAAAAGGTGGCGGGCACGCGTGCTGAGAGACTTGAAAATTGACGTGCATGCACAGTGGGATGCTTCATAAAAATTCATGCTAT
This sequence comes from Gastrophryne carolinensis, assembly GCA_027917425.1. Lineage (NCBI taxonomy): Eukaryota > Metazoa > Chordata > Amphibia > Anura > Microhylidae > Gastrophryne > Gastrophryne carolinensis. Next base: position 288,703,970 of record CM051234.1, read on the forward strand.
TGTTTTCAAAATTATTAATCGTTTTGCTCTGTGCTTTGATAACATATTGTGGACTGTATTTTGGGACTTTATTTGGATAAAAGTTCTGGCACGTGGGAGCAATAATCTGAGAAACTAAAATCAAAGGTGCGCTTCGGGTTAAATGATGTAGCAGCTGCCTAAAATAAGGGGTCAGGCCTTATTGAAAGTGACACGAGATTGTAATTGAACCTAATAAGCTTGAAGACAAGTCTATTGGTTTAGGCGCGCTTTGGGGTGAACTTCAATAGTGATTTTTAAACAAACATTTATCTATGCAAATACTTGAACACCGCGCTGCACAGAAAAAACACACAAATCTTGAACAATATTAATACATGCTACAACGTGCTAGACTCCTTATTCCTTAAAAAGTCCCAAAACAGATTAAAACGATAATGATGCACAGAGCAGTCTGTTAGGATGAGAAGAATCAACTTCAAAAACGATGTAAACACTTGGAAATCCCCAAAAGCATGCACACTTCAACACGTGCCCTCCACCTCTCTTATATACTCTTACCAGCCAGAATGGAAAGTCATGCCTCATAATCCATTAGAATCTCCAACTTAGGTGGTAAATGGTTAATTCGCCAAAAAGATATCTCTTGGGATCACAAGTTATCAGCAAATAATCCTCACAAAATCTTCTCCTCATTAACGGCACTAATTGAAAATCTCATTCATTCATATCCCAAAAGAGAGAAGAAATCAAATCTAGTGCAACTCCATAAAATTCACAGGGTTTTAATAATGATGAAAATTACTCACAAACCAAATGCTGGTCTTAGCGCATAATCAATAACAATAATAAAATGAAGTCTCCAAGCTTCCCCACCGCGGCCGCTGGTCAGGTAAAAGCTGAAAATATCCTAGGCTTGAAAATGGCATGCCATACAAATCCCCCGTACCTGGTCGCCTCTTTGATAGATATTAATCTGTTAGAGGTTTTCTGACACCAGATACAATATGTTATTGAATTACATCTGGTTTAACACAATGCCTCTGTCTTAGTTAGATGATAGTGTATGCTGCGTGATTTTACTCATACAGCAGAAAAAAGCGTTGTGAAGTTTTGAGATTTTACTCACAAAGCACAGTAAATCACATCAATGATATACAACTCTAATAAAAGTGTTTATATATTTCTTTGTAGAGAAACTCACCGCCGCGGCCCGGGGGTGCGCCGACCTACCCAGGGCCTATGAGGTTCTGCTGCCCGTGTAGTAGCGGTCAGGTGTCTGTTCACAGCAGTGGTTGTTGTGGTTCTGCCTCCTCTGCTCTTTAGTAATCCTCTTTGTTTTGGTTGCCTTAAATAATTCTCAAGGCTCGTTGCGTATTAAGCATATAAATTCAGTTTTTTAATACGCAACGAGCCTTGAGAATGTCTCTAAAAGATTAATATCTATCAAAGAGGAAGCATCCCCTTGTCCTTTTCCCTTTTTCTTGATCAACATAGATAAATGTTTGTTTAAAAATCACTATTGAAGTTCACCCCAAAGCGCGCCTAAACCAATAGACTTGTCTTCAAGCTTATTAGGTTCAATTACAATCTGAGAAACTGTTTTGAAAATCTAAATTTATAAGATTTTAGCGCTGTGTTTTATACTAGTATTTGTATATTCATAATACCAATTCTACAGGTGAGTAATCACAGAATTGTATTTTTGACTGTTTCTCACTTTTTGCGCCTCGCTGGCTACGCTGGGCCTTGGAGCATGACATCTTACCTCCCTCGTGTTACCTCGCGGGCCTATGCTGTACTCTCCCCCCCTCCATCTTGGCTCTGTCACAGACGTCATTGGGAGCCGTGCGCTGATGCGGAGCTGTGTGGGCCTGCTCTCCCCCCTCTGCGGGAGCTGCGCTGCGCTGTGTGGGTCGCGGCCTTGAGTTTAATGGCCGCTCTTGTGATGACGGTGGGCGGGCATGATTTTTGCGCCGTTGGAGGGGGCGGAGCCGTGCACTGATGTGTTCCGCGTCATCTCGCCGTGGCCCGCCCCTCGGGGAACGCGCTGGAAGCTCGCTCGGCGTGTCTGTGCTGTGGGCCTGCTCTCTGCTTGTGTCCTCTGCTGCTGCTGCTGGGGATCCCGTCATTGGTGGTTGTGTACGGCTCCAGGGACCTACCTTGTCGGTGCTGTGAGTCCCTCTTTTGAATGATCTGTTTTTATTATGCCACTTTGTCTTTTGTGAGTCTGATGGGCCTCTCTCCTCTTCTTTTGTATAGGTCGTAAGCTTAGTGGTTGAGGGTTGTGGTTCCTCCCTGTCCCCCTTTTTTTTATTAGGAGGGATCATATAGGTTTGGGCCGTTAGTGTCTTGTAATCTTTACCAATTGACCATTATTTAATCACCATAATCGAGTTATCGGGGGATAGTGAGCTGGGGGCCCCATTTGGGCAGGCAAAGCTCTGCCCTTTGTGCAGTAGGAATCCTCTGGGCGGATTCAGCACTGTTTGTACCACTTGCTCCAGGGGCATAATTTTGGACCATGACCGGGTGGGCATCCCCGCCCCTAGACCTTCACTGCCTGCGGCCTCTCCAGACCCTCCGCTGCTGCACTCAGCCCCCAGTGAGGGGGAAGCCAGCAGGGGGTCCCATGCTGATTTGGCGCATAGGCTGGCCAATCTCGAGAGACAGATCTCGTGGACAGCTCCCAAGAAAGACAAGAGTAAAAAACGGCACCTTGAGCCCGTTTACTCGAATAATGGCAATCTATTTGATGATCTGGGCTCTGTGGAGGAAGGTGAGTTGCCAGATGATTCCCTTTCCGCTGTGGATTATTCTGCTGGTGATGACAGAATAGCCTCGATTCAGAGACACATTCGTCCGGACTTCCGTAGCTGTCTGTGAAAGTTTTGGTGGGTGTTTGTAATTTTTTTGCTTTTTTTCGTCCATTTTCTACTCGCACGAACGTTCGGGAATGCGCTTCCGATGATCGGAAGCAAATCGGAACATTTCCGTTAGTTCGGATCATTTTCCAAACAAAATCGGAAATTTTCCGTTCCTTCAGAAAACTTCCGTTGATTCAGAGAGCTTCCGTCTGATTCAGAGAGCTGATTTCCGACGGACCACCACCCTATAAATCCGTTTCATTTCCGATCTACTTACGGGACCTTTGAGGGCTCGGATTGCTATTGTTGAACATGTTTTGTGGCTATGTGGAGGAGTCTGCGCGCCTTTAGCACCAAGGTATTGCATGTATCAGCATGGCCGAGGCCATAAATTGTATAGCAATGCATACCTGAATCAATACATTTCATGTATGCCTTATAGAAGCATTTTAATGCTGACCTAAATTAGTCCTTAGCATGTAAACATTTATTTTCCCACACATCCATATAATTGCTAAATTTTTTTAGACTTATGTCCTTTGTGAATTATATTTGGATTGTTGAACTTGAATCTTAATTTGTGGTAGGAGTTCTTGTTTTAGTTGGTTACCTTTGCTTTGTGTAATTATTTTGTATTTGGTTGCAGGAACCGCAAGATGTGCCACTCGCCCTTGCTCCTGATGCCCGTTCTTTGCCTGCAGAATGCGGGCCAGGGGTTCTCTAATCGGGCACTATGCAAAACCCGGGCCGTGGTGGCGAGGGCCCTCTGGCTTTTGAAGTCCAGATATAGGTGTTTGGACCATACGGGGGGGGGGGCACTGCAGTATGACCCCAACAAGGTTATACCAATATTTTAATTTACGTCTTTTAACAGGGACCAGACGTGCCAGAGTGGCACAACTGAGTGTCAGGGTCCTTCAGTTGGTGGGCGAGATGCAGGAGCTGCTCAACTCGTTGGGGACCACAGATGAAGAATAATGTTCTGTGGCCTGCCATTGCTATGTATTTTGTTTTTTATAGTTGTAAAAATGTAAACGTTGTAACATGTGGAAATGAAACGGAAAAGTCTGGATGGAAAATGACATCCGAGTAATTCGTAATCTGACGTACGAACGGACGGAAACTTTACAGAAGGTTTTCAATGCATGCATAGAATCGCTCTTAGCCCATACGAGAACGGAAACATTTCACAGATCGGAACTAAAACGGAAGTTTTTTGTGTCTCTCTGAATCGAGGCTTATGTCTGGTTCTTCCTTGGACGAGGATGCGTGGCTCCCTGTTGATACGGAGAAGTTGCTTACCTTGTTCCTCCTAAAGCGGCTAAGAGGAGGCAAGGTGATTTGTTTAGGCCCAAAAGACAGAGACGGGTCTTTCCAGAGCAGGCCCATTTTTCTAATATGATTTTCAAGGAATGGGAAAGGCCTAACAAGCTAACATCGGTGCCTAAGGGCCTGGATAGGCGGTATCCCTTCCCTGAGGAGCCCCCTGTGTCGGGGTTGTCCAACACTTGTTATACCATCACCTGATCCCGCTTCCTTGCGTGGCCCGGCTGACAAGCGCATGGATTAGCTGGTCTGCCATGCGTTCACCTTTGCTGGTGCCCTGTTTTGCCCTGTGTGTGCCACGGCGATTGTGTCTCTGGCCAGAAAGAAGGTGAGAACTCCTGTGGATAGAGCTAAGGCTCGCAAGCGGGCGGAGGAGTATAAAGAACTCAGGGCCTGCGTGTAGTTCAGTGGTTTTGTTGCCTCTACCATGGACGATGGAGTCTGGCTTGGTGCCAGGATTTTGGCCCTGCTTGTTGCCCTCTGCCGCTCGCTTTGGTTGCGGCAATGGTCGGCTGATGCCGCAGCCAAGAAGTCTCTTACGAGTATCCCTTTTGTGGGGCACAGGCTGTTTGGGGAGCGCTTTGACCTTTTGGTCAAGGATGGTAGACTCCCTCAGAAGCGGAAGCCTGCTCGGTCCTTTCGGTCCCGCGGTCGACCCAATCCCACCTGGGGAGCCAAGTCCAAGTCCCCTGCCAAGTCCCCTTAGGCATGAGGGGGCGCCCTCACCCATCCGGGTGGGGGGACGGCTTCTGCTGTTTGCTCAGACTTGGAGACGGTACGTCTCGGATCGGTGGATTTAGAAGGTAGTGTCCTCCGGTTACAAAATAGAGCTGGCAGTCAGGCCGCCCACAAAATTTCTTCGGTCTCGGGTATCCCAAAACCCATTGAAGGCACAGGGTTTGAGAATGGCCGTGCAACACCTCCTGCGCTTAGGTGTGGTTAACTGATGGAGTTGCACTAGATTTCTTTTGTTTTCTTTTGGGATGCCTTCATGGGATATATATACCCTAATAATGAATCATCAATAATAAGGGATCTGCCATTTAAATTGGAAGACTATACCTGACTGGTGGATATTACCCTAAGGCGTTTGTTTTGAAGTATACATGGTAAGCAAACATCTAAAAGGTGGCGGGCACGCGTGCTGAGAGACTTGAAAATTGACGTGCATGCACAGTGGGATGCTTCATAAAAATTCATGCTATTGTTTTCAAAATTATTAATCGTTTTGCTCTGTGCTTTGATAACATATTGTGGACTGTATTTTGGGACTTTATTTGGATAAAAGTTCTGGCACGTGGGAGCAATAATCTGAGAAACTAAAATCAAAGGTGCGCTTCGGGTTAAATGATGTAGCAGCTGCCTAAAATAAGGGGTCAGGCCTTATTGAAAGTGACACGAGATTGTAATTGAACCTAATAAGCTTGAAGACAAGTCTATTGGTTTAGGCGCGCTTTGGGGTGAACTTCAATAGTGATTTTTAAACAAACATTTATCTATGCAAATACTTGAACACCGCGCTGCACAGAAAAAACACACAAATCTTGAACAATATTAATACATGCTACAACGTGCTAGACTCCTTATTCCTTAAAAAGTCCCAAAACAGATTAAAACGATAATGATGCACAGAGCAGTCTGTTAGGATGAGAAGAATCAACTTCAAAAACGATGTAAACACTTGGAAATCCCCAAAAGCATGCACACTTCAACACGTGCCCTCCACCTCTCTTATATACTCTTACCAGCCAGAATGGAAAGTCATGCCTCATAATCCATTAGAATCTCCAACTTAGGTGGTAAATGGTTAATTCGCCAAAAAGATATCTCTTGGGATCACAAGTTATCAGCAAATAATCCTCACAAAATCTTCTCCTCATTAACGGCACTAATTGAAAATCTCATTCATTCATATCCCAAAAGAGAGAAGAAATCAAATCTAGTGCAACTCCATAAAATTCACAGGGTTTTAATAATGATGAAAATTACTCACAAACCAAATGCTGGTCTTAGCGCATAATCAATAACAATAATAAAATGAAGTCTCCAAGCTTCCCCACCGCGGCCGCTGGTCAGGTAAAAGCTGAAAATATCCTAGGCTTGAAAATGGCATGCCATACAAATCCCCCGTACCTGGTCGCCTCTTTGATAGATATTAATCTGTTAGAGGTTTTCTGACACCAGATACAATATGTTATTGAATTACATCTGGTTTAACACAATGCCTCTGTCTTAGTTAGATGATAGTGTATGCTGCGTGATTTTACTCATACAGCAGAAAAAAGCGTTGTGAAGTTTTGAGATTTTACTCACAAAGCACAGTAAATCACATCAATGATATACAACTCTAATAAAAGTGTTTATATATTTCTTTGTAGAGAAACTCACCGCCGCGGCCCGGGGGTGCGCCGACCTACCCAGGGCCTATGAGGTTCTGCTGCCCGTGTAGTAGCGGTCAGGTGTCTGTTCACAGCAGTGGTTGTTGTGGTTCTGCCTCCTCTGGTCTTTAGTAATCCTCTTTGTTTTGGTTGCCTTAAATAATTCTCAAGGCTCGTTGCGTATTAAGCATATAAATTCAGTTTTTTAATACGCAACGAGCCTTGAGAATGTCTCTAAAAGATTAATATCTATCAAAGAGGAAGCATCCCCTTGTCCTTTTCCCTTTTTCTTGATCAACATAGATAAATGTTTGTTTAAAAATCACTATTGAAGTTCACCCCAAAGCGCGCCTAAACCAATAGACTTGTCTTCAAGCTTATTAGGTTCAATTACAATCTGAGAAACTGTTTTGAAAATCTAAATTTATAAGATTTTAGCGCTGTGTTTTATACTAGTATTTGTATATTCATAATACCAATTCTACAGGTGAGTAATCACAGAATTGTATTTTTGACTGTTTCTCACTTTTTGCGCCTCGCTGGCTACGCTGGGCCTTGGAGCATGACATCTTACCTCCCTCGTGTTACCTCGCGGGCCTATGCTGTACTCTCCCCCCCTCCATCTTGGCTCTGTCACAGACGTCATTGGGAGCCGTGCGCTGATGCGGAGCTGTGTGGGCCTGCTCTCCCCCCTCTGCGGGAGCTGCGCTGCGCTGTGTGGGTCGCGGCCTTGAGTTTAATGGCCGCTCTTGTGATGACGGTGGGCGGGCATGATTTTTGCGCCGTTGGAGGGGGCGGAGCCGTGCACTGATGTGTTCCGCGTCATCTCGCCGTGGCCCGCCCCTCGGGGAACGCGCTGGAAGCTCGCTCGGCGTGTCTGTGCTGTGGGCCTGCTCTCTGCTTGTGTCCTCTGCTGCTGCTGCTGGGGATCCCGTCATTGGTGGTTGTGTACGGCTCCAGGGACCTACCTTGTCGGTGCTGTGAGTCCCTCTTTTGAATGATCTGTTTTTATTATGCCACTTTGTCTTTTGTGAGTCTGATGGGCCTCTCTCCTCTTCTTTTGTATAGGTCGTAAGCTTAGTGGTTGAGGGTTGTGGTTCCTCCCTGTCCCCCTTTTTTTTATTAGGAGGGATCATATAGGTTTGGGCCGTTAGTGTCTTGTAATCTTTACCAATTGACCATTATTTAATCACCATAATCGAGTTATCGGGGGATAGTGAGCTGGGGGCCCCATTTGGGCAGGCAAAGCTCTGCCCTTTGTGCAGTAGGAATCCTCTGGGCGGATTCAGCACTGTTTGTACCACTTGCTCCAGGGGCATAATTTTGGACCATGACCGGGTGGGCATCCCCGCCCCTAGACCTTCACTGCCTGCGGCCTCTCCAGACCCTCCGCTGCTGCACTCAGCCCCCAGTGAGGGGGAAGCCAGCAGGGGGTCCCATGCTGATTTGGCGCATAGGCTGGCCAATCTCGAGAGACAGATCTCGTGGACAGCTCCCAAGAAAGACAAGAGTAAAAAACGGCACCTTGAGCCCGTTTACTCGAATAATGGCAATCTATTTGATGATCTGGGCTCTGTGGAGGAAGGTGAGTTGCCAGATGATTCCCTTTCCGCTGTGGATTATTCTGCTGGTGATGACAGAATAGCCTCGATTCAGAGACACATTCGTCCGGACTTCCGTAGCTGTCTGTGAAAGTTTTGGTGGGTGTTTGTAATTTTTTTGCTTTTTTTCGTCCATTTTCTACTCGCACGAACGTTCGGGAATGCGCTTCCGATGATCGGAAGCAAATCGGAACATTTCCGTTAGTTCGGATCATTTTCCAAACAAAATCGGAAATTTTCCGTTCCTTCAGAAAACTTCCGTTGATTCAGAGAGCTTCCGTCTGATTCAGAGAGCTGATTTCCGACGGACCACCACCCTATAAATCCGTTTCATTTCCGATCTACTTACGGGACCTTTGAGGGCTCGGATTGCTATTGTTGAACATGTTTTGTGGCTATGTGGAGGAGTCTGCGCGCCTTTAGCACCAAGGTATTGCATGTATCAGCATGGCCGAGGCCATAAATTGTATAGCAATGCATACCTGAATCAATACATTTCATGTATGCCTTATAGAAGCATTTTAATGCTGACCTAAATTAGTCCTTAGCATGTAAACATTTATTTTCCCACACATCCATATAATTGCTAAATTTTTTTAGACTTATGTCCTTTGTGAATTATATTTGGATTGTTGAACTTGAATCTTAATTTGTGGTAGGAGTTCTTGTTTTAGTTGGTTACCTTTGCTTTGTGTAATTATTTTATATTTGGTTGCAGGAACCGCAAGATGTGCCACTCGCCCTTGCTCCTGATGCCCGTTCTTTGCCTGCAGAATGCGGGCCAGGGGTTCTCTAATCGGGCACTATGCAAAACCCGGGCCGTGGTGGCGAGGGCCCTCTGGCTTTTGAAGTCCAGATATAGGTGTTTGGACCATACGGGGGGGGGGCACTGCAGTATGACCCCAACAAGGTTATACCAATATTTTAATTTACGTCTTTTAACAGGGACCAGACGTGCCAGAGTGGCACAACTGAGTGTCAGGGTCCTTCAGTTGGTGGGCGAGATGCAGGAGCTGCTCAACTCGTTGGGGACCACAGATGAAGAATAATGTTCTGTGGCCTGCCATTGCTATGTATTTTGTTTTTTATAGTTGTAAAAATGTAAACGTTGTAACATGTGGAAATGAAACGGAAAAGTCTGGATGGAAAATGACATCCGAGTAATTCGTAATCTGACGTACGAACGGACGGAAACTTTACAGAAGGTTTTCAATGCATGCATAGAATCGCTCTTAGCCCATACGAGAACGGAAACATTTCACAGATCGGAACTAAAACGGAAGTTTTTTGTGTCTCTCTGAATCGAGGCTTATGTCTGGTTCTTCCTTGGACGAGGATGCGTGGCTCCCTGTTGATACGGAGAAGTTGCTTACCTTGTTCCTCCTAAAGCGGCTAAGAGGAGGCAAGGTGATTTGTTTAGGCCCAAAAGACAGAGACGGGTCTTTCCAGAGCAGGCCCATTTTTCTAATATGATTTTCAAGGAATGGGAAAGGCCTAACAAGCTAACATCGGTGCCTAAGGGCCTGGATAGGCGGTATCCCTTCCCTGAGGAGCCCCCTGTGTCGGGGTTGTCCAACACTTGTTATACCATCACCTGATCCCGCTTCCTTGCGTGGCCCGGCTGACAAGCGCATGGATTAGCTGGTCTGCCATGCGTTCACCTTTGCTGGTGCCCTGTTTTGCCCTGTGTGTGCCACGGCGATTGTGTCTCTGGCCAGAAAGAAGGTGAGAACTCCTGTGGATAGAGCTAAGGCTCGCAAGCGGGCGGAGGAGTATAAAGAACTCAGGGCCTGCGTGTAGTTCAGTGGTTTTGTTGCCTCTACCATGGACGATGGAGTCTGGCTTGGTGCCAGGATTTTGGCCCTGCTTGTTGCCCTCTGCCGCTCGCTTTGGTTGCGGCAATGGTCGGCTGATGCCGCAGCCAAGAAGTCTCTTACGAGTATCCCTTTTGTGGGGCACAGGCTGTTTGGGGAGCGCTTTGACCTTTTGGTCAAGGATGGTAGACTCCCTCAGAAGCGGAAGCCTGCTCGGTCCTTTCGGTCCCGCGGTCGACCCAATCCCACCTGGGGAGCCAAGTCCAAGTCCCCTGCCAAGTCCCCTTAGGCATGAGGGGGCGCCCTCACCCATCCGGGTGGGGGGACGGCTTCTGCTGTTTGCTCAGACTTGGAGACGGTACGTCTCGGATCGGTGGATTTAGAAGGTAGTGTCCTCCGGTTACAAAATAGAGCTGGCAGTCAGGCCGCCCACAAAATTTCTTCGGTCTCGGGTATCCCAAAACCCATTGAAGGCACAGGGTTTGAGAATGGCCGTGCAACACCTCCTGCGCTTAGGTGTGGTTTGCCCTGTACCTCGTCAGGAACAGGGTCAAGGTTTTTACTCCCAACTTTTTCACGGTTCCCAAGAAGGACGGAACTTTACGACCTATATGGACCTGAAGGGTCTCAACAGGTTTGTCAGAGTCAGACATTTCCGCATGGAAACCTTATGGTCGGCGGTGAGCTCGCTTCGACCCGGCAACTTCATGACCACGGTGGACATCAGGGATGCTTATCTGCACATCCCAATTTTCTAGGGACATCAGAAGTTCCTAAGGTTTGCTCCGGAGGACCAGCATTACCAGTTTGTGGCTCTGCCATTTGGGATATCCTCAACGCCCCGCGTCTTCACCAAGGTGCTGGCGGGCATCATGGCCATCCTGAGGAACCAGGGCATTCTTGTGCTGCCTTATCTGGATGACTTGTTGATTGCAGCCCAGTCTCTTCAGCAGGCCGGGAGCGATACCCGGACGGTATTGTCAACCCTGGAGGCCTTCGGCTGGGTAATCAATTACCCAAAGTCTTTTATCACTCCCTCAACTGTGAGGTCCTTCCTGGTCATGACGATAGACACCGCTCAGGTCAAGGTATTTCTGCCACAGCAGAAGGTTTTGGGTCTCCAGACGCAGGTACAGGCCTTGCTGTCTTGTCAACGGCCAACAATCCGTCTGGGAATGAGATTGGTGGGCCTAATGGTGTCATGCTTCGAGACAGCGCCCTTCGCCCAATTTCACATGAGACCTCTTCAATTGAACCGGTTAACTGGCTGGGACCAGATGCAGGAGTCGCTGGAACAGGAATTTTAGCTGTTCTGACCCCTGACTAGGCAGTCCCTTTTGTGGTGGTTGGACTCCAGTAACCTGTTGGTCGGCAAGTCCTTTCTGCCTCCCCAATGGGAGATGGTTACCACGGATGCTAGTCTGACCGGCTGGGCAGACGCGGAAGATCCAGGGTCAGTGGGGTCCACAGGAGAACCGCTTACCCATAAATCTCTTGGAGCTGAGAGCCATCCGGTTGGTGTTTCTTCGCTTGACTCCCCATTTAAGGGGTCGTGCGATCCAGGTTCGCTCGGACAATCAGACGGCTGTCGCCTACATCAATCACCAGGGTGGGACTCAGAGCCCTCGAGGAGGGGACCCAGATTCTGACTTGGGCAGAGGAGAATGTTCCCTCCGTCTCGGCGGTCTACATTCCCGGGGTAGAAAACCTGGAGGCAGACTCCCTGAGCAGGAGCGCCTCACGCCTGGGGGAATGGTCCCTCGGTGCCAAGACCTTTCACGCTCTGTATCTCCGCTGGGGTCAGCCGGACGTGGACCTGTTTGCGTCCAGACACAATCACATGCATTCCCTCCGTTTCCACTTCTGGGCAGAGTGCTGCGCAAGATAGCCCAGGAAGGGGTTCCAACTTTCCTGGTGGCTCCTCGCTGGCCGAGACTGAGTTGGTTTGTGGACATAGTTCAGATGTCAGTAGATCGCTACATCATGCCCGACGACCCAGGACTTCTCACACAGGGGTCGCTGCGGCACCCCAATTTATGGACGCTGGCTTTGACGGCCTGGCTATTGAAACCTCGATCCTGATGGCAAAGGGGCTGTTGGCCTCGGTTGTGCATAGCATACCATGCAGAGTTTGGCACGCCTATATTGCTTGGTGCGAGTCTCCCTTGCCACACATTTTCTATTTCTAGGATTCTGGAGTTTTTACAACACGGCTTAGACTTGGGTCTCCAGCTGAGCACCCTCAAGGGCCAGATCTCGGCTTTAGCCATCTTCTTCCAGAGATCCATTGGCAACCATAGGTTGATCAAGACCTTTTTCCAGGGAGTCACCCATGTCCGGCCACCGCGTAAGTCAATATTACCGGTGTGGGACTTAAATTTAGTACTGTCTGCTCTTCAGGGTCCTCCCTTCAAACCTTTGTGCGATGCTGCATTACCTATTTTAACTCTCAAAGTGGTCTTTTTGGTAGCGATCACCTCAGTGCATCGCGTATCAGAGCTGGCTTTTTGCCTAAGGTCGTTTCTCCCTTTCACCTTAATGAGGAAGTTGGTAAATATATAACACAGAGCAAAAAAAATGTTCTTTCACGAAACAGTCCTTAAGAATGTATCAAAAAATAAAATGGAATCCCACGGTGCATGAATCAAACACAAAAAATCGTGACTCAAATCCTCCACCTTCCAAACTGGGTGCTTACCAGATGTGTCTAAGAAAACAGGCAAAGAAAGCAATTGATATTCTCCAGCACTCCCGTTATTTTGATGGTCACAATCACTCTTTGTTTATAATAGATTGTATAGATGTCAAGGATGTCTTATCCCTCAGAAAATGGATAACCATGGAGGGGAAGAAACACAGAAGAAAAACCTAGTGCAACTCTGTTATAAAATCACTATAAACTTTAATAAAAAGAATTGCACTCACAATCCGGATGGTAATAAAAAGCATGTAAAAGCTCCAAAGATGCAGGCTGCACAGAAGATTTGCTTCTTTCAGTCTCCAGCGCATATACAAGCCAATAGTGGTCCACTTGATTTAAATTGCTAAAACTTTCCTTAAGGTAAAACCATATCCCGGCCTGACGCGTTTCGTTGCTCCTGCAACTTTAACGAAGGCTAGGGATATGGATAAAATTATTCAATATATACTCACATGTGCGATGAGCGACTTCCGTCTTCTCCCGCCGCTCACCTGGATACGCTGATGACATGTGCGATGGGCGACTTCCGTCTTCTCCCGCCCCTCACCTGAATACGCTGATAGAAATTCAGCGTCCGTCAGCCAATCCTAGACCGCCAGCTAAAAGGCGTCATAGCTCATTGAATCCATTACTATGCAGATTGGGAGGCGGGGAACTCCCTGTGCGTCAAAGAAAGAGGGCGGGGTTAGCCACCGACTGAAAGGAGCAAGGCGGGATTAGCCGCCGTCAGAGAAAATGGGCGGGGTTAACCGCCGGCAGAGGGAAGACGGCGAAATTGCACGCCGTCTGCTGAAGCCTTCTGCCTGTCAGGCGGGATCAGATCATCACATCGGCAGGCAGATGGCCAAATCAACCAGATACACTCAATTAAAGAGACACTAACCAGCACTTCTGCAAGGGCTCGTCCCGCACTTCAAACACGCCCCCTCCACATCTGAACAAGACCAGCCCGTCAGCTGTTCTGATCCCAGAAAAGACCCAAAAACTATAGGTGTTGGTCTGCTGTATCATGTTACCACATAGGGGGCAAACCTATTCTGTTCCCCTACTACACCACAGAGGCATAACACAAATCCCCCTTTTTTATGTTTACAGCAAACTAATATCAACAAGCAATTCTGGGATCATTAGGCTAAAGAGACACACAAAGTTTTCATCTACAGTTCAAGCAGCAGAGATAAATGCTGTCCCTATATATCAGTCCAATTTGTTGATGCTGTTCAGACAGCAGAGGTAAATGTGATCATTTCACTAACAAAAACGTCATTGAGTAAGTGTAAACTACACATCTAAAGGCTTTTAAAATATAAAATTATATATAAAAACTAAGTCTCAAACGTCTATATTTGGTAGCTAATATGTGTAGGACCTAAAAGAAGCAAATCTTTTACAAAGCAAGGAACTAGGAATTATCAATGAAACAATTGATGTCAAACTCTATATTTAAACCATTTGGAATCAAGGTATCTAGGTCATAGATCCATTTGCCCTCCTTCCTAGATATTTCTCTCATTAAGTGGGAGCCCCGCCAGTGTCTATCTACTTTATCCAACCCAATGAAAGTCATTAGGGAAGGATCACTAGCATGTTTCAACTTAAAATGGGCGGACAGGCTATGGGACTCGAGACCACGTCTAACATTATAGACGTGCTCCCTTATTCTCACCTTTAGCTCTCGTGTAGTCCTCCCCACATAAAATAAGTTACAGGGACACCACACCAAGTAGACAACATGGGAAGAATTGCAGGACACAAAGGTAGGTATCTCTACATCCTTACCCGTTTGGAAGTTCATAAAGGTCTTAGTCTGTTTGCCTAATTTTACACAAGTCCTACAGCCCATACATGAACCACACCGGAAAAAACCTTTCAGATCTTTTTCCAGGACCGACACTTTCCGTGGTGGGTCTGTGAAGCTGTTGGTTATCATTTTTCTTAGATTAGGGGCTTTTCTAAAAATAATCCTAGGGTGGTCCGGTAACAATGGGCCTAACGTCAGATCTTCCTTCAAAATGTGCCAGTGTTTTGAAACCAATTTCTTAACCTGTCTATGTTGGGTGTTAAAACCAGTAATGAATGAAAAGTCAAACCCGGAAGTTGCTGGTTTGATCAATGAACCTTTAAGGAGAGAGGTACGATCCATACTTCTAATTTGCTCCCTCTGAGCTTGAATCTGATTTGGCTCATAGCCCTTCTCCACAAACCGTTCAGACAGTAATTGTGATTGCATGTCATAACTATCATTGGTCATACAATTGCGTCTAAGCCGTATAAACTGACTTTTTGGGATCGCCTTTAACCACTGCGGATGGTGACAGCTGGTCATTGGCACGTAGCCATTGCGATCCGTCGGTTTAAAATGGGTTGACGTAATTAAACTATTCTGGTTCTTTGTAATGGTCAGATCTAGGAAATTGATCGAATTATCACTAGATTCCATCGTGAATTCTAGGTTAAACGAATTCTCATTTACCCTCTTAAAGAAGAGGTCCAATTCTACCTGGGCCCCATCCCACACACATATGACGTCATCAATATATCTCCGCCATACCCTTAGGTTAGGCCAATGACTATCCTCTATGAATTGCGCCTCCCAGAGGCCCACGTAAAGATTTGCCATGCTCGGCGCAAATTTCGCGCCCATAGCAACTCCCCTCTTTTGGAGGTAGAACTCATTGGAGAACCAAAAGTAATTATGGTCCAAAGCAAAAACCAAACACCTGATAATAAAATCAATCTGAAAAGGGGGGAGGTTAGATTTGGTTTGTAAAAAATAGCGGACCGCATCCACTCCCTGTTTATGTGGGATCACTGTATAAAGTGACGTGACATCCGCTGTGGCTAATAAACAATTCTCTGTGATGTTCAATGTTCCACATAATTCCAATACTTGTGAAGAATCCTTCAAATAAGAAGGTAGCTGTGTTACTAGACTTTGAAGATAGAAATCAATATATTCCCCAAGTCTGCACGTGATAGAATCGATCCCACTAACAATGGGACGTCCCGGGGGTTTAATAAGACTTTTGTGCACCTTGGGGAGTTGATAAATAGTGGGCACACGTGGTGCCTTAGGGAGAAGATATTCAAATTCCTTCTTTGTTAGAATACCCAGACTAAATCCCTCACTAAGCAAGGCTCCAAGGGCTTTTTTGTATTCCTGGGTTGGGTCCCCTTTTAATTTCACATACGTATCAGTATCTGAAAGTAGCCTATGTAGTTCCTCAAGGTAGTCAGTCTTGTTTAGAACCACCAACCCCCCCCCCTTTATCAGCTGGCTTAATAATTATTTCGTGCTTAATCTCCAATTCCTTAAGGCCTTTAAAAATTGAAGGTGGCCAGCGATTCTTTCTTATATTTAAACGCCTGATATCCCTTGTCATCACTGCTTTAAAAGACTCCAGATGGTGATTGGAGCCATTCAATGGGTTAAATAAAGAGCAGTTTCTTAGGGATGAATGCTGAACATTATCCATAGATTCACCACACACGAGAGCTAAAGGTGAGAATAAGGGAGCACGTCTATAATGTTAGACGTGGTCTCGACGTGGTCTCGAGTCCCATAGCCTGTCCGCCCATTTTAAGTTGAAACATGCTAGTGATCCTTCCCTAATGACTTTCATTGGGTTGGATAAAGTAGATAGACACTGGCGGGGCTCCCACTTAATGAGAGAAATATCTAGGAAGGAGGGCAAATGGATCTATGACCTAGATACCTTGATTCCAAATGGTTTAAATATAGAGTTTGACATCAATTGTTTCATTGATAATTCCTAGTTCCTTGCTTTGTAAAAGATTTGCTTCTTTTAGGTCCTACACATATTAGCTACCAAATATAGACGTTTGAGACTTAGTTTTTATATATAATTTTATATTTTAAAAGCCTTTAGATGTGTAGTTTACACTTACTCAATGACGTTTTTGTTAGTGAAATGATCACATTTACCTCTGCTGTCTGAACAGCATCAACAAATTGGACTGATATATAGGGACAGCATTTATCTCTGCTGCTTGAACTGTAGATGAAAACTTTGTGTGTCTCTTTAGCCTAATGATCCCAGAATTGCTTGTTGATATTAGTTTGCTGTAAACATAAAAAAGGGGGATTTGTGTTATGCCTCTGTGGTGTAGTAGGGGAACAGAATAGGTTTGCCCCCTATGTGGTAACATGATACAGCAGACCAACACCTATAGTTTTTGGGTCTTTTCTGGGATCAGAACAGCTGACGTGCTGGTCTTGTTCAGATGTGGAGGGGGCGTGTTTGAAGTGCGGGACGAGCCCTTGCAGAAGTGCTGGTTAGTGTCTCTTTAATTGAGTGTATCTGGTTGATTTGGCCATCTGCCTGCCGATGTGATGATCTGATCCCGCCTGACAGGCAGAAGGCTTCAGCAGACGGCGTGCAATTTCGCCGTCTTCCCTCTGCCGGCGGTTAACCCCGCCCATTTTCTCTGACGGCGGCTAATCCCGCCTTGCTCCTTTCAGTCGGTGGCTAACCCCGCCCTCTTTCTTTGACGCACAGGGAGTTCCCCGCCTCCCAATCTGCATAGTAATGGATTCAATGAGCTATGACGCCTTTTAGCTGGCGGTCTAGGATTGGCTGACGGACGCTGAATTTCTATCAGCGTATTCAGGTGAGGGGCGGGAGAAGACGGAAGTCGCCCATCGCACATGTCATCAGCGTATCCAGGTGAGCGGCGGGAGAAGACGGAAGTCGCTCATCGCACATGTGAGTATATATTGAATAATTTTATCCATATCCCTAGCCTTCGTTAAAGTTGCAGGAGCAACGAAACGCGTCAGGCCGGGATATGGTTTTACCTTAAGGAAAGTTTTAGCAATTTAAATCAAGTGGACCACTATTGGCTTGTATATGCGCTGGAGACTGAAAGAAGCAAATCTTCTGTGCAGCCTGCATCTTTGGAGCTTTTACATGCTTTTTATTACCATCCGGATTGTGAGTGCAATTCTTTTTATTAAAGTTTATAGTGATTTTATAACAGAGTTGCACTAGGTTTTTCTTCTGTGTTTCTTCCCCTCCATGGTTATCCATTTTCTGAGGGATAAGACATCCTTGACATCTATACAATCTATTATAAACAAAGAGTGATTGTGACCATCAAAATAACGGGAGTGCTGGAGAATATCAATTGCTTTCTTTGCCTGTTTTCTTAGACACATCTGGTAAGCACCCAGTTTGGAAGGTGGAGGATTTGAGTCACGATTTTTTGTGTTTGATTCATGCACCGTGGGATTCCATTTTATTTTTTGATACATTCTTAAGGACTGTTTCGTGAAAGAACATTTTTTTTGCTCTGTGTTATATATTTACCATTTTTATGTGTTTGCTGGTGGAGTGGACAGTATTTTTTGCACGTTTTGAGCATCATTGAGATTATTGGTTTAAGGTTTTTTTGACTTAGCGCTGTGTTTTTTTACTTTTTGTTTTCTTCTTAATGAGGAAGTTGTCTTGCCTTCCTTGTGTCCAGCACCGACTAATTCTAAGGAAAGGACCCTCCATGCCTTGGATGTGGTCAGAGCCATTAAGTATTACCTGGTTGCGACTGAATCCTTCAGGAAATCGGATTTGCTCTTTGTCCTAACAGAGGGCTCTGGGAAAGGTTTGCCACCAGCCAAATCCACTCTCAGTAAGTGGATCAGACAGGCGGTGGTGCAAGCATATTCTGCCAAAGGGAAGGAATCCCCATTTCGTATCACTGCTCATTCTACCAGAGCTATTGGTGCCTCTTGGGCTTTTCAGCATCAGGCATCGGTGGAACAAGTTTGCAAGGCCGCCACTTGGTCTTCAGTTCATACTTTTACAAAGTTGATGTCAGGGCCTCAGCTGACACTGTTTTGGCCGAAAGGTGCTTCAGGCGGTAGTGAAATGAACTACATGCTGTTCTGCACTGGGGATCCCGCCCAAATGGACACTGCTTTTGGATGTCCCACATGTCATCACTGGGACGACCTGGACTGGATATAGGGAAAAATACAGTTCTGTGAAACTCACCTGTAGAATTGTTTTTGATTATATCCAGTCCAGGTCGTCTCACGCCGCCCTTTTGTCCATTATCTCCATTTGCCGGTTATGCTGATTACCATTTTTTATTCATTGGACTTGTATTAAGTCTTGTTGGAGAGATTGCAAGCTGAAGCTATGTGAAGTAACATGGTTTCTTGGCCTCCCGGCCTGTCTTCTTTTTGTTTACTGCTTTTTAACCACTGGAGTATGATAGAGGGACCCCTGCCTTTATAGGGGGCCAGGAGGAGCTACATCTTTTGATCTTGCAGGCAAGCGCTTCCTGGGGGCGGAATACCCATGTCATCACTGAGACGACCTGGACTGGATATAATCAAAAACAATTCTACAGGTCAGTTTCACAGAATTGTATTTTTACAAATTGGAGTAATCTGTCAGGTTCCCTTCTCCGAGAGGGTACAGGGGTTTTTACGCCAATCTGTTCACAATCCCCAAGAAGGATTGGTCTGTGCTATTGGTCTATTAGATCTCAAGGGCCAAAACGGGTTCGTCCATCTGAAGCATTGTTGCATGGAGTCACTAAGATCCACAGTAACGTCGCTTCAGCTGGGAGAATTTATGTCCACAGTGGATATAAAGGATGCATATCTTAACATCCCGACTTTTTTTTTGTTTTTTTCCTGTCATGAAAAATATTTGCACTTAGGGCTGGATGGCCTATTTGTGGCTCTGCCCTTCTGCCTGTCCTCAGCCCCAAGGGTGTTCACCAAGGTTTTGGCTTATGGCTTTCCTAAGGGGTCGGAGGGATACAGATAATCCCTTACCTAGACAATCTACTGATCAGGGCCCCATCCTTTCAGAAGGATACACAGTTTTGTCGACACTGGAGGGGTTCGGCTGGATAGTCAACTATCCAAAGTCGCATATCATTCTTTCAACTGTGAGGTATTTTCTGGGAATGTCATTAGACAAGGTGTTTCTTTCAGAACAGAAGAGACTCTAGCTTCAGGCCAGGATACAGACTCTTTGCCTGCCCTCAACCAACGATCCACCAGGGGATGCGACTAATAGGCCTGATTGTATCCTGCTTCAAGGCAGTGCCCTATGCACAGTTTGCCACAAGGCCATCGCAGATGGAGTTTCTGTTGGTCTGGGATCGGACCTTAGAGTCTTTGGATCACCCCCCCCCCCCTTTTTTTTCTGACACAATCAGCCAGGCAGTCCCTAACCTGGTGAGTAGGTTCGTTCTTCCATTCAATGGGAGATAGTCACCACGGATGCCAGCCTAACAGATTGGTGGGTGGCTGGAGGTCAGACGATCCAAGGAGAGTGGGGTCTGGGGAATAACAAACTCCTCATAAACATCCTAAAACTGAGAGCAATTCTTAGTCCTCACACATTGAACCTCCAACCTGAGAGGGCATCCTGACGGTGGTGGCATACATTAACCACCGGGGGGCACCAGGAGCAAGAGAGCTCTCAAGGAAGTGAGACAGATAATTCTCTGTGCCGTGGAGTGTACAACTTGTGTGCCGAATGAGCAGAATAGTCCTGCATCAGGTGCAAAGGTCTCTCGGAGGGTTTTTTCAGTCCCTTTGCATGCGCTGGGGTCATCTGGATGTAGGTCTCTTTGCGCCTTGACACAATTAGAAAGTTCAGAAGGTTGTGTCTCGGTCCAGGGACCTTCTAGCGATAGCAACAGGTGCGCTGACCCTTCCTTTGTCACTTTTCAGACTACTTTGAGTTCCCTCCATTTCCTTTCCTCGGTCGGGTACTAAAGGTAGCTTGCGAAGGGGTTCCAACCATTCTGGTGGCCCCTCGCTGGGCAAGGTGAAGCTGGTTCTCAGACATGGTAAGGATGTTGGAGGGCGAACATTAGCGGCTCCACCACGATCCAGATCTCACACAGGGACCCTTATGGCACCGCAATTCACGAGTCCTGGCTTTGATGGCCTGGCTATTGAAACCTCTATGTTAACAGAGGGGTTTATCAGCCAGAATTGTTCAGACCTTGATTAATGCACGGAAACGGACGACTTCAAAGATTTACTACAGGTTTGGCGTGTATTTATTTCCGTGTGTAAATCTAATGGTTTTGCTTGTAGGAAGTTTTCTGTCTCCAGAATTCATGAATTTCTGAAGATGGGTCTGGATGAGGGGGCTTCAATTGAGCACTCTAAAGGGGCAGGTTTCTGCTTTATTAAGCTTTTTTCAGAAGCCCAATACCAAGTATAGGCTTATTATGACCATTTTCAGGGGGTCACTTGTGCGTTCTCCGCAAAAGGCAATTTTGCCTGTTTGGGACTTGAACTTGGTATTGTCGGCCCTGCAGGGCGCTCCCTTTGAAGCTCTGGCAGAAGCATCTTTGAGCTTGATGACACTTAAGGTAATTTTTCTAGTGGCAATTCGGTTCAACCAGTTTCTTAATTAGCAGTTTTATTGGTTAAACCTCCGTATTTAGAGTTGCATAAGGACAAAGCTGTCTTCCGTTTTAAGCAGGATTTTACGCACAAGCTGTTCTCCTTTTCATCTTGCTGAACAGGCAGTTTAGCCCTCCTTATGTCTGGCTCCAGTTAGCCATAAGGAGAGGGTCCTTCATTCTGTGGATGTAGTAAGAGCATTAAAATATTATATCTCTGCTACACAAGCTTTTCGTAAGTTGGACTCCTTATTTGTTATAGCTGAAGGGTGACGGAAGGGTCTTCCAGCAGCTAAATCTACCATCAGATGATGGAATAGACAGGCGGTAATAAGGGCCTATAACGCCAAGGGGGAGAGTCCTCCTTTTCGGATTACAGCTCATTCTACACGTGTAGTCGGAGTATCCAGGGCGTTTCAGCACCAGGCCTTGGTGGAACAGGTATGCAAAGCAGCAGTTCATACATTTAGCAAGTTCTAGAAGGTAGATGTTAGCTCTTCAGCGGATGCTGTATTTGGTAGAAAGGTTTTACAGTAGTAAGCTAAGTTGTTTTTTGATTTTCTCTTCCATTTTACTTCAGGCCAGCAGAAGAATTCAGAGATGAATGGGTTAACCTCTTCCGAAGGGCGTAGACTGCAAGAACAAAGGCGTGTCTCCACCTCCCGGGCCTCTAGCCTCCTGGCTAACTTCCTCCACTCCAATTTCTTTCTGCAAGGGTGTATCTGAACTCCTCTCCCATTTACTTTAACCGTTTAAGTGCCAGCCTACCTAGATTTTTTGTCACACTCTGTTGCCAGACTACTTTTCACGTTTTTGCGCTACACATGTTCAACCTTGATTTTTGAAGAGATTTCCAGGGATTTTCCAGGAAAATTATATATTGTTTTTTTCAGCTTCAACATGAAATGTCTTGTTTGGCCTTTTTTTTAGTGTATTCTCAATACTTTTGGGTGAAATATGTGCAAAAAAATAAAAACATTCTATTTTTTACAATTTGTAGTGTTTTTTTTGTGATAAAAAATGTAAGTTTTTTAATAAAATATTATTGCGTGTGAAAGCCCTATTTCTCCCGTTACAACGGCACCACATATGTATTGGTATACACCCTTTCCTGCCCAGGAAACTCCCCCAAACTGAAACAGCAGTTTAGGAGATTTCAGATAGGATACAACTATGCAATATGTTTGCATAGTTCTAAGGGGTTAACTTAAAAAAGCGTTGGCGGCCCCTGGCCCTGCAGGCTACTAGCCCACATAGCCACTAAGTGGCTGGGCCCTTCTGCCCCCCCCCCTCCCGGCCGTTGGGGAGGCAGGTAATGGGGGGGCTGGGGGTTATGGCAAGTCACCTGCTCGCCGCAGGTGATTGCCAGCCCCAGAGCCTTGTGAACTGGTATAAGGGGTCTCATGGACACCTTACCAGTTCACAAAGGGTTATGTAAAAAAAAAAGACACCAGACAAAAAAATTCTTTATTATACTTGCTTTCAATTATACTTACCTCTGATCCCGTGTCCCGCGCCGCTGCAGATGACACTTGTCGGTAGTGATCGGAGCAGGGAGGGTGGGAGGCAGGGAGATCAGAGCCTCCCTGCCTCCCACCCTCCCTGCTCCGATCGCTACCGACAAGTGACAGTCGGAGCCCGGGTGCCGGTATACGAGGAGCGGGATGGCGTCTCACGTAGCTGGCACTTAAGGGTTGGAGAGGCAGCTACGTGAGAGTCACGTAGCTGGCACTAGAAGGGTTAAAGGAATTATGCCTTGGAAGCGGGGGTATTGGAAACCTGATTGTTACTGGGCCCTTATACTCTTCTGATCTGAATGGACCCACTTTTCCTCCGCAGATGGTAAGGGTAAGCGCCAGTGTTTTGGGGCGCTTTGGGGTGTCATCATTTGTTTTTTTTAAAAAGTGACACTCCTGTGCTGAGAATTCTGCCACAGGAAAAAGCAGCCCCAGGTTTTTGTCTTGTGAGCCTGATTGGGGGTGACCAAGGGAATTATTTTCCCTTTTATTGCTCTTTCCCATGTGTTATGTGTGTTACTGGTTGTAAAATTCAAAATTCACGTGCCTTTAAGGGGGCGGGGCTAAGGCGGCAGTAAGGAAGGACAATTTTTTTCGTCCAGCTGCGTTGAATTTCGGCTTACCGAAGTAGCTAGCACCGCCGAAGCAGCCGGTTCTCTTCAGAGGCACAGCGTTCAGTTCTTGGACGCCGCAATGGAAAGATTTTCGGCTTGGCAAAGTAGCTAGCACCACCGAAGCGGCTGGTTCTCTTCAGGGGCAAGCGCTCTGTTCTCAGCTGCTGCTGTGGAAATATTTTTGGCTTGGTGAAACAGCTAGCGCCACCGACAATCTCCAGTTCTTCTCAGCGCTACAGCAGTTTTTCAGTCCGCCTCTGTGGAAAGATTCTCAGCTTAGCGAAGTGCTGAGCACCGTCGACACCTCCGCTTCCTCCTAGGGGCTCAGCGCTCCTTTCCTGGCTGAGGCCGTGGAAAGATTTTCGGCTTAGGGAGGCGACGAGTACTGCTGGTTCTTCTTAGGGGCTCAGCGCTCTTTCTCGGGCCGATGCCGTGGAAAGATTTTCGGCTTACTTCGAAGTGCTGAGCACCGTCAAGGCCGCCGGTTCTACTCCGCTGCCCGGGCTGACACTCGCTGCTGGGGTTGCTGGCCAGCAGGGGGCTGCTCTGAGCTGCCACCCTCATGCGGACCTAAACCATTAGGTAAGTTAATTTGATTGTATTTTTGATTGTTTATTATGCTAATATTAATATAGTTTTAATATATCTATTTTTAATCTATATTTTTATATTTTGTGGGAAAGGGCAGGATATATAATAAAATATAAATGGTGGTTACCCCCCAGAGTAATCAAAGTAGTCGAGAACTGTAATATACATACATCCCAGGGACGTAGACTAGTATTTTCACCATGACGGAGGCATCTGGGGTAATCGGATCTGCTCGTTTAGCAGATAGATTCACCATTCACCAGATTCATGTCCAGTATGCAAACAGGCACTGGACGAGGATAGCACGGTGTACAGGGTTATGCTACGGTAGTAGTGGATATGGATGAGAGTTGTCGCCTCCCTGCAAGGGTTCTGACCCTTGTCGCTGGTGCCCTCTGAGCTTTTGAAGGGGATATTGAGGCTGCCATAGTCTCCCTCTGAGTCTTTAAACTCTGTCGGCAGGCCTCAAATGGTCCTAAACCTTTAGAGAGTCATTATCGGCTACTAAAAAGGTTTTAAAGAAAATATTTTTTCTCCTCCATCCATTCCAGGCCTTCCAGAAGTACTTACAGATGGGTGTTCACCCCTAGGGGGTGCCTCCCGGACCCATATAAAGGCAGCTGCCTGTCTATCCAGTCCCCAGTTCTTTATCTTGCAGTTGACTGCATGAGATCGCTATTCTCTCTCTCAGAAGGCCTCCCAGCCTTGGCTGCTACATGGATCCGTGTATGGCAGGGTGAATGCTGGGGTCTGGGGCGTTCTGACATGCTCTGGGCCGCAGACTTTAATAAAAAAGTAGTTGGCAACAGGCTTTATAGTGAGCCTGAGGGGAACCACACATATATTTCATATATCCCTCCCTTCTCCCTCTTTTTATTTGTGTGTGTGTGCTGTGCTTGGTGCTACCTTGGGAGCGGGAGAGAGCTCCATCGCTGTAGCACCCACAGCGAGGAGCGGTCCCACCTCTCTTTTCACCTCTTACCTCCCTCGTTCCCTTGCCGGTGCTTGGCTCGGGGCGCGTGCTGCACGTTGGCTGATGCGCCCCGCTGGCTCTGGCGTCTGCAGGCTCCTCGCGGCCGGCAGTGGTTGACGGGGGGGGACCGCTGCCATGACAGGTGGCGCTGTACTAGGTCCGATGACGCGCCGGGGGTAGAAGTCATGGGCGGCGGCGCGTAGGCGACGTCGCACCTGTGACGCCCCCGGCGGTCTTTCTAGAAACTCTGCTGCTGCGGCGTCTGCAGACCTTGCGAGCGCTGCTGTGGCCCTCTGCGGTGACGGGGAGACAGCTCCTTTTGGTGTCCTGGTGGTCGCGAGTCCTTCCTTGGTTGTACCGTTTTTAAGGGGATATTGGGTTAGACATTGTATGCTTGCTGTATGCTGCTTTCATTGATTGCATGTATTTTTTATGGTCCTTATATGTTAATGCATGACATGTGGGTCATTTTTTGTAATTCTGTCTCTTTTTTTAGACTGTGGGTTGCAGGTTGAGGGTTGTGGTTCCTACCGGTCCCCATTATTAAAAAGAGGGATCAGCTATTAGGCTTAGGCCATTAGTGTCTATTAGCCTTATTGAATATTCTTATTCAGAATCACCATAATGGAGGCATCAGGGATAGTGAGCTGGGCACCCCACTTGAGCAGGACAGTCTCTGCCCCTTGTGCAGACGGAATCCCCTGGGCGGATTCAGCACGATTTGTTCCACTTGCGCTAGAGGCTTGCTTTGGATCATGAGCGAGCGGTCGCTCCTGAACCTAGCCCTGCATTACCACCAGCCTCTCTGTATCCTCCACTGCTGCAATTAGCCCCTAGTGAAGGGGGAGCCAGCAAAGGGGACACATGCTGCTCTTGCACACAGGCTGGCTAGCCTTGAGAAACAGATCTCGTTGGCAGCCCCTAAAAAGGCCTCGAGTAAGAAGCGGCATCTGGAGCCGGTTTACTCGGATGATGATTTCTATGATTCCTTGGGATCTGTGGAGGAAGGTGAGTCGCCAGATGACCCACTCTCAGTGGCGGAGTTGCTCTCCGCTGGAGACGACAGAATCTCTGGTTCCTCCTCGGATGAGGATTCCTGCCTTCCGAATGATACGGAAAGTTTGCTTTCTTCTGTTTTTAATACCTTGCACATTGTTCCTCCCAGAGCGGCTAAGAGGAAAGAGGGTGATTTATTTCGGCCCGAAAGACAACAGTGGGTTTTTCCAGAACAGCCACTTTTTTCTAACATGATCCTTAAGGAATGGGAAAGGCCCAACAAGTTACCGTCGGTTCCTAAGGGCCTGGATAGGCGGTATCCTTTCCCTGCGGAATTGATCTGGTTATGGTCTCACTCTCCCGAGGTGGACCCTCCGGTGTCAGGATTGTCCAACACCACGATTATGCCATCACCTGACAATGCTTCCTTGCGTGATACTGCAGACAAACGCATTGATCAGTTGGTCTGCCATGCTTTCACCTTTGCTGGTGCCCTTTTTCGGCCTGCTTGTTCCACGGCAATTGTTTTGCTAGACAACAGGAGAAAGGTTAAGCACCTTGTGGCTAAGGCAAAGTCCCGCAAACGGGCGGAGGAGTTTAAGGAACTAAAGGCCTGCTTGGATTTCATCGGCTTTGTTGTGACTGCCATGGATGATGTGGTCAGGCTTGGTGCCAGAGTTTCGGCCTTGCTTATAGCTTTATGCCGCTCGCTGTGGTTGAAGCAGTGGTCGGCTGATGCGGCTGCCAAGAAGTCCCTCACAAGTCTACCTTTTGTGGGAAGCCGGCTGTTTGGTAAGCTCCCTCAGAGAAGAAAGCCTGCTCAGTCCTTTTGGAACCCCTCTTCTTATCGGGCCTTTTTGGGGAAGAGGTTCTTAATTTTCCGGTGCCCGCAGAGATACCTGGGGCAGAGGTAGGTCCCGCAGCCGGCCCAATCTCGCCTGGGGTGCTAAGCCCAAACCCCCAGCCAAGCCTACTCAGGCATGAGGGGGCGCCCTCACCCATATGGGTGGGGGGACGGCTTCTGCTGTTTGCTCCGATCTGGAGACATCACGTCTCGGATCGGTGGATTCAGGAGGTGGTGTCCTCCGGTTACAAGATAGAGCCAGGCCACCCACGAAATTCCTATGTTCAAGGATATCCCGAAACCCGCTAAAAGCTCAGGCTTTGAGAACAGCTTTTCAACACCTCCTGCGGATAGGTGTGATCTGCCCTGTGCCCCGACAGGAATAGGGTCAGGGGTTCTACTCCAACCTGTTCACGGTTCCCAAGAAGGACGGAACGCTGCGGCCGATCTTGGACCTGAAGGGTCTCAACAAATTTGTAAAGGTCAGACATTTCCGCTTGGAAACGTTGCGGTCGGCGGTGAGATCTCTTCGGCCTGGCGACTTTATGACCACGGTGGACATCAGGGACACTTATCTGTACATCCCGATTTTCCAAGGACATCAGAAGTTCTTGAGGTTTGCACTGGAAGATCAGCATTATCAGTTTTTAGCACTCCCCTTTGGCATATCCTCAGCTCCCCGATTGTTCACCAAGGTGCTGGCGGGCATCATGGCTATCCTGAGGAGTCAGGGTATTCTTGTGTTACCCTATCTAGACGACCTTCTGATTTCGGCCCGGGCCCTTCGGGAGGCCGAGGGCGACACCTGGACTGTACTGTCAACCCTGGAAGCCTTCGGTTGGGTGATCAACTACCCCAAGTCGTTTATCACGCCTTCAACAGTGAGATCCTTCCTGGGAATGACGCTAGACACCGGTCAGGTCAAGGTTTTTCTGCCACAGCAGAAGGTTTTGGGACTCCAGACGCAAGTACAGGCCTTGCTGGCTTGTCAACAGCCATTGTTACATCTGGGGATGAGATTGGTGGGCCTAATGGTGTCGTGCTTCGAGGCAATGGCCTTCGCCCAATTTCACATGAGACCTCTACAGTTGAACCTGCTGACCGGCTGGAATCGGTCACAGGAATCTCTGGAACAAGGATTTTTGCTGCCCCTCCTTGCCAGGAAAGTCCCTCTTGTGGTGGTTGGACTCTCAGAACCTGCTGGTAGGCAAGGCCTTCCTGACTCCCCATTGGGAGATAGTTACCACGGATGTCTTACAGGCTGGGGAGGCATTTGGCAGACCCAGAAGATCCAAGGTCAGTGGGGTCTGAAGGAGAACCGGTTACCCATAAATCTCTTGGAGCTGAGAGCAATTCGGTTGGTTCTTCTACACCTGACTCCCTATTTAAAAGGCCATGCGATCCAGGTCCGCTCGGACAATCAGACAGCTGTGGCCTACATCAACCACCAGGATGGGACTCGGAGCAAGAGATCCCTCAAGGAGGTAAGCCAGATTCTGACTTGGGCAGAGGAGAATGTCCCCTGCATCTCGGCGGTTTACATCCCCGGGGTGGAAAACCAGGAGGCAGACACCCTAAGCAGGAGTTCTTGCCCCTGGGGGAATGGTCCCTCAGCAGCGACACCTTTCAGGTTCTGTGCCTCCGCTGGGGTCAACCAGACATGGATCTTTTTGCATCCAGACACAATCACAAGCTTCCAAGGTTCGTCTCTCTCTCAAGAGATCCTCTGGCCATAGCAACAGACACTCTGGCGATCCATTGGATGGAATTCAAATTTCTGTATGCATTCCCTCCGTTTCCGCTCCTGCGGAAGATAGCCCAGGAGGGGGTGCCAGCCATCCTGGTGGCTCCTCGCTGGCCGAGGAGGAGTTGGTTTGCGGACATAGTACAGATGTCAATAGATCACTACATCATGCCCGACGATCCAGGCCTTCTCACACAGGGGTCGCTACGGCACCCGATTTTACGGCGGCTGGCTTTGGCGGCCTGGCTATTGAAACCTCAATTCTGACGGAGAAGGGTTTATCGGCCACGGTTATTCACACAATGATTCAGGCACGGAAGAAGTCTTCTTCCATGATCTACTACAGAGTTTGGCGGGCCTATATCGCTTGGTGCGAGGCCAAGAGCCTTCCTTGCCGGAAATTTTCTATTTCTAGAATTCTGGAGTTTCTACAACACGGTCTAGACTTGAGCCTCCAGCTGAGCACCCTCAAGGGTCAGGTCTCGGCCTTATCCATTTTTTTCCAGAGGTCCATTGCCGCGTAAATCACTTACCGGTGTGAGACTTGAATCTAGTGCTGTCTCCAGGGTCCTCCCTTCGAGCCATTGATTGATGCTACATTGTCTATGCTGACTCTCAAGGTGTTTTTTCTGGTGCCGATCACCTTGGTGCGTCGCGTGTCAGAGCTGGCCGCGCTTTGTATGAAACCACCCTTTGAGTTGCACAGAGATAAGGTGGTTTTTCATTTTAAACCTGATTTTTTGCCTAAGGTCGTTTCTCCTTTTTATCTTAATGAAGAAGTTGTCTTACCTCCCATATGTCCAGCACCGGCTAATTCCAAAGAACGGACCCTCCATGCTTTGGATGTGGTCCAAGCCATAAGGTATTACCTGGCTGCGACTGAATCCTTCAGGAAATCGGACTTGCTTTTTGTCTTAACAGAGGGTTCTAGGAAGGGATTACCACCAGCCAAGTCCACTCTCAGTAAGTGGATTAGACAGGCAGTGGTACAAGCCTATTCTGTCGGGGGGAAGGAACCCCCTTTTCGGATCACAGCTCATTCTACTAGGGCTATTGGTGCCTCTTGGGTTTTTCAGCATCAGGCATCAGTGGAACAAGTTTGGTCTTCTGTTCATACTTTAACAACATTTTACAAGGTGGATGTCAGGGCCTCAACTGACGCTGTTTTTGACCGAAAGTTTCTTCAGGCGGTAGTGAAATGAACTACATGCTGTTCCGCACTGGGGATCCCGCCCATATGGACACTGCTTTTGGATGTCCCATCTGTAAGTACTTCTGGATGGCCTGGAATGGATGGAGGAGAAAAACACAATTCTGTGAAACTCACCTGTAGAATTGGTTTTGTTATCCATCCATTCCAGGCCGTCCACCCCGCCCTTGTGTTCATTATGTCCTGCATGCCTGTTATGGTGATTAAACCATTTTTGCTCATAGGACACTAGTTACTCAAGTTTTTAGTTTTGATTCGAGAGAGTACAAGCGGAGGCTGTGTGAGGTAACATGGTCTCCTATTTTTTATTTGGACCTCCCGGCCTGCCTCTTTGGTTGAGTACTGCTTTTAAACGACTGGGGACTGGATAGACAGGCAGCTGCCTTTATAGGGGGCCGGGAGGAGCTACATCTTTTGATCTTGCAGTCAGCGCCCCCTAGGGATGAATACCCATCTGTAAGTACTTCTGGATGGCCTGGAATGGATGGATAACAAAACCAGTTCTACAGGTGAGTTTCACAGAATTGTGTTTTTCCTCTGAGTTGAAGAGGATATTGTGGCTGCCATAGTCTCCCAGGAAGTTATCCGTTGGGAGGATTCATCCAGTGAGGACTCAGATTGAGT
This sequence comes from Gastrophryne carolinensis, assembly GCA_027917425.1. Lineage (NCBI taxonomy): Eukaryota > Metazoa > Chordata > Amphibia > Anura > Microhylidae > Gastrophryne > Gastrophryne carolinensis. The sequence continues at coordinate 288,734,149 of CM051234.1, forward strand.
CCTCTACACAAGGGGGTGCTCAGTTAAGGGGAATATAGATGGATGGATGGTACTAGATACTATGTATCCCTTTCCTCCAGATCAGATTGAAATATGGTCTCACCCTTCTGTGGTGGACACTCTGGTGCCAGGTCTTTTTTGGATCAGGTGGCATGTCATGCTTATTCTATTATGGGGTCGACCTTGCGGCCAGCCTGTGCTATATCCATAGCATTTTTGAGGAGCAGGAGGATGTTAAAACAACTGGACTCTAAGACTCATAGGGGTCGTTCACGGAAGTCATGCTCCCAGTTGATCAAAACCAGTTTAGCTACAACAGGTATGTCATCCTGGCTATGGAGGATTGAATAGGATAAGTGCCAGAGTACTAGCTCTGGTGTTAGCCTTAAGGCATGCTTTATGGCTTAAGCAATGGCCAGTTGACACAGCCTCTAAAAATAATCTGATGGGACTCCTCTTTAAGGTGGGGCGTCTGTTTGGGAAGTGCTTGGTTGACATGGTAAAGCATGCTACTGGTGGTAAATCCTCTAATTTGCCACAGAAGCCGAAGTCTAATACTGCTTTTTGCAGGGCCTCTAATCCTGCCGGTTTCCGGCTAGAGGTTATTTGGAATAAGACAAAGTCCCAAATTAAGGCAACAGGCGTCTGGCAGAATAAAGCCAGACCCCCTTCAAAGCCTGCTCAGGCATGAAGGGATGCCCCCTCTCTTGCAGGTGGGGGGAAAGCTTCTGCATTTTGCTCATATTGGAGGCTTCATGTAACAGATATTTGAATACAGGAAGTTGTATCCTCAGATTACAAGATCAAATTAGAATCCAGACCTCCTTAGAGATTCTTTTGGTCAGGGGTATCCCTAATTCAGCAGAAAGCAAAAGCATTTAGATGTGCCATTTCTCTCCTTATTGGAGTTGTTGATCCACAGTATAGTTAGTCCAGCCGGGAGGTTTTTATAACCACAGTGTGTATATATAAGGATGCATACCTACATTGCAGTAGGTGGCCTACAGCTTCAGTTTGTGGCGCTACCCCTCGGTCTATCATCAGCACCAAGGGTGTTTACCAAGGTGTTGGCAGGTCTCATGTTTTCTCTAAGAAGTCAGAATATACATATTATCCCTTACTTCCCTGAAGTCAGGGTATACATATAATCCTTTGCTTCCATGACTACCTGTTGATGTCGGGGGACCCAGAAGGATACACAGACTGTCTGATCAACATTGGATAACTGACTATCGAGTCGAATTCGTAAGTCAAGTATCATATCATATACCTTCAAGAGTTATTATTTTCTGGAATGTCATTAGACACATCTTGGGCAAAAGTGTTCTTCCAGAACAGAAGACATTTACTTCAGGCCATGGTACTGGGTCTCTTGTCTTGCCCTCACCCGACGTTTCGTCAAGGAATGTGTCTGTTGGGCCTGATGGTAACTTGCTTTGAGGCAGTAACTTTTGCACTGTTCACACAAGACCCATGCAGATGGAATTGCTCACAATCTGGGATCAAGACCCACAGACTCTGGATCACTTTTTTTCATGACGGTCAACAAGGCAGTGTCTAGCCTGGTGGCCTCAGCCTCTTCAGGTTGGCAAATCTTTTCTTCCAGTACTGTGGAAGATCATCACCACGAATGCCAGTCTATCCAGTTTGGGAAGTGTCATGGTGTCACAAACAATCCAGGGACATTGGAGAGCAGACTCTCCATAAATATCCTGGAACTGAGAGCGATTCTATTGTGTCTGAGACATTGGACATACCATCTTAAGTGGCATCCCGTCCGGATTCAAACAATTGGACGGCGGTGGTATGTATCAATCACCATGGGGGCACCAGAAGCAGTAAAGGCCTCATGGAAATGAGCTTTTTTTTACTTTGGGCTGAGAAACAGTTTCCATGTATCTTGGCTGTTCACATACCTGGAGTGGACGACTGGCAGGCCAATCATCTCAGCAGAACGGTCCTGCATCAGAGGGAATGGTCTCTTAGAGGGTTTTTCAATCCCTATGCATGCACTGGGGGATCCCAGATGTAGATCTCTTTGCATCACGGCATAGTCGGAAGGTCCGAAGTTTGTGTCCCAGTCCAGGGATCCTCTAGCAATAGCAACAGATGCCCTGACTCTTCAGTGGTCCGCATTCAAGCTTCTTTATGCATTCCCTCTGATTCCACTCCTCGGTCAAGTACTAAAAAAGATAGCTCGCAATGGAGTCCCAACCATTCTGGTGACTCAACTCATGGAGGTTACCCGACGATCCAGATCTTCTCACACAGGGACCTCTAAGGCATCCCAATTTCACAAGGTCTGGCTTGGGACAGCTTGGCTATCCCAATTCACAAGTTATGGCTTGGATGGCCTGGCTGTTGAATCCTTTATCTTGGCAGAAAGGGGGTTTTCGGCCAGAGGCATCCAGAGTATGATTCAGGCCAGGAAGAAGCCTTCATCAATGATCTACTATAGAGTCTGGCAAGCATTATCGCTTAGTGCAAATCTAAAGGGTTCACTGGTAGAATTTTTTCTGTTCCCAGAATATTGTTTCTTTTGGCAGAAGGGTCTTGATGAAGGTTTTCAATTGAGTACTTTTTAAAGGGACATATATCTGTTTTTCTATCTTTTTCAGAAACCCATTGCTGAGAATAAATGTATCAAAACTTTTGTATAGGGAGTCGCTCATGTGCAGCCTCCTAGTAAGCTACTTCTGCGGGTTTGGGACCTTAGTTTTTTCAGCTCTTTATCAGTGTCCTCCTTTTGAACTATTGGCAGATGCATCATTAAGTTTTTTTTTTTTTTTTGTAATATATGTTTATTAAGTTTTCCAAGGGTTACAATGAACATCGATACACAACGGGGTATCAAGGACAGAAATTATAGCCAACATAGACATAAAGGTCCACAGGTTCAGCTATTACAAATCTAAAACAGCAACGTTCAAGTCGGCATCCACCCACACCCGCCCCCCCGCCCGGCCACCCCCACCCGGCCCCCCATTCCCCAACATGGTGAAGCAAGCCGTACTCTGACCCATGGATAATAAGCTTGCCAACTCTAGCCTTTGACTAAAGGCCACGCTCTACATATAGGGCCAGTCTGGGGGTCTACTGGCATAAGCAATTACGACCCAGCAGGTCCCGTCAGGGCAGAAGCGGAATGAACGGGAGCGGCAGAGCCGACAAAATCCCCTGCAGACCGCCAGTGATGATGATGTGAAGAAATAGATAGAGAAAGAAAAATAGGAAAAGCTAAAGAGGCTCGGGTGGGGGGAGGGGGGGGGGAAGGACGTGGGGGGCAGGAGGAGTAGAAGGGGAGGGAAGGGGAGCAGGGGCGCGCAGACAAGCCCCGTCTATGGTGTTTCAGAGGACAAACGATTATCCCTATAATCGATCCACGCGGCCCAGGTCATCCTGTGCTTCTCCTGCATATCTCTGGCCTCAAAGGTCATCTCCTCCATTCTGCGTATAACCTCTACTTCCCGGGCCCATTCCATGAACGTCGGCAAGACCGCAGACTTCCAATGCCTTGGAATTATCGTTCTCATCGCTGTTATGAAGTGCCTCAAGACCCCTTTTTTGTTATTAGAAATGGACCCCGGAAGCAAAGACAACAACGCCAGCTGGGGGGTGTTCCGCTCTGACTCCCCCACAATAGAATTATATGTTGACAAGACTCTCTCCCAAAGATCAGGAAAAGGAAGAAGAGAGGATCCGCACTCCTAAAATCTTGAGGTTTTATTTGAAACAGGTTAAAACCAACATCTCCATTGTATCCACAGCAGTGTAAACGCAGTAAAGGACCCTGGCACATAAAGTTATGCCACGCTCGCTAACGCGTTTCGGACGCACACACTCGGTCCTTAGTCAGTTCTATGACTAAGGACCGAGTGTGTGCGTCCGAAACGCGTTAGGGAGCGTGGCATAACTTTATGTGCCAGGGTCCTTTACTGCTTTTACACTGCTGTGGATACAATGGAGATGTTGGTTTTAACCTGTTTCAAATAAAACCTCAAGATTTTAGGAGTGCGGATCCTCTCTTCTTCCTTTTCCTGACGTGTGTGGGGCAGGGACAGCCCCAGATCCTGCACCCAATTCCAGAGTGCCTTTGTATATTTTTCCTTGCTATCTCTCCCAAAGATCCTTGATAGCAGGACAGCTCCACCAAACATGCAACATGGTACCAGGATCCCTCAAGCACCTCCAACACTTATCAGAGCAGGACTTATTATATTTATGTATATCCACTGGGCACGTGTACCAACGAGCCAAAACCTTGTAATTCCGTTCCTGCGCTGCACATGGGACCGAGAGTTTATGGGTGAATAAGTAGATCTTATCTAGGTCTTCCCTATCTATCGGTACACCTAATTCCTCCTCCCATTTTCTAATAAATCCTGGTGGTGAACCGTGTTTGACCCCCATCAGCGTGCGATATAGGACTGCAACCGCATGCTTATCTGGGGGAGCTCGAGTCAGCACGTACTCCAGCCACGTTAGAGGTCTAGTACCTCGATCCACAAGGTTTTGGGATTTTACAAAGGCACTCAACTGATTATAAAGGAGCCATGAAATACGCTGTCCCGATGCGCCCTCCCTCATCTCATCCAGCGTAGGGAGCCTGCCCGAAGCCAAAATGTCCCCCATGGTGGTGTTAGATGAAGCCTCCCACGCCAGAAAACTCCTAGCTTGCATACCTGGAGCGAAAGAGCAGTTATCAAAGAGCGGGGTCAAGGGGCCGGGCCTATTAACCACCTCACCTTGCTTGGTCAGTTTGTCCCATACCTGCAGGAATTGCCCTGCCAGAAATGGAAGGGAATCTTTCCGTCGCTTGGGGAGAGGGCCTCCCCATGGCAGGGAGGTTGGATTGATAGGAGACAATGCCTTCTCCAATTCCACCCATTGTTTTCCACCCCCCCTCCCGGCCCAATCCAGAATGCGGAGAGTCATAACGGCTGCATGGTATGTTCTAAGGTCGGGAAGCCCCGTCCCACCATTCGGCTTAAGCCTAGTCAAGGTACTAAATCTTATCCGGGGTTTCCCCGTGCCCCAGACAAATCTCAGAAATGCAGTCCTCAGCCTCCTGAAAAAGCTGTTAGGTAAATAGATAGGGATTGTTTGAAAAAAATAAAGAAATTTGGGGAGAATGTCCATTTTCAACACATTAATCCTCCTGAACCAGGTGAATTGCCTTTTGTCATACGTATTCAGCTCATTCAGCGTCTTCAGAAGCAGAGGAGAATAGTTGAGTTCATATAGGCGAGACAGGGCACCTGCACACCAAGGTATTTTATAGAATGGGACTGCCATTTAAATGAAAAGCTTGATTCCAATTGTTTGACTTCCTGCTGTGGGAGGGAGACATTCAGAGCCTCAGATTTTGAGTAATTAATTTTAAAATTACTCACACGACCAAATGTCTCAAATTCCTTGAGAGCCGCCGGGAAGGAGATCAGGGGGGCCTTCAGATGCAGCAGTAGATCATCGGCATACAATGAGGCTTTATATTCACGGTCTCCCGCCACCAAGCCTTTGATATCAGGGTTCAGCCGTATGGCTACCGCCAGGTGCTCCATTGTGATGACATATAACAATAGAGAAAGCGGGCAACCCTGCCGCATGCCGTTACTAACCTTAAAGGCCGATGAGAGGAGCCCGTTCACCCTCACCCTCGCCGTGGGCCCAGAGTATAGGGCCAGTATCCTGGACAGGAGGGACGGACCAACATCAATCTGCTGAAGAGATGCCTTAAGAAACATCCAATCCACTCTATCGAATGCCTTTTCTGCGTCACACGATAAAAGGCAAGCAGGTACCTCATTAGACTTTGCATGCGCAATTAGATTAAAGACCTTGTTGGTGTTGTCCCGCGCCTCCCGCCCAGGCACAAACCCCGCTTGATCCAGGTCTATCAATCCCGGAAGTAGCAGCTGAAGCTTGGAAGATATAATTTTAGCATATAGTTTAATGTCTACATTTATTAAAGATATTGGTCTGTAACTGCTGCATAAAGATGGGTCCTTCCCTGGCTTGGGGAGAACCGTTATAATGGCCTCTAAAGACTGCCCCGGGAACCCACATGTAGGTCCTATAGAGTTGAATACTCCAGGAAGGGAAGTAGTTCGGGAGTCAATTGCTTGTAAAATTTGGGAGTATAGCCATCTACCCCCGGGCTCCTGCCCTGCGGCGTCTCTTTAATTGCCTTGGCCACCTCTTGTACCGTAAAAGGCTCCTCTAAAACCTCCGCCTCCTCCCTGGGAATGGAAGGAAGATATGTATCATAAACATATCTAACCACCTCCTCAGGGGGGTCTGCAGAGATCGGGACATTCTGATCCCGCCTTATGTTATATAGGGATTGATAGTAGTCCCTGAACGCGTCCGCTATCTGGGAAGGTATCATAGTCGTATGTCCCTGCGGTCCCCTGACATTGGGTATATACGTGGCCGCAGTTCTAGGGTGTAATGCCCTGGCTAGGAGCCTCCCACATTTATCGGACGATTCATAGTAGAGCGCCTTCTGCCGTTCCCTATACCTTAGGTACGCCTGATTATAGAGTCCTTGCAGCTTCTCCCTAGCCTTCAACAAGTCAAGGAGCAAAGCATTAGTTGGGTTCTTTTTGTGGTCCTGCTCCAATGTTTGGATGAGCTGTATAGCATCCCGGATTGAAGTGGCTTGTTGCTGTTTTAGTCTGGTCCCATGTTTAATGAATTCCCGTCGCACTACACACTTTAATGCCTCCCACTGATATGGAAGGGGCGTAGGGTCTTGCGCATGATTCCTCAGAAATTCCTTAATCGTATCTCTAACCCCTGACATGCAGACAGCGTCCCCAAGCAAATTGTTATTAAGCTTCCAGTTCCAGCACTTTGGGTAGAGCCCGGGTAAGTGCACAGAAAGAAATATCGGAGCATGGTCTGACCATACAATCTGGCCGATCCATGCCTGCGGGGCCCAATCCATGGCGTGATGGCTAAGATATAAATAGTCTATTCTACTATAAGATTTCCTAGCAGTGGAGAAGAACGTAAAGTCTTTGTCCCGTCCATGTAGGGCCCGCCACGAATTCACCATTTGCATATCAGTCAGCACTTTTTTCAGCCTATTTCGCTTACTCAGGGACACTGCCGACACGCCCGAGGAGGAATCCAACTCTGCATGGAGATATTAAAGTCCCCTCCCACTAGCAGAGTGCCCTCCGAAAACCCCTCCAACAGCCTAAGAACTCTTATACAAAAGCCAGCCTGGTCAATGTTAGGAGCATAGATATTCGCTATGTGTATACTTTCATATAGATCTCCACTTTAAGAAATATGAATCGCCCATTGGGATCAGCCTTGACGTCTACAACCTTGTGTGGGAGAGACTTATGAATGGCAATCGAAACCCCCGTTGCCTTAATGTTGGGATTAGGCGCATGATGCCAGGTAGGGTAGTATCTATTCCTAATGTTCGGTATATGTCCCTCCTTAAAATGCGTCTCCTGGAGAAGCAGGATGGCAACCCTGCGCTTATGCATATCGTACAGCACCTGCGACCTTTTCTCAGGGACATTTAGCCCCTTAACATTAAAGGAGCCAAATACCACGTCTGCCATTGTCCGCGCGCTCCCGGGGGTAGGGAAACCGGGCCGGGGTAGGGAAACCGGGCCGGGGGAGGGGGGGGGGAAGAAAATAGGGACTGTGACACTAAGGGGTTTCTAAAAAGAGGGGATAAGAATACAGGAACAGATATTACTGAGAAACAAACAAGTACTAATGCTAGCGTTAGCAGTAACGCTCACTGGGTTCTCTTTATAAGAGACGAGCGATCTGGCCTACTGGGGGGAAGTGGAAAGCCATAACCGCATGCAAGGAGTTGCTTTTACCTTGTACACCTGCTATGAGAGTCCATTTCTCCAAAGTCCAGGCCAACAATAAAAACTTTCACATATCAATAAGACAACACTTTAACCACAACAAAAGAACAGCATTACATCTATGACGGATACCAACTGCAGGCTTCCCGATCCCCCGGCACCCTCCCCCCCACGACTGTGGGGGCCTGACGGCAAAGGGGGTCCGTGGTCCCCCCAATCCCAAGTCCCATCATGTGAAATACCACATTAACCAACTACTAATTAACTGCCCAACGGGTCATCCCCCCCAACCAAGCTGCCACTCGACCTATTCCAGGAGCAACAGCCACAGGGGCCAGAGCAAGCCGCACCGCCGACAGGCCGGCGAATTACATTCACGCCGACCTATGTCCTGATGCCGCCCCCCCAGCACACCCGCGTCCAGCATCCAGCGTCCCCTCATCACCCTCATCCACAGACAAAGAAGAAAGGGCCTTCCTCGAATTTAGCACTTCACGCCTGCAGTCCAGTGCGCAGGGCCAAGCTCCAAGTATTGTCCCTTGTAGAACAAGCCCCGGGCTAGGGGAAGGGGGCGTCGCTCAGGAAACAGGCCTATGGTGGTGAACAAGGGGGGAAAGAACAAAAAGTCCTGGGGAGAGATAGGTCAGGACGTCAGGCACCCATGATATCTTCGGCCTGACTAATCGGCCTGTCGGTGTCCGCCGCCCCTAATTCTATTCCTCTGCGGCCTTGGCTCCCCAGGGAGAGGACGCCAGCCCCCCAGGGTGGGCAACAGCCAGTCCTCCACCCGCACATCCGGAATCTCCAAGAAGCTGAAGAGATCCGGAAGCTGCGAGTGAGACTGCAGAGCAAATGATCGTCCTCTCCTCGTGACCACCAGATGGAACGGGTGGCCCCACCTGTACGTTGCACCAGCCGATTTGATGGATTCTAATAACGGTCTCATAATTCGGCGCATTTGAAGGGTGCGTCTAGCAAGATCAGGGAGCAAGGTGATCCGGGATCCATTGTAGTTGATGGGGCCTCTGTCCCAGGCTTTTCTCATGATATTGTCCTTAACGTTATAAAAGTGCACACGACATACTATGTCCCTTAGCCTGTCAGGGTCAGTGGGGTGCGGGCCAGGAGCCCTATGGGCTCTGTCGATCTCGATATGTTCTCCGGGGGGTCTGTCCAAGACAATGTTGAATATTCTGACGACCACTTCATTAAGATTATTATTCTCCGGGACCTCAGGGAGACCGCGTATCCGTATGTTATTCCTACGGCTCCTGTTCTCAAGATCATCCAGATGCATTAGAGCCTTGATTGTTTGTTGGTCAGACTCCGCTTGAGCCCGTTGCATCGCCACTTGCGCCCGTTCCAATGCTCCCAGTCGCTGATCCGTGTCGACCCGTTGTTGTTCCAGCGTAGTTACTCTTCCAGAAACCTCAGAGACCGATTGCGTCACCTCCTCAAGCTCCCTTCTCAGGAGAGATTCCATCCTGTTAATATAATTGTCAAAGTCCCTCCTAGACGGCAGAAATTTCAATAAGATTGAGATTATATTGCTCCTGAGGCAGAGATCCATGAGTTGCCAGATCTGGGGAGGCCGCTGTAGCCTGGGACCAGGTGGGCGACCGCATCCGAGCCAGGCCCACTGACCCCTCTGAGAACGCTGGGCTAGCTGGGGCAGATGGGTGTTGTCTCCGGTCCACAAATTGGCTAGGAGAATGGCTGTCAGAACAGGCCGGCAATGGAATCGGGCTCCATTTTCGGGGTGCACCCTGTGCTTTGAGGCCACTCTGAAGGTTTTGGGGGTTGACATCCTGCCTCTCCCCCCCATCGAATTCACCCGCGAGAGTACAACCGCCGGAGGGCATCCCCGCCCCGCGACCAGCCCCCCCGCTTGGGGCACGTGGACCTTCATCATGCGGAGGCGGGTGGACTTCTGCCCTCGCCACCACTATATTGGAGGCGCTCCCCCACCTTTCAGCCCCGCTTAGAGGTGACTGAGCCTGCCCCCCGGTGGTGGGGCAAGCCCCCTTGCTGTTCTGGCTGGATGATTGGGCTCTGTATGGTGGGACTTCTGTCTGGCCCAAGGATCTAGCCTCTTCTGCCTGTGGGTGCTCTCGGGGTCCCAGCTTCAGCTGCTGTCTGTGGGGTCCTGCCCCTGAACCTCACTTTGGCTGAAGTCCTCCCGCAGCCCCCAACTATCCCCAGCCGCCGGGTGTTCCGCCCATTCCCGGGCGGCCAGTCCGATCCCCGCCGCCGGCCGCACAGAGCATACCTGTTGCGGGCACCGAGGTTCCTCTCCCACCGACACGAAAAACAGCTGATCCGCAGGGGGGGAAGTTCCCCCCGCCTCTCTCTGCCTCTCCCCGCCCGGGCTCATTGCTTCATTGTTGCCGTCGCGGAGGTCGGCAGCGCACGTGGGTTGCGGTGCTCCCCGCCTCACCTCCTCCACAGCTGGGCTTCCATCTTCGGGCTCCTCCGCCCCAACCACCTGGGGACCCGGAACTTGATGGATCCGGGGGGCGACCGGACACCGAGCCCCCCTCGAGCAGGACGGAGGACTCCTCACCGCCCCTGCTTGCAGCTCGTCTCTCCCCTCTGCCGCCGCCATCTTGCCTCCCTTGCCGCCTCTCTCTGCTGGCTGTTTCGTTGTCAGGAACCGGCTTATCTTGCTAGCCTTTTCGCTCCCGGGGGTTGTCCTTCCCTTCCTACGCCTGGACATCGTTCTGCTGAGTGGATTGGAGGTAGGATTCTCCCATTTTCCTGTCACTTCTGCAGAGCTCCTAGAAGGTGCGTCCTTACGCCGCCATAGCTAAGCCACGCCCCCATGCATCATTAAGTTTATTGACTCTTAAGGTTATCTTTTTTAGTGAAAATAACCTCAGTAAGGTTTCTGAATTAGCAGCTTTATCAGTTAAAGGAGCAGTATCGCGAAATTTAGCTTGGAACACAGATTTAAAATGTACTTTCAATGTGAGTAAATATAGTAATCAGAAGGCAATATGTGTTTCCAAAAAAGTTGTAGATTTTGCTGCTACAGAATGGCAGCTGTTTTAAAATGTGGCTGACTGACGGGCTCCGTCACTTTAGGCTATACCAAGTGCTGTGCGGGGGGAGAACGGCTCACTGCCACTGCTATGTAAGGAGCGCAGCGTTGAGGACGCTGTGTGTGTGCTGGCTGGGAGATGGCTGGTGTGTGTGTATGTGTCTTTGCTGGCTGGGAGATGGTTGGTGTGACTGTGTGTGTCTTTGCTGGCTGGGAGATGGCTGCTGTGTGTGTGTGTGTCTTTACTGTCCGACTGGGACTAGAGAAGAGACTGCAGGACGATAGGAGAGAGATAGTGACTGCATTATGGAACATTGTTTCAGATATGTTACCTTATAAAGTGTAGTTTATTCTCAGCAGACTGAATGGCTCATCAGGTAGAGCATTTAGATATGGTACAGAGGGTCTAAGCTTCGAGCCCAGCTCAGAATTGTATTTTTTTTTTTTTACTTTTTTCTCCAATTGGATTTTTCTATCTTTATCTTGTTTTTGTTGCTCTACGGATTAATTATTTTGCCAATTTTTCTTTCTTTTTACCTCTGCTGCTGTCTGCAGTATCTTTCCGATTCCCATTTTCTCTTTTTTACAGCTTTGTGTGTTTCAAGCAGAACAAAACCATTCACTGTCCCCAGTCTTTTTCTTGCCCCGGGGGCATCCCAACTAGGTGAACCCCCCACCAGTTCAGCTGTCAAAATATACCTTTCCCTGTCCCATTGGGCATGCACAGGCTGTCATCCAATCGCACACAGAGTTTGGCAACGAGAACCTGGAGCGGCAGCATCCCTGGGCAAACAGCCTCTCTGAATGGCTATCCATGGGAGCGTGCCTCATCCCGGAGATGCTGAGGATGCGGCTGCAGCTATTTACATCACCATGGGAGCCAGGGAAAAGGTGGGTATTGCGGCGACCCGGGCAGTGTTTCACACACTGGGGCATCCCGTATTGCGATGCGCCAAGGGAATTCTTTTAGGTTTTAGATTATAGGGTTGGCCACTCAGGGTTTTGGTCCACTTTAAAGTGGACCAAAACCCAGGATTTTGCCTGTCCTGGGTTTTGTTCCTTACCCCTCGGGCACTCTGATCGGAATGCCCCACTGTGTTGCCCGATCTCACCCTTTCACGGTCCTAGAGCACATGCGCAGCTGTCAGCGCGCTCGGATTCACTGCCGAGCACGCTGTCTGCCGCATCCCCTGCTATCCTTTAACATGGTTGCCCGTGATGAACATTCACAAATGCCTGGCGCGGGCACGCGCCCATGCTCTCGCATGCGCTGTTGGACCGGGAAAGAAGGTGAGTTTTCGGGTGACCTGGGGGATTTGACACAGCGGGGCATCCCGAATCTGGAGCAAGTATGCCTGCCCTGGAGTCTCATATAATCTAGGGTGGATTTTGGTCCACTTTAATACCTTTATATATATAATGATTGTGCAGTTAAAGTAGATTTTTTTTAGTCATTTATTTAGTAGGAATGTTATATATATATATATATATATATATATTGTGTCACCTGGTGGTCTCATCACAGAAGCAGCACCTCACACACACACAGAGCTGTTACTGCCGTGTACAGTGCTGCCCTGGGAAGAAAGCTGGAGCAAGTTTACTGCGCCTGTTGCTAGGAGACCAGTGCCCTAAATGTGGCAGCTCTCAATCACCTCACTGAATAAAAAACAGCGGATTCCCCCATTCAGCAAATGGACTGAGCCATTTTCATTTTACAATTTAAAAGTAAGGCATAGATGTTTTTTTCATTTCTATCGCCACATTATTTATACACGTGTTAGAAGCTATTGTGTGGCTATTTAATTATTTATCTTTTTGAATGCAAATGTTCGCGATACTGTTCCTTTAAGTCTCCTTATTTAGTGTTACATAAGGACAAGGCCGTCTTCTGCTTTAAACAGGATGCTCTTCCTAGGGTGGTTTCCATCTTAATGAAGAGGTGAACTGCCTTCCTTATGTCCTACTCCAGTGTCCGATAAGGAAAGGATTCTTCATTGCTGGATGTAATGAAAAGCACTAAGATACTATCTCACTGCTACACAATCTTTCCGTAGGTCGGACTCCTTATTTTGTCATACCTGAGGGTCCACGGAAAGGTCTTTCATCATCTAAGTCTACCATCAGCGATGGATTAGACAGGCAGTGGTAAGAGCCCATATTCCCTAAGTGGAAGGATTCTTCTTTTAGGACTACTGCTCATTCGACAAGAGCTATTGGAGCTTTTTGGTTTTTTTTAGCATCAAGCTTCAATATAACAAGTATGCAAAGCCACTACTTGGTTTTCAGCTCATACATTTACCAAATTCTATAAGGTAAAGCCTTTGGTAGGAAGGAATTACATACAGTGGTAATTAGATGGTTTTGGAATGTCTTATTCCTGAAAGGAATAAAGGTTTTTGGAATGTCTTATTCCTGAAAGAAATAAGGGTTTTTGGAGTGTTTTATTCCTGAAAGGAATAAGGTTGAGGGATCCCATCCGAATTAGGGTACTGCTTTTGGAGGTCCCATTTGTCTCTGAATTCTTCTGATGTCCTGAAGTAAAATGGAAGAGAAAAGAAAATTCTGTGAGTACTTACCTGTAGAATTAATTTCTCTTCCATTATTACTTCAGGACATCAGACCCTCCCTGTCTGCTAGGTTACTATGTCCATGTCTTGAATGCTTAGTTTTAGTGGAGTGGTAAATATGTAAATAGTTGCTGTAAATAATGATCAGCATTACAAAAAAAAAAAAAAATTAAAAGGAGAGAGGAATCTTGTATTTTGTCTCCAGCCTTTTGTTTCCAACAGGATAGGTATGCCTCCCGGGCGGCTGGTTCTACTGCTTTTCAATTAAACCGGAGTGCATCAAGTCAACCAGGTGGTTATAGGCCCGGGAGGTGGAGACACAGCTTTGTTCTTGCAGACCACACCCTTCGGGAAAGGTTAACCCAATCGTCTCAATCATTCTCGCATTGAGTGAGCGCAGATCTTTCTCTCACTTTCATCATGTCGGGACGCGGCAAGCAAGGTGGTGGCAAGGCTCGTGCTAAGGCCAAGACCCGCTCCTCCCGGGCCGGTCTCCAGTTCCCCGTTGGCCGTGTCCACCGTCTGCTCAGGAAGGGCAACTATGCCGAGCGGGTGGGCGCCGGTGCTCCCGTCTCTGAATTCTTCTGATGTCCTGAAGTAATAATGGAAGAGAAATTAATTCTACAGGTGAGTACTCGCAGAATTTTCTTTTCTCTTCCATTATTACTTCAGGACATCAGAACCTCCCATTATTACTTCAGGACATCAGACCCTCCCTATCAGCTTGGATGACTAGTCTTAGTGGAGTGGTAAATAGGTAAATATGTAAATAGTTGCTGTAAATAATGATCAGCATCGGGGGAAAAACAAAAACGGAGAGAGGATCTTGAATTTTGTGTCTACCCTTTTGTTTCCAACAGGAGATATAGGTATGACTCCCGGTGGCTGGTTCTACTTCTTTTTAATTAAACTGGAGTGGAGACAGTCAGCCAGGAGGATATAGGCCTGGGAGGTGGAGACACGCCTTTGTCCTTGTAGTCCATGCCCTTCTGGAGAGGTTGACCCATTCGTCTCTGAATTCTTCTGATGTCTTGAAGTAATAATGTAAGAGAAATTAATTCTACAGGCGAGTACTCACAGAATTCTCAGTAGCTTACTCTCCATTAATTCTTGGGATCCCAACCTGAAGTTAGGGCACTGCTTTTGGAGGTCCCATTCGTCTCTGAATGCTGACGGCCTGGAGTGGATTGGGAGAGAAAATACAATTCTGTAGAATTGTGTTCTCTTCTACATCCACTCCAGGTCTTCTGACTCTTCTGTCTGCTGGGTTACTGTATCTACTCCTTAGATGCTTTTTTTTTTTTAAGATTCCTTTTATTTGCAGTTCAACAAACATCAAAACACCAAAACAAGTTACATATCACATTGAGGCACCGCAGGCACCCAGTTCAGTAGCACAGATTCAATAAACATTTAGACACGACAACCATTCACCCAACACACATACAATCTGGACTTGGGTATCTAGTTAACTGTTCACCGGGATGGAGAACAAGTCGGAGAGCCACATCTCCCAGGATGCTTCTCCCGTCTCCCCAGTTCCACTTTAACTCGCTCAATGACTCAACCTACCATAAGTGAGCAGCCTCGCCCCTTTAAGTAAGCCCTTTCCCTCCCTTAATCGTCCTCTGAAGCGGTGTCCTGACTCTGTAGCCAGGGACCCCACACCTTTTCAAACTTATCAGGCACCCCCCTAGCCGTGTATGTCAGCTTGTACATAGTGAGTTTCTGGTTAACTAGAGCCCTCCACGCCTGTACTGATGGTTTGGCCGGGTGCTTCCAATTAAGCAGAACACATTTCCTGGCATAAAAGAGCAGCAGCCTAAATAGTGATTTCAACGCCTTCGACACCGACAGTGTTTCGACCACCCCCAGAAGACATAGGGAAATCGAGCCAGTGATCCGGGTGCCCACCACTCCACCAATCAAATCCATCACCTCTCCCCAATATCTCGCCAGAACCTCACAGGACCAGGTCACATGTTCCCATGTACCAGCCTCCCTCTCAGACTTGGGGCATAACTCATTAGCCAGCAATCCCATCCTATGTAGACGTATTGGCGTGATGTAGGCTTGATGTATCCACTTGGTCTGGATAAATCTATCTCTGGCTTCTATGACCGATGAGTGTAGGTTATCTAAGATTTCTTCCCAGTCATCCCGGCCCAGGGTTTGGTCTAGAATTTGCCACTTGCTTTCAACTTTCCCCCTGGGGGACTCCAGCCCCGCAACCAAGCACTTGTACAATGTAGAGACAGGTTTCCCCAAGTCCGTTTCTCTCACCACACTCTCCACCTGGGACACCGAAAAATTCGGGCTGTCCCTGCGGAATTGAGTCTGCAGAGCGTGCCTTAGTTGCAGGTAGCGGAAGAAGTCCCGATGGGAAATTCGAAAGGTCTCCCTAATTTGGTTGAATGACATAAG
Organism: Gastrophryne carolinensis; assembly: GCA_027917425.1. NCBI lineage: Eukaryota > Metazoa > Chordata > Amphibia > Anura > Microhylidae > Gastrophryne > Gastrophryne carolinensis. Next base: position 288,750,027 of record CM051234.1, read on the forward strand.
CACTCCATCCCTGTACACCTGGCCCAGCTTCTGGAGGCCCCTTCCATCCCAGAACTGCGGATCCTGCATTGAAACCAACTCAGGGAGCTTGGGGTTGTTCCAGAGAGGAGCAAAGGGGGACCAATACTGGGCCTCGTCCGGATTCCTGTTCAACTTGGCCACCCTTTCCCATATGTTACACACTGCCCTCATACAACCGGTTGCTTCCCGGACCCCCCGAACCCCCCTATACACCAAGAGGGATAATCTCCCAGGAGAACCCAACACCGCCACCTCCAGACTTACCACCGGGTTGTTTTGCGGCTGACAGAGCCACCAGTGCACAAACAGGAGCTGCGTAGAATAGAAATACAGTTGCATGTGCGGGACCGCCATACCCCCCTCCGCCACCTGTGCTTTCATTATTTGTCTGTTAAGCCTAGGTGGAGACTGCCCCCAGATAAAGCCAAACAGAATTGAATCCAACGTCTTGAAGTGAGAGACGGGCAGCAACACTGGCGAGGCCTGATATATATACAGAAATTTTGGAAGGAATATCATTTTATATATGTTAATTCTGCCCATAACTGACAGCGGCAGGTTCGCCCACTGAGCGACCCGCTGCCTTAATTTTGACACAACAGGGGAGATATTCAGAGATATGAACTCACTTGGTTGCCTACTAATCAGGATCCCCAAGTATTTAAATTGTTGGACTATTTTTAATTGAGACCTCGGGGAGATGTCGGGGGAGACAAGCTCAACATTAGACTGGATTTGTCCCAGTTAATCCTCAGCCCTGAGAACCTCCCAAACACTCCAATAGTGTCCAGAGCTGCGTCTAGGCACTTATGGCCATCCGCCAGGTACAGCAGTGTGTCGTCTGCATAGAGAGATATCTTTTCCTCCACTGCTCCTAACTTCCATCCAGAGATGCTTGGGGAGTTCCTGACAATAATCGCCAGGGGTTCAATAGCTAAGGCAAAGAGCAGCGGCGATAGTGGGCACCCCTGTCTTGTTCCCCTATGCAACACAAATGAATTAGAGTAACACCCATTGACCCGTATCCGAGCAGTTGGCCGTTCATATAACAATTTAATGTATGTAATAAAACTAGCTGGAAGCCCAAATCTTTCTAAAACTGCCCAAAGATATTCCCATTCTACCGAATCAAAGGCTTTCTCATTATCTAATGAGATAACCACCCGTTTCCCATGATTATCATGTATAATTTGGAGATTGGACATCAGTCTGCGGAGATTCACACACGTGGTACGCCCTGGCATGAACCCTGACTGGTCTGGCCCGATCAAATGTAGAATAACTTTGTTTAGCCTAGTGGCCAGTATTTTGGCTAATATTTTGGCATCTTGGTTCAACAGGGATATGGGACGATAAGACGCGCAGGAGTCAGGGGGTCTCCCTTCCTTATAAATGAGGACCACATGTGCCTCATGAAAAGAGGCCGGAAGGCACCCACTTTCAAGCGCTTGTTTCAGCACTTCCCACAACTTTGGAGTCACTTGTTCAAGGTCCTGTTTATACCACTCGACCGGCATCCCATCTGGTCCCGGCGCCTTCCTGCTAGAAAGCATTCTAATTGCGCCAGAGACTTCATCCATGGTGATAGGGGAGTTCAATGCCTCCTGATCTTCCTCAGTCAGCCTCGGGAAATCAATCTGATCCAGATAGTTACCCAGATCAGTCTCTCCATAGCTCGCCCTCGAGGAGTACAAGGCCGAGTAGTACTCCAGAAACCTCTGGGCTATCTCCTTCCCCCCCGTTACCCTCGTCCCGTTGTCTAGGATCTCAGCAATGTGGTTGGATTGGCTTTCAGCTCTCGCTAGGTAGGCCAGGGTCTTACCGTTCTTATCCCCTTTATCAAAGATTGTTGCTTGCTTATATAGCAGTAATTTCCTAGCCGAGTCAGTCAAAAGCAGATTATATTCCCTCTTTAATGCCATCAGTGTTGAATGGTCCCTGCTATCCAAGGTTGTACTAAACTTCTCCTCCGCCCGCGCCAGTTTGCTTTCAAGATCCGCCACTTCCCTCCCCTTCTTCCTCCTAGCTGTAGCGATAGCGCTGATGGCCGCCCCTCTGGTAACAGCTTTAAAGGCATCCCATCTTACTTCCACCGATGTCTCCCCTGTATTACATTCCCAGAACGCCAGTAGAGGATTGCAGACTACTCTTAATGTCGGGGGCTTCCAACCATAGAGGACTCAGGGTCCATCCCACCCAGTTCTCCTGCCTCAGTGACAGTCCAGCTGTGATCAATAAGGGTGAGTGGTCCGAGACCCCCCTCGGGAGATAACTACAGGTCGCCACCTTGGTTAGAAATTCAGGCGAGGAGAACGCAAGGTCAATTCTGGACAGGGACTTGGTGTGTAACCGAGTGACAAGAGTATGCCTTGTCGGTGGGGTGCTTCCACCTCCAAAGCTCCTGCAGCCCCAGCGTTTCTGCCCAGTTTGCCAGTTGAGTCTTGGGACCTGGATTCTTACTCATCCTATCCAGCGCCGAATCCAAAACCATATTAAAGTCCCCTAATAGCAGTATCGGGGCTGGGGGGAAGGAAAGTACTTTCTCCATTATTCTATCCAGAATCCTAGCAGAAAATGGTGGGGGAACATATACTCCGACTATTATCATATCAGTATCCATTAGTTTGGCATGAAGGATAACATAACAACCCTCTCGGTCAATGTGTACTGAGAACAACGTAAATGGGGTACCCTTAGAGATCAACACTGATACTCCTCTTGAGTAGGCTGAGAATGGGGCATGAAAGGAGCTCTGGATCCATGGCTTCTTCAACGCCAACACCCTCTGGCCCACCAGATGAGTCTCTTGGAGAATAACTACATTCGGTTTATGCTTCTTAACAAACTGGAGGACAGTAGACCTCTTGATCTTATCGTTAAGCCCCCGGACATTCCAGGAGAGAAATTTACACTCACCCATTATTACCGCTTAAGATGCTACTATCAAGGGCCACCTCTCTGCGGTTCACCATCCCCCCCAGAGATCTTCCTATTACTCGAGTCCAGCAATCATACATCACAGTCATACCAACACATAGACAACAACGCACAAAACAGATAATACAACATTTAAACTGTAAACCCTTCCCGAGCCCACCCTCCACGCCGCTCCACCACCCCCCAACCTTGGCGAGCATCATATCCCCCAACAAAGTAACACAACACTGGTTTAACTATGTGCAATTGGGGTGTGCAGGCCCACTGCCTAGGGGTTTGCAAAAACGGGCTTGCCGAACAAATACAGATCAGCGGATTATCCGCCACGGGTTCCCAGAGCTATCCAGGGGCGATCAGGGAGGAGGGAGGGGGCAGACCTTATGGAGCTCCCAGACCTCAGTAGCGAGGGCTAGGGGAGGCAGATAGAGGGGGGCAGGGGGGGGCAGGGGGCGGAGGGGAGAAGGGACAAGGACGGGCACTAGGTGGGATGGGAGGGAGAGGGATGGAAGGGGCAACGCTTGTCACGCCCTGGGAATCCGGAGCCAAGGCTCCCCTGTAACAATTGCTGACAGGATACACTAGCTAATTGGGCATCATAAAAGACACAACTTAAGTAACTTAAAGCATAACAAAGCACCACCCCGGGCCTCACCAGAACACCCAGCGGTGGGGCTCCCGGGAAAGCAGCGGAGGCGGACCCCCGTCACCGGCGCAGGCCGGACAAGGGGAAAACAGGTGAAGGCAATGGCTGGTCCATTCTCTCCGATCAGAGCCCAGTTCGTCAGGCCCCTGGCAGAGAGTCAAGCCATGTGTTAGCTTCCTCGGCCGAGGTGAAGAACTTAATAGACTCTCCATCTTGAATATGTAGCCGCGCTGGAAACAGCATGGCGTATTTAATCTTCTTCTTTCTAAGCCGTTCTCTAACACCGTTGAATGAGCGCCGCAGTTTCTGAACCTCCGATGTGAAATCCGGATAAAAAGACAGCCGGGCGTTCTCATAAGACACCGTACCTTTCATCCTGGCCGCGGCAAGTATAGCGTCTCTGTCCTTGTAATGGAGGACTTTAAATATAAATGGTCTTGGCGGGGCCCCGGGCGGGAGGGACCTCAGCGGGATTCTATGCGCTCTCTCTATTGTAAAAAATTTGGTCAGGTTTCTGGGTGCCAGGGTGTCTCTTATAAGGTTTTCAACGAACTCCTCTGGGGAGGAGCCCTCCGATTTTTCGGGTAGTCCCAGGATTCTAACATTATTCCTCCTGTTCCTGTTCTCAGAGTCCTCGGCCCTTCCCAATAGGACCGTCACCTGCCTACGTAAGGTCGCCAGCTCCCCCTCCTGCACTGACAAACGATCCTCCGTCTCCCCAATTCTCCTCTCGTTCTCCCCTGTACGGTCCCGAATTTTATCCAAGTCGTGACGAAAATAGTTGAATTGCTCCTGTAGAGTGTCGAATTTAGTCGTAAGGGCATTTTGACAGGAGGCAATGGCAGCCATGATTGCCGCAGTGTCCGGATTAGAGGGCTCCTGCCCGGCTCTGCCTGGAGCTTCCATTGTTTGCGTGCTGCAACTGATCACTGTGGATTTGCGCTTCCTATTTCCTGACATACGTGAGAAAAGGCGTACAGGGTTCAAGGAGCTTGTTTTGCGGCACAGATATAGGATTCAGGGAGCTCTCAGATGATGCACAGATAGAGGGTTCAGGGAGCTCTCGGCTGCTGCACAGATATAGGGTTCAAGGAGCCAGTTTTGCGGCACAGAGATGGGGGTTCGAGGAGCTTGTTTTGCGGCGGTACTGGGAGCCTGTTTTGCGGCACAGATATAGGGCCCAGGGAGCTCTCAGCTGCTGCAAGGAACCTGTTTTGCGGCACAGATATGGAGTACGAGGAGCTTGTTCTGTGGCACAGATATGGGGTTCAAGGAGCTTGATTTGCGACACAAATATAGGGTACGAGAAGCTCTCAACTCCTTAGATGCTTAGTCCTATAGGATTTGTATATATGTAAATAGTTTTCCAGCAGCAAAAAAAGAGGGAAAATAAGCGGAGAAGGGTGAAGATTAATCTTATGTCTTATCTCCAACAAAGATATAGGTCTCTTATGATGCCTTAGCCTCCCAGGTGGCTGTTCTACTGCTTTTTCTATTGCTGGATTGTGGTGTTGCAGCCGGAAGTGCATGTGCCGCTTTCTGCGTACCCGCAGCAGCCATTTAGAAATACCTGCCACGGCCAATCAGCCAGAAAATAGTGGGGGATGTGGCAGCGCACCATGCATGTGCCGTGGAATCGCCAGTTGGCTATCCCAGATTGGGGTGCAACACTGAGGGGAGACCACTGGCCCTAGAGTCTAGGCCTGTGGTTGTGGTCCTTTTTTAAAGATGAAAGAATAGAATGGTCCTCTTTCTCACCAGGCCTAAACCCTATTAAGAATGTGTGGACCTTTCTTAAACATTTACATTGATGAATAAAAATACATCTATTTGAACAGTCAGGTTTTCTGCACAAAAAGCAAACAGATTAAGAAACAGAGACTCAGTGGATGTAAGGTGTATGTTTAAAGGTGTCTATGATTTTGTCAATTGGTTATTTGTAGTTCAGGTTTGATTTCTTTTTTACTTTAACTGATGAAGTATTCAAACATTTTCCTTCGTATAGTTACATAATGTCTACAAACGAATAGTTACTAGTTATTAGTAATTATGCACACATACAGTACCTTGAAAAGAGTATTTATACCCCTTATACTGTACATTTTTAAATATTAAAGTGGACCAAAACCCATGCCTCAATGGTCCTGTAATCTATAAGGTCCCAGGGCTGCTAGATTGCTTCTGCCCAGGGTATCCAAAATTGGGATACCCTTCCGTGTGACCCCCCCAGGTCACCCAGAAACTCACCTTCTTTCCCGGTCCAAAGGCTCCTGTGCAAGCAGCCGCATCCCTGACATTCCTTAAGGAGGGCACGTTCCCGTGCCAGGCATTTGTGAATGGTTGGCACAGGCATGCTCCCTATTAGAGGGCTAAAGTTGTGGCAAAGTGTAGTGCGTGGTTAGGTTATAAAAACAGAAGGAGCCCAAACGAGGGCAAGGAGAGCACGTATTAGAGAAGTAGCAGGGTCACCACAGGACAACTATTAAACTATTACTTGTGTATTCCATCAATCAGTCCTTTTATAGAAGAGTGGCAAGAATGAAGCCATTATTTCAATCAAGCTATGAGAATCTTTTCTGTGTAGCCTACATAGCTTGAAGCTATGCAAGCTTGTGGAATAACTTGCTCTGATCACATGAGACCGAAGCTGAACCTTTTGGCTAAATGCTATATGAGGGGAAATGTTTACACTGCCCATCACTCTAAATACACTGTCCCTACTGTGAAGCTTTTCTTCTTGTACATGTGGAGGATGCAGAATCAGGACTTCTCTATTCTGAAATGGTGGGTTTTGATGTAGTGTTCACTGGAGAAATCAGATACTGTTAAAGTTTTGAGTCTGAGCTCTTCAAGGCCCCCGTAGCCACCAGTTCTGATGAGAACGGATGTGGGCAAGGCTCTCTGTCCATCTTTATTCCCTTTTTTTAGTATAATCAGATTTTATTGGTTTTCAACAGTAGAATTCAACAAGGGGGAGGGAGAGAAAGTGAGGGTACAGAAGGCAAAACGAAGGGGAGGGGGGGTTAGGAAGCAGTATACAGGTTCACAACTCAACATCATGAGATTAGGAATAACTCGTTTACAGTGATGCTCAACCCATTCAACACAACTGTTTATTTTAAGGATACTTCGTCAGAGCCATAACGTTACTACTTAAAAAAGGATACATGTAAACAATTTGCAAGGCTCTTATCCCATAACCAGGTTGTTTATGGGGGTTGGGTTGATAAGAAATATCCACTTATGGGAAGGGGGGGTTGATGGGAAGGTCAAGGGTGGGTGAGGTCCGGTAATCGACCCAGAGGTCCAGTACTATATATTGGTTAACGGTTGAGTCTGGGGTGTTATAATGTGGGTCAGTGAGACCAGCACTGACAGAGATTAGGTGGCCCACGATAATTGGATGGATGTCTGTTGGATTCATAACCAACGTTTACTCGTTTATTGCAATAGGGCTGGTAGGCGTGTGTTCCGATAGTCCAACCAACTCGCCCATGTTGTCAAGTACCTATTGGTGGATTCTGTGTCATTAATAATTAAGCTCTCCAGATAGCGAATAGACTCCAGCTCCTGCACCCACTCTGCTAGTGTGGGGGGGGTCTGTTTTCTTCTAGTGCCTTAGGACAATGGCTCTCATAGCTGCTAAGAAATATCGCAGTACATCTTTTTTAGTGTTTGCTATAGAGTTAGGGGACAGTGACAAAAATGCCAGTTGGGGAGTGTTGATGGCGGAACTACCAGATACCTGCCCGTAAATAGAGAGGATTACATCCCACAGGGATTTTATGCTTGGACAGCCCCACCAAATGTGGGTCATATTCCCCACCTCCTTCTGACATCTCCAACATATATCGGGAGTTGATTTAGCGAATCTGTTTATGTCTGTTGGACACCTATACCAGCGAGTTAGAATTTTATAATTACGTTCATTTATGGAGGTGGCTATTGATGAGCTGAGGGTGCAGGCATATATTTTAGTCAAATCAGCCTCTGAAAACTTAAGACTTAATTCTCTTTCCCATCTTTCTATGTATTTGGGTGGCCCCGTGTGGTATGATTTCATAAGAAGAGTATAGGACACGGAAATTGTGTGGGTGGGGGGGGGGGTATCTTGTGTAATCAGTGATTCCAGCTCTGTGGGGGGCACCCGGGCCCTTTCTGTCATGTTATTAGAGGTTAGGAAGGCATGTAACTGTCTATGCAGTAACCAAATGCGTCTGCCCCCAGCCCTGGCCTTCAGGTCCTCCAGTGAAGGTATAACCCCATTTTGTAACACCTGGCCCACTGTGGTATTTTCGGAAGCCTCCAAAATAAGGGTTCAAATGCTGGGTTATCGAAAATTAGTGTAAGTGGGCCGGGTCTGCGAACTAGGCTGTATTTGCATTTTAGGGGGTCCCAGATTTCCAGGAATTGTTGCATGAGGAAGGGTGAAGCCCCCTTCTGAGACTTAGTCAAAGGGGCAGCCCATGCGATTGAGGCGGGATTAAATTGAGAGAGCGATTTCTCCAGCTGAACCCAGAGTTTCTCTTTCCCTCTGCGAGTCCAGTCCACCAGCCTCTGCAAGACTGCAGCTGTGTGATAGGTTTTCAGGTCTGGAAGTCCCATGCCCCCCTCTTTTCTACCTCTAGAAAGAGTCGAGAGTCGTATTCTTGGTTTGGACACCCCCCACACGAATTTCGAAAAAGCTGACTTTAACCTTTTAAAGAAACTGCTGGGTAGTATACCACCGGGGCCACCTGGAAGACGTACAGGAGCTTTGGGAGTATATCCATCTTTAAGCTATTGACCCTACCAAACCAGGAAATAGTTTTTTTGTGTATGATTCTAGTTCCAGTCCTATTTTAGTCAGGAGAGGGGAGTAATTAAATTCATATATTTTAGAGAGGTTGGCCGGTATTTCAATGCCTATGTATTTAATGGCCTGAGATTTCCACTTGAATGGAAAGTTTGCTTCTAGTTGGCATACTTCCCGACGAGGAAGGGAGAAGTTGAGCGCTTCAGTTTTGAAGCGTTCAAATTCCTTTAGGAGAGCTGGGAATGAGATATGCGGGGACGTTACGTGTAGCATTAAATCGTCTGCAAAAAGAGATGTTTTGTATTGATTATCCGCAATTTGTATGCCCTTGATATCCGGATTGCTACGTATGGCTATGGCTAAATGCTCCATCGTCAGAATGTAAAGAAGGGGGGAGAGGGGGCACCCCTGCCTCGTGCCATTGCTTATAGGAAATGGGGTTGATTAGAGTCCATTAACTCTAACCCTAGCTGCGGGGTTACTGTATAGGGCCAGAATCTTGGAGAGGAGGCCAGGGCCAACACCAATCTGCCTCAACGTGGCCGACATAAAGGCCCAATTCACCCTATCAAATGCCTTCTCCACATCACATGCGAGAAGGCAAGCCGGTGTCTTGGTGGAGGAAATATGCGATATCAGGGTTAACAATTTATTGGTGTTGTCCCTGGCCTCCCTCCCCGGCACAAAACCCACCTGATCTAAATGTATCCTGTCAGGGAGCAGCGGCTGCAGCCTTAAGGGGATGAATTTTGCATATAATTTAAGGTCAATGTTAATTATTGATATCGGTCTATAGTTACCACATATCGTGGTGTCTTTCCCCGGTTTGGGGATGACCGAAATTGTGGCCTCTAAAGCTTGTTTAGGAAAAGGGCAGTTCTCACTAATGGAGTTGAAAACCCTCGTTAAGAAGGGAGTCAACCGGGCCCCGAAATGTTTGTAGAATTTGGGGGAATATCCGTCCGGGCCCGGGCATTTGCCGGCTGGTGAGTCTTTTATCGCACGGGCTACTTCTTGATTTGAGAACGGCAACTTCAGGGATTCAGCTTCCTCTAAGGGAATAGCAGGCAACGGGGTGCTAGTTATATAATCATCTATTGCTGAAGAGGAGGACTTGTGACCTGAAGGGGAATTGGAGGGGTTATGAATATTGTATAGAGAGTTGTAAAATTCTCTGAAGGTGGCTGCTATGTCCGAGGGGGACTGTGCTAGCGTCCCATCAGATTTCTTAAGAACTGGAATGTACGACGCTGTGGGCCGTGGGTGGAGGGTTCTAGCTAACATGCGACCGCATTTATTTGCCAGTCTATAGAGGTGAGCTCTGCCCTTGTCTCTATGGCCAAGATAAGACTGGTTATATAGTTTTTGCAATTTCTCTCTTGCTTCCTGTTGTTCCAATAGTTTGAGGTTGGTGGGCTTGGTCTTGTGTTCTGCTTCTAGGGCATAAATATTGTTTAAGGTTTTTTTTATAAGTGCAGTTTTTTCCCTTTTAAGTCTGGATCCCTGTTTAATAAGCTCCCCTAAGGACACACTTCAGGGTTTCCCATTGAATGGGAAGAGGGGTGAATCTGTTTTGTGGTCTTCAAGGAAATGCTCTATTGTCTGTTCCACCGCAGAGGAGCAGACCGTGTCATCGAGCAGGTTGTCATTAAGTCGCCATCACCAACAGGGGGGAAAAAGCCCGGGTAGGACTAATGAGATAAAGATCGGGGCATGGTTGAACCACAAAATGGGTCCTATCCATGCTTTAGGATCCCAATCCAGTGCGTGATGGCTTATAAACAGGTAGTCAATCCTGCTATAAGATCCAGCTGCGTGTGAGTAAAAGGAGTAATCCCTTCTTGAGCCATTGAGTACCCTCCAGGTATCAATTAACTGGAGGTTGGCCAGCGCTTTCTTCAGTCTGCCCAACGACACGGCTGCCCTCCCGGAGGATGTATCCACTGAGGGATTAAGAGGGATATTCAAGTCCCCCCTGACAATAATCACCCCCTCTGCAAATTCTTCCAATAATTTGAGGGTCTGTATAGAAAAATTAATCTGGTCTGTATTGGGGCATACATGTTTGCAATAGTGTAAGTCTTATTGAACAATCTAATTTTAAGGAAAAGGAATCTGCCCTGAGGGTCGACCTTTACATCTAAGGTCTCATGGGGGAGCGATTTGTGGAGTGCTATCGATACACCCTTTGTTTTCCCTTCTGGATTGGAGCAATGGTGCCATGTTACATAGTAACATGGCACCATGTTGCTTGAAGTGTGTTTCCTGGAAAAGAACTATTTTAGCTTTCTGTTTGTGAAGGTCACACAGAATCTTTGTTCTTTTCTCAGGAATATTAAAGCCCTTTACATTGAAAGAGCTAACTTACACCTCTAGCTAGCTAACACCATTTCAGGGCAGTTTAAGTTGCCAGAGGTCAGACACTGGCCCTCACAGGGAAGGTGTGAGGGATGGGATGGGTGGTAGAGGTACGGGTAGGAGAAGGGGGGGAGGGAAGGTGAGGGGCACTAGGAGGGTCTTAGTGGTAGGGGGGTTGGGGTTCGCGGGAAGAGTTGTCCGGGAAAAAGGGTATCTAAATGTAACTAGTTATGTTCCTCGCTTCACCGAGCCCGGTGGAGGAAGGATAGACCTACGGTAGGGGAGAGTTAAGCTCTGACTACGGATTGGGAGATGCGTTTTCCTGAAGATAAACACTTTAACCAGCGCTTGTTACTGAAACATAATTCTGCGACGGACCGGCCACCCCAGCCCGAGCCCCCCCCCCCGACGAGAGACAGCGCAATAAGCGCCGCTCCCCCCCGCACCGGGGGAGGCAGCCTGGGCAGGAAAGTCTGAGGCTCCGGCCCAGCTCACAACCTATCAACCTTTAAGATACAGTCCGCAATGCTCCGGCCTGCCAACTATTCACACATGCCGGGGCGACCACTCATCAGCCAAGCAATAGCGCCCAGCGACCAAGCCAACCGACCCCGGAAGGGGAGGCACACCAACGCAGGGAAATCCCCACCCAACGCGTCCCCCCACCCGGGCCCGCCAGCCCCCATGGCAGCGCGAAACCACAAACCCCAGCACGGCCCAACCTGTCTATACAAACCATTTAACTGATAACCATGAACATTTAACTCTCGGCTTCGCTTCAAGATGCAGCAGCGAGGAGCAAAGACATTATGGTGATTTACTCACAAATTACCCGTGACTGAAGACCTGGAGTCTCCTACACCATATTAAGCTGGTCTGATCCTGGATCCGGCCCCCTCACCGCCGGGACCCCGCGGGTTGGGGCGCCGTCTGGCCACCCGCTGCGGGCGAGGCGGGTCCATTATGTTGAAACCCAGGTCCGGAGACAACCAGTCCTCGATCGGAATGGCCGGCGTATCAAGGAACCCGAATAGATCAGGAAGCTGGGAAGGCACCCTCAGGGTGAAGGCGCGGCCTTGTTTCGTAATTACTAGGTGAAAAGGATGGCCCTATCGGTACGAGGCTCCAAGTGATGTAATTCAGAACTCGCCTCATCTGTAGGGTACGTCTGGCCAAATCCGGCAATAATGTGACAGTGGCCCCGTTGATCGTCAACGGGCCCTTCTCCCAAGCCCTGCGCATTATTTCCTCTTTGATCTTGTAGAAGTGGATGCGACATACAATGTCTCTGGGTCTTCTGAGGTCCTGCGAACGCGGGCCGGGGGCTCTATGGATCCTGTCAATCTCGATTTGTTCCTCCCCTCTCCAGCCCAAAAGGTCATTGAAAATGGTTGACGCGGTATGCTCCAGGTTGCTGTGCTCCGGCGACTCCGCGAGGCCCCGAATTCGGATGTTATTTCGAAGCCCTCTATTTTCCATATCGTCGAGATGGAGAAGCGCCCTGGCAGTGTGTTGTATTGCGTTAGACTGTGCCATCTGCATCGATTCATGTGCTCTTTCTAAGGCTTCTATTCGGTGTATTGTCGACTCTTGGCTCTGTTCCAGGGTTTGAACCCTTTCGGAGACTTCCGATATTGATTATGTGACTTCGTCTAGCTCTCTCCGCAATAGGGTCTCCATTCTTGTGGTGTAGTTTTCGAAGTCCTTCCTTGATGGGAGAAATTTCAGGAGAACTTCTAAGTTGTATTGAACAGAGGGAACCTGTTCATCCAAAGCGGAGTCAGGTGACGGCGATGGCCCCGGCCAACCCACTGCTGGCGTTTCATATTGGTGACCCGAGCGAGAGGCCGGTGGGAACCCGCTGCAGGAAGGCACCGGAGAGTGAGATTGAACCGGGGTACCTGGATCTGTTAAGTTTTGGTCATGCAGCGAGGCTGCTATCTGCGGCCCACGCGGGTTTTGAAGCTCCCCGCTCGGGTGAGACATAGACTGAGCGGTCAGTGAGCCCGTAGATTCCCACCGCCGACCCAAGGCGCCTCGGCCCCATTCGTCCCGGCTGGTGTCCGCCCAGTCCACCGCGCAGGTGTCAGGTCTGTATGCTACCCAGAGCGGTGGGCGCGTTCTTCCATTTAACTCAGGGTCACTGGCTGGGCTAGGAGAGGGTGATTCATGCAGGGGAGGCATTCCTGGTTGTGTACGGATCGGTGAACAGGCCGCAAGGGGGCACCGGTGCTCCATGTCGCCGACCTTTTGGGTCCGCATTAAGGTTTCTGATGGGGACACAGGGGCAGGCAAAGTGAAGGGCCCTGGCGTGTGGCTGTGTTTCTCAGAGGCTGATGTGAGTACGTGCGGGCTTTGTTGGGTACAGCCTGGGGATTGCCTGTGTGATTCCCCCACAGTAACACTGTCATCACCTCCCGTCAGGCGCCCCCTGCGCCAAAGCAGCATACTCCGGGGTGGACCTCTCAGCTCGCGCCCTCTCTCCCTCTCGTCTCACCTTCAGTGGCGCTGCTGCCTTCCCCGACGTCTCACGCGCCTCGCGTCTGCATTCCTCCGCCTCTGTCACGGCGGCCGCCGGTTCCCCTCCCCGCTCCGCACAGGTACGCATCTCACCTGGGGGGAAGTAGGTCCCGGCCCCGCCGCTCCAAGACTCCTCTCACCCGCTCCGCCAGGTTCCGGGTCCACACAAGGATCTCCGTCCCGCGCCATTTTGTGGGGCTGTCCTCCCCCGTCAGCAGGCTTCTCCGCGGGGAAATAAAGCTGGATCCTCGCCGTATGGGGCCCCCGGACACCGTTCGCCCCCTTCTTCTCTTGGACATCACCGGGTAAGTCGTTTTTCCTCTTTTTTTGCGCTGGCTATAGCTATTTTAGTGATTCTTAGGCGCAGAGCTCTCCACTGCACGTCTTCACGCGGCCATGGCAAACCACGCCCCTCTTTATTCCCTTTTTTTAATAGATATTTTGGTAACCTGTTTTTCACTATATCCAGTCCAGGTCGTCCCAGAAGTAATTACTTCTGGGACGACTTGGACTGGATATATTCAAAAATAATTCTACAGGTGAGTTTCACAGAATTGTATTTTTACAGCATTGTTATTATAGGTTGCCTTCTGAACATAATTCATGCTCAGGTTTGATGGGGATGGTATTCCAGCTGTAATGCTCCTAGATGGGTACTGGTTTTCCAAGCATTCATGGATAAGCCAAATTAATTACATTATTGGTGATTTTTATTTGCTAAATCAGTCTTCTTGCAGAGCTTCTGCCCCCACAACTTGGCTCTTCACCATTATGTAACGTGGAGATCAGGACACTATTTAAAAAAAATAATAATTTTGCCAGGTTTTTGGCGCTCTGCCTTATTTTCTTCTTTTGGAATGTAAAATAAGTATTTGTTTTAGGATTGTGCCTACAGACCTGTGATTTACTTATCAGTATGCGTTTTTTTTTATATTGCTGTGTCTGTGTTGCTAAAGTGGTAGCGGCTTTCCTGGCTTTGAATAAAGCTCCTGGTTATAGTTTTTGCCTTCAAATCCCCGGGCCCTTCCACTGCGACAGGTGAGCTCCCCTGATGAGAAAGCTGCCAGTAACCCTTTATCTACTGAAACAGATTGTTTCCCCCTTCCCCATCTGAAGAGGCTGAATTAGAGAAGCTTAAACCTGTCATCTGCCAATGAGATGATTAGCAAGCCAGGCAGTCTTGCACTGCTAAGACACACACTGTTGCTAGAGGAAAACGGATATATTATATGACAGAGTTGCAAAAAAATAGAAAGAAAATAGTATTTCAACAAAAAAATAAATATATTGTCAATTTGGAAATTTAAACAGTAATTCCACTTTTGATACCATTTTAAAAAGTTTCCGGTATTGTGTGCTAAAGTTCTGTACTAAAATGTGCTGAAATTATCATTTTTTTCACACTATAAGGCACACTCATGACCTAGTACTTAATGTGTTCCACCTTTCAGTCATACATTCAATTGGGTAACCTCCACCCTCTGATTAATCGTCAGCCCTGGCAAATCATGATACAGAGACTTACCTACCGGTTCAGGCATGCCAATGCCAAGACCCCCTATCGACGTGCTGTGAGCTGGAAAAGATAGCACACTCACTGGGGTGGCGAGGGCAAATGTGAAGTAACAGATTTGCTCATCCACTCCTGCCCCCTGGACAGAAGCACTTATCTTGGCAGGTAGATCCTGGACAGGAAACCGTCCACAGCCAGGCACTCGCTGCCCGTGTTAAGGAAGTAAATAAACTAACCCAGCCGTCAGATGGAAAAACAACTCGAAATGACGCCAGCCCAGCACTGGATGGAACCCTAGCTATGGACCGACCTGGCACAAAGGAGGGGAAACAAGCCCCTCTCAACACTGCAATCAAGAGGCACAATCTCCAAAACCACAATATGCGTTATATAAATCACAAAATTATCCTGTAGCAGAAATATTAATATATTAACTCTAAATAAATACATAAATATTAGACCGAGTCTATTTTTATCTATCATTAGTGAGACTATTTATAAAGTATATACAACAATTAATAAAACTATATACCTATTCTTGTCCTTCATTACAGGATATGTATCTAAATTGAATATAAAAAAAAGAATATATAAATTCATCATACATTATTCTACAGTATACCATAATATACATACAGTAAAAATGATCAGAAACCAGAAGTAAAAATACGACTTTCTGGTTGTACATCCTATATACTGCAATTTGCATTCCTCACAAGTGATTAGGTAAAAAAGTGCTATGGCAATTGATGAATTTTTATCTTATATCTATCACTTGTACAGGATTGAAATTCATCATCTATTGTCCAGGTTTCTAATCACCTCCTCATAGAAGCCAATTAGGTTAGTCTGGCAGCTTCTGCCCTTAGTAAAACTGTGCTGGTTGTCACTTATAATATTGTGGATAGTTAAATATTTGTGTATATAGTTCCTTAATAGCCCCTCAACCAATTTCCCCACATTGGATGTTAAGCTTACAGGTCTGTAATTGCCCGGAGAAGACCTAGAGCCTTTTTTAGAAATGGGCACCACATTTGCCTTGCACCAGTCCCTTGACACTATACCAGTTGTTAGTGAATCTTTAAAGATCAACAACAGGGGTGATGAGATAATGGAACCAAGTTTTTTTGGGCTTGGTGAAGCCCATCTGGTCCTTATTCACATTTAAATTATTTAGTTTTTCTTGGATGGTATCCACGTTTAGCTTGTTAAGTATTATACTTGGTATATTGCTATCAGTGGCATCTCCTGTGTTGGCTCCTTGCTCCTCTCTTGTGCACACAGAGCTAAAGAATCCATTTAACAGTTCCGCCTTCTCTTCATCCAAAGTGACCATTTCCCCATTATCATTAATTAGGGCACCTACCTGTTCTGATTTAGTTTTCTTCGAATTAATATATTTTCTGAAAATATACATACATCCTCGTGTTTTAAGGGAGTTATGTACAGTAATAGACAAGCCATTATTTCTAATATTTGTGGACTCAATAACTACAGGGTCTGTTCCTAGGGATTGGCGCTTCGCAAATGTGGTGCCAATATTCAAAACGGGATCTAGGGGGGAACCTGGGAACTACAGACCGGTAAGCTTAACATCTGTGGTGGGCAAGCTGTTTGAAGGTTTCTTTAGGGATACTATCCTGGAGCACCTTGGGGAAAATGACCTTATTACTCCATATCAGCATGGATTTATGAGGAATCGCTCCTGCCAGACAAACCTAATCAGCTTTTATGAGGAGGTAAGTTCAAGATTGGATCAGGGGGAGTCATTGGATATCATATATCTTGACTTCTCTAAAGCATTTGATACTGTGCCAAATAAAAGACTGGTATAAAAGATGAGAATGCTTGGACTGGGGGAAAACGTGTGCAGATGGGTGGGAAATTGGCTTAATGATCGGAAGCAGAGGGTGGTTATCAATGGTACACACTCAGATTGGGTCACTGTTGGGTCAGTTCTGGGACCAATTCTCTTCAATATATATATAAATGACATTGGGTACGGATTAAACAGTACAGTTTCAATCTTTGCAGATGATACTAAGCTGTGTAAAGTAATTAAAACAAAAGAGGACAGCAGGCAGCTACAAACAGATTTGGAAGCATGGGCAGTTAAATGGCAAATGAAGTTTAAAACAGATAAATGTAAGGTTATGCACATGGGAAGGAGAAATCTGTGTCCTGATTACACACTAAATAAAGAAACACTTGGTAAAACAACAATGGAAAATGACCTAGGGGTTTTAGTTAACAATAAGCTCAACTGTAGTAATCAATGCCAGGCAGCTGCTGCCAAAGCAAATATCATCATGGGGTGCATCAGGAGGGGCATAGGTGCTCATGACCAGAGCATCATTTTACCCCTGTACAAGTCACTGGTCAGACCCCATATGTAGTACTGTGTACAGTTCTGGGCACCTGTGCTTAAAAAGGACATATCAGAACTGGAGCACGTTCAAAGAAGGGCAACAAAGTAAATAAATGGAGTGCGGGGCTGGAGTACCCTGAAAGATTGTCAAAGTTAGGTTTATTTAGTTTAGAAAAAAGACGCTTGAGGGGGTGATCTAATAACTATGTATACATATATTCGGGGTCAATACAAAGATCTGTCCCACAATCTATTTATACCCCGGAGTGTAACTATAACCCGAGGGCATCCACTAAGGTTAGAGGAAAGGTGCTTTGTCCACCGACATAGGAGGGGATTCTTTTCTGTAAGAGCTGTGAGACTATGGAACTCGCTGCCAGAGGAGGTAGTTGCCTTGATGCCTTCCTGGCATGTAATAACATTTCCAGCTATGGCTACTCGACCACTGGAAGGTTTCTTGCACCAAACATATATATGTATTATGGTTGACTGGTCGTGAGCCCATATGATCTAAATGTATTTTGCCCCTGTGTGCATTAATATTAATATAATTATACTTATACATATATTTACTGTAATAACCAGACTGCATTAGAGTTAATTGGCGTGATATTCGAATACACAGTAAAAATCTATTTATTTTTGTCATTTTTGTTATTTGTATGTAGTTAATTTATCCGCTGTATACCACCCCCCTCCCTGAGTTCTGCGGTGTACCATTATGTGCCAGCTGCCGAATGGGAGGACGGAGTGGCACGATGCGCGTGCATGACGGCCTGGAGCTGATGTTCGGGCGCCTCCCACTGCAGGGGAGAACGCCCGTATGTGAGGCTGAAGGGCACATGCGCGCGCAGCGTGTCACAACCGGAGCGTTTGCGCTCCACGGTTGCGGGGAGACAGCGGCCGGCTACGTCACCCCTATGCACTCCCGGACGGGAGCGTGGATGGGGCATGGCTTGGCGCGCTGTACCCTCGCTGACCGTGCATCGTTTACCATCAGCTGGGGGGTATAAATAGGGGTTTACAACATTTGAAAATCACATCCTGATGAAGTGGGTCGGCTAGAACCCACACAACGTGTCGGTGTGTCTTGGGTGAACCTGTACTGGACTTCTATATATATGGTGGTATAAAATACATTTTCTATTTTTTTGCCCTTGATCCTAGGGTCATTCAATTATTGTTATCTCCATCTTGGCATATTGTGCCCGTTAGCTTTTTATGTATCACGTTCTATATTTTGAGCACTCAGCACTTTACAATGCATAAGTAGTTTTTGTGTAGTTTTTCTGTAGGATTAGAATTAGGCATTAGGGATTTTGTATAATTATTATGGTATATGTCCTTGCACACATAATGTTCATGAATTTTTAATGCATATATGCACTTTGAATTACACTATAGTACTATATATGTCTTGGTGGTTATTTATTAATTAGGATTTGATCAGAAGGGCTCTTCAGCAATATTTATTCTTGATAACATACTTAGTCCCAGAGTTCCTGGTAACCTTTGTGTTCTGTCCCCACATGAAGGCGATTGACGGTGTAACTGATGTGACTTTCCTACCTTCGTATCCAAGCAGTGGAGCAGACCGGACCGGCAGCAGCTCAGGCTGGTAGAGTCAGAATGGTAGACATGGAGATTTCAACCAGTGAGGGTTTATTTCACCCAAATACAGCAACAAGCAGTGATATCATAATGTAGAGGTAGTAGTGGTATTGATGCTGTCCTGTAAGAGTCTTTCCTGAGGCTACTGCTGGTCAAAAACTGATGCCTTCACAAGCCCAAGAGATGAGGTCCAGTCACACAGCTATGCAGAGTAAAACTAAAATGGCTGCAGCAAGTCACATGGACCTGGGCTGTATAAAACCACACCCAGCATACAAAAACTAAGCAAGAAATAGCAAGGCATGCAGCATACGATTCTGGCCAGCAGATGGCGGCAAAACAACACTGCATAAGAACAATATGGGGAAAATAACTGATAATGAATAGGACAGTTAAATAAATATGAGGAGAACAGCACACCTTGCAAATGTTTTAATTGGTTTTAACCTTGTATGTTTCATGTGCATGTATTGAATTGATTTTTGTGTAAATAAAAACTCTTTCTATTTTTACATAATATTTTGGTTGTGCGGCTGCTTATCTCTTACAGCCATATTGGGCTGATCTGGCAGCCCCTTTGTTGTTGTGTAGACCACTGGAAGGAGTTAAACAGGCTGAACTGGATGGACTAAAGTCTTTATTCAGCCTTACATACTATGTTACTATGTTTGTCCAATCGAGTATGCGTGCAGCCAATTGGCACGTGCAGCTCCATTTTGCTTTTCTTAGCTATTTTTTCTTAGTCTTAGACGACAAGTGCTAAGACTAACATATTTTATAAAAATGTGTTTTTATTCTGCTTTTTTTATACATACTTTTAGGGAAACCTTGTTCAACCAAGGAATTTTTTGAGTAAATACTTCCTGAAAGATAAGCCCACTACAACAAGCGGAATACACCAAGGAAGCTTAACATGTGTACTTTCAGGGAATATATGGTTTGTGGGGGGGGGGGGGGTCCAAATGTAAAGGGTTGTTTTGGTTGAAAAATTGCAAAGTGTGCATTACAGTTGGGGTAGTCTCCTGGGCAGGAAAGGGTGTCTACCAATACATATGTGGTAGTAAATGGGAGAAAATGGGCTTTTACATGCAATAAGATTTTATTGAAAAAAAGTAGAACATTTTACAAAAAAACAGTACAAATTGTAAAAAAAAAAATGTTTTTTTTGCACATATTTTACCCTAAAATATTGAGAATACACTTAACATTTCATGTTAAAACCCAAACTCAAAACAATGGAAATACCTTCACAAATCACTGTTGAACAGTAGCACAAAATAGTGAAAAATTGTCTGGCAAAAGAGGGTGACAAAAACTCTAGGTAGCTGGTAGCTGGCAGTTAAAGGGTTAAAGACTCCGGGGCTCATTGATTTCTTTTTCGAAATCACGATGTCCCTTTGTGTGAAATGCTCAAGATTGCCTAGTATATTCTAGTGATATTCCTGGAGATTGTTCCTCTTTAACCATCACTCTTATGCATGCTGAGCTAAGTTTATTTACAGTTACCTGCATTGCACTGCATTATGGGTCAGCCTCTTCATAGTCACCCTCACTTCCTGATCTTTGTCAGTCTCCCTTCTCTGCTGCTTATCGTCCTCTGGTACTTGCTGCCCCATCTGGTTCTCCAGTTTTTGTCCTCTCCGAATCTGCTGCTGATGGGTCTTTGCTGCTGCTGAGCCTTCTTCTAGGATAGATCAGAGGTGCGGGTCAGTGGCCACAGAGAGGGGTTAGGTGAGTGATAGAGGACAGAAGCATAGGGAGGAAGGGCTAGATGAGTGGTATGGGACAGCAGCAGGGGGTGGAGGGGTTAGATGGGTGTTCGAGGACAGCAGCAGGGGGTGGAGGGGCTAGGTGAGCGGTAGAGGACAGTGGCAGGGGATGGTGAGATTAGGTGAGTGGTAGAGGACAGCTGCAGTGGGTGAAGGGGTTAGGTGAGAAGTAGAGGACAGTGGCAGGGGCTGGAGGGGCTAGCTTAGTGATAGAGGAAAGAAGCAGGGCATAGAAGGGTTAGGTGAGCGGTAGAGGACTGTGGCGGGGGAGGGGTTAAGTGAGTGGTGGAGTACAGCAGCAGGGGGCGAAAAGTTAGTTAAGTGGCAGAGTACACTGGCAGGGGATGGAGTGGATAGGTGAGCAGTAGAGGACAGCGGTAGTGGTGAGAGGACTAGGTGAGTGGTGGAGGATAGCAGCAGGGG
Organism: Gastrophryne carolinensis; assembly: GCA_027917425.1. Lineage (NCBI taxonomy): Eukaryota > Metazoa > Chordata > Amphibia > Anura > Microhylidae > Gastrophryne > Gastrophryne carolinensis. Next base: position 288,770,985 of record CM051234.1, read on the forward strand.
GTGGAGAGGATAGGTGAGCAGTAGAGGACAGTGGCAGGGGTAGAGAGGTTAGGCGAGTGGTGGAGGACAGCAGCAGGGTTGGAGAGGTTAGGTGAGTAGTGGAGGACAGCGCAAGAAGGCGGAGAGGTTAGGTGACCGGTAGAGGACAGTGACAGGGGTGGAGAGGTTAGGCAAATGGTGGAGGACAGTGGCAGGTGTGGAGAGGTTAGGCAAGTGGTGGAGGACAGTGGAAGGGTGGATAGGTTAGGTGAGTGGTGAAGGACAGTGGCAGAGGTGGAAAAGGGCTGAGGTGGGCCTCTTCCCAACCTTCAGGGACATAACAGCCTCCCCTGCTGAGATATCCTCTTGTACTAAGACACACATCTCAGGAGTTAGGCGGTCCATGTTGAGATCCTAAAGGAAATGCCGGGCTCCATCTTCATCAACGGTCTGGGATTTGGTATAACGTTGCAACAATCTATACCTGAATTCCTCCAGTATCCTAGCTGGGTTGCTTGTTAAGGGAGTACATCTAGTTCTGATGGGGATTGGGACTCTGGGAAGTTTCTGACAATAGAGTTGTTTCACTAATAGGGTTCCTGGTTTATTAGCGGATGCATAAAATCTTTGTTTAGACCAGTTAAACCTTCTTTTAGTATAATCTATCTGACATGTATTGAGCTGAAGGTCATTTAAGGTCATCCATGACTATACTGTTAGCCCTAGTGGGGTTGGGCCTAAAGGCAGCCACAGAGTCAGAATATTATTTCTACATTCTCTCCCTCTTCTTTTTAGAAGATTCAAAATTTACCTCTCATGACAGCCTTAATGCAGCCCATATGGTACTAGGGGACTGTGCTGAGTCTACATTTATAGAGAAATATTCTTTGACAGAAGCAATTACTTCCCTAAAAAAACCTCTGAAGTGAGTAAGGAATCATTTAGGACCCATGGTTTATGGCCATGGTGTGTTAGTAGCACATTGCAGGTTACCAGGATTGGATCATGGTCTGACCAGGGGGCAGGAATTATATTTGACGAAATTGCCTTTCCACAAAAATGTATGGGGTGCAGTATGTGGTGCAGAAACTCCCTTTACCATATGGAATTGTGTTTGGCACCCAGGCTACATGATCCTTGTTTTGAATCTCATAGCAATAGTCATTATGGATGGATTGGAAGATACGATAGGAAGACAATAAAAGTCAATGGCACTTTTTTACTCTTGAAAAAAGTATTGACCTTTTTACCATTGCCTTCCATTGTCTCCCTATCTGGTGATTCACTGGTGATATTCACTAGTGATATTCTCAGGCTTTTTTCTCATAAATTGTATTTTTTACTACAATGAGATTTTTTTTCAACTCTTTGTGAATCGAGGCCATGGTAACAAAGCAAAATATAAAGAACTATTCATCGTTAAGTAACACTTCTGAGAGCAGAAAACTGCCATAAGGTGTATTGGCGGAGAGGCATTAAACGTGTGTCCAGGTGAGTGCACTTCAACTCTAAAATGAAACATTAACTTATCAAGTGACTTCAGTCGCTACTTAAACCAATACCTACTGTAGCCTGCGGGAGCTACAGGATTAAAGTAGACCAAAAGTCAAAACAAGCTCAGCGTAAATTGTGCCCCTAAAGCCCCACTCCAGTAATCTGTGAGAGGACTTAACTCAGTGGCTATCTTGCCAACTACATGAGTCCAGTTTATTTAAAAACCCAATATCACAGTCAAAACCGCCTCACGTATCAATCCTTCTCCATTTCTAGTAGAAAGCCATCAGCTGTGACGATGCTCTGCTGCACAGCTGAAAGAATTGTATCATCTTAGAAGATACATAATGTTTACGCTTTCTGAATAGCCTGCGTTAAATCCAAAGTCCGCAGTGAAGAGTGGTAAAGATCCCTTCACACACACAATCCCTCTAGCAGCTGCATATTCAGTGTGTGTGTGTGTTTATATAACATAATACACAAGCTGAGGGGCCCAAAAAAGGAAGAGGAGGCAGCACAGGACAAAGAAGACACGCCAGACCCGAGAAAGGTGGCGCCCGTTGGGGGATGGAAGATGGGGATTGGTGATTAAAATTAAGAATCATTAAAATATTTTGGTGTTGTGTCTTATTTCTTTTTCACTTGGGGTGAACTGGTAAGGGATTCAGGGGACCCCTATACCAGTTCACTATGATCAGGAGCTGGCAAAAATAAGCCCGCAGGCATTTTCTATGTTAAATTGAATACCTTTCATAAGTGGCATTTAGTAAAACACTTAAAACTGAAAAAATACAATTAAAATTGCTAGATAAAAATTGTATCTAACCAAAAATGCCAAAAAAATTAGAAAAAATTAACCCACAGGCAATTTCAATGTTAAATTGAATACCTTTCATAAGCGCTTTTTAGCAAAACACTTAAAGTGGACCAACACCCAGGATTTTCACTATCCTGGGTGTTGGTCCACTTCCACGGGGCACCTCGATCGGGGGTGTCCCACTGTGTGAAACCCCCCAGAAAGCCCCTAAAATCTTACCTTATCGGCGGCGGACAAGCGACGGATAAGCCGCCGCCTCTCGCGTGTCCCTCTTACAGGGCGCGCGCCCGCGCCTGCCATTCACAAACAGCCGGCGCGGGTGCGCTCCCTGCTAGACCTCCAACATTGGAGGTCTACTTCAGTGCACAATTTGTCACTTCAGGAGCAGCAGTTCAGGTTAGAGATCTGGAGGCACAAAATGCGAGAGAGATGGAGATCGACAAGATAGAAAAGGGCATTCTGCTCACTGAGCAGGCATTAAGTGGGGTAGAGTAATAGGGTAGAGTAATAGGTCAGGAGGAGCAGATAAGTAGCTGGATAAATCTAGTTAGAGGAAGTAGAAAGGGAGAACAGCAAGGGAGGGCCATGTCTCTGTCTGTGCATCCTAGCAAAATTGCCAAGTTGGTTAATGATGCAAGTGCAAGAGTCTCAGAAATGGCAGCCCTCGCAGATACTGCTCTTCCTAACAGCCGGGAAGACAGCACAGCTAGTGAGCTGGTGTTTGGGACTGCAGGTAGGACTAGACAGTTAGTGGTAATAGGGAACCTATTAGATGGACTGATAGAATAATTTGTCACCAAAACCGCCACAACCGAATGGTTTGTGGTCTCCTCGGTGCCAGGGTTCGGCATTTGGTGGGAAAGGTGGATAAGTTACTGGGAGGGGCTGGGTATGACCCAGCTGTCGTGGTCCATATGGGGACCAATGACAGAATGAATAGGAGATGGAGGATCCTTAAAAATACATTTAAGGAATTAGGCTCCAAGTTGAAGAGAAGGACTTCCAAGGTTGTATTCTCTGGTGCTGGGCAGAAGGATTTTTGTTCCTAGAGCACTGGGCTGACTTTTCATTGGGGTACAAACTGTATTCTACAGATCATTTTGCACCTGAATGAAAGGGAGCTGCTGTGCTGGGTAAAAGGATACTAGAAGGGGTGAAGGGATATTTAAACTAGAGATGAGGGGGAGGGCAAGAAAGAAAACAAAGGGGAAGACAGGTTACTTAAGGAACAGCATATGATGGTGGGTGGAGAATGAGAAGAGGGGAAGACCAGGCCCGTATTTGCCACAAGGCAAACCTAGGCACATGCCTAGGGTGGAGCTACAGCAGTGCGGGGACAGGGGCAGAAGCCAGCAGCAATGTAAATAAAAAAAAAAAATTGCCAGCAGTGAGGCAGCCAGCATCATAGGTGCTTTCAGGCAGGGGTGAACATCGGGATCTTAAGAGGTTTATAAATTGTTAATGGCCCATCTCGCTCTCTCAGAGCTCTGTGCAGACAGCACATGACTGATATGTCGCCCAGACACTACCCACTTCCTCAATAAGAAGCTCTGAGGAGGCTGGGAATGAAGGACGTCACCCTCAGCAGCAGGGGACCATCAAAGGAGCTGTGTGGAGCTAACAGCAGGCCATTCATCATCTGTGATCAGGTACTTGTCTGCAGGAAGAGCCCAGGGTGACAGGGAGAGAGAGAGGCCATTAACCATTGAGCCACCAGTGATTTACAAAGCAAACAAATGGGAGAAGGTGAGTGTTTTGATTGCTTTTCATCTGTTGTTACCTTAGAACACTTTAAAGCAAGCCAAAACGTGACATTATGCCCCCCCCCCAGGTTTTTGTCCCCTTCAGCAGGGTATCCTTGTAATCTCTGGTCTCTTACCTTCCTCCATGCTACAACAGGCAGCTTTGAATGGCTGCCAGCAAGGGCGTGCAGCTGCAGATGGCCGACTTGCAAGTAGGTGCACGTCAGTGAGCTCATTGGCGTGCAGAGGAGGTCTGCACATGCGCCATGGGAGTTTGAGGTGAGTGATGGGAGTTGTGGGGGCTTAAAGCAGAATAAAACCCACCCGTGCCAGCCCTGGAGATGGTTGGTTGCCTTACTCCATGGGATCCCTATCTGGATGCCCCCCCAGGTCGTCTATAAACACTCACCTGCTGAAGCCCTCCTGTGCATTGCCCCCCCCCCATGGAACACACACAATTCTTACCTTCCTTGACCCTCAGCCTGTGGCCAGTCAAGGGGCTGCATTCCTGGCTGAGGATAAGGTAAGTATTATGGGAATCTTGGGGGCGATGCACAAGGAGGCTCCAGCATTCTGGATGCCCCCCCCAACCTAGGCCGGACCCACCCCCATTAGCTGGAAACGGATGTTGGTCTGCTTTGAAATTGGCATGGCAGTTCTGGCTGCACAGTATAGTTCTATCCCCCCCAAAGGGTAAACTCATATTGTCCTGGTCTCTTTAAAGTGGACCAAAACCCTCGGAGATCGGCCCAGGAATCTATAAGATTCCTGTGCCAATTGATTCCCTTCCCTCGGGGCACCCAGAATCGGGATGCCCCACTGTGCAAAACCCCCAGGCCGCCTAGAAACTCACCTTCTTTCCCGGGCCAATGGCACATGTGTGAGCAGAGCCCGCGTCCCCGCTATCCCTCTAGCAGGGCACGTGCCTGAGCCAGGCATTTGTGAATGGCCAGTGTGGGCACGCTCCATGTTACAGGATAGCGGGGGATGCGTCCATCAGCACACTCAGATCTGCTCGTATTAGATAAGCTCCTGGACGAAGGGGCAGGAGCAGATCCAAGAGTGCTGATTGGACGAGAAGGCTGTATATGCATTATATGACCAGTAAGAGGTGAATTAGTTCAGGCGACCTTGGGGGTTTCACAGAGTGGGGGCAAGGACCAAAACCCAGGATAGTTAACCAAGTAGACTGAAAGGCATAGCACGCATTGCAGAAGACAATTGGCTTGATGCAGAGCCTCCCCGTTCAGCTATCCCGTGCGTTTTCCCGTTGGTTTTGGGCTTTGATCGGGTCAGGAAAGGGTGCTACGTTGATTTTAGTGTGCGTTTATACGCTCAGGTGTGCGCTCAGCCGCCTTTCCGATTGTCGGCTCGCACGAGGCTGTTTTCCGGGAAAACGGGCGCCTCGTTAATTGGCCCGTTTTTTTCAGTGATGCAGAGCCTTGGTTTCCGATTGAAATCAGCCTAATAAAACGGGGCCGCCGAGCCTTCACTTACGGCAAGTCTTTACCAGCCGTATTGGAGCTCCGCGCTATTTGGGAATGCATTCCTCTGTGGGCCAACATCAAAGGCGCCAGCTACGCCGTCTGGTAGTTCTGAGTATGGCAGAAACCAGGCTGCAGCGCACGCCTTTGGACATCGATGGCATGAGTGACGTTGACCTATTCGAGCTCACCCGCCTTAACCGTGTTTCTCTCCATGCCTTGTATAGTGAGCTGCGGCCATGGTTAGCCCCCACCACAAGAAAGGGGCATGCAATTGCAGGTATGACCAAATTGGTTAGCTGCCTGCAATTTTTGGCGAACGGCTCGTTCCAGAGACTGGGTGCCTTCTCCCTGGGGATGTCCCAGTCTACGCTGAGCCGCAGCCTAACCAAGTTTTTGGATGACATGGCTACCCTGGCACAGAATTACATTTTTTTCCCTCAAACAGGGGAAGCCTGGAATGCGGTTAAGTTGGGCTTTTATAACATAGCCGACATGCCCAACGTCCTTGGTGCAATCGATTGCACACATGTCTCGCTCATCCCCCCTGCGGACCAGGAATATCTGTTCAGGTATGTGGTTTGGGTCTGCTTTTTTTCTGGTTATCACACATTTTTTATGGCTCACACTAATTACACTTGTGTTTTGCTTGGTGCAGGAACAGGAAGATGGGCCATTCCATCAATGTTCAGGCAGTGGCGGGCCCTGATCTTCAATTTTTCAGTCTGTTTGCTGGCTTTCCTGGGTCCACGCATGATGCGCACATTTTGAGGAACTCCAGCCTCTATCAACGGTTTCAATCTGGAGATATTTCTGGAGGATGGTTACTGGGTATGTGTATTAAAGTTGTATTTCTTGGCCCCCAGGTTTGAATGTGGATTTGCCACTACCCCACTAATCTGTGAGACCTTTCCTGGAAACTTGAAAAGGTTTTTGGTTTAATTAATGGGTGAAAGTATTCTCCACTATTGGCTTATGTTCTGGCCCTCTTATCTCAGTAGCATTATGCAGACATTTTTAAGGAGTGTACAGGTTGCATGTGTTTGTAGGCTCAGTAAAAATGTCAATTCCTCCCACCATACCTAGCTCACCTATTTGTCCCTGTGTACTAATGTTTCTATGCACACCTAAACCTTTTTTTAGGCATCCACCTTATGTTTGTCTTTTGTATTTTTGCAGGTGACTCAGGCTATCCCTTGTTACCATGGCTGCTCACACCCATCCTGCACCCATCTTCCCAGGCACAGGAGCGCTACAACACAGCCCATAGGAGGTCTCGCTCTGTGGTGGGACGTGCCTTTGGGTTGTGGAAGATGCGTTTCCGATGTCTGGATCACAGTGGGGGTTCTCTTCAGTATCAGCCTGGCAAGGTTATCAAAATAATTATTGCTTGTGGGGTCCTGCACAACCTTGCCATTAGAAGCAGGATTGCTCGATATACTGACCTGGGTGCAGAACCTTTCCCTATTTCTGACGAGCAGACCCCTCCTTACACTGGTACACCAAGTGGGCCAGCACACACAATCCGTGCTGACCTTGTGGCCAATGTATTTTCTTGAAACCACCCCCTGTCTGCAGGCTGGGGAAGATTAAATCACACCTAATAAGTGTTACATGCTGGTCACAAAGCGACTCTAAATGCATTTGGAATTTACCTCTGCTGCCGGCGCATGTCCATTTTTGGGCAACTATATGATTTCAGGTCCACAACTGTCCGCTTGATTTGTTCAGTATCTCGATGGACAGAACACCATAATGTACCCAAACAGCATTGGCAACAACCATGCTTTGTGCTTATCAAAAACGGCCTCTTAGGGACCCACGGCGTGGTTATCGCCCACATGGGTGTGTGTTGTCCCCTGCATCACTTGAAATAGATGGTTGACTATCTGGGGAGTCGTGTGTGGTTTTTGGGCCGGTGGTTGAGAATGGGTTAATGTCTCCTTGCTCCTGCGTTTTGGGGAATGTGCCTGTGTCTGTGGAGTCCCCACCATTTTAGTTGGTGCATGTTCTACATGTGTCTTGTGCCTGCTTTTGTGTTTTATTTAGGATGAGGCATGTGTGCGGCTGCTATGTGGCTTTGGCCTTGGTTGGCTCTTTGTGCTCCCTTTAGGTCTGCCCATATTGATATGGTATCCCACACCAAGCGGAGTGCCTTGAACTTTAAATATTTTTACAACTGCGGTTGCGCGCCTGCGCGCACGCACGCACGTCACTGCGGGGGAACGTCAGAGCTAGAATTTGAAAAAGAAGCCAAGATGTCCCCCGCCGTCTTTACAACGGAGCAGGATGAGCTCATCATGGATGTGAGTATGCGAGCGAGCGAGCGTGCGTTTATGTGCGCGCACACATTCCTTGTAATAAAAAAAGAAAAAAACGCAAGAATAGTCTGAAACAACTTAGTTTGTCACGTTACAGACCAGCCCACCTTAGTTTAACCCATGTACGCAGCTACAAACTAGCCTACATGCAGATAGCAGAACTAGGGCAATGTGAGGCAGCAAGAGGCTAATAAAGTGACTTGATTTAGGCCAGGAAACTTGTTAATGTATTTTGTGGATTAATGGTGTGTCCTTGTCTCTTTTTCTAACAGATGATGCTGAGGAATCGCTACGACTTCCTGCCGTCAGATTATGACAAGCGGACGTTGGCCCTGGCGGTGGTGGACGCGATTGAAAGAAGATCCCAAACCACCTATACCTTCACTCAGATCGCCCAACACTGGTCTGATTTAAAAAGAAGACATAAGCCCCGGGTGAGGCGGTACTTCGCAACACATTTCCCATGTAAGTGTAGAAAATGTCAATGCACCTCTAACCCTGGCATCGCCTGGGCGTGGTTTAATGATTGTGTTTGTATTTCAGCCCATGAATAGAATTTGCGGTTCCGCCCCACCCGGACCAGGACACGCAGCCCAGTGTTGGGCGAAACAGGTGAAGGTGTAGGTGGCCCACCGCCAGGGTCAACGGCCACCCCCTCCTCTGTAAGTGACTCGGAGGAGCCGCTGGACCTCAGCATGCAGGGGAGGGGGCAATCTGACGGCAGGGAGTCGAGCAGAACAGAGCCTCAACCTGACTCCGGTAAGGGAAATATAGTTAGATATGTGGTAAGACATGCATTAAATACAGATACTCATGTGCACTATTGTTGTAGATTCAGACGTCGCTGGAACATCCCAAGGGATGAGTGAGGAAGGGGGCGAGGAGGAAGAGGTTGCTGGGGAAGGTGAGTAGATTGATACCTAGAAGCCTAACATAATATTATATTAATGAAAGAACAACAGTCTCTAATATCAGTGTGTTTGTCATTCATACAGATTCCCAACTGCCACAGAGGGAGTATGAATGGAGACTCCGCCCCCGACGCAATGTAAACCTTGTAAGTGGTGTTTATTTAAACTAAAGTAAATGAGCAAACATTTCCATTTTAAACATAAAAAACTTTAACAGTTCCCTCAAAATGTATCCAAAAAAGCCCTTAAAGCGGACCTTAACTATGAAGAAGAGGCTAGCTTAGATAGTTCCCACATCCTGTACATACAGATTGTCCACCTTACAAATCATGTTACCAACCTTTTCCATAGCACATCTCGGCTCTGTGTGAGCAAAGCACAGCTATAACCCACCCCCTGTACCTTATCCCACTCTCCTCTCCTCAGTAAGTGTGATGCTTCAGAGTCAACATGGCGTTGCACGTATCCTAAATTCCTGAACTGAGTTGCAGCCCAGTGGGGGAAAGAATAATAATTTATTGGCTACAAAATTAATATATATTAGTTTAAGATGCAGGGGCAACGTTTGGCCTTTTCATTAAAACACGCAGAAGGTCCCATTTAATAAGTGCACAATCAAAAAAAAAAAAAAAAAAAAAAAAATGCTAAAGTAATGTTGTTTTTCATTCACAGATCAAAGAACACAGGCTACAGACCCCGAGGCCTAATTTTTTTTTGTTGGAAAAAAATTGTAAATATGTTTTTTATAGTTTTAAGAAAAACAAAAAATTTAATACAAAAACACCAAAAAAAAAAAAATACTAATAAATAATAAGATTTCGAGAGTTGTGTTTCCTGCAAAAGTACCATCACACAACATCAGCACACATTTACATTACACACCAAAGGTTTAGATATGGGACAATAAAAAGAAAAAAAAAAAAAAATAAAGGTATGCATTAAGGACAAGGGAGAAGGAACTACTAGATGATTTAGGTATGCATTATGGACAAGGAAACCCCCACCAAAAAAAGCAACCAAAAAAAAAATTTGTCTCAAATTTGCATTTGTGGCCATATGCATATTCCAATGGAGTTTGCGGGATGTGCGCTTGCGTGTAGCCAGATTGGCAACTGAAGAGCCATGGAGATGTAAGTATACTTGCTAAAACCACCAAAATGGAAGGTCAAATACGACGGAAACCAAGCAGGTACGTTCAAAAAGGCAGGAAAAATCAGGGAAAAATGGGCCGCCCGTGTGAACATGAATGGGAGCCCCGATCAAATTGGAGGCACCCGAGAGAGCAAAAAAAGCTTTCCGAGTAAAGTGAAATTGACGGATCAGTTAGGGAGCCATTCCGACGGAGGCTCTGCATCACATTTGAGCCACGATTCAAACGGGAGACCCGGACAATCGGAAGGTTTTAAGGGCAGTTCAGAGGAGGCTCTGCATCAGGCCCATTGTGTGTGTGCTCGGTCATTTCTGGTCCTGTCCCCCCTGAGGCCAGGTCAGGAATTATGTTAAATGGCCAGTGCAAGGGCTGGGAAAGTAACAAGGGTGTATATCTCTCAGCCAACAGGCTTGATTTCATAGCTGCCCTGCTCCAGTTTCTGACCAGTCAGTTCTAGTAAGCGAACATTTTTTCAGAGGGACAAAATTGGGACAATCAATTTCAAGTGACAACATTGGCCACACATTATACAATGTTGTTGCTATCGAAAATTCACTTAGCAAGCTGTCATAATGTATTGTCCCACTGAAAAAATGGTCAGCTTAGTTCTAGTCACCTGATGCCCCCCCCCCCTCTGCTGCCGGTCAGTAAGCCAGCCTGCTCCCAGCAGCAGAGATGTGTGGTGAAGCCCTGCAGGCAGCATGCTGTCACCAGTGCTAAAACCTGAGGCTTGCACGTCACAGGACTCTGAGGCATCGAGAGGTAAGTGCTTTGTTTTTTTCCCTGGACAGGGACATTAAAACCCCCCTGCAAACTACCCATGATGGAGATGGGGAACCGAAAACTAATGCATACACTACAGTGCCACCTATTGGAGAAGGCAGCACCTGCTGCTGTTCATGTTTTGGTATATAATGCATACACTGTTTGCCTTTAAAGTGAACGCAGCAAATCCATATCTGCCTATGGGCAGTGCAGGCAGAATTTACTGCATTGCGCTTTGGCCTTCTGGCACCCATCACTGCAGACTTGCCACCAGTGTCCACTGACTCCTCCACTCTCTAGTGCCATTTCCTCCACTCACTCGCTGCTGATCCTTTCAGATTTTATTCTCGCTTTTTTCCACCCTGTCCTCCACTGTTGCAGTCTTCTCTACCTCATCTTCTCATCCTTACTGCTTCCTGGTGCTTAGGTCTTTGATGCGGTTTTCCACTTGCATTGCTATTTCTGTACAGCTAAAAAAGGCTGGGGGGGGGTGGGGCTTAAGCCTAATTAGTGCCTAGGGCAGCATGAACCCTAAATACAGCCCTGGGGAAGACTGCTATGATGGATAAGGAGACTCATGTGTTACAAACCAGCCATGAAAAATTAGGTGGTTGCATTACTTCAGAAGCTAATACTAAATCTCAATGTGTCAAACTTTATAGGAACTTAAAGTGTATGTTCACAAATGCCAGAAGTCTGGCAAGTTTTGCTCTCTTTCGGAAAGACAGAGCAAAAAGGAAAGGGGCGGTGTGTGTCTCTATGTAAAGAAAGAACTCAAAGCATATATTAATGAGGGGATACTAGCAGAAGATTGTGTAGAATTCTTCTGGGTAGAAGTGAGGGGCGATTAACAATGTTAATATACAAATTGGAGTAATCTATAGACCCCCAAACATAACAGTTGCATAAACAGATAGAGTATGCATTACAGGCTGGTACAGTGGTGGTGATGGGGGGACTTTAACTACTTGGGTATCGACTAGAGACATGGCTCTGCTTCTACTAAAAGGGGTGAGCATTTCTCAGCTTGTTACAAGATAATTATATGAATCAGTTTGTGGAGGCACCTACTAGGGGTGATGCTCTTTTGGATCTGGTAATATCAAAGGATGATGACCTGATAGGGATGGTAACAATCCGTGAAAATTTTGGTAACAGTGACCACAATATATTTGTATTTGACATAAAGAGTTTCTGCCTAAGAGGGCAAAAACACAGAATTTTAGAAAGACCAACTTTCCCGGGTTTAGAGCTCCACACCAGGACATATGGCCTGATGCAGAGCCTCCCCCGATCTGAGCTTATTTTGTTCCGTTTTCCCTATGGCCCGTTTTGCTAACATTTGTCCCGGGGGAACTCCGTTAATGCTCCGTTTCTGTGTCTTCTATCGGGAAGGGTTTTTTCCCCCTCTCGGGGGCATGCTATTTCGTCGTGGCTTCCGTTCCCGTTCACACCCGTTTCCCTCCTTTTTAATGGGTTTCCAAACGTACCTTCTTGCCATTCGTTTCTGTTTTCACCCCTATTTTGATGTTTAGAACAAGTATACTTACATATTTCTTCTTCTGGCTTGTCTATAATGCTTACCTTAATCTCTGTTTCTTCTTCTGGCTTGTCTATGATGCTTACCTTAATCTCTGTTTCTTCTTCTGGCTTGTCTATAATGCTTACCTTAATCTCTGTTTCTTCTTCTTCCTTGTCTATAATGCTTACCTTAATCTCTGTTTCTTCTTCTGGCTTGTCTATAATGCTTACCTTAATCTCTGTTTCTTCTTCTGGCTTGTCTATAATGCTTACCTTAATCTCTGTTTCTTCTTCTGGCTTGTCTATAATGCTTACCTTAATCTCTGTTTCTTCTTCTTCTGGCTTGTCTAGAATGCTTACCTTAATCTCTGTTTCTTCTTCTGGCTTGTCTATAATGCTTACCTTAATCTCTGTTTCTTCTTCTGGCTTTACTATAATGCTTACCTTAATCTCTGTTTCTTCTTCCTTGTCTATAATGCTTACCTTAATCTCTGTTTCTTCTTCTTCCTTGTCTATAATGCTTACCTTAATCTCTTTTCTTATTCTGTGTTTTCTTCTCCTTCTTCTTTCTATTCCTTGTCCCATATACTTACCTTTTGGGACATGTAACAGTATGATGATGTTGTGATAACGTACATTGGCAGGAAATAAAACACACCACACTTTTTTTTAGTGTTTTGTTTTTTTACTGTAAATTATTTTTTTTTAACTGTGCATTCAATGCACAGTTAAAAAACTGTTTTTTCTGTGTCTTCAATCGGGAAGGGTTTTTTCCCCTCTCGGGGGCATGCTATTTCGTTGTGGCTTCCGTTCCCGTTCACACGGACGATACGTTTTTCCCTCCTTTTTAATGGGTTTCCAAACGTACCTTCTTGCCATCCGTTTCCATTTTCACCCCTATTTTGATGTTTAGGACAAGTATACTTACATATTTCTTCTTCTGGCTTGTCTATAATGCTTACCTTAATCTCTGTTTCTTCTTCTGGCTTGTCTATAATGCTTACCTTAATCTCTGTTTCTTCTTCTGGCTTGTCTATAATGCTTACCTTAATCTCTGTTTCTTCTTCTTCCTTGTCTATAATGCTTACCTTAATATCTGTTTCTTCTTCTTCCTTGTCTATAATGCTTACCTTAATATCTGTTTCTTCTTCTGGCTTGTCTATAATGCTTACCTTAATCTCTGTTTCTTCTTCTGGCTTGTCTATAATGCTTACCTTAATCTCTGTTTCTTCTTCTGGCTTGTCTATAATGCTTACCTTAATCTCTGTTTCTTCTTCTGGCTTGTCTATAATGCTTACCTTAATCTCTGTTTCTTCTTCTGGCTTGTCTATAATGCTTACCTTAATCTCTGTTTCTTCTTCTTCCTTGTCTATAATGCTTACCTTAATCTCTTTTCTTATTCTGTGTTTTCTTCTCCTTCTTCTTTCTATTCCTTGTCCCATATACTTACCTTTTGGGATATGTAACAGTATGATGATGTTGTGATAATGTACATTGGCAGGAAATAAAACACACCACACTTTTTTTTAGTGTTTTGTTTTTTAACTGTTAAAATTTTTGGCAAAATGTGTCCAATAACAACATTAAAATTTTTATTAAAATGGGTGGTTCCTTTAAAAGAGTTGCCGTTTTCTTTGATCTGTGAAAGAAAAACATCATCATTTTTAGTGTTTTTTTTATTTGATTTTTGTTATTTGGGGGGACATGAGTTTAAACTAGTTTTCAAAAAAATAACTAAAACTTACATTGCTTTTGGGCAACAGGGCGTCTGGGGCGCAGCCTCCTCCCTGGGTCCACCAGTACGTCCGTCTCTGAATCTGTTTGGATCCATAACACAAGTATATTAGTTACTCTTTGTGCCTCCTGAATGTCAGATTAGGTTATGCTTCGAGACATCAAATCACTCACCTTCCCCAGCCACCTCTTCAGGTTCTGCACCTCCCTCCACTATCCCTTGGGATGGACCTGCGACGTCAGAATCTACATAGAACAATAGTGCACATTAGTCTATGTCTTTCTTGCATGTATCAGGACATATGTTATTTGGATAGTCTTACCGGAGTCAGGTTGCTGCTCAGTGAGGCTAGACTCCCTGTCGTGCGATTCCCCCCTTCCTGCATACTGAGGTCTAAGGGGCCCTCATACTCACTGGCAGAGGAGGGGGTGGGCGTTGGCACTGGCAGTGGGCCACCTATACCTTCCCCAGCTTCGTCCAACACTGGGCTGCGGGCTCTTTTCCGGGTGGGGCGGCAACGCATATTCCATTCATTAGCTGAAATATAAACACAATCATAAAAACAGGCCCAGCCAAGGCCAGTGTGAATCTTGCATGTCAAGTTGCCACACTTACATGGAAAATGTTTGGCAAAGTACCGCCTCAGTCAGACCAGTGTTGGTCGATCTGGGTGAAGGTATAGGTGGTCCCCGAAATGCGGGCAATCGCGTCTACCACCGCCAACGTCCTCTTCTCGAAATCGCACGACAGGAAATCGTAGCGATTCCTCAGCATCATCTGTTTGGAAAAAACACAATGGTACCCCATTAGTCACACAAAAACATGTCCAAGTCTCATGCCCTACCTAAAGTCACTTTCTGCCCCTCATTCCTACTTACATGGGCCTAGTTCTACAATCTGCATGTAGGCTAGTTTGATGTTGCGCACATGTTTAAAAGTAAGGTAGTCTATTAGTTTACTTTAACAAGTCAGTTGATCCTCATTAATCTTGCCCTGCCATAGCTATTTTTTTTAAAGCGCCTTGTGCACGCACATAAACGCACGCTCGCCTACTCACATCCATGATTAGGTCGTCCTGCTCCACTGTGTATATAGCTGGCGACATTTTTTTAGGCGTTCCGGGTATGGCTATGACGTTCCCCCGTGGTGACGTGCGTGCGCACACGCAGGCACACACGCTGCTGAACACGCCCACACGGTAAAAATATTTAAAGGTCAATGCACTCAGCTCTGTGTTGGATACCATATCACTATGGCCAGACCAAAAGGGAGCCGTAAGAACCACAAAAGCCCAGAGGCACATACTAGCTGCTCAGATCCAGCACACAAAAAACATCAGAAGAGCAGCCACAAGAGCCAGGAGGGACATGCACCTACTAAAAGGGTGGATAAGCCACACACACAGGTAGCTCACCCAAAACGCAGGAGTAAGGAGCCCTTGCCACATTCGCCAGCACCTGCTAAATCTGCCAGGCCTCACAAGGGACCCAAATCTGTTAAAAGCCTGCAGCCTGCACCTCCTCCACACACAAAGCATGCCCAAAAAACAAGACACTAATAGTATAAGTGGAATATCGAACACCCAATACAAGTACTTGCATTCAAAAAGTTTTAATGCTGGTGATAATTCATCTACAAGAATATATACATAAGACAACAAAAGACACTATATACAACATGTGGACCGCAGTATTGAGATAGATAGGTATGGTAACCAGCATGCATGTAGCTAGACTGCTTTAAAACAGGAAACAATGGAGTATCCAATGTTGCAGTGTATCTGATAAGTTTTGCAAGAGAAATAATGAGCAGCTAGCACACAATTGATGCAGTACAAGGCAATGGATAATAAAATAGCTTACACATAAAGGCAGACAAGCTGATATACCAAGTGGACAAAAGCAAGAACCTCAACGTTTCGGCCGGGATGGCCTTTATCAAGAGAGCGGTGTCTGTTAATCACAAAGAGCAAGCTTAAATAGTGACAAAGCCTCCAGCAATTGAACACAAATGGCGTCAATCGGCAGCGCTCGTGATGGCGCCTAACGATGACGTCATTAATGGGCGTCATGTCAGTCCCGGCCGTCCAGGCGTTGCCGTCAATCCTGGCGGCGTCGGCCGGAAGCGGCGCTCGGGGCTGGCAATGACGTCCCATCCTGTTAGTACAGAGAACCGAGAAAATGGCAAACTCATACAGAGTGACATGTAAGGGCGGAAGTGACGTCAGCATAGTCATGTATCTCTTGTGGCTACAGATGACAAATAAGGGCGGAAGTGACATCGCTGATCTTAGCAGCGGCGCCTGTCAGAAGTGTTTGAGACTGGCGGTGACACTATCCCCTCGATTCAAAGAGCAAAAGTTAATTGATTTCGTATCGAGAATCGTAAGTTTGGGTGGGTGTTTGTCATTTTTTCTTGTTTTTTTGGCCATTTCGTATTCGCACGATCGTTCGCGCATAGACGTATATGAACATACGCATTTCGTACGAGAATCGTATAATTTGCGTTAGTTCGTGTGTTTTTCCCGTCCAAATCGTATTATTTGCGTCCGATCCTATTTTTTACGTCCTTCACATGGGCTTGCGCCCAATTCAGAGAGGTGATTGCTAATTGTTTTGAAGCCCATTAAAGAGCTGCTTTACGAAATGTTTGCCGGCAGCTATTTGGCCTCGGGAGTAGGATGGAGCGGAGCGAGTTTGTGGCACATCAAGGGCTTATGCTTTTTGGCATTGAGTTGATCGAGATGTCTGAGAGCAGATTGCCCCTGCGTCGTCGCATGAACATCGATAGCATGAATGATGTTGAGCTGTTCGAGCTGACCAGGCTTAATCGCGCTTCCCTCCATAAATTATATAGTGAGCTGCGGCCATGGTTAGCCCGCACCACAAGGAAGGGGCATGCAATTTCAGGTATGACCAAGATGCTTGGCTGCCTGCAATTTTTGGCGAACGGCTCGTTCCAGAGGCTGGGTGCCCTCTCTGTGGGGATGTCACAGCCTACGCTGAGCCGCGCACTGTCTAAATTTTTGGAAGGCATGGCTGCCATAACTCAAAAATATATTTTTTGTCCAGATGATATGGCAGCCAGAAACGCCATTAAGCTTGGTTTTTATAATGTGGCCGACATGCCCAACGTTATTGGTGCAATTGACTGCACACATGTGGCACTCGTACCTAGGGCAGCCGACGAGTATATATATAGGTATTGAGATTGGTTATTATGTTGCCCAACGTGTCATGTAACCTGTTTTCCTTTGCGGCAGCATATTTGTTTATCCCTCATTTGTGTAGCTGCTTTATCTCGGCTTTTCATTAGTCTTTCCCAATAGAGTGCAGACATGTTTTGTGGTTAATTTATTAGTTTGGGTCAAATATCAATTACCCTTTTTGTATGTTTTTTTGAATCGTAAAATGGGACACTCACTTAATGTCCAGGCCGTGGTTGGTCCGGATATGCGGTTTATGAGTGTCCTTGCCGGCTACCCCGGATCGTCCCACGACTCCTATATCCTCCGGCGATCTGGGTTGTTTCGGAGATTTGAGGCAGGTGAATTTTCGGGGGCATGGCTGCTTGGTAAGTGTGTCCTATTTGTGTGTTATTAAATGTGGCATTAATCTTGTATTTGTTGATATGTTTGTTTTGGAAAACTTTACAGAAGCGTCCAACTGCCTTTTTCTTGGCTCATATATTAGGAACTTACCCAAAAAATCCTTGTCTCGCTGTGGCCTTCAGAATGTTTTCCCTTTAGTTAGGATGTCTGTAAGTTCCTTGTGCCTAAATATATTGGTTTGGAGTTTATACCCAAGGATCTTTGACCTTTGGCTCCTTTTGTACTATTGGTCTTTAAATGTCAAAGTGGACTTAAACTGCATACATTGTAGTTTCCTGTGAAATGTGGATAGGGATCTTTGACATTTGGCTCCTTTGGTACTATTGGTCGTTAAATGTCAAAGTGGACTTAAACTGCATACATTGTATTTTCCAGTGAAATGTGGATAGGGATCTTTGACCTTTGGCTCCTTTTGTACTATTGGTCGTTAAATGTCAAAGTGGACTTAAACTGCATACATTGTAGTTTCCAGTGAAATGTGGATAGGGATCTTTGACATTTGGCTCCTTTTGTACTATTGGTCGTTAAATGTCAAAGTGGACTTAAACTGCATACATTGTAGTTTCCAGAGAAATGTGGATAGGCCCTCAGCAGCATCCTAATTGTAACATGTCTGAAAACTACAAATATATGTAAAATACAAATACCCTTGGCCGTGCAGATGTTTGTTAATTAATTGGTATATAGAAGTGCCATTTGTATTTAGGTTATACCTTAGTGCAATTTTTGGGGGCCCTAATGTGCCGTGTTTTTTTTTGGGAACACTTTACCTTACATCATTATGATATCTGTGAAATTTTTGGTGTTGGTTGTGTTGCCTTTTTAATTTTGATTACATTTAATTCTCTGTTTAAGGTGATTCCGGGTACCCACTTCTACCCTGGCTCATGACGCCTGTGCTGCGGCCCCAGGATGCCTCTCAGGAAGCGTATAACCGTGCGCATCGCAAGACCCGGGCTGTTGTGGAGAGGGCCTTTGGTCTGCTGAAGACACGTTTTCGTTGCCTTGACCATACTGGGGGGGCCCTGCAATATGATCCCAAGAAAGTGATCGACATTATAATGGCATGTGCTGTTTTGCACAATTTTGCCATCATGGAACGTGTCCCACGTTATGTGGACAGCCTGCCCTCTTCAGCCGTCGAGGATGAAGTCGAGAATTTTGAGGGGCCCCCCAGTGAGTCTGGCCAATCTGTTCGAGCCAACCTGATCAGCCAGCATTTTAGTTAACTTTTTTCCCTGTCTCACCATTCTGTATGTCTGTGTTATCCTTTTTGTTACATATGTTGTTTTGCCGTAATGTGGCATTACCTCTAAGTAAAACATTTAGACCTTAATTGTTGCCTAATGTATTTCATGTAGTTTCCTTAGCTTTAGCTTTGCATTGTTACACCTCTTCAAACCAAAATTATCTGGTTTAGCCCAAGCTGTTAAAAATGTCTTCCCACTAAAAACGCCACAAGTATTGTAAGTGAATTTTTTGTTTTACTTTGAAAATGAAAAATTATAGTGGTTAACAGAAATCAGTCCACATACATCTGTGGTAACAAATGGATAACATTAAAAAAAAACATCGAGCACATCTACACCTGGAAGTGAGTGGCACAACCAAACAAGGACACCCAGTCCAAAGGCCAGCCTAGTCCAGTCATTAATATTGCCTGTGCCCAGGGATATTTGGGCATGGCCATAATGTCACACAAACATGTCTGCAAACAGGAGGAGCACCAACCAAATACATAGGTAAAGCCATAAGTGGCCAGATAAACTCCACATAGACCTATGGCATTGGCTAGTGGCCTTAAGCATTACTCTAAGGAGCTATATGGGAGCAAATACAAAACACAACCTGCCAGAGCAACACAAAATGGATTGTTTGAAACCTCAAAGGACAAGTAAATACAGTGGGGGTTAAGAGAAAAGATGTCCCACACACCCATGGCTTAATAGGGTGGCTGCCCATAATACCCAGGTGGAGGTCCAGGTGGAGGTCCATGGGAATGGGACCTAGCCTGGGCCATGGCAGCATTGTGAATTTGAAACTGCTCCACAATGTTTCTCTGCATATTGGTCATCTCAGCCATGGCTGACTGGATGCCATTACTTGCATTGGCCACGTTGCTGTTGAGGGTACGCAACTCCGCGAGGATGCCCTGTAGACTGGTATGGATGTTCACCATGTCGGCATGCCTTTGCTCACGCTCTGTAACGAGCTGGGCGTCATAAGAGTCCCTTTGTTGGGTCCATAATTGAAGCAGGGCACTCTGCCTCCCCTGGGAAATTGTGGGGCGGCGTAATGGCGTCCGCCGCACAATTACCCTGGCTCTTGGGCGTGCCCTGCCGCGTGGTGTCGTACCCTCAACAGCAACCGGCCTGCTTTGCAAATCCTCAGCAGCAGAGTGAACACTGGGGACTGTAGTGTCAGTCTCCCCATGTGCAAGCACAATGGATGGAGATTCACTCTGCTGCTGAGGATTGGCCAGAGAAACATTATGGAGCAGTTCCAAATTGGGACCCAGGGGGAGTTCATCCGACGTGCCCTGTACGGAGACATCATCATCTTCCTCCATGTCCTGGATCTCTTCCATGAGTGTGCGGGTCTGTAGGGACATATCAAAAAAAAAAGGCTAAGTTTGCGTCCAAATTTTGGATTTCAACAGTTTAACACATTCTTAAGCACTTGTTAGTATTTATGCTACTAAATTAACTTACAGAAAATCTCTGATCTGGGCTCCTATGCTGTACGGACCTGGTAGGCATAACCAAACTGGGGGGTGAGTTTACCCTTGCTGAGGGATCATGCTGGGCTGAAGAAGAGAAAAACAAACCACGTAAACACACACACATAACCTTTTTTAGGATAGGTAATCAAATATAGCTCTATTTGTAATATTATTCAACTCTAGAGCAATGGTGACCTTTGTTCAAACACACGCAAGTTTACATAGGTGCAATGGCTCAGAAAAACTGCTAAGTGACCTCAGTTCTAAGTCATGAAGTGTACCCAGTCAGCATACAACTTTCAAGGCACATTTTTGGATTTAGCCTACCATTCGCTAGGTCCGGGGTACTCAAACAATTGTTTGAAACGCCCATTTAAAGGTATGTGGTGAGAGGTGAATGTCTGGCCATGGTGCTGACGCAGGGGGTGTCTAGTTAAAAATAAAGACACTGGTGGAGGGGCTGGAGATTTCAAAGTGCCAACTAATAAAGGCTGCTTGCCCTTGCTGGGCTGGATGGGCCAGAGCTGAGGGGACAGGGATTGGATGGCTAAAGGGGGGAGTTAACGTATTGATGGTGATGGGATGGATGGAGCCAATCTGTTACAAATGTATGGGGCTTATGTGGGGGGGGGCATGGGGGGACTGTGGCAGATGGTCCAGAGCAGGGGCAGCGGGACACGATTGTGGCCAGAGAAAATTTAAATAAGTTACTGTGTACCTTGCAATGCCACTTCCTGGGCAGTACTTCATATTGCAATGCTATGTTTCACGGAGCCATGACATTGGGCAGGAGACCAACCACTACATGGCCGATCAAGGGGGCAGCTCTGAGCACGTCAACACAGAAGTAACTGAGTGCAGGGCTGTCTGGGCAGGGGTCCTTGAATGTGGTGCCAAGGTCCGCATTGGGACCCCGGGCCGCCAGTTGAGTCTCGCTGCTCTAGGTCAGATATGTTTGTGGGTGGCTAATTAAATTGTTAACTCAAACACAACTCACACAACCAAAAGGCAACCCATACATAATGATGTGTGTTTTGTGATTGATTCAAAATATCTCACTTATCTTGCGAAACTTCATGACTTTAACAATACAATTGGACATTTGAACTTTGCCATAATGGCTGCGGGCCTAAATGTGTGATTCCCAGGGACAAAAAGAGGACACAAACAGCCACAGTAGTGCGAGGCCAAGCAAGGCAAACCATAGGGGCATCCCGTTAGCTTGTTACTAGTGAACTGTAGATTATTTAGCAAACAGGCAAACATGCAGATTTAAGAGTACTCACCGTGGGTACGGGTCGGTGAGTCTGTGTCCCTTAGACCAGCATGTCCACCGACCGCGACCGGATGGAGAAGTCCAAGCACAATCTCCTCAGCAGGGGTAAACTCCAATTTTGATGGAAAGCCACCGCCAGTTTTCAGGCTGAAAAGAGAAAATCGTTTGGTACTCAGAAAAGGTGCATACAGTACATCCAAAACATTAGATTTAGCGTAAACATTTAGTTACCTGTAATTATGCCTTTTAATTTCTTTTTGCCGTACAGCATACTTCAGATCAGAGATTTTCTTCTGAATTTGGGACACATCTTTCCTCTCTTCCCCCGCTGCATTTACTTGTCGGAGGATGGTTTCAAACAATTCCATCTTGCGCTGCTTGGTGGTGTGTTTGGATTTGCTCCCATATAGCTCGTCATAGTATAATGTAAGGCCACTAGCCAATGCCATATTTTGGTCATGGGAGAATCTCCCACTCAACTGGCCGCTGCGCAATGTGCGGCCAGATGGTTGGCTTGGCTGCTCCTCCATGTGTGCAGACACATGTGGTGACATTATGGCCTGGGGCTGGGTAGGGGAATGGCCGGATTGGTGGCTTCCCAATGACTGGACTGGACTGGCCAAGGGACTGGGTGTTCTTGCGTGGCTGGCCACCGAACTTCCAGGTGTAGATGTGGTCATGGGGGCAATTCGGGGCCCTCTTGGGGGGCTAGGTTCCCGGCTGGTGCCAGGTCGGGGGCTCTGTTCCCGGCTGGTGCCAGGTCGGGGGCTTCTGGCCCTGGATTGGGTTCGTCGGGCCCTGTAGGGGCTTCTGGCCCTGGATTGGGTTCTTCTGGCCCTGTAGGGGCTTCTGGCCCTGGATTGGGTTCTTCTGGGCCTGTCGGGGCTTCTGGCCCTGGATTGGGATCTGCGGGCCCTGTAGGGGCTTCTCGCCCTGGATTGTGTTCGGCGGGCCCTGTCGGGGCTTCTGGCCCTGGATTGGGTTCGGCGGGCCCTGTCGGGGCTTCTGGCCCTGGTTTGGGATCTGCGGGCCCTGTAGGGGCTTCTCGCCCTGGATTGTGTTCGGCGGGCCCTGTCGGGGCTTCTGGCCCTGGATTGGGATCTGCGGGCCCTGTAGGGGCTTCTGGCCCTGGTTTGGGATCTGCGGGCCCTGTAGGGGCTTCTGGCCCTGGATTGGGTTCTTCTGGGCCTGTCGGGGCTTCTGGCCCTGGATTGGGTTCTTCTGGGCCTGTCGGGGCTTCTGGCCCTGGATTGGGATCTGCGGGCCCTGTAGGGGCTTCTGGCCCTGGTTTGGGATCTGCGGGCCCTGTAGGGGCTTCTGGCCCTGGTTTGGGATCTGCGGGCCCTGTAGGGGCTTCTGGCCCTGGATTGGGTTCTTCGCCCTCTGGCTGTGCTTCGGGCCCTGGATGGGGTTCGGGCCCTGCTGCGGGGCATGGCTTTCGGAACTGCCCTACTTGAAGGCATGGCCGGTGTGGGCTCACTGGTGCTGCCTGTTCTGGGGGCAGAGGTGGTGGGTGCTGCAGTTGCCAGCTTTTTGGCTGCAGGAGGGGCTCGGGGCTTGGGGCCCCTTTTTTTGGTACCTGAGGGTCCAGGGTCCCTTGGTGGGGCCGAGGTGGGAGTCTTGGCTCTCAGTTTTTGGCCAGCTTGCTGGGACCTTGTTGTGGGGCCCTCCGCGGTCTTGCTTGCCTGGGGTCGCTTGCTCATCGCCTTTTTTGGTGCCATCGTACACAAATGCTCAAAGAGAATGAGCTTTGGGTGCAGGGACCTTTAAATAATGAGCCCAGCGTGTGACGCCTATGCGCACGACTACGCGCTCGTACGAACGTACGTTCGAGCGGAACCAGGAAACCGCTGGGGTTTCACTTATCTGCTGCCTGGAAGAAGCATAAAGATGGCGCCCACTATCTTCACCCGTCAACAGGAAGAGATCCTCATGCTGGTAAGTGGCTGCCTGTGCATTTTAATCGAATAGTCAATGATGGCCTAAATGTAAATGATGCGTTTGGAACTAGTTTGGGGTATCTTAATGTTTAATCACTGGCTCCTCACACTTCATCCTCAAGGGCCGAGCCTGGCCACGTTTTCAACTGTCTATGCTGATGTCCTAATTCGGCCAATTGCTCCGGCTTAGCAACAGTTAATTAACCTGTGGAGTAGCGGGGCGAGCTGGCAAACCTGGCCTGTGTCGGACCTTGATGCGGATGTTTGAGGAACACTGTTTTCCTAAGCCATAAAAACACAACGGGAAGCCACACACGTGGTCCAAAAGCCTAAGCATTAGGCTACATCTTGGATGTTTAAACCATCCTAACATGCCATAGATGCAGGTGGCCTGATTCTTGATGTTGGCTATTATCTGTATGTACATGGTGTGTGATACATATAACATAAGACCAGACTGTCAATCACAGTCAACGTCCTCTTTAAGGCACTCCCCAAAAATGGCGGCCACTCGAAATGTGTGTGTTAATGACATTAAATTCTCAACTTGTGATGCAACACATATGGGTCTGTGTGTAAAAGTAAAAGCTCTGTGTCCATTATGTTTTTCAGATCATGCTTCAGCGCCGGTATGACTTCGCGCCCAATGTGTGCGAGAAAAGGGACATCGCCCGGGAGATCATCGCCGAGATCCACCGTGTGACCAGCACCACCTTCACTCACACCCAGATAATGCAGCATTGGTCGGACCTGAAACGTCTGCACATGCCCCGGGTGCGGAGGTATTTTGGGATCCATTTCCCAAGTAAGTACAAAGCAAATGCATGGTATATGTTCCAAATGTCTAAGTTATGCCTTTATTTATAATGACTTTTCTTTGGTAGTGTTGGAAATGGATTTCAGAATTCGCCGCACCCGGAGACGTACAGGCCGACCAGTGCTGCATGACTCTGCATCTGTGAGTGAAGGTGGTGGATCTCCCGGGCGACGGACCTACCCCTCCTCTGTGGCCTCCTCAGACCAGCCCCTGGACCTTACCACAGAGGAGGGGCCAAGGCGCGTGGGCGTGGAGTCATACCTGGCCACGCATGGGGAAGGCTCTGGTATGTCACTCTTCATGTATAGGCACAAAGATATACATGGCAGGCCAAAAACTAAGTTATCCTTTATTATGTATTTGTAGAAGCTTCAGGAGCGGGTGAGATAGTGGAGGAGGAGGCAGCAGAGATGCTTGAAGTCGATCCTGGCGAAGGTGAGTGATGTCAGCCAGACTGGGAGCCAGATATGTTGGGAATAGTGACTCTCTACAAGTACTAACCAAATGTCACATGTTTCTCCAGGGACTTCTTCACAGCAGAGCCAGGACCAAGGGCAGCCTGTTGGCCCCAACCAGCCATCTGTCGGCCACCAACTCCGTAAGTCTCCATGCCATTATTCATATTAATGTTTGCTTAGCTAATAACACACACATAACTAAAGGCGTAGCCAATGTGTAGTTCACACTTTAATGTGGGCACTTCGTTAGCTTAAAGAGGACCCTAACTAGTATTAAGAACCAAAGACTTAGCCATCACACTGTACCTACAGATTAGAAACATGGAAAAACACCCTTCACCCATCTAATGCATGTTATTAGACTGAACAAAACCAATATTGGGGAATATGGAATGCACAATATTTACAGGCAGCATGGGATACAGATTGAAAAAAGGAAGGTGCTGCCATGCATTGTGTGAGTGATGACCTTTCCCTCAACCCAGCTATGCTCTGGATTCCCAACGCACCACTGTAACCTACTCCCCTGTACTTTATCCAACTCTCCACTCCTCATTAAGTGTTATGCTTCAGAGTCCAGATGGCGGCGCTGTAATCCCCAAAAAACCCTAAATAACTTTGAGGTGGTGCAGAATCATTTGTGAATAGTTATTGGTTTTCATTAAATAATGTTGAAGGTCCGGTTTAAGGAGTTTAAACACTTACCTGTGGGAAATGCATTAACTGTATCCCTTTGAAGAAGGACATATGTCATGCATTTACATGTATTTGATTAGCCCTAAATCTATTTCCAGCATACAAACCGGTCTGGGACTCCTATTTATGTTTCTTTCTCTATTGGTTACAGGGATGATCCCCCAAACCTTGGCGGGAAAAAAAAAAAGAATTAAGGAGTTGGTGGCCGAGCTGCTGGCCATACAGGCGACGTTGGGGCCAACAGATGAAGAAGACGAGGAGGATTAGTGCCCTTGGTCCTGGCTCCTTTATTCAAGTTGTTTTTAAATTTTTCAAAATTTTAAAACTTGTTTTATCTTTTTGGTTAAAAACCAAAAAATTTGTTTTTTAAAAAAAAACAAAAAAAAAAAAAAAAAAAGGGTTTTACTGTTAAAAAAATACAAAAAATTTTAATGTGTTTTTACTTGACAAAAAAAAAAAAAAGGTTTACCAAACAAAACCTAAAAAAAAAAAAAGTTTGGACAATTATTCTAAAAAAAACTATGAAAATATTTAAAATAAATTATATTTTAAGCCTTCCGAAATGTGTCTTTTCTAAGATGCACACACCCAAAAAATTACACAAAACAGAAACAACACACTTAGAAACATATAGACATATGTAAATTATGTGATATTCTTACGTTTTATGGACCGAGAAATGAAGTGGGATGCAGCCGCTACGGGGTTTAGGTAAGTTTGAGGGACCGAGAAATGAAGTTGGATGCAAGCGCTAAGGGGTTTAGGTAAGTTTGAGGGACCGAGAAATGAAGTTGGATGCAGCCGCTAAGGGGTTTAGGTAAGTTTGAGGGACCGAGAAATGAAGTTGGATGCAGCCGCTAAGGGGTTTAGGTAAGTTTGAGGGACCGAGAAATGAAGTTGGATGCAGCCGCTAAGGGGTTTAGGTAAGTTTGAGGGACCGAGAAATGAAGTTGTATGCAAGCGCTAAGGGGTTTAGGTAAGTTTGAGGGACCGAGAAATGAAGTTGGATGCAGCCGCTAAGGGGTTTAGGTAAGTTTGAGGGACCGAGAAATGAAGTTGGATGCAAGCGCTAAGGGGTTTAGGTAAGTTTGAGGGACCGAGAAATGAAGTGGGATGCAAGCGCTAAGGGGTTTAGGTAAGTTTGAGGGACCGAGAAATGAAGTTGGATGCAGCCGCTACGGGGTTTAGGTAAGTTTGAGGGACCGAGAAATGAAGTTGGATGCAAGCGCTAAGGGGTTTAGGTAAGTTTGAGGGACCGAGAAATGAAGTTGTATGCAAGCGCTAAGGGGTTTAGGTAAGTTTGAGGGACCGAGAAATGAAGTTGGATGCAGCCGCTACGGGGTTTAGGTAAGTTTGAGGGACCGAGAAATGAAGTTGGATGCAAGCGCTAAGGGGTTTAGGTAAGTTTGAGGGACCGAGAAATGAAGTGGGATGCAAGCGCTAAGGGGTTTAGGTAAGTTTGAGGGACCGAGAAATGAAGTTGGATGCAGCTGCTACGGGGTTTAGGTAAGTTTGAGGGACCGAGAAATGAAGTTGGATGCAAGCGCTAAGGGGTTTAGGTAAGTTTGAGGGACCGAGAAATGAAGTTGTATGCAAGCGCTAAGGGGTTTAGGTAAGTTTGAGGGACCGAGAAATGAAGTTGGATGCAGCCGCTACGGGGTTTAGGTAAGTTTGAGGGACCGAGAAATGAAGTTGGATGCAAGCGCTAAGGGGTTTAGGTAAGTTTGAGGGACCGAGAAATGAAGTGGGATGCAAGCGCTAAGGGGTTTAGGTAAGTTTGAGGGACCGAGAAATGAAGTTGGATGCAGCCGCTAAGGGGTTTAGGTAAGTTTGAGGGACCGAGAAATGAAGTGGGATGCAGCCGCTAAGGGGTTTAGGTAAGTTTCTGGTTGAGGGTGCGCATGCGCAAGATCTTATAAACATACGAACGCACGAATCTAAGAGGCCAAAAAACAATGAAAACCAGAGGCTAACGCAAGTAATTGGAAGAGGTTGACGATGGAAGCAGCCGAAAAAACAGGCTGCCGCCGCAACAGGTGAGCACATGAACGTGATTTTTACGATTGGCAACTGACTGAGGCAAGTTCGGGAGATATCATACGAACGGACGTATCTTTTAGGATAGAAACGTATTTGCTTATTGAATCACTCGCAAGTTCATACGAACGCACGAGCGGACGTGAAAAATAGGATGATCGTGAGCAAAATCCAAGCTGTTACATGTTTCTTTGAATCAACCCATATGTTTCATGAAGTCCACAAGGCAGCAGCATGGCGAAGCCATACACAGGCGACAGAATATAAACGACGCTGCTTTATGCAAAATTGAGTACATGAAAGACGTTCTAATCAGGAGGAATTCATGGTGGGACATTCATAATGTGTTCAATGCTGGAAAGCTGCTGGAGGCTCAGAACACTATAAGGCAAAAAAACAATTGTTAAAAACATGTAATATTGTGAGTTTAAAAACAGACCCCTGGGCATATCTATAACACTGTATATGCCTCAGGGTGAAAAACATTATCGCTCAGTTTTCAAAGATACGGGGCTATACATTGATGTCCCTAATTAATAAAAGACAGAGAAATCCATCTCTTCATTTAATCCGCCTGGATATAGGGTATTAAGCTGATGAATCCAGAACAACTCACGCTGTAACAATTTCTTTTCAATACTACCCCCCCTCCTAGAAGGTTTAATGACCTCAATGACTACAAATCTTAATTGACTGATATGGTGACTGGCTTCAATAAAATGCCTTGCCACTGGGGACTCCATCTTACCATTCCGAATATTGGAACGGTGTTCACATATCCTCTGCCTGATCTCCCTCTTAGTCTTCCCCACGTAGCCCTTGCCACAGGGACACTTCAGTAAATAGATAACATTTTTAGTACCACAGTTGGCAAAGTCACGAATCTTGTAACATTTGCCAGAGCTGGGATGAGTAAATGTGGAAGTTTTATAGGTATAGCTACACTGCGCGCAGTGGCCACATGGGAACATACCTTGAGGGCTTTGGAGTTCTGTGAGCCACGTCGTGGCTTGTGATGACTGTAAGGATTGAAAGTCAGCTTGGACCAGGGAGGATCTAAGATTTCTTGATCGTTTATATGCTGTCATGGGTAAGTCTTTGCTCATCTCGAGAAGTTTGTCATCAGTACCCAAAATATGCCAATGTTTTTTTACAATTCGTTGTGCCTGTATGGAAAGATCAGAATAAGTCAAGACAAGTGGTACACGATTTTCCTGTTTTTTAGGCTTAAATTTTCTCAGATCACTTCTGTCCATACAACGTGCCTTATTTTGAGCCTCCCTAAGCAAGGAGAGCTCATAACCTCTTTCCAACAGGTTTTTGATCAACTCCCCAGATCTCAGATCATAGAGGTCATCAGTAGCTGTGATCCGACGAATACGTACAAATTGGGAGAATGGTAGTGCTCTGATCAATGAAGGTGGATGATGGCTCCTGGCGTGTAGGAAAGTGTTCCTGTCCGTGCTTTTTTTATAGAGTAATCAAAATCCCCAGATTGTTAGTTATTCGAACGTCCAAGAAATGAATAGAATCAAAACTACATTCTAGTGTAAAGGAAATGGTGGGGACACATTGATTTAAATATTGATGAAATAGATGTAAATCTGATAAGGAGCCATTCCATATCAGAAAAATATCATCAATAAAGCGTAGCCAGGTAAGAATATGAGATTTATATGACTCAGTAGGATAGACAAAATGTGCTTCGAAATTTGCCATGAATAAATTAGCATAGCTAGGGGCCATATTGGACCCCATAGCTGTTCCTTGTTTTTGGAAATAAAAATTATTGTCAAATGAAAAATAGTTTTTTGTAAGAATAGTAGTCAAAAGATTAATGGCAAGAGTCTGCACATCAGATGCTATGTGCGTATCTTTAAGAGCTTTAGTAATGACTCTGATGCCATCACTAAAGCTTTATTCATGGCAAATTTCGAAGCACATTTTGTCTATCCTACTGAGTCATATAAATCTCATATTCTTACCTGGCTACGCTTTATTGATGATATTTTTCTGATATGGAATGGCTCCTTATCAGATTTACATCTATTTCATCAATATTTAAATCAATGTGTCCCCACCATTTCCTTTACACTAGAATGTAGTTTTGATTCTATTCATTTCTTGGACGTTCGAATAACTAACAATCTGGGGATTTTGATTACTCTATAAAAAAAGCACGGACAGGAACACTTTCCTACACGCCAGGAGCCATCATCCACCTTCATTGATCAGAGCACTACCATTCTCCCAATTTGTACGTATTCGTCGGATCACAGCTACTGATGACCTCTATGATCTGAGATCTGGGGAGTTGATCAAAAACCTGTTGGAAAGAGGTTATGAGCTCTCCTTGCTTAGGGAGGCTCAAAATAAGGCACGTTGTATGGACAGAAGTGATCTGAGAAAATTTAAGCCTAAAAAACAGGAAAATCGTGTACCACTTGTCTTGACTTATTCTGATCTTTCCATACAGGCACAACGAATTGTAAAAAAACATTGGCATATTTTGGGTACTGATGACAAACTTCTCGAGATGAGCAAAGACTTACCCATGACAGCATATAAACGATCAAGAAATCTTAGATCCTCCCTGGTCCAAGCTGACTTTCAATCCTTACAGTCATCACAAGCCACGACGTGGCTCACAGAACTCCAAAGCCCTCAAGGTATGTTCCCATGTGGCCACTGCGCGCAGTGTAGCTTTACCTATAAAACTTCCACATTTACTCATCCCAGCTCTGGCAAATGTTACAAGATTCGTGACTTTGCCAACTGTGGTACTAAAAATGTTATCTATTTACTGAAGTGTCCCTGTGGCAAGGGCTACGTGGGGAAGACTAAGAGGGAGATCAGGCAGAGGATATGTGAACACCGTTCCAATATTCGGAATGGTAAGATGGAGTCCCCAGTGGCAAGGCATTTTATTGAAGCCAGTCACCATATCAGTCAATTAAGATTTGTAGTCATTGAGGTCATTAAACCTTCTAGGAGGGGGGGTAGTATTGAAAAGAAATTGTTACAGCGTGAGTTGTTCTGGATTCATCAGCTTAATACCCTATATCCAGGCGGATTAAATGAAGAGATGGATTTCTCTGTCTTTTATTAATTAGGGACATCAATGTATAGCCCCGTATCTTTGAAAACTGAGCGATAATGTTTTTCACCCTGAGGCATATACAGTGTTATAGATATGCCCAGGGGTCTGTTTTTAAACTCACAATATTACATGTTTTTAACAATTGTTTTTTTGCCTTATAGTGTTCTGAGCCTCCAGCAGCTTTCCAGCATTGAACACATTATGAATGTCCCACCATGAATTCCTCCTGATTAGAACGTCTTTCATGTACTCAATTTTGCATAAAGCAGCGTCGTTTATATTCTGTCGCCTGTGTATGGATTCGCCATGCTGCTGACTTGTGGACTTCATGAAACATAGTGTCACCGCCAGTCTCAAACACTTCTGACAGGCGCCGCTGCTAAGATCAGCGACGTCACTTCCGCCCTTACATGTCGCTCTGTATGAGTTTGCCATTTTCTCGGTTCTCTGTACTAACAGGATGGGACGTCATTGCCAGCCCCGAGCGCCGCTTCCGGCCGACGCCGCCAGGATTGACGGCAACGCCTGGACGGCCGGGACTGACATGACGCCCATTAATGACGTCATCGTTAGGCGCCATCACGAGCGCTGCCGATTGCCGCCATTTGTGTTCAATTGCTGGAGGCTTTGTCACTATTTAAGCTTGCTCTTTGTGATTAACAGACACCGCTCTCTTGATAAAGGCCATCCCGGCCGAAACGTCGAGGTTCTTGCTTTTGTCCACTTGGTATATCAGCTTGTCTGCCTTTCTGTGTAAGCTATTTTATTATCCATTGCCTTGTACTGCATCAATTGTGTGCTAGCTGCTCATTATTTCTCTTGCAAAACTTATCAGATACACTGCAACATTGGATACTCCATTGTTTCCTGTTTTAAAGCAGTCTAGCTACATGCATGCTGGTTACCATACCTATCTATCTCAATACTGCGGTCCACATGTTGTATATAGTGTCTTTTGTTGTCTTATGTATATATTCTTGTAGATGAATTATCACCAGCATTAAAACTTTTTGAATGCAAGTACTTGTATTGGGTGTTCGATATTCCACTTATACTATTAATGTTCTTTATGTGCATAGAGTGGGTGCACATGGTATTATCAGAACCCCTTCTGTAGTTCATATTATTTCCTATGACTTAATGTTATTTGTGTGCTTCAACCTTCCATCTAATTTTTCAAAAAACAAGACACACCACCAAGCCCAAGAACCCCACACGACTCCCCAGGCAGCCAGCCAACTATTTAATCTGATGCAGGGGACACCACACACCCATGTGGCCGTCAGCTACGCCGTGGCTCACTTACAGCCCGTTTTTGTGATGCCCAAAGCATGGCTGTAGCCACTGGTGTCTGTGAGCACTATGATGCCCTATTTGGCCGTTATTCCAAAAGCACCACAAAGCAGGCAAAGCAGGAGATCTGGGCTAATATTTGCAGCCAAGTTAATAGTGTTGGCTCTGTCAGGAGAGATCTGCAGCAAATTAAGCGCAAATTTGGTGATCTCAAATATGATGGGAAAAAAAATGGACATGCGCCGCCAGCAGAAGTAAAGTCCATTTAGAGTGTAAATGCATGTCTAGCCTGCTTTGTAACAGGATGTAACACTAAATAGGTGTGATTTAATCTACCCCAGCCAGCAGACAGGGGGTGGTCTCCCGACTAAAATCACACTAACCCCAGCAGAAGAACATGTCTACACATATATACACTCTGCAATCCTTCAGGGCTTGCCAGAGGGACTAGAACAAACTCAAAACACGTCACAAGGCCAAGCAACCCCTGGCTTGTCCCAGAGGCCCAAGCAACACCAGGTTTCTTCCCACACAAACCAAATTGAGTGTTTGGATGAGGTATGTCAATGGTCCACTGTGTAGACTTTGGAAATTGCACTTGCATCCATTATTGGGAAAAGAGTGAACTCAATAAATGCTACATTTCTTTACAGAACATACAAAGTCCCCCAATTATTGAAGACATTCGAGATTTGGAGGAGGACACCAATCAGATGCCGCAATTGCCTACACAACCAGTGTGTGAACATCAGAACCAACAGGCACAGCAACTTCATCACCTGGTGTCCACTACCACAACCTCTGTGCCAACAACCTCTTCTGCCGTCTGCACCACACACTCTGTGGCAACCCAACCACCAGCACCAACTCAGTCTGGTGCAGAACCACCCACCCGTGCCAGTGCAAGAACACAGCCAAGGCGACATATAAGCCAGAGGAGACAGCTTCAGATTATGGAGGAAGCGTGGCACCAGGAGACTATAGCTCAAATGTGTCTGGCCTACTGGCAGAAACAAGAAGCCTAAACAGGCATATGGGTGAAATGGTCCAACAATGGCAGCACATTAACCAAAGCCTGGCACATATTGCTGCACACATTCACCCACCCCAACCACCAGCTGCAACATCAGGCTATACCTACCACTAAATGGTTGTGTTAATGTATATGACCCCACGTTTCAGTTTATAAAAAAATCCAAAAAAGGATTGCAAAGAAATTTTTGTTAATTCACAAATAAATTTAACAGAAAAACATTTGAAAGGCGTGTGTTTTATGCAAAAACATTGTCCACTAGTTGAGCATGTATTGCCTGTGCTGTGCCACTTGGTGATCCGGAGTATGGAGGGGTGTGATCTTCAGAAATCTCTAAAGTGTCCTCAGCCAGGTCAGTGTATCTGGATATCCGGCCTCGAATGGCAAGGTTGTGCAGGACACCACAAGCCATAATGATTTTGATGACCTTGGCAGGCTGATACTGTAGTGCACCCCCAGTCTGATCCAGACATCGGAAGCGCATCTTGAGCAAGCCAAAGGCACGTTCCACCACTGAGCGCGTCCTCCTTTGGGCAGTGTTATACCGCTTCTGGGCCTGGGAAGATGGGTGCAGGATGGGTGTGAGTAGCCATGGTAGCAAAGGATAGCCAAAATCACCTGCACAACAACCTTCAACAACATTGAACAACAGACAGAGCCCTAAGGGGAATAACATCAATAATGTTTAGGTGTGCATTAAAGCATTATTGAACAGGGACAAATAGGTGAGCTGAGCAGTGTCAGAGCAAAGCACAGTTCTGGTGAGCCAACATGCACATCCAAGCAGTACACTCCGATACAATGACTGTGGTATGCTACCTAGCTAAGAGGGCCAGGACAGGACGCAATAGTGGAGAATACATACAAGAATTAAGATGATCAAATAGTGGTAAGTAAGTGATTGCCAACTTGTACAGTTTCATTGCTATCTCTCACAGATTAGTGGGGTACAGGCACCAAAAAAGTAAAACAATTTTGAACAGCAACAACACGTTTGAGACACATACCCAGTAGCCATCCGCCAGACAGATCTCCAGATTGAAATCGTTCAAAAAGGCAGGAGTTCCTCAAAATGTGGGCATCATGCGTGGAACCAGGGAAGGCTGCAAATAGACTAAAAATTTGCAGATCAGGGCCGGACACTGCCTGGACATTAATGGAATGGCCCATCTTCCTGTTCCTGCACAAACCAAACATAACTGTAATTAGTGTGACCATAAGTGTCAAGATGCACACAAATATTCTTAAACATCAACAACATTACTAAACAATGGATGCTAGTGATACACAGGGTGTAGGTCTGCTTGAACCCCCCCCAAAAAAAAAAACAAAAAAAAAGCTGACCTAAACCACATGAACAGATATTCCTGGTCAGCAGGCGGAATGATCGATACGTGGGTACAGTCAATGGCACCCATGACGTTGGGCATGTCGGCTAGGTTATAAAAGGCCAGCTTAACCGCATTCCAGGCTTCCCCTGTGTCTGGGAAAAATATAAATTGGGGAGCCAGGGTAGCCATGCCATCCAAAAACTTGGTTAGGCTGCGGCTCAGCGTAGACTGGAACATCCCCACGGAGAAGGCACCCAGTCTCTGGAACGAGCCGTTCGCCAAAAACTGCAGGCAGCCAACCAATTTGGTCATACCTGCAAGTGAAGCGTCGTGGCCCTCGTTAAATGGGGCTGGTTTCAATCAGAAATCAAGGCTCTGAATCAATAAAAAAATGGACCAATCAACGGGCCATCCGTTTTCACGGAGTTCAGCCTCTTGCGAGCCGTCAATCGGAAAGGCGCATGCCGACACACCTGAGCGCATAAACGCAAACAAAAACCAACATAGCACCCTTTCAGGCCAAAACCAACGGGAAAACGTACGGGATAGCTGAACGGGGAGGCTCTGCATCAGGCCAATAGACTGGGAGCATCTGTTTAGGAATAAGGATACAGATGCCAAATGTGAGTGATTTAACCCTTCCAGTGCCAGGTATGTGAGTCTCACGTAGTAGCCTCTCCTACCGTTAAGTGCCAGCTATGGGAGACGCGCGTAGCTGAATTTAAACCCTCACAGACCAAAAAGTATAAAAGCTAAAAACTCACCTGACCCCTCATACGATCCGGACGGGTTTTCCCATCACCTGGAGACCATCCGATCTTCCCCCAGGGCTCTTCTGGCTTCAGGAAAGTGCCTGGAATAGCATGCCCCCACTTTGGCCACCCCCCGATGCCAACTGTAAAAAAAACAATGACATTTACTCACCTGCAATCGCGATCCATCCCAACGGGTCTCCTCTTCACTGGGGGGCCTCTGATCTCCCGCCCAGGCTCTTCCGAGGTCAGGAGAGGTCAAAATGGGCCCTCTCCAGCACATCCGCAATTGCCCTGGCCGATAGCCCCACCTTTTGTGTGCCTGGGTGGATGACGTAATCGTCGACGTCATCCACAGCGCCGTTCCCACACCAGCTCAGTAGTGTCGGGTGATCAGAGGTGGGAGGTTGAAGGGGTGAGGGGAGGGGGCTGTTATCCCTTGCCCCTCAGCCCACCGTCCACAGATCATGCAGCTGCTGTTATCGGAGCTTTGTGTGACATGATCGCCAGGGGACAGTGGAGGATCGGAGGTGAGTAAAGAAAAAAAGTCATTTTTACTCTTTGTGGTGTCTTTTTTTTACTGTTAACCCCTTGTGAACTGGTAAGTGATCCATAAGACCCCTATACCAGTTCAAAAGCCTCGGGGGCTGGTAAATCACCTGTGTCTAGCAGGTGACTTGCCAGTAACCCCCGGCCCCCCAAATTACCCGCCTCTCCAAAGCCCAGGGGGCAGAAGGGCCCGGGCCACTTGGCCATGCGGGCTTGTAGCCACAGGCCGGGGGGCCACCAAAGCCGGCCCCTGCGCCCTGTTCCAACAAGCCCTGCATAGTTCCCCGGCTGGTTATGCTGGGTAGGTGGCAGGGGCGGACTGGGACTAAAAAACGTATATATATATATATATATATATATATATATATATATCTTATTTTGTTCCATGGTTTACCAGGGTTTAGAGGACAAAAATTAGAAAGAAAATATTATGAACAAATTGGTGTGCTAAAATCCCCCCTCCAAATCACCCCATTACAGCCAATGAGCAGCATCTCCCATTGGAGGCAGTGAGCGAGGGGCATCCCTACAATACAGGCAGAGAGGGGCATCCATTCCTTCCCCCCAACGATAGACAATAATAAGGCAGCAGGCGGGCAGGGTAACCGATTCATGCCTGCCTGTCCACCCGCCGCTGCTGTTAGAAACATAGAAAGTTGACGGCAGAAGGAGACCATACGGTCCATCTAGTCTGCCCTTATGTGTATACTGTATGTACACAGTATATGTGTGCTTATCCCAGGCATGTTTAAATTCAGTGACTGTTGATTTTTCAACTACCTCTGCTGGAAGTTTGTTCCAAGCATCTACTACTCTTTCTGTAAAATAATATTTTCTAACATTGCTCCTGATCTTCCCCCCGACTAGCTTCAGGTTGTGCCCCCTTGTTCTATCATTAAGCTTCTTCTTAAAAATACTTCCCTCCTGAACCTTATTGAATTCATTCACATATTCAAAGGTCTCACATGTCCCCCCTCTCCCTTCTTTAAGTCTTTCCTGATAAGTTTTAAGTTTAAGTCCTTCCACCATTTTTGTTGCCCACTTTTGGAAATACAAAAACAGTTACTTACCAAATCCAATGTAACTACTGCAGTTTTTAAAACTACACACGTCTGTCCTGCTGCACTTATGTCAAGCTGCTCTCACACAGGCTGAAACTCCACAAACATACAAACAGTGTTCTCTTTAAGGTCTGGCTGATGAGCGGAGGGGTTGGGGAGCTGGGCAATATTTCATCAAAGGTTGGAGATGAGCAGGCTGATTCATCACTAACGGCAGGTAGCGACAGATGAGTGTCTGTAGCAGGCATTTCAGAGCACCCGCTAGTAGTCGCTGTGCTCGGCCGTGGGTCACTAGTTTATAGCGACTCAGTCGCTGTGCAGCAATGATGAATACATTGTGAGGAGTCGCTATTTGACCAGTACAGCGATGTATAGGAGCGCATGTTTGATTAAAGTCTGTTTTTTAGCATGTATCCACCATTAACAAAGCGAAAACATATGAAATTACATTGTAACATGAACACATTAATGCCAGACCTGTAATGTCAATTCTGCATAAATATATAAAAACTGAAAAATATTTGGAAAAATGGCTTTTTCTATGCCAGAAGAGGTCACATTATTTGAGATTTAATTAAAAAAAAAATTAACAAAAACCCTGTTTAAAAAGAAATAAAAGAACGTCCATTGAAATGTATGGGAGAGCGACAGGTAGCGAGAGGTCATACCTGGCGCTCTGCAAGGATGAACGCAGGCGCTGTTCGCTGAGGCTGGGATGAATCGGACGCTACATGGCGTTATCCCAGTCGCGCCATAGATTCTGCTTGATAAATGTGTAATTGCGTGTCGTGTCCGGCGTTAACCACTACCTGTCGCTACCTCTCATTTACAAGGTACTACCTGACGCTATCCCTTCATGAATAAGGGCCTAAATATGGCAAAACACCTGATGGTCTGAAAGTGGTGCTGCACAGATCAGAGGGAGTGTTGCATAACAGGGCTCTCTGCTCATTGTCACCACCCCACACGTTACCATAGCTCTAGACATTGCGGGGCATCCTAAATCAGGATACCCCCAGGGAAGCTTCTATGTAGACCAAAATTCTATTTAGATTTTGGTCCAATTTAAAACCTAAACATTTTCAGTTTCATTTGGTTTGTTCTATTCAAAATATCTAAAAATACCTTAGATCAGATTTAATTTGAAGAAAATGTACCACTTCCCATTTTCTAACTGTCATCAAATAAAATCTATATCATTTTCTTCGGGTATCCTGATTTGGGATGCCCCGCCACGTGCAACCCACCCAGCTCACATTGCCGGCTCTAGTGCACCGGCACAGGGAGTTTTACCCTGCGGTCTGAATGGCTGGGCACGGGAGCACATCTGCAGAGATGCAGCCATGACATGTGATCATGGCTTGGAACTGCCAGAAAGGTAAGTGATTTGCGGGCCTGTGCGGGGATTCACTCAGTAGAGAATCCGAAATTGAGATGGCCCCTGGGGCACTTAGTATTCCTTAGTTGATCAGGTTAGGACACAGGTTTAATATGCAGATCTGCATCAATCTGCATCATTTGCCTATTTAAAGTGTTTCTATAACTCTCTAACTGTTGCGTCCTATCTCCTATTTATCAATCAATGAGGGGGCGTGGCTTAATTTAACAACTGTCTCTATTTCCCACACTGAAAAGTTAGAAGGTATGTATTTGGGCACAGATGAGATCAAAGATCTCAGATGAGAACATTTGAACACAGATCAGTCAATGGCAGATCAGATTTGGACACAGATCAGTCGGGGGCAGATCAGATTTGGGCACAGATCAGTTGGGGCAGATCAGATTTGGACACAGATCAGTCGAGGGCAGATCAGATTTAGACACAGATCAGTCGAGGGCAGATCAGATTTGGAGACAGATCAGAAGGGGGAAGATCAGATTTGGACACAGATCAGTCGGGGGCAGATCAGATTTGGACACAGATCAGTCGGGGCAGATCAGATTTGGACACAGATGAGTCAGTAGCAGATCAGATTTGGACACAGATCAGTCGGGGGCAGATCAGATTTGGAGACAGATCATAAGGGGGAAGATCAGATTTGGACACAGATCAGTCGGGGGCAGATCAGATTTGGACACAGATCAGTTGGGGCAGATCAGATTTGGACACAGAGGAGTCAGTAGCAGATCAGATTTGGGCACAGATCAGTCGGGGGCAGATCAGATTTGGAGACACAGATCATTCGGGGCAGATCAGATTTGGAGACACAGATCAGTCGGGGCAGATCAGATTTGGACACAGATCAGTCAGGGGCAGATCAGATTTGGAGACAGATCCGTCGGGGCAGATCAGATTTGGGCACAGATCAGTTGGGGGCAGATCAGATTTGGGCACAGATCAGTTGGGGGCAGATCAGATTTGGGCACAGATCAGTTGGGGGCAGATCAGATTTGGAGACACAGATCAGTCGGGGCAGATCAGATTTGGACACAGATCAGTCAGGGGCAGATCAGATTTGGAGACAGATCCGTCGGGGGCAGATCAGATTTGGGCACAGATCAGTTGGGGGCAGATCAGATTTGGGCACAGATCAGTTGGGGGCAGATCAGATTTGGAGACAGATCAGTCGGGGCAGATCAGATTTGGAGACACAGATCAGTCGGTGGCAGATCAGATTTGGAGACAGATCAGTCGGGGCAGATAAGATTTGGAGACACAGATCAGTCGGGGCAGATCAGATTTGGAGACACAGATCAGTTGGTAGCAGATCAGATTTGGGCACAGATCAGTCGGTGGCAGATCAGATTTGGAGACAGATCAGTCGGGGGCAGATCAGATTTGGACACAGATCAGTCAGGGGCAGATCAGATTTGGACACAGATCAGTCGGGGCAGATCAGATTTGGACACAGATCAGTCGGGGCAGATCAGATTTGGAGACACAGATCAGTTGGTAGCAGATCAGATTTGGGCACAGATCAGTCGGTGGCAGATCAGATTTGGAGACAGATCAGTCGGTGGCAGATCAGATTTGGAGACAGATCAGTCAGGGCAGATCAGATTTGGACACAGATCAGTCAGGGCAGATCAGATTTGGACACAGATCAGTCGGGGGCAGATCAGATTTGGACACAGATTGTGAGCTGGCTTTGTAGAAGTTTTCTCATTGGTCACACTGGCCAATCAGCCCCTCTCCTCTTACAGGGCTGTGAGAGGCTCCATTTAGCAGACATACAGTATATGAAGGACCCAAGAACACAGGGACAGGCTTGCAGGCAACATGGAGCTCTGCACAGCCGAGTCTATGGACAGCACATGGGACAGTGTTTGTTTTGTAAAGGAGGGTTGAACATCTAAACTTTCCCTTATCAACTGCCAGGAGGGAGGACACACAAAGAGAAGGCTTTACCGTGTGGCAGAAGCAGCAGCAGTTACACCCTGCAGCCGACTTACAAATGACAGAACCTGATGAAGCATCCACTGACCTACAGCTCCTAGTCTTTTGCAGCAGTTATAGACTCTGGGACAGGCTGTCACTAGGGGGCAGCAGTGTGCACAGATATTCTGTTCTGTTCACATGACACAAATCTATGACTTCTCCCCTGCTTCCCCGTCTCTGTGAGTGTAATTGCTGATCGGATGCCAAGCCTGCACGGGGCCAATGTTCTAAATTAATTAAATTAAGTATCCAGGTATCCAAGTTGTTGCGTGCTGGCTGCCACCGCGTTCTGACACATGCGTGTATACGGGCATTTCCTGGTTGTTGCGCGCTGGTTGTTGGGCGTTCCCCATATGGTCGGTGTCCAATAAAAGCAATGGACGCCACCTATTGACGCCCA
Organism: Gastrophryne carolinensis; assembly: GCA_027917425.1. NCBI lineage: Eukaryota > Metazoa > Chordata > Amphibia > Anura > Microhylidae > Gastrophryne > Gastrophryne carolinensis. The sequence continues at coordinate 288,811,358 of CM051234.1, forward strand.
CCAACCTGCGCGCAACAGGCAGGAGCTGCCTGTAAACATAAGTGTGTGTGTGAGAGCGGAAGGGATGGCGGCCGATGAGCAGAACAGTGGAATGGGTGGAGGCCACTCTGCCCGCCGCCACTCTCACACACACACTGTTTACATGCAGATAATCTGGGTGTAAACATTAGTGTGTGTGTGAGAGCGGGATCCTATGTCATATTTTTACATTAACCCCTTATATTATGTTGTTCAGAAGGTATAAAAGGCTTCCAGCAGCAGCAGGAGTGTAGAGTGATTTGCCAGGGACACAGTGCCACATGGATGGAAGGTAAGTATTAAAAAACAAATAAAATATTCTTTTTCTCTGTGTTTTTTTTTACTTTTAACCCTTTGTGAACTGGTAAGGGGTCCATGAGACCCCTATACCAGTTCACAAGGCTTAGGGGCTGGCAAGTCACCTGAGGCTAGCGGGTGACTTGCCATTAACCCCCAGCCCCCATTACCTGCCTCCCCAAAGCCCAGGGGGGGGCAAAAGGGCCCAGGGGTTCACTTTGCATGTCTCGATATTACACCTAAGGACTGAGTAGTGTATTTATGTTTTTACTCTTCCTTTGACAGTAGCTATGCAAGTTGGGTATGGTTCTGTTGAGGGGACCTTACTTTTTCAGAATGAACTTGGCTTTTCTTATTTGCATATTGGTTTTTAGGAAAATGTGAGTTTGATTCTGCCTTTTTATTCTTTTTAGGGAAACTCTGTGCAACCAAAGAATTCATTGAGGGATTACTTCCTGAAAACTGTGGCCGCATCAACAAGCCTGGTACTCCTAGAAAGCTTGAGGTGGGTACTTCCAGAGAATTTATAGTTTGTTGGGGGTATTTCAAATGTAAAGAGTTTTTTTTCTTGAAAAACTGCAAGGTGCGTATAGCACTATTTCAGTTTGGTGGAGTGTCCTGGCAGTGTCTACCAATACATATGTGGTACCATTTTAACCGGGAGAAATTGGGATCACGCGCAATAAGATTTTTTTTTGACAATTATTACAGATAAACAAATTGTAAAAAATAGAAAAAACAAGACATTTCATGTTAACCATTTCAGTGCCAAGCACGTAGTTTCTACGTGCTCGCTTCCACTCCACTTAAGTGCCAAGCACGTAGAATCTACGTGCTTGATTTTCCACCCTGCTAGCAAAAAAAATAAAAATAAAAAATACTCACCTGACCCCTCGTTGGATCCGGCCGGGTCTCCTCTTTAATTTGGTGCCATCCGATCCCCTGTGGGGGGTCGGATGGCTCCAGGAGAGCCCCCGGAATAGCCCCCCCCCCGTTTGGCAGCAGCAGCTGCTAACTGTAAAAAAAATAAAAAAATAAAAATGACATTTACTTACCTGCAGTCACGCTGCCTCCCTCCGGGTCTCCTCTTCACTGGGGGGGGGGCTCTGATCGCCCCCCCCCCAGCCTCTTCAGCTTCAGGGGAGAGCCCATTTTTTGGGGGATTTTTGAGGGTTAGCCTAACCCTAAACCCTTAAAATTACCCGAAAAATTCCCCCCCCCCCCCCGTAAGGGGGGACCCTATGTCATTTTTTTTTTTTTAATTAACCCCTTATGTTTATAGTGTGTATAGTATTTTATTTGTAAATTTAATAAATTGCTCTTTTCAGTTTGGGGGGTCTCCAGGGCAAGAATGGGGGGGCTACCGATACATATGTGGTACCGTTGTAATCGGGAGAAATGGGGCTATCACATGCAATATGGTTTTCATTAAAAAAAAAAAAGGTTTTATTTAAAATAAAGGAGACAATTGTCTAAAATATATATATATATATATATTTTTTTTTTTAAAGCAGAAATATTAAAAAAACAGTAGAAAAATTACAAACAAGACATTTCATGTTAAAGCCTAAACTCTGCTGCAAAAAATGTATATGTAATGTATATAATTTTTCTGGAAATTCCAGCAAAAATCACGGTTAATCATGCTGCAAAATGGGGAAAAATGACCTGTCAACAGAGGGTGACAAAACTTCAAGTAGGCTGACAATTAAAAGGGTTAATAGTAACTATGCAGGTTGGGTATTGTTCTGCTCGGGGGACCTTGCGCTTTCAGATTTAGCTTGTTTTTTCTTGTTTGCATATTGATATTTTAGGAAAACATGGTCTTTATTCTGCTTTTTTTATAATTGTTTTTAGGGAAACCTTGTGCAACCTAAGAATTCTTCAATGGATTACTTCCAGAAAGATGAGCCCACTACAACAAGCTCAGTACTCTTAGAAAGCTTAACATGTGTACTTTCAGGGAATATATGGTTTATGGGGATATTCTAAATTTAAAGGGTTGTTTTGGTTGAAAAATCGCAAGGTGCGCACTTTGTCTGCAGAGCTGAAATTTTTTAGTAAAATTACCGTTATGCGCATGCTTTACTTTGGGGTGTTTGGCAACTCTTCCCTTGACAGTACCTATGCATGTTGGGTATTGTTCTGTTCGGGGGATGTTGCTTTTTCAGATTTTACTTGTTTTTTTCTGTTTGCATAGTTTTTTTTAGGAAAATGTGGCTTTGATTCTTTTTTATTCTTTTTTAGGGAAACTCTGTGCAACCAAAGAATTGATTGAGGGATTACTTCCAGAAAATTGTGCCCATGTCAACAAACCTGGTACGCCTAGAAAGCCTGAGGTGTATACTTCCAGAGAATATATAGTTTGTGGGGGTATTTCAAATTTAAAGGGTTCTTTTTCTGGAAAGACAGCAAGGTGCGCTTAGCGCGGTGCATAGTTGTATTTTATCTGAAAATCTCCTAAAGCGCTGTTTCAGTTTGGGGGAGTCTCTTGGGCAGGAAAGGGTGTCTACCAATACATATGTGGTAATGCTGTGACTGGGATTAATTGGGGTTTCACATGGAATAAGATTTTATTGACAAACTTACATTTTTTATTACAAAAAACACTACAAATTGCAAAAAATTGATTTTTTTTTATTTTTTTTGCACATATTTCACCCAAAAGTATTGAGAATACACCTAAAAAATTACAAACAAGACATTTCATGTTAAAGCCCAGACTCTGCTGAAAAAAACAATATATCATTTTCCTGGGAAATCCCTGGAAATCCCTTCAAAAATCACATTTGAACATGGGGAGCGCAAAATAGTGCAAAATGGTCTGGCACCAAGGGTGACAAAAACTCCAGGTAGGCTGGCAGCGAAAGGGTTAAAGCCCAAACTCTGTTGAAAAAAACAATATACCATTTCCTGGGAAATCCCTGGAAATCCTTTCAAAAATCACAGTTGAACATGTGTAGCGCAAAATAGCAAAAAATGGTCTGGCAACAGAGTGTGTCAAAATTCCAAGTAGGCTGGCACTGAAAGGGTTAAATCAATTGTGTGTACCAACGTTGCCAAATGTATTCCTATGGGTAAAAATATAAGCGGCTGAAACCTGTGGTTAAATAGACAAGAAAAGGGAATTTAAAAATTACAAGGCTGAGCTCTCAGTTGTAACCCTTGAAAAGTATAAATTAGTAAATAAAGCATGTAAGAAAGAAATAAGGTTGGCAAAATCAAAAAATGGAAGAAATTTGGCCAAAGAAAGCAAAACAAACCCTAAACTCTTTTTTCAAATGTATACATTAAAAAAAAAACTAAATCAGAACAGGTTGGAGCCCCAATTAATGATAATGGGGAAATGGTCACTGGGAATGAAGAGAAGGAGGAGCAGTTAACCCTTTAACCGCCAGCCTACCTTGAGATTTTGTCACCCTTTGTTGCCAGATTATTTTGCACTATTTTGCGCTCCCCATGTTCAACTGTGATTTTTGAAGGGATGTCCATGGATTTCCCAGGAAAGTGATATATTGTTTTTTTCAGCAGAGCCTGGGCTTTAATATGAAATGTTTTGCTTGTCATTTTATAAGTGTACTCTCAATATTTTGGGGTGAAAATTGTGCAAACAAATAAAAAAAAAACTTTATTCTAAGTATGTCACACACCCCGCTTCAGAATATCCATAACACATGGGCAACACCGACCCGAAGGGGCGTTCCTGCAGAGATGATGCAAAGAGAAAAGCCCCTCCCTGATCCACAAACACCTGGGACCTCCCACTCACCACCCAGTTTTCCATCTCTGCAAGACGGCGAGCAAGTCAGAAGATGATGCCTCCTCCTTGCTCAGGGGGAGTTAAGGTAGCCGGGGTTGCCCCCGGCCTATTTATTCTTATGTTTCCGCTCGGCCTTTTGTTATCCTAGCCAATTTTATTAAATTATATGCCTCCTCAGCTTTGGCTGTGGGCCCGAGCGAGGGTATACGGGCACCCATGGTGCTGAGGAGCTGTGCTCCCCCCCGTGAGACCCTATCAGAGAGGGTAGGCGGCGGTCCGGGTTGGTGATCCCGGTTTGGGATGCCCCGTCCCTGAATTTATCCCGGGGGGGGGGGGGGGGAAAGGGGGGTCCCTCCTTAGTTCACCTTAGGGGTTGGGGTTCCCTATCCTTCCCTGCTCCCTTTCCCCCTGCGTGTTGTAGGTGTTTTTTACTGTGTTTTTACTGTGTTTGTCAGGGTTTGTGTGGCGCGTCTGGAAGCCTCAATGAATTGGTTGCACTGGTTTTCACTGTTGTCTGTCCTGCCCTTCAGGCGTGAGGTAAATCACCTCACGCCTGTGGCAGAGGAGGTGCGTGGCTCACTGATCGGGGGGGGCGGGGCCGGGCGGCGGCGCACTGCCGCGGCCCGTTTTTTCCCCTTCCTCGCTGGCTCATTAGCGGCGGGTGCTCCGCCAGGCGGAGGCACCCGCCTGCAGCTATACTGCCGCGGCGCCGGTTCTCTGCGCGGGGACCCTGCGGTGTCTCTGTCTCTCTCATGGAGGGAGGGGGGCGGGGTCGAGTCGCGGCGCGTCACCGCGATCCCGCCCCCTCCCTATTCTTCCTCTCAGCGCGGTCGCGCTGTCTGGTGCCTGGACGGGGGGGGGGGGGAGGAGCTGCGTGGTGGCGCTGATCGCGCCTTTTTCCAGCCACGCCTGCGTTTTTCCTCCTCCCTGCCTTCTCCTCAGAGGATCCTTCCCGCCTTTTCAACGGCAGACCCCTGGCTCCAGAACTGTGAGTGGCCCAGTGGGCCAGGTTTACTCAGTGTGTTTATATATTTATATATATTTATATATTATGGGGTGACATTTTGCCAACAAGGGTCCATTGTGTTTTTCAGGCGGAGGTCGTCTGGGAAGCCTCATCATCTGGGATTAGAGGGTCCTTCCCGGTCCTAAATTCCTGGGTTCCATTATACTAATCCTCCCACTCGGGACATTAAAGGGGCATCCCGGGTTGCTTACTGGCGTAATTCCCTGGGTCATAGCGACCACTCAAAATCACCTATATGGAGGCATCCCCTGATACGGGGGCGGGCACCCCTTCGGGGCATCCCAAAAAGTGCATATTGTGCGGTGTGTCCTTTTCGGGGGACGATGTACTGCTATGTATTCCCTGTGCACAGCAAACTATTACACGGCAGTCCGGATCCCAGGCTTCGGGATCAGCACCGCCGGCCGATTCATCTCCACCTCCCACCCTGACGCGGGCTCCGTGTGACGCGGTCGTGGGCAGGGACTTACAGGCTGAGATGTGCGCCAGATTGGCCGCCCTTGAAAAGATTGTTTCCAGCTCAGCCGCCCGCAAGGCTCCGGCTAAGAGGAAACATTTGTCCCCGGCTCCGCTGGGGGATGACGGAGATGATTGTAATAATCTTGACTGGTCCGATTGTTCTGTTCCGGAGGACGGAGAGGTGTCCGATGGTTCAGAGGTTACTGACGATGAGTATTCTGCGGGCGCTGATGCCGAGTTTAGTGAGATGGGAAGATCGTCGGACTCCCCTCAAGCCCTGGCCTTAATGTTGGAGGTTCTGAATATCTCTCCTCCTGAAACGGCATCGCAGCAGGATGGTGAGCTGTTTGAGGAATCCAGGCCGCGCTTGGAATTTCCTACGCAGCGGCATTTTGACAAAATCATTGAGTCCTGAGTGGCACAGGACAAGTTAATGAAGACACGCCACGCATTTTTAAACGCATTGATCAGATGGCTTGTCATGGTTTTACTAGCGTTGGGTCGGCCATACGGCCTGTCTGTGCCTCTGAGCTTATGGTGTTGGCGGCCAGATCCTTGGTTAGGGAACTGCTGACCTCTTCCGGACTTCGTCCTGGGAGTAATGAGTTCCTTAGTCTCAAACGCTGTGAGCTGTTTTTATCCTTCGTCTTGACAGCCCTGGATGACACCTTAATGATGTGTGGTAGAACGTCGGCCTTACTGGTGACTATTCGACGGTCGGTATGGTTGCGCCAGTGGGCGGCAGACTTTATGTCCAAAAAGTCTCTGACGGCCCTACCCTTTGTGGGGTTGAAGCTCTTTGGAGAAACCTTGGACTCAGTTACTCAGGGCGGTAGGCTACCGCAGCGTAAGAAGCAGCGTCGTTCCTTTCGGGGGGCGACCACTGCTGCCCCTTCCTTTCGTGGGGCCAGACCTGGAAGAGGATCTACATTTCGTTCTTCCAGAGGTGACTCGGGGAGCAGGGGCAGAGGACGTGCCCGCTCTGGATAAAATTGGGGTTCCAAGCCCAAGCCGGCTATCAAGCCAGCTCAGCAATGAGGGGGCGCCCTCACCCTTGCGGGTGGGGGGACGGCTCAAGCACTTCTCCCAGATTTGGGATCAAGAAGTCTCGGACAGGTGGATTCGGGAAGTGGTGTCTTCCGGTTACAAGCTAGAGTTCGAGCTCCGCCCCCCCTCCAGGTTTCTCAGGTCTCGGTTGCCTTCGGAGCCCCTGGCGGCACAGGGGCTCCTGGTGGCAGTAAAGAGCCTTCTGGACATGGATGTCATTTGCCCAGTGCCTCCATCAGAGCAGGGCAAGGGCTTCTATTCCAATCTGTTCCCGGTTCCCAAGAAGGACGGGTCGATCCGTCCTATCTTGGACCTCAAGCTTCTCAACAGGTTTGTCAGGCCGCGCAAATTCCGCATGGAGACCTTGCGCTCGGCCATTCAGTCTCTTCGTCAGGGAGATTTTCTGACGTCCATAGACATCATAGACGCTTATCTACACATTCCGATTTTTCCAGCACACCAGAGGTTTCTCAGGTTTGTCGTGGAGGATCGTCGCTTTCAGTTTGTGGCTCTTCCTTTCGGTCTCACCTCGGCACCTCGGGTGTTCACCAAGGTGCTGGCGGGGGTGATGGCACTGCTCAGAGTTCAGGGCATTCGCATTGTACCCTATCTGGACGATCTGCTGATTATGGCAGATTCCTTCAGCCATGCGGAGTCGGACACCGGTGTGGTGGTGTCCACTCTGGAGAGGTTCGGTTGGGTGATCAACCACCCCAAGTCTTCCCTTTGTCCGTCCAGGATTGTGACGTTTCTGGGGATGTCTTTGGACACCTTGCAGGCCAGGGTTTTTTCTGCCCCAGGCCAAGATTCTTTTGATCCAGGAGTTAGTGCAGCTACTTTTGTCAGCTCCTCACCCGTCCATCCGGTTAGGGATGAGGCTGGTGGGATTAATGGTGGCCTCATTCGAGGCAGTTCCCTTTGCGCAATTCCATACGAGGATGCTTCAGCTTCATCTGCTGAAGGTTTGGAACAAGTCGCCACTGTCGTTGGACCAGTATTTCCGGTTGACCCCTCAAGTTCGTCGATCCCTACAATGGTGGATGGGGTCTGTCAATTTGTTGAAGGGCAAATCCTTCCTGGCCCCGTGCTGGGAGACGGTCACCACGGATGCCAGTCTATCAGGCTGGGGGGTGTTTGGAAGGATTACCAGTTTCAGGGTCTATGGAGTCCGCAGGAGGCTCACGAGCCCATCAACATTCTGGAATTGAGAGCCATCAGGTTGGTTCTGTTTCGATTGACTCATCAGTTGAGGGGCCGGCCAGTTCAGGTCCGGTCGGACAACCGGACGGCGGTTGCTTACATCAATCACCAGGGGGGGACTCGCAGCAGGAGTGCCCTCAGGGAGGTGTCTTTGATTCTGGACTGGGCGGAGGCCCACGTCCCGTGTATCTCAGCAGTCTACATTCCGGGAGCGGAAAACACGGAGGCGGACTCGCTGAGCAGGGCCTCATCTCGTCAGGGGGAGTGGTCTCTCAGTCCCAAGGTGTTCCGTTTGATTTGTCTCAGGTGGGGGTTCCCGGCGGTGGACCTCTTTGCCTCTCGGCACAATCACAAGCTTCCAGTCTTTGTGTCGCTCTCGCAGGATCCTCTGGCTCTGGCGGTGGATGCCATGTCTCTGAACTGGAGGGATCTGGGCTTGCTGTACCTGTTTCCCCCGTTCCCGTTGCTAGCCAGGGTGGTGCGCAAGCTGGCGCTGGAAGGCGCATCAGCGATCCTGGTGGCCCCGAGGTGGCCAAGGCGCGTTTGGTTCGCAGATCTGGTAAGGCTGGCAAAAGACCAGTTCGTGCTGCCTCTGAGTCCGGATCTGCTCACTCAGGGTCGGCTGCGTCATCCCAATTTACAATCGCTGGTTTTGACGGCGTGGCTGCTGAGTCCACTATCTTGAAAGAGGAAGGTCTTTCTGATGCTGTTATTCAGACACTTATCAGTGCCAGGAAACGGTCTTCATCAACCATTTATTATAGGTCATGGAAGTCCTATATTGACTGGTGTGAGGGTAGGTCCCTTTCTTGCCGGGAGTTCTCTATTCCCAGGCTCTTGGAGTTTCTTCAACATGGTCTGGATCTGGGGCTCCAGATTAGTACCTTAAAGGGGCAGGTTTCTGCCCTGGCGGTTTTCTTTCAAAGGTCCTTTGCACTTCATCCCTTAGTCAAGACCTTCTTCCAAGGAGTTTTGCATATACGGCCTCCTAGGAAGCCTTTTGTTCCGGTTTGGGATTTAAACTTGGTTCTTTCTGCTCTTCAGGGGCCTCCGTTTGAGCCCATGCATGAGGCTGCCTTGTCGTCCCTTACTCAGAAGGTGGCCTTTTTGGTGGCTATCACTTCTGTTCGGCGTGTTTCTGAGTTGGCAGCTTTATTCGTTAAAGCTTCGTATTTTGAAAGGCATCAGGATAAGGTTGTTTTTCATTTCAAACCAGATTTCCTTCCTAAGGTGGTTTCGGCCTTCCATTTAAATCAGGACATTGTTCTGCCCTCTCTTTGTCCCAATCCTAGCACCGAGAAGGAGAGGGTGTTGCATTCCTTGGACATTGTCCGTGCTGTGAAATATTACCTGGTGGCTACTTCTTCCTTTCGTAAGACTGATGCCTTCTTTGTGGTGCCCTCTGGGCCTAGGAAGGGTTTGGCTCCTGCCAAATCTTCTATCAGTAAATGGATTCGTCAGGCCATTTTTGGGGCCTATTCTGCCAAGGGGAGGAGTCCCCCTTTTCGTGTTACTGCTCATTTTACTCGTGCTCTTGGAGCGTCCTGGGCTTTTCAGCACCAGGCCTCTGTTGAGCAGGTTTGTAAGGCCGCTACTTGGTCTTCTGTTCACACTTTTTCCAAGTTTTACAAGGTTGATGTTTGGGCCTCAGCGGATGCTGGTTTTGGCCGCCTGGTTTTACAGACTGTTGTGGCATAGGTTGTGCCTTGTTACCTTGTTTTGGATTCCCGCCCTTTTATGGACACTGCTGTTGGATGTCCCATGTGTTATGGATATTCTGAAGCGGGGTGTGTGACATACTTAGAATAATACCATTTTGTGAAATACTCACCTGTAAAATGGGTATTATAAGTATGTCACACACCCCGCTTCACCCGCCCTTGTTTGGTACTCTGGATACTCTATATTGGGCATTTTGCGTGGTTCTTGGTTTTACTGTTGCCTCTTCCTGGTCCCTTACTTACTGCTTCTGTATGCTGGGTGGTGAGTGGGAGGTCCCAGGTGTTTGTGGATCAGGGAGGGGCTTTTCTCTTTGCATCATCTCTGCAGGAACGCCCCTTCGGGTCGGTGTTGCCCATGTGTTATGGATATTCTGAAGCGGGGTGTGTGACATACTTATAATACCCATTTTACAGGTGAGTATTTCACAAAATGGTATTTTTACAATTTGTAGTGTTTTTTTGTAATAAAAAATGTAAGTTTGTCAATAAAATCTTATTGCGTGTGAAATCCCAATTTCTCCCGGTTACAGCAGTACCACATATGTATAGGTAGACACCCTTTCCTGCCCAGGAGACTCCCCCAAACTGAAACAACGCTTTAGGAGTTTTTCAGATAAAATACAACTATGCTATGCAATATGCGCACCTTGCAGTTTTTCAAGAATAACAACCCTTTACATTTGAAATACCCCCACAAACTATATATTCCCTAGAAGTATACACCTCAAGCTTTCTAGGCGTACCAGGCTTGTTGACATGGGTGCAGTTTTCTGGAAGTAATCCCTCAATGTATTCTTTGGTTGCACAGGGTTTCCCTAAAAATGAAAATCTGAAAAAGCAACATCCCCCAAACAGAATGATACCCAACATGCATAGGTTCTGTCAAAGAAAGAGTTGCCAAACACACCAACGTAAAGCATGCGCATAACGGTAATTTTACTTCAAAATTTCAGCTCTGCAAACAAAGTGCGCACATTGTGCTTTTTCTACCAAACCAACCCTTTACATTTGGAATATCCCCCATAAACAATATATTCCCTGAAAGTACACATGTTAAGCTTTCTAAGCGTACCCAGCTTGTTGTAGTGGGCTCATCTTTCTGGAAGTAATATCTCGAAGAATTCTTAGGTTGCACAGGGTTTCACAAAAAAATGTATAAAAAAGCAGAATAAAAAACACCTTTTCCTAAAATATCAATATGCAAATAAGAAAAAACAAGCTAAATCTGAAAGCGCAAGGTCCCCCGAGCAGAACAATACCCAACATGCATAGGTACCTGTAACCTTTTGACTGCCAGTCTACTTGAGATTTTGTCACCCTCTGCTGACAGGATATTTTTCACCATTTTGTGTGATGTTTAACTGTGATTTTTGCAGGAATTTCCTAGAAAATGGCATATTTTCTTTTTGTGGCAGAGTTTAGGCTTTGTCTTGTTTGTATTTTTTCTACTTTTTTTTATATATTTTTAAGTAAATAAGTAAAAAAAAAATATATATATATATATATATTTTAAATTGTCTCCTTTATTTTAACAAAAACATTTATTTTATTAAAGAAAACCATATTGCATGTGAAAGCCCCATTTCTCCCGATTACAATGATACCACATATGTATCGGTAGCCCCCCGTTCCTGTCCAGGTGATCCCCTAAACTGAAAAGAGCTTTTTATAGCATTTACAAATAAAATACAACTACTATCCACATAATAAAGGGTTAAATTAAAAAAAATTGGTGTGGGGTCCGCCTTCACAGGGGGGGGGGGGACACCATTTCTTGGGGGAATTTTAAGTTTTTTTGGGGGGAGGCAGGTAATGGGGGGTCTCGGGGTTAATGGCAAGTCACCCACTAGCCGCAGGTGACTTGCCAGACCCAGAGCCTTTTGAACTGGTATAAGGGGTCTCATAGATCCCTTACCAGTTCACAAAGGGTTAAAAGTAAAAAAAACACACAGAAACACACTTTAAAAATAACTTTATTAAAAAAAATATTTTTTTTAATTATTTTTTTTAATACTTACCTCCCATCCATCCCGGTGTCCCACGCTGATCACTTAGGTTTCTGCTCTCCTGCTGCTGCTGGAAGCCTTTTATACCTACTGGGTTACAGGTAACATAGGGTTAATAAAAAAAAAAATGACATAGGGTCCCCCCTCCCAGGGAGGGGTACCCCATTGTTTTTTGGATTTTTAAGGGTTAAAACCCTTAAAAATCCCCCCCAAAAATGGCGTGAGGTCCCCCCTACCCAGCGTAACCAGCCTGTGACCAGCTATGGGGGCTTGTAGAACAGGGCGCAGGGGCCAGCTTTAGTGGCCCCTGGCCCTGCCGGCTACAAGCCGTCATAGCCTAGGGCCACGGCTCTTCTGCCCCCCCTGGGCTTTGGGGAGGCAGGTAATTTGGGGGGCCAGGGGTTAATGGCAAGTCCCCCGCTAGCAGCAGGGGACTTGCCAGACCCCCGAGCCCTGTGAACTGGTATAAGGGGTCACATGGACCCCTTACCAGTTCACAAAGGGTTAAATGTTAAAAAAAAGACACACACACTTTTTAAAATAACTTTATTAAAAAAAAAAATGTTTTACTTTACTCACCTTCGATCTTCATTTCCTGTGTCCCGCGGCGATCTGATGTCAGTAACGGCTGGGCAGAGGAGGGGGGAGGCAGGCGATCGGACAATCGCCTACCTCCCTCCTCCTCTGTCCAGCTGTCACTGGCATCTGACAGCTGAACCGCCCGGTGCCCCGATGACACCCGGCGGTGACGTCACCGGGGCCAGAATCCAAGATGTCGGCCGCCATCGGAAGCTGCGGAGGGAGGAGGGCTGTTTAACTTTTTTAACTGTTAGTGGGGAAAGTCAGGCACGTAAATTTTACGTGCCTGGCGTTTAACGGTTGGAGAGGCAGCCACGTAAAATTTACGTGGCTGGCAATAGAAGGGTTAAATCTATTCTTTAGCTTTGTGTACACAAGAGAGGAGCAAGGAGCCAACACAGGAGATGTCACTGATAGCAATAGCCCAAGTATAAGACCCAACAAGCTAAACATGGATAACTTCCAAAAAAAAATAATAATAATTTAAATGTGAATAAGACTGCAGGACAAGATGGACTTCACCCAAGAGTTCTTAAAGAACTTAGCTCAGTTATCTCATCACCCCTGTTCTTGATCTTTAAAGACTCACTAACATATATACGGTATAGTGGTATAGTGCTAAGAGATTGGCGCAAGGCAAATGTGGTGCCCATTTCTAAAAAAGGCTCTAGGTCTTCTCCGGGCAATTACAGACCTGTAAGTTTAACATCTATTGTGGGGAAATTGGTTGAGGGGCTATTAAGGGACTATATACACAAATATTTAACTATCCATAATATTATAAGTGCCAACCAGCACAGTTTTACTAAGGGTAGATGCTGCCAGACTAACCTGATTGGCTTCTATGAGGTGGTGAGTAGAAGCCTGTACAGAGGTGGCTGTAGATATTTTTTTCCCGGATTTTGCAAAAACATTTGACACTGTCCCTCATAGACGCTTGTTGGGGAAATTAAGGTCTTCAGGATTAGAAAATACAATTTGTAACTGGATTTAAAACTGGCTGAAGGATTGAGTAGTGGTTAATGATACCTACTCTGAATGGTTACTGGTTGTAAGCGGTGTACCACAGGGTTTAGTGCTGGGCCCACTAATATTCAACTTGTTTATTAACGACATAGAAGATGGAAATAAATGCACTGTTTCTATTTTTGCAGATGACACAAAGATATGTAGCACAGTGCAGTCTATTGAAGATGTTCACAAGCTTTAAGCTGACTTAGACACTTTGATTGTCTGGGCATCCTCTTGGCAAATGAAGTTCAGTGTGGAGAAATGTAAAGTCATGCACTTGGGGTCTAATACCCTGGAGGCCACATATGTCCTCTGGGGAGTAAAACTGGGAGACTCACTTGTTGAGAAGGATCTGGGGGTACTGGTATACCACAGGCTAAATAACAGCATGCAATGCCAAGCAGCTGATTCTAAAGCTATCAAGATACTATCATGCATTAAGAGGCATGGAATCATGGGATAGGGATGTAATTGTGCCTCTTTACAAGGCACTGGTGCACCCTCACCTGGAATATGCCATCCAGTTCTGGTCACCTGTTCATAGAAAGGACGCTCTGACTCTGGAAAGGGTGCAAAGGAGAGCCACCAAACAAATCAGAGGTAGAGATGAGCAAACTTTTGAAAAATTTGATTCGACTGATTCGCCGAATTTTCCAACAAAAGTCGTTTCGACCCGAATTTATTCGCGACGAATCGCTATTAAAAATGGCTATTTCTGAGCTTCCTAGAGCCTCAATAGGGTTGTAAACCATTCTGCCTTGCTGTAACACGCATAGGATGCGTGCTGGGTTACTGAAATAATACTGTAAATAATTAGGACATGCAGATCAGAGGCATCGCTATTAGAATCGCAGAGCGGCACAATTACAGAGAGTTGAGGTGGCATCACTATGAGGGGCCCCTATATTGCCTGAAAACACACCCTGGAGCTGGCAGCGGCAGGAGCCCAAACATTGGATTTGGATCAAAGAGACATTGGAGTTGGCAGCAGGAGCAGCAGGAGCCCAAAAATTGGCTGAATGACACCCTGGAGTTGCAAGCAGCAGCAGCAACAGCAGGAGCCCAAACATAGCTTAAAAGAGACACTGGAGTTGGCAGCAGGAGCCCAAAAATTGGATGAATCACACCCTGGAGTTGCAAGCAGCAGCAGCAGCCCAAACATGGCTTGAAAGAGACACTGGAGTTGGCAGCAGGAGCCCAAAAATTGGATGAATCACACCCTGGAGTTGCAAGCAGCAGCAGGAGCCCAAACATTGCTTTAAAGAGACACTGGAGTTGGCAGCAGGAGCCCAAAAATTGGATGAATCACACCCTGGAGTTGCAAGCAGCAGCAGCAGGAGCCCAACATTGGCTGAAAGAGACACTGGAGTTGGCTTCAGGAGACCAAAAATTGGATGAATCACACCCTGGAGTTGCAAGCAGCAGCAGCAGGAGCCCAAACATTGGCTGAAAGAGACACTGGAGTTGGCAGCAGGAGCCCAAAAATTGGATGAATCACACCCTGGAGTTGCAAGCAGCAGCAGGAGCCCAAACATTGGCTGAAAGAGACACTGGAGTTGGCAGCAGGAGCCCAAAAATTGGATGAATCACTCCCTGGAGTTGCAAGCAGCAGCAGGAGCCCAAACATTGGCTGAAAGAGACACTGGAGTTGGCAGCAGGAGCCCAAAAATGGGATGAATCACTCCCTGGAGTTGCAAGCAGCAGCAGGAGCCCAAACATTGGCTGAAAGAGACACTGGAGTTGGCAGCAGGAGCCCAAAAAATGGATGAATAACTACCTGGAGTTGTAAGCAGCAGCAGGAGCCCAAACATTGGCTGAAAGAGACACTGGAGTTGGCAGCAGGAGCCCAAAAATTGGATGAATCACACCCTGGAGTTGCAAGCAGCAGCCCAAACATAGCTTGAAAGACACACTGGAGTTGGCTTCAGGAGCCCAAAAATTGGATGAATCACTCCCTGGAGTTGCAAGCAGCAGCAGCAGGAGCCGAAACATTGCTTTAAAGAGACACTGGAGTTGGCAGCAGGAGCCCAAGAATTGGATAAATCACACCCTGGAGTTGCAAGCAGCAGCAGGAGCCCAACATTGGCTGAAAGAGACACTAGAGTTGGCAGCAGGAGCCCAAAAATTGGCTGAATCACACCCTGGAGTTGCAAGCAGCAGCAGGAGCCCAAACATTGCTTTAAAGAGACACTGGAGTTGGCAGCAGCAGGAGCCCAAAAATTGACTGACACACCCTGGAGTTGGCATCAGCAGCAGGAACCTAGAAATTGGCTGGAAGGCACCCTGAAGTTGGCAGCAGCAGGAGCACATACATTAGCTGGAAGGCACACCCTGGAGTTGGCAGCAGCATAAGCAGGAGCCCAAACATTGCTTGAAAGACACCCTGGAGTTGGCAGCAGCAGCAGCAGGAGGCCAAAAATTGGCTGAGAGAGACACTGGAGTTGGCAGCAGGAGCCCAAAAATTGGATGAATCACACCCTGGAGTTGCAATCAGCAGCAGCAGCAGCCCAAACATAGCTTGAAAGAGACACTGGAGTTGGCAGCAGGAGCCCAAAAATTGGATGAATCACACCCTGGAGTTGCAAGCAGCAGCAGCAGGAGCCCAACATTGGCTGAAAGAGACACTGGAGTTGGCTTCAGGAGACCAAAAATTGGATGAATCACACCCTGGAGCTGCAAGCAGCAGCAGCAGGAGCCCAAACATTGGCTGAAAGAGACACTGGAGTTGGCTTCAGGAGACCAAAAATTGGATGAATCACACCCTGGAGTTGCAAGCAGCAGCAGGAGCCCAAACATTGGCTGAAAGAGACACTGGAGTTGGCAGCAGGAGCCCAAAAATGGGATTAATCACTCCCTGGGGTTGCAAGCAGCAGCAGGAGCCCAAACATTGGCTGAAAGACACTGGAGTTGGCAGCAGGAGCCCAAAAATTGGATGAATCACTTCCTGGAGTTGCAAGCAGCAGCAGGAGCCCAAACATTGGCTGAAAGAGACACTGGAGTTGGCAGCAGGAGCCCAAAAATTGGATGAATCACACCCTGGAGTTGCAAGCAGCAGCCCAAACATAGCTTGAAAGACACACTGGAGTTGGCAGCAGGAGCCCAAAAATTGTATGAATCACTCCCTGGAGTTGCAAGCAGCAGCAGCAGGAGCCCAAACATTGCTTTAAAGAGACACTGGAGTTGGCAGCAGGAGCCCAAGAATTGGATGAATGACACCCTGGAGTTGCAAGCAGCAGCAGGAGCCCAACATTGGCTGAAAGAGACACTGGAGTTGGCAGCA
Source organism: Gastrophryne carolinensis (assembly GCA_027917425.1). Lineage (NCBI taxonomy): Eukaryota > Metazoa > Chordata > Amphibia > Anura > Microhylidae > Gastrophryne > Gastrophryne carolinensis. The sequence goes on from CM051234.1 coordinate 288,827,763, forward strand.
GGAGCCCAAGAATTGGCTGAATCACACCCTGGAGTTGCAAGCAGCAGCAGGAGCCCAAACATTGCTTTAAAGAGACACTGGAGTTGGCAGCAGCAGGAGCCCAAAAATTGACTGACACACCCTGGAGTTGGCATCAGCAGCAGGAACCTAGAAATTGGCTGGAAGGCACCCTGAAGTTGGCAGCAGCAGGAGCACATACATTAGCTGGAAGGCACACCCTGGAGTTGGCAGCAGCATAAGCAGGAGCCCAAACATTGCTTGAAAGACACCCTGGAGTTGGCAACAGCAGCAGGAGGCCAAAAATTGGCTGAGAGAGACACTGGAGTTGGCAGCAGGAGCCCAAAAATTGGATGAATCACACCCTGGAGTTGCAAGCAGCAGCAGGAGCCCAAACATTGGCTGAAAGAGACACTGGAGTTGGCAGCAGCAGGAGCCCAAAAATTGACTGACACACCCTGAAGTTGGCAGCAGCAGCAGGAACCTAGAAATTGGCTGGAAGGCACCCTGAAGTTGGCAGCAGCAGGAGCACATACATTAGCTGGAAGGCACACCCTGGAGTTGGCAGCAGCAGCAGCAGGATGCCAAAAATTGGCTGAGAGAGACACTGGAGTTGGCAGCAGGAGCCCAAAAATTGGATGAATCACACCCTGGAGTTGCAATCAGCAGCAGCAGCAGCCCAAACATAGCTTGAAAGAGACACTGGAGTTGGCAGCAGGAGCCCAAAAATTGGATGAATCACACCCTGGAGTTGCAAGCAGCAGCAGGAGCCCAACATTGGCTGAAAGAGACACTGGAGTTGGCTTCAGGAGACCAAAAATTGGATGAATCACACCCTGGAGTTGCAAGCAGCAGCAGCAGGAGCCCAAACATTGGCTGAAAGAGACACTGGAGTTGGCTTCAGGAGACCAAAAATTGGATGAATCACACCCTGGAGTTGCAAGCAGCAGCAGCAGCCCAAACATTGGCTGAAAGAGACACTGGAGTTGGCAGCAGGAGCCCAAAAATTGGATGAATCACTCCCTGGAGTTGCAAGCAGCAGCAGGAGCCCAAACATTGGCTGAAAGAGACACTGGAGTTGGCAGCAGGAGCCCAAAAATGGGATGAATCACTCCCTGGGGTTGCAAGCAGCAGCAGGAGCCCAAACATTGGCTGAAAGAGACACTGGAGTTGGCAGCAGGAGCCCAAAAATTGGACGAATCACTCCCTGGAGTTGCAAGCAGCAGCAGGAGCCCAAAAATTGGATGAATCACACCCTGGAGTTGCAAGCAGCAGCCCAAACATAGCTTGAAAGACACACTGGAGTTGGCTTCAGGAGCCCAAAAATTGGATGAATCACTCCCTGGAGTTGCAAGCAGCAGCAGCAGGAGCACAAACATTGCTTTAAAGAGACACTGGAGTTGGCAGCAGGAGCCCAAGAATTGGATGAATCACACCCTGGAGTTGCAAGCAGCAGCAGGAGCCCAACATTGGCTGAAAGAGACACTGGAGTTGGCAGCAGGAGCCCAAAAATTGGCTGAATCACACCCTGGAGTTGCAAGCAGCAGCAGGAGCCCAAACATTGCTTTAAAGAGACACTGGAGTTGGCAGCAGCAGGAGCCCAAAAATTGACTGACACACCCTGGCGTTGGCATCAGCAGCAGGAGGCCAAAAATTGGCTGAGAGAGACACTGGAGTTGGCAGCAGGAGCCCAAAAATTGGATGAATCACACCCTGGAGTTGCAAGCAGCAGCAGGAGCCCAAACATTGGCTGAAAGAGACACTGGAGTTGGCAGCAGCAGGAGTCCAAAAATTGACTGACACACCCTGGAGTTGGCAGCAGCAGCAGGAACCTAGAAATTGGCTGGAAGGCACCCTGAAGTTGGCAGCAGCAGGAGCACATACATTAGCTGGAAGGCACACCCTGGAGTTGGCAGCAGCATAAGCAGGAGCCCAAACATTGCTTGAAAGACACCCTGGAGTTGGCAGCAGCAGCAGCAGGAGGCCAAAAATTGGCTGAGAGAGACACTGGAGTTGGCAGCAGGAGCCCAAAAATTGGATGAATCACACCCTGGAGTTGCAAGCAGCAGGAGCCCAAACATTGGCTGAAAGAGACACTGGAGTTGGCAGCAGGAGCCCAATAATTGACTGACGCACCCTGGAGTTGGCAGCAGCAGCAGGAACCTAGAAATTGGCTGGAAGGCACCCTCAAGTTGGCAGCAGCAGGAGCACATACATTAGCTGGAAGGCACACCCTGGAGTTGGCAGCAGCATAAGCAGGAGCCCAAACATTGCTTGAAAGACACCCTGGAGTTGGCAGCAGCAGCAGGAGGCCAAAAATTGGCTGAGAGAGACACTGGAGTTGGCAGCAGGAGCCCAAAAATTGGCTGAATCACACCATGGAGTTGCAAGCAGCAGGAGCCCAAAGATTGCTTTAAAGAGACACTGGAGTTGGCAGCAGCAGGAGCCCAAAAATTGACTGACACACCCTGGAGTTGGCAGCAGCAGCAGGAACCTAGAAGTTGGCTGGAAGGCACCCTGAAGTTGGCAGCAGCAGGAGCACATACATTAGCTGGAAGGCACACCCTGGAGTTGGCAGCAGCATAAGCAGGTGCCCAAACATTGCTTGAAAGACACCCTGGAGTTGGCAGCAGCAGCAACAGGAACCCAAAAATTGGCTGAGAGAGACACTGGAGTTGGCAGCAGGAGCCCAAAAATTGGATGAATCACACCCTGGAGTTGCAAGCAGCAGCAGGAGCCCAAACATTGCTTTAAAGAGACACTGGAGTTGGCAGCAGGAGCCCAAAAATTGGATGAATCACACCCTGGAGTTGCAAGCAGCAGCAGGAGCCCAAACATTGGCTGAAAGAGACACTGGAGTTGGCAGCAGGGGCCCAAAAATTGGATGAATCACACCCTGGAGTTGTAAGCAGCAGGAGCCCAAACATAGCTTGAAAGTCACACTGGAGTTGGCTTCAGGAGCCCAAAAATTGGATGAATCACTCCCTGGAGTTGCAAGCAGCAGCAGGAGCCCAACAATTGGCTGAAAGAGACACTGGAGTTGGCAGCAGGAGCCCAAGAATTGGATGAATCACACCCTGGAGTTGCAAGCAGCAGGAGCCCAAACAGTGCTTTAAAGAGACACTGGAGTTGGCTTCAGGAGCCCAAAAATTGGATGAATAACTCTCTGGAGTTGCAAGCAGCAGCAGGAGCCCAAACATTGGCTCAAAGAGACACTGGAGTTGGCAGCAGGAGCCCAAAAATTGGATGAATCACACCCTGGAGTTGCAAGCAGCAGCAGGAGCCCAAACATTGGCTGAAAGAGACACTGGAGTTGGCAGCAGGAGCCCAAAAATTGGATGAATCACACTCTGGAGTTGCAAGCATCAGGAGCCCAAACATAGCTTGAAAGTCACACTGGAGTTGGCTTCAGGAGCCCAACAATTGGATGAATCACTCCCTGGAGCTGCAAGCAGCAGCAGGAGCCCAAACATTGGCTGAAAGAGACACTGGAGTTGGCAGCAGGAGCCCAAGAATTGGATGAATCACACCCTGGAGTTGCAAGCAGCAGCAGGAGCCCAAACATTGGCTGAAAGAGACACTGGAGTTGGCAGCAGGAGCCCAAAAATTGGCTGAATCACACCCTGGAGTTGCAAGCAGCAGCAGCAGGAGCCCAAAGATTGCTTTAAAGAGACACTGGAGTTGCAGCAGCAGGAGCCCAAAAATTGACTGACACACCCTGGAGTTGGCAGCAGCAGCAGGAACCTAGAAATTGGCTGGAAGGCACCCTGAAGTTGGCAGCAGCAGGAGCACATACATTAGCTGGAAGGCACACCCTGGAGTTGGCAGCAGCATAAGCAGGAGCCCAAACATTGCTTGAAAGACACCCTGGAGTTGGCAGCAGCAGCAGGAGGCCAAAAATTGGCTGAGAGAGACACTGGAGTTGGCAGCAGGAGCCCAAAAATTGGATGAATCACACCCTGGAGTTGCAAGCAGCAGCAGGAGCCCAAACATTGGCTGAAAGAGACACTGGAGTTGGCAGCAGGAGCCCAAAAATTGGATGAATCACACCCTGGAGTTGCAAGCAGCAGCAGCAGCAGCTCAAACATTGCTTTAAAGAGACACTGGAGTTGGCAGCAGGAGCCCAAAAATTGGATGAATCACACCCTGGAGTTGCAAGCAGCAGCAGGAGCCCAAACATTGGCTGAAAGAGACACTGGAGTTGGCAGCAGGATCCCAAAAATTGGATGAATCACACCCTGGAGTTGCAAGCAGCAGCAGCAGCAGCCCAACATTGGCTGAAAGGCACACCCTGAAGTTAGCATCAGCAGGAGGCCAAAAATTGGTTGGAAGGCACACCCTGAAGTTGGCATCAGCAGGAGCCCAAAAATTGGCCTAAAGACATAAATATGTTTTGCACCATTTGGAAAGTGTAAAACGTGGCACCAGGCTGAATCTAGTCGCATGCATCAGGCATTGGTGGGTGGAAATCCTGGCTCATCCATCCCTGATTCATTTTGACAAAGGTGAGTCTCTCCACATTTTTACATTTTTTGACAGACGAGTTCTCCTCGCCGTAACTATGCCCCCACCGCACTAAACACCCGCTCAGATGGCACGCTACTTGCCGGGCAGGACAGCTTTTCCAGGGCAAACTCTGCTAGGTGCGGCCACAAATCAAGTTTGGCTGCCCAGAAGTCCAGCGGATCCTCAAGGTGTGTTGGCATGGTCATGTCAAGGTATGACATGACCTGCTGGTTGAGGTCCTGCTGCTGCTGCTCCTGCCAACCCCCCCAGCAGCCATGGCAGTGGAAGGTGAGCGCAGAGGTCCCCTCGAGTCAGACCTGCGAGAGTATGTCCCATGGCGCAGATAGGCATCGGCCAACTGCCTACGTAGAATGTCTTTGTAGTAGTTCAGTTTGTCCTCCCTCTCGGCGGGTTTAAAAAATGCCCCCATTTTGTGCCGGAAGCGAGGGTCCAATAAGGTGGACAGCCAGAAGTCATCCCGCTGACAAATGGAAACAATTCTGGGGTCACTACGCAAGCACGTGAGCATGCTTCCTGCCATTTGCGCAAGTGACTCGGATGGACTACCTGTCTCCATCTCCACTGCATACTGCCACGGTGTGTCCGGGTCCTCTGTCTCGCCTTCCTCAAAACCCTCTAGCTCCTCTGGCTGCTCCTGCTCCTCCTCTCCTGTCCGCTGACTAGATAAACCAGCCATTTCGCCAAGCCTAAACTGTGCTTCACTGTGCCCCTCCTCCTCCTCTTCCTCCTCCTCCAGTTCAGCTCCAACGGGGTTCATGTGGCCGTAAGATGTAGACGCCATGTCTCCAGTGCCCTGACCAGCCATGGTTTCCAACATGTTCTGTAGTACATGAAGCAGTGGAATCACGTCGTTCATCCCGTAATCCTGCCGACTGACAAATAAAGTGGCTTCCTCAAAGGGCCTGAGCAAACGGCAGGTGTCACGTATGAGCTGCCACTGGTTGACATTGAAGTTACACAGGGGAGTCCCCCTATCCACTTGGATCATCAGGAAATCCGTGATGGCTTTTCTCTGTTCATATAATCGGTCCAACATGTGAAGGGTAGAATTCCAACGGGTGGAAACATCGCAAATCAGACTATGTTGGGGGATACCGTTCTGACGCTGTAGCTCAAGAAGGGTGTGTTTGGTGGTGTATGAGTGGCTGAAGTGCATGCAAAGTTTCCTTGAAGTTGTTAGGATGTCTTGCATATGGGGGGAACACTTCAGAAACCGATTGACAACCAGATTGAAGACGTGAGCCATGCAGGGGGCATGGGTCGGCCTTCCTTGGCGCAGCGCAGACAAAATGTTCTTCCCATTGTCGGTAACCATGATTCCTATTTTAAGTTTTCTTGGAGTAAGCCATGTTTGGATTTCCTGATGAATAAATTTAAGCAGTTCCTCCCCTGTGTGACTCCGTTCGCCAAGACAAACCATGTGAAGCACTGCGTGACACCTCTGTGCCCTGCACACATGGTAGACTGGAGGGGCACTGAGACTTGAGCCTACAGTGGAGGGTGAGGAGATGGCGGAGGATGAGGAGGCCGAGTCGCACGGTGCCACAGGCCCAACGGGCAGGGAACGCGGAGGCCGAAGCGGCGTGACCTGTCCAAGTTGCTGCTGCAAAGGGACCACATTCACCCAGTGGGCCGTAAACGACATGTACTGTCCCTGACCGTAGTTACAGCTCCAGACGTCGGCGCTGCCATGCACTTTGCTACACACCGACAGGCTCAAGGACTGGCCCACCTTCTGTTCAACAAAAATGTGCAGCGTTGGTACTGCCTTCTTGGCAAAGAAATGACGGCTTGGGACTCTCCACCTCGGCTCGGCACAAGCCATCAGTTCTCTGAAAGGTGCAGAGTCCACCACCTGAAAAGGGAGCGACTGCAGCACCAGCAACTTGGACAGGAGCACATTCAGCTTCTGCGCCGTAGGATGAGTGGGCGCATACTGCTGTCTCTTGGACATGGCTTCGCTGATGGATTGCTGGCGGGATGCATGACTTGGAGGAGGAGGAGCAGGAGCGACAGAGGATGGGTATGACGCACAGCTGCCTTCGGCTGAGGTGCTGGAGCCTTGGCTGGCAGAAATTGGGAGCGGCATGCCACTTGGTGAGGAAGCAGACTGGACCACCCCTTGGGAGCCTCGGTTCTCCCAGGTCGCTTTATGGTGACGCATCATATGTTGACGCAGGGCCGTGGTGCCAACATTTGGGCCCTGGCCACGCTTCACCTTCTGCCTACATATCTTGCATGTGGCCATGTTACCCTCCTGCGGATGCTTCAGGAAAAACTGCTACTTTTCCCACCAACAGGCCTCACTTATTCGCTGCTATTGTCGCCAACTCCAGGAACCCCTGGCCCACTACCTCCCGATAAGGTAGCCTGCCGCGCAGCAGGTGCTCTACCCCGGCCCCGTTTGGCTCCAGGCTTTACAATTGTGCCCCCATGCTGACTGCCAACCATGCTGCTAACACCTTGCTGCCTGAGCTGCTGACTCCGGGGCAACCTGCGCCCCTCTTCTCCTGATGATGACGATGAAGCCCCTTCATCACCCGGCTCCCAAGTGCGATCGGCTTCATCATCATCATCACCGAGTTGTGGCTGTATGTCACTGATGTTCTCGGTTTCCTCAACAGTGTCTGGCGCAGAAGCTGGAAATCTCGCAACACCCACGACACTGTCCACATCACTATTTGTCTGCTGAGCTAAAGAAGCCACCTCCATTTCATGGCTGGGCAGTAGCTGCTGACTGTCCTCTATCTGATCGTCCTCCTAACTAAAGAGTGGAGCTGAACCCAAAGCATAGGATACGTCGCTGGGGGAGGGAACGGCGTAGGACAGAGGCAATGGGAGGACAGGGACTGCTCTCGGGGCATGCCAACTCAGGGTTGTGTCAGAGGAACCTACCGACCCTAGACTGGGGGTCTCAGACGTAACTTGTGATGATGTTGATGAGCGCGTTAACCAATCTACCACGGCAGATGCGTTACTGGTGGAGACACGACCGCTAGCAGATACTGGCAGATCAGGTCCCTCACCGTGACTCCTGCTGCCACTCGCCCCTACTGCTGCGACCTCTGCCTGCTGAATCTTGGCCTCTGCCACTCCTCTTTGAACATCCTGGCACTTGTCTGCCTGACATTTTTATGTATTTGCTTATTTAGTATAAACAGATAGGGTGCAAGGTGCAGCTTTGGGGTGCCCTGCGGCCTGGTTTATTAAAAGCAGTCAAAAACAAGTGCAAACTGAAGTAGCTTAATAAAGCAGCTGATGCTGATCAACGCTTATGTTGTATAACAGATAGGGTTCAAGGTGCAGCTTTGGGGTGCCCTGCGGCCTGGTTTATTGAAAGAAGTCAAAAACAAGTGCAAACTGAAGTAGCTTAATAAAGCAGCTGATGCTGATCAACGCTTATGTTGTATAACAGTAGGGTTCAAGGTGCAGCTTTGGGGTGCCCTGCGGCCTGGTTTATTAAAAGCAGTCAAAAACAAGTGCAAACTGAAGTAGCTTAATAAAGCAGCTGATGCTGATCAACGCTTATGTTGTATAACAGATAGGGTTCAAGGTGCAGCTTTGGGGTGCCCTGCGGCCTGGTTTATTAAAAGCAGTCAAAAACAAGTGCAAACTGAAGTAGCTTAATAAAGCAGCTGATGCTGATCAACGCTTATGTTGTATAACAGATAGGGTGCAAGGTGCAGCTTTGGGGTGCCCTGCGGCCTGGTTTATTAAAGCAGTCAAAAACAAGTGCAAACTGAAGTAGCTTTATAAAGCAGCTGATGCTGATCAACGCTTATGTTGTATAACAGATAGGGTTAAAATAGCATGTGCCTTGGGATGCCCGTGTGGCCTGGTATATTTTAAGCTGAACAAAAAGTAACAATAATCCAAGTATGAGAAATGCTTTAGCTTAACATATAGGGTTAAATAGCATGTGCCTTGGGATGCCCGTGTGGCCTGGTATATTTTAAGCTGAACAAAAAGTAACAATAATCCAAGTATGAGAAATGCTTGTGCTTAACAAATAGGGTTAAATAGCATGTGCCTTGGGATGTCCGTGTGGCCTGGTCTATTTTAAGCTGAACAGAAAGTTTTGACACTAATCCAAGTTTGAGAAATGCTTTTGCATAACAGATAGGGTTAAAATAGCATGTGCCTTGGGATGCCCGTGTGGCCTGGTATATTTTAAGATGATCAAAAAGTAACAATAATCCAAGTATGAGAAATGCTTTTGCTTAACAGATAGGGTTAAATAGCATGTGCCTTGGAATGCCCGTGTGGCCTGGTATATTTTAAGATGAACAAAAAGTAACAATAATCCAAGTATGAGAATTGCTCGTGCTTAACAAATAGGGTTAAATAGCATGTGCCTTGGGATGCCCGTGTGGCCTGGTATATTTTAAGCTGAACAGAAACTTTTGACACTAATCCAAGTATGAGAAATGCTTTTGCATAACAGATAGGGTTAAAATAGCATGTGCCTTGGGGTGCCCGTGTGGCCTGGTATATTTTAAGCTGAACAAAAAGTAACAATAATCCAAGTATGAGAAATGCTTTTGCTTAACAGATAGGGTTAAAATAGCATGTGCCTTGGGATGCCTGTGTGGCCTGGTATATTTTAAGCTGAACAAAAAGTAACAATAATCCAAGTATGAGAAATGCTTTTGCTTAACAGATAGGGTTAAAATAGCATGTGCCTTGGGATGCCCGTGTGGCCTGGTATATTTTAAGCTGAACAAAAAGTAACAATAATCCAAGTATGAGAAATGCTTTAGCTTAACATATAGGCTTAATTAGCATGTGCCTTGGGATGCCCGTGTGGCCTGGTATATTTCAAGCTGAACAAAAAGTAACAATAATCCAAGTATGAGAAATGCTTTTGCTTAACAGATAGGGTTAAATAGCATGTGCCTTGGGATGCCCGTGCGCCCTGGTATATTTCAAGCTGAACAAAAAGTAACAATAATCCAAGTATTAGAAATGCTTTAGCTTAACATATAGGGTTAAATAGCATGTGCCTTGGGATGCCCGTGTGGCCTGGTATATTTTAAGCTGAACAAAAAGTAACAATAATCCAAGTATGAGAAATGCTTTTGCTTAACAGATAGGGTTAAAATAGCATGTGCCTTGGGATGCCCATGTGGCCTGGTATATTTTAAGCTGAACAAAAAGTAACACTAATCCAAGTATGAGAAATGCTTTTGCTTAACAGAAAGGTTTAAATAGCATGTGCCTTGGGATGCCCGTGTGGCCTGGTATATTTTAAGCTGTACTCTTTTGCATTGGTTTTCGGGTTAGGTATCCCGTTTTCAAGAAAATGTCTCTGATTATGACCACACCTTATATTTTTTATAAAATTATTGCATATTTAATTAATATTTCTCGATACATACAAATTGACCACATTAGAAAAGCACAAATTCATACATCGATTTTTGTAATGTCATCCAGCATAAATTTACATATTATACAGGTAAGTCCATCGTTGCCTTCTAACAATACCTTACAGGTAAGTACCAATGGGCAGACATGTTTCGCCTTGCTAAATCGGCTTTATCAATGCCCTTTCACCTGAATAAAGACACAATACAGTATATAATGTCTCTGGCACGATGTATTCATATTCATGTATATATTTCTATGGCTATTTTCATTCTTTGTTGTATGTATTTATCTATTATTAGTACAATACTATAATAAAATATATATATTTATATGTAAACAATAATGTACCTTGTCTGAGTTTCTGTTGTTTTAAATATCTTTTTATCCATTGTATAATTTCCCTGAGGAAGGTCTGGCTAGAGAATACCCTCTATTTGCAGCCGTATGAAGGCAGATGAAGTTTTTGCATATATATTGCTCTGTCTCTTTAAATAAGTTTTGTTGGACTCCTAGATGGAATTAAAACTAGCTATTAGAGCATGTCAGTAATAATTTCATTCCATTTCCACCTCTGCTGGGCCTCAGTATTAACATTCTTGCCTCTGGCAGTGTGTACCTGTTTATTTGAAGAAATGGCTCTCAGCTTTGAATTTTACAGGTTGGTTATTTCCCACTGCATAACACCACAGGATGGTCCAGCTGTCCTTGTTGCCTATGGGGGAGGCTGAACAGAAACTTTTGACACTAATCCAAGTATGAGAAATGCTTTTGTTTAACAGATAGGGTTAAATAGCATGTGCCTTGGGATGCCCGTGTGGCCTGGTATATTTTAAGCTGAACAGAAAATTGTAACACTAATCCAAGTATGAGAAATGCTTTTGCTTAACAGATAGGGTTAAATAGCATGTGTCTTGGGATGCCCGTGTGGCCTGGTATATTTTAAGCTGAACAGAAACTTTTGACACTAATCCAAGTGTGAGAAATGCTTTTGTTTAACAGATAGGGTTAAATAGCATGTGCCTTGGGATGCCCGTGTGGCCTGGTATATTTTAAGCTGAACAGAAAATGTTAACACTAATCCAAGTATGAGAAATGCTTTTGCTTAACAGATAGGGTTAAATAGCATGTGACTTGGGATGCCCGTGCGCCCCGGTATATTTCAAGCTGAACAAAAAGTAACAATAATCCAAGTATGAGAAATGCTTTAGCTTAACATATAGGGTTAAATAGCATGTGCCTTGGGATGCCCGTGTGGCCTGGTATATTTTAAGCTGAACAAAAAGTAACAATAATCCAAGTATGAGAAATGCTTTTGCTTAACAGATAGGGTTAAAATAGCATGTGCCTTGGGATGCCCATGTGGCCTGGTATATTTTAAGCTGAACAAAAAGTAACACTAATCCAAGTATGAGAAATGCTTTTGCTTAACAGATAGGGTTAAATAGCATGTGCCTTGGGATGCCCGTGTGGCCTGGTATATTTTAAGCTGAACAGAAACTTTTGACACTAATCCAAGTATGAGAAATGCTTTTGCTTAACAGATAGGGTTAAATAGCATGTGCCTTGGGATGCCCGTGTGGCCTGGTATATTTTAAGCTGAACAGAAACTTTTGACACTAATCCAAGTGTGAGAAATGCTTTTGTTTAACAGATAGGGTTAAATAGCATGTGCCTTGGGATGCCCGTGTGGCCTGGTATATTTTAATCTGAACAAAAAGTAACAATAATCCAAGTATGAGAAATGCTTGTGCTTTACAAATAGGGTTAAATAGCATGTGCCTTGGGATGCCCGTGTGGCCTGGTATATTTTAAGCTGAACAAAAAGTAACATAATCCAAGTATGAGAAATGCTTTTGTTTAACAGATAGGGTTAAATAGCATGTGCCCTGGGATGCCCATGTGGCCTGGTATATTTTAAGCTGAACAGAAAATTTTAACACTAATCCAAGTATGAGAAATGCTTTTGCTTAACAGATAGGGTTAAATAGCATGTGCCTTGAGATGCCCGTGTGACCTGGTATATTTTAAGCTGAACAGAAAATTTTAACACTAATCCAAGTATGAGAAATGCTTTTGCTTAACAGATAGGGTTAACAGTGTGCAGCTGTATTTAAACCAAACCAAATATATTAACAGTAACCCAGTAATTATGAAATATGAATCATAACCAGCACTAGGCACCCTGTCAATGTGACTTGTATGCTGCTGGATTGTTCCGGTTTTAAAACTATCTTTGCCTAGCTCTGTCTACCACTCTAAATCTCCCTAACTATCTGTAAATCTTCCTACCTATCTGTAAATCTTCCTACCTATCGCTAACTCTCTCTCCCTAGCTGCAGCAGCCACCATTCTCTCACGAATGCAAGTCTGAAATGCGCACAAGCAAGATGGCCACCGCTTTATATAGCGCTGTGACGTCACCGGGGCTCCTGGCTGCTGATAGGCTGCATGTGACCTTCCAATGATAACTTGCCCCAGGGGATATGTCCAGACATGTCCATCCACCATTTTACAATGCCTGTAATTAAAATAAATGGAGTTTAAAGGAAAACTTCGATCGATCGAATCGCGGGGAAATTCGGATTCGTTTAGAATCGAATTTTTCATGAAATTCGGAACGAATCCGGGTTCGTCCGGATCGATTCGCTCATCCCTAATCAGAGGAATAAAAGATCTTAGTTATGAGGAAAGATTACGAGAATTAAATCTATTTAGTCTTGAGAGAAGACAACTAAGGGGGGACATGATTAACTTGTATAAATATATAAATGGGCAATACAACAAAATGGGGAAACACTATTTCAGGTAAAATCCTCTCTATAGACAAGGGAGCACTCCCTTTGACTGGAAAAAAAGAAATTTAGTCTCCAGGAGGCGACAAGTTTTACCATAAGAACTATAAATCCAATAGAATAGTCTCACACAGAAGCTTGCTACAGCATCAACCATTTCAAAAAAGGATTAGATGCTTATTTAGAAGAAAATATCATTAACAGTTACTATTAGCTGTTATCAGTAAAAAAATAAAAAATAAAATAACTCCCTACTACAACACCCTTGGTTGAACTTGATGGACATATGACCAAAAAATATAAAAAAATAACCCTGCAGTTTCAATGTTAAATTGAATACATTTCATAAGTGGCATTTAGTAAAACACTTAAAAATGCAAAAAATTAAGTTAAAGAATACTATTCTTTTTTTTGTAGAATAAAAATTGTATCAAATGAAAAATACCCAAAAATATTTAAAAAATAAACCCACGCAATTTTAATGTTAACTTGAATCTAAAACTGAAAACTGAAAAAATACAATTAAAAAATAAAAAGTGAGGGTATTCTTCATTAGATAAAAATTGTATCTAATGAAAAATGCTATAAAATTACCCAAAAATATAAGCAGCTCATCAACCAGCCTTTCTGTGTTCGGGCCGAAAGCCGAACTCCGCCACAAACTTCTGGCTGAAGTCCATGTTTGGGTTTGGGAACAAATTCGGTACAAACCCGAACATTTCGGTTCAGGTTCGCCCATCACTTCTTGAAAGGCTTGATTGGAGATCTTCTTCAGAGCTTGAGATCTTACTGCCAGGGACTTGGACTGGCCTGCAAACAGTATAGCACAGCAGGGTTCTCTTAGATGTCTCCTGTGACGAGGTGACTGCTGACATTTCTGGGAGAGACAAGCCAAGCTGTGTAAACATATCCAAAAGTTCAAACATATTGTAGGATCCGCGCTGATGTAATTTATTCAGTTTTCTTTATATGTCCTATGCACTGGAGAGTAATAGCTTAGTCACAAAAGCTATCAATGATTGACTTGATAGATATATAAATAATTATATATACTCTCCGCGGGACTTGTATAGATAAATTCCAATCATTCACCCGTGCCCCAATAATGACTTTGTGACTAATCCTGAATAAGTTGTAAATGACAAAACGCATTGGGCGGAGCTTGCTACAACCACGTGAACCCCCAAAGCTGGTACTGCCAAGACTGAAGGCCAAGGTATCGGAGCCCAGCGACCGCCATTCGGCATCTGCGTTTGCAGTGAGAGGGGTAAGACAGCAGTAAGGAGCGGATTCTCTCTACGCTGGTAATCAGGATACAATAATTTGCACACAACCCATGATTTTTATCGCAGTGTTACGCTATACATGTTTATATTGTTTTGTTTTACATATACTTTTAATAAAATTGAAGCCAAAATTTAATAAGGAGAGGCTGTGAAATATATTATTACATGAGAGGAATCTAAACTGGTCCTGAGGACAGATTTAAAGTGTAGTCAAAGCCATTGAAATAACAGGAGGATTGAAAAGCCAAGCACCTACTACTATCTGGTACGTTGCTAATTAAACCAGGTGGAGGATTAGTCACAAAGTCATATCCAAAATTTTGCTGCTAGTGGAGGCGTGAATCTGACGAGAGCAGATTAAAGGGGAATCCCCATCTATACCGAATTCCTTTAGACTGCAGGATTTCTTTGAAAGGTTTCAGCTCCCTTCTTCTCGTTATAGTGGATTGCGCCAGATCTGAAAAGATCTGGTAGGGGTGATTTTGAAATTGGAGAGGTTGTTTCTCATGAGTCTGCTTCATAATTCTATCTTTTAAAGAATTGGAATTTTACAATTATGTTTCTTGTACGACGATCCCCTTCAGAGCTTGGGCTATTTTTTTTATAATCTAACCGTGCAATAAACTGAAATCCACAACTTTTTCCCTGAGCTGTTTGGTGTGTTCCTGGGTATTCATGATGCATTTTGTTTACTAATGCTCTCTAAAAAACCTCTGAGTCCTTTATAGAATATGTAGTTGCAAAGAATAAATTACATACAGGTGGATTATTTACTAATTATTTACAAATTAGGTTAAGGCAATTGGACACACTAGATTTCATTTAGGGGTGTTTGAGTACAGGGGGCCGAATACATATGCACACCACACTTTCAGTTTTATATTTTTTAAAAGTGTGAAAAAGATTTTTATATTTATCATAAAATTGGTGCACTTTAAATATATAAAACATATTTAAAGTGCACCAATCACCCACATTTCTACTATACTGGTGACTGGTCCTTGTCTGCAGGGCAATTCGCTTTGTGAAACCCCCCAGATCACCCACTGTACTCACCTTTCCGCCATTCCCACGACACATGCACGAGTACTCTGCTTTATGTCATGCATACTAATGCGTGGCACAAAACCGTTGTTTGAACACCACGTTGGCACAGGGAGCATCCCTGGCTCCCTGTGGAGCCTATCTTAGTGGCTGACCGCAGGAGCACACACAGCTGCAGTGATGCTGGGGACAGGTAAGGTAAGGCCGGGGAAAGGTAAAGCTCTTGCAGGCGATCTGAGGGGGGGGGGGGGGGGGGGGCTTTGCTTGGCCAGCCCTGGAGTCTTGTTGAACAGTTCAAAGGGGTATGAATACTTATTCAAGGCACATTATATATTTACGTATATTAAATCTTACTTCTAAAGGATAAGGCAAAGTCTATACAATCACTGTTTTTCCCCTTTATTACGTTTTATGTAAATAACGGAAGCTTCTGAAACAATATCATAATTAAATAATGTTGTGGTTTACTGTATAGCTAAAAAATTGCCAAACTTGTGACATTATCCTCATACTTTGCATTCCTGGGACCTCAGTAATCTCAACTATTCCCCCATGTAATCATGATCAATGGCTTGGCAAACACACATTCATTATGCATGGTCTGGCACACGCCTGCATGGCCAACCCCACTGGTTGCCAGCCATCACTGTGGAAAGAGTAATTAAGCCCACAGTTCTGGGGAAACTAGTAGTGGACCGGCATCCAAAATTGAGATGCCCTGACTTTAGTTACCCATATATATATAGTTAGCCTGATATATCTATCATATACCTTAAACATATGATATGACTGCAGGGAGCAGTACAAGAAGATGCAGGCATTGTCATTCCAGTTCTTTTTCCAAACCTGTGTGATGTGTCCTGGCTTGCGAATGCTTGTGGAGATCTAAGCTTACTGTGTAGCTTTGTGTTTGGCATGTGCATTAATCATGTTATTTGCAGGATTAATGTGTAAATCTTTAAAGATAACAAGGCTTGAAAGGATAAACAAGAAGAATTAGCAGCCCCAGTAATGTGCATCTATTGCAAGGGCAACAGCTGGGGATAGTACATGCCAGCTATTCTTTTGGACAGAAGGTGCTAGCAATATAAGGTTTGGACAAAAAAAAAACTAGAGAAGTTATCTGAAAGAATGGCTTCTTCTGTTAATACCCCTGGATCCTCTTTTCTTATTGATGTATTGATGGGGTGGACGTCTCAACGCGGCAAAGGGAAAAGTATTAAGGATTTTGGAAATGCTGCAAATAGTCAAGACAAAATTGAAGAAGGTTATTTGATGGCTGGACTAATTACAAGTCAGTCAGAAAAAAAGAACAAAAAAGAGGAAAATAATTTAGAAGAGATGGAAATAACTCAAGACAGTAATGAAAAAATTGAATGGTTAAGTTTCAACAATAAAGGCAGAAAGGCAGGGGTCAGTGAGAAGTTGCACATAGATATGGTATCCAAAGCAGGGGCAATAGAAGGTCAGATAAAAATCAGTGACTCCGAAAATAACCAGCACGAAGAAAAGAAAAAGTTTGAAAAGCCAAACCAATCATACATAGCTCTTATTTCAAGGGCTATTTTATCAACTCCTGAGAAGAGACTGCAGTTAAGTGATATATACCAGTGGATCATGGACACATACCCATATTACCACAACCAGGTAAAAATGAAAAAATAATATTAACATTATTTCTTATTGGCTTAAATGTGTATTATAGGATTTAAATAGTACCAGCTCTAAGAACTGTGTGCTTTTGAAAAAAGTGTTTGCAGATGATTTTTTGGAAATATTAAAACACATTAGCTCACTGAGCTGCACATTGGAATTCACCCCCAAATGTGCACCCAGAGTCACACTCACTTTACCAAATACTTAGCATGACCCTCAGATTTAGCTAAATATACCCATTCGTCTCAGAGCTTTAGATCAGTTTTGGTAGCTATTGGAAATATATGGATATCTCTTCATTTTGATCCATGAAGGAACAAGTCCTGCTACTGCTTGTAACCAACTATTTAAATTCTTGTGTTCCTAGGATAAGAGTTGGAGGAATAGTGTCCGACATAACCTTTCTCTTAATGAGTGCTTCATTAAGGTAGGGCGCAGTGATAATGGAAAAGGGCATTACTGGGCTGTTCACCCTGCCAACTTGGAAGCTTTTTCTCGTGGAGATTATCAGCGTCGCCGGGCTAGAAGACGTATACGCAGGTAAAAATTCACACTACTATGAAATATTCTTGTTACTTGTTTAAGCTCTGTATTAATTTACATAATATGCAATTACATTTTATGTGGAATTTAAAAAGAAAAAAGTGCCAGCCATGGAACATAAAAAGTTTTTTTTATCCAAAACCAAACATGTAATTTTTCGATTGAGTGGCATGCTAAAGAAAGTGCACTGGAAAATGCACATGCGTTCTGACTTTCAAACCAGAGCAGTTGCCATCATACTAAAGATCTGGTGTCAAAAATGTTCTTTGGGTGTGAATTGAAGCTTACATCTGTGTAAGCTTTTATACTTGAACACACAGAAAAATTCTGTAAAAAAAAAATGTGTTCTATTTTTCCCCAAAAATCACCTATCCCTGTGATAGGGCATTTTTGCTGGTGAGGTACATAACTTTCCAGTGGTGTAAGGATATATTTGTTGGAAAAACAGCACCCAATGGGCTATGTTAAGAATTTATCAAATTGTTCTGCATAGCCCATAGGGTGCTATTATTTCCAAACTTTGAAAAGAATAACCTTACTTATTGGAAAAATGACCCATCACATGTACAGGGTAGGTGATGTTTTGAAAAATATTAGAACTGAAATGTGTTATAGAATTTTTTTGTTGTGTTCGGTTAAAAAGCCCACTGAGATGTAAACTTCAGTTAACACCTGAAAGCCCACCCAAAGGTAAACTTTCTTCACCAGTTCTCTAGCATGACCTCGACTGTCAGCATATGAAAGCATATTTATGTTCCAGGGAGCGCCTATGTCTTTATATTTTGGGGCTGCAAGTCAAAACACCTGATGCAAAATAATTAGCTTGAATTGGTGCATTATGTATCGGCCTGCCCATGTGTGCACCTGTTGGAACAGCCAGCGCCAGTGAGCGTTCTTTAATTCCACCAATTTATAGGTGCCACACGCCAGATTGATTGATTTTGACACGAAAAAAGATTGGTACTGTATTTAATAGACTCTGGTTCACGTTTCTTCATTACAGTCACAAGATATCACGAACATATTGGCACTGCATGCTTTTGGCTTCATAAATTGCGCATTGAGTGAAACTGAGGCAAAAGCACTGGCCCGGAATGGTATTAACAGGGACTGACACTTGATAAATGAGACTCCTAGAGTGCCTGATGTAATTCAGTGCGCATTTGTTTATATTTCTGAAAGTGAACTTCAGCCCAAATTTTGTGCAATGCAGTTATACTGGGAAATTCTGCCTCTCACTGCTAAAGTGACAAAAACAATATGTTGGTCTTTTGCAATGCTGTACTCTACCCCAAAAATATATGGCACAACTGGTATTGCAAAAGTCTTGCTAAATGTGATTTGTCATTTTTGAATGTATAAAAAGAAAAAAAAAACTAAAACACAAGTGCACCACCTAAAAAGAGTAATAAACAAAGTAGGTGTAGGAGTAGGTGTGCTCACTAATGAACACTAAACACAAAGAGAAGAAGGTGGCGGAGAGAACACTCAGCGCCCACCCCAAAGAGAGAAGCACCACTGAAATACATAAAAAAAAATGTTTATTAATGAGAAAAATCAAGTACGAAGGCAAAATTGAAACCAACATAAACACAATACACATTAAAAACAGAGCACCCCCCAACCCCAAGGACACCTTCCTGAGTACAATCAAAAATGTATAAAGCCAGGTCCCCTTAAAAATGTCTACCGTGCCTGTAAAATTGATTATTATTTGGTGCCGGCAGAAAAGAAAAAAAAATAATATTTTATAATAATTGTCCTTATAAGATATCCCCTCAGCTAGGTCTATACAACAATAATAGAAAATGAGTCCTTGTGCGTTAATCCTAAAGTGAAACAGTGCCAATAAATATTCCTAAGAAATATATAGAAATTCAATTTGTGTAATATAATGATGTGTCAATAAGAAGTGCTTTCTATTTACTACAAGCATATGAACACCCAAAGGTAACAAAATATATCAAGTTTAACAAGTGCTAGTGCTAATCCAATAAGAGGCTGATTATTAATAGCGACAGTTGAGCGACTGTAGCGGTATTTTCACAGCGCCCGCTAGTAGTCGCTGTGCTTGGCCGTTGTTCGGTTGTTGACAGCGACTCAGTCGGTGTGGTGTAATGTTGAATACAAGGTTACGAGTCACTATTTGACAGGTTCCGCAATGTATGGGTGCGCATGATAGCGACTGGTCAGAGCGACCGGCTTCCACCATATTCATCAAAAAATCATGCTCAAAAAATTAAAGCGCTGTGAAATGCATGTTTAAACCCCAGAGCGCTGGAGGCGATGGGTTAAAAGTAGTTTTTTAACCCCCAAACCACCATATTTTTGGAAACCAAAAAAAACAAGTATTTTAAAGAATTTAGTAATATGAATACATTAATATCAGACCTGTAATATCAATTCTGTACAATTTTTATTTTTTTTTCACTTAAAAAAATTATCTAAAATGGCAGAAGTGGTCACAGAATTTTTCACATTTAAAAAAAAAAAAAAAAAAAAATTAATAACAATTAATTATTAATATTTAAACATTGTTCCATTGAAATGCATTGGAGCGCGCCAGGTAGCGAGAGGTCATACCTGTCGCTGTTCAAGGTTGGACGCTGGCGCTGTGGCTGGAATAATGATGAATGAGTGGCTATATGGCGCTATCTCAGTCGCTAAGCAGGATTGGCTTGATAAATGTGTGATTGTGGTGGGGAGCCGGCGTCCTCGTGGCGGGGCCCGTCAGTACCGGTGGCTCACCAGTTGCTACCTGTCGCTATTCCTTCATAAATAAGGGCCTAAGTATCAAATAGCTGGACCAGGCCAACCATGGACACAATAAAGTGCATGAATCATAAAAAGTTAAAGGAGGATACCAAGGAATGAACAAAGAAAAAATACTACCAGTACTGAAAAGTCAGCACTTGCAGATAAAAATAAGAAGCATTTCTTCATTACAGTTGCACATCGACCCCACAATGTTTACCTTCATTCTTGATCTTTGGCCAAAATGCAGCCCTGCGATTGGCCACCGCCGGTCACATCGGCTGGCCCTTATCGGCAGCTGGAAAAGAGAAGCCCCTCCCAAAATGTGTGTGTATATATATATATATATATATATATATATATATATAGCACAATTGGTATTGATTTCTACAGTAAAGGTGCACACCTAAAAAAGCATGGTGCACAGAAGTTTGTGCAAGTTTGATTTTGAGTTTTTGCTGAATTGTTTGTAAGCAACATTTTCTGTGTCATATCTGTGCTATATGTGCTGATTACACATCTTTTTATATGCTGCTTGTTACTATGTTTGCCTTGTCTTTTTCATATACCTCTATTAAAAATATGCCTAATAATACAGTCTGGCTCACAGAAGAAAATGACAAATGGTGCATATTATTTGCTTTATGTCTTCTTTATGAATATGAGCAGGGCAATTTTATCATGATGTTTTTTTTTTTTTTTTTTAGAGTGTCTTCTGCACTGGGATCCTCACCTCGCTTCTCCCCCTACCCTCTACCATGTGATGCCCAAAGATTCTGCATCTGGTACCCCCCTCTTCAGAATTATTCCAGTCTTAATAAAATATGGTCTTCAGTGGAACATTTGCAGCAGCGATCACAAAGATCCCTAAGTACCCCTATTTTCTGGCCATGGCATCACTTGCCTCCATACCTCTAAATTTACTGAAATAATTGGGAGCACTGAGATCTATCCCATTTTTATTTAGGTATTGCCATATTGCTTTGTAAGGATATTTGATTTGTACTGAGCATAAGCAGCTTGTTTTTTTAGCCTCTATAAAGTTATATCTGATATATATCTAAATATTTAATTGTTATTAATTAAAGTAGGCTCAATAATGAATTAGTATATTATTGTCTTGTTGTATAAAACATTTTATTGCCAAAATAGATATTACATTGTTAATGAAGTTGCAGGCATAGAACAAAAAACACTCACCTTTGTCCCCAACAGTTGATCCTAGTCTGGTAGAGTAAAACTTTCCAGCTCCAGAGTTCTGTGTTGTACCTGCTCTATCACTAATTACCTGCGACCTCCAGGACAAAGTCACACGTGGGTGCTGGTTGAGTGGGTACATTGCGGAAATCACCCAAGGCTGCTTGATAACAGGGATGCTCCCCTGAAACGCGTTGCTTGCTTTGGGGTTCGGGGAATGGGACTGTCGGTCCCTATGTAAGATGATTCTAATCTATACACAGTAAAAGCTACATTTTATTTTTTTGGTTCGGCATTCCTGTTCTGAAAGCTCCTTGGATGATTTTTAATTGTGCTTCTAATTGGGCTTAGCAGCAGCCCTCTTTTCGTGCACTTTGGTCTTCACGCCTTATTGACATTAAAAGATACTATTTTGTCCAAGAAGAAAATGCAGCTTAAATAGGCCATTTGAGCTGCATTTTCTTTTTGGACAATATAGGGGGTTATTTAAGCGCACTGGGCTTCAAACAAGTATTTTTCAGCGCCAGAGATTTGTGAGGCTGTTTTTTTCCTGAATATGGTGTGAGTCGGTCGCTATGAGCAGTCGCTAACATGCGCTCCCATACAGCGCTGTACTGGTCAAATAGCGACTCCTCACAATGTATTCAACATTACTGAACATCGACTGAGTCGCTATAAAGTAGCGACCCACGGCTGAGCACTGCGACTACTAGCAGGCGCTCTGAAAATGCCTGCTACAGACGCTCATCTGTCGCTACCTGCCGCTAATGATGAATCAGCCTCCCCGTATCATTTTGGAAAGCAAAATTCACTTTGGGTGCACACTTGGGTGTGAATCGCAATTTGCATCTCAGTGAGCTTGTTAACTTAAACACATGAAAATGTGCAATTGTCTCCCCCCAAAAAAATCACCTGCACCTGCCAGTGTAATTTTTTTAAACTTAGGACAGAACCATAGGGTTCTGTTTCTAAACATTTAAAAAAATATTTTTATCTGAATAGAATAATGATGTAACCCATCTGTAAAAATGCCCCATTGCAAGTGCAAATGATTTTTGAGGAACATTTGAGCAAAACATTTTAATTGCACTTTTTATGTGGCAATTAAATAGTTAATACATAATTAGCATGACCCCCACCTTGTATATACAAATTTTAGTAACATTTTACATTACCAAGCACTTTATACTGAATTGTTACTTAAACTGTTTTTGTCTGTTTTCCCTTTTTTTAGGCTTGTGGCTTAACGCATTGATTTTGTATCCTAAAACCTTCTGTAAGCTTCTGCTATTGCTACTCTTGAAGCTTCTCGCCTTATGCTAAAAACCTTGTCCTAATTTTCTTAATAATTGCTTGTGAAGCTGTTAACAGGATTTTCCGCTTTGTAGTTGTAATTGTTCTTTAGTCGGATTTGGATCTCGCTGTTTTAGTGTTAATCTGTCTACTTAAGTCAGTCAGAATCTGCTGAACTTCGGGAAATAGGCAGCTTAAGAGATGCATCTCATCCTGTGTCTTAGGCACCATGCAAAAAATGTGATAGATGCTACATGTACTATTGTACTGAAGCAGGTAAAATGCAAGGGATTGAAATATTGTGTGTAATTTTTTTTTACATTTTTTTTTGTTTAATATGTTTTTATTAGGAGGAAACAAAACACAAAGCTCCATAATAAAACAAGCAACAATCTTAAAGTACAGCATATCAACAAATATTACATATACATCATATCCAGCAAATAGCACCCAAGTCACCCCTCCCCCATCCCAACATCCACATCAATGATAGGCTGGGCTAATTCAAATCTCCCCACTGGGCTCCAGGCGGGCACCCCCAGCATAACTCCCCCCTGTATTCGATACCCGCAAGGCCCAGCCTTTTTTACATTTTTTAAACTGACATGCTGAGGGATTGCTAATTAGAATCATAAAACCCTTAAAACAAAGTACATAAAAAATACTGTAGTGTGATACATGAGGTGCATTGGTGTAAATATCTTTAAAACTTACTTGTCTTGAAGATCCAGCCCAGCAATATGCAAGCCAGCGTTTGGCTTGCACCTGTGTTAAAAAGACATGTGGCGTCTGCCTCAACCCGAGATTGCACTGTGAAATTTGACCAGACAGGGTTCCATTGGATTTCTTTTATTTTTCAACGGTATGAAGACATGTTGATAGGACCAGGCCGGGTCACCTCCCACACCCTTTTTGTTCCACATTTTCAATTTCTCCTCTTTTATTCAAAATGATTTTCTGTAAAATTTAGCTTTCTGTATTGTTAATATGTTTCATGAATATAAAACAAGAAATATAGTCTTAGAATGTGATGTAATTCCCAGTCTCCTTGGGGAGGGACAGGAGGCAGGATTATCAGTGGCCTCTTAACTGCAGGGGAGTGGGAAGCAAGCTACAGCTATCCTTTGTGATATTCTGATTATCAAATGGTTCCAAAGTAATATGTCCATGTATACCTGCCTACTTGTTATAATCTTTGTATCAGAAAATGTTATTGTTATTCAAATTTGAGAAATAAACAAAAAACTAAACTTATTTACTTAAAGTGTTTGTGCAGTCTCACCCTATCCCCAGTTGATTGCAGTGCCTACCTCTGCCCTTTGTCACAGTGCTGGTCTTCATCTTGTAAACATCACAGTAGACTGAATAGCCACACCTCCTTCATGGGCAAATGGTGCCACCCCTCACATCCTGTCCCTTAATCAGCTCAGCACAGTGGGGTCGGAATTGCTAATTGCCTATTAGCATATTCATTTTTAACCCTCCTTCCCGGTGTAGCCTGTCCCTCACCCTTCCTTGGCCATTCATTTACTTTTCCCCCTTATGCCCCCCCTTCCTCTGTGAAGCCACCTCCTTTCCCATCAGCTCTGGTGGCAGGGGGTGGTGCTGTTTATGATGATTGAGACATTGATGGAGGCAGCAGAGAGCAGCACTGGACGCAGCCGACATCATGTGAGTTTCCCCGCTGCTGCCCCTCTCTTTCCCCCTATCCCCTGCAAATACAGGCCACCACTGCTGCCCCCTCCTCCTTCCCCTGGCGAGTACTGCCCACTGCTGCTGCCCCCCTCCTCCTTTTCCTGGCGAGTACTGCCTACTGCTGCCCCCTCTCCTCTACTCCCCAGTGAGTACTGTCCATCGTTGCTGCTGCCTCCCCTTCTCCTCCCCCCAGAAAGTACTGCCCACTGCTGCTGCTACCCCACTTCTCGTCCCCACGGCAAGTCCTGCTCACCACTGCTGCCCCCCTCCTCCCCCGTGCGTACCAACCACAGTGCATGTGGGAGTGCGTGCATGTGCATGGGAGTGCATGCATGTGCATGGAAGTGCGTGCATGTGTATGAGAATGTGTGCATGTACTTGGGAGCGCATGTGGGAGTGTGTTCATGTGTATGGGAATGCATGCATGTGCATTTGGGAGGGTGTGCGGGTGTGCATGCATGCACATGGGAGTGCTAGTCTCAGTGTCCAATGTTGCCTAGCAACAGGGAGAGAGGGATGAAGCACAGCCAGGGCGTTTGAAGCAATGTCTTGGCCTCTTACAGACTGCGCCCATTATACTGATTTTGTATGCAGCACCACAGATCCAAGGGCCACGCCCACTTGCTTCAGAAAATAAATCATGAGGTGAAACTGTAAACCTCGACATCTTGTCCATTTCTTCTTCAACTGATAAATGGAAAACAGTTTAGGAGAGTGCACAATAGGGTTACAAATAGATTTTGCCTGCTGTAGCACTTGCATTGGAATTGGGATAAGGATCAATTTGATCAAAGAAAATGCACATGCACCTCTGGGCCCAGTAACAGTGCCTTATATGTGTCAGTTAGGTCTTTCTGCTCCTGTTGACACCCTTTAGCTTTACTTTACCAGTGGCACTCCTCTGGTCCCAGTGACACCCTGACCACTGTACAGATTTTCTTGGTACAGAATTTCCCGAGGGTAAGTGAGGAAAAGGATGCTCCAGATGTATTTTGGTGTTTTCCATGCATTTTGTGGGTATCTGGCTGCTGTTGCTGCCGCTCAGGTTAAAACGCAGCATCCAAACTTCCCCCCTGTAGACTCATATACGTAATTGGGCATAATGAATCCTGAGCAACTCTTTTGATCGGTGACGAGATGGGTACTTTGTTTTCTCATTTTCTTGGCGCCTAAATAAGATTTACAGTTTACTACACTGTAACAAAGCGCTTTTGACAATTTGCAAAGTGGTGAACTTAGAAAGGTCCAGCTGATAATGATTAACAAATGTGTTAGAAGTAATCCAGGACACGCCTTTACATATGGCCGCATCCTCCGCTTCTCTCTAACATCCCTGCTAGAGGGATAGCGGAATGCGGCCGCTGCTCTTAGAAAACAAGGTAAGTGAAAGGGCGACCTGGGGGGTTTCACACTAAATTGGGATGCCCCGGGGGGGGGGCGATCTGAGTGGGTTTTGAGCCACTTTAAGGTAGTCCAGAACTAGAGCGAGGTCCAACTGAGCACCTAACACTTTCCTTGGAGGCCGTAGCTTTAAAACTGCCTTAAAAAATTGACATGTAAAAGGTTCAGCGCCCAGTCTATAGTCTATATTCTATAGCCGAAATTGCCGCAACCTGGCCTTTGAGGGTTCTTAGGCCTAAGCTCTGGTCTAAGCCTGACTGAAGGAATTTCAACACCTAATTTGCTGTATATTCATTTGGAATTTTGCTCTGCAAGAAGGCTATACATTTTTCCAACGTTCTGGAATATTTGGAATTGGTGGAGACTTTCCTCGCCTTCTGGAGTGTCATTATCAATTTTCTAAAGTAACCAGCTTTCTCTAGCCTAGACCTTTTAGCAGCCATGCCGACATATTCAGTTTCTGTGGATTCGGATGTATCTTTCGACCTTGAAATTTGGGAAGAAGAACTGGATCAGTCTGGCTAATTTGCATTACTGCATGGAACCAAGGTCTCCTGGTCCCACATGTCACATGTGGTTTAAATTTTCTCAGTTACCAGGGGAAATGCCCCATGGGAAAGTCCCACGCCTGTATGAGAGTGTCTGGATAGTGCATCTACTATCAGATTTTCTTTGCCTAGAATGTAGGGCACCATGATGCATGGATTATCACCAATTCTATTATTGTCGCCATCTCTCTCATTAAGGAGGCACTCCGGGTCCCTTCTTGTCTTCAAACGTAGGAGCAGGCTGTCCTGTTGTCTAGCTGGAGCATGATTGGTCGGCCCACCATCTTTACTCCCCTCACATTTAGAATGTTGGATACTACACCTTTTGTGTGTAATCTCCATTGATCCCTGACTGTATGACCCTCACATGTCGCACCCCACCCTCCGCTGTCACGACCGTTCAGTTCGGGGGTACGGAAGATAGGCATTTTTGAGAATCCTTTACATTCAGACTAAAATTCTCTGAGACATTGATAATCGTTTCCATTGGTTCAGATAATTCCACTGAAACGTCCTCAGCCTCCAATGGCCCCATTGGAATCACTGCTGATAGCGACCCTATGAGTTGCATGCACCACCTTGCAGACATCTATTATTGCGCTTGATCCACGATTTCCAGAAGAGTGAAGAGAAAAGGTCTTCTGCACAGTTTTTATTACTGCCCCTAGAAACACATTTTTTGGGTTGGTCTTAAGTGGCTTTTTTTAAGTTGATCAGCCACCCGTACTTAACAATAGCATCTCTCTGCCGAACAACAGGGCCCAAAACTGGTAGTGGTGGTCTCTCCCTGCAAATCTTAGAAAGTGCTGAAACTGTTGGTGGATTGGAACGTGGAGGTATACGTCCTTCATATCCATTGTCAGAAGCGAATCCCCTTCTCACATTGCTTGCGTGACCATAGCTAGAGTTTCCATTTTGAATCTTTGTATTCTTATATGCTGCTGGACACAGTGTTTCGGGGATTGCCTTAAGTCATGTGTATGTGTAAGGAACTTACCTGGGAGTTTGTCCCGCGGCGCCTCCGCGCGCTCACTGGCGGCGCAGCCCCTCTGGCGGCCGCGCCGGGCAGCCGCCCCTCCAGCGTCGGGCGCGCCGGCAGCCTCTTCCTCCTCCTCGGGAGGCGCGCCCGACGGCCATGCAGATTTAAGGAATGTGCTCGCGCATTTCTTAAATGTAAGGAACTCCCAGGTAAGTTCTTACATTCCAGGGACTGGACCGCCCTGGCCAGTCAGGCTGTCCAGTTCCTGACCTCCCCAGAGCAGAGGATCCCTGGACCAGGATTGGTCCCTTTAAATCTGTCCCTGGCAAATGCGCTGGGAGCAGCGCCGCTGGGGGACACAAAAGGAACGTGCTCGCGCACGCACAGTGAGCGTGCAGAGGCGCCGTGGGACAGACTCCCAGGTAAGTTCCTTATAGTATGATTGGCTCCATTGAAAGCAGATTGTCCCATGTTCCAGCAGTTTTAGAGCCTTTCCCAAGATGGTGGCGGGCGTCCATGATGTTATCACACACGCTCAGGTTATCTAGACTCCTCCATCTCGTTTCTGCAGCCTCAATCCAACAGTAAAGGGCCCCCGCTGCCACCGCCACCTGTTGATTAATGGACCCGCCAGGCCCGGCCACAGTAGAGCTCCGGGCTCCCACATGGCCAAGGTATGCATTCTTAGAGTGGTTAGGAATCCATCCTCCCCACATGACACTTGCAGCGGCAGAGGCGCCCATTTAACCTTTAATCAGCTAGTCTATGGGCATTTTAAATGTGCTGCACTACAGGTCCCAGCAACCCTAAACAAGGAAAAGGATACAAACATTAAAATACAGAAGACTGTGACTGTCCATGACACTCACCAGGTCCTAATAGTGTAGAGGACAGAAAAGAAATGGTGAGGGGAGGGGCTCTCTACATTTATAGTGATAGGGTTAAAGTGGATGGAAACCCACGTGGTTACTAGCCTAAAAGATTCCTGGCCCAGCCACTAGCCTACCACCAGGGCATACTAACATCGGATGTCCTGCTGTGTGAAACCGACGTGCCCCAGTGCCAAGTGCCATGCACTTGCAGCCACGCGCGCTACCGCGTCCAGCCCTCCTGAATGACTGGGCATGAGAGTGCGTGCGGCTGAACAGCGTGCCAGGGATGTGGCCAGCCGGCAATCACAGTGGCAATTTTGAGAGAGCCAATCAACTCTCTAAAAATTGCCGGGAGGGGCCTGGGCCCCTGCTGAAGCAATAGCAGCTCCTGGCCGCTCAGGGGGCAGACAGTGAGCAGTGGACCCAATATTAGGTTTCCATCTGTTTTAAAGGCGGAACTGTTAATCCATAGTATGACATGGAGGTACCAGGAAGAGTGAGAGGGGAGGGATGTGCAAAAGAGAAAAAGATATAGGGAATGCAAAAAAGAAAGTAAAGGGAGGATGTCAAAAAGTGAGAGAGATGAAAAGACTGCAGAGAAGAGAGAAAGATGGAGGGAATGCGTAAAAGAAAGATGGAGGGGATGATTGTGGAAAAATAGGGAGACTGATGGACTGTGAAAAAGAGAAAACAGGTGGGAAGGTGGAAAAAGAGTTAGGAGGAGCATGTGGAAAAAAAAGTGATGCAAAGGGAATGTGGACAGGAGATAGAGGGGCTTATGTATATGCCCCTGGCTGCAGATCGAAAGGGGAACGCTAAAGTCCATTTGAAATATTATGTCTCATTTACCTAAACCCCAAAAAATACTAAATGGATATGTAAACCATTTCCTTCAACCAGGTTGGGCGGGAGTACAAATAGTTGGGGTGGTTTACACTATACCTTGTCTCTCTATTTGAAACTCTATATTTTGTGTTTCTTATTTTCAAAATGGCATTCACTTATGAAATGCACCAAGTAATGTAAGTAGATGAACAATACAACATTGGCAATAAATAATAATAAGTAAATGATTACAATTGCAACAGTTTTTATCTTGAGTTTTCATTTATTCCTTGTGACTCCTATACATTGTTCTGTTAGGTCAGCTTTGTAGCAAGTATTAGGTTTGTAGCAAGTAGTTTCGCACTACATGTGCTTCCTCAGTACACCATTTTACTACAATACAGAAATCATAATCAATACATTGTATTCTTCTTTTACACTGTTCATTTAGTTTCTAGTGTTGTGAGTGCACTTACTTGCAAGCTTTGGAAATATTCAGCATGTCTAATTTTACTTTTCTCATTCCAGGTGCACCTTATCCCTGAAAAAGGCGTTATATATAGGCTTTAATAATAAGCATAAGTTGGGCAAAGAAGCCTTATTTAACCCTTTAAGTGCCAGCCTACCTGCAGCATTTCCCACTCCCTGTTGCCAGAGCATTTTTCACTATTTTGCGCTCCCCATGTTCAACTGTAATTTTTGAAGGGATTTTCTGGGATTTCCCATAAAAATTACATATAGTTTTTTTCAGCAGAATCTGGGCTTTAACATCATATCTCTTGTTTATCAATTTTGTAGTTTTATCATAATTATTTTGGGCAAAATATGTGAAAGAAAATAAAAATACACAAGTTTTTACATTTTGCAGTGTTTTTTTTTAATCGAAAATAAAGGTTTTTCAATAAAAACATATTGAGAGTAAAAGCCCCATTTCTCCCGGTTACAACGGTACCACACATGTATTAGTAGACACCCTTTCCTGCCCAGGAGACCCCAGAAACTGCAAAGAGCGCTAGAGGAGATTTTCAGATAAAATACAAATACTTTGCGCTCCTCGCAGTTTTTCAAAAAATACAACCCTTTACATTTGAAATACCCCCCACAAACTATATATTTTTGGAAAGTGCACAATTCAAGGTTTCTAAGCATACTAGGCTTGTTGGCGTGGGTCCATTGGTTTGAACTCTATTGATTGGCAGAATCTCTGGTTCCAAAGGATTTCGCTAAAAAAATAAGCAAAAAGCAGATTGAAAAACATTTTTTCCTATAAAAACAATAAGCAAGCAAGAAGTAACGCAGTAAATCTGAAAGCACAACGGCTGCTGAACAAAACAATACCCCACATGCATAGGTACTTTGAAGTGTAGAGTTGCCAAACACCCCAAAGTCAAGCATGCGTTTGAGGGTAATTTTACTTGAAAAAATCAGCGGCGCACACAAAGTGCGCACCTTGCAGTTTCTCCAAATTTACAACCCTTTACATTTGAAATACCCCCCACAAACTATATATTTTTGGAAAGTACATACCTCAAGGTTTCTAAGCCTACTGGGCTTGTTGACATCGGCGACTTCCTTCGGGAATCTATTGATTGGCAGAATCTCTGGTTCCAAAGGATTTCGCTAAAAAAATAAGCAAAAAGCAGATTGAAAAACATTTTTTCCTATAAAAACAATAAGCAAGCAAGAAGTAACGCAGTAAATCTGAAAGCACAACGGCTGCTGAACAAAACAATACCCCACATGCATAGGTACTTTGAAGTGTAGAGTTGCCAAACACCCCAAAGTCAAGCATGCGTTTGAGGGTAATTTTACTTGAAAAAATCAGCGGCGCACACAAAGTGCACACCTTGCAGTTTCTCCAAATTTACAACCCTTTACATTTGAAATACCCCCCACAAACTATATATTTTTGGAAAGTACATACCTCAAGGTTTCTAAGCCTACTGGGCTTGTTGACGTCGGCGACTTTCTTCGGAATCTATTGATTGGCAGAATCTCTGGTTCCAAAGGATTTCGCTAAAAAAATAAGCAAAAAGCAGATTGAAAAACATTTTTTCCTATAAAAACAATAAGCAAGCAAGAAGTAACGCAGTAAATCTGAAAGCACAACATCTGCTGAACAAAATAATACCCCACATGCATAGGTACGTTGAAGTGTAGAGTTGCCAAACACCCCAAAGTCAAGCATGCGTTTGAGGGTAATTTTACTTGAAAAAATCAGCGGCGCACACAAAGTGCGCACCTTGCAGTTTCTCCAAATTTACAACCCTTTACATTTGAAATACCCCCCACAAACTATATATTTTTGGAAAGTACATACCTCAAGGTTTCTAAGCCTACTGGGCTTGTTGACATCGGCGACTTCCTTCGGGAATCTATTGATTGGCAGAATCTCTGGTTCCAAAGGATTTCGCTAAAAAAATAAGCAAAAAGCAGATTGAAAAACATTTTTTCCTATAAAAACAATAAGCAAGCAAGAAGTAACGCAGTAAATCTGAAAGCACAACGGCTGCTGAACAAAACAATACCCCACATGCATAGGTACTTTGAAGTGTAGAGTTGCCAAACACCCCAAAGTCAAGCATGCGTTTGAGGGTAATTTTACTTGAAAAAATCAGCGGCGCACACAAAGTGCGCACCTTGCAGTTTCTCCAAATTTACAACCCTTTACATTTGAAATACCCCCCACAAACTATATATTTTTGGAAAGTACATACCTCAAGGTTTCTAAGCCTACTGGGCTTGTTGACATCGGCGACTTCCTTCGGGAATCTATTGATTGGCAGAATCTCTGGTTCCAAAGGATTTCGCTAAAAAAATAAGCAAAAAGCAGATTGAAAAACATTTTTTCCTATAAAAACAATAAGCAAGCAAGAAGTAACGCAGTAAATCTGAAAGCACAACGGCTGCTGAACAAAACAATACCCCACATGCATAGGTACTTTGAAGTGTAGAGTTGCCAAACACCCCAAAGTCAAGCATGCGCTTGAGGGTAATTTTACTTGAAAAAATCAGCGGCGCACACAAAGTGCGCACCTTGCAGTTTCTCCAAATTTACAACCCTTTACATTTGAAATACCCCCCACAAACTATATATTTTTGGAAAGTACATACCTCAAGGTTTCTAAGCCTACTGGGCTTGTTGACGTCGGCGACTTTCTTCGGAATCTATTGATTGGCAGAATCTCTGGTTCCAAAGGATTTCGCTAAAAAAATAAGCAAAAAGCAGATTGAAAAACATTTTTTCCTATAAAAACAATAAGCAAGCAAGAAGTAACGCAGTAAATCTGAAAGCACAACGGCTGCTGAACAAAACAATACCCCACATGCATAGGTACTTTGAAGTGTAGAGTTGCCAAACACCCCAAAGTCAAGCATGCGTTTGAGGGTAATTT
This sequence comes from Gastrophryne carolinensis, assembly GCA_027917425.1. Classification (NCBI taxonomy): domain Eukaryota; kingdom Metazoa; phylum Chordata; class Amphibia; order Anura; family Microhylidae; genus Gastrophryne; species Gastrophryne carolinensis. Next base: position 288,859,937 of record CM051234.1, read on the forward strand.
TACTTGAAAAAATCAGCGGCGCACACAAAGTGCGCACCTTGCAGTTTCTCCAAATTTACAACCCTTTACATTTAAAATACCCCCCACAAACTATATATTTTTGGAAAGTACATACCTCAAGGTTTCTAAGCCTACTGGGCTTGTTGACGTCGGCGACTTTCTTCGGAATCTATTGATTGGCAGAATCTCTGGTTCCAAAGGATTTCGCTAAAAAAATAAGCAAAAAGCAGATTGAAAAACATTTTTTCCTATAAAAACAATAAGCAAGCAAGAAGTAACGCAGTAAATCTGAAAGCACAACGGCTGCTGAACAAAACAATACCCCACATGCATAGGTACTTTGAAGTGTAGAGTTGCCAAACACCCCAAAGTCAAGCATGCGTTTGAGGGTAATTTTACTTGCAAAAATCAGCGGCGCACACAAAGTGCGCACCTTGCAGTTTCTCCAAATTTACAACCCTTTACATTTGAAATACCCCCCACAAACTATATATTTTTGGAAAGTACATACCTCAAGGTTTCTAAGCCTACTGGGCTTGTTGACGTCGGCGACTTTCTTCGGAATCTATTGATTGGCAGAATCTCTGGTTCCAAAGGATTTCGCTAAAAAAAAAAGCAAAAAGCAGATTCAAAACCATATTTTCCTATAAAAACAATAAGCAAGCAAGAAGTAACGCAGTAAATCTGAAAGCACAACATCTGCTGAACAAAATAATACCCCACATGCATAGGTACTTTGAAGGGTACAGTTACCAATCACCCAAAACTAACACATGCGCTATGGAAAAACAAAACAATTTCTTACCTGTTCTAAGAAGTGCAAGTAGGATACTGTAGCTGTGCCATCAGATTATAGGATACTGTAGCTGTGCCATCTTATAGGATACTGTAGCTGTGTCATCAAATTATAGGATACTGTAGCTGTGTCATCAGACTATAAGATCAGTGCAGTGATCAATGACCAATATTAGGAATCAAGGACCTGAAATTGGTCACATTTTATCATCACTTGCCACAAGTAACCAGCTGCTCCTGCTCCACCATTTCCCTTCGGATTAGCAACAGCGAAAAGAAACTAAAAGAAAATAAAATATAATGGCAACACAAAATACCTAAGAAACCTAATCCTAAAAGGGGCCTACCTACCAAAAAAAAAAAATGCATTGCTCAATAATTTAGTTGAGTATGGTATACCTCAAAACAATCTTCGAGGCATAACCCGGGTTGGCTGGGACAGGTCGGGCAATAATACCGCACATCTCTTCTAATGCCACGCTTCCTACAAACCCTACAAGCTCTCTGGGGATACCGCTTTTTACCAACTTCGGGAAGCAACTTTATAAAGTGCTTCCCTACTAATCTGGCCTGGTTGTCATTGGTAGGCAGATCTGGTTCTTCCGCAGTATCCCCAAACAACAAAGCAGGGAGTAACTGCTGCTGGTATTTTATGTACGATAAATTGGAGCCTGGCACTGCTGCCTTGAAGGCAACAAAGCTGTTGTAGGTTGCCATTTGGACCAAATGGATAGCAACTTTAGTGTACCAGGCTCGAGTTTTTCGGGTGGCGTTGTAATAAGTTAATATTTGGTCCGTTTTATCAACGCCACCCATGAATTTATTATAATCGGTTATGCAACGTGGCTTTTGGGAAGGGGCTCGGGGACCACGTTGCCTTACATTCACAACTGACTCATCGTGGAGTGTTGTCAGAAGGAATACATTTTTTTGCCCATGTATTTCATGGCCAGGACCTCATCGCTTCTTAGAGCATAAGACTCCCCCCTTTTTAATTTTTTTTCAAGTAGTGGCCTGGGCAATCCTTTGCGTTTAGGGTTGATGGTGCCGCAGGCCGGGGTATCCAACGAATAAAGGGCGCGAAATAAGGGGATGCTGGTATAGAAGTTGTCCACATATAAGTGGTAACCTCTACCCAACAATGGAGTCATGAGGTCCCAAACGATCTTTCCACTTATTGACAAATCAAGGGGACAACCAGGGGGGTCCAGATAGGTGTCCTTTCCTTCATAGATTCGAAAATATTTGATGTAGCCGGTCACACTATCGCATAATTGGTAAAATTTAATCCCGTAGCGGGCACGCTTGCTAGGGATATATTGCCGAAAAACAATGCGCCCTTTGAAAAGCAGTAGTGACTCGTCAATTGATAATTTTTGGCCGGGGGTGTACACTACTGCGAAGCGATCTGACAGGCTGTTGAGCAGGGGCCGTAATTTATGCAGCCTGTCGTGACCGGGCTCACCACGGGGAATAGCAGTGGAATTGTCGTTAAAATGCAGAAACCGCAGTAAAATTTGGTAGCGGTTTCTGGACATTACGGCCGGAAATAATGGAGTTGCCAATATGGTTTGGGTATCCCAGTAGGAGGAAATACTAAATTTTTTTAGGATACCCATTGCTAGAGTGAGCCCCCAAAATTTCTTTATCTCACTCAAATTTGTGGGATGCCATGCCTGAGCTCGGGCGTGCCTCTGCTGGGGGTTTTGCGCTAAGACCTGCTCGGCATACAGATTGGTATAGAAGACCATATCCAGTAGGATGGCTTCTGTGAGGAACAATTTGAAAAAGTCAATGACACCAAAATTTGTGGTGTCTACATTGACCCCGGGGACCGAATCAAAAGGGGGAATTTCGGGGGAAATATTATTAGGAGGCCTCCACGCAGACGCTCCTTCACCAGCTGCAGCACTCGATGCCTCATCCTGCACTACACTCGCCTGAAGCGTGGCCTCACTTTGTGCGGTACTATCCCTTCTACGGTGGCTACTACTGGTAGCACTGCGCGGCTGTGTTTCCTCAGTAGAGTATACACTGTCTGACTCGCTATCTGATGGGAAGAACTCAGACCCTGACTCACTAAAATCTTCCGAGTCAGACGCCATCAGGTAAGCCGCAGCTTCCTGTGCAGTGTACCGCTTACCAGCCATACCCCAATGCAAACAAAAATCTAAAAAAAAAGGCTAAAACTAAAGGCTAAAACTAAAGGCTAAAACTAAAGGCTAAAACTAAAGACAAATTACAAAAAAATACAATACAATAAAACAAAGCAAAAAAACAGACAAAAAATGAAACAAAAAAATACAATACAATAAAACAAAGCAAAAAAAACAGACAAAAATAGAAATAAAAGTGTATAGTTACAACCCGATGAGAAGTGGTGGAGTCAGGAGCAGCAGGTCACGGGATCCCAGCTAGGCTCCCAAAAGGAGGGGCGGGGGCTAGGCTCCCAAAAGGAGGGGCGGGGGCTAGGCTCCCAAAAGGAGGGGCGGGGGCTAGGCTCCCAAAAGGAGGGGCGGGGGCTAGGCTCCCAAAAGGAGGGGCGGGGGCTAGGCTCCCAAAAGGAGGGGCGGGGGCTAGGCTCCCAAAAGGAGGGGCGGGGGCTAGGCTCCTAAAAGGGCAAGCGAAAGGTCCAAACGACGAAACAAATGCAGAAGATCTCAGCGAACAACCTAAGAGAAAAAGTTAAGATTAGGGAGTGTTTAGGACGCATGCATGGACAACAGCCGCACTATGCTATACCTAGAGCGGTGGTAAGGTAAGGTAAGTTTTACTGGCAATCGAGGGGATTCACTCTGACTACCGGCACACGCACGCACCCACCCACCAGCAGATCTCTGACCGCCGGCACCCACACACGCGCGACCGCAGATCTGACCGCCGGCACCCACACACGCGCGACCGCAGATCTGACCGCTGGCACCCACACACGCGCGACCGCAGATCTGACCGCCGGCACCCACACACGCGCGACCGCAGATCTGACCGCCGGCACCCACACACGCGCGACCGCAGATCTGACCGCCGGCACGCACAGATCTGACCCCAGATCTGACCGCCGGCACACACAGATCTGACCCCAGATCTGACCGCCGGCACACACAGATCTGACCCCAGATCTGACCGCCGGCACACACAGATCTGACCCCAGATCTGACCGCCGGCACACACAGATCTGACCCCAGATCTGACCGCCGGCACACACAGATCTGACCCCAGATCTGACCGCCGGCACACACAGATCTGACCCCAGATCTGACCGCCGGCACACACAGATCTGGGGTCAGATCTGACCGCCGGCACACACAGATCTGGGGTCAGATCTGACCGCCGGCACACACAGATCTGACCCCAGATCTGACCGCCGGCACACACAGATCTGACCCCAGATCTGACCGCCGGCACACACAGATCTGACCCCAGATCTGACCGCCGGCACACACAGATCTGACCCCAGATCTGACCGCCGGCACACACAGATCTGACCCCAGATCTGACCGCCGGCACACACAGATCTGACCCCAGATCTGACCGCCGGCACACACAGATCTGACCCCAGATCTGACCGCCGGCACACACAGATCTGACCCCAGATCTGACCGCCGGCACACACAGATCTGACCGCCGGCACACACAGATCTGACCCCAGATCTGACCGCCGGCACACACAGATCTGACCCCAGATCTGACCGCCGGCACACACAGATCTGACCCCAGATCTGACCGCCGGCACGCACAGATCTGACCCCAGATCTGACCGCCGGCACGCACAGATCTGACCCCAGATCTGACCGCCGGCACACACAGATCTGACCCCAGATCTGACCGCCGGCACACACAGATCTGACCCCAGATCTGACCGCCGGCACACACAGATCTGACCCCAGATCTGACCGCCGGCACACACAGATCTGACCCCAGATCTGACCGCCGGCACACACAGATCTGACCCCAGATCTGACCGCCGGCACACACAGATCTGACCGCCGGCACACACAGATCTGACCCCAGATCTGACCGCCGGCACACACAGATCTGACCCCAGATCTGACCGCCGGCACACACAGATCTGACCCCAGATCTGACCGCCGGCACGCACAGATCTGACCCCAGATCTGACCGCCGGCACGCACAGATCTGACCCCAGATCTGACCGCCGGCACGCACAGATCTGACCCCAGATCTGACCGCCGGCACGCACAGATCTGACCCCAGATCTGACCGCCGGCACGCACAGATCTGACCCCAGATCTGACCGCCGGCACGCACAGATCTGACCCCAGATCTGACCGCCGGCACGCACAGATCTGACCCCAGATCTGACCGCCGGCACGCACAGATCTGACCCCAGATCTGACCGCCGGCACGCACAGATCTGACCGCCGGCACGCACAGATCTGACCCCAGATCTGACCGCCGGCACGCACAGATCTGACCCCAGATCTGACCGCCGGCACGCACAGATCTGACCCCAGATCTGACCGCCGGCACGCACAGATCTGACCCCAGATCTGACCGCCGGCACGCACAGATCTGACCCCAGATCTGACCGCCGGCACACACACACAGATCACAACCCCCCCCCACACACAGATCACACCCCCCCCCCACACACAGATCACAACCCCCCCCCACACAGATCACAACCCCCCCCACACACAGATCACAACCCCCACCCCCCACACAGATCACAACCCCCCCCACACACAGATCACAACCCCCCCCACAGATCACAACCCCCCCCACAGATCACAACCCCCCCCACAGATCACAACCCCCCCCCACAGATCACAACCCCCCCCCACAGATCACAACCCCCCCCCCCCACACACACTCCCCCACCCCACACCTCCGATCCGATGAGAGAGATCCGGCAAATGGAGCAGCATTCATGAAGTGGCGGCGGCGGCGGCGGCGGCGGAGCGGCGGAGCAACGCACATCTGAGCACCTATGGCCACCCACCCACTCACCCCCCCAACAATCAGTGACCCCCCCAACAATCAGTGACCCCCTCACATTCCTGAAGTGGTGGCGGCGGCGGCGGAGTGGCGGCGGCGGCGGAGCAGCGCACATCTGAGCACCTACGGCCACCCACCCACTCACCCCCCCAACAATCAGTGACCCCCCCAACAATCAGTGACCCCCCCAACAATCAGTGACCCCCCCCACATTCCTGAAGTGGTGGCGGCAGCGGCGGCGGAGCGGCGCACACCTGAGCACCTACGGCCACCCACCCACTCACCCCCCCAACAATCAGTGACCCCCCCCAACAATCAGTGACCCCCCCCAACAATCAGTGACTCCCCCACACACCTCCACCACCCCCACACACCTCCACCTACCTTCGATCCGACGGGCAAAGACAGCAACAGGAGACCGCATGTTGTTTATACAGTGGTGGCGCCGGCTGATGACAGCAGCCGCGCGCCCCACTTCTCATTCGTCCAGCGGCGATCAGGTGACTCGGGTGAAGTCAGGGTCACCTCCAGGTGACCCCCCAGGACCCTCCTAGAAGATGGAGCCGGAATCCCTGCTGAATGCTGCCGCAGATTGACAGGAGGTGAGTGAATGTCAAGCACGTAACACCTACGTGCTTGGCACTTAACGCCCAGCCAAGCCAGCACGTAGGTGTTACGGGCTTGGCAACAAAAGGGTTAAGAAATAGTCATTTTTCCCTTTTTATGCTCTAGTTGATAGTTTGTAACCTGTAAGAGAGCATAGAGCATTCTAGTTTCCAGATAATGGGCTCAAGTTTTCATAATTGTATAGTTTGTAGTATAATAAATGTGGCTTACTTTCTCTGCTACGCTGCATTCTTGCCAGTTGACTGACCTATTTCCACGGTCGGGTTGTGCAGATCTAAATTCGGGGGCTGGTAGTGGTGTCCTGGTAAGGTCCTGTCTCTTTTGTAACTTTGTAGCGTTTGTTTTTTGTGGCAGCGCTTTAAATACCCTTAATCGTGCCTTACCTGCCCTTGTTTTCGGCACATGGGGCCGCCTACGAGAGGGGACCAGCCCCTCTGTGTGTTCCAGGCCTATGGGTGGCCGGAACGCTGGGGGAGGACGGTTCCTCAATGTAGTGACGGAGCCGCTTCCTCTCTTCCCTGGGTGGCCCCTTCCTGCTTCGTACAGCGTCGCCGGAGATGTAAGCCGCCATTTTTTTGGTTAGTTTGCGGTTTATTAAAGCCGCCATTTTTCTGGTTTGATTTATATTACGGCCGCATCTATTGTATGTGCGGCTGCCATTTTATTGTAGCCTAAGTCTGTTGGAGTAGCGCACTATTATTTTTTCTTTCATTCTGCTGCATCTTAATGATTGCTTTCATTTCTCTCTTAGGTTCATTTACATTTATCTGGCTTTATTCTTAATTCCTTCCTTACCCTCTTTGGTTTATATTTTTTATTTATTAATTTATTGTTTTTATTCTTTATATTTCTCATTGCCATCTATTGATGTGTATTTCTTTCACTAATGCCAAATCTGTATCCAAAGCTTATGGGTCTGTGCACTCACATTACATTAATACTCTTAATACTTTCAATGGTGATGTACATTTCAATTAGGTTTATGTTACGTTATTCATTCTTCAATCTTCATTTTATTATTACTTCATTTGTACTTTCCAATAGGTTTCTTATTGCCATATAATACTTTTCATTGCACCATTTGAGTGCTGTTTCTTTTTCTTTTGTTTGGGGTTGAAATAGGCTGTTCTTTCCTTCATATTTAGGCATAATGTGTTGTAGACTACATCTGCAGTTCCCAAAAGTTCCCAAAGTGTTTCTGTTGTAACACGGTGTCTGGTGGCAACAATAGTTCTCTTCCTTGCTTTATGTATTGGCAGGAACTGCAACCTTGACAGCGAAACGTGCCTTTATTTTGCAACATTCTTTGTTTTTATTCTCTACATAATGGCTCTTTACTATGTTGTCTCTTATTGATCTTGCTCTCCTGCAGGTTAGTCTTGGGTTTTCTGAGACAAATTTACCAATATCTGGGTCTCTTTGTAAAATGTACCAATGTTTTTCTAAGGTTTGTCGAATTTCTCTGTGCTGCTTGTTGTAGGTTAGTATGAATGGAGTATATGTTTTCTTTTCTTTTGTTTTTCTGTTCTGATTTAGTATGGCTCTCAATTTTTTCCTTGTGCCCTCTTATATGCTGTTTTTAGGACCTTGTGGTTATAACATCTAGCTAGTAGACAGGATCTGATGCTGTCTGCTGCTGTTTTGAAGTCAGGGTCTTTTGAGCAATTTTTTCTTGCCCTTAAATATTCACCATAGGGGGGTTGGATGTGAGCTAGATGCTCTCAAAATATTGTTTGCAGCGGTGGATTTTCGATAGAAGCTTGTGGTTATTTGTCCCTGATCCAGACTAACCTTCAGGTCTAAAAAAAGTTACTTCTTCTTTCACTTGGCTGGCGGTGGATGAAGCCGAGGAGTCAGCTCCACTCTCCAAAAAGCTTGTTTGAACTAAAATGCAATTAACTCTGTCCTTGCCAGACTATGTGACAACAAACTGGCATCAGTACACAATCCAGGTGGCATCAGGCTTTAGATTAGACACACAGTCCAGCAGAAATTCAAACAAATCCTCACCCCCCCCCACAAAATTACATATTTTCTCTGGACTAGTACACAAGCAATGAACAGACTATGGCTTCAGTACAGCTTGCCCTATGTTGGGTGCCAAATGCGACGGTATTTTGGGCATGTCATCGCTACATGCACAACACTCCTTGAGAGCCCCAGTGGAATGAAGGTGTAAAAAGTCACTTAAACAGTATACCAAGTACTTACTCAGGTTCAGTCTATGCTGAAGCAGTGGAGAGACAATAGGGTCGATTCAAAGAAACATGTAACAGCTTGGATTTTGGTGCCGATCATCCTATTTTTCCCGTCCGCTCGTGCGTTCGTATGAACTTGCGAGTGATTCTATAAGCAAATACGTTTCTATCCTAAAATTTAGGTCCGTTCGTATGGCAGTTCAGGAATCAGACCTATGTCAGTTTCCATCCTGAATTTTCCGTTTCATTTCTCAGGTTGCAACATTGGTTTTGCCCTTTTTCCTTTTTTGTCTGGATGTAAATCCTTCTGATCTTGCGCCTGCGCACTACAAACTTACCTCATTAAAGTGCATTCTAAATATTTGGTCTTTTATTTTTCTTTATTTCATTCATTTTGTAGTAACCAACCATTAATGAATGCATTTGCATAAGTAAATCTTACTTTGTTTAATTTTTAGTTAACTTGCATTTTTTACTTGTGGATTTAATTTTAATATTTTGGCTTCAAATGGTACAACTTAAAATTTTGTGTGTGGTTACCCACACCCTCTACATACAGATTGCTCTCAAATATTAAAAAACACCCAGCAACTTCTGCATGTTATGAGCCTAGAAACAGCCAAGATGGCGGCTCAGGTATTATCGGGCAGCCTGCAAACAGAAAGGGCCTTGTGACTGTGTTGCTCTGGATTCTTTGATTTCTGACCTTTCCGTGCCCCCAGCTCTGCTGTGTCTGTGCAAAATACAGCAGTAACCCACATCCTGCACTTTATCCCGCTCTCCTCTCCTCAGTAAGTGTGATGCATCTGACCAAAGATGTGCTTAAATAATTAAACAAAGCAAAGGTAAACAACTACACCAATAAATGCAATCTAAAAATATTATTCTAGTACATCAATTTAAAAATAAATACCAAAGGACATAAGTTTCTTTAATTAACGCAAATATATTGCCAAATAAAGGTTTACATGCAAAGGACTAATTAAGGTCCACATTAAAATGCTTTTATAAGGCATACATGAATCAGGTATGCATTGCTATACAATTTATGGCCTCGGCCATGCTGATACATGCAGTTCATTGGAGCTCAAGACGCGCAGACTCCTCCACATAGCCAAAAAACATGAACATGAACATGAACATGAACAGAACAGCAATCCGACTGCTAAAAGGTGTCGGCAGTGGCTGTCTTTTAAAACGTATTTAGAGGTTGGAAAACTGTTTTCTGAATCACACCTAAACACATCCGATTATCCTAAGTTTTACGTTTTGATCTTAAGTTTTAGGATTTGATCCTAAGTTTTACGTTTTGATCCTAAAATTTACGAACGAACTTGCGATGATCGTAAGAGCATATACGCATTCGAACGTAGGCTCGTGCGAGTCGGAAATGGCCAAAAAAACAGGAAAAAATGACTAACACCCACCCAAACTTACGATTCTCGATCCGAAATCAATTAACTTTTGCTCTTTGAATCGAGGGGATTGGCTACCAGTTTCTTTCTTTTGTTAGGCAAGGTTTAATGAGGTGAACACAAGTAAAAGCAGCAACAATGGAAGCAGTAGAATCATCAGAAACAACTTACAATGCTCTGCAGTACACATGAAATTTGTTCCTCACTCACAGAAATAGAAAGAAAGACTCCTCACTTCCTTCTAACGTACTGTAACTATTTTAATGTAAGGTTGCTATGTTTTTGAATAAACATCCCTGTCTTATGCCTTTGTAAACTGGGACATCTACTGTTCAGAGCATGTTACCATAACTACGCCTGTATAATTCCCATTACTGCTATGATTAATGAGTACTATGAGATAGTAAACCTAAGATACCCCCTAAATTGGATGAGGGGTTTAGGGTTTTAGCCCCTTTACATGTGCCACCCTTTAACCGCCAGCCTACCTTGAGATTTTGTCACCCTTTGTTGCCAGATTATTTTGCACTATTTTGCGCTCCCATGTTCAACTGTGATTTTTGAAGGGATTCCCAGGGATTTCCCAGGAAAGTGATATATTTTTTTTTTCAGCAGAGCCTGAGGTTTAACATGAAATGTCTTGTTTGTCATTTTATAAGTTTATTCTCAATATTTTTGGGTGATAATTGTGCAAAAAAATGTAAGTTTGTCAATAAAATCTTATTGCGTGTGAAACCCCAATTTCTCCCGGTTACAGCGGTACCACATATGTATAGGTAGACACCCTTTCCTGCCCAGGAGACTCCCCCAAACTGAAACAACGCTTTAGGAGATTTTCAGATAAAATACAACTATGCTATGCAATATGCACACCTTGCAGTTTTTCAAGAAAAACAACCCTTTACATTTGAAATACTCCCCACAAACTATATATTCTCTAGAAGTATACACCTCAGGCTTTCTAGGCGTACCAGGCTTGTTGACATGGGTGCAGTTTTCTGGAAGTAATCCCTCAATGTATTCTTTGGTTGCACAGGGTTTCCCTAAAAATGAATAAAAAAGCAGAATCAAAACCAAATTTTCCTAAAAAAAACTATATGCAAACCAGAAAAAACTGAAAATCTGAAAAAGCAACATGCCCCGAACATAACGATACCCAACATGCATAGGTTCTGTCAAGGAAAGAGTTGCCAAAAACCCCAAAGTAAAGCATGCGCATAACGGTAATTTTACTTCAAAATTTCAGCTCTGCAGACAAAGTGCGCACCTTGTGCTTTTTCTACTAAACCAACCCTTTACATTTGGAATATCCCCCATAAACAATATATTCCCTGAAAGTACACATGTTAAGCTTTCTAAGCGTACCCAGCTTGTTGTAGTGGGCTCATCTTTCTGGAAGTAATATCTCGAAGAATTCTTAGGTTGCACAGAGTTTCACAAAAAAATATATAAAAAAGCAGAATAAAAACAGCTTTTCCTAAAATATCAATATGCAAATAAGAAAAAACAAGCTAAATCTGAAAGCGCAAGGTCCCCCGAGCAGAACAATACCCAACATGCTTAGGTACCTGTAACCTTTTGACTGCCAGTCTACTTGAGATTTTGTCACCCTCTGCTGACAGGATATTTTTCGCCATTTTACGTGATGTTTAACTGTGATTTTTGCAGGAATTTCCAAGAAAATGGCATATTTTCTTTTTGTGTCAGAGTTTAGGCTTTAACATGAAATGTCTTGTTTGTATTTTTTCTACTTTTTAAAATATTTTTAAATAAATAAGTAAAAAAAAATAAAAATATATATGTATATTTTAAATTGTCTCCTTTATTTCAACAAAAACATTTATTTTATTAAAGAAAACCATATTGCATGTGAAAGCCCCATTTCTCCCGATTACAATGATACCACATATGTATCGGTAGCCCCCCGTTCCTGTCCAGGTGATCCCCTAAACTGAAAAGAGCACTTTATAACATTTACAAATGAAATACAACTACTATCCACATAATAAAGGGTTAAATTAAAAAAAATTGGTGTGGGGTCCCCCTTCAAAGGGGGGGGGAGACACCATTTCTTGGGAGAATTTTAAGGGTTTTTTTGGAAGGCAGGTAATGGGGGGTCTCGGGGTTAATGGCAAGTCACCCACTAGCCGCAGGTGACTTGCCAGACCCAGAGCCTTGTGAACTGGTATAGGGGGTCTCATAGATCCCTTACTAGTTCACAAAGGGTTAAAAGTAAAAAAAAAAACACACACAGCGACCCACTTTAAAAATAACTTTATTAAATGTATTTACTTTTTTATACTTACCTCCCATCCATCCCTGTGTCCCACGCTGATCACTTAGGCTTCTGCTCTCCTGCTGCTGCTGGAAGCCTTTTGTGTCTTGCATGTGATGTGTCGACAAATATGAACCTCCCCTTTAGCTAAGCCAGCTGTTGTTAAGTTAAAGGTTGCCCATAGCATTTGGGTGGGCCACACAAACTCCCTGATCTGTGTTGGGGTTATTGGCTGTACACTTCAATCAGACTAAACCTGGTTCTTTGTGCATGATTTAGCTGGTGGTTTATGTGACACAGATGGCAATGTAGAAATTATTTGGCCACCCACACAAGAAGAAGGGCTGTGCGAAATCATGAATGAGAAAAGTGTGGACTAGTTGTGATTTATGTCACTAATAATCTGGTGTTTATTCTTTCCTGATGATGCTGACCTTTTGTGGTTAAAGAATGCATTTGTGACCATTACAAAATATGGCAATGCGTTCAGGGCAATGCTGCTGGACATGTGTGAGACGATGCTGGCTGGGAGAAAAAAATAGTTTGTTAAAGGCCCACAAAGGTTTTTATGATTGGGCATGTTGGCGTTTGTTATTAAACTATTTTTGGACAAATGTATGTGCCTGCTTTGATATGCCCATGTTTTAGGTTTAGTTTATTGTATTTTTACATAAAGCCCCAAACTTCCATTAGCAAGCCACATAATAGGGAGCATGCAGGTAGCCAAAAACAAATGTATTGGTCTGAATCCCAAAAAGTAAAATTAGGGTCAAGGGAGTGATCTGGAAGCTGCATCAACATGAGGTGGGTCAGATGGAGCCAGATCTGGATGTGGCGGGGCTGCTGGTTGGCCATTGGGAGTAATTTCCCTCCTGCTTGAATGGCCGAAAGAAAGGCCAGATGTTGCTCCTGGGCCCATGTCACCTGTTGTTCCTGCTCTGCCTGTTGCTCCTGGACATGTGCTGCCTGCTGTTCCTGCTCCACCCATGTGGTTAGTTAGCCTTGAAGGTTCCTAATTTGTCCCTTGTTCGGTTACCCCTGAGCTAACCCAGAGTATTGTTTAGTGTGTATGGATGAAGGTATTATTAATCTGCTGTTAAAGCCAGGAATAATTTTTTTGGGTGGACCAAAGCAGGGCCACAAGTGCATGGCAGTGTGCTTCTGACACAACTTTGGAACTGGAAGTGTAAAAGGATGCTGTTGAATGCAGCAAAATAGATTCATGTCCTAATGTGTTTGCCTAGGCATGGTGTGTATGTGGGTTTGATTTTGGAGTAGGAGTACACGGTGTAAGGCAACACTAAACTAGCTGCTCTGTGTGCAACAACCAAAGACTGTCCATTAGATGCACTGTCTGCTAGCAGGTCTGGGCTTTGGGACTGTGTTTCCACTGGCTCTGACATGCAACGCAGTAAGCTAAGATTGAGGAGCACACAGCAAACCAGAATTGTATTTGACACCTTGTCTGGGCTTTCTAGCATCTCCCCTCTTGTCCTGGACAAATTTAAGAAGCGTGCTTTAAGCAAATAAAACAAATACGAGTCACACTTCTGTCACTGTACCACCAAATTCAGTACAGAATTCACCCCACCACTGGGTGCAGCAAGCCCATACCAGGCTTTGTGCCTCACATTTCAGGCCATTGCAGCTCTAATAAGTGGTATCACCCAGCCTACCATCTGCCACATCTTTCATGAGGTCATCCTGGCCATATGTGACACACACATAGGACACACACATTGAGCAAGTGATTTGTATTTGGAAGGTTCATCAGTATCTCTAAAGATATATTTCTTTACAGAAAAATACAACACAAGTAGGCACTGCTAACAATGTATGAAGGAAAAGGGGGTGCTCACAACTTACCCAAATATATAAAAAATATACATTTATAGATCAAACATACACATGAAAACAAAATCCAAGGCAGCACTGTTAAAAAAAACTCTCATCAACACTACGTCTAGACCAAATGCTAATAAATTAGAAATATATATAAAGAATATAAGAGGGCCCAGTAATTCATATCCTAAATCCAATTATAAATATAACACCCAAAAATTCTAAAGTAACCCAGTGCTATGTGATACTATCAATTTTTAAGATGTTCAAAGGGGGGCACGTACTCTCTCCTGTTAAAGTGCATAGAAACAAAGTGCTAACGGTGCAACCTATATAAAATTAATATGAAAGAGATATATGTACAATCATTATTATTAAAAACCTTATGAAAGTGTATTTAGTAATCAACATTCCATAAAAGTCGGTTGTTTTAAATCCATAAACTGAAAAAAATCCATAAACTGAGATGCAAACATAAGAGGCTCCAGCCCAGCATGTGCTGCGACTCCACACACAAAAGGGTTGATTCAGAGACAGATACGTCTGGACTTTCATATGTGTCTATGTATGTTTTTGTGTCTGTTTGGCCTTTTTTTTTGTTTTTTACATTTGTTTTTCCATGCGTATGTTCGTTTCCGCTAATGCGTATATGCGCTTTCGATGGACGGATCTAAATAAGATCATTTGCGTTAGTTCGGATCATTTTCCCATCAAAATCAGATATTTTGCATTCGTTCAGATAACTTATGTTATTGGGATGGGCCCAGACAGCTGATTGCCAAGGGACCACCGCCCTATAAAACCGTTTCATTTGCGATACACTTACGGGACCATTTTGCACTCGGCTTGCTTGCTTTTGACCATGTTTTGCGGCTTTGTGGAGGAATATGAGTGCCTCTTCCTTTTATTAATTCCTTAGCATAATGACATATGGCCTCATGAGTTAGCTTGCAACCTAATAAACATTCCATCCACAGCTGTTAAACATGTATTTGCCGACAAATAATTTATTTTCTATTTTTTTACAGGGACCACACGTGCCAGAGTGGCACAACTCAGTGCCAGGGTCCTTCAGTTGGTGGGCGAGATGCAGGAGCAGCGCAACTCGTTGGGGACCACAGATGAAGAATAATGTTCTGGGGCCTGCCATTGCTGTGTATATATTTTAAGACCTGTTGTCTTGTTTTTAAAATTTTTTTTAGATTTTTAAAAATTCAATTTTTATTAAAAAAAAAATGTCTCTGTGTCATTTCCTTTTCTAAATACATTCATTAACCCTTTAACCGCCAGCCTACCTTGAGATTTTGTCACCCATTGTTGCTAGACCATTTTGCACTATTTTGCGCTCCCCATGTTCAACTGTGATTTTTGAAGGGATTTCCCAGGAAAGTGATATATTGTTTTTTTTCAGCAGAGCCTGAGCTTTAACATAAAATGTCTTGCTTGTCATTTTCTAAGTGTATTCTCAATATTTTTGGGTGAAAATTGTGCAATAAAAAAAAAAACTATTTTTTACAATTTGTAGTGTTTTTTTGTAATAAAAAATGTAAGCGGTACCACATATGTATAAGTAGACACCCTTTCCTGCCCAGGAGACTCCCCCTAACTGAAAGAACGCTTTAGGAGATTTTCTGATAAAATACAACTATGCTACGCGCTAAGCGCACCTTGCAGTTTTTCAAGAAAAACAACCCTTTGAAATACCCCCACAAACTATATATTCCCTAGAAGTATACACCTCAGGCTTTCTAGGCATACCAGGCTTGTTGACATGGGTGCAGTTTTCTGGAAGTAATTCCTCAAAGTATTCTTTGGTTTCACAGGGTTTCCCTAAAAATGAATAAAAAAGCAGAATCAAAACCACATTTTCCAAAAAAAAACTATATGCAAACAAGAAAAAAACTGAAAATCTGAAAAAGCAACATCCCCCAAACAGAACAATACCCAACATGCATAGGTTATGTCAAGGAAAGAGTTGCCAAACACACCAAAGTAAAGCATGCGCATAACGGTAATTTAACTTCAGACAAAGTGCGCACTTTGTGCTTTTCTACCAAAACAACCCTTTACATTTGGAATACCCCCCAAAAACCATATATTACCTGAAAGTAAACATGTTAAGCTTTCTAAGCGTACCCAGCTTGTTGTAGTGGGCTCATCTTTCTGGAAGTAATAACTCGAAGAATTCTTAGGTTGCACAGGGTTTCACAAAAAAATGTATAAAAAAGCAGAATAAAAAACACTTTTTCCTAAAATATCAATATGCAAATAAGAAAAAACAAGCTAAATCTGAAAGCGCAAGGTCCCCCGAGCAGAATAATACCCAACATGCATAGGTACCTCTAACCTTTTAACTGCCAGCCTACTTGAGATTTTGTCACCCTCTGCTGACAGGATATTTCACAATTTTGCGTGATGTTTAACTGTGACTTTTGCAGGAATTTCCAAGTGGCATATTTTCTTTTTGTGGCAGAGTTTAGGCTTTAACATGAAATGTCTTGTTTGTATTTTTTCTACTTTTTTTATATATTTTTAAGTAAATAAGTAAAAAAAAACATATATATATATATATTTTTTAAATTGTCTCCTTTATTTTAACAAAAACATTTATTTTATTAAAGAAAACCATATTGCATGTGAAAGCCCCATTTCTCCCGATTACAATGATACCACACATGTATCGGTAGCCCCCTGTTCCTGTCCTGGTGATCCCCTAAACTGAAAAGAGCACAAAAAAAATTGGTGTGGTCCCCCTTCACGGGGGGGGGGGGGGGGGGGGGACACACCATTTCTTGGGGGAATTTTAAGGGTTTTTGGGGAGGCAGGTAATGGGGGGGTCTCAGGGTTAATTGCAAGCCACCTACTAGCTGCAGGTGACTTGCCAGACCCAGAGCCTTGTGAACTGGTATAGGGGTCTCATAGATCCCTTACCAGTTCACAAAGGGTTAAAAGTAAAAAAAAAAACACACAGAGACACACTTTAAAAATAACTGCATTAAAAAATATATTTTTTTTTAATAAGTACCTCCCATCCATCCCTGTGTCCCACGTTGATCACTTAGGCTTCTGCTCTCCTGCTGCTGCTGGAAGCCTTTTATACCTACTGGGTTACAGGTAACATAGGGTTAATTAAAAATGACATAGGGTCCCCCCTACCCAGCATAACCAGCCTGTGACCAGCTATGGGGGCTTGTAGAACAGGGGCAGGAGCCAGCTTTAGTGGCCCCTGGCCCTGCAGGCTACAAGCCAGTATAGCCTAGGGCCACGGCTCTTCTGCCCCCCCCCCTGGGCTTTGGGGAGGCAGGTAATTTGGGGGGCTCAGGGGTTAATGGCAAGTCACCTGCTAGCCGCAGGTGACTTGCCAGACCCCCGAGCCTTGTAAACTGGTATAGGGGTCACATGGAGCCCTTACCAGTTCACAAAGGGTTAAAAGTAAAAAAAACAGACACACACACTTTAAAAATAACTTTATTAAAAAAAAAAAGAAAATTCACTTTACTCACCTCCGATCTTCATCTCCTGTGTCCCACGGCGATCTGATGTCAGTGACGGCTGGGCAGAGAAGGGGGAAGGCAGGCGATCAGAGGGTCGCCTACCTCCCTCCTTCTCTACCCAGCCGTCACTGGCATCTGAGAGCTGAACTGCCGGGTGCCCCGACAACACCCGGCGGTGACGTCATCGGCCCCGACCCCCGAAGGGTAGAAGTCAAGATGGCGGCGCCCATTGGAGCTCTGGAGGGAGGAGGGCTGTTATGCCTCCTCCAGAAAATGCATGGAAGAGCGGGGGGGGGGGGGTGTTCCGAGCCCCCCCCCCCCCCGTGAAGAGGAGAGCTGGAGGGAGCCAGCGGGCATGAAGGTAAGTAAATTTGATTTTTTTTTTTTTACAGGCAATTCTGGCGGCTGCCGGAAAGGGGGGGCACCCTATTTTGGGCACTCCCCTGCAGCCGGAGGAGCCCCAATGGGTGATCGGAGCCCCTCTGGCTGAAGAGGAGACCCGGCCAGACCGAACGAGGGGTCAGGTAAGTGACTTTTTTTTTACTTTTGTTGCTATAAGTGGGGAAAATCAGGCACGTAAAATTTACGTGGCTGGCGTTTAACTGCAGGGGAGGCAGCCACGTAGACTTTACGTGGCTGGCATTTAAAGGGTTAAGGGTGGGTTAACACAAAATGAATGCAAAACACAAAATTTAGATATGAAGATTCGCCAGACAGCAAAGTGATTTAGGTAAGTTTTAGGTGCGGGAAAAGGAAGACTATACTGAGCGCGATGTGATTTAGCTAAGCATTGTAGTAGAAGTGAGTGAACCAAATATGTAGGCGAGCACATTCATGAGTTAATTTTGTAGTGCGCAGGCGTAAGGTCATAACGATTTTCGTCTGGATGACTATTTATAGAAAAAGGAAATCTGAATCTAACGGGAAACGTAAATGATTCGTTCGAGGAGAAGATGGAAAAAGGGCAAAAACGAAAGCCTACGTTGCAACATGAGTAACTCAAACGGAAAACAAAAGCTGGAAAATTCTCGTTGGCATACGAACGGACGAAGACTTTACTGAAGGCTTGCGATGCATGCTTAGAATCACTCGTACACTCATACGCGAGCGGGAAAATGAAAAAAAAAAAACAGATCGACACAAAAACGAAAGTCTTTTTATGTCTCTCTGAATCAACTCTAATGTTTTTAAATAATACCACTTGAATCACATAAACCATATGAAAGACAGGTCCCACAATAGAAACCAAAGATAAAGGATACTGCCATGTTTAAGTTGGCCACAGAAAGGTCCTGGGCCAGAGTGAGTGCAGGCCCCACGTTTTCAGGACCCCTGGAGAAGCTGCAGGCATGTGGCGGAAAACGTAGGCTAATGAGAGGAGGGGGCCACTTATACACCCAAATTGAACAAAACACCCACCAAACTTGTGGTTTTCCTCTACTAGAATTAAAAACCAGGGGTGACAGGTTTAGTGCGTAAGTGACCCCTCCCCCCGCCATTTAGCAAATTAGATGTGGACTGGAATATCCCAAGTGCATCCACATGCAAGAGCAGGACTATATTAGAGGCACTTAATGGAGTGTCTCTAAAACAACTTGTGACATTGCCAACTAGAGGAGATAACATTCTGGACTTAGTTCTGACCAATGGGGATCTGGTGTCCGAGGTCAGGGTTGAAGAAAATCTGGGTTCCAGTGACCATCAATGCTTATGGTTCAGAATAAAAACAGACATTGTGCAATCACACACCAGAACCAAAGTGCTAGACTTTAGGATGACAAACTTCAAGGAAATGGCGGAGTATGTAGAAAGAAAATTAGGTGAGTGGAACAGAGTAGCAGAAGTGAGTGCCCAGTGGTCACTATTAAAAATGGCCATCTTAAAGGCAACTAAGCAATATGTGAAACAAACTAGCAAGAATAAAAGGAAGAAGAAACCATTATGGTTTACTAGGGAAGTCAGCACTATCATAAAAGATAAGAAGTCTGCCTATAAGAAGTATAAAGTAAGTGGAAGTGTAGCTGACAGAGAGGCATATAAAATTAAACAGAGGGAAGCAAAACTAATTATAAGGACTGCTAAAGGGCAAAAAGAGGAAGAAATGGCCAAATCTATGAAGAGGGGAGATAAAACCTTTTTCCGATATATTGGTGAGAGAAAGAAGAAAAACAATGCAGTCTCAAAAACTAGAAATAGGGAAAATAAATATATTGACGGAGATAAGGCTGTGGCTGACCATCTGAATAGCTACTTTTGCCCGGTATTTTCAGATAGTAGCAGGCAAGGCCATAGCACAACATCCAGCTGGGAGGGCACAGCTCCAGAGTTTCTGGAGGCTGATGTCTTAGCCGAGCTGGCACAACTAAAGGTAAGTAAAGCAATGGGTCCAGATGGAATCCACCCCAGAGTTCTAAGGGAACTTAGGTTTGTGATTGCAGCCCCTCTGATTTACTTAACCATTCCCTTTCAGCTGGTGAGGTTCCAGATGATTGGAGAATGGCCAATGTTGTACCAATCCATAAAGGGGAGTAGAGAAGAAGCCAGTAATTACAGGCCAGTTAGTTTAACATCTACAGTGGTCAAATTAATGGAAACACTCTTAAAAAAACAGATAATTTCCCATCTAAAAATTAATGACCTATTGGACCCAAAACAGCACGGCTTTACTGAGGGCAGATCATGTCAGACCAATCTTATTGATTTCTTTGACAATGTCACTAAAGTGTTAGATGAAGGTGGTGCTGTGGATATCGCCTATCTGGATTTTAGCAAAGCCTTTGACACTGTACCACATAAGGAGCTCATAGATAAGTTATTGAAGGTAGGACTCAATCCCTGGATAGTTCAGTGGATTTCCAGTTGGAAGGGATCGGTATCGGAGCGTTGTTGTAAATGGTGTGCAATCTGAACAAAGGCGAGTTACAAGTGGTGTGCCGCAAGGCTCTGTCCTTGTCCCCATTCTTTTTAATATATTTGTAAGTGACATAGGAGAAGGCTTGATAGGAAAAGTTTGTCTGTTTGCTGATGATACAAAGGTTAGTAATAGGGTGGATATTCCTGGAGGTGTCTGCAACATGGAAAATGATTTAGCTTTACTGGATAGATGGTCAAAACTGTGGAAACTAGAGTTTAATGTCTCTAAATGTAAAATCATGCACTTGGGTAGAAGGAATCCCTGCTCTGAGTACCGTATGGGCAGTACTGTGTTAGCCAGGACCTTGGAGGAGAGAGATTTAGGGGTACTGATTACTGATAGCTGCAAGATGGGTGGACAGTGTAGCCAGGCAGTGGGAAAAGCAAGCAGGATGCTCGGCTGCATAGCTCGAGGCATCACCAGTAGGAAGAGGGAGGTTGTGATGCCGCTGTATAGAGCCGTGGTAAGGCCACAGATAGAATACTGTGTGCAGTTCTGGAGACCTTACCTGCAAAAAACATTATTCAAATAGTACGTGTCCAAAGGCGGGCAATGAAAATGGTGGAAGGACTTAAACTTAAAACTTATCAGGAGAGACTTAAAGAACTTAATTTGTACAGTCTGGAGGAAAGAAGGGAGAGGGGGGACATGATTGAGACCTTTAAATATGTGAAAGGATTGAATAAGGTTCAGGAGGGAAGTGTTTTTAAGAAGAAACTTAACGATAGAACAAGGGAGCACAACCTGAAGCTAGTCGGGGGGAAGATCAGGAGCAATGTTAGAAAATATTATTTTACAGAAAGAGTAGTAGATGCTTGGAACAAACTTCCAGCAGAGGTAGTTGAAAAATCAACAGTCACTGAATTTAAACATGCCTGGGATAAGCACACATCTATCCTAAGATAAAGAGTACATACAGTATACACATAAGGGCAGACTAGATGGACCGTATTGTCTCCTTCTGCCGTCAACCTTCTATGTTTCTATGTTTCTATTAATATGGATTTGTATCATTAGTACATTTTTCGCCACGGTGCTCCTTTAAGTCCTAGTCCCTGCCTCCTTCAGGATGGCCACTTGAGGGGATAAACAAATAATCTAGGTTAAAAGCGAGATACTGAATGAAGGACCCTTCTTCCGAAGACCTGTTGGGTAACTGACAGGAGGTCCAGTCTATAGTGCCTAAGAAATGTATTAGCAGAAGATCACGTGGCTGCCTTGCAGATTTCTACCACAGAAGCCCCTGCTCTTTCTGCCCAGAAAGTGGAGACTGCCCTGGTGGAATGTGCTGCAATGTAAGAAGGCGGTGTGTCATACATGTGTAGGGCCACCAGGCAATGGAAGACTTGGAGGGCGGCCATCCCTAAATTTTCCCACTAAATAAGACGAAGAGTCTGTCTTTATTTAAGTGTGTGTTTGTTCTAAGTAGAGCACCATCCTACTGATTATTCCTAAAGGATGGAAGAAAAATGTCCAGCGATCTGTGAAAAGTAGTGGCAACTTTTGGCAGATACAAGGGATTGGGTCTAAGGATGGCCCTGTCTGGGTCCTAAGAGTACTTACTGCCAGACCCATTTCAAATCCCTCCTGTAGAAATTCCAGGACTGGTGCTAAATTGTTGCTGTTCGCCTTACAGAAAGAACAAAATATTTTCTAGACCTTCAAGTAAATGTGGATTATTTGCTACTTTCTACTAGGTTCTGTATCACCCTTGAGGAAAATTCATTCTTTTTAAGATTGTCCTCTCAGAATCCAGACAGGCAGTTAAATTCAGATTCTGGATATTTGGACCATGAGTTAATAAATCTGGTTACTGGCGTAACAGGCATGGACTGTCTCTGGACATGTTCATTAGGAGTCACGGATTTCTCAAGGGAGAAATCCACTAATAAAGAGTGACCAGTAATTTGAGTACTGCGAGGCAGAGAGACTATGAATATGCAGTAAACTGTGTTTATTGTGAGAAACAAGCAAACATTCACTCTCAGAGTGCTATACATAAACAAGGTGCAGTGAGGAAAACATACATGCATGAGAGATCCAGTCCGAAGTCCAAGAAGGAAAACAGAGCAAACAGGAGGGAAAACAATGGCTGAAAAGGTCCTGGGTTCTGAGTTTGGGTTTCAAGAATCCGGGTTCAGTTCTGGGTACAGAGTTCAGGTTTCTGAAGACAGAGTCAATGCTGATCCGCTGACTGCATAGCAGCATCAGCATATAAAGGCCAGAAACTAATTAGCACAGGTGCTGGCTGATTTCCGGGAGCTCTGTAGAACAGCGCCACCTGCTGGTCAAGCTGCATACCACAGAGAAATGTTTCAGAAAGAAACAGGCGAAGGCTGTTCCAGACATGACATTAGGCCTGCGAACCAACCTCTTTTTGGTCAGGCTGGCATGATCAGTATCACTGTTGCTTTTTCTTCCGTGATCTTTCTTATTATCTGCAGTAGAAGTTGAAGATGGGGAAAGGCGTAGGCTAGAGAGAAATTCCAGTCTTATGCCATGATGTCTGACATTTCCTGTGCTGGGCTGCTGCAAACAGATCTATTTGGGGATACCCCCATCTTAGTGCTATCTGCCTAAAGACTTCCTGATCTAACACCATTCCGACTGAGATACTTTGATCCAGCTCAGAAAATCTGTCACTACATTCATTGATCCCTTCAAGTGCACAGCTGAAAGGGATCTTAAGTGGTGTTAAAGGGGAAGCAGGAAGGAGGATGCCAGCTCTTGTAGGACTACTGATCTGATGCCGCCTTGTCGATTTACATAAGCTACTGTTGTGTTATTGTCTGATCTCACCTGCACATCCTTTCCCCTCAAAATATGATGCAAATGGAAAAGGGCCTGCTCTCCCGCTTTTAATTCCCTGAAGTTTGAGGATCTTCCCTGAAACTCCTTTGACCACTGTCCCTGGACATGTATATAGTCTAAATGGGCGTCTGTGGTTAATACTAAAGGCTGTGTCTGTTTCCAATCCCTGCTATCCTGCAGGGTCCGACGATCGAGTCACCAGAGCAGACTGTTGTTCACTGATTCGGGTAAACTTACGCAGTTCTTGTTATCCCAGACCTGTAGCAGAAAAGAAAAGCCTGAGGGGTCTGGAGTGTAGTTGAGCCCATGTCACTGCAGGAATTGCTGATGTCATTAGACCCCAAATCCTCATGATGTCTCTCAGGGATGCAGATTCTTTTTGACAAAGCCAACATAAGTGTGTTATTAATTGTCTTGTCTTGTCTGATGGGAGAAAAATCTTTTGTTCTGCACTGTTTGCACCCTAGATATCTTCATCTCCTGGAGGGGACTAGGTTTGGTTTCTCTAGGTTTACAATCCAGCCTAGTCGAGCCAATAGGGTCTGTGTCAATGAGAGGGGTAGGAGCTCCGTTCCCTGTTAATAGGAGGTTGTCTAGAAAATGAAAAATGGACATTTCCTAAACTCACAGGGCGCTTATTACTTCGGACAGAATCTTGGTGAAGATCCGAGGAGATTCCAAATGGTAAGGCCCTGTACTAAAAGTGTAGGGCAGTCGAATCTAGGAGGATTGCAAACTTTTTGGTCTCTGTGGAGCTTTGCTTCTAGCCTTTTTTTTGGTCTGATGGGAAATGTCCTAGACCTTTCCGAAGATCAGGAGAGTGTAGCATCTAATTCAGAGCCAAACATAAGGTTCCCTATCGAAAGGGATTCCACATAACTTGGCCTTAGATGCTAGGTCCCTTTGCAATGTTCTTAATCATATGGCTCTTCAGGTGGAACTGACAAGGGCAGTATTTTTTTCCGTGGCTCCAACTGTCTTGGCTGAGGCGTCTTCTAAGAAGAAAATAGCTCTGAACATGCACAGCAGAGTCTTTAAAAGAGATTGTTTGGGTTTGTCGCTTTCAATATACCCTTTGAGATTCTGGAGCTAAACCCCTAGGTTCTAGGCAACACAATCTGATGCTAGTGCTGGCTTTAAAGTAAAAGCAGCCACATCCCAAGCTCTTTCAAGGATTCCGTCGGTGTGTCTATCCATGGGATCATTTAAAGTGCCGGAGTCCTCAAAACTGAGGTCAGAAGACCTAGAGACCTGTGCCGAAGAACATTTGGACCAGGTTTCACATGCTGTCTCCTCAACAGGATACTTGCCATTTCCTCCAAACCCCTCGTTTAAGGAGCCCTCAGCTGAGGAACCCATGCCCTCAGTCTCGCCCATCCCCTGACTCTGACTCATAGTTGGGGGAGGATGTGATGAAACTGGCCAAGAGAAAACAGGAGTGGAGGGAAACACTGAGGAGCCTGCCTGGGAAAAACCCAAAGGGGAACAGATCCTCACTTACAACCCCGAGATGCCAGCGACACTGCATGATCCATTGTATGCCAAATATCCTTTTCCCTCAGATCTGGTTAATTTATGGTCTCTCCCTCCTGTGGTGGACACTCCAGTTTCAGGACTTGCTAATGCTACTGTTATGTCTTCCTCTGATAGCGCCTGTTTAAAGGAACCAGCGGAGAAGCGCATAGATCAGGTGGCTCGCCATGCATTTTCCATTGTAGGGGCGACTTTATGGCCAGCTTGTGCCACTTCCATAGCATCTTTGGCAAGTAGAAGGTTACTAAAACAGCTGGACCGGGTCTTGGAGTCATTCACGAGATTCATGTCCCAATTGATTAAGACCAGCTTAAAGATTAATAAATGTGTCATATCTGCTATGGATGATTTGGTTAGCCAGAGGCTTAGCTTTGCTATTGGCATTAAGGCGTTTCTAATGGCTATAACAATGGTCAGGGGATGCGGCCTCCAAGAAGTCCCTAACGGGACTCCCCTTTCAAAGGGGACGATTGTTTGGGGAACTTCTGGATGACATGGTAAAGGAGGCAACGGGTGGTAAGTCTACTAAACTTCAGCAAAAAAGGAAGTCTACCCCATTTTATCCTCTGATTCTCAGCTGTTTTGCAGGGCAGAGGTTCCGCCTCTTCAGGTTAACGCAGGGAATTCTGAAAGGGGCCTAATACCCAGAGTAAGGCAAGATCGTTTTGTCAGAATAAGACAAAGCCGGGCGGCGCTCGTGAGCAGCCGAGGGAGATGGCAGCAGCCTGAACCGGCTCCTCACTGGGCAGGGAATTTCGCCGCAAATACAGTGATTTGAGCAGCGGTGTTTGGCTAGCAGGATCGGGGAACCCCCAAGAAGCACAGGGGGACAAGCAGAGGTGCAGGGGGCAGCAACCCCGTCCAGAAAACCGGAGCATTCGTCCCGACGCCGAATCCAAGATGGCGGCCGCACTCTGAGGCAGGCACACCTCACATCCAGCCTGCGCAGCCTGGACCCAGCACAGGACACGGAGGTCCCAGATCAGTCGGCGTCTGGGGTTGTTGGGAGCACCAGAGAGCTGCCTAATAGAGGTGAGGCTTGAATATCAGAGGCACGGAGCATACGCCCAGGGCCCCCAGCAGCACTTAAGATGGCAGCTACACGCTGAAGCAGGCACCACCTCCCAGCCAGCCAGCACATCCCAGACCGGATGCAAGGCACAGCGGCCCGAGTTTATCTGCCTTTTGTGGGCACTGAGAGCGTCAGGGAGCCGAATAGCGGAGAGGGGAAACTTGCCCAGAACCCCCCGGCGAAATCAAAGACGGCGGCCGGGCCACACTGATACGGTCACAGCCCCCAGCCAGCAGTCTAACGCAGCACAGCAGCAGCCCCTGAGGTGGTGGTCCCTGGAGGAGTTGGGAGCACCCAGGAATCGGGCTGCAGGGAGAGGGAGCTGGCCCCAAGAGACACTATACCCCCACCCAGGACCCCCAGCAAATTCTGAGAGGGCCGTCACAGCCCGAACGCAGCAGCCCGCCTGCCACAGGTAGCCCATCCTCGGCGACACCTAAAGTGCGGCACTAGAAGCACGGGGACCAATCACCCCATACACCTCCTGAATAAACCCAGGCAGCGAATGGGGCGCAGGGATTGGAGCAAGTCGGCGCAGACCCCAAGACCCCCTACGCGCACAACAGGCTCTAAGATGGCAGCCTCCACAAGATCTGTACCTAGGCTGCAGCTGTCCCTTTCCCCGATACCATCACCAGAATTAGTGGATTCTCAGCCAGAGTCACAGCTGGAATCCTAAACTGCAACCCCGGAGCCCCCGCTATCGCCACGTGCAAGCCCAGGCATACGAGATGCAGAGCTGCTAGAAAGATTTAAATGTGTCTTGCAGCAAGAGCTAGAAACAGCCACTGAGAAACTCTCTGCCACCTTTAAAGCAGAGAGACTTGAGGTCCCGTACATCAAAGCTGGAACACCAAATGACCGACACTACCTCTGTTCTGGAGGAGCATGATGCAAAGATTCAAACCAGCAGGGCCGAGTTATCCTCTGCCCTCCAAAAGATAGAGGACTTAGAGAACAGATCCCGGCGCAGCAATTTAAGTTTCAGGGGGTTGCAAGAATCTATCGTCGACCTTAAATCTACCATCACGGCCCTAATTCAGGAATTGATCCCGGCAATTCCAGTTGACCGCCTGGAGATGGATAGGATTCATCGTGCCCTGGGCCCCCCTAGAGCAGATAGCCAGCCCAGAGATGTCATCGCTAAGTTCACCTTTTATAACACCAAAGAACTGATCGCCCAGACCGCTAGGACCCGCAACAACTTGGTCTTCCAGTCCTACAAATACCAAATCTACTCTGACCTAGCCCCAGTGACCCTACAGAAGCGCCGCCTGTTAAAGACACATCTTCTGGTTCTCCAATCGCATCAAATAGTGTACAAATGGGGGTTCCCGTTTAGACTATCCTTTACATATATGGGCCGCTCGCATGCAGTTAGAACCCCGGAAGAGGCCTCTGAATCGACGCGAGCTACCCGGAGGGACCAGCGGACCAGCAGTCTGCGCCCCTATCCTGTCTCGACCTCATCGCGAGCAATAGTAACCCGCCACCTTGACAACGGTTGACTAGGGACAGAGGGTTGAACAATCCACCAATAGTGCCGAATGACCCCAATATCCGATGACCACGTGAAGCATCTCAGGACTTTTTCTTTGTCCGTTTGGCCCACTTCCCCCTGAGGGATCCCACTCTTCCCCTTTCCTTTTTTCCCTCCTATAGGTACTGTCGGGATCCTCGGTGGACTGTATGGAGGTAACTGACCTGGTTATGTTGGGGGCACCCGCCCGCTACTGGGGGAGAGGTACATTCCTCTCCCTTCGGTCGGTGGGGGGTGAGGGTTCCCAACACCGGGATGTTTTATTGTTACATGTTTTGCCTCCATTTTATGCAATGTTATTTGCGGCCGTTAAGCAATTGTTTTTTCTCAACCGTTATTTTGTTAGCCTGCGCAGGCGTTGGTTTCTTGATGTTGTGGTTCGGCCATGGGTTGCTGTGTTGGGGCGATGGTCTCTGCTACCCAACTCCCCCCTCCCGCCTTGAGAGAGACCATGCTGACAGCGGGACCCCCTGGTGGGCGACCAGCTGCGCGGGTGCTGGAGACCATTCGGACCACCATTTGGCCGGACGGGCCCCTGGGTGAACAAATTTGTTTTTATTTAATCTGCTTTGACTGTTATATGACTTTGCGCCTCCACGTCGAGAGGTTGGCCATGTGGAGTGTGTCATTCGCGGTCCGTTATGGCCGGCTCCCGACGGGGGTGCACTTGCTCTTTGGTTAAACGAACTGAAGAGGTACACCTCTTATAGTTAGCCCTTAGTGGAATGCTGGTGTTGGATTGGTCTGAGGCCGGTCCCGGTACCTCCTGAGCAAGAAGCAGGATGAATGACGTGTGTGCTTTTGTAGCATAGAACTGTGTGATGATCCGAGTGACTATAAGCACAGAGCTCTGATTTGACTGACTACATTTGCACCCCCTCCTCCCCCCCCCCTTACATTTTGTTGTACACGGTGTCGGCCCTAAGCCGCTACGGATAACTTTACAGCAGCCTGCCCAGAGGCGACCCCCCTCTAGGAACCCAGAAAACTTCCGGTTGTGGAATACCCCCGGAAGGCACCTACTGACTCTCCCGGAATCACCAACTTCTTCCCCCCATCCCCTTATTTTGGGGACACCACCTGTGGTGGCAGGCCTCGGCGCCCCCACATTACACGGGGTGTGCCTGAGGTACTTTACTGCCTGAACTCTACAGCACCCACTGTCACCCCTTCTACCCCACACGCACTTGCCGATCCCTAATCTTTCCCTAATCTCAAACACCCCACCCCCCTACTTTTTTTTTTCCCCACCCCTTCTCGTTCTTCCTAACGCCTGGCCCTGCCTGTTTTTTAGGGGAACTGCCACCATGAGCCAAGCCTCAAGTTCACCGAACAGAACTGATCTAAACTTTAAACTGCTTTCGCACAATGTGCAGGGTTTTAACTCCCCGCACAAGGGGACCAAAGCGTTCCACTATTACAGGCAGATGCAGGCTGACATTTTGTGCCTCCAGGAGACGAGATTCTCAACCACAAGCTCCCCAAAGTATCTAAACCCGCATTACCCAACATTCTTTTTGGCCTGTCACACGGAGAAAACCAGGGGTGTGGTCATTGCATTTCGACGCAACACTCCATTTAAATGTGAGGCGACAGTGGCTGACCCAACTGGTCGGTACATAATTGTGATAGGAAGCTTAAATGATACACAGATGACCTTTGTGTCGTATTATGCGCCCAATACTTATCAAGCGAACTTTTTTTCACACCTTTTAAAGAATATAAAAGAACATAGCAAAGGGTTACTAATTATAGCTGGGGACTCCAATATAGCACTAGATCCTAAGTTGGATAGGTCACCCCAGCAGGGCAGAGGCCATTCCTCACCGCCCATGCAGCAACCCCCGAATCGCATCAATGCCATGCTGAAGGACGCCACTCTGATAGATGTGTGGCATGACCTGAACCCTAAAACGCGGGATTACACCTTCTACTCGAATCCCCATAACTCGTTTTGCAGAATTAACCATATCATGGTACCCCAGGCTGTATTACCTATGATTGGCAAATGCCAGATTCTAACCTCACCCTGGTCTGATCATGCTCCAGTACTCGAGGCCACTCCCTCCACCTCTAGGCCATTCAAGTGGAGACTAAATGACTCCATGCTCACAAGCAAGGAGACCCATGACCAAATCCTTCAGTCCCTTAAAAACTACTTTGCAATAAACACTGACTCAGCTACGGTGGTAAGCGTATGGGAGGCCCACAAGTGATTAGAGGGGAGCTCATTCTCTAGCCACCTCTCTTAAAAAACGCAGAACAGAGAGAATTGCTCAACTAACAACCAGCCTAGAGCAGCTACAATCTGCCTGGAAGGCGAACCCCTCAAGGGAACTTACAAAGAAAGTAGATGAGGTTAATATGCAACTTAACGTAGCGTTAGACGAGATAGCAGAAAAGAGGCTTAGGTGGGGCAGGCAGAAGATGTACGCGAGGGCCAACAAACCCGATACCCATTAGCAAACAAGCTCCGATACTCAGGGCTGAGGCAATCCCCAATTATGTTACGATCTGCGGAAGGGTCCAACACTGCTAACCCCGTCAAAATTGTTGACATTTTTAAAAGGATGCTGGGCAAGCTTTACGCGGCACCCCAGGTGTTCCCTCGAGAAAGAGCCACTAAGTTTCTGGTCTCGATCTCATTCCCTGAGGTGACAGAAACTCATAGAGCTAATCTTGAAGCAGAGATCTCTGTCCCAGAAGTTTTAAAGTCAATCAAAAGTTTTAAGGCTTCCACGGCACCGGGACCCAATGGCTTCTCTAACTTATACTATAAGAAATTTGCCGCGGAGCTAGCCCCTCACCTAGAAAGAATGTTTAAACTCCCTTAAGGAAAAGAGTACATTGAACCGAACCTCTCTGGAGGCATTCATAAGCATGATCCCGAAACCGGACAAAGATCACTTAAACCCACAGAATTATAGACCCATGTCGTTGCTTAATGTAGATCTTAAAATACTGGGGAAAATTTTGGTCTCTAGGATTAATGAATTCTTGGGTACACTGATCAGGAAGGATCAAGTGGGGTTTGTACCTAAAAGGTAGGCTTCAGATAATATTCGTAGAGTAGCTCACTTGATCAAGCTAGCCCAGCAGAGGGAAATCCACAGCTTTCTCGTGTCATTAGATATGCAGAAGGCATTTCCCTATCGTGGGATTATATGTCCCTTGCCCTTCAGAAATGGGGATTTGGAAGCAACTTTCTAGCATGGATATGGTCCATATATTCATCTCCCTCAGCAAGAGTTCAGTATGGGGGTTACTTTCTGACCCATTCCCAATCAGCAGAGGTACGCGGCAGGGGTGCCCGCTCTCTCCGGTGTTATTCGTCTTGGCCCTGGAACCGCTGGCAATTGCAATCAAGACACACCCGGATATAACGGGGATAGAGTTAGCAGGATGTCACCACAAAGCATGCCTTTTCGCAGATGACATTTTGCTAGTCCTTTCATGACCCAATATCTCGCTGCCCAATGTCCTCCACCTCTTAGATGATTTTTCGCAAATCTCAGGCCTCAAAGTCAACAAAGAGAAATCCTTGGGGTTAAATGTAAACGTCCCCTCCTCAGACGCTGGGATCGCTTCAATCCAACTTTCCCTTCCGTTGGGCCCCGGGGACATTTTCATATCTGGGGGTTAAGGTCACTCCTTACTACCATACCCTATACCAGGCTAACTACCCCCCCCCCCCCTCTTTCGCTCTCTGAAAACCACGCTTGATTCTTGGCAGGGTCATGGGATCTCATGGATAGGAAGGATAAATGCGGTAAAAATGACCCTTTTACCCAAAATGCTTTACTATTTCAGGACGCTCCCTGTTCAAATCCCCTCGTACCAGATTAGAAGCATGCAGAATAGCATAATGAGGTTTGTCTGGGGAAGTACCAGGCCGTGTTTAGACACAGGACAGAGGGAGGGCTGGGGGTTCCATGCGTGAGCAGATACTACTTGGCCGCCCAAATTGCGCAGTAACATAGCTTACATCTCAAAGTGGAAATCCCTCTCTGGGTCTCCTTAGAAGCAATGGCATGCGATCCCATCCCCATAGATAGCTTAATCTGGACCCCGCCGCAGTATAGGCCCCGCATTATATGTTCAATCTTAAACCACTCCCTCCGTGTATGGGACAGAGTGAAGTACTCGGGGAAGCTGATCTCACCGCATCTCCCAGCAATGTGACTATTTAGGAACCCCTGGTTTCCTCCAGGGATGGAGAATCCTGAGGCATTTGCGTGGTGGAAGCGGAAAGGTATTAATAAAGTTCATCATCTAATAGATAGGAAAGAAATAATTCCTTGGCCCGCATTAGTGTCAAAGGAAAATGCAACTACTGCTGAATGTTTCAGGTATATCCAGATCCGCTACTGGCTAGCTCCCCTGCTAAAGAACAAAACCCCTGGGGTAGATAAAATGACCTTTGAGAGGGTGTGCCTTCGGGGGACACCAACACCAGGCCTTATTTCTATGATCTATGCTCATCTCACGACATTACCAGCCAATCTGAAACATGGATATATAATAAAGTGGGAATCTGAATTTGGTTTTGGATCGGAAAGAATGGACGGATATCTGGGCAGGAATTAACAAATGTTCAATAAACATCACCACGTTAGAGGCGGCGTATAAAATGCTTACGAGGTGGTATCTGGTACCGTCCCGCGTGGCGAAAGCAATTCCAGGGTATCCGCCAACCTGTTTCCGAGGCTGTTCCGCAGAAGGGACGGTTCTCCACATCTGGTGGGATTGCCCGAAGGCTCGGAGGTTCTGGTCTCGGGTCTTTGGCTTGCTATATACTCTCCTACATATTAACTTACGAAGGGACCCCTGGGTTGCTTTGCTACATGTGAAGCCAGAAGGTATCACCAAGCCCCAACACGCCTTACTGACTCAGGTCATGCTGGCAGCAAAACTAGCTATTGCAAGCTCATGGAAAAAAAGGGAACGTTCAATTTCAGATGATAAAAGAGAGGCTGAATGGTATTTTTATTAGCGAAAAACTGACCAGCATCCTGAGAGATTCCCATGAGAAATTCATGAAGATTTGGAGCCCTTGGGTGGAATACTCGTTTCCAGATTTGAGAGAGGCCCTGCTGCAGTGAGAAATGGCCTGAAAACCCTCCCCCCCTAAATGTATATATGCATGTGTGCACCCCCTTCCCCCTCTCTTCCCCTTTTTTTTCTCCTCTATCTCCCTCTCTTCTTTCCCTCATGTTTCCCGTCTGTCCCCCTCCTCCCTATTTGTTGCCTACCGTACCCTCCCCTTGCCTAGATCCCTTGGCTCCCCCACCCCCCCTGACACCAGAGGGGTGGCGGTGTGGAGAGCTTGAGGCAGGAGAGGACAATCTACCTGCCTGTCAATTTGACTATCAGTTAATAGATGCCAATTTTAAGTCACTCATGTTGATACACACTTAAATTCTAGGAGTCCAATCACTTTAATTGTGCCTTAGCAACTTACTGAAAATGGCGTGTCTGTATGAGAAACTGTATGAAGAATGACAATCTATGTTCTGTAACTGTTTATTTGTAAAAGAACAATATGTCATACTGTTTATCTTTTATACCAAAAAATGACAATAAAAAGATTGAAACAGAATAAGACAAAGCCCCCTGCTAGGCCCTCTCAAGCATGGGGGGGGTGGCTTCTGCAGTTTGCGCCCGTTTGGAGGCGCCATGTGTCAGATCTATGGGTACAGGAGGTGGTGTCCTCAGGTTGCAAGATTGAGTTGGGAGTCAGGCCTCCCCAGAGGTTTCTTTGGTTAGGGATATCCCAAAATCTGGGGAAAGCAGCAGCCTTGAAATTCGATGTAACGTACCTTTTGCAGATAGGAGTAATCCATCAGGTTCCCTTCTCAGAGAGGGGTCAAGGTTTTTACTCCAATCTGTTCACAATCCCCAAGAATTACAGTTCTGTGAGCCCAATATTAGACCTCAAGAACCTAAACAGGTTTGTCTGTCCGAAGCATTTTCACATGGAGTTACTAAGATCCACAGTGATGTCGCTAAAGCCGAGAGAATTTATGTCCACAGTGGATCTAAAGGATGCATATCTCCACATCCCAATTTTTCCGGGTCATCAAAAATATTTGTGCTTGGGGGGTGTGGCTTGGCCATGAAGGAGTGAGGAGGCACCTTTTAGAGCTCTGCTGCGGCCCCTGATTATATAGCAGATTTTGGCTGATTTAACCCCCCAAAACCCGCAAATGGGGAACGGAAAGAAGAAGAGAGCGGGGGGACCCACCAAAAAGCCCCTAAGAAGGCGATCAATACCATCTTTAAGCTCCAACACCCGGCGGGCCCCGACCAGCAAGATGGCACCCATCAGATCCAGTGGGGGAGAGGAGCGCCGAGGGAGACTGGAGGCCGGAGGGGAGGATGCGGGGCTCCGTGGAGCGGGAGGTATGCCGCTTACCTTACCCCTGCAGCCTGGACCGGGAACCGCTATCGGCGTGGAGGGCGCATCTGCGCTCCATCAGAGTGAAGGGCGGCAGACGCCGCGACGTGATCCCGCCGCTGAGGCGGGGGAAGAGCCGACAGGCGCATGATGAAGCGTGGCGCGGGGAGCGGCCGGGTGAACAGCTCTCCCTCGAGGGGGGGCGATCCGCAGTGCCACTCATAGCGAGGCGCTTGGAGCCTTCGCACGTGCCCTCACAACACAGGAGGGGGGCTCCCTGCAGCAGCCTGGGTGAAAGCCAGCACACAGGGAAGGGTGAAATAAATGTCTGCACCACTTGAGTGCCCCCTCAAACACACAGTCCCACGTCCCCTGAGACAGCTTTTCATTCCCAGTCACCAATAATGAGCCCCACATGGGGAGACAGCCCTAAATGCAATGAAGCGGTTGTGTGGGCGGACGTTCATCCGAATCCTGTGGCCTCTGCTTCTCCATGCACACCAGCTCGGACGCCCTCCGGGGCCTTGAGTGGTCGCCCGGACCCAGCGTAAATTCACCAAGCTGTTTGTCCCCAGGCCCGGGGGACCCAAACTATGCCGGATCTGCCCAGGCTGGGGAAGGTCCATCTTGCTCCTCACTCGGGATGCCCCCGTCCCAGACTCCAATCAGACAGCTGTTCCCACAGCCAGCTATTGACCCCAGTATCCGAGCTATTCTGCAGTGCCTTCCGACCAAAGCCGAGCTTAAGGCGGACATGGAGGCGGTCGCGTCTAGAATCGAATGGGCTCTACGCAGAGAAATCGAGGACCTACAACAAAAATCTTCTGCTCTGGATACCAAAGTCACGTCGCTCGAAGATTCCCGCACAGACCACGAAACGCGCCTGGCGGCCCTGGAGAGAGCGCAAGAGCTTCACCATCCTCCGGCTTCAAACAGACGATCAGGGGAACAGAAACAGGCGTAACAACCTGAAGATTCGAGGTATCCCCGAATCGGTCAGATCAGAGACGCTGCGCCCATTGGCAATGGATATGTTTAACTATACTGGGGAGACCACCAGACGCTGAACTGCTCATTGATAGAATCCATAGAGTAGCTGGTCGCCCGGCGGGGGACCCCCAGGCCCCCCGGGACGTCCTGTGTAGAATCCATTTTTTTACCATCAAGGAGGACATCCTATGCCTGGCTTGGGAAAGAGGATGATTCGAATGGAAGGGCTCGCAAATCACGATCCTACCGGATGTATCACGACGCACCCTGCAGATGAGGCGCATGCTCCGTCCTCTCCTCGACAAGATAAGTGAGGTCGGGGCCTCCTATAAGTGGGGCCACCCTTTCCATCTGAAGTGCGCAAGGACAACTCCACGTTCACCCTCAGAAGCAAGGAGGATTTGCCAGGATTGTTTGTCTTCCTGGGCTCGGATCCGATACCGGTTCCGGACTGGCTGGCGGTTGACCCCGGAGACGGAGAAGGATCATGGAGTGCTAGCCCCCCCTCCTGCCTTTGCCTTGCTCCCCACTCTGGTGACTTTTGCCTATGTTTTTCCCGCTGCCCCCCGCGCCCCGCCCCCGTGCTCCTGCGAGCACCCACCGAAGAAGGACGTGCTCCAGTATGACTATGAGACACAGTATTGATTAGACTATCTTGGGTTCTCAGGATGGGGCGGGGGTTTGGGGCATGTGTGCGAGCCTTCTCCCCTGGTCTGCGTGGCCGGGCTGGGCTCTCCCCCAGTCCTGAATGGGCCTCGTTGGGCGTTGGGGGGGGGCTGGCTTGGTCGGGCCATCCGGGGGGGGGGGGTATGCCCTGTTTTTGTGCTCACGGTGGGGTGGCGCCCCCTGGAGATTGGGGAGTAATAATAGTTGGCCGTGGCCCATTTATGGTGTTAGTCCTGAAGTTGTTTGTGGCTACAATTCCCGCTTGTTTACGATATGTTCGAGAGTACGGGGAGGGTTCCCGGGGAGTTACAGTTGATGCTTGTTTGGAGAGGGCGGCTGTCTTCTTCTGCTCCTAGGCGGGTGGGGTGGGAGAGGAGCCTAGTCATTCACCACGAGTAGATGGGGGCTTGCTCCTGAGTTGTGAAGCCTCTTTCCCCAATAACTGTCCCATGCTGTCCTGTTGGATCTTGGCCGGCAGGCGTGTGGTGTTCGGGGACTCTGTCCTCAGTTCTCTTGTTTGCCTTCCTCTGTAAAGGAAGGGCTTATTAGGTTTCTTGCTCTAATTCTCATAAACTCTTTCTGTTCCCTCGGGGTGCTAATCTTTCGTTCTACTCTTCATCCTTCTGTCTCACCTCTTTTCCTGTTATTCCTTGGGGTCTTGGTCCTTGGTTTGGGTCCTACACCCCCAGTGCCTTGGTTTCTTCTGGGTCCTCTGCGACCCCCTGATTACTGCACTTTACCCCAGCCCCAAGCCATAATCCCAGATAACCGGCTAACATGGCAACTATCAAGTTTTGTACCTTTAATGCCAAGGGGTTGAATATTCCTAAAAAGAGGGCAAAAATATTGTATAGATTCCACAAAGAAAGGGTAGACGTTATAATGCTGCAAGGGACACATTTTTGTCAGGGGAAAATTCCGGAAATCCGAAACAGGTACTATGACAGATGGTTTCACAGCCCCAATCCAGAGAATAAATCAAAAGCAGTGTCCATAGCACTTCATACTTTATACTCGAAAGTAGACCTGAATGGCAGATATTTATTTTCTTTAGTTTACATTACACGAGGCCAGGTATACACTAGCCAGTGTTTAACTGCCCAATCAGAATCAGGTGGAGATGGGCATGGGGATCTTACGTATGCTGGAGGAGTTTTCGGAGGGCATCATAGTGCTGGGAGGAGACTTCAACCTGGCACTGGACCTAAGGTTGTTCCTCTCAAGGTAAGTCAGCGATACCGCATTCTAGGTTGGGTAGGCTCCGTGGAGCCCTCAGTGCCCTCCAGGTTGTAGACTCCTGGAGGATTCAGCACGGGGGAACAAGAGACTACACATTTTTCTCCCACCCTCACAATACCTATAGCAGACTGGATTACATCTTCCTCAGTCACCATGCACTTGTGCGTGACCCTGACGCCTCCATTGGGCAGATGCTCTGGTCGGATCATGCCCCTGTCTTCTTGAGCCTCCCGATCCCGGAAGTGGTCCCTAGGTGCTATAATTGGCGTCTTAACAACAATTTGTTAAAGGACGCCTTGTGCCTAGCCGAAATAAAGACCACTATAGGCAACTTCCACTCGGACCATGCTGGCAACCAGACCCTATTACCACTGCAGTGGGAAGCGCTTAAATGTGTACTTCGGGGAGTCTTTATTAAGCACGGGTCCAGGCTCAAGAGGGAACGGGTGCGGCGGATCGGGATTGTCCTGGAGCGTATTAGGGAATTGGAGGAGGTGCACAAATCCTCCCCCGCTCAACCAGTTTTGAGAGAGCTTCTGGATGCTAGACAGAGCCTGAAGAGCCTGTATGACCGGTGTTTTCTCAAATACAGAGATAGATGTAAGGCTCGTAGCTATGAACATTCAGAATGTAGCAGGATGCTGGCCCGGTCTCTCCACCCAAGGCAGGGTTGCGCGTTCATTCCCACCATTAGGGGGGCTGGGGGTTCAGAGTTCCATAAAACACCCCAGATTGCGAGCGAATTTCGGGCTTTCCATTCCAAACTCCATTCTATAACATCGAAAGCACTTCTGCCCAGGAACCACGAGAAGTCGGGAAACGACCCACTGGTAGACTACAATAGGGAAACAGACCTCCCGACGTTACTCGCTGGAAGATACTTTTAAGATAGAGGAGGTGGTTCAAGCCATAGGGCAATCCCCTGCAGGTAAAAGTCCGGGCCCAGATGGATTCACTCCCCGGTTTTACAAAGTGATGGGGTCGGTGATTGCCCCCTTCCTTGTTAGAGTGTTTAACTCGATTTCGAGCCGCTGCCCCTTCCCGAGACAGGCCCTAGAAGCACACATTGCGGTCATCCCAAAGCCTGGCAGGGACAGTACCTTGCCGGGAAGTTACAGGCCGATCTCATTGATCTATGTGGATGTGAAAATATTTGCTAAAATCATCGCCCCCTGGGAATCCAACCGCTGCTTCCCTCGTTGGTTAGCTTGGATCAAGTGGGGTTTGTCTCGGGATAACACTATTAAGACGATATCCCTGATGCACCACGCGCAGTTGCGGGCCATCCCGGCCTGCGTGCTGGTGGTGGATGCGGAAAAAGCCTTCGACAGGGTGCACAGGGGGTTCCTGAGGGCTGCGCTGGATCAGGTGGGAATGGGCCCGGTCATGTTATCTAGAATCATGGCCCTGTACCGCGACCCTACAGCAAAGGTGAAGGTTAACGGCTCCCTGTCGGGCCCCTTCATTATCCAGAATGGTACCCGCCAGGGCTGCCCCCTATCCCCATTGCTTTATGTGTTAGTGATGGAGCACCTAGCCAATGCTCTGAGGGCTAACCCTTCCATCAGGGGGATTTCCTGTGGGGGAAAGGAGCACAAGCTCTCTCTCTTTGCTGATGATCTGCTTATGTATATAACCTCACCACATATATCTCTACCCTCCATTTTAACGGAGTTCAAGCGATTTGGTGAATTCAGCAACTTTAAAGTGAACCTATCTAAAACAGAGATCTTAAACGTCTCACTAGATATGCAGACTCAGCAACTCCTACAAGTGAACTTTCCCTTCAGGTGGCAGAGGGAGGCCATAAAATATCTAGGGGTCCAGGTTCCCTCGGATTTGGGGAAGCTTTACAAACTTAACTACGCCCCTCTCCTCAACTCTAGGGTCACCAACCTAAACCTTTACATTAAAAAACAATATTTATGGCTGGGGCACAAAAATATTTAAAAAATGGACATTTTGCCCCGATTTCTCTACCTGTTCCAGGCAATCTCATTGGCTCCGGAGCGTGGCTTTTTCAAGCTGCTCCATGGTGCCTTCTTTAAATTTATTTGGGGCAATAAGAGGCCCAGAGTGCGAGGGGCAATGCTCTGCAGGCCTAAAAATAGGGGAGGACTTGGGGTCCCAGACCTCAAGATCTACCATGCCGCATCAGTATTGGTACGCCTCTCTGACTGGTTTCACCAAAAAGAAAATACATTTTGGGTTAGTATTGAGAGGGATACATCCCCTCTCGAGCTGGTGGCCCTGCCTTGGGTGGATCCCTCACGCCGGCCCGGGAAACGGGAGCTGCCCTACTTGGTAGGCCCGTCATTGACAGTATGGGATAGGTTTTTGAGATGGGGGGAACTATCACTCAGACCTGGACCCCTCACTCTGCTATTTGATAACCCGGCCTTCCCTCCGGGGTTGAATTCCAAGACATTCCTCCTTTTGGAAGCGACTCATTATACTAGACTGGGAGATATAGTGTCGAGTACAGGCCCGCCTTCCCTTTCTGACTTGCGGGCCCAGGGAGGGGATAGGAGTGTCTCTTGGCTCCTGCATGCCCAGTTGGTTGCTTTTATCAGGTCCCTTACCTGGCTTCGAACCTCTCTCGCCCTCTCACGCCCTTGGAGAAGCTACTGGAAGACCCGACACCCCCTAAACATGTGATTTCCGCCCTATACAAGATTCTCCAGGGAAAGGGGGAGGGTTCGGGATCAACCCCAGTTCTGTAGGAGGACCTGGGGCAGACATTTGAATCGGAGGACTGGGAGAAGTCCTTTACCTTTACTCATAAACTGTCTATGGCATGTAGGGCTCAGGAACGAAAATAAAAAATCCTAGCAAGATTGTATAGGTGCCCGTCAGACTTGGTAAAATTTGGGGGAGCGGAGTCTGGGGACTGCTGGTGCAGGAGGGCTCCGGGGACTATGCTCCACATATGGTGGGAGTGCCCGGGGGTGAAACCCTTTTGGGAAAGGGTGCTCGGTGTCTATAAACATTTGACGCTTGAAAATGTCCCGAACACACCGCAGGTAACTCTTTGGGAGGTGTCACGGGTCTCGCAAGACTTCCGGGCGCTCCTGGTGTGGGAGTAGTGCTGGGTGGGGTAGAGGTGAGCCCAACCCATGGTTGGTGGAGTGTGGTTGAATGGGGGTGGGGGGCGGGATCCGGGCGTGGGCACCGGACTCCAGGGTCTTTACTCTTTCCGGTTCCTTTTTCTTGTTTTTCCCTTTTTCCCTTTTCCTTCTGTTTCTGCACTTCCTTCATTCCTTTTGATCGTTGGCGAGAGCGGACACGGCAGTTTACGTGCTGAACGGTCGGCCAGAGAAGGGTTCACAAGAAGGGGATGGTTACCCCATAGTACATGTCGTCCAGCGTGACGAAGTTGGTAGATGTAGGGCATTAGACAATAGACCCCATATGCCCGGCAAGAGGTCGAACCCTGAGATGAGGAAGAAGCTTGATTGATTCCTTGCAGGCCGTATATGTTTGTAAAGCCTTGTATTTGGTTGCCGTGTTGTCTTTGCTCTGTGATCCTTTATTTCCCTGTTTCTACTTACTGTTCTGTATAAAATGTTAAAATTCAATAAATACATATTGGAAAAAAAAAAAAAGAAAAAAAAAATTATTTGTGCTTTGCAATGGATGGCCTACATTTTCAATTTGTGGCTCTGCCTTCAGCCTGTCCTCAGCCCCGAGGGTGTTCACCAAGGTTTTGACAAGTCTTATGGCTTTTCTGAGGGGTCGGGGGATACACATAATCCCTTACCTAGACGATCTACTGATCAGGGCCCCATCCTTTCAGAAGGTTCAGCAGGATACACAGACAGTTTTGTCGACACTGCAGGGGTTCGGCTGGATAGTCAACTATCCAAAGTCGCATATCATTCCTTCAACAGTGAAGTCTTTTCTGGCAATGTCGTGGGACACAACTCAGGCCAAAGTATTTCTTCCAGAACATAAGAGACTCTTGCTTCAGGCCATAATTCAGACTCTCTTGGCCTGCCCTCAATCGTCGATCTGTCCGGCATGCAACTGATGGTATCTTGCTTCGAGGCAGTGCCCTTTGCAAAGTTTCACACAAGGCCACTGGAGATGGAGTTGCTCTCGGTCTGGGATCGGACCTTGGTGTCTTTGGATCACCCCTTTTTCTGACACAATCAGCCAGGTTGTCTCTAACCTGGTGGCTGGATCCCCAGCATTTTCTGGTGAGCAGGTTCAATGGGAGATAGTTACCACAGATGCTAGCCTAACGGGTGTTGGTGTCTTGAGGTCACAAACTATCCAGGGAAAGTGGGATCTGGGGGAGAACAAACTCCTAGAACTGAGAATGATTCTCTTAGTCCTCACACATTGGACTTTCAACCTGGGAGGACTATCCTGTCAGGATTCAGTCGGACAACCTGACAGCGGTGGCATACGTCAACCACCAGGGGGACACCAGGAGCAAGAGAGCTGTCAAAGAAGTGAGCAGGATATTTATCTGGAAGAAACAAAGGAGGGGTGGCAGCCACTCAGACCATTGTATAACTAACCTGGGAGGTGTACGTTAACAGGGCAATTAGGATACAAAAGTCTTAAAGGAGCCACAGCACTCAAACCAGTTAGC
The DNA here is from genome assembly GCA_027917425.1 of Gastrophryne carolinensis. Lineage (NCBI taxonomy): Eukaryota > Metazoa > Chordata > Amphibia > Anura > Microhylidae > Gastrophryne > Gastrophryne carolinensis. The sequence continues at coordinate 288,901,304 of CM051234.1, forward strand.
TTGCTGACCAACCTACAATCCCCATGTGCTTGCACAAATTCAAAAGAAACAAAGGAGGGGTGGCAGCCGCTCAGACCATTTTATAACTAACCAGGGAGGCACCCCTCCTTTGTTTTGAATTTGTGCAAGCACATTGGGTGTGGGGTCTAGGCTGTATTGCAAGGTCTTTGACCCTTCCACCCCATGGCTTGCACTTGAGGTTTAGGGCAACCTCAGGTAAGCCTGCTTGCATTGTATGTCCCAAATGGGGCTCTCAGAGATTAGAGTTAGGACTGCACCTCACAGGGGCACCTTGGCCCTGGTGGTGCAGCTTAAGCATACTTCTGCAGATGTGTGTGACCGAGTCCTCTGTTTTTAACCAAGTTTAGAGAAAGATTATAGGTTGGTCAGCAAGCTAACTGGTTTGAGTGCTGTGGCTCCTTTAAGACTTTTGTATCCTAATTGCCCTGCTAACGTGCACCTCCCAGGTTAGTTATAAAATGGTCTGAGCGGCTGCCACCCCTCCTTTGTTTCTTTTGAATTTGTGCAAGCACATGGGGTGTGGGGTCTAGGCTGTATTGCAAGGTCTTTGACCCTTCCACCCCATGGCTTGAACTTGAGGTTTAGGGCAACCTCAGGTAAGCCTGCTCCCAATTTATCTATTGCATTGTATGTCCCAAATGGGGCTCTCAGAGATTAGAGGTAGGACTGCACCTCACAGGGGCACCTTGGCGCTGGTGGTGCAGCTTAAGCATACTTCTGCAGATGTGTGTGACCGAGCCCTCTGTTTTTAACCAAGTTTAGAGACAGATTGTAGGTTGGTCAGCAAGCTAACTGGTTTGAGTGCTGTGGCTCCTTTAAGACTAGGATATTTATCTCGGCCAAGAAGCATGTTCCATGCATCTCAGAGATTCACATACCAGGAGTAGACAACTTGCAGACTGATTGTTTGAACAGAACAGTCCTGCATCAGGGGAAATGATCTCTCAGTCAGGGGGTTTGTCCCTTTGCATGCACTGGGGTCGTCTGGATGTAGATCTCTTTGTGCCCCAACACAATCAGAAGGTTCGAAAGTTTGTGTCTCGGTCCAGGGACCCTCTAGCGATAGCAACAGATGCGCTGATCCTTCCTTGGTCACATTTCAGACTTCTTTATGTGTTCCCTCCATTTCCACTCCTAGGTCGGGTGCTAGAGAAAGTAGCTCCCGAAGGGATTCCAGCCATGCTGGTGGCCCCTCACTGGCCAAGGAGAAGCTGGTTTTCAGACATAGTAAGGATGTCAGAGGGCGAACAATGGCAGCTCCCTGATGGTCCAAATCTTCTTACACAGGGGCCCTTACGGCACCCCAATTTACGAGTTCTGTCTTTGATGGCCTGGCTATTGAAACCTACATCTTAGCAGAGAAGGGTTTATCGGCCAGAGTTATGCAGACCATAATTCAGGCCCGGAAGCAGACTTCTTCAAAGATTTACTACAGGTTTGGCGTGTATTTATTGCTGTGTGTAAATCTTGCTTGTAGAAAGCTTTCTGTCTCCAGAATTCTTAAACCTCTGCAGAAGAGTCTGGATGAGGAGCTTCAATTGAGCAATCTAAAGGGGCAGGTTTCTGCTTTATCCATCTTTTTTTTAGAAGCCCAGGGCAAAGAATAAGCGTATTAGGACCTTTTTGCAGTGGGCCACTCATGTTTGCCCTCTGCGTTAGCCAATTCTGCCTGTTTGGGACTTGAACTTGGTATTGTCGGCCCTGCAGGGCACACCATTTGAACCTCTGGCAGAACCATATTTGAGCTTGATGACACTTAAGGTCATTTTTCTAGTGGCAATTACTTTTAATTAGCAGCTTTATCGGTTAAACCTCCTTATTTAGAGTTGCATAAGGACACAGCTGTCTTCCGTTTTAAGCACGATTTGCTGCCCAAGGTGGTTTCTCCTTCTAATCCTAATGAAGAGGTGGTTTTGCCCTCCTTATGTCCGGCTCCAGTTAGCCATAAGGAGAGGGTCCTTCATTCTTTGGATGTAGTAAGAGCATTAAACTATTATATCTCTGCTACACAAGCCTTCTGTAAGTTGGACTCCTTATTTGTTATAGCTCAAGGGCCACGGAAGGGTCTTCTGCCAGCTAAATCTATCATCAGTCGATGTATTAGACAGGCGGTAATAAGGGCCTATACCGCCAGGGGGAAGAATCCTCCTTTTCGGATAACACCTCATTCTGCACATGCTATTGGACCATTCTGGGCGTTTCAGCACCAGGTCTCGGTGGAACAGGTATGCAAAAGCGGCTACTTGGTCTTTAGTTCATACATTTACCAAGTTCTATAAGGTAGATGTTAGAACTTCAGCTGATGCCTTATTTGGTAGAAAGATTTTACAGACAGTAGTAAGCTAAGTTGTTTTTTGATTTTTCAGTAGCTTACTCTTCATTAATTCTTGTGATCCAACCCTGAAGTTAAGGGCACTGCTTTTGCAGGTCTCATTATCTGAATGCTGACAGCCTGGACTGGATTGGGAGAGAAAATATAATTCTGTGATTCTCACCTGTAGAATTGTTTTCTCTTCTACATCCAATCCAGGCTGTCAGACCCTCCCTTCTTCTGGGTTACTGTCTCTGCTCCTTAGATGCCTAGTCCTAGTGGATTTGTATATATGTAAATAGTAGAGAGAAAAAGGGGAAAGAAAATAAGTGGAGAAGGGTGGAGATAATTTTTTTGTCTTACTTATCTCCAACAAGGATATAGGGCTCTTATGATGCCTTAGCCTCCCGGGGGCTGTTCTACTGCTTTTCTATTACTGGATTGTGGTGTTGCAGCTGGAAGTATATAGAGGCTAGGAGGAGTCACACCTTTCTGTCTTGCAGTCCACGCCCTTCGGTCTGACAATACTAGCCAACTAACTGACTACTAATCAACAGTCAACTACACCTAATATGTATCTATACCACGGACTACCAATACCAATACTGTTAATTTCTTAGACATCAGTATCCAGAAAACCCCAACAGGACACCTCATCTCAAACCTATAAAGAAAGCCAACAGCAGGCAACATCATCCTCCACGCTACGAGCAATCGCCCAACATCATGTACACAAAGCATCCCCACAAGTCAATATCTACATCTTCAGCAAACACCATTCTCCCAGGACTGGCTGCACTTCCTACAAAGAAACACCTCGTCCCCTCCACCAGGAACAAGCCTCCCTCTCTGAGAGACTATGCTGCAGACAGACACCCAAGATCAACAGGAGACCCAGCAGCACCTTCTGTTTTCTGATGGCCTGAACTTACAGGAGACACCATTTTGTTTGTAAAATTAACCACAGGAGTTAGAAAAAGGTAAATTAATATTTATGTGAAGCAATCTGAGTTTCCCTGGGGAGGGATGCCTATGAGCACTGTGTGTTGTAAGGGTGTTGGTCTGCTTTAAGGATATTTAACCTCCACCTATAGCTGTCAAACAAAGAGCTACAATTATAAGGGAGAACCCCATATACTTCCCATGGCACAACTAAACTACCCATAATGGATCTTCCTGATACCTCATGCTTAAGCATCTCCTGAAGAAGCTGCCTCTTGCAGCGGAACACATCGAGACTATACCACCCAGAGGGACATTTCCGCAATTAATCACCTGAGGAAGAACATTGTTTTTTTATGTCACTTACCAATCACTGTGCTGCTAACTCCATATCTTTTTTAAAAAAAATGTATAAATGATATTGGATTTGATACTGTGTAACTTCCCTGGTATGAATAATAATAATACCAGAGGCATAATATAATACAATGACACTATCAACTGATGTACCCTGAATTTTTTAAGGCACTGGTTTAGGCCAACCCGTCCTCTTTCCAAAAAATCCCAATACCTGGGCCAGTACGTTAATACAACCAATAGGCATTACCCCTCGTCTCTAACCTAGTATTGAACGTCAAGAAAACCTCAGAGATTGTAGTAGACTTTAGAAGATCTCCTCCAATTCCATGTCAAATTTGCACTGATGGAGTAGTACAAATGGTCTCTGATGCCATATTTCTAGGGACGTTCATATGTCAGGATCCTAAGTGGGTCAAGCAGATAAACTACATACTAAAGAAAGCACAGCAGAGGCTCTTTTTCCCTTGTGAATTAGGGAAATCTGGCATTTCACCAAGTGTCTTGACTACATTCTCTAGTGTGGATCTATCCTGAACTTCTCCTTCACTGTTTGGTATGGAGGAGCTACTGCAAGGGACAAGAACAGGCTGAAAAGCATATCATGTGCTGCGGAGAGAATAATTAGTTTATTTCTCACCTTTCTGGATGTACAATTTGATCACAGATGTATCTCTCGTCTCTTAGGAACACAGATCTGGACTAATTTCAACAATAACAACAAGGAACCCAATTCTATCCCTTGGCCATTAAGAAACTGAACAAGTGACCCAACTATTTCAGCAGCAAGGACTAAGGATTGGTCCTGATTCAGTTCAGTTGTAGGAGAAATGTGTATACATGATGCTCATGTCAAGTGCAGTTTTTTTTTGTATACAGTAATATATATATATATATATATATATATACACACACACACACACACACACACACACACACTTTGATTTTACCTAATTGTAGGTCTGATTGTAAGTTGGTAATAGGTGTACTCTTCTACTTACCAGCCAATTAAAGGACAAGACCCTTGTGTGTGCCTTGCATATACTTGGTGGAATAATAAAACTTCTGACTCTGTTATTCCCCTTTCTTGCCTAAAAATCAGAACAGCATTAAAATATGTCATACATCATATTCTGCAATAAAAGTCCAACACAGTATTTCTTAAACACCTGCTTTATTTACAGGAAAACTTGAGATGTTGCATATAATTTATCTTGACAGAACCAAATAAAAGCATTTCCAAAGCTGGCATGGTTGACAGTACTCCAACTGGTATCCCATTGAATGAAAGAGGAAAAAGCATCTAGCAGTGCAAATAATATATATATATATATATATATATATATATATATATATATATTGTTATAACAAAAGGCAGCAAATTGTGCCTCCTTTTTATACTGACCCCTTTTGTGGAGTGTGCAAAGAACACAAACAAAAACTCATGAAACCAATTAATAATCAAAAGCAGCATCATTATAAGACTATTCTGCTGTTAACAATTACCTTGACTATTCTAACAAGAAAATGCAAAACACTGTGTATACACTTGTTTATGTGAAATTTAGATTTGAAGATTAATAATGTACAAGATATTTAGCTATACCAGATAAACATCTCAACTGAATCCACACATCTAATTGTATAAATATAAGGCATTTTCTTATACAATTATGTACCTTGGTTAAATGATTTAGTAAATACCTTATATTGGTACCTGAATATGTGCACATACGGTTAATATTTGTGTCAATAATTGCTGCCCTAAATGCTGATGATAAAGGCTGCACCAAACTGAATGCTATGTATGGCCCAAAGACAGAGTGCCAGTTTTCCCTTCTATATTTACATTCCAAATACGAAGGGCACAGAAGTAACAATGCCAGCTATAGTTACATAAAGCTTATTTTTATGCATACTTTATTTGAAGTAGACACAATCTTTCATATTTTAGGACAAACCTAAGGTAAGATTAGCATTTGGGTGTATGTAAAAAAGTTACCTACTACAAATATTTCATTATTAATTTTGTTTTATGCAAGTAAAAAAGGAGAAAACCATGCAGAAAGTACAACTAGTAGCCTTAATAAAGATGGACTCAAATAGCCATCGCCCCTCTTCCAAAAGGAAATGTGCATCACTGCAGTATGCAGCTTTTTCTGGTTCCCCTGTGTTGCACATCAGTGTGGAAAAGATAAGTAATTTTATAAATGCAGGGCTAAGGGGCAGCAGTGGGGGTGAATTGAGATCCCTGCAGACTGGCACTCTTCCTGGAGCAGAGTGGTTGAGAAGGGTGTAGGTATGCATACATTATTCACCTGGCAGAACCTGTTCAGTATCCTAATAATCTCAAGGTACAAGTCTCTATTATCTAACTGTTCTGTAAAATTAAAGTTCTGGTTTTCACTGGACTTGGGAAGCCCATATAGAAACAAAGTGCCATGGGAAGGGTTATCCAAAATATTTTTGTTATTTTTTGGGTGGAAAAGTTTTGAGGGACTTTCCAATTCAGAAAAAAACAAAAAGAAAATAATATGTAAATATCTACCTTATGGAAAGAATATGTGCTTTACTTGTGGAACTGGACACCACCAAAACCTAATTAAGTGTAGTGGCTATGAAAAAAGTCAATTGAAAACAAATAGGGGCCTTCGAATACCAGTGACCTCTGTGTACGGAGGCCCCCATTGCTTTCAATATGATCTGGCTGTTAACCGGGCCACCCACCCACCAGCTGTAAGGTGCCACTCCTGGCTTCAAAAACCCGGAGATAAAGGAGGATGATTGGTGGCATGGGAGCAGGTATGGTAAGCGGATCTTCTAGTTAACTCTGGCACTGCCCAGCCCTAGAGTCTTTGGAAAAGTCATTTTTTAATGAGAAGCTGCTTTGGCCAGACACAAAACCTAAATGGCACAAAATGAATGGGTGTTAAAATTTAAGTTATTTTTCAGGTGTGAAAAAAATGCTATACTCACTTTTTATCCCCCACAAATGATCACTCCTAGTCGTCCAGTGCTCTGACACTCACCTGACTGCCTGATTCAAGTCTGTTTGGCTTGATCATTCAGCCTATGGGCCACCCTCTGCCATTCATCACCGGGACTGCAGCACACCCCCTCTATTCCCTGCAATGGAGGGGGCGTGACAAGTTTTCACACACCCACTCCATTACAGTGAATGGCGGAGGCATGCCACAGTCATTTTAACGGATGGTGGGGAGGCGGTCCATCACCCAAACTATAACGGCGGATGATTCGGTCGGGTGGCTTGGAACTTAGATTGGGTGGTCAGATGTGTGTTAGAGTGCCAGACTAGGAGCAATCATCTGTGGGGGAGCATAGCATTTTTTTCCTTTTATGCCTAGACAATGACTTTAAAGTCAGCAATGTACCTCAGGAAGAGCAGAAGGCTGCTATTCCCTCCTCCAGTCATCTACCCACCTCACTGACCTGATGCAAGGTGCTGCAGAAGATTATAGCGATCATAAAGCTCAGGACAATTTATCATGCCTCTGCTGGTTGTATTACTATTTGATGTGTTGGATGTTTTCTCAGAATTTATCTCTGTGATTTGAAAGCTGGAAGGAAGAGGTAGAGCAGAAGAAAACAAACAGGCCTCAGCACTGCTGCGATACGTTGCATTGGGTTAAGGTGAGAAGATGACAGGAACGAAGTAGAAAGATGACAGGAATGGAGGAGGTAAATAGCAGCTTCTGCTCTTCCATAGGTACAAAGCTGGCATAAATATTAACACATTCATTTAGTGCCAATTATGTGTCGACCATATTAGGTATAACTGTAACTGCCACAAACACTGAAGAAAAAAAATACAATTCTGTGATTACTCACCTGTAGAATTGGTATTATACGTATACAACACATCCTGCTCCAGAGATAATTCCTTACGTTTGGGTAATACATCTAAAAGATGGCGCTGGACTGCAGAGACAGCAAAAAAGTGGCTCCTCCCGGCCCCTTATATACCAGGCATCTCCCACAAATTCCCCAGTATTGACAAGCAGTTAGCAAGAAGCCGGGAGAATAATAACCATAATCAAACAATTTGAACAATGATAACCATGATAACAATCACTATACAGAGGTACTAAGAATAATGATAACAAGGGCGGGGTGGAGCAGGACGTGCTGTATATATATAATAACAATTCTACAGGTGAGTAATCACAGAATTGTATTATTCTAAGTATATAGCACGTCCTGCTCCAGAGATAATTCCTTACGTTCAGGACATCTACTAGCAGTGTCCGTAAGGTAGGGTGGGATCCCAAAAAAAGCAACAACATGAAGTTTAAACCACTGCCGCCTGCAGAACTTTGAGGCCAAAAGCAGCATCAGCTGAAGCCCGGACATCAACCTTGTAAAACTTAGAAAAGGTATGAACAGAAGACCAAGTAGCGGCCTTGCAAACTTGTTCAACAGAAGCCTGGTGCTGAAAAGCCCAAGAGGCACCAATAGCACGAGTGGAATGAGCAGTAAGGCGGATCCTTCCTTTTAGCAGAGTAGGCCTGAATCACAGCCTGACGGATCCACTTGCTGATGGTAGACTTAGCTGGAGCCAGACCCTTCTTAGGACCAGAATGGACCACAAAAAGAGCATCAGTCTTCCTGAAGGGTTCAGTAGCCACCAAATAGAACTTCAGGTTCCTGACCACATCCAGAGAATGTAAAGCCCTCTCCTTAGGGTCTCTGGGAGCCGAAGTGAGACCGAAGGGCAATGCCACAAATTGGTAATGCTGATCCTCCAGAGCGAACCTGAGGAATCTCTGATGACCTGGAAAGATTGGAATATGGAGGTAAGCATCCTTGATGTCCACAGAGGTCATGAAGTCCCCTGGGCGTAGTGAACTTACGGCTGAGTGCAGAATCTCCATGCGAAAACGCCTGACTCTGACAAATTTGTTGAGAAGCTTTAAATCCAGGATGGGTCTGACGGACCCATCTTTTTTGGGAACAGTGAAAGGGTTGGAATAATAGCCCTTGCCCCTTTCCCTTAAGGGCCCCTGGCAGATGACCCCCAGCTCCAGTAGGTTCTGCACAGCAAGCAACAGGCCCTGAGCTGACAGGGGGTTTTGAGCCATCCGGGATCTGATGAATCTTGGGGGCGGCCAGACGCCTCCAGACGTGAGCAAAGAGCCGAAGCCGTCGCCCCACCCGGGTGGGTGAGGGTGCCCCTTCATGCCTGAGGGGGCTTGGGGTAAGACTTGTAATTCCAGGAGGGGCCAGGGAGGCCACACCCTCTGCTCCTGCCCCAGAAATCTCCACGGGCCCCTGAAAATGAAGCTCCCCTTCCCATTCTGGACCTACCTGATACGTTAGCAAGGAAAACAATCACCATATAGAGGACCCAAGAATAAGGCAATCAGGGTGAGATGGAGCAGGACATGCTGCATACTTATAATACCAATTCTACAAGAGTAATCACAGAATTGTATTATTCTAAGTATGCAGCACGTCCTGCTCCAGATAGTATTCATAACAGCTGGGACTTCCAATAGCAGTGTCCATAAACGGGTGGGGATCCCAAAAAGGCAACAACGCGCAGTTAAAACCACTGCCGCCTGCAGAACCTTACGGCCAGAAACAGCATCCGCTGAGGCCCGAACATCAACCTTGTAAAACTTGGAAAAGGTATGAACAGAAGACCATGTAGCAGCCTTACAAACTTGTTCAACAGAAGCCTGGTGCTGGAAGGCCCAGGAAGCCCCAACAGCATGGGTAGAATGAGCAGTAACACGGAAAGGAGGATCCTTCCCCCTAGTAGAATAGACCCTAACAATAGCCTGACGTATCCATTTGCTAATAGTAGACTTAGCAGGAGCCAATCCCTCCTTGGGACCCGAGGAGACCACAAACAAGGCGTCCGTCTTTCTGAAAGGCGCAGTAGCCACCAGGTAGTATTTCAAATTCCTGACAACATCCAGAAAATGCAAGGCCCTCTCCTTGGGATTACCAGGATTAGGGCACAAAGAAGGAAGCACAATGTCCTGATTGAGATGGAAGGCAGAGACAACCTTAGGCAAGAAGTCAGGTTTAAAACGGACAACCACCTTGTCCCGGTGTCTCTCAAAGTAGAGGGCCTGAATAGACAGAGCCGCCAACTCAGAAACACGCCTAACAGAAGTGATAGCCACCAGAAAGGCAACCTTCAGGGTAAGGATAGACAAGGCAGCCTCATGCACAGGTTCAAATGGAGGACCCTGAAGGACAGACAACACCAAATTAAAATCCGAGACTGGTAACATGGGTTTGTGGGGAGGGCGCACATGAGCAACCCCCTGGAAGAAAGTCTTGACCAGAGGATGTAGAGCGAAGGACCTCTGGAAGAAAACAGCCAAGGCGGACACGTGACCCTTCAAGGTGCTGAGCTGAAAACCTAAATCCAAACCATGTTGAAGGAACTCCGGGATCCTAAGAATGGAGAACACATGACAGGGAAAGGCCCTAGACTCACACCAGTCAATGTAGGTCCGCCAGGTCCTATAGTAGATAGTAGAGGAAGATCTCTTCCTAGCCCTGACAAGAGTACGAACAACCGAATCAGACAGTCCTTCCTCCTTCAGGATGGAGGTTTCAGCATAGTAGAGGAAGATTTCTTCCTAGCCCTGACAAGAGTACGAACAACCGAATCAGACAGTCCTTCCTCCTTCAGGATGGAGGTTTCAGCAGCCAGGCCGTCAAAGCCAGCGTTTGTAAATTGGGATAACAGAGCCGTCCTTGAATGAGAAGGTCCGGAACCAAGGGTAGAGTGTACTGATCCACTGCCAGCAGCACGACATCTGCGAACCACACCTGTCTTGGCCAACTGGGAGCCACCAGAATGGCTGGCACCCTCTCCTGCACCAACTTGTGCAGAACCCTGCTCAGAATAGGAAACGGAGGAAAAAGGTACAGGAGACCGAGTCCCTGCCAGGGTAGTGACAGAGCATCCACCGCCAGAGCCAGAGGATCCTGGGACAGGGAGACAAATGCTGGCAGCTTGTGGTTTTGGCGAGAAGCAAACAGATCCACGTCCGGCATCCCCCAACGGTGACAAAGGGATAGGAAGACCTCGCTGTTGAGGGACCATTTTCCCCAGCGAGAGGCCCCCCTGCTCAGGGAATCCGCCTCCAGATTCTCCGCTCCCGGAATATAAACTGCTGAGATGCATGGGACATTGTCCTCGGCCCAGGACAGAATCAACGACACCTCCTTGAGGGCACTCTTGTTCCGAGCCCCTCCCTGATGATTGATATAGGCGACCGCTGTCGGAGCGAACCTGTACCGGCAGACCCTGAAGGTGAGGAGTCAACTGTGCCAGCACCAACCGAACCGCCCTCAGCTCCAGGACGTTGATAGGAGCGTGAGCCTCCTGAGGGCCCCACAGCCCCTGGAATTGGAGGGCTCTCCAGTAGCCCCCCAACCTGACAGACTGGCATCCGTAGTGACCGCCTCCCAACACGGAGTAAGAAAAGATCTGCCCCCCAGAAGATTCCTCGAGTCCAGCCACCACAGGAGGGACCGCCGGACCAGAGGAGAGAGAACAAAAGCCTGATCCAGAGACAGGGGACTCTTGTCCCAGACTGAAAGGATATGGAGCTGAAGGGGTCTCATGTGAAATTGAGCATAAGGGACTGCCTCGAAGCAGGCCACCATCTGTCCCACCAATTGCATCCCTTGCCTGATGGAAGGACGAGGGCTGGACAGCATGAAATGAACCAGAGCTTGAAGAGAATCCACCTTCTGCTGAGGAAGAAAAATCCTGGCCTGAATGTTATCCAGATTCATGCCCAGGGAGGGGGTCACCCGGGACGGGGAGAGGGAGGACTTGGGATAATTGATCACCCATCCGAATGTGTCCAGGGTAGTTACCACCGTCTGGGTATCCAATTCTGCCTACTGGAGAGAATGAGATGTAATGAGAAGGTCGTCCAAATAAGGGAGAATGCGAATGCCCCTGGCTCTGAGGAGGGCCATCACCCCCGCCAGCACCTTGGTGAACACTCTGGGGGCTGAGGTGAGACCGAAGGGAAGTGCCACAAATTGGTAGTGCTGGTCCTCCAGGGAACTGCTGATGCCCTGGGAAGATTGGCACATGAAGGTAAGCACCCTTGATGCCTATGGAGGTCATGAAGTCCCCCGAGCGCAAAGAGCTGATCGCGGAGCGCAGGGTCTCCATGCAAAAGCATCTGGTTTTGATGAACTTGTTGAGAAGCTTTAAGACCAGGATGGGCCTGATGGAACCATCCCTTTTGGGTACTGTGAAGAGATTGGAATAATAACCCTGATCTCTCTTCCCCGGAGGGACCGGACAGATGACCCCCATATTCAATAGGTTCTGTACAGCCAGAAACAGCCCCTGAGCTGCCAGGGGGTCTAGAGGAATCCGAGACCTGAGGAATCTTGGAGGGGGCCGTGCAGCTAACTCTAGCTTGTAGCCGGAGGACACAACCTCCAGAATCCACCTGTCTGAGACCTGTAGCCCCCAGATATGAGCGAAGAGCCGCAGCCGTCCCCCCCACCCGTAAGGGTGAGGGCTCCCCTTCATGGCTGAGCGGGCTTGATGACAGATTTTGGCTTGGATCCCCAGGAGCACCCGGGAAGGGCACGGCCTCTGCCCTTGCCCCAGAAGTCTCCCCTGTGCCCCCCAAAGGATACCCCCCCTCCCCAACCTGGATCCCCGAAAGGAGGGAGTAAAGGACCCTGAACCCCGAAAGGGCCGCGACTGTCTTTTGCGCTGGGGCAACTTACCTCCCTTTGCAAAAAGGTCCAAATGGTCACCAAAAAGGCGCAGCCCCTTAAAGGGTAGCCCTGTGAGAGCCTTCTTAGCAGCATTGTCAGCTGCCCACTGGCGCAGCCGGACCGAGAGGCGAATAGAAACAACCAGAGCCGAGGTCCTGCTACACATCCTAATGGTGTCATCTAAGGCAGAAAGAATATAAGCGATAAACATCTCACATTGTGATAAGGCTCTAAATTCAGCACTAGAAAACTCATCGGGAGAGCCTTCCAAAAGGCCCTTGACCAGAGTCCTAATAGCCACAGCAGTAATAGCAGAAGCACAGACAGGGCGCAAGGCAGATCCCGCACAGGCAAAGGCATGGGAAGCCAGCTGGTCAATACGCCGGTCCTCACTATCCTTCAAGGTAATGGAATCAGGGGAATGCACGACAGAAATGTTGGACAACCCCAAAACAGGGGCATCCACCTCTGGGGGAGTTGACCAACATTTAACCACATCAGAGGGGAAGGGATACCTCTTATCCCATCCCTTAGGTATACTGGGAAGCAGGCTAGGTCGCTCCCATTCCTTGAGAACCAAATTATTGAAATGTGCCTTTTCTGGAAATTCCAAACGTGGCTTTGCGGTACCGAACAATTCCCCCAGAGGGAAATGGAAAGTACCTCAAGTACCTTTGAGTCAAAAGTCTATGGGTGTCGTCAGCATCCCAATGCTCTGAGCTGGCATCAGCACCAAGGCAATGCTGATCATCAGAAAATTCTGAATCTGAAAATAATTCCCCTTCCTCAAGTGGGGTATAGTCGGATAAATCAAGGAAATCCTCAGTCTCCATAGGGAAGGCTGACGCAGCAGGCACCACATGCCACCTTTTAGCTGGGGCCTTACGGGCTGCGGAGCTAGCAATCAATCTCTCAATGTTGGCTAGCCTGGAAGACACATCAGGCTGAGTCACTCGTATTAATTTCACTGGAAGTCCTAATCAAACAAGGGGGTGTGAAAGAAGACATGGTGGGCACAAACCCCGACACAGGCAGCCCAGAATGCCGCGCAAGCGCCTGCTGGGCGCAGAGTACGCAGACCCGCACATCGTCGCTCACAGGGGATGCCCCACACACAGCCAGGCCTGTCCCGATGGGACCCCGAGCACTATATCCTGTGAAGCCTCCATATGGTGATTTTTTGTGGCACAACTGGCCAATGGGAATTACGCTGTGCGGCTACCCGGGATGCCCCAAATGTCCGCTAGGAAGGTGGGAGGATTTAAATATTTAGGCCTCTAATAAAGTTACAGGGAACTAATAGAGGGCACAGGACCGGGAGAGACCTCTAAACCAGTTTTCCTGCCTGTAAGACATAAGAAATTACACCCCATTAGTTATACAGAAAAATCAATGGAAAATCAAATCAAATCAAAGCCCGCAGGGGCACTCACAGGCGCAGAAGAGCTAGCAATCATCGATGCAGCAGAGCAAGATGGCGCTGGAGGGCTCAGAAGGAGCGGGCAGTGTGAGGAGAGATGCGGAACGCGCGAAGCGCTCTAAGCCAAGCCCCCTCCAGGAAGCGCGGGGAGAGGCCGACAGCAAGCCACCCCGCAGCCAATCAGGGCCCAGCAGACCCAGGCTGACGTCACCGCTTTTGACCACGGACGCCGCAGGGCGCGCGTCAGCGGCGAGAACTTCAAATATGGCCTGGGGAGAGGTGAAGAGCTGAGCATAGTGCCAGCGCGAGTCAGTAAAAAACACACAGCACAGCTTTGCACATTGAAGAGGCGTACAGCACAACACGCACAGATAATCACCCCCCCCCCCCCCCCCCGACGAACCAGGACAGAGGGAGAAGGGGGAAGATGAATGCCCATTAATACATTAAAGTAAAGGAGGGCATAAGCGGACGGGGCATCCCAATTCAGGCTCACCATACCTGGACCGCCTACCCTTTGGTGGGGGATTTGCGTTGCAGCGAACTCCTAATAAGCACTTCTAATAGATGCTGCCTACCATCACCCGACCACGCAGCCAAGGCTGGGAGGCAGAATAAAGGTGGAACGGGTGGGAATAGTCCTACAGGGCCATGGGCTGTGAAGCCCGGCTCACCTGTGAGAAGAGAAGCCATCATCTTGTCCTTCGCAGCCCACTGCAGAGAAGAAACTGGGGAATTAGTGGGAGGTCCCGGGTATATATGGACCGGGAGGGGCCTCTTTTTTGCCATCTCTGCAGTAAAGTGCCCCCTTGTGAAGGTATATCCCAGCTGTTACGAATACTATCTGGAGCAGGACATGCTGCATACTTAGAATATAAGCAAACCCACAGGGGCACTTACGGACCGCGGTAGGTAGACGCCCGCCACGCAGCACGAGGAGAGCAAAACAGATACCTCGAGGGGCGGGCCGCGGAGACAGCGATGCAGAACACACCATCCGCAACGCCCGCCCCCCTCAAAAAGCGCGAAGGCGCCCACGTGACCATGCCAGCAGCACCTGAGGTAAAGTCGCCACCGACCGCGGAACGCCGTACAAGCGCGCGTGGCGGCGGCATTTTTAAACAGGCAACCAGTGCAACTAATACACGCGGTGACACAAAGCATACCAAGGCATACAATCACAGGAGTGAAGAATACACACACACACCCCCGAGAACTACCAGGGAGAGCGAGGGAGGGCAGCGGCCAACCTAACAGGAGCCCCCCGATGGACAGGGGGCGAGGGGCAATAGCGCGGGAGGGGCATCCCATAAGGCTCACCATGGGCCTATACCGCCTACCCTTTGGTGGGGGATTGCGGTTGGAGCAGCGCTCCTTAAACACCTGACAGCGGTGTTGCCTACTTTCACCCGACCAGTGCAGCCAAAGCTGGGAGGCAGAAAAAGAGGAACGGGTGGGAATAGTCCTACAGGGCTGCAGGCTAATAGCCCCGCTCACCTGCGAGTAGAGAGAGCCATCTTCTTGCCTTCGCAGCGCAGACTGCAGAGAAGAACTGGGGATTTGTGGGAGGTCCCTGGTATATAGGGGGCCGGGAGGAGCCACTTTTTTGCTGTCTCTGCAGTCCAGCGCCATCTTGTGGATGTATTACCCAAACGTAAGGAATTATCTCTGGAGCAGGACGTGCTGTATACTTAGAATAAAGCATTCTCTGTCAAGCAGTTACATCCAGCTGATACAGCTTCTCATTAACAAAAATAAACAGAAGCAAAGTTATTTTTTAAGGGCAGGGGGTTACAAGAAAAATACAATTCTGTGATTACTCACCTGTAGAATTGGTATTATATGTATACAGCACGTCCTGTTCCACTTTGATCCTTACTCCTGGGTAATACATCCACAAGATGGCGCTGGACTGCAGAGACAGCAAAAAGTGGCTCCTCCCGGCCCCATATATACCAGGGACCTCCCACAAATTCCCCAGTATTGAAAAGCAGTTAACAAGAAGCCATAACCAAAACCAAAATTCTTTTTCATTTTTTTTTTTTTTTTTGTAAACAATAAACACAATCACCATACAGAGGTAATAAGAATAATGATAACAAGGGCGGGGTGGAACAGGACGTGCTGTATACGTATAATACCAATTCTACAGGTGAGCAATCACAGAATTGTATTATTCTAAGTATACAGCATGTCCTGTTCCACTTTAATCCTTACTCCTGGGACATCCAATAGCAGTGTCCGTAAGGTAGGGTGGGATCCCCAAAAAGTAACAGCGGGCAGTTTTAACCACTGCCGCCTGCAGAACTTTGCGGCCAAATGCAGCATCAGCTGAGGCCCTAACATCAACCTTGTAAAACTTAGATAAAGTGTGAACAGAAGACCAAGTAGCGGCCTTGCAAACTTGTTCAACAGAAGCCTGGTGCTGAAAAGCCCGAGATGCACCAATAGCACGAGTAGAATGAGCAGTAAGGCGGAAGGGAGGATTCTTCCCCTTAGCAGAATAGGCCTGAATCACAGCCTGACGAATCCACTTGCTGATAGTGGACTTAGCCGGAGAAAAAACGTTCTTAGGCCCAGAAGGGAGAACAAAATGAGCATCAGTCTTCCTGAAGGATTCAGTAGCCACCAAATAGAACTTCAAGTTCCTAACCACATCCTTAGGGTTACTAGGATTAGGGCACAATGAAGGCAAAACAATGTTCTGATTGAGGTGAAAAGCAGACACTACCTTAGGCAGAAAATCTGGCTTATACCGAAACACCACCTTGTCCTGGTGTCTCTCAAAGTAAGGGGGCATGATAGAAAGCGCCGCCAACACAGAAACACGCCTAACAGAAGTGATAGCCACCAAAAAGACTACCTTTAGCGTAAGAATGGACAAAGGAGCCTTATGCACAGGCTCAAAAGGAAAGCCCTGCATGGCAGACAAGACCAAGTTCAAGTCCCAGACTGGTAGCATAGGCTTACGTGGGGGACACACGTGAGAAACCCCCTGGAAGAAGGTCTTGACCAAGTGAAGCTGAGCAAAAGATCTCTGGAAGAAAATAGCCAAGGCAGAAACATGACCCTTCAAAGTACTGAGTTGAAGATTCAGATCCAAACCATGTTGCAGAAATTCCAGAATCCTAGGAATGGAAAACACACGACAAGGAATCAACTTAGACTCGCGCTAGTCAATGTAGGTGCGCCAAACCCTATAGCAGATGGAAGAGGACTTCTTCCTAGCCCTGATCATGGTGTTAACAACTGAGGCAGGCATCCCCTTTTCCATCAAGATGGAGGTTTCAGCAGCCAGGCCGTCAAAGCCAGCGCTTGTAAATTGGGGTGGTGTAGCTGCCCCTGAGTGAGCAGATCTGGAACCCTGGGCAGGGCGTACTGATCTACTGCCAGCTGCACGATGTCTGCGAACCACACTCTTCTTGGCCAACAGGGGGCCACCAGGATGGCTGGCACCCCTTCCTGAGCAATCTTGCGCAGCACCCTGCCCAGTAGAGGAAACGGAGGAAATACATACAGGAGCTGAAAGCTCTTCCAAGACATTGCTAAGGCATCCATGGCTAAGGCCAGAGGGTCCTGGGACAGAGAGACAAAGACTGGAAGCTTGTGATTGTGACGGGATGCAAACAGATCCACATCTGGCTGACCCCAACGGTGACACAGGTAGCTAACCACCCTGTTGCTGAGGGACCATTCTCCCAGACGAGTTGTCCCCCTGCTCAGAGAGTCTGCCTCCAGATTCTCCACCCCAGGAATGTACACTGCCGAGATGCAGGGAACATTGTCCTCCGCCCAGGACAGTATCAGGGACACTTCCTTGAGGGCCCTCTTGCTCCAGGTCCCTCCCTGATGATTGATGTAGGCAACCGCCGTTTGGTTTCCGAGCGGACCTGAACAGCCCGACCCTGAAGGTGAAGGGTCAAGTGGGCGAGAACCATCAACTCCAGAATGTTGATAGGGGTGTGGGCCTTCTGAAGGCCCCACTAACCCTGGAATTGCAGGGACTTCCAAAAGCCCCCCCAACCGGTCAGACTGGCATCCGTGGTGCAGTGGTGCATTCCCTGCCTGATGGACGGATGAGGACAAGACAGAAGAAGCTGAGCTTGCACTTGAAGACTCTCCACCTTCTGCTGAGGAAAAAAGATCTTGACCTGAGATGTATCAAGAGTCATACCCAGAGAGGACCTCACCATGGAAGGAGACAGGGAAGATTTGGGGTGGTTGATCACCCAGCTGAATGACTCCAGTGTGGACACCACCAGCTGGGTATCCAGCTCTGCCTGTTGGAAGGACTGAGAAGTGATGAGAATGTCGTCCAAGTAGGGAAGAATGCGAATGCCCTGAGACCTCAGCAGAGCCATCACTCCTGCCAGCACCTTGGTGAATACCCTGGGAGCCGAGGTGAGGCCTAAGGGCAGGGCCACAAATTGGTAGTGCTGATCCTCCAAGGTGAACCTGAGGAATCTCTGATGACCTGAAAAGATAGGTACGTGAAGGTAAGCATCCTTGATGTCCACAGAGGTCATGAAGTCCCCCGGACGTAGAGAATTGACAGCTGAACGCAGAGTCTCCAGGCGAAAGCGTCTGAATCTGACAAACTTGTTGAGGCGCTTTAAATCCAGGATGGGTCTGATGGACCCGTCTTTTTTGGGAACAGTGAAAAGATTGGAATAATAGCCTTTGCCCCTTTCCCTGAAGGGCACTCGGCAGATGACTCCCAATTCCAGAAGATTCTGAACAGCCAGGGACAGACCCTGAGCTGACAGGGGGTTTTGAGCTATCCGGGATCTGATGAATCTTGGGGGCGGCCAGGCTGCAAACTCTATCTTGCAACCGGAGGACACTACCTCCTGAATCCACCAGTCTAAGACATGACGCCTCCAGATGTGAGCAAAGAGCCAAAGCCGTCCCCCCACCCGGATGGGTGAGGGCGCCCCATCATGCCTGAGGGGGCTTGGGGGAGGACTTAGGCTTGGAACCCCAGGAGGGACCAGGGCGGCCACGTCCTCTGCCCCTGCCCCAAAAATCTCCGCGGGCCCCAGCAGAGGAAGCTCCCCGTCCAAATCTGGGTCCACGGAAGGAGGGAGTAAAGGCACCTGAACCCCGAAAGGGCCGGGGCAGCCTTTTAAACTGAGGTAACTTGCTTCCCTTGGCAAACAAGTCCAGACGTTCCCCAAAGAGGGAAAACCCAACGAGAGCCTTCTTAGCAGCGTTGTCAGCTGCCCACTGGCGCAGCCAGACCAAGCGGCGTATAGCCACCATCAAGGCAGAAGCCCTGCCACACATTCTAATGGTATCATCCAGGGCAGAAAGCCCTGCTATGCAACAAATTCCTCACAACGCATGAGAGCAGAATACTCTTCACCACTCGCATCCTCAGGGGCTCCATCTAAGACACCCTTGAGCAGGCTTTTGATAGCAACAGTAATGGAGGCACAGACCGGACGCAGCGCGGGCCCAACATCGGCAAAGGCATGGCAAGCAAGCTGGTCCATGCGCCTGTCCTCCCCATCCCTCAGGGTAGTAGAGTCAGGGGAATGCATGACGGATGTGTTGGACAACCCCAAAACTGGAGCATCTACTTCGGACATGACCAACGTTTAACCACCTCAGCGGGGAAAGGATACCTCTTATCTCAACCCTTAGGTACCCCGGGAAGCCTGCTAGGCCGTTACCACTCTTTAAGCACCAAAGAACAAGTGAGCTTGTTCAGGAAACTCCAAGCGTGGTTTAATGGTAGGAAACAGCTCCCCCTGCTGCTGAGGAGCCACAGCAGGAGGGGAAATACAGAGTACTTCAAATATATGGGCCAAGAGCCTGTCAGTGTCACCTGAGGACCACGGGTCAGACCCAGAACTGGTATCATAACCCTTAGGCTGTTCCTCAGATGATTCTGAATCAGAAAACAATTCCCCCTCTTCTAGGGGGGTATAACCAGCAAGGTCCAAAAATTCCTCAGCCTCCATAGGAAAGAGGGTTACACCGGGTGCCGAATGCCTCCGTTTAGCAGGAGCCTTACGCTTGCCAGACCTGCCAATAAGCCTTTCAATGCTGGCCACCCGAGTGGCCAAATCAGGTTGAGACTCCCCACTGGTATGCACATCACTAGGAGTCAGATGTAAGCGTGGGGGGGTGGGCGAAGCCAGAGGGGGCGCAGGCCCAGTCACAGGTAACCCAGATTGCAGCGCAAGCGCCTGCTGGGCGCAGGGTACACAAACCCTGACATCATCACTTATAGGGGACACCCCACACACAGTACACAGCCGGGCTTGTCCCGAAGGAACCCCAAGCACATTATCCTGAGAAGCCTCCATATAGTGATTATTGTGGCACAACAGGCCAATAGGGATTGACGCTAATAAAAGCAACCCCGGATGCCCCAATAGCCCGCTAGGGAAGTGGGAGGTAATGGAATTCAATAGCCCTCCAATAAAGAGTTAACACTAAATAGAGGGGATAGGACTGGGAGAAACCACAGAAAGTTTGACCCGCCTGCAAGACATAAGCAAAAAGACTCCATAAGCTAAAAGCAATACATTAAAACACAAAATAATCCAGCCCACAGGGGCACTTGCAGACCGCAATAGGTAGACGCCAGGCACACGCAGCAAAGAGAACCAAAATGGCGCCCGCATAGACCTCGAGGGGCAGGCCGCGGAGACAGTGATGCAAAAGAAGTCATCCGCAAGGCCCGCCCCCACTCCGAAGAGCGCGAAAACACGCCCACATGACTAGGCCAGCCAATGATGGCGCAGCAGCGCCTGAGGCGATGTCGCCGTCGTCCACGGAGCGAAGTACAAGCGCGCAGCGGCAATAGTAAAAACCAAGCGGAATCACGCATCATATAATGCACAGTGAATACATACACCCCCCCCCCCCCCCCCAGATCAACCCAGGGAGAGCAAGGGGAAGCGGAGGACAGCATAAGAAGCCCAACAGAGGGGATGGGAGGCGAGGGGCAATAGACGCGGGAGGGGCATCCCATGAGGCTCACCACAAGCTTGTATCGCCTACCCTTTGGTGGGGGACTGCGGTTGGAGCAGCGCTCCTTAGCACCTACGGTGGTGCTGCCTACCTTCACCCAACCAGCGCAGCCTAAGCTGGGAGGCAGTGAATCAGGAACGGGTGGGAATAGTCCTACAGGGCCGCAGGCTAATAAGCCCCGCTCACCTGCGAGCAGAGAGAGCCATCTTCTAGTCATCGCAATCCAGACTGCAGAGAAGAACTGGGGAATTTGTGGGAGGTCCCTGGTATAAATGGGGCAGGGAGGAGCCACTTTTTGCTGTCTCTGCAGTCCAGCGCCATCTTGTGGATGTATTACCCAGGAGTAAGGATTAAAGTGGAACAGGACGTGCTGTATATTTAGAACAAACAACATCTCAAAACTCAGCACATCTCCACCAATCTCCACCAAGAACCGTGGAGATTCTCAAAATTATTTGGCTAACAATGATTGCTTTTGCTGCTTTCAAGACATAGATAACATAAAAGATGAAGTCTATCAAAGTTGCCCTTAATTGAGATCTAGTGGATCTACCCTCCAATTACTGGTAACACAAGGAATAAATTAATGCCATTCACCCCAGAGGTCAACAGTAGGCAGACATAGATGCTGCAGGATTTTTTTTTATCTCATGAGCTTCTAAGTTTAACACAGTCGGAGTAGGACATCTGCAGGGGGAGTACCAATCTACAGTATCTGATATGTTTTGTAGACTGCTGGTCACGCAACCTTACAAACTGGCTGTAAAACATTTTTTATAAGGGACCACAGGTAGCCAATTGTGGCTTGATTTAGCTGAGGGACCGTTTTGATTAAGGTTAATTGGTTTACTGGGTGCACTTGGGATGCCCCCCTGTGCAGAGAACAACATTAAAAATTAGATTTATTATCTTACTACAGTACATCTTGCCTTCCTACTGAAACACAGTACAATCAGGCTGTGAAGTATCGGCCAGCATTACATTTTGTACATTTTAGCCCTCTACTTACATATTACTAGCCTACAAAATACAGCTATTATGTATATTGTAGTAATTACAGATGGTAAAAACATACAGAACATAGACTATTACAAAGAGGTGTTTGAAGAGGCAGTTAAGAGGTTTTTTTTTTACTACCAAACAAAATATGCGAGGTGAATATTTAAAGCAAAAATAAATTATGGACAGCACCAGTAATAATAAGGGAAACTATAACGTGGTGTGCTCACTAAGTTTGGTAAGAAAATTGCAATAGCAAAAAGGACAAGAGAATAGGGTCCCCACACACCCAAAGAGCTTACCAAGACTATCAAAAGAGTGCCTCTTTGATAGTCTTGGTAAGCTCTTTGGGTGTGTGGGGACCCAATTCTCTTGTCCTTCTTCTATTTAAAGATCAAAATCCTCTGCACATCCTTCAGGCAAGGGGATATTATTTTTAATGGGGTAGTGTTTTATTAATATGTTTTATTCTCTTTATTGGGGGTCATGCTAATTATTTTGTGAAGCAAGTTTACCTTGGGGTATGGATTTGGGTGTGAAATGAAACCTACATCAAAGTGAGTTCAAAAGTTCAAATGTTTCCCACAAAAGGTCAATTCAGGTGAGAATTCTCACTCTTTTTTAGGAGAGAAAACTACAATTGACTTTCATTGTCCACCGGCTGTAAATTTTCACCTGGCTCTGAATCAGCCCTGAGGCAGACAATGAAAGTAGGTGGCAGTTTTCTCTCCTAAAATTAGTGAGAATTTTCACCTGACTCTGAATCTTTACCTGTGAGGAAGATCATTCCAATAAGGAAAGGAAAGAGAGAGGAAAATGTTGTTTTGAAACAACAACATCCTATGAAGTATTCTAAACATTTCAACAAATATTTCTGCATTCCCCTTAGGGTGCTGTTGTTTCCCAACTAAAAAAAAAAAGTATCCTAACCTCACCAATCGCACAGGTGATTTTTTGAAAAAAGTAGAACAAAAAGATTTTATTGCACATTTTTGTGTTTGCAAGTAAAAAAGCTGTTTCAGTTCACACCCAATGCTAAACCAAATAATAAGCATAATCCCCATAGTGTCCTATTTGCAAAAAGCTCTGACTGCCTTTCCAAAACTCAGCCTCTCCAAAATACATCAGCTGCAGTTGGTAAAGCCGAATAAACAGCATAATTTCCATAAAAGGAGGTAGAAATACGGAGGGCATATGTTTAGTTGCAATTATCTTCTGCTAAAGTTTCATCTTGGAAGCCCAAACATAGTTGCATTGGCCTTTTATTCTTAGTGCCCTCTAATGATAATTATGATGACTCCTAGCTGAGAGTAGAGACTTCACTCTTGCTTTGGGTGCTTACAAAAAGTAGCCGGTGCGCCATGAATTAGACCGCTCAGCTTAAAATATAGCAGAGTGGCGGTATGGCCCAAAAAAGACATGCCAAAGGGTACAGGGTGATCCGCACATTACTCACCCACAACTCCAGTATGAGAAGCAACTGCTGTGGGTGCCGTAGCCTTTGAATGGATCGCTCCCAATTGGTACCTCCGTACAAGTTCCTGTTGTACTATTTACTTATTTTTTTGATAAATAGTCATAGGTATAAACTATGATCTGCACCTCATAGCGTACATTAAGGACAGTGTTCCAAACCTTGATGAAATGAAAATACATAATAATGATAGTTACGCTTTAAACTTATTGGTATCCTGCTGTGATGTTAAAGTAGACCCAATATTATGTATGCCCCCCCCCCCTAAAAAATACAATTCTGTGAAATACTCACCTGTAGAATTGGTATTATACGCATACAGCACGTCCTGCTCCATCTATAATACTTACACATGGGTAATCCTGCGCCAGAGGGCGCTGTTCACTGCAGACATGCAAAAACAGGCTCCTCCCGGCCCTTCATATACCCAGGGACCTCCCACAAATCCCCAGTATTGAAAAGCAGTGAGAAAAGAAGCCGGGAGAAACCAACCACCAACTGGTAACAAAAGTAATGATAACAATCACCATACAGGGGATCCAGAAAAATGTAAAACCAGGGTGGGGTGGAGCAGGACGTGCTGTATGCGTATAATACCAATTCTACAGGTGAGTATTTCACAGAATTGTATTATTCTAAGCATACAGCACGTCCTGCTCCATCTATAATACTTACACATGGGACATCCAATAGCAGTGTCCATAAAGTAGGGTGGGATCCCCAAAAACAAGGCACAGCAGACAGTAAAGGCGTTGTCACCTGCAAAACTTTGCAACCAGGTACGACATGAGCAGAGGCTCTAACGTCAATCTCATAACAAAACCTTTGAAAGGTATGAACAGAGACAAGCAACAGTCTAGTAACTTATGCAACAGAAAAACCTGGTGCTGAAGGGCCAAAGGTACCCAAACACCAATATAACGGAATAAAATGAGAAAGGGAGATTCTTCCCCCTTAAAGGAATAGGGCAGTGTAACGGCCCACCCAGTCCACAGGCAACAGAAGCCTCGTGGAAAACTTAGAACTCTCCCCAAGAGGAATGGGAACTGGTCTCCCGTCAGACAGGCGGGAATACTGACCCCTTCATTAGCAAGAAGCCGAAACCTTTACTCAGGACCAGGAAGGCATCCAAGTAAGATCAATCCAAAGGGCGCAGTGGCCCTGGAAACAAGCGATATCAGGCGCATACATAAGGAGGCGCCCGCAGACCCCAAGGGCATCAGTCCCCCTAAGAGACAAGAAACCACCAGGAAAAATTGCAACACCTGTTGAGGGAATGTAGACCCTTTAATTCAGCATTATTAAGAATAAGGTCCATAGTTAGACTAAAAGGACTTAAACAATGATCATAAAACACCACTTGGACAAAGGGGTGCGGCGTAAGACGGAATACCACCACGTCATGGTATATATATATATATATATATATATATATATATATATATATATATCGAGCTAAGGCTAAGTAATCAGATCTACCTTCTCAGGCACACGTCAGACTGAAGCAGGAGCCCCCAGAGAAGCGACTTGGACTACAAGACAGCTCAGACAGCATCCAGCATAAGTCCCAAGGGAAAAATCCGCAGGGCAAACAGAATGAAAATGGATCCCAACAGGAACCACAGAACTACTTGGGAGATGCCCTTGAGCAGAAGAAGACTGAACCAGACTTCTACAGGAAGACAGGCAGGACAGAACCTGAAACTTCAGAGTACCGAGATGGGGAGCCAACCCCAACCTATGCTGTAACGACTCTAGAACCCTGGGAACCAAGAACGTCTAACAGGGAAGAGACCAAGACTCATGCCAAACAATATGGGTACACAATAACCCACAATAGACAGAGGAAGAGGAAGCCAAGGAAGCTCGCTCCTAGCCCCCCATATACCAGGTCACCCAGAAGATAAGCCCGTCTCCAAGGGGTGAATGAATCAGCTGTCAAGCACCAGACTAGAGTCTGTAGATTGGGACGACAAAGAAGGGGCCTGACAAGGGCAGAACCGCACTCCTGAGAGAGCGAACAGGTCAGCTGACCTTAGCAGAAGCATCTGCTAACCACAGTTCACTAGGTCACCCGAGGGTCAACAAACTCACGGGTCTCTTAATCGGCACAACCGTGCGCAGAACCCCACATAGTAGGGTGAATGAAGAGAAGGCATATAAGATAGAAAATCCATGCATAATTTTACTAAACCCCCATGACCAGAGTCAGAATATTCCGAGACAGTAAACACAAGGGCGGAGCCCCTGTGGTATAAGCAAGACCCAACAGAGCCACCCTAGTGAGTGAGAGTGACACCACGATAGCAAAACCTGCCACTGAGAAACATCCATTGGAGCGAATACCGTTGAGGAGCAGGGGGCGTAGACCCCCGCCCAGATCAGGATCAGGAACCCTCCAGAGGGATCATCCTGCTTCAAGCTCCAGACCAGTACTAAAACAGGCCATTGTCTTCCAACAGGCCAAGATTCCCCAAATAGACAGGTCCTAAAATAGGAGAAGTCCAGCCATATAGAGTCAACGGAAGGCTCATGTTTTCACAAACCCGTAGGTAAGATGGACCCTCTAAGGGACCCTACCCAGGAGCCACAGGGTTTTTTTGGGAAGAAATCCCCCCCCTCCCCCGCCAACCTGCGAGACTAGGTACCCAAGGCGACCATTCACAGGAAGATGCAAGCAAGGAAGGGGGTGCCCCCTGACAGGGTCCTTGATATAATCAGCTCAAGAGGAACCACCGTACCAAGGGGGAATGAGCACAGACCTAGTTCCAGGGGTGCTGGAACCCCAAGTAGGATCAGTAAACTACTGTGCAAAAGAGCCCAAGGGCTCTGTATATAAGGGACATCATCTGATACGCCACCAACGGGCCCACCGGCTGCAATCCTGCCTGGTGAAAGTAAGATGTCAGTAAAGGGGGGACAGAGCCCCCGTGACCAGGAGTCCACTTGTTGCCAAGGGAGATGGCTCAAGCCTGAACCGAATCCAAGGAATGGAGATAGCGGATAAGGGACCATGAGGGATTGAGGTGACTGAGCACCCATCCAGTAACTCCCAGGGGACACCGCCTGCCAACTAATCCACTCGGCCTGACGTAGAGAGTGGGGAGTAAGGAAAGATGACCTGGTAGGTCCTAGTGCGGACGCCCCCCAGGCATGTCCGAGACATCACCCCCTTTTGCGCCATGGCGAGCAGCTTGGGAGCGAAAGAGAGGCCAAAAACAAAGCCTCCATCCGCAGGGTTGGTCCTGCAACACCGACTAGTAACGGTCTTGGTGTCCAGCAGACACAGGGGGAGCTAATAAGATCTAGAACTGCACAGGAGGCCGGAGGCCCCCGTTGCACAGGGCGCCTGTGTCCCAAGACAGAGATGTCATATAGGGACTACCTGTGAGAGTAGAATTGCCAGGCCTACCATAGGCCAGCATGGTCCAGACTGCCTCATACTGTTGAGGAAAGGAGAAAGGTCAATATAGAGGCCATAGCCCCATTCTGTTAAGGGCAACCTGTAAGTAAGCCCAAACTCCGTAGGCCTAGCGCGGCCTGCACCAAATCCTGAGGGGAAAACAGGGTCTAGAGGCACCCTGACAACACCTGAGAGGGACCGCCCAGCAAATGCTATCCTGTGTCCAGGGGAACTACCTCCTGGAACCACCAGAAGGGGAAGGTACATTCCTAGATAGGAGTCAGCTGCTGCAGCAGTACGCCCCAGAAGGGCGACGGCGTCCCTTCATGCTTGGGAGGTCTTGGCAGATTTGTACTTAGTCCTGCCAGAGGGCCCAGGGCGTTGCCTGCCCACCTCATGGTGGAAATCCAGACCGAACAGTTGGAAGCACACCTCAGGTTCGCGTTTGACACTAACGTAGGGAGGTGGAGGGGTGGCCCTGCCCCGAGGAGGCCGGGACGGCCTTCTGCGTAGGGGTGCCTTACCCTTTTTTCCAAAAAGGTCCAAACGGGCCCCAAATAGTCGCCGTCCTCTGAAGGGAAGGACAGTGAGCGCCTTTTTCGTAGCATCGTCAGCACCCCACTGTCGCAGCCAGACCAGGCGGCGAATAGCTACCACAAGGGCAGAGGTTCTAGCACACATCTTAATAGTGTCATCCAGCGCTGAGAGGATGAACCTCACAAACACATCACAGTCTGATGCATTAAACACCCCCCAGGGGAGGTCCTCAGGTCGGTGGTCAAGTACTTTTCTAACGAGAGTCCTGGCGGCCACCGCCGTGATGGCCGCAGCACGGACCGGGCGCAGAGCCGTCCCTGCACACGAAAAGGCGTGGGAAGCCAGTCTGTCAATGCGCCGGTCCTCAGCATCCCGAAGGGTATGGTAATTAGGAGCCGTCATGAAGGGGGGGTTAGTAACCCCTATAATCGGTGCGTCCACCACAGGAGGTGCTGACCAAAAGTTAACCACATCAGGAGGGAAAGGGTACTTTCCCAGACCCCCAGACCCCTGGGACCCCTTTAAGTTTACAAGGCGATTCCCATTCTTGGGATATAAGATTCTGGAAATGATCCTGTTCCAGGAACTCCAAGCGCGGCGGCGCTGTGTGGAAACTCTCCTTCTTAGGCTTGGGAGCCTCTCCAGGAGGGGAGATTGACAAAACCTCAAAGATCTTAATAAGAAGTTCATCTGTGTCACACAGGACCCAAGAACCGGGCCCAGAATCATCACGGCTCCCAGGCATCTCATCCGAGGAGCCCGAATCTGAGAATAGCTCACCTTCCTCAGAAGGATCAAGGTCCTGCATATCAGCAGAGTCATCGGTATCGTTAGGAACCGGAGAGACAGGAGGCGTCAGGGACCGCTTCTTTCCAGGGCCCATACGCTCCGCCAAACCAGACAGCACCTGCTCCGCCATAGGCAGCCTGCGCAGCACGGCTTGCTGGTCATCCCCGCTCGAGTGAGACTCATCCGGAGTGAGATGTAGGAACGGGGAGACGGGTGTATTGAAGGGAGGTGCAGCCACTGGCAAACCTGATTGCAGGGTCAGTGCCTGTTCAGCACACGGTCCGCAGACCCGTGCTCGTCAGCATCAGCGTGGGGCTGACCACACACTGCACACAGCCGGTCATGTCCCAGAGGGACCCCGGGTACATAATTCTGAGATGCCTCCATATGGTGATTATCTGAGCAGTATGCCCGCAGGGATTTACGCAATAGGCAACCCTGGATGCCCCAAGACCCACTAGGAAGTGGGAGAATTTGTTATGTGGACCCGCTATAATATATGTTAGGCCGGGAGAAGCCACCGAAGTCCTGGCGTCTGAAAGACATAATGGGATAAGAGGGGGGGGGGTGTCAGTGCCATGCGCAGCCGAATAAAAAACATAGAAACAAATACCGCCCCGGAGGGCACTTGAACAAGAGAGGAGGCGGATCGCACCACGCGCGTGAAGATTGTCAAAATGGCGGCAAGCGAACCTCGAGGGGCGGGCCTGATCTGGCTGTGACGCGGAGCGCGTCAGTAGTGGATAGTATGCACATACATAATGTTGCTGTCACGCTAGAAAATTATGCTGCCGTCTGGGCAGTACACTCACGTAATGAAGGACAAACAGGCTCGCAACCATAAACTTATGTGGAGCAAGGAGCGCGACACTGACACCCAAGTACAATGAAAGATCAAAGGCCTTAAACGTGTTACAGTACACTAGGACTGCCACACATACCCCCCCTTTCTTTTCCCCCGAGCTATGGGAGGAAGCGAGGGAGAAGCGGACCTGTGTCCAGGGATTAACTCTGTGAGGGGCACGGCCAACAATGCGGGAGGGGCATCCACTAGAGGCTCACCATCAGCCTAACCGCCTACCCTACGGTGGGGGATTGCGGTGGAGCATGGCTCCGTTAAGCACACAAGGTGCTGTCTACCTTCACCCGACCAACGCAGCCCAGGCTGGGAGGCATATTCTTCATAAAGAGGACGGGTGGAAATAGTCCCACAGGGCCACGGGCTGTAAAGCCCCGCTCGCCTGCGAGAGCGTGATACTTCATGTCTTCGCAGTTCAGCACTGCAGAGAAATCTGGGGGTTTGTGGGAGGTCCCTGGGTATATGAAGGGCTGGGAGGAGCCTGTTTTTGCATGTCTGCAGTGAACAGCGCCCTCTGGCAGAGGATTACCCATGTGTAAGTATTATAGATGGAGCAGGATGTACTGTATGCTTAGAATAAACTCCTATGTCTGATTTGGGCAAAGATTGAAATAAAAACTTACTAGCTCTGCATCAGTCATCTGTTCACCCACCAGGCACTGTGAGCCCAGATTCTGGCTTCCAGGTTGCAGCAAGGGTTGTGAGTGACTTTTTTTCTGTTAAAAGAGGACTATTGTGAAAAAATATCCCAATGATAAGAAATCCATATAAATATGCTGGATGATGTCAGGAGGAGTCAGTTATACACCCAGTGTCAAGAAATATCCATCCAGGCTTGTTTTTTAATGCAAGGAAGATGGCATCAGGGGGGAAACCTGTCACTCCTATATGTTATTGCTACCAAGAGAAGGAAACCACAAGCTTTCTGGGAGTTTAATTAAGTTCAGGTGTATAATTGACTCCTTCTCTTGTTAGCCAAAGTATTTATATGGATTTTTAATATTACACAATTTCATGATATTCCTCCTTTAAAGTAACAATCCTTGCAAGCAGGTGTTCCACATCAAAGGTAGGTTTTAGGTGCCCCACTTCGGCTGTGGGGTTGGGCGTCTGACGATGAGCAAGTGAATGACATTTTTTTTATAAATCGCTGCTAAAATTCCACAAAGTAGTGTAAAATTGGTGCAGTCATGTCCCGTGGCCATCTTGATACAGTGTGTATACCAGTTAAGATACCTGCACAGATTTTTTTGGAGCTTGAGCAGTACCTTTTCAAGCAGTGTTACATTTACATTAGGAGTGAGCTACAAGGACTGTGTAGTTTCTTTATATATGCTTTATTTTATTTATTATGATGATATATATATATATATATACAGTATATATATATATATATATATATATATATATATATATATATATTTCTTCTTCTATAAATCCTAAATTGGTCTTAGACGTTTACATTTGGACCCTAATTCAGTAAACTTGCCTTAAAATATGGAAAGAAAATAAGGACTGTTTCTAGCTTTATTTAAAAAGAAGGCACAAGTTAAAATGAGGTGTGATTCAGTAAAAGGAGGTTAGTACATGGTTTGCACCCAAAATGTCTCAAATGTAAAAGTAATAAAATCTTAAAGCTGAAACAAGTGTATCATTTTCATCCAGATTCTGCAGTAAATAGGGACAAATAAACATTGTTGCAGCTTTCCTCACACACATACACACACACACAATCCCTCTTGGTTGGTTGGTTATGCAGTGTATATGTATATACACAAGCTGTCCATTTTTCTGAGGCATTTATCTCTCTCGGTTTGGTGTGGGCTGTTGCTGGCACAGCTCTCCCCTTATGTGCGTGACAGCCTGTTATCCCAGAACATCTGCATGGAGTTAAAACTGGACCAATGGGTCTGGTTTAAGCTTTTTCAAATAGTTTTTGCAAGAGGGGGGCTTTATGGGAGCAATTTACTAAACTTTGTTTTTTACTTTTGGTCCGCTTTAACCCTTTGAGTGCCAGCCTACCGAGATTTTTTGTCACACTCTGTTGCCGGACTACTTTTCACGTTTTTGCGCTACACGTGTTCAACCTGGATTTTTGAAGGGATTTCCAGGGATTTTCCAGGAAAATTATATATTGTTTTTTTCAGCAGAGTCTGGGCTTCAACATGAAATGTCTTGTTTGGCCTTTTTTTAGTGTATTCTCAATACTTTTGGGTGAAATATTTGCAAAAAAATAAAAAAAAACTATTTTTTACAATTTGTAGTGTTTTTTTCTAATAAAAAATGTAAGTTTGTTAAGTAAATATTATTGCGTGTGAAAGCCCTATTTCTCCCGGTTACAACGGTACCACATATGTATTGGTAGACACCATTTCCTGCCCAGGAAACTCCCCAAACTGAAACAGCAGTTTAGGAGATTTCAGATAGAATACAACTATGCAATATGATTGCATAGTTGTAGGGGGGTTAACTTAAAAAAAAAAAATGATGCAGGGTCCCCCCTCCCGGGGAGGGGGACCTCATTTTTTGGGGGGAATTTTAAGGGTTAACGGAGCCCGGGTGCCGGTAACCCGAGAGACAGTAACCCAACAGAACGGAGCCCGGGTGCCGGTAACCCGAGGAGCGGGATGACGTCCTCAAGTGGGCAGGACTAGGGGCGGGGTTAGGGGCGGGGTCAGCGCCGGCCGAAGAGGATGGTGAGGGCCTGTTTCTGGGCCCTCACCCGAAGCGTGGAAAGCCCAGGGGGGGGGGGGGATCGGAGCTCCCCCTGATGAAGAGAAGACCCGGGGAGAGCCATCAAGCTGCGAGGTGAGTAAATTACATTTACTTTTTTTTTTCAGATGTCGGCGCCGGCGGGGGGCGGGGCTATTCCGGGCCCCCTCCTGAAGATCAGAAGCCCGGGGGCGTAAATCTACTGCTTGATTCTTGTACAGAATCGCTGGCACTTTCAAATGAGGGGTCAGGTAAGTCTATCTTTTTTACATTTTTTTTATGGGGCTCTAAAGTCAGCTACGTGAGAGTCACGTTTTTTGAATCAAGTCTACTCATGGACTCAACTCATGGCTTATTTTGAAAAAAAAAACAAAAAACATAAAAATGACCCTTTTCTATGAGACATGTTAAGGGAAGTTTACTGAAGTAAGGCCCTAGACTTTAGGTTGATTGTTCCTGGTTTCTCCAATTATCTTCAACAATTTTATAATGCTGTATTTTTTTGGGTTGGGGGGGGGCTCAAAATGTTTTTATCACCTATTCAAAATGTACTGCTAAGTTCAATGATATCTAAATAACTATACTTTCTTTTGTTTAAATGAAAAGGCTTTTGGTAAGAGACAGAGAAAAACGATTATCAGCCTTTCCACTATCTTAACATGTAGACAGCGTTTACCAAACCTTATATGAACTGTATATGTTTAGGAAAGCCTATAAGAGTTGGTGTTAGATAAAACAATAAAAACCATGCATGAATAAGGGGCAAGGCGGGCCCCACAATGCATAACAGCACCCAATGCTTGGACTAATGGATGTCATATGTTGGATCTGAATATTTCAATAAGATTGAAATAAGAGGGTGTTTTTTTAACTTCTGGATGATGGCAAATTGATTCCAAAAGAATTAAACCTGCTTGTTTTGCCAGAAAACACATCAAATAATCATCCTCTCATTTCTATAGATAAATTTACTAAGCTGGGCAAATCAAATACCAGTGGTGTAACTAAAAGTGATGGACCCCTGGGATGATCATTAAATAGGGCCCTTTCAAGGCTCATGCAGTAAACTTTTGTATGCAGCTAGATAACTAGAGACTGAAACGGCAGAGAACATGGTGCTTCCTTTCTTGAAATGATGGCAAGTTAACACATAAATAATGTGGAGAAGCAAAAATGATGGCGCTCCCCTGACCTCCTTTGCCCTGGAGCAGTTGCACCCCCTATAATTAGTTATACCCCTGGCAAATACAGCATGTAGCAAGCAGTTAAAGATACATGTAGGTAGAGAGTGGCCATTGTATTGTCTTCAACATTAAACCGCACCAACACCCATTTAACGGGTGTTGGTCCCGTTGTGTGGTGATCATAAGAAGCAAGGGACAAACCGCATAAAAAGCTTGTATTACTCACCTTCATTACGAGCCAGCAGCGAGAATGGAGTCCCGTGATTGGCCGGCGGGCGGTCACATGGGTAGGTCCTGTTGGTGGCTGACACAGAGGACGCGACTGTGCCCACGTGACCGTCCGGCGGCCAATTGCGGGACTCCGTTCTCGCTGCTGGCTCGTAATGAAGGTGAGTAATACAAGCTTTTTATGCGGTTTGCTGCGAGGGGGGCTCCAGCATTCTGGATGCCCTCCCTCGCTTCTTATTATAACCACACAGCGGGACCAACACCCGTTAACAGGTGTTGGTCCGGTTTAAGTTTTTTTTTTAGTCATTTCCAAATTATTTTCCTCCACATATTACACTTTAACAATAAAAGGCTTGAACAATATATCATATAATAACTAACTTTAAAAGTGACAGAGCAGTAACTGTGGGGTTTGAATTGCAACATAAATAGATTTTCATTTAAACAATACTGTTTTACCAGTATAGCAATAAGCTCATTTAAAAGCTAGTGCAATGTACAAAGTGCATATATTTGCTAACAGGATCTAGCTGCTAACTTGAAAGCAAAAAAAAGACGGCCATGGACATTTTAGCATAGCAGTGTTTCTTGCACATAAATTTGTTTCTGACTAAGCTGGGATCAGGCAGGCTCCCCTAACATTAATAGTAGAAGAACATATACAAGCTGTGCATTAGGCACTTCCCTGAAGCCTTTGTGGTAAAGCCATAGTGCAACTTGCCCACTAAATAAAAAACAACATACAATCATACACCCCCATAATTACCCTGGTCCCTTGTGCTATCCCCTTTGAGGACAGTGCTAATAAGGCAGTCATATGTGTATATCCATATATATATATATATATATATATATCTTTTAGAGATTTAGGCCCTTATTTATGAACGACAGGTAGCGACTGGTGAGCGGCCGGTAATGACGGGCCCTGCCACGAGAACGCCGGCTACCCACCACAATCACATATTTATCAAGCCAACCCTGCTTAGCGACTGAGATAGCGCCATATAGCCACTCATTCATCATTATTCCAGCCTCAGCCCACAGCGCCAGCATCCGACCTTGAACAGCGACAGGTATGACCTCTCGCTACCTGGCGCTCTCCAATGCATTTCAATGGAACAATCTTTAAATATTCATAATTAATTGTAATTAATTGTTTTTTTTTTTTTTTAAATGTGAAAAATTCTGTGACCACTTCTGCCATTTTAGATAATTTTTTTAAGGTAAAAAAAAATTGTACAGAATTGATATTACAGGTCAGATATTAATGTATTAATATTACCAAATTATTTAAAAAACTTGTTTTTTTTTGGTTTCCAAAAATATGGTTGTTTGGGGGTTAAAAAACTACTTTTAACCCATCGCCGCCAGCGCTCTGGGGTTTAAACATGCATTTTACAGCGCGAGAATTTTTTGAGCGTGATTTTTTAATGAATATGGTGGGAGCCGGTCGCTAGGGCCAGTCGCTATCATGCGCTCCCATACAGCGCCTCCTCACCCAATATTCAACATTACGGCAAACCAACTGAGTCGCTATCAACTACAGAACAACAGCCAAGCACAGCAACTACTAGCGGGCGCTCTGAAAATGCTGCTACAGTCGCTCAACTGTCGCTACCTGGCGCTATTAATGAATCGGCCTCTTAGCATTTTTTGGTTTTATTCATAAGCTGCTAGCAGCTGCCATACCCAGACACTTCGTCTAAAGTTTTCCAGGTACATAGCTATGTTCAGGGGGTGAACGATGGGGAGATGATGCTTCTCGAATCTTAGGTTTACGCCCCCTGCGGGATGGAATTCCATTGCAGCCATCTTTTTTCAGGTGTCGGTGCAGGTGGTCAGAGCGCACAAAGGTTTTGTGGCATGCCTGACACTGATATGGCCGAAGTCCTGTATGAACCCGAGTGTGATTCTTTAGATCATAGTTATGTGCAAAAGCAGCGCCGCACTGCTGACAAATATAAGGCTTCTCTCCTGTGTGCTTTCTCATGTGAACCTTTAATTTGTCCTGTCTGAAGAAATGAAAGACAAAATCAACAATATTTTCTCTGTAAATAAAAAATAAACATAATATATTTCTTAAAAATCACTGATACACACCAACCTTTGAAATAAACAGGGTATTAAATGAAACCAAACCACCTTTTCCTTATTAACTACCAGGAAACTAAATAAGTCTCTCCTTGAAGAGATCCTAAAGTTGAATTATTTTGACTTTAACGGGGAACATATGCTGCTCCGTCCCCTGCATTGTGCGGCCTCCCACTGGGGCGAGCGAGCCAGTCACAGGGCTGAATTTTGTTGGCATCACAAGGTTCAGGTAGGCGGGGGGGGTGCCTTAAGCAATCAAGATGACCCCCCCAGAGACTGTCACAATGCAGCCCACACCAATTATGTAGAAAATGGGTGTTTAATGGCTAGCCTACCTAGAGATTTTGTCACCCTCTGTTGCCAGACTAATGTAACAATTTTCCACCATATATGTTTAACTGTGATTTTTGCAAGAACTTTCAGGGATTGTATGCTGTTTGTTTCAGAAGAGTTTGGGCTTTAACATGAACTGTCTGGTTTGTAATTTTTCAGTTTTTTTTTACTAACTTATTTGCTTCTAACATGGAACATTAATCAGGCAGCAGCCCTGACAGCTATAAAACTTGTGCTAGGAGTCAACCAAGTCCCTGTTTTGTTACATTGTAAACAGCAAAGTGCCTGGCTGATGTTACAATTGGTGACTCCCTGCTGTGCTACAAAGTGAACACATTCACAGCTGACTGGCATAGGTGAGTGATTTTCTCCTTCCTGCTGCAATAATAGACAGATCACTATTAAAGCAGATGAACAACCATTCATTCCACTCAGTCCTGATTAGTGATACCTCTCCTGACTAGTCATGGTCAATGCTGCATTTATACATAGTAATTAGAATTTAATGCCCTTGCACAATAAGAAAGCATATTAGTATTACCTGGTAAAACGGACTTTACAGATCATACATTCGTAAGGTTTCTCTCCAGTGTGTGTACGGATATGCCGTGGCATCTTTCCAGCTCCCTGAATAACTTTCTCACAGATGGGACACTTTTGGAATGCTTTGACTCTCATTTTTTTCTCTACACTGTAACTCCATCCTGAGAAACTACCAATACCATCCCCTATATTATCGTCTCTATTCTCGAGAGTGCCACTGCTGAAATATTTCAAGTAATCCATTATTTCATCTCCTACTACCTGCTCCTGTTGGGCTGCATTCATTATGTGCTGTAACAGGGCACTTGCTGTTAGGCCTTTAACTTCATCAAGACACTGATCTTCATTCAAATTGCTAAGTGATGAAGAGTGTTCTTTGACATGCGGATGAAGCATCCTATTGTGATTCTCATCTTCTTCCTCTAACAGATGTCCATAATGTTCATTTTGTGTGGGGACATTATTTTGGTCATCGTCCTCTTCTTGCCAATCATTCAGATGCTGTACCTCCAAAATATTTCTTGCTAAGGCTTGCTGGTAGCCATCTTCTCTAATAGCAAACATTTTGGTTTCTTCTCCCACTGAACATGTATTGCCCCAAGGACTTTTATCCTGTCCTCTGCTTTGAAAATACTCCAGATATTTCTGTGCTCGAGCAACATTATGAGAACCTTCCAAATTTTCCATGTTTCTATGCCCTAAGAATGGGCCATCCAAAAGATCTGTACACACATTCCGGACTGTTCCAATGTCCAGCAAACGTGAGGCATCTAAAATCTCACAAACATTTCTTGCACTCAGAGTTAATGTGGCTGTATAGGCAAATTCAAGGATTGCAGCTAGGGATTCAGCAGTCACAAAGTCTAGTTGATAGACACTAAGCTGCTCAGCTGCACGACCTGAGGTGAATAACTGTTGAAAGTAAAGGCTGCACGCTGCCAGTACAGACCGATGTGCAGGAAAATCCTGTCCTTGGCAAGTCAGAATGACATCACATAATTCACCACGCTGTCGTTGGCCATTTAGTGCACACAAAACATCACTACCGTGATCTGGAAAGGGGATTCCAATAGGGCCATCAACAGCAGTAGATGCCATACTTCTTCAAACTTACAAAAAAAAACACAATAACAAAGATGTGTTATACAAAAAAATGGCAATGCTTTAAATAAGTGATACTTAAACCGGACCTTCAGCGTGATTTAATGAAAAGCCCAAACTCTTAAAAAACGGTTCCCCAGCATCTAAAATTTATATATTTTATGTTTTTAGTCACTAACTTATTATTCTTTCCCCCACTGGGCTGCAACTCTGTTCAGGAATTTAGGATACGGGCGCCGCCATCTTGACTCAGAAGCATCACACTTACTGAGGAGAGTAGAGTGGGATAAGGTACAGGGGGGCAGGTTATAGCTGTGCTTTTCTCAGACAGAGCAGAGCTGGGGTCAGGTAACGGTCAGCAGTCCCAGAATGCAGAGCAGCACAGTCAGGAGGCACTTCCTGTTTGCAGGCTACCTGATAAGATGGCGGCTTCCATAAGCCGCCATCTTGGATGTTTAAAGGCTCATAACATGCAGTAGATGCAGGTAGGATGATTTTTAATGTGAGCAATCTGTATGTACAGGGTGTGGGAAACATATAAGATAGACTCTTATTCAGAGTGAAGGTCCGCTTTAAAGAGAGACATTGGAGGCCCTGGAGTCTAAAAATACAATTCTGTGATTACTCACCTGTAGAATTGATATTATGAGTATACAGTACGTCCTGCACCAGATAAGAATCATTACACTTGGATATTACTCTGCCAGATGGCGCTGGACTACAGAGACCGCGAAAATTGGCTCCTCCCAGCCCCTCAAATACCCGGGACCTCCCACAAATCCCCATCATTGAAAAGCAGTTAACGAGAAGCCGGGAGAAAGATAACAGAATCAACCAGTAACTATAACAATGATAACAATCACCATACAGGGGATCCTAGGATAATGCAAAACTAAGGGTGAGGTGGAGCAGGACGTACTGTATACTCATAATATCAATTCTACAGGTGAGTAATCACAGAATTGTATTATTCTTAGTATACAGTACGTCCTGCTCCAGATAAGAATCATTACACTTGGGACATCCAATAGCAGTGCCCATAAAGTAGGGTGGGATCCCCAAAGGTAACAACAGACAGGTCAGACCACTGCCGCCTGCAGAACTTGCAGCCAAAAGCAGCATCAGCTGAGGCCCTAACATCAACCTTGTAAAACTTGGAAAAAGTATGAACAGAAGACCAGGTAGCGGCCTTGCAAACTTGTTCAACAGAAGCCTGGTGCTGAAAGGCCCAAGAGGCAGCAATAGCACGAGTGGAATGAGCAGTAAGGTGGAAGGGAGGATTCTTCCCCTTAGCAGAATAGGCCTGAATCACAGCCTGACGGATCCATTTGCTGATAGTAGATTTGGCAGGAGCCAAACCCTTCCTAGGACCAGAAGGGACCACAAAAAGAGCATCAGTTTTTCTGAAAGGTGGAGTAGCCACCAGATAGTACTTCAGGCGCCTAACCACATCCAAGGAATGCAAAACCCTCTCCTTAGCGTTACCAGGATTAGGGCACAAGGAAGGAAGAACAATGTCCTGATTCAGATGAAAGGCAAACACAACCTTAGGCAGAAAGTCTGGCTTGAAGCGAAACACCACCTTGTCCTGGTGTCTCTCAAAGTAGGGGGGCTGGATGGAAAGCGCCGCCAACTCAGAAACACGCCTAACAGAAGTGATAGCCACCAAAAAGACAACCTTGAGAGTAAGAACAGCCAGGGCAGCATCCTGCACAGGTTCAAAGGGAGCACCCTGCAAGGCAGACAAGACGAAGTTCAAGTCCCAAACAGGCAACATAGGCTTACGTACTGAGTTGGAGCCCCAGCTCCAACCCATGCTGCAGGAACTCCAGGATCCTGGGAATAGAGAACACACGACATGGAAGAGACCTAGACTCACACCAGTCAATGTAGGCACGCCAAACCCTATAGTAAATGGAAGAAGAGGACTTCTTTCTAGCCTTTATCATGTTATCAACAACAGAGGCAGACAGCCCCTTCTCCATCAAGATGGAGGTTTCAGCAGCCAGGCCGTCAAAGCCAGAGTTTGTAAATTGGGATGGCGTAAGTGACCCCGAGGGAGCAGGTCTGGCACCCTGGGCAGAGCGTACTGATCTACTGCCAGCTGCACCACGTCTGCGAACCACACTCTCCTTGGCCACCTGGGGGCCACCAGGATTGCTGGCACCCCCTCCTGAGCTATTTTGCTCAGAACCCTGCCCAACAGAGGGAATGGGGGAAAGACATACAGGAGCTGAAAGTCCCGCCATGACATTGCTAGCGCATCCGTGGCCAAGGCCAGAGGATCCTGGGACAGGGAGACAAAGGCGCAGACACAGTCTCTTGTGATTGTGACGGGGTGCAAACAGATCCACATCTGGTTGGCCCCAACGGTGACACAGAGACTGAAACACCCTGCCGCAGAGGGACCATTCTCCCAGGCGAGAGGTCTCCCTGCTCAGAGAGTCTGCCTGCAGATTCTCGCCCCCTGGAATGTACACAGCTGATATGCAGGGAACATTGTCCTCCGCCCAGGCCAGAATCAGAGACACTTCCTTGAGGGCCCCCTTGCTCCGGGTCCCTCCCTAATGATTGATGTAGGCAATCGCCGTCCGGTTGTCCGAGCGGACCTGAACAGGCCGGCCCCGAAGGTGTAGGGTCAAGTGAGCCAGAACCAACCTGATCGCCCTCAGCTCCAGAATGTTGATGGGTGTGTGGGCCTCCTGAGGGCCCCACCCCCCTTGGAACTGGAGGGACTTCCAGAAGCCCCCCCAACCTGTCAGACTGGCATCCGTGGTGACCGTCTCCCAGCAGGGGGCCAGAAAGGGGCCCCCCAACAGGTTCCTGGAGTCCAGCCACCACGAGAGGGACAACATGACTAGGGAGGACAGCACAAGGAACTGGTCCAGGGACGCAGGATCCTTGTCAGGTGGAGTTGCAGAGGCCTCATGTGAAACTGGGCATAAGGGACCGCCTCGAAGCACGACACCATCAGGCCCACCAGCTGCATTCCCTGCCTGATGGAGAGATGAGGGCAAGATAGCAGGAACTGGACCTGGGCTAGCAGACTGTCCACCTTCTGCTGAGGAAAATCCTTGCCTGAACTGTATCCAGATTCATTCGCAGGAAAGAAGTCACCAAGGAGGGAGACAGGGAAGATTTGGGATGGTTGATCACCCAGCCAAATGACTCCAGAGTGGACCCTACTAGCTGGGGTCTGAGAAGTGATGAGAATGTTGTCCAAATAGGGCAGCACGTGAATGCCCTGAGACCTAAGCAAAGACATCACTCCTGCCAGCACCTTGGTGAACACCCTGGGAGCTGAAGTGAGACCGAAGGGCAATGCCACAAATTGGTAGTGCTGATCCTCCAGAGCGAAACTGAGGAATCTTTGATGACCTGGAAAAACAGGAATATGAAGGCAAGCA
Organism: Gastrophryne carolinensis; assembly: GCA_027917425.1. Classification (NCBI taxonomy): domain Eukaryota; kingdom Metazoa; phylum Chordata; class Amphibia; order Anura; family Microhylidae; genus Gastrophryne; species Gastrophryne carolinensis. Next base: position 288,941,738 of record CM051234.1, read on the forward strand.
TCCTTGATGTCCACAGAGGTCATGAAGTCCCCTAGGCGCAGGGAACTGATGGCAGAGCCCAAGGTTTCCATGCGAAAGCGCCTGCACCTGACAAATTTGTTGAGGATCTTCAAGTCCAGGATGGGCCTGACTGACCCATCTATTTTGGGCACGGTAAAAAGGTTGGAATAGAAACCCTTGCCCCTTTCTCGTAAGGGGACCTGACAGATGACCTCCAGCTCCAGAAGGCTTTGCACCGCCAGTTTTAGAGCCTGAGCTGACATAGGGTCCTGAGAGATCCGGGATATGATGAATCTTGGGGGCGGCCAGGCAGCAAACTCTATTTTGTAACCGGAGGACACTACCTCCTGAATCCACCGGTCTGAGACATGAAGCCTCCAGACGTGAGCAAAATGCTGAAGCCGTCCCCCCACCCGGATGGGTGAGGGCGCCCCTTCATGCCTGAGGGGGCTTGGGAGAAGACTTAGGCTTGGAGCCCCAGGATGAGCCAGGGCGTCCACGTCCTCTGCCCCTACCCCAGAAATCTCCTCGGGCCCAGTAAGGGAGACCCCCCTGCCCTGTCTGGCTCCACGGTAGGGGGAAGAAAAGGAACCCTGTCCCCGAAAGGGCCGAGACTGCCGCCTGCGCTGGGGTAACCTGCCTCCCTTAGCAAACAGGTCCAGGCGGTCCCCAAACAGGCGTAGTCCTTTGAAGGGGAAACCAGTGAGAGCTTTCTTGGCAGCGTTGTCAGCAGACCACTGGCGCAGCCATACCGAGTGGCGTATAGCCACCACAAGGGCAGAGGTTCTGCCACACATCCTAATGGTATCATCCAAGGCAGAGAGGACATAAGTCACAAATACTTCACAACGAGAGAGAGCATTAAACTCCTCACTAGACACATCATCAGGAGCACCATCTAGGACACTTATCAGCAGGGTCCTAATAGCCACAGCTGTAATGGCAAAGGCACAGACTGGGCACAGCGCCATCCCCACAAAGGCAAGGCATGGGACGCCAGCTGATCAATACGCCAGTCCTCAGCATCCCGCAGCATAGTAGAGTCAGGGGAATGCATGACAGAGGTGTTGGACAACCCTAGGCCGGGGCATCCACCTCTGGAGGGGATGACCAGCGCTTCACCACATCAGCAGGAAAGGGATGCCTCTTATCCCAAATCTTAGGGACACTGGGAAGTCTGCTGGGACGCTCCCATTCCTTGAGCACGAGATTATTAAAATAGGCTTGCTCGGGAAATTCCAAACGTGGCATAGCAGTATGAAACAATTACCCCTGCTGCCTGGGGGCCTCAGCCGGGGGAGAGATAGACAGTACCTCAAAAATCTGAGCCAACAGCCTATCAGTATCATCTGGGGCCCAGGGGTCAGAGCCAGAATCATCATGACCCCTGGGCCTCTCATCAGATGACTCTGAGTCAGAGAATAATTCCCCTTCTTCCAAGGGGGTATAACCAGACAGTTCAAAAAACTCATCAGCCTCCATAGGGAACAGAGTGACATCAGGCGTCAAGTGAAGCTTTTTAGCAGAGGCCTTACGTGCCAGGGTATTAGCCAGCAACTTCGCAACACTAGCCAGTCTGGAAGACACATCAGGTTGAGAATCCCCACTGGTATGCAACTCAATAGGAGTCAAATTTTAGCTTGGGGGACTAGGTGAAGCCATACGTGGCGCAGGCCCAGCTACTGGTAAACCAGGCTGCAGCGCAAGCACCTGCTGGGCACAAGGTATACAGACCCGCACATTGTTAGCACTAGTAGGGGACACCCCACAAGCTACACACAGCCGGGCTTGTCCCGAAGGAACCCCGAGCACATTATCCTGAGACGCCTCCATATGGTGATTATAGCGGCACAATAAGCCGATAGGGATTCATGCTATAAAAGCAACCCGGGATGCCCCAATAGCCCGCTAGGGAAGTGGGAGTAATTTACACACTAGGCCTCACAAGTTTAACAACTAAATAGAGGGAGAAGAGCCGGGAGAAACCAATAGAGCTCGACCCGTCTGAAAGACAAAAACGAAGAGAACCCCATAAGTGACTAGTATAAAGACATAGGGTAAATAAAGCCGCCCCTGAGGGCACTCACGGACCGTGGTAGGTAGATGCCAGTCACGCAGCAGCCGAATCCAGCGAAAAATGGGGCGGGCCACGGAGACAGTGACGCGGAACGCGCCAACCGCGGGCCCCGCCCCCCCGAAGAGCGCGAAGCAGCACACATGACAAGCAGCCAATGGCCACGCAACAGCGCCTGAGGTAATGCCGCCGCCAACCGCGGAGCACAAAGGAGCGTGCGCGGTGGCATTTTCAAAACGCAACCAGTGCAACCAAGTCAGCGCGGAGACTGACACCGAAAGAAGCACACAATACAGTGAAAACACCAAGGCATATAGACACCCCCCCACCCCGAGAGCTACAAGGGAGGGCGAGGGAGGGCAGCGGCCACTTTACAGAGGGCCCACCGACAGATAGGGGCAATAGGGTGGGAGGGGCATCCCATAGAGGCTCACCATATGCCTATACCGCCTACCCTTTGGTGGGGGATTGCGGTGCAGCAGCGCTCCAAAGCACCTGACAGCGGTGCTGCCTACCATCACCCGGACCAGCGCAGCCAAGGCTGGGAGGCACATTAATAATGGAATGGGTGGAAATAGTCCTACAGGGCCGCAGGCTAATAGCCCCGCTCACCTGCGAGAAGAGAAAGCCATCTTCTTGTCCTTCGCAGTCCAGACTGCAGAGAAGATCTGGGAATTTGTGGGAGGTCCCGGGTATTTGAGGGTCCAGGAGGAACCAATTTTCGCGGTCTCTGCAGTCCAGCGCCATCTGGCGGAGCAATACCCAAGTGTAATGATTCTTATCCGGAGCAGGACGTACTGAATACTAAGAATAGACTCCTAGCCTAGTTGTCCAAATGCCTGTACTTGGGGCTTCCCGAATTAGGATTCCACACAGCATGAAACTCCCCAGATCCACTCACCTTCTCCGCCATATCTACGGCCGCATCCCCGCTCACCTCTAGCCATGCGCGTCCCTGGCCTTTCTGAATAGGCAGCGCAAGCACGCCACAGCTGTAAGGTGAGTGGGGGATGTGGCTAGCGGCACGCTCGGCTCCCTTTGGCACCGCTAGGGTGCTTAGCCAGCAGTCTAGGTGGCTTATCCATCAGCCGCCCCGAAGGGAGCTGAGTGACAGGGAGAGCGCTGATTGGCTGAGGCTCAGCTGACCTGAGTCTGCGTTGTGGCAGCGGAAGAAAGGTGAGTGTCTGGGGCAACCTGGGGCGTACACACAGCCGGCATCCCAATTCGGGATGCCACCGCACAGAGAAACAACACACAGGAAAGTGAAATTCCTGTGTGTTGTTCCTCTTTAAGCCTAGGCACAATTCTTTATTTTCTATCATAATTTTGTAAAGTTAATTGCTAGCTTGCTACTTGTAAAATTTGTGTTTGCATCCATGCACACCACAAGTAAGCAGGGTGGATAAAAATCAATGTTTTTTTAAAAAAAATCAAAAAAATCGGATTTTTTTGATTTAAATCGGATTTTTTTGATTTAAATCGGATTTTTTTTCAATAAACTGCTTTTTGAGGAAAATATTTTACCATCCAAAGGTTCTTCCATCATGAGATAAAGCTGAGTTGTTTAACTCAGTAGAATAAAGGCTGTATATGTGTAACATTCACAATGCCATGCTCTTCCAGAGGTTTCTGTAGGATTAGTGGGCAGTTTCTCTCCTATATTATCACAGACGCTCGCTTTACTTACGCAGTTCTCAAAACTGAATTTGACTCCTCAGAGGTCCCAGCCTCTTCTTCACAGCAAAAATGTTACAACATGAACAGAGTTGAGAAAAAGACCTTAATCCTATTGTTCTACAAACCTATGAATACAGAATCAACCCCTTCAGTGCCAAGTCCAAGAAGTTAGACAATATTTTTCTGATTGAGTGGAATAGATCTGCACAACACAAGAAGAATCTGAATCTAAGTGTGAGGAGGAGGAGGGGCAAGCAGACAAGAAAATGAAAGTGAAACTTTGAGCACAATACTGCAGCATAGCCACAGACAGACAAGTCTGGATCTGTTTGTGTGTACGAATGATTAACCCATTAAACTGGGGAGAAAAAAGTAATATAAAAAGTGACTCTAAAAATCTTCATCTACTTGCATGTTAAAATAGCAAGAACTAGTTTAGGTAGAAACTTTGATTTAAATCACTGATTTAAATCAAGCCTTACTGACTAGTGATTTAAATCGTGATTTAAATCAGTTAGATTTAAATCAAATCCACCCTGCAAGTAAGTACTTCAAAAGTCAGGTGCAATAACTCAAAGCAGGCCCTCCCTCCTAAACGGGCCCTAGGCCAGCAAACTTAACCAAACAATTATCATTGCACACCAACAATATTATTGCACACCAAATATCATGAATTTTGAATGCAAAATAGTGTGTATTAATAAGTGCAAAAAATAAATGGACATTCTATATACATACTGTCTCCTATTCAGATATACAATTGATCACTTGCAAAAGGTAAGTATACAAGGTATTCAAGAAGTGTGTCCTGGATACAGAGACACAATAGAGTTCATTAAGCATACATCAGTACTGAGAAGTCAACACTAGATGGCGCTAGAATAGTGCCAAGCCAGGATCCACATTCAGTTCAATAGAGTAAATAACATATACATTCAAATGATCCATGATAGCATACATTGAATCAAAAGAGATGTACATCGCCACCTACCTACCCCTGAGGAAGTACCCCTTGTGGGTCAGAAACTTTGGGTTTAACTCTGCCTGCCTTGTAACGTATGTTTTTACAACTCTTGATTCTCCGACAGCTTGGAAAGAGACATTGTTTTTTTTCCTGCAAAGCGATGATTAATTTTGCTGCCAGTAAAAACTGGGACATCAGCCTATGCCTAGTATTGACAAAAATAAAACTTAAAAAGTTCTAAGCTTAAAATATTAACCAGATAAACAATTGAATTGTCCTTATATATAGTCTCTCGCTCCAAGCCTTTAGACTGTTGTCACCTCAGTCTCAGTATTCAGTATATATATATATATGTGTATACACAGCCCTAAAGCTGTATATGTAAGGCTCAGCGAAAACAATTGTATCACCACAGGTGCTCTTCGTGTCAATTTAGTGACATCACCACCACCATCTTATATATAACGTACCAGATTCAATCTTGGTTTTTGGCACATCTGATTCCCCTTTCTTTTGGGGGCTCCACTATTCCTCCTCTAGCTTGATTAAATGCTTATCTATTAGGTATTTAGATGTTCCCCTCCTTATAAAAGATCAATGGACTCCAATTTCCACAAGGGGATATATTAAATTGCTCCGGATTTATTAAAACACATGTAAGGGACAAAAAGACAAGAACACAAAATGCTCCAATAGCGTAAGTACGTTCCACACACAGGGATTCAAATCTAGGCCGTTGGCCCTTTAAAAAGCCGCTCACCTGATATTAAAAACAAGTAAGCTAAGGAATGTCACGTGAGTTTGTGTGAACGAGCAGCGCCGCTGCTCCACCATAATCTAACATCAAAAATACAATTCTGTGATTACTCACCTGTAGAATTGTTCTTATGAGTATACAGTACGTCCTGCTCCAGATGATAATTCTTTACGTCTGGGTATTACTCCGCCAGATGGCGCTGGACTGCAGAGACAGCGAAATTGGCTCCTCCCGGCCCCATAAATACCGGGACCTCCCACAATTACCCAGTATTGAAAAGCAGTTAACAAAAAGCCAGGAGAATGAAAACAAAATCAACCACTAATGTAAACCAACCATGATAACAATCACCATACAGGGGATCCAAGGATAATGAAAACAAAGGGTGGGGTGGAGCAGGACGTACTGTATACTCATAATAACAATTCTACAGGTGAGTAATCAGAGAATTGCATTATTCTTAGTATACAGTACGTCCTGCTCCAGATGATAATTCTTTACGTCTGGGACATACAACAGCAGTGTCCGTAAAGTAGGGTGGGATCTCCAAAAGGCAACAACGGGCAGTTTAGACCACTGCCGCCTGCAGAACTTTGCGGCCAAAAGCAGCATCAGCTGAGGCCCGAACATCAACCTTGTAAAACTTAGAAAAGGTATGAACAGAAGACCAAGTAGCGGCCTTGCAAACTTGTTCCAACAGAAGCCTGGTGCTGAAAAGCCCAAGAGGCGCCAATAGCACGAGTGGAATGAGCAGTAAGATGGAAGGGAGGATTCCTCCCCTTAGCAGAGTAGGCCTGAATCACAGCCTGACGGATCCATTTGCTGATAGTAGATTTAGCAGGAGCCAAACCCTTTCTAGGACCAGAAGGGACCACGAAAAGAGCATCAGTCTTTCTGAAAGGAGCAGTGGCCACCAGATAGAACTTCAGATTCCTGACCACATCCAAAGAATGCAAAACCCTCTCTTTAGGGTTACTAGGATTAGGACACAAGGAAGGCAGAACAATGTCCTGATTAAGGTGAAAGGCAGACACAACCTTAGGCAGAAAATCTGGTTTGAAGCGAAACACGACCTTGTCCTGGTGTCTCTCAAATAAGGGGGGCTGGATGGAAAGCGCCGCCAACTCAGAAACACGTCTAACAGAAGTGATCGCCACCAAGAAAACAACCTTGAGAGTAAGGATGGCCAAGGCAGCCTCCTGCACGGGTGGTTCAAAAGGAGCCCCCTGCAAAGCAGAAAGGACCAAGTTCAAGTCCCAGACAGGTAACATAGGCTTACGTGGGGGACGCACATGGGTAACTCCCTGAAAGAAGGTCTTGACCAGAGGATGCATAGCAAAGGATCTCTGGAAGAAAACAGCCAGGGCAGGGACATGACCCTTCAGAGTATTGAGTTGAAGCCCCAGCTCCAACCCATGCTGGAGAAACTCAAGAATCCTGGGGATAGAGAACACACAACGGGGAAGAGACCTAGACTCACACCAGTCAATGTAAGTGTGCCAAGTCCTATAGTAGATGGAAGAAGAGGACTTTTTCCTAGCCCTGATCAGCAGGCAACCCTTTCTCCATCAGGATGGAGGTTTCAGCAGCCAGGCCGTCAAAGCCAGCGATTGTAAATTGGGATGGAGTAGCGGCCCCTGAGTGAGCAAGTCCGGAACCCTTGGCAGATCGCACTGATCTACTGCCAGCAGCACGATATCTGCGAACCACACTCTTCTTGGCCACTGGGGGGCCACCAGAATTGCTGGCACCCCCTCCTGAGCAATCTTGCGCAGAACCCTGCCCAACAGGGGGAATGGAGGAAAGACATACAGAAGCTGAAAGTCCTGCCACGACATTGCTAGAGCGTCTGTGGCCAAGGCCAGAGGATCCTGGGACAGGGAGACAAAGGCTGGAAGCTTGTGATGGGACGCAAACAGATCCACATCTGGCTGACCCCAACGGTGACAGAGAGTGAAACACCCTGTCGCTGAGGGACCATTCTCCCAGGCGAGAGGTCCCCCTGCTCAGAGAGTCTGCCAGCAGATTCTCCACCCCCGGGATGTACACAGCCGAGATGCAAGGAACATTGTCCTCCGCCCAGGATAAAATCAGGGACGCTTCCTTGAGGGCCCCCTTGCTCCGGGTCCCTCCTTCATGATTGATGTAGGCAACCGCAGTCTGGTTGTCCGAGCGTACCTGAACAGGGAGACCCCGAAGGTGTGGGGTCAAGTGAGCCAGCACCAACCTGATCGCCCTCAGCTCCAGAATGTTGATATGGGTGTGGGCCTCCTGAGGGCCCCACCACCCCTGGAAATGTAGGGACTTCCAGAAGCCCCCCCAACCTGTCAGACTGGCATCCGTGGTGACTGTCTCCCAGCAGGGGGCCAGAAAGGATCTGCCCGCCAGCAGGTTCCTGGAGTCCAGCCACCACGAGAGGGACCGCCTGACTAGCGGAGACAGAGCAAAAGCCTGATCCAGGGACGCAGGATCCTTGTCCCACACTGACAAGAGGTAGAGTTGAAGAGGCCTCATGTGAAACTGAGCATAAGGAACTGCCTCGAAGTAGGACACCATCAGGCCCACCAGCTGCATTCCCTGCCTGATGGAGGGATGAGGGCAAGATAAGAGGGACTGAATCTGCGCTAGCAGACTGTCCACCTTCTGCTGAGGAAGGAAGATCCTTGCCTGAACCGTATCCAGATTCATTCTCAGAAACGGTATCACCAGGGAGGGAGACAGGGAAGATTTGGGATGGTTGGACACTACTCGCTGAGTATCCAGCTCTGCCTGTTGTAGGGACTGAGAAGTGATGAGAAGGTCGTCCAAATAGGGAAGAATGCGAATGCCCTGAGATGTGAGCAGAGCCATCACTCCCGCCAGCACCTTGGTGAACACTCTGGGAGCTGATGTAAGACCGAAGGGCAATGCCACAAATTGGTAATGCTGATCCTCCAACGCGAACCTAAGGAATCTTTGATGACCTGGAAAGATGGGAACGTGAAGGCAAGCGTCCTTGATGTCCACAGAGGTCATGAAGTCCCCTGGGCGTAGTGAGCTGATAGCTGAGCGCAGAGTTTCCATGTGAAAGCGCCTGCATCTGACAAATTTGTTGAGAATCTTCAAGTCCAGGATGGGTCTGACTGACCCATCCCTTTTGGGCACAATGAACAGATTGGAATAAAAACCCCTGCCCCTTTCCCGTAAGGGAACCTGACAGATGACTCCCAGCTCCAGAAGGTTTTGCACAGCCAGAACCAGAGCCTGAGCTGACAGGGGGTCCTGAGACACCCGGGATCTGATGAATCTTGGGGGCGGCCATGCAGCAAACTCTATCTTGTAACCGGAGTACACTACCACCTGAATCCACCGGTCTGAGACATGATGCCTCTAGACGTGAGTAAAGAGCTGAAGCCGTCCCCCCACCCGGATGGGTGAGGGTGCCCCTTCATGCCTGAGGGGGCTTGGGGGAAGACTTAGGCTTGGAGCCCCAGGATGGGCCAGGCTATCCCCTTCCCCAGAAATCTCCTCGGGCCCCTGAAAAGGAGGCCCCTCTCCCCGTTCTGGATCCCGAAAGGGCCGAGACTGTCTTCTACGCTGGGGAAGCTTGCCTCCCTTAGCAAACAGGTCCAGGCGGTCCCCAAATAGACGTAGACCCTTAAAGGGAAAACCGGTGAGAGCCTTCTTGGCAGCGTTGTCAGCTGTCAGCCACCACCAAGGCAGAGGCCCTGCCACACATCCTAATGGTATCATCCAGGGCAGAAAGGACATAAGCCAAAAATACCTCACAACACGAGAGCGCATGATACTCTTCACTAGAAGCATCATCAGGCGCTCCATCCAGGACACTCTTGAGCAGAGTCCTAATAGCCACAGCTGTAATGGCACAAACCGGGCGCAGTGCCATCCCCACACAGGCAAAGGCATGGGAAGCAAGCTGATCAATACGCCTGTCCTCACCATCAGAGTAGTAGAGTCAGGAGAATGCATGACAGAGGTGTTAGACAAACCCAGAATTGGTGCATCCACTTCGGGAGGGGATGACCATCGTTTAACCACATCAGCGGGAAAAGGATATCTTTTATCCCAGCTCTTAGGAACTCCAGGAAGTCTGCTGGGACGCTCCCATTCTTTGGACACAAGATTATTAAAATGGTATTGTTCAGGGAACTCCAAGCGTGGTTTAGCAGTATGAAACAATTCCCCCTGCTGCTTGGGAACCACTGCAGGGGGAGAGATGAAAAGAACTTCAAAAATCTTAGCCAACAGTCTGTCAGTATCATCTGAGGCCCAGGGATCAGAGCCAGAATCAGCATACCCCTTAGGCTGCTCATCAGATGATTCTGAGTCAGAGAACAATTCCTCTCTTCCAGGGGAGTATAACCGGACAAGTCCAGGAACTCATCAGCCTCCATAGGGAAAAGAGTGACACCGGGCACCAAATGCCGCCTCTTAGCCGGAGCCTTAGACGCCAAGGTATTAGCGAGCAGCTTCTCCACACTAGCCAGTCTAGAAGACACATCAGGCTGAGACTCCCCACTGGTGCGCACCTCACTGGGAGTCAAATGTAAGCATGGGGGGTAGGCGAAGCCATACGGGGCGCAGGCCCAGCCGCTGGTAAACCAGGCTGCAATGCAAGCACCTGCTGGGCACAAGGTACACAAACCCGCACATTGTCATCACTTGTAGGGGACACGCCACACACAGCCGGGCTTGTCCCGAAGGAACCCCGAGCACATTATCCTGGGACACCTCCATATGGTGATTATAGCGGCACAATAGGCCGATAGGGATTCACGCTGTAAAGCAACCCAGGATGCCCCAATAGCCCGCTAGGGAAGTGGGAGGATTTAGCAAACTAGGCCTCAATAAGTTTAGTAAAACTAAAAGAGGGGGCAGGACCGGGAGAAACCAATATAATCTGACCCGCCTGCAAGACACAAGGTGAAGACCCCGTAAGTGACAATGCCAATAAAATATATAAAAAGACATGAACAACAGCCCACAGGGGCACTCACAGACCGCGGTAGGTAAACGCCAGCCAGCCAGCACGAGGAAGCAAAATGGCGCCGAGCAGACCTCGAGGGGTGGGCCGCGGAGACAGTGATGCGGAACGCGCGCCATCCGCAGGGCCCCCCCCCTGAAAAGTGTGAAGCCGCACACGTGACAACAGGAACCAATGATGGCGCAGCAGCGCCTGAGGTAATGTTGCCGCCAACCGCGGAACGCCGTACAAGCGCGCGCGGCGGTAAATACAAAAGGCAACCATGCAACCAATTCATTGCGATGACAGGGAAAAGGCATAATACAACAAGTGAAAGTGCAAACATACACCCCCCCCCCCCCGAGAACTACAAGGTAGAGCGAGGGAGGGTAGCGGCCACCAATATGGGACCCACCAACAGACAGGAAGTGTGGGAGGGGCATCCCATGCAGGCTCACCATGTGCCTATACCGCCTACCCTTTGGTGGGGGATTGCGGTGGAGCAGCGCTCCTAAGCACCAGACAGCGGTGCTGCCTACCCGAACCCGAACCAGCGCAGCCAAGGCTGGGAGGCTAAATAACATGGAACAGGTGGGAATAGTCCTACAGAGCCGCAGGCTAATAGCCCAGCTCACCTGCGAGTAGAGAGAGCCATATTCTTGTTCTTCGCAGTCCCAACTGCAGAGAAAATCTGGGTAATTGTGAGAGGTCCCGGGTATTTATGGGGCCGGGAGGAGCCAATTTCGTTGTCTCTGCAGTTCAGCGCCATCTGACGGAGTAATACCCAGACGTAAAGAATTATCATCTGGAGCAGGACGTACTGTATACTAAGAATAAGCAAATTACCTAATCACTAAAGGCCTACTTGACCACAGGTAGAATTTAGTTAATATAGTGACCAATGACACCTGAGGCAAATGATTCCTAATATACGTCGAGTGAGCATTTACTAGAAATATCTTTTAAAATTAAAACAATAGGGACTGCAGAATTCTAAATGTAGCAGGAATGTAAAAGTAGCACGTAAACTACCTAAGCAACTGCTGCGTTTATCAGGTAGCTTCAAGTTACATTAGCAGGGGCAAGGGCAGGATTAAGTCTTCATAAAAGAGGCTCTACAGGTATGAGTGTCAACTCTAGACTGCCACTAACATGGGTACATGGTCATGGACACATACATATGCATGTCTACAAGCTTATTGTCACAAATCACATTACTCACTATCACAGCTGTGGCGTTGGCCCATGCTGCTGGAGCCTCTGGCTCCGGTGGGGGCAAGGTTGGGTGGGGAGAATCACCACTGAGTCCGTCTGCGTGGCATTATCTATGTGCAGAAAAAAAACACAACATATACAAACTTAAGAACTTACGTATGGTTTAACCCTTTCAGTGCCAAGCACGTAGATTCTACGTGCTCGCTTCTACTCCACTTAAGTGCCAAGCACGTAGAATCTACGTGCCTGACTTTCCCCCCTGCTAGTTAAAAAAATAAAAATTAAAAATACTCAACTGACGCCTCGTTGGATCCGGCCGGGTCTCCTCCTTAATTTGGTGCCATCCGATCCCCCGTGGGGGGGGGCGAATGGCTCCAGGAGAGAGCCCCCGGAATAGCACCCCCCCCCGGCTTCGGCAGCAGCAGCTAACTGTAAAAAAAAAAAAAAAAAAAAATCAAAAATGACATTTACTTACCTGAGGCCGCGCTGTCTCCCGACGGGTCTCCTCTTCAGTGGGGGGGCCTCCGATCGCCCCCCCCCCAGCCTCTTCCGTGGCGAGGAGAGGGCAGAAATTGCCCTCCTCCCCACTTCCTGGAACGGGTCAGCTAGCCCCGCCCCATCGTTGTGATGTCACCAGCAGCCGCCTCTTATTGCCGGCACTCGAGACAGAGAATCAGTCTGCTCGGGTGGTTGGAGGAGAGAGGTGGGGAGGAGGAGAGGGCTCAGATCGCCCCCCCCCCCAGGATTTTTAAGGGTTTTTAACCCTTAAAATTCCCCAAAAAATGGGGTTCCCCCCCCATGTAATTTTTTTTTTAAATTAACCCCTTATGTTCTGTCGCCCCGCACCTATAAAAGGCTTCCAGCTGCAGCAGGGGAGCAGAAGCCAGATTGATCAGCGTGGGACACAGGGATGCATGGGAGGTATTAAAAAGTTTAAAAAATATATATATAAATAAATATATATATATATATATTTTCTGCTTGTTTCCGTGTGTTTTACACTTAACCCCTTGTGAACTGGTAAGGGGTCCATGAGACTCCTTATACCAGTTCACAAGGCTGGGGGCTGGCAAGTCACCTGCCGCTAGCAGGTGACTTGCCGTTAACCCCCGGCACCCCAATTACCTGCCTCCCCAAAGCCCAGGGGGGGGGGGCAGAAGAGCCCGGGCCCACATAGGCATTGTGGGCTTGAAGGCTGCAGGGTGGGGGGCCACAAAAGCTGGCCCCTCCACTCTGTTCCTACAAGCCCCCACAGCTGGTCCTGGGTCTCTAATAAAGTAAATGTTTTATTTAAAATAAAGGAGACAATTGTCTAAAAAATATTTATTTATTTCTACACAAAAATATTTTAAAAAACTGTAAAAGACTGAAAAAGAGAATTCTTTGAGGGATTACTTCCAGAAAGGTGAGCCTACTACAACAAGCTGGGTACTCTTAGAAAGCTTAACATGTGTACTTTCAGGGAATATATGGTTTATAGGGGATATTCCAAATATAAAGGGTTGTTTTGGTTGAAAAATTGCAAGGTGCGCATTTTGTCTGCAGAGCTGAAATTTTCAAGTAAAATTACCGTTACGCACATGCTTTACTTTGGGGTGTTTGCCAACTCTTCCCTTGACAGTACCTATGCATGCTGGGTATCGTTCTGTTCGGGGCATGTTGCTTTTTAAAATTTTACTTGTTTTTTCTTGTTTGCATATAGTTTTTTTTAGGAAAATGTGGCTTGATTCTTTTTTAGGGAAACTTTGTGCAACCAAAGACTACATTGAGGGATTACTTCCAGAAAACTAAGCCCACACAAACAAGCTTGGTACACCTAGAAATCTTGAGGTGTGTACTTCCAGAGAATATATAGTTTGTGGGGGGTATTTTAAATGTAAATGGTTTTTTTTCTGGAAAAGCTGTAGCACAGTTTTATTTTATCTGAAAATCTCCTAAAGCTCTGTTTCAGTTTGGGGGAGTCTCCTGGGCAGGAAAGGGTGTCTATCAATACATATGTGGTACCGCTGTGACTTGGAGAAATTGGGGTTTCGCACGCAATAACATTTGATTGACAAACTTACATTTTTTATTACAAAAAACACTACAAATTGCAAAAAATAGATTTTTTAAATTTGTTTGCACATATTTCATCAAAAAGTGTTGAGAATACACTAAAAAAAGGCCAAACAAGAGATTTCATGTTGAAGCCCAGACTCTCTTGAAAAAAACAATATATCATTTTCCTGGGAAATCCCTGGAAATCCTTTAAAAAAATCACAGTTGAACATGTGTAGCACAAAATAGTGAAACATGGTCTGGCAACAGAGGGTGAAAAAAGCTGCAGGTAGTCTGGCAGCGAAAGGGTTAAGGATGCATATAGGTGTTGAGCTTTATTAATGTCAACCTTACCTCCAACACGGCGGGTCCCAGCTGGGCCAACATCACTGGAGGAGGTGGCGGCTCTATGATGCCCTGAAAAAGAAATTAGGACAAATTAATACAATTTTACAAACAATAATGTTGCAAATGACCACACAATCCAAAAAATGAAGGAGACTCACCAGGGGATGAGGTGTTTGGAGCTTCCCAGGGAGGGCTATGAGGTGAGACAGGAGTGCCTCTGCTCCTCCTAATCTGCCCAGCAGAGCCAAACTCAGACGGGGCCACCCTTCGACTCCCGAACACTCAGGGAGTGTGGCGGAGTCCCGTTCATCCTCCCCACTTGAGAGCGGCCCCTATGGTAGTTTGACTCTTCCGAGCCAGACTCAGAGGAGGTGATGCTCCACACCGGCCTCACCTCAGCAGCACACTCCACTGGCCCTTCAACATCTTCATCCCCTTCCTCACCTGGGTTTTCAACTTGACACTGGCGAGAGGGCCCCTCCCCTACTGAGTCATCAGAGTCTGGGACTCGTGTGCAGGGGAGAATGCCCTTCCCGTGCTTGCCCAGGGGAGGACCCTTGTCTGTGGAGACAAAAAAAGACAAAAAATATACATTAAGAAAAACAGCAAGTTAAAGTGGGCATATCTAATATTTGTGTGTATGTATTTATATAGAACTTACCAGAAGCGTAGGCATTATAGAGCCTATATACGCCCTCGGGGTCCCGGGGCTTGAAATCTGACCAGCGCTGCCATATTGACTTGGGCTTCAGTTGTGTATTGAAGTGCCTGGACACCTCCTCCACGATGCTGGACTTCTGACTAATAGTGTAGTCGTACTCGTTTACGCAGAAATCCTAGAAAGGAAAGAAAAAAAAAAAAAAGATTAAGACAAAAAATATTACAAACATGAATTACATTAAATGACATTTACAAAAAAATTTTAAAAAATGGATTTGGGTCCTTTAACCCGCCATAAAGGGATTGTGGATGGGCCACTATGTGAAATCTCCCAGTTGTTATTAAAATAAAAAAAAATCGGGATGCCCTGGGGTTTAAAAAAAAAAAAAGAACAAGTAATATAATATATTACTAATATTTCTTCCATAGCTTGGGATCCCCTCTAATAACAATACCCCCCCCCCAAAAAAAAATAGTGCAGTAAACATTAAAAAAACAGTCCAAGAGGTCAACTACAAACTGCTGACGCGTTGGTACTACACCCCAGATAAATTGGGCAAGATGTTCAACACAGTAGACCCAAGCTGCTGGAGATGTGGGGAGAATAGGGGGGGCGCTGTTTCACATTCTTTGGACATGCCCCCGAATTCAGGAATACTGGGAGGCGGTCCTGCCCATTGTCTCGCAGCT
This sequence comes from Gastrophryne carolinensis, assembly GCA_027917425.1. Lineage (NCBI taxonomy): Eukaryota > Metazoa > Chordata > Amphibia > Anura > Microhylidae > Gastrophryne > Gastrophryne carolinensis. Next base: position 288,957,123 of record CM051234.1, read on the forward strand.
TACTGGGGCGCAGGTACTGGGAGACCCGGCTCAGGTCCTACTCCACTCAACAAAGGTCCCGACAGGGAAATACAAAAAAACCCTGTTGATCCACTTATTGAATGCCGCCAAGCAAACAATACCCAGGCTATGGAAACAGAAAAAAGCCCCCTCTGTTAGGGACTGGGCGAGGGAAGTTATGAATGTTAGGGAAATGGAGGATCTGACGCTATCCCTACACGACAGAGATGAGCAGTATAGAACCACCTGGCTGCCATGGATAATATATGAAGAATCGGCAGAATTTAGGAGCCTGTTTGAGCAATAGCACGTGAGGCGTGGCTGCGCTGTAGGCTTGCCTTGATCCACACAGGCTGAGGAGAACCCAGGTTTATCCATGGGCTATCAGTCGAGGGTGGGATATTGCAAGCGCCCGGCCGGAAACCGCGCCCCACATGCCATACATAGTCCCCTTTCCCCTTCCCAACCTATTCATGTCCCTAGTGTTGCTTACCTCCCCCCGCCCTCCTGGAATTAGACGGTTACACCTTGTGCTGCAAAGAGTTATCTTCAGTTGGGTAATAGCATGTTAGAATGTACTGCGGGATGGGCTTTACCCTACCAGGATATGCCAGAACAGCATTTTATATGCCGATGGCGTATGGGGGGAGGCCCCCTCCATTAAGAAAAAGTGTACCGGCGTCTGTAATTAGCTCACTAATGTTATGATCTACATGCTTTGTAGGCGGTGTTCCAGGGTGCCTTCCCTTTTTCCCTATAGGTCTTGTAATGTGAGTTTAAATGTCTGTGTTGTTTAAAACTGAAAAACCTTTAAATAAAGATTATTAAAAAAAAAAAAAACGCTAACATTTCAAAATTACAACAAACATATTATCACTAAAACCCTAAAACCAACGCTAACACCTTAATAGTAGGCCACAACACACCAGAAAACCAGAGAACATTAATACAAAAAAAAAAAAAAAAACTTACTTTCAGTATTTGACCATTTACACGGGGGTCAAGCCGCTGCCTCTTCTTCCTTGCTGGAGCCTCCTCGGACAGAGGACGAGGAGCTGCTTGGAAATCGTCCCACATGGCGTTTTGGGGCAGCCATCGTACCGCACGAGAAAACCGGAAGTGCATAAAGCGAAACCAAAAGTAAAACCTTTGAACCCGTTGCAAGGTACGAGAACTCCCGCCGCAAGGTACAAGCACTATAGAAAGCTCCGAGACCATAGCGCACAGCACTACGCAGCATGTACAGGAGAGAACAATGCTGCAGCGAACACTAGGTGCTGGCCGAGCTATAGCACCCAAGACTACACCATATCTAACAAGAGAACAGCGCTGGAGCCAGCGAGAGGTAGCGCCAGCTCAGAGAGTCCGGCACTCGGCGCCACACTATACTTAGCAAAAAAGTACACACACACACACAGTGTCGGTGCTGTAAATCTGGTCACTATAGCATAGAGCGCCAGGCACTGTGTGATTAAAGTCTGTTTCTGGTGACATTAACACTTTACATAAGGGCAGACTAGATGGACCGTATGGTCTCCTTCTGCCGTCAACCTTCTATGTTTCTATGTTTACTGCCAGACCTGTAATGACAATTCTGCATACAAATAAGTCAAAACATTTTCTAAAAATGTTGTAGCCAGGAGAGGTCACACAATGATTTGAGCAAAAAAAAGTCAAACATGCTGTTTAAACACAAGCAAATGAATGCCCATTGACATGTATGGGAGAGCGACAGTGAGCGAAAGGTAATACCTGGCGCTCTGAAAGCTAGAGCGCCGGCGCTATCCGCTGAGCCACCTGTAATAATACATCGCGCTACATGGCGCTGTTAGAGTCGCTCACCAGATTCGCTTTTATATATGTGTATTTGCGTACAGTGCCAGACATTCACCAGACACTACCTGTCGCTACGAGGCACTACCTGGCGCTATCCCTTCTTGAATAACCCCCAAAGTTATTATATGCCATGCTGATCTTATATGTGGTATACAGAAATGAGGGTGTACAATATTTTGAATAAAAAGATAAAGGAAAAAAATATATATTCTTGTTGAAGATCAAAGAAAGCATAAAGAAGTGTGAGGCCCTCAGTGGTTTCAAAAGAAGACAAAATGTATTTGTACTAACCGTAAAGATTCTTTCTTTTATGTATGTGTAGGACGTAGCTGTAATACTTTTTTATACTGAATGGTGGGTTTCGATATGGTGCGGGAACTAATAATAAAGTTGTTTCGATTCTGAGCTTACCAAAACCTACCCAGCCAATTACAGTCAGTTTGTAAGATGTTTTAATCTGAACAGTGGGATGTTGGGGACGGTATAAAAAAATCTAGCAGGATATGCAGGGACTAATTAATCACAGCTTGTAGAACTTTTTGGCCCAAAACTACATCAACAGACACCATTTTGTCAAAGTGTTGTAAAGTTATGTACCAAAGACCAAGCAGCTGCCCTGCAAATTTGTTCAACAAAAGTATGGTGACAAAAGCCCAGGAAGATCCAACAGATCGCCTAGAATAAACAGTTATCATCAATGGAGAATTCTTCCCTTTGGCAGAATGGAGAATCCTTCCTTTTGGTGGATGCAATAGCCATTCTAATCCATTTGCCATTCAAATCCAAATGGATTTAATAGGGGCAGATTGTTCTTTCTTGAGACCCTCAATGGAAAGGAGAGTGTCAGCCCCCCTGAATTCTTTGGGCCTGTGAAGGTAAAACTTCAAAACACATACTACATCCTGAAGCCATAACAGTGTTCTGTAGGATGAGAGGGGTAAGGACAAAAGAAAATGGAGAAAAACCTTTGGTAAAAAAAAAAAAAATTGAGGCAGCCTGAAAACCACCTATCCTCAGTAAATACCAAGAATGAGGATTTGATGAAAAGAGCTAATTACGAGACTCTCCTGAGAGATTAAATTGCCACAAGGAAAATGAACTTTTGAGTCAAATGCAATAAGGAAACAAAATCTAAAGGCTCAAAAGGCAGATGCTGAAGAGCAGAGAGCACCTGTCAGGCCGGAGAGCTCTCCAGATGGAGTTCTATGACTTATTTGGCCATTGGTCAATCAGAGACAGTGGCCAGAGTCAGCCTACCAACTCTCTGAAGAACACGGAAATGCTGGCCTGCAATGACTATTCAGGCACAGCCAGAATGAATTCTAGTGAGACAGCACGTCTAGAGGTTTGCCGGGGATGCACAGGGAAACAGCCATAGCACAGCACAGGTGCTTAACCAGCATGTGGAGGACCTGAAAGCCTGACACACTTCCACCAGATCTGTTGTACAGGCTGAAGTAACTAAATGGCTAGCTTTTTTTGAAGAGTCACTAAAACTTTCTTTGAGGAAAAAGTGTACTCTTCTCAGCAGTAATTTCTTTGATCAAGGCTTAAAGGTCTTCTCTGAAAAGAGAGCCTATAGTTTCTTTTGCATTGATATCACCTGAATATGTTTTAACCTAGATAGTATGTCAAGCCAGTAGCCACCACTGAGAGGAAAATCGCAAAGGATATGGTTTTAGCTGACATTTTTACTGCATCAAGGGTAGATTTATAAAGAATGTCAACCACATATCTCAAATCTTGTATATTAGATAGAATTTGATCTGAAGGTGTGTTTCTAGTAATGCTGCATTCGAAATCCTCTAGTCTCACAATAGCTACTTTAGTCATCATAATGGGGTCTATTGTTTTTTTTAACAAGCACATGGCTCTCGTAAGAGAACATGTGAATGCACCATTCGAACAAGGATGAGTTGGGTGAATAGTGGGATTCTGGGGGGTTTTCACACAGCAGGGCATCCCAATTCAGGGTTTGTTCCACTTTAACTGAAAGGATACCTCCTCCTTGGAGGCACCTTCCTTGGTGAGGTCCATCCCATATTCTGCTGGCAACAAGAAATCAAAAAACATACCACAGGAAGGACTGAAAACATTCAAACCAGAAAAAAAAATATGCCTGTGCAGTCAGTAAGCCAAAGCCCGACTCCCGACTCCTTAATTATATCAGGGCCCGACTCCGACTTCTTAATTAGCAATACATTTACTGTAGTAAAATGGTAACATCAAGCTTTTTCTCAGCATTATATAATCAGGCTACTTAGAACATAAAGCATATTTACTGGAATACAATTACTGAACAAATACCTTAACCCTTTTAGTGCCAGCTTCGTGAGTCTCACGTAGTAGACCCTCCTACCGTTAAGTACCAGCTACGTGAGATTTTAAATCCCCACAGAAAAAAAGTATGAAAGTAAAAAACTCACATGACTCCTCGTTGGATCAGGCCGGGTCTTCTCTTCACCCGGGGGGCAATCCGATCCCCCCCGGGGCTCTTCTCGCTTCAGGAGGGCGTCCAAAATAGCGCCCCATCGCTGCAGTTAACGCCGGGTCTCCTCTTCACCGGAGGGGCTTCTGATCGCCCCCCCCGGGCTCTTCTGTGGTGAGGAGAGGGTGAGAAATTGCACTCTTCCTCACTTCCTGGGTCGCCGGCTGGTAACCCTGCCCTTTCTGGGTGGGGTGGGTGATGTCCCATGGCATCCGCCCCGAGAAGCTCAGTAACTCCGGGTGTTAGGAGGAGTAAGGTTGGAGGGGGCGAAATGGCTCTGATCTCTGCCCCCCCTGCGGATAGCGGGTGACTTGCCATTAACCCCTGGAACCCCAATTACCTGCCTCCGCAAAGGCCGGGGGGGCAGAAAACCCTGGCCACGGAAGCTATGTGGGCTTGTAGCCGGCAGGGCGGGGGCCACCAAAGCTGGCCCCTGCACCCTGTTTCTACAATCCCTGCATAGCTGGTCCCGGGCGGGTTTTGCTGGGTAGGGAGGACCCCATGTCACTTTTGTTGGTTTAACAAAAAATTCCCCAAAAAATGGGGTCCCCCTCGGATGTTTTTTTTTTTTAAAAGAACCCCTTATGTTCTGTTGCCTAGCAGCTATAAAAGGCTTCCAGCAGGAGAGCAGAAGCCAGAGTGATTGGTGAGGGAAGGAGAGGAATGGGAGGTAAGTATTAAAAAAAAAGAACAATTTTTTTCTCAGTGTGTGTTTTTTTATATTTCACCCGTTGTGAACTGGTAAGGGGCCCATGAGACCCCTATACCAGATCACAAGGCTTCGGGGCTGGCGAGTCACCTGCAGCTAGCGGATGACTTGCTATTAACCCCTAGCCCCCCCATTCCCTGCCTCCCCAAAGCCAAGGAGGGGGCAGAATGGCCCGGGCCAATTTAGGAGGTGCAGGCTTGTAGCCGGCAAGGAGAGGGGCCACCAAAGCTGGCCCCCGAGAAAGGGACCGCCATTTTTTTTAACCCTTTATAGTGTGGATAGTAGTTATATTTTATTTGTAAATGTTATAAAGTGCCCTTTTCAGTTTGGGGGTCTCCTGGGCAAGAATGGGGGGCTGGCGATATGTAGTACCGTTGTAATCGGGAGAAATGGGGCTTTCACATGCAATATGGTTTTCTTTAATAAAACAAATGTTTTATTTAAAATAAAGGAGACAATTTTCTAATATATATATATATATATATATATATATATATATATTTAAAAAAAAAACAGTAGAAAAATTACAAACAAGACATTTCAAGTTAAAGCCTAAGGAGGGCAATTAAAAGGGTTAATAGTACCTATGTATGTGGGGTATTGTTCTGCTCGGGGGACCATGCGCCTTCAGATTTAGCTTGTTTTTTCTTGTTTGCATATTGATTTTTTATTCTGTTTTTGTGTATATTTTTGAGGGAAACCCTGTGCAACCTAAAAATTCTTCAAAGGATTACTTCTAAAACGATGAGCCCAATACAACAAGCTGGGTACGCTTACAAAGCTTAACATGTGTACTTTCAGGGAATATATGGTTTGTGGTAGGTATTCCAAATGTAAAGGGTTGTTTTGGTAGAAAAAGTGCAAGGTGCACACTTTGTCTGCAGAGCTGAAATTTTCAAGTAAAATTACCCTTACGCACATGCTTTACTTTGGTGTGTTTGGCAACTCTTCCCTTGACAGTAGCTATGCATGTTGGGTATTGTTCTGTTTGGGGGACCTTGCTTTTTCAGATTGAATTAGTTTTTTCTTGTTTGCATTTTCCTTTCAGGAAAATATGGTTTTGATTCTGCTTTTATAGTGAAACACTGTGCATAGCGTATAGCATAGTTGTAGTTTATCTGAAATTCTCCTAAAGCGCTGTTTCAGTTTGGGAGAGTCTCCTGGGCAGGAAAGGGTGTCTAACAATACATATGTGGTACCGCTGTAACTGGGAGAAATGAGGAATTCACACGCAGTAAGATTTTTTTTGACAAACTTTATTACAAAAAAAACTACAAATTGTTGCACATATTTTACCCCAAAATATAGAGAATACACCTAAATGTTAAAGCCCAGACTTTGCTGAAAAAAACAATATATCATTTTCCTGGGAAATCCCTGGAACTCCTTCCAAAAATCACAGTTGAACATGTGGAGCGCAAAATAGTGCAAAATTGTCTGGCAACAGAAGTAACAAAATCTCCAGGTAGGCTGGCACTTAAAGGGTTAAAGGGACATTCTAGGCACAGAGGTAAATGAATGAATGATAACAGCTGGCCTCACTGTCTAGTTATAGGTGTTGTAGAGAAATGGTGATTGCAATACTGATAATTAACAATAAACAATTAACATAATTTACATTTCAAGTATAGTGCTAAGGTTTGTACAGAATTTGTATATCATCATATAGTATTATGAGAACCACTCAATAAATTGTAAGGAAGAATAATAATAACTTGGCTAGTAATACTCTTAATGTAAGTCCAGAGTTTCTCCCTGTTATGAAACTACCAGTTGCTCTCAATGCCTTGACGTATTTCGGCAATAGGCGTCATCAGAGGATGGGAGGATTCATTCTGCTGGGCTGAAAAAGTGGTTTAATGACTGATTGTTGAGTGCCAAGGGGGTGCTTAACCCTTTAAGTGCCGTAGGTACTACGGGGTTGCTTCTCCGACCGTTAAGTGCCAAGCCTGTAGTACCCACGGGCTGGCTTTCCCCCCTGCTAGCGTAAAAAAATACCGTTTTGTGAGTACTCACCTGTAAAACGGGTATTATGAGTGTGCAATACACTCCACTTCGATCTTCATGACATGTGGGTAATCTCCAGTAGAGGGCGAACTTGTGCAGAGATGAATATGCAAAAAAAAGAAAATCCCTCCCGGTCCATATATACCCGGGACCTCCCACCAATTTCCCAGTGTAAAAAAGCAGTAAAGGGGACCAGGAAGAACCAATTATAACCTTAACAATCAAAACCAATGGTTCACCATATAACAGCTCCAGAATACCTGAAAAAAAGGGGTGGGGCGAAGTGGAGTGTATGGCACACTCATAATACCTGTTTTACAGGTGAGTACTCACAAAACGGTATTATTCTAAGTGTGCCATACACTCCACTTCAATCTTCATGACATGTGGGACATCCAATAGCAGTGTCCATCATGGGTGGGAACCATAAACAGTAAAGAATGTACCAACTCAAACCACTGCAGCTTGCAGAACCTTGCGGCCAAAAACAGCATCCGCTGAAGCCCGCACATCAACCTTGTAAAACTTGGAAAAAGTATGAACGGAAGACCAAGTAGCAGCCTTACAAACTTGTTCAACAGAAGCCTGGTGCTGAAAAGCCCAGGATGCACCAACAGCACGAGTAGAGTGTGCAGTGACCCTAAAAGGGGGAGTCCTCCCCTTAGCAGAATAGGCCCCAACAATGGCCTGACGAATCCATTTGCTAATCGTAGACTTAGCAGGCGCCAAACCTTTCCTGGGCCTGCAGGGCACCACGAAAAAAGCGTCCGTCTTGCGGAAGGAAGAAGTAGTCACCAAATAGTACTTCACACAGCGAACAACATCCAAATTGTGCAGAACCCTCTCCTTGTCATTGTTAGGCTTAGGACACAAGGAAAGGAGAACAATATCCTGATTGAGGTGGAAAGCAGACACCACCTTAGGAAGGAAATCTGGCTTAAAACGAAAAAAACACCTTATCCTGGTGTCTCTCAAAGTAAGGGGCCTGAATCGACAGAGCCGCCAACTCAGAGACACACTGAACAGAGGTAATAGCCACCAAGAAAGCAACCTTCTGAGTGAGAACCGAAAGAGCAATATCCTGTAGCGGCTCAAAAGGAGGACCCTGGAGAGCCGAAAGAACCAAATTCAAATCCCAAACAGGAACCACAGCCTTCCGAGGGGGCCGCACATGCGCGACCCCTTGGAAAAAGGTCTTAACCAGCGAGTGTAAGGCAAGAAAACAGACAGAGCAGAAACCTGTCCTTTCAAAGTACTAAGCTGGAACCCAAGATCCAGATTATGCTGAAGAAACTCCAAAATCCTAGGAATCGAAAACACCCTACAAGGCAAGGCCCTAGCCTCACACCAATCAATATAGGACCTCCAAGTTCTATAGTAAATGCCAGAAGAGGATCGCTTCCTAGCTCTAATCAAGGTCTGAACAACGGCCGCAGACAAACCTTCCTCCTTCAGAATGAAGGTTTCAGCAGCCAAGCCGTCAAAGCCAGCGTTTTTGTAAATTGGGGTAAAGTAGTAGACCCTGAGATAACAGATCCAGCAACATGGGAAGCCGGTACTGATCTACGGCCAGCCTTACAACGTCTGCGTACCAAACCCTTCTTGGCCACCTTGAAGCCACAAGAATTGCTGGCGCCCCTTCTAGAACTGGTTTGCGAACTACCTTGCCCAGCATGGAGACGGGCGGAAACAGGTAAAGAAAACCCAGATCCTTCCAAGCAAGGGACAAGGCATCCACTGCCAGAGATAGAGGATCCTGAGAAAGAGACACAAAGGCCAGAAGTTTGTGATTGTGCCCCGAGGCAAAGAGATCCACCTCCGGAGTCCCCCACTTGCGGCAAAGATCCAGAAAAACCTCGGGGTTGAGAGGATCCCCTGCTCAGGGAATCCGCCTCCGTGTTCTCCACTCCCGGAATGTAGACTGCCGAAATGCAAGGAACATTGCTCCCCGCCCAGTGCAGGATCAGAGAGACTTCCCTGAGGGCACTCCTGCTGCGAGTCCCTCCTTGGTGATTGATGTAAGCTACCACTTCCAAAATCCAATTGTCTGTGACCTCCCGGGCCCAGACCTGGAAGAAGAGCCGCAGCCGTCCCCCCACCGGTGCGGGTGAGGGCCCCCACTTCATTGCTGAGCCGGTTTAACGGCGGGCTTGGACTTGGAACCCCAGGCAGCCGCGGGACGTGCCCGACCTCTGCCCCTGTTCCAGGACGAGCCCCTGCCACCCGAGAAGGCCAAACCTCTAGCCGCTCTGGCCCCTCGAAAGGAAGAAGTGAACGAGCCAGCCCCCCCAAAGGGACGGCGCTGTTTCTTCCTCTGAGGTAACTTACCTCCCTTAGCAACAGCATCCAATTTATCTCCAAACAGCCGCGCACCCAGGAAGGGAAGAGCTGTAAGCGACTTCTTGGCCCCAAAATTCGCCGTCCACTGTCGGAGCCAGACCAATCTGCGCATAGCCACCAATAGGGCTGAAGTCCTGCTACACATGACAATAGAATCTTCCATAGCAGCCAAGACAAAATCCATGAACAATTCACATCTCTTAAGGGTAGCAAACTCATCGCTAGCCGGATCAAACTGAGCATCATTCAGCCAGTCCCTGATAAGAGACCTGGTAGCAAGCGACACTAGGGCCGATGCACAAACAGGCCGCAGGGCTGAGCCCACGCTGGCAAATGCGTGACACGCCATCTGATCAAGGCGCTTGTCCTCGCCATCCTTAAGGGAAGTGGCGTCAGGGGTGTTCAGCACAGAAGAGTTAGTCAAACCCAAAACTGGTGCATCGACCTCGGGAGGAGAAGACCATCGCTTAACCGCCTCCACCGGGAAAGGATACTTCTTATCCCATCCCTGTGGAGCACCAGGAAGCCGACTGGGCCTTTCCCATTCTTTCAGGATCAGCGCATCAAAATGACCCTGGGTAGGGAATTCCAGACGGGGCTTGCGGGCCCCAAAAAATTCCCCTTTCTTGAGAGGAGGCGCCTCAGGCAGGTCAATATCCAACACCTCCAATAGATGTGACAACCTTCTTGCCCACCGTGCTAACAATAAATTTCTCGATGCTGACCAACCTAGCACAAACATCAGAGTGCGACTCCCCGCTGGCACCAATGACACTTGGGGTACGGATAAGGTGGGAAGGGGAAGGCGATGAAGTGTGAGGAGCCGACCCAGAAGGCTGGGTACCGGACTGCCGCGTTATGGCCTTTTGTGCACATGGTATACAAATCAGCACATTCTCCCCCGTAAGGGATACCCCACACATGGCCCGGATTGTCCCAGAGGGAGCCCGAGCCCAGTATCCTGCGGAGCCTCCATAAGGTGATTTTTGTGGTCAGTCGCAAGACCGCAGGGAATTATGCCTAAGCAACCCGGGATGCCCCTTAAAAGTCCCGGTGGGAGAATTTAAGGTGATCAATTTAACACTAGGGACTCCAGGACCAGGAGGAACCCCTTAATATGCACTATTATGAAGCAATCTGCAACACACAATAAGGCATATCAGTTACTATACAGCGTAACAACATCATCAAAAAAAAAATAAAAATAAAAATATTATATATATATATATATATATATATATATACCAAAATGACAAAAAAAAGCATAAGCCTGTACCACAGGGGGCCCCCCACCAGAGAGGGACCCCCGAATAACTAATGAAGTGGCCACCAGGCCCTTACCGTCCCCCAGAAACGACAGCAGCAGCAGCAGCAATGTAGCAAGATGGCCCCTGTCTCTGAGGTGATCAGGAAGAAGCAGGAAGAGAAGGGGGCGGGCCAGCGCCGAAGGCGCGCTTTTCCAGGCCCCACCCCCCTCCCAGCAGCGCGGATCTGGCCAGGGAGGCCCTTCAGAAAAAGCGCCGAATGAGGGGGCGGGGCTACCGCAGCCGTGCGCCCGGCCCCGCCCCCTTATCTAAACACAGCCTGAGGGAGAGAAGCTCCCCAGGCTGACAGGAGAAACCACAGCAGGCTAGGCCAAGCAACAGCACCAATTCATCAAGGAATAACTTCCAGGTGATCCACACTAACTCACACACACACACAACTTACAGTGGTAACACCAACACACATACACATATATATAAAGTAAAAGGGAGAGGCCGAGGATGACGGCCCGTCAGTCCCCCCCCCCTAGAGGGAAGGGACCCGGAAGGGGAGGGGAACCCGGCCCGAATAGGGCCACAGGCATGTAGGGACGGGGCATCCCACACCAGGATCACCAAAACCTGGGTAACCGCCTACCCCATAATGAGGCCTCATGGTGGAGCAATGCTCCTTCCGCACCCATAGGGTGCTCCTACCCTCACCAGGACCCGCAGCCTAAGCTGGGAGGCTCAGATAGGGACAATTTAGAAAGGGTCCTGGCAGTAATAGGGATAATAAACGGCCGGGCGCGGGCCCGGCTTACCTGCAAGTAAAAGAAGTCTTCATCTTCTGTCTTGTCGCCTTCCCTGCAGAGAAGGAACTGGGAAATTGGTGGGAGGTCCCGGGAATATATGGACCGGGAGGGACTTTCTTTTTTTTGCATATTCATCTCTGCACAAGTTCGCCCTCTACTGGAGATTACCCACATGTCATGAAGATCGAAGTGGAGTGTATGGCACACTTAGAATATAAAGTAAATTAACAGTCACCTTCTCCGATTACCCCCAGGGGCTCTTCTGCCTTCAGCTCCAGCTCCGCTGAAATTTTCAAGTAAAATTACCGTTACGCACATGCTTTACTTTGTGGTGTGGAGTAAATTAACAGTCACCTTCTCCGATTACCCCCAGGGGCTCTTCTGCCTTCAGGAGCGGGCAAAAAATAGCCTGCCCCCCCCCCCCGCAGCTGCTAAGAATAAAAAAAAAAGAAGAAAAGACATTTACTCACTTCTGTGTCCGATCCCTCGGGCCTGGTCTCCTCTTCACCGGGGGGCCTCCGATCACCCCCCCCCGGGCTTCTCCGCGGTGAGGAGGGGGCAAAACATGCCCCCTCCAACGTTCGTGCCGCTAGCCCCGCTCCCTTGTGGAGCTGCTGCGGGCTCCGGACTGTCAGACTTCATGTCTGATCACCGAAGGCGGTTGGAGGGTAGGGGATGTGGCCCCCTGCCTCCCCAGCCCCCCTCCAGTGATAAGCCCTGACAGCTGGAGAGAATCATCGAGGGACACAGGATCGGAGGTGAGTGTTAAAAAATAAATAAATAAATAACTTTTTTTTTCACTGTGTCAGTGTCAGTGTCATTTTTTTACATTTAACCCTTTGTGAACTGGTAAGGGGTCAATGAGACCCCTATACCAGTTCACAAGGCTGGGGGCTGGCAAGTCACCTGCAACTAGCGGGTGACATGCCATTAACCCCCGCACCCCCAATTACCTGTCTCCCCAAAGCCCAGGGGGGCTGCAGGGTGGGGGCCACAAAAGCTGGTCCCTGCACCCTGTTCCTACAAGCCCCCATAGCTGGTCCTGGGCTGGTAATGCTGGGTAAGGGGGACCCCATGCCATTTGTTTTTTTTATTTTTAAGGGTTCCAGCAGCAGCAAGAGAGCAGAAGCCAGAGTAATCAGCGTGGGACACAGTGGCCGAGGATGGATGAGAGGTAAGTATAAAAAATATATATATATTTTTTCCATGTGTGTGGTGTGTTTTTTTTTACACTTAACCCTTTGTGAACTGGTAAGGGGTCCATGAGATCCCTATACCAGTTCACAAGGCTGGGGGCCATTAACCCCAGGCACCCCCAATTACCTGCCTCCCCAAAGCCCGGGGGGGGGGCCAGAAGAGTCCGGGCCCACACAGGGTATGTGGGCTTGTAGGCTGCAGGGTGGGGGGCCACAAAAGCTGCACCCTGTTCCTACAAGCCCCCATAGCTGGTCCCGGGCTGGTTATAATGGGTAAGGGGGACCCCACGTCATTTTTTGGGGGGATTTTTAAGGGTTTTTAGGAGGGGGACTCTATGTCATTTTTTTAAATTAACCCCTTATGTTTATAGTGTGGATAGTAGTATTTTATTTGTAAATGTTATAAAGTGCTATTTTCAGTTTGGGGGGTCTCCTGGGCAAGAATGGGGGGGCTACCGATACATATGTGGTACCGTTGTAATCGGGAGAAATGGGGCTTTCACATGCAATATGGTTTTCATTAATAAAACAAATGTTTTATTTAAAATAAAGGATAAAAAATATTATTTTATTTATTTTTTGTTTTTTTTACGAAAAAATATTTAAAAAATTACAAACAAGACATTTCATGTTAAAGCGTAAACTCTGGAAATTCCAGCAAAAATCACGGTTAAACATGGTGCAAAATGGGGAAAAATGACCTGACAACATAGGGTGGCAAAACTTCAAGTAGGCTGGCAATTAAAAGGGTTAATAGTACCTATGCATGTTGTTGTTTCTTGTTTGCATATTGATATTTTAGGAAAACATGTTTTTATTCTGCTTTTTTATATTTTTTTTTTTTAGGGAAACCCTGTGCAACCTAAGAATTCTTCAAGGGATTACTTCCAGAAAGATGAGCCCACTACAACAAGCTGGGTATGCTTAGAAAGCTTAACATGTGTACTTTCAGTGAATATATGGTTTGTGGGGGTTATTCCAAACGTAAAGGGTTGTTTTGGCTGAAAAATTGCAAGGTGCGCACTTTGTCTGCAGAGCTGAAATTTTCAAGTAAAATTACCGTTACGCACATGCTTTACTTTGTGGTGTTTGCCAACTCTTCCCTTGACAGTAGTTATGCATGTTGGGTACCGTTCTGTTCGGGGGATGTTGCTTTTTCAGATTTTACTTGTTTTTTCTTGTTTTAGGAAAATGTGGCTTTGATTCTTCTTTTTTAGGGAAGCTCTGTGCAACCAAAGAATTGATTGAGGGATTACTTCCACAAAACTACACCCACATAAACAAGCCTGGTATGCCTAGAAAGCTTGAGGTGTGTACTTCCAGAAAATATATAGTTTGTGGGGGGCATAGCGCATATCGCAGTTGTATTTTATCTGAAAATCTCCCAAAGCTACGTTTCAGTTTGGGGGAGTCTGCTGGGCAAGAAAGGGTGTCTACCAATACATATGTGGTACCGCTGTGACCGGGAAAAATTGGGGTTTCACACGCAATAATATTTTATTGACAAACTACAAATTGCAAAAAAAATAGATTTTTTTTTTTTTTCACATATTTCACCCAAAAGTATTGAGAATACACAAAAAAAGGCCAAACAAGACATTTCATGTTGAAACTCTGCGTAAAAAAACAATATATAATTTTCCTGGAAAATCCCTTCAAAAATCAAAGTTGAACATATGTAGTACAAAATAGTGAAAAGTGGCCTGGCAACAAAGGGTTAAATCTGACGTATGCTGGCGTTGAGGTGTAAGCCAGACAAATGGTAACTGCTTGTCAATAATATTGTAAAACCTTACAGTCCTCCTTAAATGCCCATATTGTAGTAAGGTGAGCATTGACTTGTCACTTCAGATTGGAATCATAGGTCGGAGAGGAGGGGAGCTCATGTGAAGGCTTGCGTGTCCAGGTAGATGGACCACCCTCTCTAAAACTGGAGTTACCTTGGGACTATTACTAACCCAGTTATTTTTCTTCTGTGCAATTTAATGAGTGGTTCTCATAATCCTGAATGGTAATGTGAAATTTCTGTACAAACGTTTGCTCTATGCTTGAAATGTAAATAACATTTCTGTTTAATTACCACTATTCTTGCCGGCAGCACATCTCCAGTGCCCGTCAGAGGATAAAAACCTCTGCATTCCCACAAAAGCCTAAGAGTTTGGGGCATACCTCTATGCACCCAGGATCTCAGAGATCTCCAGCCCAGAAGGGATAGGGTATTTCCAGTACCACTGGGTCCATAGCTGACCAGGTTAGGTCCATAAATATTTGGATACTGCCACATTGGACAGGAGTGGGCAATTCCTTTGTTATGTCATACTCAGTTAGGCAGATAAAAGTCCTGGAGTTGATTTGAGGTAGGGTGCTTGAATTTGGAAGATTTTGCGGTAAAGAAAACATGGAGTCAAAGGAGCTCTCCATGCAGGTAAAGCAAATCATCCCTAAGCTGCGAAAACAGGAAAAAAATCTGGGAAATTGATACAATATCAGAAGTGGCAAAATCTAGAGTTTGGTACATCATGAGAAAGCACTGGTGAACTCATCAATGCAAAAAGACGTTGCCGCCCATGGAAGACAACAGGGGTGGGTGATCGCAGAATACATTCCATGGTAAAGAGAAACCTCTTCACAACAGCCAACCAAGTGAAAACTCTCCAGGATGTAGGCGAAACAATATCCACATCTACCATAAAGAGAAGACTACATTATAGTAAATACAGAGGGGTCACTGCACGGTGCAATCCACTCATAAGCCTCAAAATAAAAAGGCTAGATTGGACTTTGCTAAAAAAAAAATCTGAAAAAGCCAGCACTGTTTTGGAAGAACATTCTTTGGACAGATTAAACAAGATCAGCCTCTACCAGAATGATGGAAAGACAAGTATGGTGAAGGCTCGGTACAGCTCATCATCCAAAGCATAGCACATCATCTGTAAAGCACGGTGCAGGCAGTGTGATAGCCTGGGCATGCATGGCTGCCAGTGGCACAGGGTCACTAGTGTAAATTGATGATGTGACACAGGACAGAAGCAGCACGAAGAATTCTGAGCTATTCATATGCATATTGTGTGCTTGAATCCAGCCAAACTGATTGGTTGTTTGATAATACCGATGGACAATGACCCAAAACATAAATCCAAAGCTACCCAGGAGTGTATTAAAGCAAAGAAGTATAATATTCTTGAATGGCCAAGTCAGCCACATACAATTCACTTGTTAAAGACTAAACTTCAGACAGAAAGGTCCACAAACAAACAGCAACTGAAATCTGCTGCAGTAAAGGCCTGGCAGAGCATTAAAAAGAAAGTAACACAGCGTCTGGTGATGTCCATGAGTTCAGTACTTCAGGCAGTCATTCAACCAAGTATGAAAACATTTTATTTACAATTATTTAATTTGTCCAATTACTTTTGAGCCCTTGAAATGAAGGGATTGTGTTTAAAAAATGATTTAGTTCTTTACATTTTTATGCAATCATTTGATTGACAGCTGAAAATCTGAACTTCAACTGCATCTGAATGTTTTGTTCAAAATCCATTGTGTTAATGTACAGAAACAAAATAAGAAAAATGTTGTCTCTGTTCAAATATTTATGGACCTACTGTAACTGTAAATGAGGAGGCTAAGCTAGGCCACTTACCTGTTCTGGCTGCGTCGCATGGTGAAAATAAACTCACCTGACACCAGGCCTTCTGCCCCTCGGGTCCTCCTTCTGCACCTTCCTCTTTGTGAGCTAATTTTCCAAGGGAACATGACCCGGCCTCTGCGCTGCCCCTTCCATTGCAAAGAATGGCATGGCCGTGCTGTAAATAAATTGGACTGCATTGCTCATTTACCACTTTCGTTAAGTATTAACAGTGGGTCTGGCTGGTGGAGCTGTGCCAGACAAAAGGTGAGAATAGCATTTTTTATTTATTTTTTATTTATTTACCTGGATAATATATATATATATATATATATATATATATATATATATATATATATATATAGGATAGTTTAGTGAATGAGAGGATACAAGAGGAACCCCAGAAAGGAGGTCTAGAAAGACCTCAAAAGGCAGGAAGTATTAAAATTTGGAGGCAGTACAGTATGTAAGAAAGTTCCATGGCTCCTCCTATCCATACTTTAAATAGTAACTTGATATAGGGAAGGGGTCTTCAACCTTTCTCACCTTGAGAGCCACAGCCAACACTGAGAGAGTTGGGTAAGTGGTTTGGGAAACTAGGTGTGGTTAGCTGGTCCTCTTCTCCACCTGCCCAAGCCTTCATTAACCTCAGACAGCTCTGCGAGCCAGATGTGGCTCCAGTCCCAAGCTAGAGGTTGGGGATCCCTGATATTGGGTATCTATACCTGAAAGGAGGATTTATGTACATTTAGTATTCCTGTTTTTGTTTATATAAAAGGTTGCCTAGATGGTGCATACCTGATATTCTTGTCTGCTGAATACCACGAAGCTGTTATACCTGTTAGCGGCAGCCACAGATGTGATTTTAACCCTTCTATTGCCAGCCACGTAAAATTTGCGTGACTGCCTCTCTGACGGTTAAACGCCAGCCATGTAAATTCTACGTGCTTGAATTTCCCCCCTACTAGTGGCCAAAGTAAAAAAAAAAAAAGCCACTCACCTGACCCCTTGTTCGATCTGGCTGGGTCCCCTGCCCGTGCTCCTCCGGCTGCAGGGGAGTGCCCGGAATAGGTCCCCCCCTCTTCAGTGGCCGACAGGATCTCCTGTGAAAAAGAAAATGAAATTTACTCACCTGCGGCTGCAACCGCTCCCATTGGCTCTCCTTTTCACCCGGGGGGCCTCCGATCGTCCCCCGGGGCACTTCAACCTTCAGGAGAGGTCCCCCTCCTTTCCCGACCAGCACCGCCATCTTGTCGACTAGCCCCCCCCCCCCTTTGGAATGACTTCATCCGGTGGGCGCCGTCCCAGCTCCGGGCGGCTCAGCTGTCAGATGCCCTGGTGATCGCTGGGCAGAGGAGCACAGGGTAGCAGATCATCTGATCTCTTGCCTCGCACCTCCTCTGGCCGCCGGTCACCGGCATCTGTCATCGGATCGGCGAGGGACACAGGAGCTGAAAATCAGAGGTGAGTAAAGTAAAAACAATTTTTTTTTAAATAAAGTAATTTTTTACTGTGTCTGTGTTTTTTTTACAGTTAACCCTTTGACCCCTATACCAGTTCAATAGGCTCGGGGGCTGGCAAGTTACCTGCGGCTAGGGGGTGACTTGCTATTAACCCCGAGCCCCCCCCATTACCTGCCTCCCCAAAGCATGTGGCCATAGGCTATGCCGGCTTGTAGCCTGCAGGGCCAGGGGCCACCAAAGCTGGCTCCTGCGCCCTGTTCTACAAGCCCCCATAGCTGATCCCGGGCTGAATATGCTGGGTAGGGGGGACCTCATGCCATTTTTTTTTAGGATTTTAAGGGTTTTTAACCATCAAAATTCCCAAAAAAGGAGGGGAGGCCCTATGTCATTTTTTTTTAATTTACTCCATGTTACCTGTCACCCAGAAGCTATAAAAGGCTTCCAGCATCAGCAGGAGAGCAGAAGCCAAATTAACCCCCAGTCCCCCCATTACATGCCTCCCCAAAGCCCAGGGGGGGGGGGGGGCAGAAGAGCTGTGGCAATAGGGCCAGGGACCACCAAAGCTATTAAAAAAGTAAGTTTGTCAATAAAATCTTATTGCGTGTGTAATCCTATTTTCTCCCGGTTACAGCGGTACCCTTTCCTGCCCAGGAGACTCCCCCAAACTGAAATAGTGCTTTAAGAGATTTTCAGATAAAATACAACTATGCTATGTGCACCGTGCAGTTTTTCCAGAAAAACAACCCTTTACATTTGAAATACCCCCCCACAAACTATATATTCTCTGGAAGTACACGCCTCAAACTTTCTATGTGTACCAGGCTTGTTAATATGGGTGCAGTTTTCTGGAAGTAATCCCTCAATGAATTCTCACTAAAAAAGAATAAAAAAAGCAGAAAAAAAACTCATACTTTCCTAAAAAAAAATAAGCAAACAAGAAAAAACAAGTTCAATCTGAAAAAGCGACATCCCCTGAACAGAACCATACCAAACATGCATAGGTCCTGTCAAGTGAAGAGTTGTCAAACAACCCAAAGTAAAGCATGTGCGTAAGGGTAATTTCACTTGAAAATTTCAGCTCTGCAGACAAAGAGCGCACCTTGCACTTTGTTTACATCATGTTTAACTGTGATTTTTGCAGGAATTTCCAGGAAAATTCCAGATATATTTTTTTTGCAGCAGAGTTTAGGCTTTAACTTGTAATTTTTCTATTTTTTTATATTTTTGCGTAAAAAAAACAAATTAAAAATTATTTTTTAGAAAATTGTTGCTTTATTTTAAATAAAACATTTATTTTATTAAAGAAAACCATATTGCATGTGAAAGCCCCATTTCTCCCAATTACAACGGTACCACATATGTATTGGTAGCCCCCTTATTCTTGCGCAGGAGACCCCCCAAAGTGAAAAGATCTGTGTGCAATCATCCCTTTTTCTAGCCATCAGCTGTAATTACTCATTGTTGTTCTGTTCACAGCAGAGATCAACTAGATACACTGTTTCCACCAACTTCTCTGCTGCTGCTGAACCTATCTAGATACAGTGTAACAGCTTCCCTCTCACAAACACACAGAATTTCTCCAGCAACTGTTTATTCGGTGTGTATACAGCATGATAAACAGGATCCCCTGTGTTTCTGAGGCATAACGCTTTCTCAGACTGATGTGGGCTGCTCCTGGTACAGCTTCGCCCTCATGCTCACGTGTAAGGACTGTCAGAAAATGCACTCCTATGTAGTTGAGGAGCACAGAATCTTCATTCTATTCCACAACATCTGCATGGGGATAAGCCCTCTCAAAAAGCTTTTGTCACTCATTACGAAGGGTTTTAGAAAAGCAGTTTATTAAACTTTATTGTTTGGAGGTTTGCTTAAAACTGCTCCCACATCTGCTGCTGCTGCTTTTGTCTCAGTGAAATCTTAAATGATGGCCCCCAAAACCCGCACCCTGAAACTCACCTCTTACCAGGTTTGCGGACCCACATGACTGTTGGCCAATTGTTGTCCTATGCAGGGCCATAGAAATTGGCTGCCAGCAGTCCAACGACGCATGCAGGAGCCGCGACCACATTCCCCGCTATCCCTCTAGCAGGGCGCATGCCCGGGGCAGCCATTTTAGAAAGGCCCCAGGGGAAAGGACTACTTTAAGCGATTTGTATATTGGTGGGCCACAATAGATTCAGAATATTGAATTTATCAGTTTGAATGGCTTAACAAAGATTTCCTACAACAATCAGGATATCCACTGCCCCCACAAACACCATTAAATTGATTATTTTACACTCAGATGTCCTTACACCACACTGCTCCATTACCATATTTATATCTAAAAATCCCCACAGGGTGATTGCCTTACCTCTACAAATATATGGGTCCCATATTTATAACCCATCCCGCCTACCAGTCCCAAATCGTAATCCAATCCTCTATCTAAACGCTTACCAATGCTAAACATGCAATGCAGAAAAAACTGTTATCTTGTTATAGTGCTAGAGATTTCACCCAGGGGTGGTGTTGCACTGGCGTCACCGCGTTACTCCAAGCCACCGCTTCCACCTTTATTTGGCGATGGGCTCCTATATCTCTACCTATTACAAATGTAGTTTTACACAGTTCACAATATGCCATTGCAAGCTTTTACCCCTCCCAGGTCAGGGGCCGCATAAATGGCTCTGAAGGCCACACAAATCAAGTATGGGCGCTGCTGGGAAGAGGCCATAGCAGCAGCTGTTTTAGTGTACACACATTTTCTTTCTTCTAGTAGATCTTGGTGTACATTTTCTGATGGCAACATATTGCAGGTAGTGAAAGTGCTTCCATAAAACACACATTTGCAAACATAAGAAAAAATAAAAAAAAGGTACTACATATGTTAAGTACCTTGAGAACATCCTTTAAACCGGACCTTCACCCTAAATAAGAGCATATGTTATATGTTTTCCCCACCCTCTACATACAGATTGCCCGCATTAAAAATCATCCTACCTGCATCTATTGCATTTTCTGAGACTTTAAACATCCAAGATGGCAGCCCATGGAGGTGCAGGCTGCCTGAAAACAGGAAGTGTCTTTTGCTGATCTGCATTCTGGGATTGCTGACCTTTTCCTGACCCCAGCTCTGCTCTGTTTATGCAAAGCACAGCTATAACCCTGCTCCCCTGCACTTTTGACCCATCTCCTCTCCTCAGTATGTGATGCTACTGAGCCAAGATGGCAGCAGCCATATCTTAAGAGTGCTGAACAGAGTTGCAGGCCAGTGAGGAGAAGAATAAAAAGTGACTAAAAATGTTAAATATATTAATATTAGATGTGGGGGAACAGTTTTTTAAGGGTTTGGGCTTTTCATTAAAAGATGCTGAAGGTCCGCTTTAAGCACACAATAATAAACACATTAGAATGCCTTTAAAAATGCATGCTCCGTTTAAGCCACTTCTGTAGAAATGCAAGGAATCAGGCTTAATACTCACCCCTTCTCTGTCAGCCATGTAACCCCCTTGTAACCAGTGAAGATCGCCAGCCAGACACGTGTCAGCGCTACCACCAGGGGTGCAGGAGCAAGGAAGGGTTAGTAAATGGAAACTCAGTATGCTGTCATTTACTTACAGTAAGGGCATTCATACCCATGCAGTGGGGAAAGCATAATTTATCGCTAGCTATATGTCTGTTTTCATGATACATTTTTGCCAAATGGTCACATGTGCCCAATACATACTTCCTGAAAGTAACACCCATTGATCTCTGCTGTGGGATGCCTCTGAGGTTTGCCACAGACACCGTCAAGCAATACTACAATACTGTATAATGAAGCACAGCACCCACCCCATTCCCTGGCATCAGACCCCACACATGCAACAATCAGCACACAAGCAATAAATAAAGCAAAACAAGCATAAACAAGCAATAATTCTATGTCATCATGCCCTGGCACAACACTGGCCTGCTCACCCCATGTGTACCCGTGCAATGTCTGTCTGCGATCCAGCTGCCCCACAGCAGGGCTCCTTTGCGTTTAAGGACACACACACGGAACAGTCCACTGGCAGACTGGCACCTTGCCACCCCCCACCCATCCTCTCTGAGGTGGGGCCTGGTGCTTCCCGCGCATGGGGGGGGGGGGGACTAGCCATAGCCTCGCTCTATTTCCGCGTTACGTGATTACACCAATTAACAAGCGGGCATGGCAGCTGCCACCCTCACCAGCGCTGTACACGGGCAACAGATATGGCGCCCCCACTGCGCGCCTCTCCACCTGGCTCAGTCTGCTCTGCGCCAAGGCGCCTCATACTATAGTCATGCTAGACTCCAGCCACAGTGCCCGTGCGCGGAATAAATGCCACAGCTGGCAGGGAGCGTATTGCCATTAGCTTGCCAATATGGGAGGGAGGACGATGACAGGGAATGGCACGCGGAACTGCACAGCGTTTACACCGTTTCCTAGTGACACCGGCAGAGGCGGCAGGTGCCTGACCGGTAGACGGGAAGGGTTAATAGACATGACACAATGCACAAACTCATTGTACCTCACGAGTGAGAAGCCGATTGGTCCTCGAATGCGCCCTTCTTATTGGCTGCCATAAAACGTCCTCAGCAGGCTGTACTAAACGCTACGCAGCAGCTTGGGAGATGCAGGTCGCTGGGTTACCGGCAGCTGGTTTAGAGAAAGCTGAAGCGATAACATATCGCCATACTGGATGGTGGGACGTGCTTACCGTGGCCCTAATATTCCTCGCACCCGGCCAGCTAGAACGCGCGCTAACTGGTGTCTAAATGAGTGTCCTCATGACGGGGCAATTGTATTCCAGCGTTTTGTCTGTGTAGCGTTAGTGGTGGCTGCCTACCTGCTGCTGCTGCGCCCACCCGCCCTCTGTGCAGGGCTCCGAGCTACAGCCGCCGCCGCTGCCGCTGCCTCCCTCCTGCTTTCTCTCAGGCCGCCAGGGTGACTCCCTTGTCTTAAAGGCGAACTGTCCACTGTCATAACAGTCCCCGGTCACTCACCCGACTAGCACAGCCTGCTGACCTATCACACGCGCCCCACACTAACCTGTATGAGGAATGAATAGGAAGAGAAGAGGAAGGCTGCATTGGGGAGTAGTAATGCACTGTGTAATGTGCTAGCTTTGTCCCACACTCAACCAAAAACTTATAGTCATAGCCTGTCCCCTACAGCAGCTTCCTTGGGGGACGTTCCCATAGTATAAAGGGCGCTGCAAGGAGAGGGGGGATTCATTGTATGTTATATAATCCATCCATTGCTTAGTATAATGTCACCTACATATACTTTCTTGCACCTGTCTCTGGTTAAAATGTGTTAAAGTGTACCTATACCCAGTTTATGTCACCACCTTCTATCCCCAGCCAAATTCACCAAAACAGCCTGTTCTTTTAACTAAAGCCTTTGCTCAATATTCATAAGAACACTAACAGGAAGCAGTATGATGTCAAATGGCAGCCATGGTCATTTATTCAATTCCAAGATAAGTTGCCACACAGCCACCTTGTCTGCCCCCCACATGTTTATTCCTACACAAATTTAGGAATACAATCAATTTTATTTCTTGTTCTTGCCCCT
The DNA here is from genome assembly GCA_027917425.1 of Gastrophryne carolinensis. Classification (NCBI taxonomy): domain Eukaryota; kingdom Metazoa; phylum Chordata; class Amphibia; order Anura; family Microhylidae; genus Gastrophryne; species Gastrophryne carolinensis. Next base: position 288,980,412 of record CM051234.1, read on the forward strand.
GCCATGGGGCTCCAAACCTGGTTCCAGCCATCGCATAAAGGTGATTAGGGGGTCCAAACCATACAGTCTATAGTGCATGGGCGACTGCATGACGCACCTCCCCATCCGGGGCCCCGTACACCAGTCCCGGCCCTCCTGCCACATAATGGCAGTTTAGCTTGTAGTGCTTTCAGATTTGTTGCTGATAAGGCTGACCCCCAATGCTGAGCTGTGTTTAACTAAAAGTATCATCGCTGGAAAGCACCAGGGAGCAATATGGCCAACCACTGGAACTTATTACTGCATCTGGTTCATGTTTTTATGAATCTTGGGCAAAGACTTTAGTAAGAAAGAAAAACAGTCTGTTTTGTGGCAGTGGGCTGGGGATTGAAGGTGATGACATAAACTTCCTCCTGGGTATAGGATCATTTTAATAATATAAAGGCTTATACCTTGTATTGGCCCTTTGGCATAAAGCCACCTTTGTGTACCCATGTATAAAATGCCCTATATTTTTCAATTAAAGTGGACCAAACCCCACCCTGGAGTCTATGATTCCCTGTTAGAGGGTAGCGGAGTCGGCTCTGCTTTAAGACGATTTGACGTCAGCATAGTTGAGCTAATTGATTGGACGAGAGCCTGCGCATGCATTGTAGGATAAGTAAAGTTTTGATGGCCAACCTGGGGGGTTTCACACAGCGGGGTATCCCGCATCGGGGTCCCCTGGGGCAAGGACCAAAGCCCAGGATAGTCAAGAAAAGTAGAATAATTTAAGCAAATGTGTAGAAGGCTGATTTCAGCCACAGTGCACACCAAGCAAATGTTTGGCAACCCCCCTGTTACAGGTAATGTAATTTGCAAGGTCATTGTCTCTAATCCACCAGAATTTCCAGGGTACCAAATCCCGGTCAGAAGTAATCATGTGGGAATCCCTATTTTGTATGCTCGCAGTGCATCCTTTCCCTTGGGAGGCCTGAGACTAGGCTGACCCTGCTCACCACTTCTGCAATTTTTGACTGTTTACTGCTGCTTATGATGCCAACAGTCTTTTGGGTTTGTTCACTGTGCCCCTGGAAAACCAGATTGCCTGCCACTGGTCATATTGTAAATAAAGGGCAAAAAAGATAAATGGCATCTCAGCTGAGTTATTGGCAGAATTAAAAACCAAGTTGTAGGCCTGAATACTTTCAGACAAACATTGCCAGTCTTAAAGCGGAAGCAAAACATCCCTGGAATTTAAAAGATGCCCCTCTGTGTGAATGGTCTCCCTCGCCAATGTAAACATTGAGAGGCCGCATCTTTGTACTGTTAGCACAATCCCGCCCCCAGCCATTCAGATAGCCTGGGGGTAGGAGTGTGCCCAATGTTGAAGACATGGCTGCTCAGTATCCCAATTGCCAGTAAAGTCATTTGCTGAACACAAGAAATAGCTCTCATTCAATGCAAGCCTGTACATGCTCCATAGGAATGGTAAGAGGCAAGTTTTCACTGATCTGGGGGGTTTCACACAGCAGGGCATCCTAAATTGGGATGCCTGAGGGCAGGGAACAAAACCCCGGATAGTCAAAACCACAGGTTTTGTTCCGCTTTAAAGCAGTCCAACATCCATTTTCCAGCAAAACACTACTAGACCACAATAGGCTGGAGCCCCCTCGTAACCCCCAGTTTCACTCACCTGAACCACAATCCCCTGGCAAAATACTGCCTCACCATTGGGTGCCGGTGGTTATGTGGTCCGTGGATCCGATAGGGGGGTAAAAAGTGGAAACCACTCCAGACCTTGTAACTTATAACCGCCACTGCCAGCAGTGACCCCAGGGCTGTCTGACTAAGTGCCCCTGAGGCATCCCGATGCCCCACTGTGTGAACCCCCCACAGAGGCCTGCAATCAATGCCAGCTTCCCTGCAGCTGAGGAGTGCTCCTGCATTCAGCCACTGTGATAGGCGGGGGACAGGAACATACTACAGGGAAAATTAGGCACTTCCTATTCCAACACTATCCCCTCGATTCAAAGAGTAAAAGTTAATTGATTTCGTATCGAAAATCGTAAGTTTGGGTGGGTGTTAGTCATTTTTTCATGTTTTTTTGGCCATTTCCGACTCGCACGAGCCTACGTACGAATTCGTATATGCTCTTACGATCATCGCAAGTTCGTTCCTAAATTTTAGGATCAAAACGTAAAACTTAGGAACAAATCCTAAAACTTAGGATCAAAACGTAAAACTTAGGATAATCGAATGTGTTTAGGTGTGATTCAGAAAACAGTTTTCAAACCTCTAAATACGTTTTAAAAGAAAGCCACTGCCGACACCTTTTAGCAGTCGGATTGCTGTTCTTGAACAGGTTTTTTGGCTATGTGGAGGAGTCTGCGCGTCTTGAGCTCCAATGAACTGCATGTATCAGCATGGCCGAGGCCATAAATTGTATGGCAATGCATACCTGATTCATGTATGCCTTATAAAAGCATTTTAATGTGGACCTTAATTAGTCCTTTGCATGTAAACCTTTATTTTGCAATCTATTTGCGTTAATTAAAGAAACTTATGTCCTTTGTTATTTATTTTTAAATTGAGGGACTAGAATAATATTTTTAGATTGCATTTATTGGTGTAGTTGTTTACCTTTGCTTTGTTTAATTATTTAAGCACATCTTTGGTCAGATGCATCACACTTACTGAGGAGAGGAGAGCGGGATAAAGTGCAGGATGTGGATTACTGCTGTATTTTGCACAGACACAGCAGAGCTGGGGGCATGGAAAGGTCAGAAATCAAAGAATCCAGAGCAACACAGTCACAAGGCCCTTTCTGTTTGCAGGCTGCCCGATAATACCTGAGCCGCCATCTTGGCTGTTTCTAGACTCATAACATGCAGAAGTTGCTGGGTGTTTTTTTTATATTTGAGAGCAAAATCTGTATGTAGAGGGTGTGGGTAACCACACACAAAATTTTAAGTTGTACCATTTGAAGCCAAAATATTAAAATTAAATCCACAAGTAAAAAATGCAAGTTAACTAAAAATTAAACAAAGTAAGATTTACTTATGCAAATGCATTCATTAATGGTTGGTTACTACAAAATGAATGAAATAAAGAAAAATAAAAGACCAAATATTTAGAATGCACTTTAATGAGGTAAGTTTGTAGTGCGCAGGCGCAAGATCAGAAGGATTTACGTCCAGACAAAAAAGGAAAAAGGGCAAAACCAATGTTGCAACCTGAGAAATGAAACGGAAAATTCAGGATGGAAACTGACATAGGTCTGATTCCCGAACTGCCATACGAACGGACCTAAATTTTAGGATAGAAATGTATTTGCTTATTGAATCACTCGCAAGTTCATACGAACGCACGAGCGTACGGGAAAAATAGGATGATCGGCACCAAAATCCAAGCTGTTACATGTTTCTTTGAATCGACCCTTATGTCTCTGGATGCCCCACTGTGTAAGCCCCTGCAGTGGCCCATGATTGCTTACCTTCCCGCTGTTCCCTCAGTGCACTCTAGAACCCAGCCATGCAGATAGGCTGGGTGTGGGAGTGCGCGCATCCCCCGAGAAATAGAGGATGTGGCTGCCCTCTGCTCTCTATGCCAATGCTCAGTTCTAATCAACGCCTTATGCCATGCATTAGTACACACAGCATAAAGAGTCCGGGCATGCACCATTTGAACTGCAGAAAGGTAAGTGGGGTGGGCAATCTGAGGGTTTTTACACAGTAGGGCATTCCGAATTGGGATGCCCCAGGGACAAGGATCTATCACCCAGATAGTGAAAATAAGTGTAAAGGACTCCTGCGATTGGCTGCTGGGCGGTCACATGGGCGGGGCGCAGTCAGTCATGGAATTCATTTCCCTGCCTCTGCCTCTGCCTCATCAGCACTGGATGCAAGTGCATACAAGGTAATGGTCTGGGGGGGGGGGGGGGGGCATTGGCTGGTGTTGGGGTTTAACCAATGCTGGTCCTGGGGGGTTAGGAGAGAGATGACCTCCAGTCAAAAATCACTGGAGGTCCTCATGCTCTAAAAGCTTGAGATGCCCTGCTGGGCATCACTGCCTTGCACCAATACTCACCTTTCCACATCATGTTGATATACATGAGTGGTGGCCAAATCGTATTTGCTACTCGCAATCACTTGGGGATCAAGGAACGTGATAAAAGTAAGCTCAGAGTGGTGGATTTCCTGCTGCAGCATGGTGATGCTGTAAGATCAAGGGAACCCAGTCATTTTGACTGGAGGAATTTGTTTCATTCTCCTGATGTGTGTTCATGATGCCTTGCTGTGTGAAACCCCCCAGAACCCTGCTTTTCACTCACCTTCTGGTTCCAATGGCGCATGTGGGGGCTCTCGTCCAATGAGAGCCGTCTGTCGTGACTGTCATTCGGTAGGAAGCTCTCATTGACTTCAATGGGGAGGATGCACTGACGCATCTGCAGCAGCATTGACAACAATGAGAGCCACCTGCTGTCATGCACATAGTCATGGCAGATGGCTCTCAGAGCCCACACATACACTGTTGGAGCAGGCAAAGGTTAGTGTTTTTGGGATGCCCTTGAATGGGGATGCCTGGGGTAAGGCCAGCAGCCTAGGATTCCAGGGCTGACCTGGGTGGGTTTTGTTCCTCTTTAAAATCCTGTTGAAATGTATTAACGGTTGGTGCTGGTAGCGCGGTTTAAAGAAGAACAACACCTATTTTAGACAAAAGGGACGTCCTGTTTGCTCATGGCATCTGCACAAGCCCTGGTACCTCCTATTGAAATTCACAAGGTCCAGCTTTCCTTCACCAGGCGGAATCCTGGGAAGAGGACTCCAGACCATATGATTGCAAGTGGCCAATTTAAGGGTCAGTTTTTTGCAGGGGGAATGGGGAGCAGTTATGGATACTGGGGATTGCGCAGGTGGATCAGCACTGATCCCAGGGTGGTTATTATTAAAAGGCTGGTCCTCAGGGATGCAAAAAATTCACTGGCCCTCATGACCAGTGGCAGCTGCCATGATCATATAAAGGTGGATGTCTTGAGTATTTTGCGTGGGACCCCCCATCAGGTTTTAAACAAATTGGGGACCATTATTTGGGATGTCTGAGGTGGTGGGGAAGGGAGGCCTAAACACTGTGGTACTGTGATGTCAGAACTTAAATCCATCATCTGTTTCCCAGGATCCCCGCAGACCCCAACTCTATATTCCAAGTATGTCACACACCCCGCTTCCAATATTCATGACATATGGGTTATAACCAGTAGAGGGCGAACTTCTGCAGAGATGACAGGAAAAAAGAAGCCCCTCTCGGTCCATAAATACCTGAGACCTCCCACACATTACCCAGTTTTCGTCTCTGCAGACGGCGAGCAAGTCAGAAGATGGCTGCGTCTCTTCCTTGCAGGTAAGCCGGGTTTACTATTTCTGTCCGGACCTTGTTTGTTTTAGTCCCCATGCCTCCCAGCCTTGGCTGTAGGTCCGGGCGACGGTAGACTACACCTTTAGAGGTGTATTAGGGAGCCATGTTCCCCCGTGAGACCCCATATTTAGGGGTAGGCGGTATCCAGGTTGGTGATCCTGGTTTGGGATGCCCTGTCCCTGATATCCTGTTACACCGGGATTCTTCCCCCCTCTGGCCTTCCTTCTATCCTTATTTTCCTTTATTATTCCTCTATTATTGGGATGCCAGCGTGTGTGTTTTCAAGGTGCCTCACTCGTCGCTTGTGGTGAGTGGGCTGCTGGCCGCATGTGGAGGCCTTCTTGGGGGAACTTCTTTCCCTCATGTTGCTCGGATAGGGGGCGGGGCTGGGTGCGCTTGTCGCGGTCCGCCCCCTCTGTCTTTGGCGCTGTTGCGGAGCCCAGCTATTTGCTGGGATCCGCGTCTTGCTGATGGGAGGGGGCGGGGCCAGGCGCCGTGCGCGAACTGCGCTGGCCCGTCCTTCCTCTCTTTCTCTCTCTGTCTCTCCAGTCACGCTGCTGGCAGGACGCCATTATCGATCCGTGAGTGCCCTATTGGGCCCTTCTCATTTTTATATTCATACTGGCTGCGTGCCCCATTTTAGCGCGTTGGGGCAGCGGGGCTTATGTTTTCCATATATATATATATATATTTTTGTATGTATGGTTTTTTGTGCATAATTGTGTGCCTTTCTTATGGCCCCTTCACATTGTATCTTTCAGGAGGAATCCCTATCTATCATATTAAAAGGGGGTTTCTCCCTGTCCTAGGGTCCCTTGGAGATAAGTTTGGGGTCCTACAAATCCTCCCACTTGGGACTTAAAGGGGCATCCCGGGTAGCTTAATTGGCGTAATTACCTCTGGTCCTTGCGACTACCATTAAAATCACCATATGGATATCGGGCTCCCTTCGGGGCAATACCGGCAGTGTGTGGGTTGTGGGGTATCCCTTACGGGGGATAATGTGCTAATTTCCATACCATGTGCTCAGCTGGCCATAACCCGGCAGTCGGGATCCCAGGCGTCTGGGTCCGCACCGCCGGCCTCATCACCTACTCTACCCCGCCTGACCCGTACTCCAAGTGACACTGTCATTGGTGGGGAGTCGCAATCTGATGTATGTGCTAGATTGGCCAACATCGAGAGACTGATTTCTAGCTCTGCGGCCAGAAAGGCCCCAGCCGGTTCTGGATTTTGATGATTGTGATATCCTTGACTGGTCTGATTATTCCCCACTTGAGGAGGGGGAATTGTTTGATGAGTCTGATGGCTCTGAGGATCAGCAGTTTTTGGATGCTGATGCTGGGCAGGAGCATGGGGATGCCGTGGATACCCCCAGGATTCTGGCCCATTTGTTTGAGGTGCTGGCTATTTCTCCTCCGGGGACTCCGCAGAAGGGGGAATTTTTTGGGACCTCTAAGCCTCGCTTGGAGTTCCCAAATCAGAAGCATTTTGAAAATATGATTCTTAAGGAATGGGAAAGACCTAGCCGGCTTCCTGGTGTTCCTCAGGGATGGGATAGGAAGTATCCCTTCCCGGTGGACGCGGTGAAGCGCTGGTCGTCCCCTCCCGAGGTCGATGCACCTGTCCTGGGATTGTCCAATACATCTGTTGTGCACTCTCCAGTTGCCACCACGATTAAGGATGGTGAGGACCGACGTATTGACCAAATGGCTTGTCATGCCTTTGCTAGCGTGGGTTCAGCCTTGCGGCCTGTCTGTGCTTCTGCGCTCACGGCTGTGGCTACCAGGTCTGTGGTTAGGGGCCTTGTGAGTGGTTCCCAGCCTAACCCGGCCAGTGATGAATTTGCAGCGCTTACGTGGTGTGATTTATTCATGTCCTTTGTCTTATCTGCCTTGGATGACACAATATGTATGTGTAGCAGAACCTTGGCGTTGCTGGTGGCTATTTGCCGATCGGTCTGGTTGCGCCAGTGGGCGGCTGACATTGCGGCTAAGAAGTCACTTACAGGGCTACCCTTCCTGGGTATGCGGCTGTTTGGAGATAAATTAGATTCAGTTGCGAAAGGAGGAAGGCTACCGCAGCGCAAGAAGCAGTGTCGCTCCTTTTGGGGGGCAGGCTCCTTTAATCCTTCCTTTCGCGGTGCCAGAGCAGGCAGAGGAGCTGCCTACTCTACCTTCAGAGGGGATTCCTGGAACAGAGGCAGAGGACGGGCCCGTTCGGGACCTGTCTGGGGTTCCAAGACCAAGCCCGCTGCCAAGCCAGCTCAGCAATGAGGGGGCGCCCTCACCCTAGCGGGTAGGGGGACGGCTGCGGCACTTCTTCCAGGTCTGGGCCCCGGGAGGTCACAGACAAACTGGAGTTCGAGGACCGGCCTCCTCCCAGATTTCTCAGGTCTTCTGGACATGGAAGTCATCTGCCCGGTGCCTTTATTAGAGAGAGGCCAGGGCTATTATTCCAACCTTTTCACGGTGCCCAAAAAGGATGGATCCATAAGACCCATTCTGGATTTGAAGCTTCTCAACAGGTTCATCAGAACCAGGAAGTTCTGCATGGATACTTTGCGCTCAGCCATCCTTTCTCTTCGTCAGGGGGACTTCATGACGTCCATAGACATCAAGGATGCTTACCTTCATGTACCGATCTTCCCAGCACACCAGAGATTTCTCAGGTTTGTGGCGGGAGATCGGCATTTTCAGTTTGTGGCCCTCCCGTTCGGGCTGACCTCGGCACCAAGGGTGTTCACCAAGGTGTTGGTGGGTATAATGGCCCTTCTCAGAGTCCAGGGCATTCGCATTGTGCCGTATTTGGACGACCTCCTCATTACGGCATCCTCTCTCTCGGACAGGCGGAGCTGGACACCAGGACGGTAGTGTCTACGCTGGAGAGGTTTGGCTGGGTGATCAACCGCCCCAAGTCTTCTCTCTCCCCGTCGAGGGAGGTTACATTTCTGGGCACGAATCTGGATACCATTCAGGCCAGGGTGTTCCTACCTCAGTCGAAGGTGCAGATGGTTCAAGATCCGATATGTCTTCTTTTGTCCATCCCTCGCCCGTCTCTCCGGCTAGGGATGAGACTGGTGGGGTTGATGGTGGCTTCCTTCGAGGCAGTCCCCTTTGCTCAGTTCCACATGAGGTCGCTCCAGCTCCATCTACTGTCGGTTTGGGACAGATGTCCACTGTCATTGGATCAGTCTTTTCTGATGTCTCCCCGGGTTCGGCAGTCTCTTCAGTGGTGGCTGGACCAAGGAATCTTCTGAGGGGCAGGTCTTTTCTTACCCCTTGTTGGGAGACGGTCACCACGGATGCCAGCCTGTCGGGCTGGGGGGGGGGGGTTTCTGGAAGGAACATCAGTTCCAGGGGCTGTGGGAAATTTTCTAGTGGCTGTCGCACTCTTACTCATATGTATCCCATGTTGGGTGGGTGCGCGGTCCGCGGAGACACCGCCAAAGTCCAGGAATTTTGTAAAAGAACCAGCACTCCAATGCAAAAGTAAAGGTAAATGAGCTTATATTTGTAATTCAAACACCATAAATCGTGCAAAGCAAGGATTGGTTTCTGGTCGACGTTTCGGGGTGCACTGTGGCCCCCTTCTTCAGGACCAACCACATACAACCAGAATAGACAGTGAATAGCCATTATATACAAAAAGGGGGCCTACTGGCCCATAACCATTCAAAAATTCGTGCCTGACGTCATCAATGACGTCACCGGCGCTCGGAAATTAGCATATCAATAAGAATGTTAATTAATGCTGTAAATGACAATCGAGGGGCCCCTTGAGGTCCCGGCTTACCTCTGCTATGCGCCCCTGCCATTAGAATCTGCAGGGCACCGCCGCTATTGTCAGCAGGGGGTTGCCAAGCAACCCCATGCTGTCCCCCAATCAGGGAAGGTCAGGCGTGATGTCACAGGTCCCAGGAAATCTGCCCGGTAACTGATGATGCTGCCCAGGAGCCAATTGATTGGCTCTCGGGTGTAGCAGAGCTAGCACTCTATCTCCAGCAAAAGCTTTGCTGGAGGCAGAGCATCAGCTTCTGCACCCGACCCCAGTGCGGCGGTGTCTTAAAAAAAAGAACGCAACTGCAGGATATTGAAGAAGATATTCACAAAATAACCATATAACAATTGGGAATAAAAATTTGAAAAATAATAATGTGAAAAACTTATCCTACATAAGGAGAATTGCCCTTAGGGATGGAAATGGAACACCAATGATTTGCTTGGACTGGAGAATTGGGGTACACACAGTCAGTCCTGAAGATAGGGGGAAGGTTAATTAATATGAGGGGGGGGGAAGGAAAAGGTCAGTTCATCTGGAAATGGGGGGAAAAAGTCAGTTCATCTGAAATTGGGGAGAAAAAAAGGTTAGTTCATCTAGTATCCAAGAAGCTGCTGAATCCAAATGATGTATTGAGTCGTCGTGGAGCAACAGTGTCCAGTCTATGGATCCAGTAAGTTTCACGTTGGAGCAGGTGACGATTCCTATCACCCCCCCTCGGTGGTCTGGGGATGTGTTCAATCACCATGCCCTTTAGTTCATGTGTCTGATGGTCATGTATATAAAAATGTACAGCTACAGGTTTTTCCATGTCCACCGGTTCTCCATTTCTTGCTTTCTCCTGATGAACTCGTACATCGCTTTTGTGTTTTTGGAAGCGTTTTTTGAAAGGGACGATCGTCTTTCCCACATATAGTAGACCACAGGGGCATTTTAAGATATATACACAGAAATCCGTGTTGCAGTTGTAGTAGCCTCTGAGTTTTATTGGGCATCCCGTATGCGGATGTGAAAATTGTGTGCCTATAATGAGTGAATTGCACACATTGCAATTGAAGCACTTATAACATCCCAACTTGGATGAAAGTACCTGTCTCTGTGGATTGTACTTCTCCACAGGATCCGCTCTTATGAGTAAGTCCCTCAGATTACGGCTATGGTTATAAACTCTCAGTGGGGGTCTTCTGACCATGGGTGTCAGGGTCTTATCTGCAGTAAGAATGTTGTGATGTCTGCGTACAATACGTTCAACATATGCCGAGGTATGGCAAAATGTCTGCGTAAACGGAATACGTTCTTCCTTTTTCTGTTTAGGATTCTCATTACTGAAGATGTGGCGAGCTTTTGTTATGGCCGCGGTCAAGATCTGTTTGGGATACCCTCGTTCTCTAAATTTGTTATACATGTCTTTAAGCTGCTCCTCCAGTGTCTCACTATCAGAGTGTATCCGAAGGACTCTTAAGAACTGTGAAATGGGCAAATTGTCAACCAGATGTCTGGGGTGTGAACTCTCATATTTCAAGAGAGTATTTCTGTCCGTTATGGGCCAGTAGGCCCCCTTTTTGTATATAATGGCTATTCACTGTCTGTTCTGGTTGTATGTGGTTGGTCCTGAGGAAGGGGGCCACAGTGCACCCCGAAACGTCGACCAGAAACCAATCGTTGCTTTGCACGATTTATGGTGTTTGAATTACAAATATAAGCTCATTTACCTTTACTTTTTCATTGGAGTGCTGGTTCTTTTACAAAATTCCAGGGGCTGTGGGGTCCTCGGGAGGCCCACACCCCCATCAATGTCTTGGAGCTGAGAGCCATTCGGTTGGTGCTGTCATGCTTGACGCATCACCTCCAGGGTCTACCGGTTCAGGTTCGATGGGACAATCGGACTGCGGACGCTTACATCAATCACCAAGGAGGGACTCGCAGCAGGAGTGCTCTCAGGGAAGTTTCTCTGATTCTTGCATGGCCAGAGAACAATGTTCCATGCATCTCGGCTGTGTACATTCCGGGAGTGGAAAACATGGAGGCGGACTCCCTGAGCAGGGTATCCTCTCGCCGAGGGGAATGGTCGCTCAACCACAGGGTATTCCGGTCCCTTTGTCGCAAGTGGGGGATTCCGGAGGTGGATCTCTTTGCCTGACGTTACAATCACAAGCTTCCTGCTTTTGTGTCTCTGTCTCAGGATCCTCTGGCCCTGGCAGTTGACGCCTTGTCTCTTGCCTGGAGGGATCTGGGGTTTCTTTACCTGTTTCCCCCCTTCTCCATGGTAGGCAAGGTGGTGCGCAAGCTGGCTCAAGAGGGTGCGCCAGCAATTCTGGTGGCCCTAAGGTGGCCAAGACAGGATTGGTTCGCAGACATCGTACGGCTGGTGGTAGATCAGTACAGGCTGCCCCTGTTTCCGGGTCTGATCACTCAAGGTCAACTTCGTTACCCCAATTTACAAACGCTGGCTTTGACGGCGTGGTTGCTGAAACCTCCTTCTTAAGGGAGGAAGGTTTGTCTGATGCTGTGATTCGTACACTTGTTAGAGCCAGGAGGAGATCTTCCTCTAGCATCTACTACAGGACTTGGAGGTCCTATATTGACTGGTGTGAGGCTAGGGCATTGCCTTGCAGGGTGGTTTCGATTCCTAGGATTTGGGATTTTCTTCAGCACGGTCTGAGCCGGTGCAGAATGTTGCACTTTCTTTGCTTACACAAAAGGTTGCCTTTTTGGTGGCTATTACCTCTGTTCGACATGTCTCTGAGTTGGCGGCTCTGTTTATTCAGGCCCCTTACTTTGAGAGACACCAGGACAAGGTGGTCTTTCGCTTTAAGCCAGATTTCCTTCCTAAGGTGGTTTCTGCCTTCCACCTCAATCAGGATGTGGTTCTTCCTTCCTTGTGTCCTAAGCCTAGCAATGACAAGGAGATGGTTCTGCACTCTTTGGATGTAGTTCCTTGTTTGAAGTACTATTTGGTGGCTACTTCTCCCTTTCGTAAGACGGACGCCTTGTTCGTGGTGCCCTCCCGGTCTAGGAAAGGTTTGGCGCCCGCCAAGTTTACCATTAGCAAATGGATACATCAGGCCATTGTTGGGGGCCTATTCTGCCAAGGGGAAGGTTCCCCCTTTTCATATCACTGCTCATTCTACTCGTGCTGTTGGGGCTTCTTGGGCTTTTCAGCACCAGGCCTCTGTTGAACAAATTTGTAAGGCTGCTACTTGGTCTTCTGTTCATACTTTTTCCAAGTTTTATAAGGTTGATGTGCGGGCCTCAGTGGATGCTGTTTTTGGCCGCAAGGTTCTGCAAGCTGCAGTGGTTTAAACTTTTTAACTCACCTGTAAAATGGGTATTATAAGTATGTCACACACCCCGCTTCATCCCACCCTTATTGTATTCTGGATCCTTTATATGGTGAACCTTTTATTGTTAAGATTTTTAGATTTAGCTCTTCCTGGTCCCCTTACTGCTTTCCTATACTGGGTAATGTGTGGGAGGTCCCAGGTATTTATGGACCGGGAGGGGCTTCTTTTTTCCTGTCATCTCTGCAGAAGTTCGCCCTCTACTGGTTATAACCCACATGTCATGAATATTGGAAGCGGGTGTGTGACATACTTATAATGCCCATTTTACAGGTGAGTAATCACAAAATGGTATTTTTCTGCTGCCCCATTTGATGGACCTGAAAGAATTGTTGCACACACTTTCTAGGTGTGTGCTGCATTTTTCATGCCACCATTAACTGATTCAGTATAAGGAAAAATTAATTATTATCCACTGTGGGGTTTGCAGGCAGTGGAAGGAGGTGGTTTAATATACCTTTAATATCATAGCACACATTTAGGTCTACTTTAAAGTGGAGCACAGGGATTCATATGAACCTTTTACTCCCTACTGCTATATTAAGATATACATAACTTGCATTTTCCTCACATTGCTCCCTTTTATGGGGGAAACTCATCCTCACTCTCACAGGAGGGACAGGGTCACTAATAGTCTGGGATTTTGACCATGCCTGGCTTTGTTCCTTGCCCTTGGGCACCTGTGTGAAACCCTCTCAGATTGCTCATACAAACACACATGTCCCTGGTCTTACAGTGCATGGAAAGGCCCTGGATTCTTTTAGATTTTCACGGCCTCTATGTTGGGTTTTGTTCTGATTCAAGCCTAGGACCCAATGGTTTCCCCTGGTGGCCCAAGGTACTCCAGTCCGACCCTGACAGGGGTTATGCATTGTGGCGAAGTCAAACACTATCAAATATGACCACTAGATGTCCCTACTCATATATGTAGCAACATAAAATCAATAGAAAGTACAAAATGGGACAGATAAACTATTCATTCGAATAAAGTGTGATTAAAAAGCATAATGCTGATTGTGAAGAACTTACCAATGTATTTTACTGACATTACTTCATTTGGTATATACTTACTCTACTCTTAATAAATCAGCTTTGTGACTTACAAATCATATTGGTGTTTTACTTTTTTTTTAGAAAAAAAGGAAATAGGATATAGAAGTGGGGGAGAATTTTTCATGTCCCCCAGGGGGCATACATTCTAAGTGCTTCATGGGGGAATTCTGGTCCAAGACCTATACTGTAAAAAAAAATCCTCCTCCATTTCTCCCCTGTTGCTAACTCTGATTAAAGAATAAGTAAAGTCACAAAAGGCTACCAGGAGCATGGGAAGGCTGCCACATGGTGGCTCTCCCCGTGGGGCAAGCGGGGAACTGGGTTGCCCTGTACCTACAGCTTCCGTAAGCTAAGCAGCAACTGATTAGGTTAACCAAGCGGCTTGCAAGCAGGGTGCACGTCTACCACCTGGTGAATCTGATTGGTTGCCCATAGCCACTGAATGGCTGCCATATCACAGGACCCAGAATGTTAAGTACAAGGCCGCCCAGTCACACACTTGAAATTAGGAATGTCACAGATGGGCATCCTAAACACCATGCTGCAAGAACCATTATCATCATTGTCTTAATCGGAGGAATTGATATATTTCTATCTATATAGGACACAGAATGCATACGTCACACCAGGACAGATCTTCTGCTAGCACTAATATACTTGTGATCCCCATTCAGTGAAGTGAAATTGCAAGTGCTATCACAGAAAACCCATGGCACGCTGATCTTTTGCAGGACAATTATGATCACCCAGCAATCGCTTGGCAGGCATGTGCCATGGAGATAGGCTGCTCGCAGTCATATGGCACTATGCATAGCGGGGCACCCCTGGACACTCCCCTGCTGTAAATTTAAGAGGGACTATGGCGATTTCTGACCATAGTTTCACTTTAAAGGCACTATAAACCCTAAATAAAAAAAGAAGAGTACACACCTTTTCTTCCCCTCAGCAGCTTGCTGCACAGAAAACTCTTGGGCCCTTATTCATCAAGCGATAGCGCCAGGTAGTGTCTGACGAGCGCCAGGTAGCGGCAGCTAACGGCGACTACCGACTCAAGTACGCCCGGCGGCGGTCACAATGACGCATTTATCAAGCAAAATGAGGCTAGCGCCGGCGAGAGCGACGGCTAGCGCGGCATTCATCATGAAGCCGCCTGGACCGAACAGCGCCGCTGCAAATTCCCTCACAGCGCCAGGTATGAGCTGTCGCTCCCTGGCGATGTCCAATGCTTTTCAATGGAGCAATCTATAATTATTCATAATTAATTGGTATTAATTTTTTTTTTTTTTTTTTTTTTAATGTCAAAAAATCGGAGACCACTTCCGAATGTTAGGATTTATTTTTAAGTCAAAAAAAAAATTTAAAAAAATATGTGCAGAATTGATCTAACAGGTCTGAGATTAATGTATTCATATTACAAAATGATTCTAAAAACATGTATAATGTTACATTCAAAAAATATGGTTGTTTAGGGGTTAAAAACTAGTTAATACACATCGCCGCCAGCGCTCTGGGGTTTAAACAAGGAATGGACAGCGACAGCACATTCGGAGCGTGATTTGTTGATGAATATGAAGCTAGCCGTTCGCTCTGGCCATTCGTTGTCAGGCGCTCACATACAACGCTGGACCTGTGAAACAGCGACCCCCCAGCCCGTATTCAACATTACCGCACACCGACTGAGTCGCTGTCACCAAGCTAATGCCGGCCAAGCACAGCGAATACTGGCTGGCGCTGAAAAAATCACGCTACAGTCGCTCATCTGTCGCTACCTGGCGCTATTAATGAATCGGCCTCCGCGTTTCTATGAACAAGTCCCATGGCAAGCATGCTTCCCACAATTTCTTGGTCACCTGACTGATGCTCACTGTTTGTAAACCCAAAATTGGTCTTGGTGTCTGTGCACAAATAACTACATTTACTGCGCATGCATCCCGCAATTCCTTGGTCACCATTCAATGTTTGGAAACCCAACATTGGTTTTGGTGTCTGTGCATGAATAACCGTATTTACCGCACATTCACTGCCTGTGAATGGTGTGGGGGTGGCAAGAGCATGAGTGGACACTTGGAGATTCAATCTCAGAAATCTGGAGGTTTCTAAGACCTGGACACACTGGAAGCTGCTGCAGTGGAGAAAAGGTGAGTATCCCCTTTTTAGCTGGGAGTTTAGAGTCCCTCTAAAGCATGGATGCACAACCTGCAACCCACACTGCCCTCACTTGCAGCCCCCAGCACCCCTAAGGAGTTAATGAGCAGAGCTTTCCTTGCAGTGCAAGCAGCTGATTACCACCACACCTCTATCCATCACTTCTATTACTATCCCACCTTGCTCAACTCTTTCTGCCTCACCTCTGCTCAATTCTCCTCTCCCTGCATTACCTCTGTCCACTCCTTCCTACCCACCTCTTCCTATATCCCCTCTACCCACCTCAACACTGTCCATTGCTTTCTTAGCATCTCATTTCTGCCCACCTCTACCCACATCTGCTCACCTCTGCCCACTTCATCTCTTTCCACTTAAACTCTGCTGAAATGAACTTTCCTTGCCTTATCTTTGCCACCTCTGGTAACCTTACCTTCATTTCACCCCACCTCTTCCTGCCACCTCTACTCACCTTTGCATATACATATAAGCACTCGCAGCTTACATTTTTTGCAGCCCCTTGAAGTGGAACAATCTGACAATGTGGCCCCTAGACCAAAAAGGTTGTGCACCCCTGCTCCAAAGGGTAATTCCACTTTCACTTGCATTTCGAAAGTTTCCATTACCTTGTGCCAACATTATCAGTTGTTCTGTTTTTTCTTTCTTTCCTATGTGTTTGCAACTCTGTGTTATAAAATAAAACAGTTTTTCCTAACAACAATGTGTTTACCTTGTACAATGTACAAAGTGGTGTTCTGATGTACAGATGAAAAACTTCTTGACTCTGGCTTGCTAATCATCTGATTGGCTGAGATGACAGGCTTATCCGCATCTGCATTAATTCAACATCTTCAGATAGCGAGAAAACAGTCTTTTGTTCCAGTAGCTAAAGGGTTACTGGCAGCATTCTCACCTGGGGAGGTGATTGTTGCTGCTATGTTTAGCCAAAGTTGCTGATGATCTGTTACAGTGAAATGATTCTGTGCTTTGTAGTCAGAAAGTAAGAACTTTACTAAAGGGCAAGAAAGCAACTACTTTATCAAGACAGAGCCACAGGGATATAAAAAAACATGGAACCAGCATGCTGATAAGTAAATTACAGGTATGGGGGCACAATCCTGACACAAATGTTTATTTTACATTCCAGAAAAGAAAAACTATAAGGCAAAACACCAAAAACCAAACAAAAGGGAGTTTTCCTTTAAAGCCAGATTGCGGCCACTAGATGTCAGTATTTTACTTCACAAAAAGGTTGCAAGCCTTTTATGTGCTGCTCCAGTATGGCAGGATTTTTTTAGTCCTATTTCCGATCCCCTGCCAAAAAAAACAAATTGGTAATTAGATAACCAAAGATTTCAATACTAGCAGACCAAAAGTCCTTTGTTACATGTTACATTTCCTGCAATTGCCGCCGACTTTAGTCCACAGCGTTACATAGAAACATACTATAATATGTAAGACTGAATAAAAAGTCCACCCAGTTCAGCCTGTATATACAAGAAGCTCTCCATCCAGTGGTCTACTAGCCATAGCTGGTAATGTTAATGCATGGAAGGGAAGCATCTAGGTCACTTCTTAACTCTTTTACTGCATTTCTCATAACTACCTCCTCTGGATCAGGGATCCATAGTCTCACTGCTCTTACAGGGAAGAATCCCCATCTATATAAGTGCAAGAAGTGTTTTTCATCTCACCTTAGTGGATGTCCCTGTGGTAGAATTACAGCCCTGGTTATAAATACATTGTGGGACAGATCTTTGTATTGACCCCAGATATATTTATACATAGTTATTTGATCACCCCTCAGGCATCTCTTTTTCAAACTAAATGAGCCTAATTTTTACAGTCTTTCATGGTACTCACATTCCTTCACATTCCATGTATTAATTTAGTTGGCCGCCTTTTAAAGCCCCTCAAGTTTTCTATATGGGGGTCTAACCTGTAACGTATAGAGGGGTAAAATGATGTGGTTATGGGCACCTATGCCTCTCTTGATGTACCCCCTGTTTTCCTTGGCAGCTGCTTCCTGACATTGGACACTACAGGTAGGTTTATTTTTAAGTAAAACCCATAAGTCCCTTTCAATTGTAGTTTTACCCAGCATGGCAAATTGCTATTATTATTAGTAGTATTAATAATAATAATAATAATTATTATTATTATTTATAAAGCACTATCATCTTCCTTAGCACTACAGTTCACGTGTGCATAACCTACATTTCTCTGTATTAAACTGCATTTGCCATTTTTCTTCCCATACTTCCAATTTATATAAATCGGTTTGTAGCTGCATTCTGTCCTCTTTTGTGTTAATTACTTTACAGTTTAGTATCATCATGAAAAGATCAATATTTTACAGTCTGATCTGTGCAAAATGTAATTAATACATTTAAAAAAAAATTGGACCTAGTCCTGCTCCATGCGGTACTCCACTGGTAATCCAATGGTATCGTTGAAAACCACCCTCTGTTTTCTATCATTAAGCCAATTACCTATGAATGATGAAGTAAACCAGCTGCCATAAAACAGGGGAGAAAAATCCACAAAATGTAACGTTTAATCCTCAACATTTTAATAGCAGTTACCCATGTACACACTTTTCCCCCCAGGCCAAGCATACTCATCTTTTGTTCTAGACCTTTATGTGGCACAGTTTTAAATGCTTTAGAAAAGTCAAGATATATAACATCCAAGACCTCACCCTGATCCAGTCTTGAACTTACTTTCTCATAAAAGCTGGTCAGGTTTGTCTGTCAGGAGTGATTCCTAATACATCCATGCTGAGAAGGGGTAATAAGGTCACTTTGTCAAGCCTCCTGGCTACAATCATGGGGAGAGCTGAGCTGAGCTCCAGGTATGGGGCGAAGTGAAGCAGAAAAAACTGCAAATAAAAAGTCTGAGCAGAGTCCAAAGGTGAATCCGGGGTCAGAGGCAGGCAGAAAACAGGCAAAGTCCATAAGCAATCCGCGTCAAAAATCAGGTTATCCGTCCGTGTATAAATCCAGGTATTCAATCAGGTATTCAGGAATCAGGGAAACGAGGTCCAGGAAGTAAGCTGATAACACAGCATTGGCTGTAGGCCAGCTGTCCTCTTAAATAGGGCTATCAATCAGCACAGGGAGGGATGTGCCAGAGTCTGGTGAAGTCACTTCCTGTCCATTCAAACTCAGGACACCAGGAAGTGAAATCAAGTCCAAGAGCTTACACTCTAGGCCTTGTGCACTTCCAATGGGCTGAACAGCAGGTGTCACTGTGGAGCATGCGACAGAAGAAGAGCCTGCTCTGTTAAAACCATGCAGCCGAGCATGTCTTCTGCTGCATGCAGTCCGTGGTATGGCACGCTCACGATGCCTTAAAGGGCAGGAAAGGCGAGGAGACTGACACACTTTAACTGAGATACTCCAGGAAAGCATCTATTAGAAAACATTCAGACAGCTTCCCCACCACAGATGTTAAATTTACAGTATTTCCCAGGTTAAGGGTGTTTCCAGGTGTTTGAGGGTATCAATTACATGAAAATAGGAAAAAAGGACAACAAATTATTAAAGCAGAGGGTATTTACATGGCACATACAGACCCAGATTAACAGGGTTTACCTCTTTAGTGAGAAGGTAGTGCCAAACAAATATATATTTTTTTTACATCTCAAAGACAGGCAACAAAAATGGTGGAAGGACTTAAACTTAAAACTTAACATGAGAGACTTGAACTTAATTTGTACAGCCTGGGGGAAACAGGGGACATGATGAGACCTTTAAATATGTGAAAGGATTGCATAAGGTTCAGGAGGGAAGTGATTTTAAAGTGGACCAACACCCAGGGGTGATCGGCCCGGGAATCGATAAGATTCCCGGGCCGATCACCTCCCTCACCGCGGGACACCCGAGATCGGGATGTCCCGCGGTGAGGTACCCCCCCCAAAAGCCCCAAAAAACTGACCTGATCGCCCCTCTAGGGCGCGTGCACTGTCAAAGGGGCGTGCGGGAGGCGGCGGCGGACGCGCTGTCTTGTCCGTGGCTACGTGGGAGCGTGGTGAGGTGAGTTTTGGGGGGTTTCTGGGGGGTTTTACACAGCGGGGTGCCCCCCTGAAGTGGACCAAAACCCAGGATAGTCAAAATCCTGGGTGTTGGTCCACTTTAAGAAGAAACTTAATGATAGAACACAACCTGAAGCTAGTTGGAGGGGGAGATCAAGAGCAACTTTAGAAAATATTATTTCACAGAATGAGTAGTAGATGCTTGGAGCAAACTTCCAGCAGAGGCACACATCTATCCTAAAACAACAATATATAGAATATATATAAATACCGCGCTCAGAAATTAATTTGTGATAATAAGAACAAACATGAAAATAAAAATCTTAGACACAGCTCCACGTGCTAAACCTGAATCCCACCATCAAGAAAATAAACCAGAAAAAAACAAACAAGAACACAGAGCTATATGTAACTTAATTAAAGTCCTCTTTAAAGTCCTTAAACTTGTGATCAGAAATCCACCGTGAACATCAGCAGTCAATTTGTGCAATTCCACCACCAGTTTGGTACTCTTACCAGAGCTAATCGAATAGCCAGCATTCACAGCAATATCGCAGACACTTCAATCAATAACCTCCACCCATTGGGGGTACGATTCCTCAATATATGTTGGTATAGCTGGCCAGGTTTCCAAAGCATAATCATGCAGGAAGAAATAAGAGGACCATAGTGCAGTATTGCTATACTATAAGTCTATTTAATTAGGCCAATAAAATACTCACAAACACAGGAATAAAACTCGCATGTCACATTAAAAGGTTAAGCCAACCCACGCTGCTGAACTCCAAAATAGTAAACCACCGGCTCCCAACGCGTTTCGTCGCTCAGCGCGACTTTCACTAGGTGAGCCGGCGCGGTGGTACACATCTATCCTAGTATGGTGGCGCCCGTATCCTAAAGTCCTGAACAGAGTTGCAGCCCAGTGGGGGAAAGAAAAATAAGTAAGTGACTAAAAAACTTAAAATATATTAACTTTAGATGCTGGGGAATCGTTTTTAAGGGTTTGGTTTTCAATAAATCATGGTGAAGGTTCGCTTTAAGCAGGGCTGGCTCCAGGTTTATGTGGGCCCTTGCGCGCCATGGTCTCAGTGGACCCGTTTGTGGTGAAGAGTCACGTAACATCACTGAGGAATGTCCCAAATCTGGATGCCCCCTAAGGATCAAAAGAAAAAGAAACCTTCTTTAAAAGATACAGTGCTTTCCCTCCTTGCATGCACTCCCGGTCTCAGTCAAGCACCATCGCACACTCCAAAGGCCGACCCTGTCAGTTGGCCCCCCGGAGGCCAGGGCCCCCTGGCAGCTGCCCCGCCTTGCCGAGTGCTGACACCAGCCCTGCACATAAGGGCAGACTAATTGGATAGTGTTGGGCAAACCCGAGGACACAGGTAGCTGGCTGCTGGGTTAGCTGGGCTTGATGGCAGAGAGTAACATTAAAGCCGGGGGGGGGGGGGTGATACCATTATGGGACCTGAAATGCGCTTGGTGGCCCTCATCGGTGGGGTGTGGTTGGAGCCCCGAGTGAGGAAGGGGTATCACAGCAGGAAGAATGACAACGCTGGAGGAACATTTGGCAAGGAAAGCTGCTGTTTATTTTTTTTTATTCTTGTCTTTACAAGCACTTTAATTTTGGGTGCACTTTTGGGTGTGAAAATAAACTTACATCTGAGTAGGCTTTTCTTACTTTGACACGCAAAAAGGGCAAAAAAAATGTTAGTTTTAATTTCTCTAAAAAATACTGCAATAGGACTTTTTCTAGGCGGGGTACATCATTTTCTCTGTGATAATTTCTTGAAAATGTGGAAACAACAGTATCCTATGGGGTATATTAAAGTTTGCCATTTTTTGCATATATAGTGGCGTTTTGCTGCTATATCTTTAGCTGGGCACATAGCTGCATCAGGCATGCGGGTGGCCGTGTGGTCAGCTCCATTTAGCTCACTTGCTGCTCTGATGTTAGGGCAGCTATCATAGCTGGATTGAGCCAAGGGTGCTGATAGGTCAGTAGCCTGCGTCTAGACTCCAGGGCTGGCCGCTAGCCTTCCCCCCGGGAATCTCAGATCGGGATATTCCTCTGTGTGAGACCCGAGGGTAGCCCAAAAAAGTCACCTATGCTGGCCACTCCTGCAGCAATGTAAACATCCCCAGCTTCTGTGGGCTCAGACGTGCTCCCGCACTGAGCCATTCAGATACATTGGGAACGGGATTGCGCTCTAATCAAAAGGCCACTGGGTATGCGGCTGCTCTCGCTCCCGATTGTCGGGCTCTGGTCTAAATCGAGCCATATGTATTATTATGCAAGGCATACAGTGCTGAATGGATGAGAGCCCATGCATGCCTGTAGAATCAGGTTAAAGTGTGTATAAGTGATCTAGATAGTTTCATACATTGAGGCATCCCAAACCAGGATGCCCCCAGCAAGGACAGCTCCAGGTTTGTATGGGCCCTTGGACGACAGAATCTAAACGGGGCCCCTTTACATTGTGTCGTGACACAGATGGAGGTAAAGCTGCAGGTGTGGTGGATACTGCCCCTTGCTGCAGTTCCCCCTTAAAGGGAAAGTCCGCTTTCAGAGACTGGCCCCAATGACCTCAGAGCAGAGAGTGGCAACAGACCTGAGACAACCCGCTTACCTTTCACCCGCTATCTGCTCTGAGGTCTTTTCATGAGGACTGAGTGAGGACTTTTCCTTTAAGGTCAATTTTCCAGTGAAAAAGCAAAAAACTGTTTCCAAAGGAAGCTTAAACCGGACCTTCAGCGTGATTTAATAAAAAAAGCCCAAAATGGTTCCCCAGCATCTAAAATTAATATATTTTACGATTTTAGTCACTAACTTACTATTCTTTCCCCCACTGGGCTGCAACTCTGTTCGGGAATTTAGGATACGGGAGCCGCCATCTTGACTCAGAAGCATCACATTTACTGAGGAGAGGAGAGTGGGATAAGGTACAGGGGGGCAGGTCATAGCTGTGCTTTGCTCAGACAGAGCAGAGCTGGGGTCAGGTAAAGGTCAGCAGTCCCAGAATGCAGAGCAGCACAGTCAGGAGGCACTTCCTGTTTGCAGGCTGCCTGATAAGATGGCGGCTTCCATAAGCCGCCATCTTGGATGTTTAAAGGCTCATAACATGCAGTAGATGCAGGTAGGATGATTTTTAATGTGAGCAATCTGTATATACAGGGTGTGGGAAACATATAAGATAGACTCTTATTCAGAGTGAAGGTCCGCTTTAATGTCTCAGTCCCTCCACCCTGACATAGCTGCCCTGCCTGACAAGGAAAGAAATAATGGAAACATGTATGTAATAAATGAAAAAAGAGAAAGAAAACATCAGAGAAAATAGATGAAATGAAGAAATAGAAGCAGCATCAGAAAAAAGGGAAAGAACAGTAGGAATGATAAGGAATGATAAAGAAAAGAAGGAATGGCAAAGTGAGAAAGCAAGAAAAAAATAAGAAATAAAAGAAGGAATGATAAATAAGAAAGAAATGGAGGACAGAAATGACGACGAAAAATAAGACGGAATGACAAAGAAAGAAGAAGAAGCAATAACACAGAAAGCATGAAAAGGAAACGATGAGGAAAGAAAAGAAGAAATGACAAAGAAAGAAAATAAAGATTGACAAAGAAAGAAAGAAAATAAGGACTAAGAAAATACAAGAAGGAATGACACGGAAATAAAGAAAAAGAAAGAAATGACAGTGAAAGAAGGAAAAAGGAGCGAGATGTCTGGGAGCCAGTGGCCAGGTAAGGTAAGTCATTAAACCGGACCTTCGGCGTGATTTAATGAAAAGCCCAAACTCTTAAAAAACGGTTCCCCAGCATCTAAAATTAATATATTTTACGTTTTTAGTCACTAACTTATTATTCTTTCCCCCACTGGGCTGAAACTCTGTTCAGGAATTTAGGATACGGGAGCCGCCATCTTGACTCAGAAGCATCACACTTACTGAGGAGAAGAGAGTGAGATAAGGTACAGGGGGGAGAGTTATAGCTGTGCTTTGCTCAGACAGAGCAGAGCTGGGATCAGGTAAAGGTCAGCACAGTCAGGAGGCACTTCCTGTTTGCAGGCTGCCTGACGTTCCATGAGCCGCCATCTTGGATGTTTAAAGGCTCATAACATGCAGTAGATGCAGGTAGGATGATTTTTAATGTGAGCAATCTGTATGTACAGGGTGTGGGAAACATATAAGATAGACTCTTATTCAGAGTGAAGGATGGCTTTAAAGTGGACCAACACCCAGGGGGGATCGGCCCGGAAATCTATAAGATTCCCGGAACCGATCAGATCCCTCCCCGCGGGGCATCCGAAATCGGGATGTCCCGCGGGGAGGAACCCCCCAGGAGGCCCACAAACCTTAGCTCAGCCCCGTTCAATCGGCGCATGCGCGAGCCGCGGCCGTGTCTCGCGCTTCCCTCTAGCAGGACGCGCACTCGCGCCGGCCGTAGAGGGAAGCGCGAGACGCGGCCTCCAGCACTCAGAGCCAGCTGAGCTGGTATGTGCGTCCAGGCGGCCTTGGACGCGCATACCACAGCGGCTCACGTGGGAGCGGGGAGAGGTGAGTTTTTTGGGGCTTTCTGGGGGGTTTCAGACAGCGATCCCGATCGGGGTGCCCCACCGAAGTGGACCAAAACCCAGGATAGTCAAAATCCTGGGTGTTGGTCCACTTTAATAAGCATGCAGCGGTGTGCATACTTATCAATGACCTTTTTGTTTTTTAAATGTAAAAGAAAAAAAACTGCTGGTCAACTGTAATACTGAATAGAAATGTATTTTAATGTAGAATGAATAAAAACCTTTGAGTTTTGCTTTGAGAATCTGACCCCTTGTCCGTGTGGAGTCATTCCAGCGCTAAAAGAGTTAAAGTCACACGTTAGGAAGAATGAGCGGGCGGAGCCTACTAGCCACACTTGTAACTTGCCTTGTGATTGGTTCGCGGTTTGCCAATCCCTGTTTGCCGGAGCTTGGACTGGGCAGAGTCACTGCTGTGTGGGCGATTGCTGGGGAAAGTATGGTGTCACAACATCCTGCTTGCTTCACTAAAGGCAGGTGACAGACGCTCATGTGACATTACACCAGCCGGCTTCCGTGTTGTGGACTGCGGGCACCTGGCAGCTGCCTATGTAGCGGCTGCATATACCGGCGCGCAGCATGGCTCCAGCGCCATAACAGTCCCCTGGAAAGTTAGCCCCAGGATGGCGGAGCCGCCTGCACTGCCCCTGTGCCAGAAGCTTAGCTATGCCATCGGCCATTTCCTCAATGACCTGTGTGCCTCTATGTGGTTCACCTATTTCCTGGTCTATTTCCATTCCGTGCTGAGCTTTAACTCATTCTCTGCCGGCCTTCTCCTGCTCGTGGGTCAAGTGGCTGATGGCATCTGTACCCCTCTTGTGGGCTATGAATCAGACCGGCATGCTGGCAGCCTGGCTTATGGGCGCAGGAAAACCTGGCATCTGATTGGTAAGTGTAAACAGGACCAAACATAGATCAACGCAATGGTATAACAATGACCTTAAGTCGAAAATTACAGGAGGTCTGCTCACCCCCCTCCAAAACCACTTACAGGACACCCTGATTTGGGATGTTTTGCCACGCCAGCCGCTAAAGTGAAGCTGGCAATAAATACTTACCAGTGTAGGTGATTCAGTCTGCCAGGCAGGCAAGTGGTGTAAAACTTGCACAGGAATGTGAACTCCATAAGTAGTTTTACCATATTTCAGGTTTCACTTTACTGTGTGGACCCAAACCTAAAAAGACGCCGCTAGCCTCTCCCAGGGGCATCCAAAGTCGGGATGCCTCACTGTGTGAAACTTCCACCATCCCCCGGTTTGCTGGCAAAACTCACCTTTACCAGGTCTCCCAATGATGCTGGCACTGCAGCTGGATGGATCCCCCGCAGCTGTATCCCTGGTTTCTCTTTAGCTAAGATGCAGCCATTCAGATGTGGGTGGGAGCGCTGCCCAGACTAGAGGGAAGCTGGGGATGTGGCCATTGTCAGGTGAGGTCATCTGGCATTTTTAAGAACGGCCAATTGGTGATCTCAAAAATGGGCATGGCCAAAAACGCTTCATTGCTCGTAGTGCATTGGTGCCGGAGGTGGGTTTATGGTGCTGCAGCATTAGTGACATGTTACCAGCCAACATTGATGGTGTTTCCTTTCAAGGCCCATTAATACCCTGCCAAGGAAGTTCCTACTACTGAGGGAAGGAGTGCATGCTTGAGCTAGGAAAGGAGTGCAAGACAAATTCCTTGCCTAGCGATACTTATGCAGGTTATAGAGTGATCATATTATATACCACCCCTGTTGGCACAACAAGGATTTCTTTTTCTGTTGAATAGAATTGCATGCCCCTTCAGTATCAGCGTTTAATGCTAACACTGGAACTTTGTATTTTTTTTCATTACTTTTTGTTAATAACTCATAAAAACTTGCAGTGTGATTCACTCACAAAAGCCTAACTCCTGGCAAAACTTTTTGGATCCTTTACTATTCTGGTGGGCTAGCAAATCATCACTGCTCTCCACTCTTATAGCTATGGACAGCTAGGCCGACTTTGAATTGGGGGGGAAAAGTGAGTAAACCCATGGGACAGGATTACCCTAGACACAATTACATCACCTCTGTCACAGCCACACAGTCCTCTGGTTGTTCTGAAGGGACTCCAAAAGCACAGCATACACTGCAGCCGCCAGCACCTTCTCATATGTTAGCCAGACTGAAACGCCTGGTCCTCCATTGGACAGACATTTCTCCCTGAGGTGAGGGTAATGTCCCAAATCAGTCCCTCTTTAACATAATCCTCAAGGGAAGAGGTTGTTTTACAGTAATTGCTTGTTCTGCATGTACCTTGAAGCAACATGGGAGTTGCGGGCGCGGTGATTTATATTTGATGACCCTGTGATGCTGACTCTATGTGCCATTCTTTATTCTTGAATATTCAGGTTTGCTGGTGTCATTTAGCACGCACACGTGCACTTGAGTATATCTTTATTGTTTCCATTCACTTATAACTGTTTGAACTGGGCGAGTCTGCCAATATATTTTCTGTGGAATTTAGTTTTTTATTCATTTTCACATATGAGGTATTGTTGTTAAGAGTTGATATTTATTAGAGGTTGTACACTTTGAGGGTTTACACATATAATTTTTATGCCGGCATAAAATAACTGTTATAATAGGATCTAATAAGCGCACATAGGGTCTTTTGATGCATTGTTCCCCTTAGGGGGTTTTTCATTAATATTATTGTGACCATGGGGTCATCCATGTGATTTTAATTGTCCAGTGTGTTTTTGTGTATTTTAATAGTATCTCCTTTTTCATAATAAAGAATTTTGTATCCATATTGATATTGGTGCTCCTTTTTGAAGAAAGGTGTGTAATTGGACACGTCCACTTCAGTCTTGTTTGGTTCATGTGAGTGAGCACATGTTTATATTCAGTGGTATTGTCTGGTCTACCCCTGTTACTAGAAATCGAAGGCTGAATGTCCCTTGTGGTTTACTTTTGTACATCCATCCATGTGTCAGGCCCCAGATGCCATCATTTGAGGAGCCTGCTCGCTTATGACTGGAGGCAGTGGTGTACCCGGCTGTCTGGGACATTCAGCCTGCAGGATTAGGTCTATCGGTGGTTAAACCGGACCTTCAGCATCCATTAAATGAAAAGCCCAAACCCTTAAACTATTCCCCAACATCTAAAATTAATATATTCACGTAGTTTTTATTCTTTCTCCCACTGGGCCGCAAGTCCCACAGGACTCTAGAATATGGGCGACACCACCTTGCCTCAAAAGGGGGCAAATGTGCAGGGAGTGTGTTGTAGCTGTGCTTTTGCACAGACAGCGCAGAGCTGGGGTCAGGGAAAGGACAGCAATCCCAGAATGCACAGCGGCACAGTCAGAAGACACTTCCTGTGTGCAGGCAGCCTGAGACTCCATGTGCCTGCATCTTGGATGTTTAAAGGCTTAAAAAATGCAGTACATGAAAGTAGGATAATTTTTTTTATGTGGGCAATCTGTATGTACAGGGTGGGGGAAATGTACAAGATAGGCTCTAATTTAGGGTAAAGGTCTGGTTTAAGGTAAGCAATTATAAGGGTCTGGAGTCTAAAAGACTTTATGACCGGATGATCAAGCAACCTTGGGGTATCCTGATTTGGGATGCCCCACCTTATGAGCCCCCCAGATTGCCTCAGACTCGCTCACATTTTCTGGGGCTCCCACACTGCACTTGCTGGCTGTTCAGAAAGACTAGGGTCAGGAGTGTGGCAAACACCGCAGGACAAATGGGTATGCAGATTCCCACACTCCCTTCTGTTGAAGCACTGGTCTACACAGAGCAGTATGCACAGGTGGGCACCCCAAATCGGGAAGGAACCAAAACCCGGGATAGTGAAAATGAGTACATTAAAGGTCTTATCAACAAGGCATTGCCTTTTGAACAGTTTCACCTATGACAACTCTGGCTAACGTTTGGCTCTTCTGGCCAACTAGGACAGATAAATGGCATTTTTGAATATGACACTGGCTTGATCTTCGTCTGAGTGGCACTTTGATCCAGTAGGTGTACATTTTTTTTTTTTTTTTTTTTTTTTTTTTTTTTTTACTAGAATACCCTGTTTCCCCGAAAATAAGACACTGTCTTATATTAATTTTCCCCCGGAAATATGGCACTTGGCCTTATTTTCGGGGAATGTCTTGACAGAAGACAGGCAGCGTGCGTCTTCTCCACCTCCCTGGAGCTCCCCCCTTACGTGCCCCGTCATTACGCCCCCTAGTGGTTACAATACAATTTTCGGGGGATGACTTATATAACGATATCCTCCGAAAGCAGGCACTAGGCCTTATTTTCGGAGGATGTCTTATTTTCGGGGAAACAGGGTAGTAACAGGCGCCTCCTTTACAGCAAGATAAACATTCAAGGGGAACTAATGGTCAGAGGGACTTCAGGGATCAACTATCAATATTGAGTTAGAACTTGCCACTGCAGTGACCTACATACATAAACAGGGAGGTATAGAGAGCTTGAGGTGGTGAAGGTCCTGAGCTGGGTGGTAATTTATGTTTTTGCAATCTCGTTTTCAGGGGTAGAAAATGGTATGGTCGATTCCAACACACTGTTCCTGCTGTGGACAAAGTTGGCACTGCTAATATGTCTTTTATTCTATTTATTATTGTGCATCGTCCTGTATGAAAGACAAGATTGGTCACACCAAAATGGCCAAGGATAGATTGGTACCTGAATATTGTCAATATATCCTTGAGTGATCCATGGCATATATTGGTGCATGCCACAGTAATTTATGCTATGTAGTTGTTGAGGAAAAAAGAGCAGTATTTATGTGTCTATGTACTGCACATTATGTGTTTCAGTTTTAGAGGGTCAGATTAGGTGACAGTCACAGTGGGATATTTTGTTAATTACTAATCTGTCATGAACTAACAAATCAATGATTTATTACTTTTAAAAATTTAGATTTACATTTAGACTGGACAGCCACTTTAAATAGACTTTAAAGTGGACCAAATTCGGCCATGGGGTCTTATCCTGACCCCCCCCCGGGTCATCCAGATTCGGGATGCCCCACTGTGTGAGCCCCCCTCCCGAGTGCACCTTCTCAACCCCCCCCCCCTTCCTTAACCCAGCAGCAATAACAAGGCTACAAGCAGCTTACCTGGCACCTGCCTCAGGTGTCTCTCCTCCATTTCCTCCAGACTTGTTAGAAGCAGTTGCAGGGTTCCATAATTTGCCCCTACTTTCTGTTCCATTCAATTCCATGCAAAAAAGTGGTCTAACAGCTTCTTTGTCAAACCACAGTGGTCCTATAGCCGGTTCTGACCACAACACAGCACACACGAGTCACAGAGCTGCGTCTTTACATGCCCTTCCCAGCTCATTCCCACATTTTAATTAGTAATCGGTATTCTAAGCAAAAGCTGTAGAAAGCAGCTTCACTTAGAATGCATAAGGTACTTATATAATTGGGGATTTTTAAATGCTATGATCAGGTGGGAGGAAGTTGGTATGTGCTTGGACAGGAACTTTAACGTAGTCCTTTATGCTAACCTTAAAATTCTCTGCTTCCACTCCCCCCTTCATTGGCCCCAGTTACCACTTTAACTTAAAATATATTAAAATATATTAGAACTCCATTTTCTTCCTCTTTTCGTTCTCAAAAAGGAAGTCGATTAAAAATACCCTGATGCAAGATTACATTTAAAAAAAGGCAAAAACAGACAGTCTTCTCTTTTCTGTGTGGCCATCCTCACGTTCCAACAGATTCCCACCACCGCGTACTACAATAATTAAAAAAGTATACTCAGAGGTAGAATTCATCAGGTTCTCCCTGGTCTGCAGAACCAGTTGTTAGAATTGTAGCAGTACTCAGAACTGAAAAGAAGTGGCGCAAATTGGTTATATAAACCCTTAATATTGCTAGGTAGGTAAAAAGTTGAATCACACCTCTGAGTATACTGTGCTTCAGTGGTTGTAGTACTCTGCATTGGCTGTGGTGGTCAGAGTGCCACCACATTGCCAACCAAAACCATTGGTTGTTGGTGGTCATGCGGACAGCTGTAGTGCAGCGGGGGTGAGTAAAACGCTGCATCACTAATCGCCCATATTATACATATTCTAAGCATACAGCACGTCCTGCTCCAGATATAGTAATAACATGTGGGCAATCCTCCGCCTCTGGCGCCGTGCACTGCAGACATGAAGAAAACAAGCTCCTCCCGGCCCTACATACACCGAGGGACCTCCCACAAATCCCCAGATTTCTCTGCAGTGCTGGAACTGCAAAGACATGAAGTATCACGCTCTCGCAGGCGAGCGGGGCTTGGCAGCCCGAGGCCCTGCGGGACTATTTCCACCCGTCCTCATTGTGAATTAATGCCTCCCAGCCTGGGCTGCGTTGGTCGGGTGAAGGTAGGCAGCACCTAGTGTGCTTACGGAGCTAGACTCCACCGCAATCCCCCACCATAGGGTAGGCGGTTAAGGCGAATGGTGAGCCTTCAGTTGGATGCCCCTCCCGCACCAGTGCCCCCACGCCCCGTGTAACCTTCCTCCCTAGATTCCCCCGTTAGTGGGGGGAAAAAAGAGGGGGGGGGGTCGTGTGTACGATGGCCTAACCTTGCCCTAATTACACTAGAGACCTATAGCCTTTAACGGTTACCGGGTGTCAGAGCGCGCTTCACATTTAAGTTTTTAGTGAACCGCAGCGCTTTTATTGTATTCTACTTGGCGCGTACGGCAGCTCTGCTCGGGGACGCTATGGCGTTTTTATCCCTGTATTCACCCTGTCAGATTCTTTCTCTGAGGGGATTTTCTAGCATAACTACTGTTTCTTCTGATTGGCTGCGCGCCTTCGAGCTTCGCGCTCTCCGGGGGGGGGGCGTGGTTCGGTTTGGCGCGTTCGCGTCATCGCCCGCTCTGGCCCGCCCTTCGAGCTTCGCTTGGCGCCATTTCCTTCTCACATGCGTGTGGTGAAGACGGTCCTCCCCTCGCAGTTCTGTAAGTGCCCTCATGGGCGACTTTTTCCCTAGCTTTGCTTCTTCGCGCTTGGCTCTGACATCCCGGTTCCCCTTGTGTCTTTCAGACCGCGGACTTCGGTGGCTTCTCCCGGCCCGGTGTAGCGCCCGGTCCAGACCATTTTAAGAAATCACTCCCACTTCCCAGTGGGTTATTGGGGTATCCAGGGTTGCTTTATAGCGTCAATCCCTACTGGCATATTGAACTTAATAATCACCATATGGAGGCATCTCAGGATATTGTGAACGGGGTTCCCTCGGGACAAGCCCGTCTGTGTGTAGCTTGTGGGGTCTTACCTAGCAGCGGTGACAATGCACGGGTCTGCGTCCCTTGTGCCCAGCAGGCGTTAGCCGGTCTCCCCACCTCTTCCGAGGCTGGGTCCGCACCTCGCCTTGCTCCCCCTACTCCCCCAAGCTTGAGCCTAACCCCCAATACTAGTGGGGACTCTCATGCTGATTTGGCCACTAGATTGGCTAGTGTGGAAAACTTAATCGCTGGCTCCTTGGCGCGCAAGGCTACTGCCAAGAGGCGTCATTTGAATCCTGAATCTACTATTCTTCCTGTAGAATCTGACGATTTATTGCTTTCCTATGCACATTCCCCATCAGAGGAAGGGGAACTGTTCTCTGACTCAGGGTCCTACGACGACGAATCCAGGAGTCAGGATGAGTCTGGGTCTGATCATTGGTCCCAGGATGACATTGATAGACTGCTGACCCAGATCTTTGATGTGTTATCCCTCTCTCCCCCTCCCGCGGCTCCTCGGCAAAGGGGTGATCTGTTTCATACCGCTAGGGTGCGGTTGGAGTTTCCCGAACAAACTCATTTTAATAGCCTTGTACTGAAAGAATGGGAACATCCCAGCAAACTCCAGGGGATTCCTAAAGCTGTGGATAAGAAGTATCCATTTCCTGCCGATCTGGTTAAGTGTTGGACATCGCCGCCCGAGGTCGATGCCCTGATTCTGAGTCTGTCCAATACCTCTATTATGCACTCCCCTGACACTACTACGCTGCGGGATTTAGAGGATCGGCGAGTTGATCAATTGGCATGTCATGCCTTTGCATTTGGGGGAGCGTCGCTCCGCCCGGTTTGCGCCTTAGCCATCACGGCGGTGGCGCTCAGGACTGTGGTTAAGACTGCTCTGGAAGGGGCGGATGACTTGCCCTCTGATGCCGCCAATGCTCTGGCCACCTGTGAGACCTTTGTGAATTATATCCTATCTGCATCGGACGATGCTATTAAGCTGAGTGCTAGATCCTCTGCTCTGGTGGTAGCCATACGCCGTGCGGTCTGGTTACGCCAGTGGGCCCCTTACGGGGCTTCCATTTAAAGGGCTGCGCCTGTTTGGAGAAAGGTTAGATATCTTTGCCAAGGGTGGCAAGTTGCCCCAGCGCAAGCGTCAGATTCGGTCTCTTCGTGGCCCAAGCTCCCATTCGACCCCCTACCGTGGGGCCAAGCAGGGTAGAGGGGTGTCCTTCGCTGGGTCTCGCGCAGATTCCTGGAACAAGAACAGAGGACGCCGTCCCGGTTCCTCCTGGGGGCCCAAGCCCAAAGCCCCCCCCAAGACCCCCCAAGCATGAAGGGGCGCCCTCGCCCGTCAGGGTGGAGGGACGTCTACAGCACTTCGAGCATGTCTGGAGACGCCTCGTTACAGACCGGTGGATTCAGGAGGTAGTGTCCTCCGGTTACAAGATAGAGTTTGCTGTACTACCCCCTACCAGGTTCGTTGGGTCCCGGATCCCACAGGACCCTGCCTCAGCTCGAATCTTGATGCTGGCTGTGCAGGACCTTCTGGATCTCGGGGGTCATTTGCAAGGTCGCCTTAAGAGACAGGGGCAGGGGGTTTTATTCCAACCTTTTCACGGTGCCCAAAAAGGACGGGTCAGTCAGACCCATTCTGGATTTGAAAATCCTAAACAGATTTGTCAGAAACAAGCATTTTCGTATGGAAACTCTGCGCTCGGCCATTGCCTCGCTGCGCCCAGGGGACTTCATGACATCTGTGGACATCAAGGACGCTTACCTGCACGTTCCGGTGTTTCCAGGGCACCAAAGGTTTCTCAGATTTGCTCTGTTGGATCAGCATTATCAGTTAGTGGCCCTGCCATTCGGCCTTACGTCGGCTCCCAGGGTGTTCACCAAGGTGCTGGCAGGGGTGATGTCTCTCTTAAGACTAAAGGGCATACGCGTGTTGCCCTACCTGGACGATATACTCATCACCTCTCGGTCTCTGCGGCAGGCAGAGCTGGACACTCGGTTGGTGGTGTCCACCCTGGAGTCCTTCGGCTGGGTGATCAATTACCCAAAGTCCTCTCTGTCCCCCTCCTCAGTGACCCCGTTTCTGGGGATGATTCTGGACTCGGTTCAGTCAAGGATATTCCTTCCTCCACAGAAGGTGGAAGCTCTGACAACGCAGGCGAGGTCCCTGCTCTCGAACCCTCATCCCTCCATCCGGCAGGGAATGCAGTTGATTGGCTCGATGGTGGCAAGCTTTGAGGCGGTGCCCTTTGCCCAGTTTCATCTGAGAACTCTGCAGCTTCACCTTCTGTCAGTATGGAACAAGGACCCAGCATCTTTGGACGACAGCTGGGTGATTCCCCCCTCGGTCAGACAATCCCTTGTGTGGTGGCTGGACCACAGGAACTTGACAAGGGGCAGATCCTTCCTGGCTCCCTCTTGGGAGACGGTCACAACGGATGCCAGTCTTTCGGGCTGGGGGGGATTCTGGAAGTCCCTGCACTTCCAGGGGAGGTGGGGCCCTCAGGAGGCCCATCTTCCTATCAATGTCCTGGAACTCAGGGCGGTCAGATTGGTGCTGGAACGATTGACCCAGCACCTGAAGGGTCTGGCGGTTCAGGTACGCTCAGACAACAGGACGGCGGTAGCCTACATCAATCATCAGGGAGGAACCCGGAGCAAGGGTGCTCTCCAGGAGGTGTCTCTGATTCTAACATGGGCAGAGACCAATGTCCAATGCATCTCGGCTGTCTACATTCCGGGGGCGGAAAATCTGCTAGCAGATGCTCTGAGCAGGGGGTCGTCCCATCAGGGGGAATGGTTCCTCTGCGACAGGGTATTTCAGTCCCTGTGTCACCGTTGGGGTGTGCCAGACGTGGATCTCTTTGCGTCACGTCACAATCACAAGCTACCGAGCTTTGTATCCCTGTCTCAGGATCCTCTGGCTTCGGATGCCCTGTCAATGTCTTGGAGGGAGTTTCGGCTCCTGTATGTGTTTCCACCAATTCCCCTTCTGGGCAGGGTGCTGCGCAAGATCGCTCTGGAAGGGGTACCCGCGATTCTGGTGGCCCCAAGGTGGCCAAGAAGAGTGTGGTTCGCAGACGTGGTTTAAATGGCAGTAGATCAGTACGATCTGCCAAGGTTGCCAGATCTTCTAACCCAGGGGTCTCTACGCCATCCCAATTTACTAACTCTGGCTTTGACGGCTTGGCTATTGAAACCTCCATCTTAATGGAAAAGGGTTTGTCTGCATCTGTTGTGGCTACTATGGTGCAAGCCAGGAAGAAGACTTCTGCTGCTATCTATTATAGAGTATGGCGTGCTTACATTGACTGGTGTGAATCCAGGTCTCTTCCCTGCCGGGAATTCTTAGTCTCCAGGGTGCTGGAGTCTTTACAACGTGGTCTAGACTTAGGTCTTAATCTTAGTACCTTGAAGGGCCAGGTTTCGGCCCTGTCTATCTTCTTTCAGAAGACCTTTGCCCAGCACCCTCTTATCAAGACTTTCTTTCAGGGGGTCACTCATGTGCGTCCTCCTCGGAAACCTATGGTTCCTGTTTGGGATCTGAACTTGGTGTTGTCGGCCCTGCAGGGGGCTCCTTTTGAGCCTATTCATGAGGCCGCTCTCGCGGTGCTCACGCTCAAGGTTGTCTTCCTGGTAGCTATCACTTCGGTTAGACGTGTGTCTGAGTTGGCTGCTTTGTCTATTCAGCCTCCCTACTTTGAGAGACACCGGGATAAGGTGGTGTTTCGCTTCAAGCCAGACTTCCTGCCTAAGGTTGTGTCTGCATTTCATTTGAATCAAGATATTGTACTTCCTTCCTTGTGCCCTAATCCTAGTAACCCTAAGGAAAGGGTTTTGCATTCCTTGGATGTGGTCAGGTGTGTCAAGTCTTACCTGGTTACCACTCAGGCCTTTAGAAAGACGGATGCTCTCTTCGTTGTGCCTCATGGGCCTAGGAAGGGTTTGGCTCCCGCCAAGTCTACCATCAGTAAATTGATTCGTCTGGCTGTGGTTCAAGCCTATTCTACTAAGGGGAAGACTCCCCCCCCCCCCCCCCCCCTTTCGTCTTACTGCTCATTCTACTAGAGCTGTTGGGGCTTCTTGGGCTTTTCAGCACCAGGCCTCTGTGGAGCAAGTTTGCAAGGCCGCTACTTGGTCTTCCGTTCATACCTTTACAAAGTTTTGCAAGGCCGCTACTTGGTCTTCCGTTCATACCTTTACAAAGTTTTACAAGGTTGATGTTAGGGCCTCAGCTGACGCTGTGTTTGGCCGCAAGGTTTTGCAGGCGGCAGTAGTTTAAACTGCTTGCTGTTGCCTTCTGTTGGGGATCCCACCCTTCTTTACGGACACTGCTATTGGATGTCCCACATGTTATTACTATATCTGGAGCAGGACGTGCTGTATGCTTAGAATAATACAACTCTGTGAAGTACTCACCTGTAGAGTTGATATTATATGCATACAGCACGTCCTGCTCCACCCCACCCTGTCTCGCCTTGTTCTGGATCCCCTGTTTGGTGATTGTTATCTTTGGTATTATTGCCAGTTTTGGGTGGTTGTTTTCTCCTGGCCTATCTTTCTCACTGCTTTTCAATGCTGGGGATTTGTGGGAGGTCCCTTGGTGTATGTAGGGCCGGGAGGAGCTTGTTTTCTACATGTCTGCAGTGCAGTGCCAGAGGCGGAGGATTGCCCACGTTATTACTATATCTGGAGCAGGACGTGCTGTATGCATATAATATCAACTCTACAGGTGAGTACTTCACAGAGTTGTATTTTTTCAACTGCTGCTTTACTTATTGTTCGCCCATGTTAAACTCCAGCTGTACCCAATTTAAAGTGGACCAACACCCACCGCTCTATAAGATTCCCGGGCCGATCAGCTCCCTGCCTGCGGGGTGCCCCGCTGTGTGAAACCCCCCAGGACGCCCGCAAATCCTACCTGTTCCTCGTTCCAACGGCGCATGCGTGGGCCGCCGCCGCCGCCTCTCGTGCATCCCTCTAGCAGGGCGCGCACCCGCACCACCCGTTCGTGAATGGCCGGTGCGGGCGCGCTCCCTGTAAGAGGGACGCGCAAGAGGCGGCAGCGGGCGCTCTCACCTTGTCCGTTGACGGACCTCGCTTGTCCGTCGGCGGTGATTGGTGGAGCGAGTCACGTGGGAGCGGGGTCAGGTGAGTTTTTGGGGCTTTCTGGGGGGTTTCACACAGCGGGGCCCCCGATGGGGGTGCCCCGCGAAAGTGGACCAACACCCAGGATAGTGAAAATCCTGGGTGTTGGTCCACTTTTATAGCCGGTCCTGCTAAACGCTTTGAGGCAACACTCCTGAAAGATGACTAAAGAACTGGACCTAATCACTGATATTTACTAAACTTTTCACAATTTACACCCCTCATGTCCCTTCATATGCCAAACATTGGAAGGTGGGTTTGGGTAAATTATGTAGCCCCAATTGAATTGGACATTATGTTGGAAAATGCCTTTAAAGGGGCTGTATCACAAAATTGTGTAATATTACAATTCTCACCAAGCTTGTGTTTTTTTTTTTTTCTTCTGTTAGGAATAAACTCCCAGGGGTTGCCAGTTTCTGAGTGTATCAGTGGTGGCCCCTGATTCTTCTTCCTTCCATTAAAAGAATGATACAAGTCTGTCTAAATAGATCTTGATGCTGGGTGTATAAATGATCCCTTCTCCTGCCATCCAGCATATTTAAATGTATTTTTATCCTTGGGCCCGGCCATTTTTTTTCGCAATACTGCTCCTTTAAGGGCTTACAGTAGATACAGACAGGTGCCCCCAATACCGCCCTTGGCCTCTCCAAAGATTAGATACTGGTGAGACTTAGCAGAGGGGAGGGCCGGAGTGTCAAGTGTGATCATGGTGACAGATCAGGAACACCCGGCAGGTACAACTGGTTGGAAACCCCTGCTCTAGAACAATTTCATAATTACTGTAGTCTACCTTTTTGTGGCAGGACCAGCCCTAGTTAGGGAAAAGTCTCCTTGGAAATAAAAATACAATAAGCCTGGTTTATACCAGGGTGTGTATCGTGCACAAATGAGCAGTTGCCAAAAAAATACAATAAAAGCTCTGTAATATTATGTCATAACCCGAAACAAACTATAATTGGACTATATCGTTGTTTATGATATTCAGTTAGCCAGGAAATGAGGCTAATGCAGGTAGATTTGACTAACAGGAGGAATTAAATGTGTCAAGGGCTGAGTAGAAGAGCATCCACTGTGTTTCCCTGAAATTAAGACAGGGTCTTCTGTTTTTTAATAGTTTTTATTGACAAAATGAGAGCAGGAAAATACATGGCACCAAGAGGTGCAGACAAACAGCAATACATATACATCCATCTCAACAGAACATTTGCCATCTAGGAAAGGACTTCTACTCAAACAACAATCGCATAATGACAATCTCACCACATATAGGCGAGCTAGTCTATGAGCCCAGAAAGATAGTTACCTTGGTAAAGTGGACCAAAACCCAACCTGGTGTCTATGAGACTCCAGGGCAGACATACTCCCTCTCCCTGGGGCATGCCGAATAGCTGTGTAAAACCCCTGAGGTCGCACGGAAACTCACCTTCTTTCCAGAGGTCGCTTACCTGCTATTCCTTTAGCGGGACACGAGCCACGGCAGGCATTTGTGAATGGCTGCACGGGCATGCTCCCTATTAAAGGGTAGCGAGGGATGCGGCTGCAGGGCGCCCGGATCTGCTCGCCTTAGATGAGTTCCTGGACGAAGCTGCTGGATGGATCCGAGCGTGCTGACTGGAGAAGAGGATACGCATGCGCCATAGGACCGGGGAAGCTGGAGTGACATTGGACGATTTGGGGCATCCCCGATCGATAGTCAAAATCCTGGGTTAGCATTAGAATAAACTGGAACTTGCAAACAGAGACATATTAGTACGTAAAAAATGAAGATGTACAGTTATTCCTCCAACATGCCTTATTCCCTGTACTATAACCTAATATACTAATAAGGCAAGGAGAGAGAGAAAATGGGAAAGAAAGGAAAAAAAAGGGGGGGGGAACCCCTGAAAAAGAAATAGTTAGTGGTATGCTCATCTCAGCGACCTGCCACCAGCACTCTCCAGCCAATCTGGCATACGTCTTTGTTCAGCCCCAGGGTGGGGCCGTATAGTCCAGGCATGGCTTCCAAATGTTCTGCTTTTGTCTAGCCAATAAAATGACACTCTTTCCATTTTCCTGAATTGGCAGGGTAGCCAAGAGGTTTTAAGGCGTCTTGTCTTGCTTTAATGCCGTTGCACTGTGGTGGTTCCTCCTCTGCGGTCTGCCGGGCTGTCCTTGCCCAGCTATTTAGGGCACAGGCTTCTGGTTGCCCTGTTCCACCACCCGTCGAGGTAGAGCACAGTATTGGAGAAAATACAATTTTTTTTATAAACCTGTAGAATGGTTTTCTCCATAGTAATGTGATGATATAGAGGAACTAAAGGGAATTATTTGGAAAAAATGTTCTGTTATTTTTTTCTGTATTTTGTCCTTTACAAAGCAATATATACTTCTCCTTACCACGCACCACTGGATTCCTTGTCATCTTTCCAGCAAAAGAAAATTCCTGTAGCTTTTTCCTTTTTAAGATTAAGCTTCTAGAGATGATTCAAATGATTTAGAGGGTGTTAACAGGACGTATTTACATGAGAGCTGTTTTTCTGCTGACAATAGAAATAAATCCTGGACTTTCTTCAAATATACTAGAAACGTGCTTGAAAAGTTGTCCTTTGTTGATGACCTTGAAAGTAAGAGAAGAAGAGTATATCAGATAATCTGTCATAATAATATGGTTTCACCTAACTTAATCTTTAATCAGACAGCCTCATTCAACCTATCAATAAAGTAAGCAACACATTCTGCTTGATGGGAAACTCTTACATTAAAAGGGTTACATGCAGTAGTTGAAAGGGACCGAACCCAGGTTCCTGTTCTAGATCCCCTGTGTGTGAAACCTTGAGTATCGCCAGATATCTTACCTCGCTTCACGTTTCCGTGCACTTGCTTCCAGACAATAGGAATAGATTGCAGTTACAGTCCACTCATGCATGGTGGGATTGATAGAAGGGTACGATTTACAATCGTCCTGGAAAATTTCACACACCAATTTGGTATGTTCCGGCGACAGGGAATTGGCCAAAATAGGTTTGGTCTGCTTTTAACCATGCATGGTTTCAAACCAAAGACCCTGTTGCTGTAAGAGCAAATCTGACTGTTTCTTGTCAACCATAATGCCTTCACATCTGTTTCATTATTGCCTGTGCCATATATATATATATACCCCACTAGTCTAGGAGACTTATCAGTCAAATGCACAGACTTCACCTGGGATTCTGGACTGGCAACCACCCTGTTGCCCATATCAACATATCCTAAGTCATATATGCTTTTGGGATGTTTTATCCCACATTATAGATTTATTCTTCATTTACCTAGAGAGCATTGTAAAAAAAAAAAAATAATAATTATATCTTAGCCAAGCAATTGTTAACATTCCTGACCAGGCACATTCTAACCTCCCAACCCCCTGTGGGAAGTGTGTAATTTCAGAACATCTTAAAATGTCATAGGTATTCTAAGTGAATATGGTGACTTTGATTACATGGGCATGGCTGATCAAGTAAGGGCGAGTCATAGTGTAGCTTTGAGTCATGCGCATGCTCTGCTGTGGGTTGGGTTAGCTGTGTGACAATGTTGCTTGCGGTACTTGTTAGCGTCAAAGGGATGGAGTGACTCACTGTGGGGAACCCCCAGATCACCCACACCACTTACCTTTCTGCCAATCCAACGGCGTGTGCACATGCTTTTGTCCAATCAGCGCTTTATACCGTGCATATTCCATACTCCATCCACATGAAGCGTTGCTTAAACTGATCATCGGCATAGGGAGTGGGGACAGGTGCATCCCCGGTTTCCCTGTGGAGTGCCTGCGCTCTCGCACATAGCCATTCAGATAGGTGCCCCAACTGCAGGAATGTGACCTGTGATTGCGGCAAGGAACTAGCAAAAATTTGCAATAGCAATCATTTACACCGTTCACTTACTAATCGGCTGGTGATTGGTCCATTTTAAAGTGGAGCAACAATCTAAACAAAAGAGCTTTCAGCATTAATCTCCCCTATACCGTGCTGTAAAATTGACCACATAAATGTCACTTACTGATTGAGTTATGACCCACTTCCACGTTCCTGGGCTGCAGATTTCACAATGCAATCAGCACTTGCATTTTAGCTTATGAAATCCAACATCAATTTTTACAACTGCAAGCAGGTATTATCACAAGGCTTGCAGGTGATTTCTGGGGCAAGAGCACTGAGCTTGTGTCCTGCATTTTTGGTTCCTTATGTGCTACTAAGAGAAGGCACTTGTTTCTGCTGTGTCAGGTCCTGATTTTCAAAGCCCGCATTTGCAAGGTTAGGAAGAGCACACAAGGAACCTGGAAAATAACCCAGAGCTTGGGTTGACAAAGACAATTTTCAGGCATATACTCACCTTTTCTCCTAAGCAGACCATTGCTCATAGCCTGGGGCAGCAGCACTCAAATGAAAAGCTGGATGCAGGTCCCTTGCCGCCTGGCACCTCACCCAGCGCTGATGTCTCGTGCTTCTCTTCCTGTCTCGTTCAAACATGGCGACGCCCCCTCCAGCAGTCATGGTTCCATTCACTGCAATGGATGAGGGCGTGGCAGCTCACCGTGACTAATGAGTCAGGTAGGCCACAGAGGAGCCGAAGATGCTGTCGTCGGCGCAAAGTTTAGTATGTGCTGCATAAAGGGATGATTGAAGTGGGCGATTATGGGGGATGTCACAAAATCGATTGTTGTACGTCTGTTTGATCGAGCGATCTGCAACGTGGGTGTTGGCTGCTTCCAGCACAGAGAGCAATCACACCAGAAACGCCCAAACACCAATTACAACAAGCTGCCACCACCGCCGTAACTACATTTTAAACAATTAAATCGGGCCGGTGGAACCCTCCTCAATCATCATCCGATCAAACTCTGCTGGCGAGTAATTGAGACACACCACACACACAGCTACACACACCTGTCCACATACAAGCAGGGCACAGGCAATCCACACTAATTCTGCCCCACACTTACCCTGTGGGAGTCTAATCAGTTCTGCTCTGGAACGATCAGATACAATCAGCTTGCAATCTGCTGGCTCAAACACAGTCACCATGCAGCAGTGACACAGAAGAAGTCTTCAGCTTCCGAGGGTTAGAGGAGCAGTGGGTCAGACACACCACGATCACTGATCGGACCCTCTGTATGTGACCCTGAAAACAGTTTCTTCCTCTGGATTTATCCTAGTTTCCAAGGGGCCGGTGGGTGATGGAGCTAGGATGATATTTTATTAGCCTGTGAGCAAATTTGTAATCATCCTTTTACTTACTTTGTACTCCAAGTTGTTCCTCCCATCTTTCCTTATCAGTGAGGTTTTCTGTTTCTAGATAAGGATTTATTGCCCCTGTGTCCAGGAGGTCTTTGAAGAACTGTTTATTTTGTGTAAGGATATTT
The DNA here is from genome assembly GCA_027917425.1 of Gastrophryne carolinensis. Classification (NCBI taxonomy): domain Eukaryota; kingdom Metazoa; phylum Chordata; class Amphibia; order Anura; family Microhylidae; genus Gastrophryne; species Gastrophryne carolinensis. Next base: position 289,022,451 of record CM051234.1, read on the forward strand.
GTAGGAATGCTGGGGATGAGGCAGAGGGAAAATCATGACATAAATGAGGACATTGGATGTCACAGGGGGATTCACACAGGAGAGCATCCTGCATCGGGATGCCCCCAGAGCAAGAACCAATCCCCAGGTTAGTCAAAATCCTGTCGATTGGCCCACTTTAAAGGGAGTACTTGGGATCTGAATATGGGAAGGTTAGAAACTGCGATTTTATTTGAGTAAATACATTTTAGTTCGTATGGATATGTTGCAGGATGGCTTTGTCACAGTGGGCTGTGTCCCTTTGTATTTATTTACGAGGTGTTTTAATGTTGTTTATGGAAGAGAAATTGTGGTTTGTTTGAGACAGGCTGTTCAGCGGCTGCAGTTACGATGTTTGGCGGGTGGGGGGTGACCCCTCTGGCTGTGGTTCCTTGTGAGTAAAGACTGGTAGGGAAGCAGGGGGTGCTCCAGGGCTGGGAGCAAAAGGGGGACATTGTTCAGTTGTTGTGACCAGTGTTTATATTGTTTTGGTTATGTTATGTAATTGGTTTTCTAGCTGTGGCCAAATCTTTCCAAAGTCACGTCATGGTTTTATTGGTTTATTTTAGGGATGGAACAAAAAATGTTGGTTGGGGTACAGATAAAAACAGAAAAGAGCAGACTGGCCCCAAGTGTCAACATATCCTAGATTCGCTGTGCCTGTTTTTCACAGATGAGTTGCTTAGGAGCGTTTTCCTTCCTGCATTACCAACTGAAATGCTGTAATTGGAGCTGTTTGTATTTCTTTTGCTTTGTATGGAAAACATGGCCAACTTCCCCAACAAACCTGGCCAATTTCTGTCAAGTGCCTAAGGATGTCTGCAGACAGTCTCCACAAAACCGAATTATTTATTACATTTATCCTTTTTTGTGGCTTTTTTGGTGTTAAGTCGGGTCTTGGCCAGAGCAAATCCTCCTATGACGTATCCCCTGCTGAGCGCTCGGGAGATTGCTGCATAGTCAAGATAATTCCTTATCACCTAACAGAAAACCGGTAGAGGAAGAGCCCAAGTTCAGATGGGTAATGTCACGATTTTTAGAATTCCCTGGATTACCCCCCAGTGCTTGTCATGATGAACACCAAGGTTGAAATGTGAACTCAAAGCCTTGACATTTTGGCAGTGGAGCTATGTAGTGATGAAGGCAGCAGTCTGTGTGTGCATACATCAAACAACTGCGCCATCTCTGGCTTCTCCAGGCAGTCAGTTGCATTTGTTATCCAGATCTGCCCTGCCCGACATTGAGATGTGGTGGTGATTCAGGGTCCTGAAACTGTAAATGCACAACCTGCCTAGCAGTTTTTTATACATACATTTTATGTATTGTGCTGTTCCACGATACTGTATCCATATCATCCAGTTTTTTTTTTCTAGTGTCCATGATCTTTATTGGCTCTGTCAGCAGTAAATATCAGGAGGCATTTACCGTATTGACATATGTGTCCCTTATTAAAAAAAAAAAAAAACACATTTAAAAGGTTGTAGGAAATTTTGCAATGCTCAATACCAGTTCAGGAGTAGATGAACGGCAAGCCACCATTGGGCGAGTGATTTGCTGACCCCCTCTGGCACATTACCAACACCCCCAATTGGCAGGAGGGTGCGGAAGATCCCATCTTTATCACCTCTATACTGGGAATATCACATCAAAAACATCTAAATTCATAATGTTACACATATCCTAAATACTAATCCTATCCAATACAGAAAAGATACAATAAATATACCATGTGCAATAAGCTACATTGAAACAAATTGATGAGAGCAGCTGAGCTCTCCTGTTATAAAGTGCAGATGCTGAAATTGCAGTGCAATACCAGTGATCAAGCTAAATATAAATCCACTTTGTGATCCTACAAAACTATGATTGAGTAAAATACTATTCACCTATACCAAATATTTCTCACATATTTTGTACCAACTTTAAATAATACTACTAAAGTGCAATACACTTGGGAAGCAACATGAAAAATAAAACAACTTATAAATAAAATGAATAAATAAATGAGCAAAGAGTATATGAGATACTTCCCCTGTGGAAATCTGTATATCATCTGAGGGCTGGTGCAAAACAAATAACCTCACACGTTCCGCCACCACCTGTGGTCTCTCAGAGGTGGGAAGCGAAACGTTTCTCAAATTAACTGGTGCCAGCTTCTGCCAAATAGTAAAAACCTTGTTGGCATTGTGGGATTGCAGAAGTGGTAATCATCAGCATTTCCACTAATGGGTGGGTCCTAAAATGAATTTTATAGTTGGCTGTATGTTATCTTAATCAGGGTGAAGTTCGTTGCGCTGGATCACTGCTTTGGGGCCAGTTGGGCTGCTGCTTTTAACACCCACATTCAGTCCCTGCCCCCTTAGTCTCCCTGTACCAAGCTCCACTGTACCCACAATCCAAGGAACCCTAGCCCCCAAAGCTATGGCCCTGCATCATTGCTGGGGGGCCTCAGCAAGGATGTCTCGGGCTGGCCAGGGGCTGGTAAAAATTCAAGGCTTATTTTTGGTCCCAGTCCGCCACTGCCTGGGGTTGCCAGGTTCCTCAATTGTGTGAATAGGATTTGAATATCTCTTATTATTATTATTCAACCTCTTGTGGAGCCTGTGACAAAGATTACAGTCCTTCAACAGCCAAATGTTTTGATTCCAGGAAATAGAAACGTACTTGATTGCTGGATCCAAGCTTGCGCCTCAGCCCACACTTCCTGCATTACCTCGGGTCTGATCATGGGGTTGTAAAAGATGGTATGTCAGGCTAGTGTGCTGAGGCTCGCTACCCCCGATCTAGGAATACTTCCACACCCGCTCTATTTATTGCAATGAGACGATGCGGGCGTGGGGCAGGAGCCGACACGGAAGCACTGGTGAATGGAGTTTGGGCTCTGGGCCACGCGGAAAGTGCAGGCTGGGATCCAGCAATCAGGTGAGTTGCTAATCGCCGTCTTGGACGATCAGCTGCGGGGAACAAAATATAAGTACCCTTTTGTTTTTCTGTTTGGCCGTTGAATGACTTTAAGTGTATTTTTTAGATTTTATTGTATGTACACGAAAATCTACCCATTTCTATATTCTTTTAGTAGAGCTTACTAAGTACAGAGGATTGCATTTGAGGAACATTTCCTGCACTGTACTGTATCACTGTTTTGCATCTTCAGTTAAACCACAGTTTAAATATTTTTTGGCATGATTGCAAAATGTGATGGCTTGTCCGTGACCACAAGGCTGTGCAACCTTCTGATGTAACAATCTAAAAATGTCCTTAGTGTAGCATAACAGTACCTGTGTTCAAATGTTTTCTAGACCGATGCATATAACATTTTCACTGTTGTATGTGAATGATCCAAATTAGTCACGTGTGATCTAGTCATGTGTAAAATATCTCTCTCCGTTTTAAAGCTTTTACCTTTTCCACCCAAATAAACCAAACCAAATTGCATACACACATCTACTGAAATAACTAATAGGGCATATAATGCCGACAGCATTTTCTATAATCCTGACAAATATTCATATCAACATATCATATTTGTACAAGCTCTGCCGACCTTTTTTTTTTTTTTTTTTTTTTTAATTTTACTTTTCTGTATAAATACCATATAATAATTCTACAATGTTGCACTAATAATATGTTTTTGTTTTTTTTATGCAGGCACTTTAAGCGTGATTATTTCATTTCCATTTATCTTCAATCCATGCATCGGGTGCACAGACAATACTCCACAGTGGGTTGGCTTGATATATTTTGTCCCATTCATAGTAATTTTTCAGTTTGGTTGGGCAGCTACCCAAATCTCTCACCTCTCGCTCATCCCAGACTTGGCAAAGAACGAGCATGACAAAGTGGAACTTACAGCATTTAGGTAACCATTTTTTTTCAAATATAGTATTTACATTTCCTGTTTCTGCAAAATGATAGATATTTATGTTTCCTTCACTGCAGGAAAGCGCACCTGTACTTACCTCAGTCTGGCTATCCACCAGTATAAACTGGTGGATGAAATTCAGTTCCCATTGATATTAAAGCGGACCTTCACTCTGAATAAGAGTCTATCTTATACGTTTCCCACACTCTGTACATACAGATTGCTCACATTAAAAATCATTCTACCTGCACATACTGCATGTTATGAGCTTTAAAACTTCCAAGATGGCGGCTTATGGAACATCAGGCAGTTTGCAAACAGGAAGTGCCTTCTGACTGTGCTCTGCATTCTGGAATTGCTGACCTTTTCCCGACCCCAGCTCTGCTCTGTCTGAGCAAAGCACAGCTATAACCCGCTCCCCTATGTACTTTATCCCACTCTCCTTTCCTCAGTAAGTGTGATGCTTCTGAGTCAAGATGGCGGCGCCCGTATCCTAGAGTCCTTAACAGAGTTGCAGTTCAGTGGGGGAAAGAATAATAAGTAAGTGACTAAAAACCTCAAATATATAAATTTTAGATGCTGGACAGTTGTTTGGGCTTTTCAATAAATCATGGTGAAGGTCCGGTTTAAGTTAAACACACAGCTCCTGTTGCACAGAGGGGACAAACTGTACCATGTGTCTTGCTCTTCCTCCTACTACTTCCCTTGTTAGAAGCAGCCCAGGGCATCCATGGATGTCAGAGCCTGGATCTTTAAGATATCTAGTATAGAAGTATGGGACCTGGGATTGAAATATATATTATATTAAATATATTATATAATTATTATACAATTCACTCCCAGGCCCCATACAATTCAATCCTAGGCCCCATACAATTCAATCCCAAGTCCCATACAATTCAATCCCAGGAGATATATATATATATATATATAATTATATTTTACTGGTTGCATCTGGCCATAAAAAATACCCAAGACATACAGATCCAGCACTAAGTTGTTTACTGAAACCACTGGCTGCTTCTAAAATCTACCAGCAGGCTTCATCAATGCTCTGGGATTAACAGGACCTGGAAGTTTTAGAAGACAACACTGAACTGGATCAGATGCCAGGGGGTGGGATATGATGTTTTGTCATATGGCTAGTGTTCTTTTATGGCATTTTTTCAGAATGGGCCACCCTCTCCTTGTGCAGGATGTATATTTAGTAATACATTTCCTGTAGCAAAATGGTAGCATCATGCTTCAAATAAGCCATAGGGCAGACTTATATTTTAAAAAAATCATATTTATTGGAATACAATTTCTAAACAAATAACTAAAAGGAACATTCCTAGCAAAGAGTTTAAATTTGCTGCTTTCTGCTTGCCCCATGCTGGCTATCAGGGGTGGCACTTTACATTCCTTCATACACCCTGCAGAACTTCCCGTTTACTTTTTTTCAGTGCCCAAAATAAATTCACTTTGGAGAGAACTTGTAGACTTAAAAATGCATGGGTAAGCCATCCTCTGCTGCTGATAAGGCTTCCTCCGCAGAAGAGGAAGGCTCATCCGTGCATTTTTAAGTGTACCTAGCTTCCGTTGATCATTTCCGACTGTCAGAAGCAGCGATGGATGGCACAAGGACAGCAGCCATCAGCGATTTGGAAGGAGGTAAGTAGAGAAAAAAAAATATTAAAGAACTTTTACATGTGTGTATGTGCTTTTTTACACTTAACCCTTTGTGAACAGGCAGTACAGTTCACAGGGCAGGTGGGGCTGGCCGGGGGGTGGCAGAAGAGCCCATGTGGGCTTTGTGGCCTGGTCTACCAGCCCCAATAGCTGGTACCCTGGATGGTTTTGCTGGTAAGGGGTGACCCCATGCCATTTAAAAAATAATAGGGGTTTAACCCTTAAAATTAAAAAAAAAAAACATGGGTGGGCACCCCACGCTGTTTTTTTTTTTTTTAAAGGTTTTACCCTTGATAGTGTGCATAGTAGTTGTATTTTATTTGAAAAATCTCATAAAGCAATCTTTTCTATTTGCTGTGTCTACTGGGCAGCAACGGGTGTCTATCGATACATATGTGGTACCGTTGTAATCGTGAGGAAATAGATTTTTAAAAAAATCTTGTTTCTATATTTCACCTACAAATATCAAGAACGCTCCCTCTCAATAGCCTAACTCATTCCCCTGTTGCTAGTAGTTGTTACCATTTTTAACACATTATAATTATTACAATTTATTTATACATTTTATGGAGTCCAACATACGAGTAATATGGGTTCTCTCCAAAACAGGGCTTTATGTCTAACATTAATATGCATGGCATACAGTACTGATTTTATGAGCCCCTGCGCACGTGCTGTGGGACTTTCCGAAAAGGAACATTTTTCAGGCGACCTTGGAGGCTCCAGTTAGTGGGGCATCCCAAATCAGGATGCCTCTAGGAAAAGAATCAAAATCCCGGGTTTTGGTCCATTGAGGCTGGGGTTAAAGCAGACCAAAACCCAGTTTATTCAATTTCCTGGGTTTTGGTACCTTTTTACAGGGGCATTCTGACTGGGGATGTCCCTGTGTGTGAAACTCCAGGTCACACCAGATATCTTCCATGACACATGCAATTTTAGACACTGCTAAAATTGAGCTTACTGGCGGATATAAAATAGAAGATAATCTATTTTGCAATTTCACCCAAATTGAATGCTTTGTAGTTTCTCATTTATGTCTCTATGATTGTTAGAGGACAAATGACTTTCTCAGCCAGCAATTCTGTATGTTATATTATCCTTATCCAATATATTTAAAAATAGGTTTTCAAGCAATTCTTGGTCAGGTCAATGAGGTTTCCCTTTATTTATTTTTTCTTGTGTCCCGATGAGAGAATATATGCTCTCTGAGCTCCCTTTTAAAGGTGGGGTGTCAGCCTGATAAGCCTGCCTGATTTTGGGATTAAAAAAATGTTACCCTCACCTGTTTTCCCATCCCCATAGTGAATAGCCCCCATAAAACTGTCCTGGACATCTTCAGTGCCGCTAACCAATTATTCAAAAAAGCCAAGGTGCTGTTTTATGTATCTCAAGGTGCTGTACAATTCAGCCAGTCCATTGAGCCATGAGTCCCCAACTTCATGTTGCCAGAGCATTCTCCCCGTCTCATTCCCCATGGGCAGTGTTTCATTTCCCCCTTCCAATCCCATAGGCAATGTGGCACCCCTTATTCCCATAGACAGTGTGACTTTCCCCCAATCCTATTCCCATTGGCAGTGTGACATTCCCCCCATTCCATTCCCATAGGCAGTGTGGCAGAGCCCCTTCCATTTCCATACCCAGTGAGGCAGAGCCCCCTCCCATGCATATTGGCACTGTGGCAGTCCCCTCCCATTTCCCATAAACAGTGTGACATTCCTCCCTCCCATTCCCATAGGGATTGTGGCAGACCCCCTCCATTCCCGTAGGCAATGTGGCAGAGCCCCTTCCCATTCCCATAAGCAGTGTGGCAGAGCCCCCTCCCATACCCGTAGGCAGTGTGGCAGAGCCCCCTCACCCCCCCCCCTTCCAGGCGCTGAGTTTAAAAAAATAAAATCAGCTTACATAAGCCTGTCTCCAATGCCGATGGATGAGTTGTGGGCAGGTAAAAGAAACTTCCCCACTGTCCCCGGTCTGACTGCTGCTGACACCGTCGCTTCTCGAGCCGGGGCGCACACACCCGGGCCCAGTGCAGCTGGTGGCCATAGCCTGCGTCCTTGTCCATTGAGGGCAAGTATGCGGGACTTGAGTATTTGCGCACTGGCCCGAGAAGTGGCCAAATGCACATTTTTATATTTGCATACATTTTGTCCTTTAAAATTGAGTTACACAATAGTACATTTGTTTGACTGGGCTTCTACTACCATTGTTTTGAATTTAAGAAATTGTTTGGTGTCTAAACAAGCTCATCATAGTAGTTTTGTGGTTTAGAAACTCTGCTTTGTGGCTGTTAGGTCTACATGACTTTTTTTAACAACCCAAGTGTTTTACCACAGCCTGTGAAGTGTGAATTTGCTGTGTTCTTAAAACAATTTTATTTTTAGTTGCATTTTTTTCTCTTTTTTTTTTTTGTCACGTCCTCAGTATAATCTGCTACAAATTAGTCTAAATTACCTTATGCAGTTTGCATTACAGATCATTAAATAGGAGGCTTTTTAGCTTAAATATTTGAATATTTGCAGTTCCTGTGGCTCTTTACATAAACTAAACACTGTACTTAAGTCTTGGAAGTTGGTATATAGCTGTCTGTAATGCCAGAAATGCTGTGCTACCAGTCATCAGATCCTTGTGTAATTAATTAATCACTTTCCTAAGTCAATTTAGTTAAGAAAATCTAAAAGGCACTATTTAATGGACTCTAGTTAAAATATCACTACACTTCTATTGGATGCAACTAGCCATGGTTACACTAGTTAAAATATAATTACATTGAGGATCCAACTAGCTTCCACTACTCTTTCTTTGGCTGGTCTTTTTTAATAAGTTATTTAATGTTGCCACGTTCATAAAAGAGAAAAAAAGAATATGGTACACTGATGAGGGGTCCAACTGACCTACATTACCTGGACAACTACTTAGCAAACATTTGGGGGGATTATAAGCCAAATTTAGTCATGTCCTCCTTTTACTCTGGTAGCTGTTCTAACTATACTGGTGGCTCCAGATTGGCCAAGAAGGTTTTGGTACACAGATATGACTAATGGTGCAGCATAGAAGAGGTGAGTTTCCATGAGCCCTCATTCACACCTGTTTGGTACCACATGCGTATCAGCGTTTGCGGCAGATGCTGCGGTTCTGCAAAAAAGATCCAACAACGGCAACTTTATTGCTGTTTCAGACCTCTCTGGTGTGCCAAGACAGAAGAAAGCGTGGCTGCAAAAAGTCTTGCCTGCTGCGTCCGGCTGCAAACACACCCCAGTCTATGCATTTTCATGCCATACCGCATACATTTTAGCTTTTGTGGCACCATAGATGTTAATGGGATTCAATAGACAGGGAGACGGGGCATGGGACCCAGAAACAGGGATTTATTATAACACAGGCACAAACGCAAATTCAAGCGTAATTACAAAAATGAATTCCTACAGCAAACACTGCCGCAAACACAACCACACAGGTGTGAATGTAGCCTTGATGAGGGTTCTTTGATGTGACAGTAGACCTACACCTTCCATGAAACAGGCTTCCCAAAGAATGAGGTAGGTCCACTTTTATGAGCCTCACCCTATTCACCTAACAGCAGTGTGTACAGCTATCCCCCAACAGAGTGCATTAGACAGCTATGAGCAAAAGTCGGCTACAGTCAGCTACTACAAAAATTCATGATAGCGGGTATTCTTTTGCATCATCTGCTTCTGTGCATGCTCATGATTTTTTGTCATTGCTGGAATTATCATTTTCTTTCCTGTTAGTGTGATGCAGCGGTTTTCAGTGTGGTCTAAGAGATTGGTGTCTCGGTGTACAACTGCTTCACTTTACTAGCTCCTTAGTCCTAGCTATGTCCTAATGTACATGCTGTAGGTCTCATGGTCCTACGCCATAGCATTACTGTGGGTGCTGAGGGGGGGGGAAGGGGTTTCCCGTGAAGAAGCAGCTTGCCCGCAGAACGTAAGTGGGGTTTCTCCTGGCTTACCCAGTGATTGGGTGCAATATAACATAATATAATACTACAGCCTTAGTAGGTATTGTATTTTGTTTCTGATTATTGTTCCCTTATGGTAAAGTCTTTGTAGGTGGTGGTTCCTTGTCCTACCAGTGGCTTGGGGTCACTATAGGGTTGATTCAGAACCATATTCTTTACTTTGAGAGAGAACACTTTTTCTTATGATTTTCCCCTCTGCAATTCAGCAACCTATTTAGATGTGCATTTTTTTAAAAATAATCAAAATAGCTTTTTCTCTCAAAGAAAGTGAGTACAAAATACGGTGCTGAATCAACCCGGACTCAGTTTGTATATATATATGGTAATACATACACACTTTAGTAAGATTATATAATTGTGCATGCTAGTGATAATCTTGTATTATGCAATATCTTTGTGGCCTGATTGTTATATATATCCTATATTTCTCAGACCATAATGACTCCGGATATGCTATTCCCGTTTGGTTTAAAGTGTTTTTAATGTAATGGTAGGTTTGTAGGCGAACACAAGTCATGTGATCGTTCATGACTCACATATGAGATTACACATATGGTATGTTATTTTTTATTTGCAAATCGTACCATGTAAATGTACCATTAGAGGTGGAAGACCAGCCATTATGTACAACTGGGCTCAGGGCCTCTTTGTGACCGTGTGTAATTTGCCAGTGCCCATTCTTGCCTAGGCATAAGAAGAGATCACAATATGACTGCAAAGCATTTTGAACATTTCCATTTAGAACTGCAGGTCCTTCAGCCAGGGCCCAGTGAGAATAGGGAGCACTATACTGAGGTAAGAGAAGGTATTTGCCAAAGATATGTGGGAAAGACTGGTCTAGATGTGTCCAAGCGCTTGGTGGGATTGATAGGCAGCCAAAGCAGTATATTCATGGCTGAATCAGACTTTTGTTTCTTCAAGGCACATCATCAGGGAGATTATATAAAACTAACACAACTGGCTAAACATTGCAAGCTCGAGAAACGTTTACGGTTATTTTACGGACATAAATAAAACCTTTGAGTTCCTCACATGGTCAAATACATTTGTCACAGGTGGGGCTTTTTCTTTAGGTTATTAAAATTGGTTCGGGATCTATATAAAAAAGTAATGGGATTTGAATCAGAAACATTAAAATGGGGACTAGGCAAGGTTGCTCACTCTTGTTCTTGCGGTTTATCTTGGCACTTGAACTTTTATCTGTAAAATGTTGCCAGCTCTTGGACATAAAGAGAATTATAGGAAGTGCATTGTATAAGCTTGCTGCATTAGTGGATCATTTTATGCTGTTATATTTTTTTTTCTTTGGATTTAATCACAGATTAGGTAGTTTTTAAACAAATTTCACATTTGAATGGGGCAAAATCCTGCCCTACTTGGGGAATGCCTCCCACAACTAACTATCCACTGCGTTTGATAAAGTTGGATTCAGATATGTCCATTCTTTGCTTTTTTTCAAATTCCCTCAAGCTTTGTTAAAACATCCATCATCAAACGTCATCATCTCTGCCCTGCTCTCATACTGCACATCATCTCTGCCCTGCTCTCACACTGTACATCATCTCTGCCCTGCTCTCACGCTGCACATCATCTCTGCCCTGCTCTCACACTGCACATCATCTCTGCCCTGCTCTCACACTGCACATCATCTCTGCCCTGCTCTCACACTGTACATCATCTCTGCCCTGCTCTCATACTGCACATCATCTCTGCCCTGCTCTCACGCTGCACATCATCTCTGCCCTGCTCTCACGCTGCACATCATCTCTGCCCTGCTCTCATACTGCACATCATCTCTGCCCTGCTCTCACGCTGCACATCATCTCTGCCCTGCTCTCACACTGCACATCATCTCTGCCCTGCTCTCACACTGCACATCATCTCTGCCCTGCTCTCACACTGTACATCATCTCTGCCCTGCTCTCATACTGCACATCATCTCTGCCCTGCTCTCATGCTGCACATCATCTCTGCCCTGCTCTCATACTGCACATCATCTCTGCCCTGCTCTCACACTGTACATCATCTCTGCCCTGCTCTCATACTGCACATCATCTCTGCCCTGCTCTCACGCTGCACATCATCTCTGCCCTGCTCTCACGCTGCACATCATCTCTGCCCTGCTCTCACGCTGCACATCATCTCTGCCCTGCTCTCACGCTGCACATCATCTCTGCCCTGCTCTCACGCTGCACATCATCTCTGCCCTGCTCTCACACTGCACATCATCTCTGCCCTGCTCTCACACTGCACATCATCTCTGCCCTGCTCTCACACTGTACATCATCTCTGCCCTGCTCTCACGCTGCACATCATCTCTGCCCTGCTCTCACGCTGCACATCATCTCTGCCCTGCTCTCACGCTGCACATCATCTCTGCCCTGCTCTCACGCTGCACATCATCTCTGCCCTGCTCTCACACTGCACATCATCTCTGCCCTGCTCTCACACTGCACATCATCTCTGCCCTGCTCTCATACTGCACATCATCTCTGCCCTGCTCTCACACTGCACATCATCTCTGCCCTGCTCTCACACTGTACATCATCTCTGCCCTGCTCTCACGCTGCACATCATCTCTGCCCTGCTCTCGCGCTGCACATCATCTCTGCCCTGCTCTCGCGCTGCACATCATCTCTGCCCTGCTCTCGCGCTGCACATCATCTCTGCCCTGCTCTCACACTGCACATCATCTCTGCCCTGCTCTCACACTGTACATCATCTCTGCCCTGCTCTCACACTGCACATCATCTCTGCCCTGCTCTCACACTGCACATCATCTCTGCCCTGCTCTCATACTGCACATCATCTCTGCCCTGCTCTCATACTGCACATCATCTCTGCCCTGCTCTCATACTGCACATCATCTCTGCCCTGCTCTCATACTGCACATCATCTCTGCCCTGCTCTCATACTGCACTTCATCTCTGCCCTGCTCTCACACTGTACATCATCTCTGCCCTGCTCTCACACTGCACATCATCTCTGCCCTGCTCTCACACTGCACATCATCTCTGCCCTGCTCTCATACTGCACATCATCTCTGCCCTGCTCTCACACTGCACATCATCTCTGCCCTGCTCTCACACTGCACATCATCTCTGCCCTGCTCTCATACTGCACATCATCTCTGCCCTGCTCTCATACTGCACATCATCTCTGCCCTGCTCTCACACTGTACATCATCTCTGCCCTGCTCTCACACTGCACATCATCTCTGCCCTGCTCTCATACTGCACATCATCTCTGCCCTGCTCTCATACTGCACATCATCTCTGCCCTGCTCTCGCGCTGCACATCATCTCTGCCCTGCTCTCGCGCTGCACATCATCTCTGCCCTGCTCTCATGCTGCACATCATCTCTGCCCTGCTCTCATACTGCACATCATCTCTGCCCTGCTCTCACACTGTACATCATCTCTGCCCTGCTCCCACGCTGCACACCATCTCTGCCCTGCTCCCATGTTGCATTCAACACTTCACTCCCTTCTCTGCCCTGATCCCACACTGTACCCCTATCTCTGCCCTGATCCCACACTGTACCCCTATCTCTGCCCTGATCCCACACTGTACCCCTATCTCTGCCCTGATCCCACACTGTACCCCTATCTCTGCCCTGATCCCACACTGTACCCCTATCTCTGCCCTGCTTCCATGCTGCACCCCATCTGTCTGGTTCCCATGCTGCACCTCATCTCTGCCCTGCTTCCATGCTGCACCTCATCTGTCTGGTTCCCATGATGCACCTCCATCTCTGCCCTGCTCCCACTCTGCTCCCCCATCGCTGCTCTGCGCCTGGCTGCATTTCAGCTCTGCCCTGCTTCACTGCACCCCCGTCTCTGCCCTACACCCCCGTCTCTGACCTGCTTCCACACTGCACCCCCATTTCTGTCCTGCTCCCACACTGCACCCACATTTCTATCCTGCTTCCTTGCTGCAAACCTTTCTGGCATGCTCCCACAGTGTGCCCCCCATTTCTGTCCTGCTTCCCTGCTGCACCCCCCATCTCTGGCATGCTTCCACAGTGCATCCCCATCTCCGGCATGCTCCCACAGTGTACCCCAATCTCTGCCATGCTTCCATGCTGCTTCCCCTCTCCGTCCTGCCCTGGCTGCACCCCCATATCTGAACTGCTCCATGTTTGAATACTATACTGCGCAGCAGAGTACGCATGGGAAGTGCTTACTAATGATTCCCCACTGTTGCTCTCGGGGGTTCCCATCCTCGCCCTTCTGCTTCTTAGCAATGTGACTGCACATCGCACTGGCAATTGACAGACAGTGGGTAACAAGAGAGTAACACGTAGTAAAACCAGTAAGCATCTCCGAGGTGTACTCAGCACATTACAATATTCAAAGCCCCCCTCAGAGTTCGCTTCTCCAAATGCATTTTTTTTACACTGCTGGGCATCCAGGCCAGTTTTTCTCAAAACATCCTTCGGACGGCGTACGCCTGAGACCTCTGGGCTCCTCCCACCAAGGGGAACACGTGACCACCAGCCAGAATAAAGTCTTGACTCCTCCCTCCAGTTGTTTCCGTGTTCCTCCACGAGGTAGGAGCCAGACCACTAGCTCCTGGACCGATTGGTTCAGGTAAGTATCTTTCCGGTACTATGGGCCTGTTTAAGCGGGGGGTCCATTTCTCGGTCCCGAAGGCAATCCTTCTGCCTGGGGCCCGGGATACCCTATGGGATTAGTGGCCAGATCCCATTCTTTGAGTCCATCAAAGGGGGGTAAGTAGATGGTTCCCTCTTTCTGAGGATGATTTTTTAGGAAGAAGCTGGGGTAACCGGACCCCATGGCTTATTTAGTTCGGGAACTAATTTTTGGGAAGGATGCCTCTGTTTGGTTGCACTGGTATCTTATTTGTACCTTTTTTAAACAAACTTTTGACATTCTGACATTTATTTGTATCGGTACCTTTAAGAGGCGGGGAAGAGAGGGGAATGACGCGTTCTCTCACTCTCTTCCCCGCCTAGCCGATACTTCCGCATTCAGCTTACCTTGTTGCGGGTGGCCGGTGGGGGGATCGGTTTCTCCTCGGGTGGCCTGCGGGATTCAGCGGGCCGGGCAACGGTCCTCGGCGGGGGTCTCCTTCTGCGGCCAGCGGACGTCTCGGGCGGCGGCTTGACAGACCGGCGAACGTTCCCAGGCAATGAATGAAGGTACAGCACATGATTTTTTTCACGCGCGCGCCGGCAATGCCTAAATGTTCCTGTAAATTAGGTCCCAGGCTTCTTCCTCCCAGGGCTGCTGACGTCCCATCCCGGCGCCAATGGGAATTTCCTGCTTCCCACAACACGTGCTTTTTCTCTTAAAGTGACAGCACAGTGGAGTAATATGTATTATGGCCTCCCCTTCTGTTTTAATATGAAGGGTTAATATGGGATTGAGCTCCTACCCTATTTAGGCGGACTCGGGAAGCATATCCATTGGTGCCTCATACCCGGAAGTATGGCAGACCAGAAGGATGACGTTTATGTCAATCCTACTAAAGATTCCTTCACAGATCCTCAGGCGGACCAGGATTCATCCAGTATTCCGTAGGCTGCCGATTCTGGGAGGAAGAGGCCCAGTTTTGCCCGGTAAGTCACTTTTATTTATTAATAGTGTCTATTGTGGGCATGTTTAGTTAAAATTTAATATGGCTATTGCCCTTTTTTGTTGTTTTTTGTCTCTTAGTCTTTGACCACAGACTAAGCTCACAAAATTGTAACTATGTCCCCTTCTTCCGGATCTAATTCCCATAAGAAGAGTAGGAGTGGTCCCAAGGATATACTGTGCCTTAGATTCCTATATGTTCCCCTCTAGCCCCCCTCTTCAGATGAGGTGGTTAATAGCTTAATTACGAACTTTTATGGGTCATAATAGACCGGATGACTTCCATTTTAATCCCGCTTATTATCCGGTCATACGGGGGGGTCTTCTCCTAGGGGAGAAGATCAAGCCAGGTTTTGGCTTTATACAGACGAGGGTACTATTCCCTTTGGGACATTTACCTTTCTTTCTTATGTTTTTTCTTCCTTGGGGATAGATGAAAAGGATTCAGGCCCGAAGTATATTCATGTTGGGCTGTATACTGATTTTCATTCCTACTTCATGTTCATTCCTTTCATTATTCTTGAAGGATATGGTTATGAACGTATGGAAAGATTCATTCTGGGATATATATTGGCTTCCATGGTATGATCGGAAGTTTTTCTTCATAAATGAAAGGACTGTCTGTTGAAAGGGACTAGTCTAGGGGGATTATTATATCCTTTCTTTCAGCTACGGCTTTTGTGACTGGTGCCATTAGTTTTTTTGGAAACTAGGAACATGGCTGTAATGTATTCCGTTCACAGCATTCTCTGATTGAGGACCTAATCTGAGGATATTGGGTTTAGAATGAGTCTTGTGCAATATTATTTTTGGAATATTTCTTATCGAGCGGATTTGGGACACTTCTAAAGAACCCAGGGGTTCCTTCCTCCTCTACCTTTTTCTACTGGGAAGGAGGATTTTTAGGTCTGGAATCTATTGGCCCAAACCCAAGGAGCCATGATGCCATGTTGGGTTGGGGGCCTGAATACCTTGGGTTGCCCCTTTCTGTCCCAGGGGCATAAAATGGGGGTTTCCCATAGAATTTACTCGTTCCTCTGAGTCAGAGTCTTGGTTTCCCTTATACCCGTGGGGTTGGAGGAGCAATGAGATATTCAGAAATCTGCTAACCTTGGTAGCCAGGTGGGTCATTTCCCAGTTTCACATCACCAGCAAAGGAAATGGGTTTTCCTCTATCTTTCTGGTGGTGGAGGCTTGGGGGAGTTTAGTTTTGCTTTTAGAATATCATTCTCTATGTTGGATCGGACATTTCATATAGTTTTTTTTTTAAGATTTTTATTAGTGAGAGACAAGCTTCCTCAGGGTTTGTTTCATGGTCTTAGATCTGGTGTCTGCCTGGCAGATTCCAATGAGCCTCGGGCTCAGTCATTTTCAGATTCGCAGTAAAAACAGAGCTGGATATTGCTCTTCCAATTTATTGCTTCCCTTCGGCCTGGATTCAGTCCGAGAATTCTACAAAGATTTGGGGCGGACATATCGGAAACTGAGAGGAGTCTGTGGCGGCTGATCTGAACGATCTGCTACCTTTTTTTGTACACTTCAGGAACAATGCCTTAGAGCCTCAGTTACATGTTTAGAGCTGTGTTCAGCTCGGTTGGACTCTAGACCTTATGGTTTTAGTCTGGTTCCCTCTCAGATAATGATTTATGGTCGGGAGTCGACAACTTCTTCGGACTCTTTCTCCTTTCTCATAGGATTTTGACCCTTCAGGTAATGGTTGTTTTCTTTGTGCCAGTTCAGCACCTCCAATAACACTAGGTATGAGGGTGTTAGAACTGTTGATGTTGGTCTTTTCCGCAGTGAGGTGTTATCACTTACTTTAAGTACTATGAGGTACATGTCTGGAGTAGCTTGTTCGGCTCCTGGAATGATTGGCAAAATAATTTTCCACATCTTGGTCAAGGGAGGTTATATCTGGGTCCCCAGATATAGCCTCTGTATGAGGTTAGAGAGTCGTGGCGAGGGCTGGCAGATGAAGTTAGGCTATGCCATGACGGTAGCATACATTCCCCATCAGGAGGGGACAAGGTTCATCACTGGACGGGGGTTGCATTAAAATCCTCCTGGATTAGATGAAGACCTGAGTCTCCTTCAGCTATGTTCTGTAGGAATGTTGCATCATGAGTTTTTCTCTATGACCTCATTGGAGGGAATGGTAGGTCAATTATAGGGTCTTTTAAGGGATCGTTCAGATCTACATTATAGCTTCAGCTACTAGGTCATTACTGACCGAATACTTTTTTCTGGATCCGGCAGTAGGGGCGGACACCTCAGCCCTTGCACAGTATTCCGGTCTAGCCTATTCTCTTTACGGTTAGATGATGTTATCCATTCGGGTCCCTAGGCCGCCTCTAATCTAGGTGGTCCTTTTTTTTGCTCCTTTTTTTTTGCCTAGGTGGCCTCTAACCCTAGCAGGCCTCTAACCCTACTCTAACCCGAGCTGGCCTCTAACCTGGGGCCGTTTCTAGGTCCTGGGCCTTTTTTTCTAAGTCTCCTAGGCCCTGGGCTGTCTCTAGCCCTGGGCTGTCTCTAGCCCTGGGCTGTCTCTAGCCCTGGGCTGTCTCTAGCCCTGGGCTGTCTCTAGCCCTGGGCTGTCTCTAGCCCTGGGCTGTCTCTGGGCTAGGCTGTCTCTGGGCCCTAGGCTGTCTCTGGGCCCTAGGCTGTCTCTGGGCCCTAGGCTGTCTCTCGGGCCCTAGGCTGTCTCTCGGGCCCTAGGCTGTCTCTCGGGCCCTAGGCTGTCTCTCGGGCCCTAGGCTGTCTCTCGGGCCCTAGGCTGTCTCTCGGGCCCTAGGCTGTCTCTCGGGCCCTAGGCTGTCTCTCGGGCCCTAGGCTGTCTCTCGGGCCCTAGGCTGTCTCTCGGGCCCTAGGCTGTCTCTCGGGCCTTAGGCTGTCTCTCGGGCCTTAGGCTGTCTCTCGGGCCCTAGGCTGTCTCTCGGGCCCTAGGCTGTCTCTCGGGCCCTAGGCTGTCTCTCTAGCCCTGGGCTAGTCCTTACTTTTACCCGAACAACTTTGAGGTTAAGTTATTCATTCAGGATCAAGGGTTCTACCCCTCATCTGATTTTTGGGATGCTAGAAATGATCCTTCTGTCGGGGCTGAGGAGGAAGCTTCATATAATATTCTTATACACATTTAGGGAGTTCCTTTTTAGGGAGGCCCAACTGTGGGTTCATGGACATTGTCTCTCTGAGTAAGGACAATGAGTGTTCTAGTCGACTTCTACAGGGTTTGTTTTTTTTCTAGTTTATATCAAGTCTTACGGTATCGCATCTCATTTGACAGGGAGTGTTGTTACATCTTGGGCTATACAGGCGAGCTGTAGCAGCCGCTTGGTCCTCAGCAAGGTGTTTTTTTGCTGGACACTATCAATTAGATCTGCTGTCCTAGAAGGATCAGTCTTGTTGCAGAAGTATCCTCCATTCTATTCTTCGCACCCAATGAGGTAGTACTCGCCTATCTCTCAGGCGTATGCTGCCCGAATGATGTTTTGAGAAAACTTAAGTTAGTTACCTGCTAACTTTTTTTCTAAACATGCGAAAGGGCAGCATACGCCGGCTTCCCTCCCTTATTTTTTGTGTGGAGTTGGTTTATGTATGGGTTATAGATTGGAGTTGTGGGTCTGTTTCTTTCTCTCTTTCAGATCTCTACAACAACTGGGGAATGGAGGGAGGAGTCAAGACTTTATTCTGGCTGGTGGTCACGTGTTCCCCTTGGTGGGAGGAGCCCGGAGGTCTCAGGCGTATGCTGCTCTTTCGGATGTTTAGAAAAAAGTTACCAGGTACCTAACTTTTTTTTTTTCTTGAGAGCAGACAGTCCCTTTATTTTCCAGGCCGATACAAGTTGAAAAACTGAACAGGACAAGATAGCAGTCTAACAAGATAGCACTTACTTATGTGCTGGTATATCATTTATATTTATGAATTAAAACATAAATGCAGTGCTGTTTTTGTTTTGTTTGTACACTTACATCAATTTGTCTTTCAATAAAAATAAACTGCAAAAGAATGTGTTGAACAGATCTAAAGTGTATGAACTAAAGGATAAGATTCATTGTGATCAGCCTTTTTGAATACAGTTCTTCTTTATCTGATAATGTAGTTTGTGTGTATATTTAGTCCTTAAAGGAAAAGTCCACCTCTGTGGGCCTCTTCTCCAGGGCCAGACAGCTCCGGCCATGGAGTCTGAGAAAAAGTCCACAAAGTAGACTGTTCTTTTAAAGAACCTCTCAAAGTTAAGTCCTACTTGCCTTGCCTTCCACACAGCTGTTTTCTGCTCTTTTAGAATGTAATGATTTTAGTGTGTAACTTTTGATTTCTTATCTCCTGTTTTAAGTAGTGCCTTGCAGTTTTCTCTCTAGTCTGTGTGATACTAAGATGGTTACATTCAAATTGTCTCTTGATCTGTATACTCCCAGAATAACAACAGGATTTAGTGAACTGGCAGTAAAATTTAACATAACCTAACAGAAATAGGCAAGCAGAAGAATCTAGCCAAAAAATCTTGTCCATAGAACACTGATATCTCTCTATTCTGATCTTCTAAAAACAGGTCACATACATAGACCCTGTAATAGAACTCTGATAAAATACACATTGGAATAAACTTTGAATGCCAGTATGTGTGTTTCTCTTTACAGATATGCATTTACTGTACTGGCAAACATATCTGTCTATGCTGTTGCCTGGTTACTGCTACACTTACAGCTGGATGAGACAGATCCTGATAATGCACATTTGGGGTTGCAGGATGTTCCCATCTTCAGGGTAAGTTCAAAATTTTAAGTAGCATTCCTTTATTATTCTAAGTATATAGCACGTCCTGTTCCAGAAGATATTCTTACTCATGGGATACACTCCAGTAGATGGCGCTGGACTGCAGAGACAGAAAATAGGCTCTTCCCGGCCCCATAAATACCCGGGACCTCCCACAAAATCCCCAGTTCTTCTCTGCAGTCCTGGCTGCGATGACTAGAAGATGGCTCTCTCTACTCGCAGGTGAGCGGGGCTATTAGCCTGTGGCCCTGTAGGACTATTCCCACCCGTTTCCTTTCACTGCCTCCCAGCTCAGGCTGCTCTGGTTCGGGTGAAGGTAGGCTGCACCGCTGTCAGGTGCTAAGGAGCGCTGCTCCAACCGCAGTCCCCCACCAAAGGGTAGGCGATATAGGCCCATGGTGAGCCTTATGGGATGCCCCTCCCGCACTTTATCCCCCTCTGCAGATGACGCATTTTGCATCACGGTCTCCGTGGCCCGCCCCTCGAGGTGTATGCGAGCGCCATTTTAGTTTTCTGCTGCGTGTGCCTGGCTTCTCCCTATAGCGGTCCGTAAGTGCCCCTGCGGGCTGATTTATTATATGTATACTGTATATATTCTAAGCATACAGCACGTCCTGCTCCAGAACATATTCATAACGTATGGGTATACCTCCGCCTTCAGCGCCGTGCACTGCAGATCATGAAGAAAACAAGCTCCTCCCGGCCCTACATATACCGGAGGACCTCCCACAATCCCCAGATTTCTCTGCAGTGCTGGAACTGCGAAGACATGAAGTATCACGCTCTCGCAGGCGAGCGGGGCTTGACAGCCCGAGGCCTATTTCCACCCATCCTCATTGTGAATGATATGCCTCCCAGCCTGGGCTGTGCGGGTCGGGTGAAGGTAGGCAGCACCTAGTGTGCTTATGGAGCTAGACTCCACCGCAATTCCCCAACCACAGGGTAGGCGGTTTAGGCTGATGGTGAGCCTCTAAGGGATGCCCCTCCCGCATTGTTGTTGCGTACCCCGTGTAGTCCTGAGCCCTATTAGGGTCGCCATTCTCCCTCTTTTCTCCGTCTTCGGGGGAAAAGAAGGGGGGGGTACGCGTGTGGCGGTCTTAGTGTACCGGTTTGTCGCGCTCGTGGCTTATATTCTGCTTTCATTAACATCAGAGATGTCAGGGCCGCGCTGATCGTTTCTTTCGACTGCCCGTGTGTTTTTTTCTAATTGATTGCCACTTAATAGAGTTGCCGCGGTCTCCGAGCTTACTGTCGGCGTCCACTCTATGGTACATTAGGCCGGCTATTACTTCATTGCTTTAATTTTCCTACAGAGCTTCGCGCTCTTCAGAATGGGCGGGGCCCTAGTCTGGCGCGCTCCGCGTCACGGCGGAGTATTTAGCCCGCTCTTCGAGCTTCGCTGGGTGCCATGTTGGTTAGCTTCCCGCGCACGCGTCGTGTCGGTCTCCTCCTCCACCTGAGCTGTAAGTGCCCTTGCGGGCGAGCCCCTTTCATTATTGTCTGCCCATCTGCGCATGTTCCTGACATCTCTTTCCCATTGTGTCTTTCAGACGCTGAGTTCCCGGCGGCCTCTCCCGGCCTCATATACATATATACATATATACCATTCATATAAGTACCTTATACGTATACATTGCTATACTCACTAGTATAAGGAGCGGGCCTTCCCAAAATCTCCCACATTGATCAGCGGGTAGTTGGGGCGTCCAGGGTGGCTTACGGCATAAATCCCTATCGACATACTATAATCGAACAATCACCATATGGAGGCATCTCAGGATTGTGTTACCGGGGTCCCATCGGGACAGGACCGGCTGTGTATATCGTGTGGTCTCCCCCATGCTGAGGCGGACGGGGCACGGGTCTGCGCGTCATGTTCTGAACAGACGCTGGAACTGCGAGCGACGCTTGCGGTTGTTCCTCCCCTTCCCACCCCTTAACCCTTCCTCAAACCTCACTCCCGTTGACTCTTGTACAGGTGAGGGGGTACAAATAGATCCCTCTCCTAGACGGCCCACGCTGGGCCAGATCGTGGAAGGCTTGTCTGGCCGGATCAGCCCAGTTAGACAACGGCCTGCTTCTCCCGCGGCTTCGGCCTGTGCTATGGGTTCGGCGGAGTCCTTGTCTACACGTGCTAGCACCACTTCGGAAGAAGGGGGCTTGTTCTCTGACCTAGGCTCCCTGGACGAGAGACCGAGGGGTCAGGATGACGCTGATCTGGATGTCTTGGACCAGCTTGACATTGACGGCATGTTACTCAGGATTTTTAAGGTACTGTCCGTTTCGTCTCCCGGCGCGGTTCCCGGGCCGAGAGGGGGCGCTTTCATACCGCGCCTCCTCGGTTGGAATTTCTCGAGCAGGCTCACTTCCATGCACTTGTTTTAAAGGGTGGGAATGTCCCGCCGCTCTTCAAAAGACGCCGGATGACTGGGCTTGGAAATACCCTTTCCCACACGAGATGATAGATGTTTGGTCCTCGTCCCCAGCCGTGGATGCTCCGATTATTGGGGTTCCTAACCCCCCATTCCTTACTTCTCCGGCTTACAGCTCCCTGCGGGACGCCGAGGATCGGCGTATCGATAGGCTTGCTTCCCACGCCTTTACCTGCGCTGGCACAATGCTGCGACCTGTCTGTGCCCTAGAGCATCAGCCTGAAGATTTACCCTGGGAGGTCTTTTATGCACTCTCTAGTTGCGATATTTTTCTTAAATTTATCCTTATGGCCTTGGATGACACCATCAAAATGTGTGCTAGGACCTCTGCCCAGGCGGTGGCTATACGTCGCCTTCTCTGGCTTCGTCAGTGGGGGGCAGACGATGACACTAAGAGGATCTTGACGGGGCTCCCCTTTAGAGGACATCACCTGTTTGGGGCACGTCTGGATTTTTTTGAGAAACAGGCCACTCCACCCAGTCAGAGGCGGCCGCTGCGTCCCCCGCGGGGCAGAGGGACCCCTCCATATCATTCCGTTGCACAGGAACCGGGGTTGCCCCCTGTGGGACCTGGCCCAATCTCCCGCCCCATGAGTGACGTTCAGGGCCCGGGGCCCGCCAGTCGGGCTAAGTCTTTTTCCTTCCCTGATTTCCCCCATGCATGATGGGACCCCCTCACCCACCTGGGTGAGGGGAAGGCCACAGCACATTACTCCTATCAGGAGGCATCTTGCCTCGCTCTGGTGGCTTTAGGTAGTTACACCAGAGATGGAATGGTGTTGGCTGGGCAGTCCTTCCCTGAGTCGGTTAAGAGGACTATGTTTCCATGCCAGTCTTCGGGCATGGGAGCAGGCTTAACTGGGCCTGCCAGGTATGGCTTCCCTGCTGAACGCCATTATCATATAGAATCTGGGGCCCCTGAGCAGGTCTGCCCCTCCTTCTCTCCCTCCTTCTCTCCATTCTAGGATGAGGGAGCTTATCTGCCTAACACCTAGGTGGGTGTGGCATCTGTACCATAATCTTTCGGTCTGGCGCCCTCTACTGGGCTGTCTGTGCCCCAGGGACCCCCTGGCTGCTGGGCGTGTTTGGATTTTTCCAGGCTCTGGGGAACCTTCGGGATACTGAGCCCTCTACGACTGGTATTGGTGTTCACTACCACCGTCGAGACTTAAACTTTGCCCCCTGTTTGCGCCCTCGTACGCACTGGGTTCAGGGAGGGTGTGTTGGCTCACACGACACCAAGGGGTGTTTTTTTACAGGGGACCTTTTAGGCTCTCCTGTTCCCTCACACGGAGCTGTGGGGATGGCACTTAAACCCAGAGTCCTACTCGGCTCCACCCTCTAATCCCTGGTTTACACCAGACGTAGGTTTCACCCAGTGTCCCCCCCCCCCTTTTTTCCTTGACTATAAGGAGTTTACAGGTATGAGACCTCCGGTCCTCCGTCCTGTATAGTGATCCCTCCAGACAGCTTCGCTTTCTGGTGAGCTGATTGGCGGCTCGTCCTTGGACACCATTCGTCTCTGGGATCTTGGGCTCTGATGTGACTTAGCCATTAGCCCTGGATGAGGGGTTTGCACCCTGGGCCTGGTTTTGCTTACTCTAACCCCTTGTGGAGGCACTTACTCTTCTACTGGTTACTTGTTGGTACCGTGGGGGAGCATTCCATACTCCTTGCCTTTCCCTGATGGTTACCATGGTACCTATTCTGGCAGGATGACAAAGGGGGCCTATTCTTCTGAATTCCCTGGGGGTTCCTAGGAAGGGACCTTGAGGGTTCTGGTTCCTAGATGAATTTTGGTCATAAAGAGCACGTTGTGGGTCCTAGTTGGGGACTACTACTCCTTGTACACGTCCATTGGGGACTTTTTGCCCTAATAGGACAATGGCTGCTCCTCGTTCCTGCGGAATTCTTGGGCCCGGATCCTTTCAAGGGGAGCCCTGACTCCTTAGAGGACTTGATATTCCTTGTCCTTCTTGAAGTATCCCTCCCTTGGGAGGTTCTCTGTTGTGCCTCTGGGCTCACACTGGCAGGGTTCTGTGGGACCCCGCCTCTATTACAGGGGTCTTCCCCTGTTATTGGCCAGATTGGTCTGCCCTGGTTGGGGCTAGTGGTTCTGGCTGGGTAATTTACTTGAAGATGTTATAACCTTGCCCTACCGGGCGCGGGGAGAGCTTGCGCTAGTCCCTGATGACAAGCAGCACCTTATGCTTGGGGCCTGGGAGGCCCAGTGGGGTGTGGGTTCTCAGGGAGTTTTGCTGAGTTCAGCTGGACGGTATGTTCCCTCATGAGGACTATTTTTAACATAGTATGGTGCCTTTACTTTAGACCTACTTTAGCGTTGGCAGGATCTGGGGCTTACCCTGCCGGAGATGACAGATCTCGGGGTGTCTTGTTCCTTGGAGGCTCTGGACCTTGTCTTACTCCTTATTCTCTTCCTTCTGCCACGCTGGTTTAGCTTCTGTTGTCCCTATGCTTTTGCTGGGTCTAAGCCCCTTCCCTGGCGGGATGGTATCTGCTCCTGGGATTAGGATCCTACAAGCAGTGTTTGGTATGGGCTCACTATTGACTCTGTCTATGGTTGGGGCCTGATTTGTTCTTCTATTACGAGACCTGATCCAATCTTTTGTTTGCATTCCTCAGGGTCTGCTCAGGTGCTTTCCTGGGGGATCCCTAGTTCCCCCTTTGGGGGGGGAGGGATTATTCTGAAGCCCTACCAAGGGTTCCCACGGTTCTTAGTCAGGTCCCTGTCTGACCTGCTCCTTCCATCAGGTGGCTCTTCTGGGGTGGTTACTCCAGGCAGTGGGGTGCCATAAGGAACGGCACTATTGGTGGTATATATATATATATATATATATATATATATATATATATATATATATATATATATATATTTATATTTATTTATATATTTATATTTATTTATATATTTATATTTATTTATATATTTATATTTATTTATATATTTATATTTATTTATATATTTATATTTATTTATATATTTATATTTATTTATATTTATATTTATTTATATTTATATATTTATATTTATATATTTATATTTATATTTTTATATATTTATATATTTATATATTTATATATTTATATATTTATATATTTATATATTTATATATTTATATATTTATATATTATATATTATATATTATATATTATATATTATATATTATATATTATATATATACCATGAGGTGAGGGCACCTGCCTCTCACTGAGTTGGATTCAGGCGTTATTTCGTCCCTTCTGCCTTGGACGGATCCTCTGGTCTCTGGACTATGATCTACATTACTATGAGATGAAATGGATCTGTGCCCCTCTACTAGGGTTGGAGATCTGCCGGAACTGTCTTGTCCCTGATGGGACCTTATCTTGGGGTCTACCGGTGCCCCCTTCTTGAAGCACCGGATTGATTGTTTCCATGGATTAAGGGCCCTCCGGCCTGGTCCTAGTTGGTTGGTCGTCCTTCTGGACCTGTAGGACTCTTTCGGCTATGCTGAGTATTGTTGTTAGCTATTCTGTTGGTTCTGTCTGTGACCTGGACATGTATTCCCCGTTGGGAAAAGTTTTGAGTTACCATGGCTACCCCCTCTTGTAGCAGCATGGTTAGGCAGTTATTTTGGGCCTATCCTTCTAGAGGAAGATTCTTCCTCCCTATTGTTTTTCGTTCTGTTACTATTAGTGCTTGGCTTGCCCTGTAGCGCTATGTTCTGGCGATTAGCTGGCTAATCCGCTGCTTGCGCCCAGTTCTCCCTTTACAAGGTTCAAAGGTTGAGGTTAGAGCATTGCTCTCGTTGTTGATTACATGGTTAAGGGTGACAGCGCTTTACTGTTGGCTGTGCCTTTTCACGGGGATCCCACCCTATTGTGGACACTGCTTTTGGATGTCCCATACGTTATGAATATGTTCTGGAGCAGGACGTGCTGTATGCTTAGAATAATACAATTCTGTGAGAATCTCACCTGTAGAATTGGTATTATATGCATACAGCACGTCCTGCTCCACCCCACCCTGGTTTCACTTATTTCTGGATCCCCTGTATGGTGATTGTACTCTCTTGGTGTTATTGCCAGACATTCTGGGTGGTTTGTTTCTCCTGGCTTCTCTTCTCACTGCTTTTCAATGCTGGGGATTGTGGGAGGTCCTCCGGTATATGTAGGGCCGGGAGGAGCTTGTTTTCTTCATGATCTGCAGTGCACGGCGCTGAAGGCGGAGGTATACCCATACGTTATGAATATGTTCTGGAGCAGGACGTGCTGTATGCATATAATACCAATTCTACAGGTGAGATTCTCACAGAATTGTATTTTTGCATATCGCTTATGTCTTGCAGGCGGGCCAAACTTGTGGTTTCTCCCGGCTCTACCCCTCTATTTAGTGTTAACTCTTATTGGAGGGCTATTGTATACCATTACTCCCACTTCCCTAGTGGGTTATTGGGGCATCCCGGGTTGCTTTTATTAGCGTCAATCCCTATTGGCCGCTTGTGCCGTGATAATCACCATATGAAGGCTTCTCAGGATAATGTGCTCAGGGTTCGTTTGGGACAAGCCCGGCGTGTGTGGCGTATCCCCTATAAGTGGTGATGTTAGGGTATGTGTACCCTGCGCTCAGCAGGTACTTGCCCTGCAGTCTGGTTTACCTGCGACTGGGCCTAGTGCTGCGCCCCCTCTTGCTTCGCCTACCCCCCCATGCTTACACCTGACCCCCAGTGAGGTGCATACCAGTGGGGAGTCTCAACCTTATTTGACTACCCGGGTAGCCAGCATTGAAAGGCATATTGCTAGCTCTGGTCCGCGTAAGGCTTCTGCTAAGTGGCACCTGGTGTTCCTCTCTTTCCTATGGAAGCTGAGGAGTTTTTTGATGTTACTGGTTTTACCCCCCCTGGAAGAAGGGGAATTATTCTCTGATTCAGAATCATCTGAGGATCAGCCTAAGGGTTATGCTGAGTCTGGCTCTGACCCATGGGCTTCAGATGATACTGACAGATTGTTGGCTCACATTTTTGAAGTGCTCTGTATTTCTCCTCCTGCCGTGGCCCCACGGCAGCAGTGGGAGCTGTTTCATACTGTTAAGCCACGTTTGGAGTTTCCCGAACAAACCCACTTTAATAATCTGATTCTCAAGGAATGGGAAAGGCCTAGCCGGCTTCCCGGGATACCAAAGAGTTGGGATAAGAGGTATCCCTTTTCTGCTGAAATGGTTAAACATTGGTCATGTCCTCCAGAGGTGGATGCACCAGTTCTGGGGTTGTCGAACACATCTGTCATGCATTCCCCTGATACTACTACCTTGAGAGATGGGGAAGACATGCGCATGGATCAGCTAGCTTGCCATGCCTTTGCCTGTGTTGGGACCACGCTCCGTCTGGTCTGTGCCTCTATCACGGCTATTGTTGTTAAAAGCCTGCTCAGGGATCTCTTGGATGGGGCGATAATGCTGGTAGTGAAGAGTATAGGAATTTGTTGCATATGTTCTTTCTGCCCTGGATGATACCATTAGAATGTGTGGCAGGGCTTCTGCCTTGTTGGTGGCAATACGCCGCTCTGTCTGGCTGCGCCAGTGGGCAGCTGACAATGCTGCCAGAAAGGCCCTCACTGGTTTTCCCTTCAAGGGGCTGCGCCTCTTTGGGGAACGTTTGGACTTGTTTGCTAAAGGTGGCAAATTACCTCGGTGTAGAAGGCAGCCCCGGCCCGTTCGGGGGCCTTTTCTCCCTCCTTCAGGGGCTCCAGAATTGGACGGGGTGCTTCCTTTGCTGGAGCCCGTGGAGATTTCTGGGGCAGGGGCAGAGGACGTGGCCACCCTGGCCAAGACTAAGTCCTCCCCCAAGCCCCCTCAGACATGAAGGGGCGCCCTCACCCATCCGGGTGGGGGGGCGGCTTCGGCTCTTGGCTCACATCTGGAGGCGTCATGTCTCAGACCGGTGGATTCAGGAGGTAGTATCCTCCGGTTACAAGATAGTGTTTGCAGCCTGCCCCCCCCCCCCCCCCCCCAAGATTCATCAAATCTCATGTAGCTCAAAACCCCTCTTCAGCTCAGTGTCTCTCCCGGGCTGTCCAAGGCCTTCTAGACCTAGGTGTCATCTGCCGGGTGCCCTTGAAGGAAAGGGGCAAAGGCTATTATTCCAATCTTTTCATTGTGCCCAAAAAGGACGGGTTCATCAGACCTATCCTGGATTTAAAGCTTCTCAACAAATTTGTCAGATTCAGGCATTTTCGCATGGAGACTCTGCGCTCAGCTGTGACTTTCCTGCGCCCAGGGGACTTCGTGACTTCTGTAGACATCAAGGATGCTTACCTTCACGTCCCTATTTTTCCAGGTCATCAGAGGTTCCTCAGGTTCGCTCTGGAGGATCAGCACTACCAATTTGTGGCCTTGTCCTTTGGCCTCACCTCGGCCCCCAGGGTGTTCACCAAGGTGCTGGCAGGAGTGATGGCCCTGCTGAGATCTCAGGGCATCCGCATTCTTCCCTACCTGGACGACATGCTTATTGCTTCCCAGTCCTTCCATCAGGCAGAGCTGGACACTCAGAAGGTGGTGTCCACACTGGAATCATTCGGCTGGGTGATCAATCACCCCAAATCTTCCCTGTCTCCTTCCAGGGTGAAGTCTTTTCTGGGCATGATTCTGGATTCAGCCCAGGTCAAGATCTTTCTTCCTCAGCAGAAGGTGGAGGTCCTTCAAGAGAAAGTTGAGCTCCTGCTGTCTTGTCTCCATCCATCCATCAGGCAGGGAATGCAGTTGGTGGGCCTGATGGTGTCCTGCTTCGAGGCGGTTCCATATGCTCAGTTCCACATGAGGCCTCTTCAGCTTCACCTCTTGTCAGTATGGGATCGGGACCCTTTGTCCCTGGATCAGGTGTTTGTCTTGTCCCCTCAGGTCAGGCGGTCTCTAGTGTGGTGGTTGGTCTCAGGGAACCTGCTGGAGGGCAGGTCCTTTCTGGCCCCCTGCTGGGAGACTGTCACCACGGATGCCAGTCTGACAGGTTGGGGGGGATTCTGGAAGTCTCTGACATTCCAGGGTCAGTGGGGCCCTCAGGAGGCCCATGCCCCTATCAACATTCTGGAATTGAGGGCAATCAGGTTGGTTCTCGCCCACTTGACCCCTCACCTGAGGGGGTCGGGCTGTTCAGGTCCGCTCAGACAACCAGATGGCGGTTGCCTACATCAATCATCAGGGAGGGACCCGGAGCAAAAGGGCCCTCAAGGAAGTGTCCCTGATACTGTCCTGGGCGGAGGAAAATGTTCCCTGCATCTCAGCTGTGTACATCCCGGGGGTGGAGAATCTGGAGGCAGACTCTCTGAGCAGGGGGACCTCTCATCTGGGAGAGTGGTCTCTCAGCAGCAGGGTTTCGCTCCCTGTGCCACCGCTGGGGTCAGCCGGACGTGGATCTATTTGCGTCTCGTCACAATCACAAGCTTCCAGTCTTTGTCTCTCTGTCTCAGGATCCTCTGGCCTTAGCCACGGATGCCCTGGCAACGTCCTGGACGGGGTTCCAGCTCCTGTATGTGTTTCCCCCGTTTCCACTGCTGGGCAGGGTGCTGCGCAAGATAGTTCAGGAAGGGGTGCCAGCCATCCTGGTGGCCCCCTGTTGGCCAAGAAGAGTGTGGTTCGCAGACATCGTGCAGTTGGCAGTAGATCAGTACGCTCTACCACAGGTTCCAGATCTGCTCACTCAGGGGCACCTACGCCACCTCAATTTACAAACGCTGGCTTTGACGGCCTGGCTGTTGAAACCTCCATCTTGATGGAAAAAGGGCTGCCTGCCTCAATGGTAAACACCATGATCAGGGCTAGGAAGCGGTCCTCTTCTTCCATCTATTACAGGGTCTGGCGTACTTACATTGACTGGTGTGAGTCCCACTCGCTTCCCTGTCGTATGTTTTCTATTCCTAGGATTCTGGAATTTCTCCAACATGGTTTGGATCTGGGTCTTCAGCTCAGTACTCTGAAGGACCATGTGTCTGCTTTGGCTATTTTCTTCCAAAGAACCTTTGCTCAGCATCCCCTGGTCAAGACTTTTGCCAAGGGGTTACTCATGTGCGTCCCCCACGTAAGCCTATGTTACCAGTCTGGGACTTGAATTTGGTCTTGTCTGCCCTGCAGGGGCCTCCCTTTGAGCCCTTGCAAGGGGCCCCTTTGTCTATTTTTACGCTTAAGGTGGTCTTTTTGGTGGCCATCACTTCTGTTAGGCATGCTTCTGAGTTGGCGGCCTCCTTACTTTGAGAGACACCAGCACAAGGTGTTGTTTCGTTTTAAGCCAGATTTTCTGCCTAAGGTTGTTTCTGCCTTTCATCTCAATCAGGACATTGTTTTGCCTTCTCTGTGTCCTAATCCTAGTAACCCTAAGGAAAGGGTTTTGCATTCTTTGGACGTAGTCAGAACTCTGAAGTTCTATTTGGTGGCTACTGAATCCTTCAGGAAGTCTGATGCTCTTTTTGTGCTTCCATCTGGACCTAAGAAAGACCTGGCTCCTGCTAAGTCCACTATCAGCAAGTGGATTCCTCAGGCTGTGATACAGGCCTACTCTGCTAAGGGGAAGGAACCTCCCTTCAGCCTTACTGCTCATTCTACTCGTGCTATTGGTGCCTCTTGGGCTTTTCAGCACCAAGCTTCTGTTGAACAAGTTTGTAAGGCCGCTACTTGGTCTTCTGTTCATACTTTTCTAAGTTTTACAAGGTTGATGTTAGGGCCTCAGCTGATGCTGCTTTTGGCCGCAAGGTTCTGCAGGCGGCAGTGGTTTATACTGTCTGCTGTTACTTTTGGGGATCCCACCCTACCTTACGGACACTGCTATTGGATGTCCCATGAGTAAGGAATATCTTCTGGAACAGGACGTGCTGTATACTTAGAATAATACAATTCTGTGATTACTCACCTGTAGAATTTATATTATATGTATCCAGCATGTCCTGTTCCCCCCCCCCCCTTGTTATCATTATCTTTAGTTACCTCTTCATATAATGGTTATAGTTCTCCCGGGCTCTTGCTAACTGCTTTTCTATACTGGGGATTTTGTGGGAGGTCCCGGGTAGAGATGAGCGAACTTTTGAAAAATTCGATTCGACTGATTCGCTGAATTTTCCGACAAAAATCGTTTCGACCCGAATTTATTCGCGACGAATCGCTATTAAAAACGGCTATTTCTGAGCCTCCTAGAGCCTCAGTAGGGTTGTAAACCATTCTGCCTTGCTGTAACACGCATAGGATGCGTGCTGGGTTAGTTAAATAATACTTTGAATAAATATCACATGCAGATCAGAGGCATCGCTAATAGAATCGCAGAGCAGCACAATTGCAGAGAGTTGAAGTGGCATCACTATGAGGGGCAGGAGCCCAAACATTGCTTTAAAGAGACCCTGGGGTTGGCTTCAGGAGCCCAAAAATTGGATGATTCACACCCTGGAGTTGGCAGCAGCAGGAGCCCAAATATTACTTTAAAGAGACCCTGGGGTTGGCTTCAGGAGCCCAAAAATTGGATGAATCACACCCTGGAGTTGGCAGCAGCAGCAGGAGCCCAAACATTACTTTAAAGAGACACTGGGGTTGGCTTCAGGAGCCCAAAAATTGGATGAATCACACCCTGGAGTTGGCAGCAGCAGCAGCCCAAACATTACTTTAAAGAAACACTGGGGTTGGCTTCAGGAGCCCAAAAATTGGATGATTCACACCCTGGAGTTGGCAGCAGCAGGAGCCCAAATATTACTTTAAAGAGACCCTGGGGTTGGCTTCAGGAGCCCAAAAATTGGATGAATCACACCCTGGAGTTGGCAGCAGCAGGAGCCCAAATATTACTTTAAAGGGACCCTGGGGTTGGCTTCAGGAGCCCAAAAATTGGATGAATCACACCCTGGAGTTGGCAGGAGTTGGCAGCAGCAGGAGCCCAAACATTACTTTAAAGAGACACTGGGGTTGGCTTCAGGAGCCCAAAAATTGGATGATTCACACCCTGGAGTTGGCAGCAGCAGCAGCAACAGGAGCCCAAACATTACTTTAAAGAGACACTGGGGTTGGCTTCAAGAGCCCAAAAATTGGATGAATCACACCCTGGAGTTGGCAGCAGCAGGAGCCCAAATATTACTTTAAAGAGACACTGGGGTTGGCTTCAGTAGCCAAAAAATTGGATGAATCACACCATGGAGTTGGCAGCAGCAGCAGGAGCCCAAAAATTACTTTAAAGAGACACTGGGGTTGGCAGCAGGAGCCCAAAAATTGGATGAATCACACCCTGGAGTTGGCAGCAGCAGGAGCCCAAACATTACTTTAAAGAGACACTGGGGTTGGCTTCAGGAGCCCAAAAATTGGATGAATCACACCCTGGAGTTGGCAGCAGCAGCAGCAGGAGCCCAAATATTACTTTAAAGAGACCCTGGGGTTGGCTTCAGGAGCCCAAAAATTGGATGAATCACACCCTGGAGTTGGCAGCAGCAGCAGGAGCCCAAACATTACTTTAAAGAGACACTGGGGTTGGCTTCAGTAGCCCAAAAATTGGATGAATCACACCATGGAGTTGGCAGCAGCAGCAGGAGCCCAAAAATTACTTTAAAGAGACACTGGGGTTGGCAGCAGGAGCCCAAAAATTGGATGAATCACACCCTGGAGTTGGCAGCAGCAGGAGCCCAAACATTACTTTAAAGAGACACTGGGGTTGGCTTCAGGAGCCCAAAAATTGGATGATTCACACCCTGGAGTTGGCAGCAGCAGGAGCAGCAGGAGCCCAAACATTACTTTAAAGAGACACTGGGGTTGGCTTCAGGAGCCCAAAAATTGTATGATTCACACCCTGGAGTTGGCAGCAGCAGGAGCCCAAAAATTGGCCTAAAGACATAAATATGTTTTGCACCATTTGGAAAGTGTAAAACGTGGCACCATGCTGAATCTAGTCGCATGCATCAGGCATTGGTGGGTGGAAATCCTGGCTGATCCATCCCTGATTCATTTTGACAAAGGTGAGTCTCTCCACATTTTTAGTTGACAGACAAGTTCTCCTCGCCGTAACTATGGCCCCCGCCGCACTAAACACCCGCTCAGATGGCACGCTACTTGCCGGGCAGGACAGCCTTTCCAGGGCAAACTCTGCTAGTTGCGGCCACAAATCAAGTTTGGCTGCCCAGAAGTCCAGCGGATCCTCAAGGTGTGTTGGCATGGTCATGTCAAAGTATGACATGACCTGCTGGTTGAGGTCCTGCTCCAGGTCTTCCTGCTGCTCATGAGTAGCCTCACTATGCGGGTGTAGAAAGCTACTCATTAGCGACTGAAGACTGAGGCTGCTGCTGATGGAGCTGCTGCTGCTCCTGCCAACCCCCCCAGCGGCCATGGCAGTGGAAGGTGAGCGCAGAGGTCCCCTCGAGTCAGACCTGTGAGAGTATGGACCATAGCGCAGATAGGCATCGGCCAACTGCCTACGTAGAATGTCTTTGTAGTAGTTCAGTTTGTCCTCCCTCTTGGTGGGTTTAAAAAATGCCCCCATTTTGTGCCGGAAGCGAGGGTCCAATAAGGTGGACAGCCAGAAGTCATCCCGCCGACAGATGGAAACAATTCTGGGGTCACTACGCAAGCACGTGAGCATGCTTCCTGCCATTTGCGCAAGTGACTCGGATGGACTACCTGTCTCCATCTCCACTGCATACTGCCACGGTGTGCCCGGGTCCTCTGTCTCGCCTTCCTCAAAAACCTCTAGCTCCTCTGGCTGCTCCTGCTCCTCCTCTCCTGTCCGCTGACTAGATAAACCAGCCATTTCGCCAAGCCTAAACTGTGTTTCGCTGGGCAACTCCTCCTCTTCCTCCTCCTCCAGTTCAGCTCCAACGGGGTTCATGTGGCCGTAAGATGTAAACGCCATGTCTCCAGTGCCCTGACCAGCCATGGTTTCCAACATGTGCTGTAGTACATGAAGCAGTGGAATCACGTCGTTCATCCCGTAATCCTGCCGACTGACAAATAAAGTGGCTTCCTCAAAGGGCCTGAGCAAATGGCAGGTGTCACGTATGAGCTGCCACTGGTTGACATTGAAGTTACACAGGGGAGTCCCCCTATCTGCTTGGATCATCAGGAAATCCGTGATGGCTTTTCTCTGTTCATATAATCGGTCCAACATGTGAAGGGTGGAATTCCAACGGGTGGAAACATCGCAAATCAGACTATGTTGGGGGATACCATTCTGACGCTGTAGCTCAAGAAGGGTGTGTTTGGCGGTGTATGAGTGGCTGAAGTGCATGCAAAGTTTCCTTGAAGTTGTTAGGATGTCTTGCAGATGGGGGGAACACTTCAGAAACCGCTTGACAACCAGATTGAAGACGTGAGCCATGCAGGGGGCATGGGTCAGGCTTCCTTGGCGCAGCGCAGACAAAATGTTCTTCCCATTGTCGGTAACCATGATTCCCATTTTAAGTTTTCTTGGAGTAAGCCATGTTTGGATTTCCTGATGAATACATTTAAGCAGTTCCTCCCCTGTGTGACTCCGTTCGCCAAGACAAACCATGTGAAGCACTGCGTGACACCTCCGTGCCCTGCACACATGGTAGACTGGAGGGGCACTGAGACTGGAGCCTACAGTGGAGGGTGAGGAGATGGCGGAGGATGAGGAGGCCGAGTCGCACGGCGTCACAGGCCCAACGGGCAGGGAGCGCGGAGGCCGAAGCGGCGTGACCTGTCCAAGTTGCCCAGTGGGCCGTAAACGACATGTACTGTCCCTGACCGTAGTTACAGCTCCAGATGTCGGCGCTGCCATGCACTTTGCTACACACCGACAGGCTCAAGGACTGGCCCACCTTCTATTCAACAAAAGTGTGCAGCGCTGGTACTGCCTTCTTGGCAAAGAAATGACGGCTTGGGACTCTCCACCTCGGCTCGGCACAAGCCATCAGTTCTCTGAAAGGTGCAGATTCCACCACCTGAAAAGGGAGCGACTGCAGCACCAGCAACTTGGACAGGAGCACATTCAGCTTCTGCGCCGTAGGATGAGTGGGCGCATACTGCTGTCTCTTGGACATGGCTTCGCTGATGGATTGCTGGCGGGATGCATGACTTGGAGGAGGAGCAGGAGCGACAGAGGATGGGTATGACGCACAGCTGCCTTCGGCTGAGGTGCTGGAGCCTTGGCTGGCAGAAATTGGGAGCGGCGTGCCACTTGGTGAGGAAGCAGACTGGACCACCCCTTGGGAGCCTCGGTTCTCCCAGGTCGCTTTATGGTGACGCATCATATGTTGACGCAGGGCCGTGGTGCCAACATTTGGACCCTGGCCACGCTTCACCTTTTGCCTACATATCTTGCATGTGGCCATGTTACCCTCCTGCGGATGCTTCAGGAAAAACTGCCACACTGCCGAGTAGCTACTTTTCCCACCCCCTGGCCTCACTGATTCACTGCTGCTGTTGCCAACTCCAGGAACCCCTGCTCCACTACCTCCCGATAAGGTAGACTGCCGCACAGCAGGTGCTCTACCCCGGCCCCGGCCGGCTCCAGCCTTTGGAATTGTGCCCCCATGCTGACTGCTACCACCTTGCTGCCTCAGCTGCTGACTCCGGGGCAACCTGCGCCCCTCTTCTCCTGATGATGACGATGAAGTCCATTCATCACCCGGCTCCCAAGTGCGATCGGCT
This sequence comes from Gastrophryne carolinensis, assembly GCA_027917425.1. Taxonomy (NCBI): domain Eukaryota; kingdom Metazoa; phylum Chordata; class Amphibia; order Anura; family Microhylidae; genus Gastrophryne; species Gastrophryne carolinensis. The sequence goes on from CM051234.1 coordinate 289,058,398, forward strand.
TCATCATCATCATCATTATTACCGAGTTGTGGCTTTACGTCACTGATGTTCGTGGATTCGTCAACAGTGTCTGGCGCAGGAGCTGGAACGCTCGCAGCACCCACGACACTGTCCACATCACTATTTGTCTGCCTAGCTAAAGAAGCCACCTCCATTTCTTGGCTGGGCAGTAGCTGCTGACTGTCCTCTATCTGATCGTCCTCCTCACTAAAGAGTGGAGCTGAACCCAAAGCATAGGATACGTCGCTGGGGGAGGGAACGGCGTAGGACAGAGGCAATGGGAGGACAGGGACTGCTCTCGGGGCATGCCAACTCAGGGTTGTGTCAGAGGAACCTACCGACCCTAGACTGGGGGTCTCAGACGTAAGTTGTGATGATGTTGTTGATGAGCGCGTCAACCAATCTACCACGGCAGATGCGTTACTGGTGGAGACCCGACCGCTAGCAGATACTGGCAGATTAGGTCTCTCAGCGTGACTCCTGCTGCTACTGGCCCCCAGTCTGCTGCGAGCTCTGCCTGCGGAATCTTGGCCTCTGCCACTCCTCTTTTCACTTCCAGGCACTTGTCTGCCCGACATAGTCTAACTGGCGTGGTAGTAGGTGATATTTTAAGAACCCCCAGGCAGCGGTGGGTCTATATGAAACAGAATATAATGCACACCAAAAGTGAGCAGTAACACTCAGCCTCCAACAGGCCTGCCTAGTGTAAATAAGAGAGCTGCTTAGTGTAAATAAAGAGGGGTATGCTATGTTACAGAATGGGATGCCCCAACAGCCAGCAGTGCACCTGGCAGCAGTACTACTATGCACAGCAAAAGTGTCTTTATCAGGCCTAAGTTCTATTAGAATAAGTGCAAATGGTTATGGTATTAAATAGAGGCTGGTGTAATCACAGAATGGGATGCCCCAAAAACCAGAGAGCACCTGGCAGCAGTAAGACTATGCACAGCAAAAGTGTCTATATCATGCCTAATTTCTATTAGAATAAGTGCAAATGGTTATGGTATTAAATAGAGGCTGGTGTAGTCACAGAATGGGATGCCCCAAAAACCAGAGAGCACCTGGCAGCAGTAAGGCTATGCACAGCAAAAGTGTCTTTATCAGGCCTAATTTCTATTAGAATAAGTGCAAATGGTTATGGTATTAAATAGAGGCTGGTGTAGTCACAGAATGGGATGCCTCACAGCAGATTTGAGATCAGTTCAGTATATATGCACAGTTAGTGTATAAGCAGCCTGAAAACGCTAACAAAGCCAGTCAGCCAGCCAGTAACACTCAGGCTGGATGAAAAAAAAAAAAAATCTCCCTGTGACTGCCTCCGATTTTTCCTAACTTTCCCTGCTTTTCGCTGACTTTCTGCCTGTCTCCTGCCTGTCTCCTGCCTGTCTCCTGCCTGTCTCCTGCCTGTCTCCTGCCTGTCTCCTGCTTGTCTCCTGCCTGTCTCCTGCCTGTCTCCTGCCTGTCTCCTGCCTGTCTCCTGCCTGTCTCCAGCCTGTCCCTGTCTGTCCCTGTCTGTCTAACTGTCTCTCCCTGCCTACAGCAGCGTCCTGTCTCTCACGAATGCAATAGAGAAATGAGGAAAAGCAAGATGTCCGCCGACTTAAATAGCGCTGTGACGTCACCGGGCTTGCTGGCTGCTGATAGGCTGCATGTGACTGTCCCAGCTTGCACTGGCGCGGGGTTGATGTCTGGACATGTCCCGTCCGCCATCTTAGAATGCCTGTAATGTAAATGAATGGATGTTAAAGGAAAACTTCGAGCGATCGAATCGCGGGGAAATTCGGATTCGATCCGAATCGAATTTTTCATTAAATTCGGATCGAATCCGGGTTCGTCCGGATCGATTCGCTCATCCCTAGTCCCGGGTATTTATGGGGCCGGTAGGAGCCTCTTTTCTGTCTCTGCAGTCCAGCTCCATCTACTGGAGTGTATCCCATGAGTAAGGAATATCTTCTGGAACAGGACGTGCTGTATACATATAATTTCAATTCTACAGGTGAGTAATCACAGAATTGTATTTTTTGGTAGTCCTCTACATTTGGTGATATTTGCAGTATGCCATTTTAGAAACCATATGGGTTAGTGTCCTTGCTGACCTACATACTCCTTGGGGAAAAGTAGGCTTGTTTTAAACATGTGCTAAAGCTAGCTGTTAGTAAAAGCAGATCCTTTGCACTTTAATTTCTCTAAATGGATTTAACTGTGCTAGATATGTTAAGTGATAAAATATGTATTGTACACTGTGCTATGCTTGCATTACCAAAGACTTTTGTTGACCTGGCCTAATGTTGCATTACTTCAAAAATCCTGCATTCACAAGCAAAGAAAAGAGCTGTGCATATATGTGAACTGTCTTATTAAAAAAAAATGAGCAGTGTTTTTCCCTGTGTTGTGACCTGCTGGAAGTCTAAAATATGGAAAGACATAATGGAAACTGTTACTGTGACATAAGGTTCTCTCTGTGTGTGGTGAAGGACCCAGCAAGCAGCTGCGTACAGAATACAGTAGCTGATAAGTAGCTCAATCAGGTTTAAAAAAAATGTAACCTCTGTTGCATTCTCCTTTTTCCCCCTTTCATTTTTGCCGCTGGGACTGTCTTTAAGCTCTATGGTACCAGAGCTTTGCTTCGTGATGAAGCCCTTCCTAAGAAATGGCCGGCACAGGGGGAATTTCTCTTTTAATTCACTCTGGGACACAAATGCTGCCTCGGGCTGTGATGGGTTAAGTCTAGGGTGAGTGATGCCAGGCACCAGCGCACAGAAGTCAGGAGACTACCTTCCCTGGCTTTGGGCGCCATTACTGCAGGCCGGGGGCTGCTATAATGTGATACTTGGGGCTGAGAGACAGAGGAGCTTGATTCTCCCTATCACAACAGCATTCAAGGTCCTATGTTTGCAGCACTCTGATGCTTGCATGCATCTGTTTAATTAGAAGGGAAGGCTCATGTGGGGGGCAAACTAGTATTAATGGCGTCATACTCTGCAATTGGCTGCATGGGTGGCTGTGTCTGCCCCATGTGTACGGCTACTGCTATCATTGCATCTTTATTAAATGTAATGGTCTTTGCCTGTCTAAAGGTGGTGCTTTGTTGTTTGGCAAGGCTGGTTGGTTCTGGTGGGTGCATCAACCATGGTTCCATTCTAAAGCTTTGTCTGAACTCTAAAGAAGAAATACTATGGTAACTTAAAGTAAGTGCAGATGACAAGGACTCAATTAGCCTTAGGATTGTTGAAACAGAGCTGCCGCTTTTTGAGGAAGAGGCAGTCAACAAAGTTAAAAGGCATCATAGGTGCCAGGTTTTTCCATGCACTAAAAGGTGTCTCCTAATATTAAGCATTTGTCAAGAGTCTTGATAAGATTTCAGCCACGCTGAAAATCCTGAACACAGAATTCTGACTTCCTAAAAAAAAAAAAAAAAAAAAAAAAAGGGGGTGGACAATGTGCCTGACAAGCAATTCGTTTTTTCTACTTTGGATAGCGTCTTTTTAAGGGATCAGGTGGCAGGATCTTTCAGATGTGCTACGATGCATTTGGGTCAGCCGTGTTTTTTGCTGCATCCTGGTTGAACTTCGCCAGGAAGCATAGCTGAAGCATCAGCAGATTTTGTTGCATTTCTAAAATCATCAGATTCCCTAAGCTCATTACTTGCATTTATCGTTAAGTTTGCAATTTGAGAAACAGCTCTTGTATTGATCAATAGGCTGCCCTGATTTTTGTGTGTTTAAAAAAAAAGGTCTAGTGTATTGTTCTGGTGTGATTTCTCATTCAACAAGTCTCTCAACTAGGTTGTTTCCAGGACATTGTTACATCCTTCTGAGGGAGTATATAGACTCCCAACAGGTACTGTTGAGGAGAATTACCTTGGAGCATAGAACGTCCTGCAAACATTTCAATGCTGGTTTAGCAACTTAAACGCTGTATGTTTTACATCTGTACAGCAATACTTGTGTTGTTTCTGTAAAAGCAGACTTCACCTACCCTCTATATCCCAGATGCGCTGTTGGATCGGGGAGAAGATGAGTTTACTGGGTGACCTGGGGGCAACCCTAAGCTGGAACAACTGCATTTTTTTAAATGGAGTTAGTCCTGGGTGCAGAGAGGCAATTGCGGATGCCCCTCTGAACATTAATGGGTGCTGTTCCTGTTTAAAGCATCTCGCAAAAAGCAGCTGTACTGCCTCAAGTTTGTTGAGACAGTGTGTTTCTGCAACATGTATTGACAGAAGTGTAGAACAGCAGCCTCTTGTTTATCTCCCCAGGTCAGCGTATTGCTTAATGATCATTTCTAACTTGCTGTAATCTGGGACTGGATATGTTGATGGTTCCAAACAGGGTTTACCTATTTATGCCCAAAGTTGTGACATGCACTACAAGATGATACTTTAGAGTTACTCAATTGGGCAGACGCCAGCCTCTCTTTGGAGCACTTCACAGGTTGAGATTCAGGAACTGATCCTTTCTCCCGTGTGCACACCTGGCAATTGAACCTGAATATGTAGGGTATTGTTCCAGTATTTATAAGCATTTATACAATTTATTTGGTGCCTGAGATTTTTCGAAGGCGTCTTTCTCCAGTTGCAGCTGCCTAGAGACCCAATAGTGATGATTCTACACAGACCCCTGCAGGCCTGCTACAACTGATTGATGCTTATGGACATAATAAAAAAAATAAATTCTCTCGTCTCGAGAGAAATCCTTGGATTTTAAGTGGCATTTATGGGGGTAGTTCCTTACACTTAGTTTTGAACCAGATCACTACAACTACTTCATTCTGTAAAAATGGGACAGATTCCAGGAGTCACTGGATAATGGTTGTCTCCCAGACGATGTAAAGTTCGAACTGACATGGTGCCTTCAATCGACTTATTTATCTGTGGAGAGGTCTTTCCCTACCATTCAGTGGCAAATTATCACCACAGATGCCAGTCGGACTGGATGCGGAGGAATTCTGGAGAACACGTCAGTACATGGATAATGGTCTATTGAGGAACCAAAAATGTGAAACTGAAAGCAGGTCTTGCTATTTTTCCACCACTGGTCAAAGACCCTTTGGACCATGTGGTTCTTATACAGTCAGAAAACATCACAACTGTGGCATGCATAAACCATCAAAGGGGTGTGCAGAGATCGGTGGTAATGAAAGTGGAGGTCGAGATACTACTACGCTGGGCAGAGACTCCAATTTCTGAAGTTCGCATTTCCCACATAGAGAATTCCACAGCAAATAATCTCAGCCGAATGGTGATAATGGGGGTTGTGGAAGTCAGATCAGAAAATAGACAATGCTTGCGATCAGTGGGGCACTCCAAATGCTCTGGTGAACCTCGTAGAGGACAATCTAGTTTGCCTTTCTCTTCCTTTTGTTCCAGACCTTCTGTCCCAGGACCTATTTTACATCACATTCCGATGTCTGAAGAACCTTTTGAGGGTGCGGCTATTGAAAGGTTTTTCACAGTCAGTTATTTCCAACTTACTGAGCACATGCAAATCTTTCTGTAAGGTCTAAATGTTGGAGATCCTTTATGATTTTTCAGCCACTGAATTTTCTGTCCCCAATATTCTCAGTTTTTTACCTCCGCATTCACCAATCTTTTTCAGAGGCCTTTTGCAGACAACTATATGTTAAACCGGACCAACACCCTTACAAGAAACAGTGCTCATATGCATCCCTCCCTAGGGTAATTCAGGTTGTTGCACAAAGTAACTTACCTTTTTGTAACTCCTGCTGTGGTTAATTTTACTAACAAAATGGCGTCCCACTGAGCTGCAGGCCTGCAAAGAGGAGCTGCTGATGTGTATTTGGCTGCTGTGCATTGTGGGTCATGTCAGTTGATTATAGGCAGCAGAACAGCTAGGATGCTGGGAAAGGGAGCTCCAAAACGGCTGCTACCACGCGAAAATCTGTGAGGCCGTGTTTCAGCTTTTAGTGGATGAAGGAGCAAATGGCAGTTGGTCTGGTTTAAGATATTTCTTTAGGGAGCAATGCATGTATCTCCCTTGTTTAAAGTTACAGAGCCTTGGAATCTCCACTTATACTTGTGAAATAATGTTTTTTTTTTGTGAGGGGGAAGGTCTACAGATGAGGTGCACACCTTTTCCAAGGTAGGAGTATTAAAAAAATCAGCATTATGGGGTCTCTCCACGCTAGCCACTCTCCATGTTTCTGCACCTTTTACATAGCTGTTTTTTTACACAATTTGTAAAAAACATTCTGTATCTCCTGTAGAACTGCCTGAGATTTTCTGGAATATTAAAAGAAATCTATTTTTCTTTTCACACTTGTGTGCTAGATTAAGAAAGGCTCGTTGCACAGGTATTCAAAAGAAGTCACTGAGGCACTCCCAAAGCCCACCTCACCAAAGTTCTTGGACTACCCTCTTTAGAGTCACATGTGCTTTGCAGAGCAATATGGAGGTCACCTACAAGAGGGATGCTTCACATTTTGAAGAGTGTGGGAATGGGGAGCATGTGCTGCTGCATCCTCCCTATCCCCAGCATGGCACGCACTCCCACCCCAGCCTATCTGAATGCAAGGCAATGTTTTAAATGGCTGATGATGATTTTCAGCAGCAGAGGGTAGTTGGGGTGATCTCTCTGCTAGGACAAACCTGTCTGTGAGCTCCTTTTCCCAGTGCCTGAGCATGGCGTGCATGAGCATTCCTTACACTTATGTCCTATTACTTCAGTAGATTTATATGTAAAATTATAGCAATACAGGTGGTGATTGTCTTAGCACTCTTATTATATGGGTCCTATACAGTCTTGTCTCCCAACTATAGCAGCAGCTGCTAGGACATGTTCATCAGTGAGGACAGCCCTACTTCCACCATGGGATCAGGCTCGCCTCTTTAGGGTCTCTTTAATTGGTCCCCTAGACAAAGCTAATCTAAAAACTGGTATTCTAAAGCAATTTCAATGTTTAATTTGTTAAATGTGTCCTGCTATTTTTTTTTCTTTGTAGACATTGGCTCTTTCTGTGGTAGGCATTGGTGCGTTATTTTCAATATTATTCCACATTGGAACTAAGGAAAAAATGAGTTTCCAATACCTTGTTGAAACTGACGGTGGAGACTTCAATCAGGAAAATTCCACACTTCCCACAACCCCAAAGTCTATGCTGCTATGGAAGCACTGGCTTCTGGAACCCTCTTTCTACCAGGTACTGTATTTTGTGACATTTGATTTGTCAAAGTGGTTGTCCAGTCAATTTCAACCCCCTGCTCTGCCTCCCTGCCCTGGAGCTGAGACAGGAAGGAGACTGGACTTGTGCGTGTGAAATGTGTGTAAGTTTATACAACTTCTACAACATTTATATGATATGGCTTTGTTTCTCTTTGTTTCAGGTTGCTGTTTTATATATGTGCACACGTCTAATGGTAAATCTATCGCAGACATACATAGCTGTGTACCTAACCTATTCGTTGCAGCTTCCAAAGGTAAGACAATTGAATTAAATGTTATTTCTTGTTTTTGTGTAAAAAAAAAAAAAACAATAAACCCCACATACTCGCCTATAGTCCCATGCAGCTGAGAACCAAGAACCAAATAATAGGCGAGGTGCGGATTTCCCCACTTACAGGCAGAGTGGCACTTTCCTCCGCCCCCCCCCCCATTCCCCATTAGCAGTGGGGCATTTCCCCCCCATCCCATTCCCCATAGGCAGTGTGGCATCCCCCCTCCCATTTCCCGTTGGCAAAAGAAAATAAAAAGAAGTAAATTCACATATCTGTCGCTCCTGCACTGCTGGCCGGGCCATCATAGCCATGGGAGGTCAGAAGATGGAGGAGCAGTGGGAGGACCGGTAACTGACCCCTGCCCGATGTCCCCGCCGTCCACGCTGTCCCGTCCTGCTGCAAACACCAAGCCCAGCATTGGGCATGCCCACACACTGCACAGAGTTTCTTTTGTTTACATTCACCCTATAAGACGCAATGGGATTTTCTTATTATAGTCTTAAACACAAATGCTCACAAATATTCCCTTATGGGGCTCCACAAAACTCATACATACTTGCGTTAAAAGCATGCAGTTAAGGATATGAGACAATGAAAATTAATCTCCTCCCATTCTATTCCTCTTTGTCACAGCATGTTTAGCTGATCTAATGTTTATATTTAAATTGCTACTGTAAAAAAGAAATCTAAAAAAAAACACTTATTTGACCCCCTCGATCGATCCGGCCAGGTCTTCTCTTCACCCTGGGGGCATCTGATTTCCCCCCGGGGCTCTTGCAACTTCAGGAGAGGGCACCAAAGCCCATCCCCCTGCGCTTCCGCCGCTGACATCTGTAAAAATAAAAATACAAAAAATGACATTTACTCACCTGCGCAACCGATCCCTTCCACCGGGTCTCCTCTTCAGTCGGGGGGGGGGGGGGGATCTCCTTTGGGGCAGATGACATCATGCTGCTCTGGCACCAAAGACTTCATTCAGATGCGGTGATTGCTGGAGATTCTGATCCCCTGCCTCCCACCACCCTCCAGCTATCACCACACCTGTAAATGGATCACCATGGGTCACAGCGGCACGGCACAGCAAAGCTGAGGATTGGAGGTAAGTAAAGAAAAAAATCATATTTTATTCTAAGCATACTGCACGTCCTGCTCCATCTAAATACTTACACATGGGTAATCCTCCGCCAGAGGGCGCTGTTCACTGCAGACATGCAAAAACAGGCTCCTCCCGGCCCTTCATATACCGAGGGACCTCCCACAAATCCCCAGATTTCTCTGCAGTGCTAGACTGCGAAGACATGAAGTATCACTCTCTCGCAGGTGAGCGGGGCTTTTACAGCCTGCAGCCCTGCAGGACTACTACCACCCGTCCTCTTCGATAAAGATGTGCCTCCCAGCCTGGGCTAGGCTGGTCGGGTGAAGGTAGGCAGCACCTTGTGTGCTCACGGAGCTACGCTCCACCGCAATCCCCCACCATAGGGTAGGCGGTTTAGGCCGATGGTGAGCCTCCAATAGATGCCCCTATTGCATTATTGCTCCGTGCCCCTCATAGCGATGAACCCTGGGTGCAGGTCCGCTTCTCCCTCGCTTCCTCCCGTAGCTCGGGGGAAAAGAAAGGGGGGGGGGGGGGTATGTGTGTGGCGGTCCCAGCGTAATGTTAACACGTTATGGCCGTTGACTTTTCATTTAAACTTGGGTGTCAGTGCCGCGCTCCTTGCCCCACATAAGCCTTGTCTGGTTGTGCGCGTGTGTGTACTTTCATTACATGAAGTGTGCAGCCCGGGCCAGCAGCATCATTCCCAGCAGACTGCATGGCTCATCAGGTAGAGCATTTAGATATGGTATAGAGGGTCTAAGGTTCGAGCCCAGCTAAGAATTGTATTTTTAGTGTTGAGAGCAATCTCCTCCTATCCACTACTGTCATGGACGTTGCGCTGGTTAGAGCTTTGCGCTCTTTGGGGAAGGCGGGGACTTGGCATGACGCCCCCGCGTCACAGCCAGATCAGGCCCGCCCCTCGAGGTTCGCTTGGCGCCATCTTGACGGTCTTCGCGCGCGGTTGCGATCCGCCTCCTCCCTTGGTCATGTAAGTGCCCTCCTGGGCGTTTTTTTTGTTCCTATGAGCTGCGCATGGCACTGACACCCCCCTCTTATCCCAAGATTTCGGTGGTCTCCCGGCCTGACATATGTTATAGTGGGTTCACATATAAAATTCTCCCACATTCCTAGCGGGTCTTGGGGCATCCAGGGTTGCCTATTGCGTAAATCCCTGCGGGCATACTGCTCAGATACTCACCATCTGGAGGCATCTCAGAATTATGTACCCGGGGTCCCTTGGGGACAAGACCGGACGTGTACAGTGTGTGGCCAGCCCCATGCTGATGCTGACAGAGCACGGGTCTGCGGACCGTGTGCTGAACAGGCACTGACCCTGCAATCAGGTTTGCCAGTGGCTGCACCTCACTTCAATACTCCCGTCTCCCCGGACCTAAATCTCACTCCGGATGAGTCTCACTCGAGCGGGGATGACCAGCAAGTCGTGCCGCGCAGGCTGCCTACGGCTGAGCAGGTGCTATCTAGTTTGGCGGAGCGTATGGGCCCTGGAAAGTAGCGGTCCCTGACGCCTCCTGGTTCTCCGGTTCCTAACGAAACCGATGAATCTGCTGCTATGCAGGACCTGGATCCTTCTGATGAAGGTGAGCTATTCTCCGATTCGGGCTCCTCGGATGGGATGCCCTGGAGCCATGATGATTCTGGCCCGGGTTCTTGACACTGATGAACTACTTATAAAGATCTTTGAGGTTTTGTCAATCTCTCCTCCTGGAGAGGCTCCCAAGCCTAAGAGGGAGAGTTTCCACACAGCGACACCGCGCTTGGAATTTCTGGAACAGGAGCATTTCCAGGCTCTTATATATCCAAAGAATGGGAATCGCCTTGTAAACTTAAAGGGGTTCCAGGGGTCTGGGATTGGAAGTACCCTTTTCCCCCTGATGTGGTTAACTTTTGGTCAGCACCTCCCGGGGTGGATACACCAATTATAGGGGTTACTAACCCCCCCCCCCTTCATGACTGCCCCTCATTTTCGTACCCTTCGGGATGCTGAGGACCGGTGCATTGACAGACTGGCTTCCCACGCCTTTTCGTGTGAAGAGACTGCTCTGCGCCCGGTCTGTGCCGCGGCCATCACTGCGGTGGCCGCCAGGACTCTCATTAGAAAACTACTTGATCACCGACCTGAGGACCTCCCCTGGGAGGTCTTTAATGCATTGTGATGTGTTTGTGAGGTTCATCCTCTCAGTGCTGGATGACACCATTAAGATGTGTGCTAGCACCGCTGCCCTTGTGGTAGCTATTCGCCGCCTGGTCTGGCTGCGACAGTGGGGTGCTGACGTTGATACGAAAAAGGCTCTCACTGGCCTTCCCTTCAGAGGACGGCATCTATTTGGGGCCCGTTTGGACCTTTTTTGAAAAAAGGGTAAGGCACCCCTACGCAGAAGGCCGTCTCGGCCTCCTCGGGGCAGGGACACCCCTCCCCCTCCCTACGTTAGTGTCAATCGCGAACCTGAGTTGTGCTTCCAACTTTTCAGAGTGGATTTCCACCACGGGGTGGGCAGGCAACGCCCTGGGCCCTCTGGCAGGGCTAAGTCCAAATCTGCCAAGACTTCCCAAGCATGAAGGGACGCCCTCGCCCTTCTGGGCGAGGGGACTGCCACAGCACCCGACTCCTATCTGGGAGTGTATCTTCTCCGTCTGATGGTTCCAGCAGGTAGTTCCCCTGGACAGTGGATAGAATTTGCTGGGCGGTCCCTCTCAGAGGTTGTCGGGGTGTTTTCTGGCCCCTGTTTTCCCCTCAGGAGTTGGTGCAGGCCGTACTCGGCCTACAGAGTCTGGGCTTACTTACCGGTTGCCCCTCACAGAATGGGGCTATGGCTTCTATGTTAACTTTCCTCTTTCCCTCAAAAAGATGAGGCGGTCTGGGCCATGCTGGCCTATGGTAGGCTTGGCAATTCTACACTCACAGGTAGTCCCTGCGTGATATCTCTGTCTTGGGACACAGGCGCCCTGTGCAAAAGGGGGCTTCTGGCCTCCTGGGGAGATCTAGATCCCTTTAGTTCCCCCTGTGTCTTCTGGACACCAAGACCTTTACTAGTCAGTGTTGAAGGACCAACCCTGCGGATTGGGGCCTTATTTCTGGCCTCTCTACTGCTCCCAAGCTACTTACCAAGGTGTGGATGGGGGTTATGTCTCTGACATGCCGGTGGGGCGTCCGCACTAGGACCTATCGGATCGGCCTTCCTTACTTCCCAATCTCTACGCCAGGCCGTGTAGGTTAGTCGGCCGGCGGTGTCCCCTGGGAGTTACTGGATGGGTGCTCAGTCACCTCAATCCCTCATGGTCCCTTATCCGCTATCTCCAGTCCGTGGATTCGGTTCAGGCTTGAGCCTTCTTCCTTGGCAACAAGTGGACTCCTGGTTACGGGAGCTCTGTACCTCTTTGCTGACATCTTACTTTCACCAGGCAGGATTGCAGCTGGTGGGCCCGTTGGTGGCGTATCAGATGATGTAGGTTATTGATCCTAGATGGGGTTCCAGCACCCCGGGAGCTAGGTCTGTGCTCATTCCTCCTTGGTACGGGGGTTCCTCTTGAGCTGGTTATACTCAAGGACCCTGTCAGGGGGCACCCCCTTCTTTGCTTGCATCTTCCTGTAAATGGTCACCTTGGGTACCAAGTCTCGCAGGTTGGCGGGGGGGGGGGGGGGGGGGAATTTCTTCCAAAACCCCCCGTGGTTCCTAGGTAGGGTCCCTTAGAGGGTCCATCTTACCTACTGGCTTTGTTAAAACAATGAGCCTTCAGTTGACTCTATACTGCTGGACTTCTCCTCTTCAGGACCTGTCTCTTTGGGGACTCTTGGCCTGTTGGATGACAATGGCCTGCTTTATTATTGGTCTGGAGCTTGAAGTAGGATGATTCTCCTGGAAGGTTCCTGATCCTGATCTGGGTGGGGGTCTACGTCCCCTGTTCCTCAGTGGTATTCGCTCCAATGGATGTTTTTCAGTGGCAGGTTGTGCTATCCTGGTGTCCCTCTGAGAGCCAACTAGGGTGACTCTGTTGGGTCTCGCTAATATCACAGGGGCTCTGCCCTTGTTTTTACTGCCCCAGAATATTCTGACTCTGGTCATGGGGGCTTAGTATATTTATGTATAGACTTTCTATTTTATATGTCCTCTCTTCATTCACCCTACTATGTGGGGTTCTGCGCACGATCGTGCTGAGAAAGAGACCCGTGAGATTGATGGCCCCTGGGTGGCCTAGTGAACTGTGGTTCGCAGATGCTTCTGCTGAGGTCAGCTGACCTGTACGCTCTCTCAGGAGTGCGGTTCTGCCCTTGTCAGGCTCCTTCTTATGTCGTCCCAATCTACAGACTCTAGTCTGAGGGGTTGACAGCTGATTCATTCACCCCTTTGGAGACGGGTTTATCTTCTGGGTGGCTTTGTCTATGGGTGACTAGGAACAAGCTTCCTTGGTTTCTTCTTCCTCCGTCTATTGTGGGTTATGGTGTACCCATATTGATTGGCGTGAGTCTTGGTCTCTCCCCTGTTGGATGTTCTCGGTTCCCAGGGTTCTAAAGTTGTTACAGCATAGGTTGGGGTTGGCTCCCCATCTAGGTACTCTAAGGTTCAGGTTCTGTCCTGTGTGCCTTCCTGTGGAAGTCTGGTTCAGTCTTCCTTGTTAGGAGTTCTTTTGGGAATTGCTCAGGAGCATCTCCCAAGTAGTTCTATGGTCCCGGTTGGGATCAATTTTCATTCTCTTTGCCCTGCGGATTGTTCCCTTGGGACATATTCTGGATGCTGTCTGAGCTGCTTTGGAGTTCAAGTCGCCCCTCCGGGGGCTGTTGCTTCAGTCAGACGTGTGCCTGAGAAGATGGCTCTGATTACTTAGCCCTCGTTATATAGCGATGGCGTTGCTATAAATCCGAGTAAATGAAGAGGGCCGGCACTCCAATAAATACTTTAAGCAAATGTATTCCATAGAAGCCAAACATGTTCCAACAACAAACATAGAACAGGAGGCCACAAACAAAGTCCATATCAATAGGCAAAGCACAGTCCATAATCCAACGTTTCGGGGGTCAGGAGCTCCCTTTCTCAAGGATGACTAAAAACCCCCCATCTATAAATATAAGTTTGAAAATTCCCGCCTGACGTCATAATGACGTCAGCGGGCCATTCTGTGTGTGTGGTCCCATGTAAACAAACAAATATCAGCATAATTGTGCGTGTACCACATAAGAAAAGAATGTGGGACCACCAGAACTCACCTGTATCCGCCGAGGCTCCCAAAAGGAGGGAGCCCCAACACCGCCGATCGCCGCCCGCTCTGCATGCTGGCAGCGATGATCCCCGTCTGACAGGAGCTGGAGAGCACAGGCTGCAGGCCAGAAAATCTGGCCGGCAACAGATGACGCAGCAGCAGAACGCGCACCGATTGGTCCGCCACCGCAGCATCTGTTTTGCCCATGAGACAGACATTGGGTGTCTAGCCACCGCAAGCACTGTGTGAGGGAGCCGCGGTGCATGGGGGCCCACTTCACGGGCCAGCCACAGCTCCCCAGTGGCAGTGTGAGCCAAGAGGCTCGCGGGTACAATGGTGGGACCTGGTAATTAGTAAAACATTAAAGATTGCAGGAAATACCGATAAATAAAGCTTACACAGGTAAGCGTGGGGGGAGAAGAATAATAGTCTGCGGACCAAAAGATTTATATATATATATATATATATATATATATATATAAGAGATAGAGAAATGGGAAATAATAAACAGAATAGAAAAATGAAAAGTAGAAAATAGAGTATTGAGCAGGGGCATGTGGGGGGAAAGGACAAGACCAGGGTTATGATATATGTGGGCGCCAGGTGCATAGTGGGGAAGGAGAATTGTGTATGAAAAGATTATGGAACAATATGTGGAAAGAGATGGCGTGGGGGCCAGTGGGAGAGGGGGGGTTGGGAGAGGAAGGAAAAAAAGGGAGGGGAGAGACGGACCAGAGTGCCCTAGAGCTGAGGAGAGAATCAGGAGAGGATAACTGGGAAATAAAGAAAATTAGGGGATAGAGAAGGCAGGAAAAGGGGGGATTGTGTCAAGAAGGGATCCATAGCAAGTGCAAGAGGGGGTTAGCGTTGTGGCAAGAAACAACTAAACCCAAAAGTAGTATTAAGACCCCTAGGTTGAACCGTGTCAAGTGTATGTATCCAATATATCTCTCTTTGTAGGAGCCTGAGGTGGCGGTCCCCTCCTCGATGTGGTTGTTCAACATGTTCGATCACCATGCCGCGGAGCTCGTGGGTTTGGTGATTGTGTGTCACAAAGTGGACAGCTACCGGTTTATCATAATCCAAGGCCTCTCCATTATTGTGCCTATTAATACTAGTGCGTACATCACTCCGGTGCTGTTGAAACCTCTTCTTAAAGGGGCCTATGGTTTTACCAACATATAGTAAGCCACATGGGCACTTCAATAAGTATACGCAGAAGTCAGTAAGGCACGAGAATAATCCACGAATTTGGTAGCGCCGTCCGGTATGAGGGTGAGTAAATTCCGAGCCATGGATGAGGGAATTGCAGACATTGCAGGTATTACACCTAAAACATCCAGTGCGAAGGGAAATTGGGGCTGGTCTCTTCAAGTACTTCTCAGTAGGGTCTGCCGTGACTAGGGAGTCCCTCAAGTTCCTGTTACGTTGGTAAACTTTAAGTAAAGGTCTTTTTATGGCTGGGCATGCAGTGCCGTCTGAGGTAAGTATGCATGCGTGTTTTCTCGTGACATGTTCTATAGTAGGAGCTGCTTGATTAAATGTTAGCATGAAAGGTACCCGATCATCTCTCTGCTTCTCTTTACGTCAATTGCTGGTCCATATCTCTTCCGCCTGTTCTCTAGCTTGAATGAGGCTTGGTTCTGGGTACCCCCTGACCAAAAATTTATTAAACATTTCTTGAAGTTGGTGGTTACGTGTTGTAGGGTTAGAATTAATCCTGAGTACTCGCAGGAATTGAGAGATGGGTAGGCTGTTTACCAGCGGTCTTGGGTGTGCACTATCATAACGGAGTAGCGTATTTCTGTCTGTGGGCCAGTGGTAATTGTACCATCCAGGTCTTTATTGATAGCCACATCCAGGAAAGTTATGTATGTGGGGGAGACCTCTGGATTAAAGATAATAGTGGGAAAATTGAGTTAATATATTCCACAAACTTGTCAAAATCACTTTTCTCCCTACGCCATACTGTCACCACGTCATCTATGTATCGACCCCAATATATCACATGATCATTGTATACTGGTGATGGATAAATATATCTCTCCTCCAGGAAGCCGACAAAGAGGTTTGCGAAAGCCGGAGCTATGGCACTTCCCATCGCCGTGCCGAGGATCTGTCTGTAAAATGTTTTCTCGAACCTGAAATAGTTGTTCTGCAGCACTATTTCAAGTCCTGTAGTGAGGTACTAAGATGGTATTCCTGGGGGGTCCCATGCTAGAAAATGTTTAACGGCTTTGACTCCCTGGTCATTAGGTATGTTTGTGTAAAGGGAAGAGATATCCATGGTGGCCAAGAGGTCATCTTTCTCTATCCGCACTTGTTTAAATTTCTCAAGAAAATCCCCGGTGTCTTTAAGGTAAGATGGTAATCTTTGCACATATGGCTGTAAGTAATAGTCCAACCATTGTGCCAATGGTTGGGTTGCAGAGTCTGTACCAGCCACTATTGGTCGGAATTTAAGTGGGTTACATCCCTTATGGACCTTAGGTAGGCCGTAGATCACCGGTGTAATTGGGGGTTCAATTTGGATGTATCTAGCAGTATTTTCGCTAAGCCATCCATTGGAGATGCCTAGAGAAACGTATTGCTGTATGGCGTTTTGTATCCCCCATACGGGGTTATTGGAGATTTCTTTATAGCTAATCGGATCCCTAAGCATTTGTAAGATGCTATCCCGGTATGACATATAGTCCATAACCACTATGGCTCCGCCCTTATCAGCGGGCTTTTTAATAATGGAGGCATCTTGTTTCAAAGTAGACAATGCGGTGAGTTCGTCAGTAAGAAGCGCCAGCCACATGGTTAGGTGAGTAAAATCATCCTCCTTTATTAGACATCGTTGTAAAAAGCCATCACAGCCAGTAAAACAAAACGCACATATGAAGAGCCAACCCCGCGGTGAGTTCACCCCTAGTTAGGTTGGGATGATATTTTTTAGTCTTCATGGTGCGAATAGTCTCTGCTCGAATAGTGTTAATATAGCTTTCTATTGGACAAAATGCCCAGCCATAAAAAGACCTTTACTTAAAGTTTACCAACGTAACAGGAACTTGAGGGACTCCCTAGTCACGGCAGACCCTACTGAGAAGTACTTGAAGAGACCAGCCCCAATTTCCCTTCGCACTGGATGTTTTAGGTGTAATACCTGCAATGTCTGCAATTCCCTCATCCGTGGCTCGGAATTTACTCGCCCTCATACCGGACGGTGCTACCAAATTCGTGGATTATTCTCGTGCCTTACTGACTTCTGCGTATACTTATTGAAGTGCCCATGTGGCTTACTGTATGTTGGTAAAACCATAGGCCCCTTTAAGAAGAGGTTTCAACAGCACCGGAGTGATGTACGCACTAGTATTAATAGACACAATAATGGAGAAGCCTTGGATTATGATAAACCGGTAGCTATCCACTTTGTGACACACAATCACCAAACCCACGAGCTCCGCGGCATGGTGATCGAACATGTTGAACGACCACATCGAGGAGGGGACCGCCACCTCAGGCTCCTACAAAGAGAGACGTATTGGATACATACACTTGACACGGTTCAACCTAGGGGTCTTAATACTACTTTTGGGTTTAGTTGTTTCTTGCCACGACGCTAACCCCCTCTTGCACTTGCTATGGATCCCTTCTTGACACAATCCCCCCTTTTCCTGCCTTCTCTATCCCCTAATTTTCTTTATTTCCCAGTTATCCTCTCCTGATTCTCTCCTCAGCTCCAGGGCACTCTGGTCCGTCTCTCCCCCCCTCTTTTTCCTTCCTCTCCCAACCCCCCCTCTCCCACTGGCCCCCACGCCATCTCTTTCCACATATTGTTCCATAATCTTTTCATACACAATTCTCCTTCCCCACTATGCACCTGGCGCCCACATATATCATAACCCTGGTCTTGTCCTTTCCCCCCACATGCCCCTGCTCAATACTCTATTTTCTACTTTTCATTTTTCTATTCTGTTTATTATTTCCCATTTCTCTATCTCTTCATATATATATATATATATCTTTCGGTCCGCGGACTATTATTCTTCTCCCCCCACGCTTACCTGTGTAAGCTTTATTTATCGGTATTTCCTGCAATCTTTAATGTTTTACTAATTACCAGGTCCCACCATTGTACCCGCGAGCCTCTTGGCTCACACTGCCACTGGGGAGCTGTGGCTGGCCTGTGAAGTGGGCCCCCATGCACCGCGGCTCCCTCACACAGTGCTTGCGGTGGCTAGACACCCACTGTCTGTCTCATGGGCAAAACAGATGCTGCGGTGGCGGACCAAGCGGTGCGCGTTCTGCTGCCGCGTCATCTGTTGCCGGGCAGATTTTCTGGCCTGCAGCCTGTGCTCTCCAGCTCCTGTCAGACGGGGATCATCGCTGCCAGCATGCAGAGCGGGCGGCGATCGGCGGTGTTGGGGCTCCCTCCTTTTGGGAGCCTCGGCGGATACAGGTGAGTTCTGGTGGTCCCACATTCTTTTCTTACGTGGTACACGCACAATTATGCTGATATTTGTTTGTTTACATGGGACCACACACACAGAATGGCCCGCTGACGTCATTATGACGTCAGGCGGGAATTTTCAAACTTTCTGCCTCTGTATTTATAGATGGGGGGTTTTTAGCACACTTGTTGACAGTCATCCTTGAGAAAGGGGGCTCCTGACCCCCGAAACGTTGGATTATGGACTGTGCTTTGCCTATTGATACGGACTTTGTTTGTAGCCTCCTGTTCTATGTTTGTTTAATGGAACATGTTTGGCTTCTATGGAATACATTTGCTTAAAGTATTTATTGGAGTGCCGGCCCTCTTCATTTACTCGGGCTTCTGATTCTGTTCTCCATCCAGAAAGTCCGCCGCTTTCGAAACCGGCCCCAAAGGGACCTCATGTCTCCCACACCTGTTTGTAGGAGTCTGACTCTTTGAACACGACCCAAACTGTCCATATTGTAAGGTAAGCTTCTAGCCTATCTTGTTTGGCGTAACAAATTTCCTCCATCTCCTCGACATGATTCAGTTGACTTAACCAATCTTTGGGATCTCCAGTTTCTTGAGATCAAGACCCTGGCTGCATTCAATAGGTGCCGCCCCACGGGGCTCCACCCGCTATCCCCCTCCCATCTGGTGACCAACCTAATAAAACACTCTCCATTCTCCAATCTAGAGATTCCCCTAGTATCTTTCCATTTAGTTCTCGCACCTTCTCCCAGAAGTCTTTTATCCTAGAGCAAGACCACCATATATGGAGCAGCGAGGCTCCGTTCAATGCACACCTCCAACAAACATCTGGGACCGTCGGAAAGATTTTATGCAGGGTCTCTGGTGTCCGGTACCAACGCGTGATCAATTTGTAATTCGCCTCCTGCATAGCGCTACTTGTCAGTCCCTTATGCGCATTTCTATAGATCCCGCCCCACTCTGCTTCTGACAATGGCCTACCTATGTCAGATTCCCATTTCGCCTCCCAGGGTTTAACCTTAGTCCTTCCTCTTTTCCGTAACAGCCCATAGGCCCAGGACAGAAGATGTGCTTTGGGACCACACCCCAGACAAGCCATCTCATACTCCGTTGGTTCCCTATTCTTATCTGGAGATAGGTAAGGATGGAGATCCTACCCTCCAACTTCAGCTGTGAATCCTGTTTATCCAGCAACTTTCCTCTGTCATAAAAATGGAATGCCCTCAGGGGCTTAGGACCACTGCAGTCCCTCAGGATGTAAAAATCTCTCCCAGGCTGGAAAGCCAGATTGCCTAAAATGGGCGTTAGAGGGCCAGGAAGAGAGGTCCGGACATTTGACCCCCTGCTGAGAGCACCCAGGATAGAAAGAGAGGCTCCGATAGGTGGATGATTCTTGGCTACCGCTGGCACCTCACTATACTTTAGGTTACATATGATGTCCATCCCGCCGCCCGTGGCTGCTTCTCCCTCTATTCGTACCCAATCTTTCTGTAGGCCATTACCCTGCCAATCTACCAATTTGCCTATGTGTATTGCTTTGTAGTAAGACTTCATACAAGGTAACCCCGTGCCTCCCTGCTCCTTTGTGAAGATTCCGCCTTATCCTCGGCGGTCTCCTCGCCCAAACGAACGCCCTGAAAGTTTTCATCAAGTCTCTAAAAAAGGAGTCCGGAATTTTGATTGGAATGCATTGCAACAAGTACAATATCCGAGGTAGGTTGTTCATTTTCAGCGCCGCCATACGTCCGAACCAGGAAAGCTTCAGCCTACTCCACCCTTCCAGATCTTTCTTTACTCTGGTCCCAATGGGAGCAAAGTTGAGTTGGTACAGGTGATTTAGCGAGACAGGCAGACGTATGCCCAGGTATTTAAGGCTCTTCCTTTCCCAACTGAAGGGGAAGATGTCTCTTAGGGCGTCTACCTCCGACTCTGGAGTGGAAATGTTCATGACGCTTGACTTGTTAAAGTTGATCTTTAGGTTCGACAAACGTCCGAAGATTTCAAATTCCTTTAAGAGGTTCGGTACCGACACTCTTGGGGAGTGCAGAAAGAATAGCATATCATCCGCGTATGCATCCACCTTCCTTTCTCTGCCCCCTATCATGATGCCTCTAATTTCCTTGTTTAGTTTAATCTTCCACAAGAAAGGTTCCAATGTCCCTGTTTTTTTTTATATAGGGTCCCATCTGGGGCCCTGATTCCCTCTACTCTAGTTCGCATACCTTTAGGGCGCAGCGCCCTGGCCAGCATGCGTCCCGACTTGTTTCCCTGTTCATAGAACAGTCCATGACGTCTGGTGAAAACCCTGCCCGTATCTCTGGTCAATAGGTCCCTTAGCTCCTCTTTGCCTTTAGCTCCTTTAAGTGTCTCTCTTGGAGGGACTGTTTTGCTTGGATTCGAGGTCCGCTATCTGCAGGGCTATCTTATCCAATCTCTTCCCCCTCTCTTTTTTGAAACTCTCTCCCTCCTGGATCAAGAGACCTCTCAACATGCACTTATGCGCTTCCCAAATTATAAAAGGGTCTATCTCATCAGTGACGTTTTCCCTAAGGAACAGTGTGATATTCTCTGCACCTCTCCACAATTCTAGAGTCTTTCAGCAAACTCGTATTCAATCTCCAGTGCCACTCTTCTGCTCCAAATTCGGAAGGGTTATGGTAAGTATGACTGGCGCATGATCGGAAAAAGATGTTACCGATCTGTACCAAGCTTATTCTCTCCAGATCCCTTTGTGAGAGGAAGTCTATTCTAGAATAATTTACATGGATGGGCGAATAGTACGTGTAATCTTTCTCCGATGGGTGCATCAATCGCCATGTGTCTACCAGCGTGAGATCTTGTAATGATCTCCTGATCTGCTTCAAAGCCCTATAGGAGACAGTAGTCTTAGCATCCGAGGTGTCTACCAAAGGATTTAAAGCGCAGTTCAGATTCCCGCCAAGGATTAGAATCCCTTCTTGGAAAGCGCCCAATTTGTTCATGGTCGCTGTGTAAAACCTATGTTGATCTTTATTCGGAGCGTACACATTGGCTATGGTAATAAAAGACCCATTAGGAAGCTTTCCTTTCAGGAAAATAAACCTGCCTTCTTTGTCTTTCTCCTCTGCAACCACACGAAAATCAACATCTTTATCCTCTAGGATCGAGACTCCTTTCGCTTTGTTGTTTGGGGATGGGGCGGAATAGTGCGTCGTGTACGTCCTATTTCCCAGATACGGGACCTTGTTCTTTTGGAAGTGAGTCTCTTGGACCAATGCGATGTGAGACTTATATTTCTTAAGTTCTCTAAAAGAGCATGACGCTTCTGAGGGGAGTTCAACCCCTTGGCATTAATGGAGAGGATATTTAGACTGAGAGAACCCATTGCTATCGGGCGTGAACCCCATTGCTCACTGAGCACAACCCCGGGCCTCCAGCCCCCGCACCAGTCACACTGGCCTCCTCAACAGGAAGGTTGGGAAGACAACTGACAATAACCGCAGACGTATAAAACACCACTAAAAGAAGAGGGTCGAGGGGAAACAAGCCCCTTTTACAACTGGTGGAAACTACTGGGATAACACTTCCACAAGGAGAGGGTACTCTCCCGGGATACCCCCTTGGACCCGAGGCACCGCCTCAACAGTCAGAATGAGAGGAACCTCACAAGCAGGTTCTCCCTTGTTCCACACTACAGTTTTACCCTTTTGGGGAACACGTGGAAGACCGAGTGAGCGACACCCCAGCTCCCGAGGAACTCCAGACGCTGGTTAAACGACCCGACAAAAAGGCCCGGCGGAGCCCCCAACCTACTCTATAATAGCCTACTTCCCTTTGCAACCAGTAGTGCTAATATTTTGTAAGGCCATTTGGACCCCGCTACTACCCTTACCGCGTGTTGACCCCAGCCTAATGCCCCTACCCTCGGGCCAGACAGTGCACATTAATCTCCGGCTCATGCCCAGAACGCATATTTTATACCGCGCCCATAGGCAACCCGTGAGGGTGTCCGCTCCCCCCCTCCATGCCCCACATCCACCAGGCTGCCAACCTCCACCCACTCCTACCAGTGTGCAGGCTGGGTGAAGCATCCGAGCCCCACATTGCTGATGATGCCTCTTTTGAGTGGGCAGCCCCATCTCCTCCCGTGTAACCCCTAGGCTTCGCGGACCCCCCAGGGTTATCCAACCAGAAATGAGGTAGGGCGCATATGACGGGAGACCCCCGGGGAACTAGGTTAGACCCATTGAACAAAGCCTCCTTGCTTCCACATCACTGTAGCCAGTGCGGCATATGTCTCTGTGCCCTGCTGCGGACGGGATCACCCATGACAGGATCTACAATACACTGCCACCTATCCATCGCCCGCCCCCGTCGAAGATCCTGGACCCCGGCACCAAGTCCAGAAATGGGGCATGACGCCCATGACTCGAGGGGGCTGGAAGACATACAATGCCAGTGAGATGGCTACAGTTACGAGTGGGGGACAAGCCTACCCTCCCGCCCGAAGCTCCCCATCTCGCCAGCCCGCCGCGTCCAAAGATGCCCACCTTCTTGTATGCCCATGTACTTCCCCCGGTCTAGCGACCCATCAGGTCAGGGAGCGCTACTGACAGGCGGGGGCAGACTCCTCACTGCCTCCATAACCAGTGGACCACCTCCGAGACGGCGTCACCACCGGGAGGGGGAAGGGAACCCCCCCCATCACGCCACCCGAGCCAGCAGAGTTAGTAGCCCCATCCGGGAGAGGGGGACGGCCCCCCTCCACCATCGCTAGTCAACTTGCAGGACCAAACTCGTCGTAACGTTTGATAGTAACTATTATAACAACTGTGGCACTGGCCAGGTACTCCGGTATCGTTAGACCAGTGGACCTTCTCCAGGTCGCCGCCACCACCGGGAGAGGAAGGAGATGATTTTAACATTTATACCAACCGTGGTAGTTCTATTACCTTAACCGACCCCCTGGAACACAAAGCTCTGTCACCTCATTCCTACCGGCGGCGCCCATGCCAATCATATGGAATAGGGAAACGCCACAGGGGAGAACAGGTGAAAGCGCCCCCTCCAAGCATCACCATGCAGAACCGCCAAAAGGGCAATAGTATCAGAAAAACAGCCAAACAGTATAAGTTGCTTATCTTCTAACGATCCAGTTACTCCGGCATCGGTATCAGAGCCGGTCGCCGACTTCTAGACTCTTCTCCGAGATCCCGACCGGTTCCTTTCTCTGTTACAGTGTGGAGGGGAGGCTTCCGGACCATCCTGCTGGGGGCCACCAGGAGACCCCTGCCTCCCCGCTCTCTGCACCAGGTGTGGAATAGAGAAATCACTAAACCAATCCGGCAGGGAGATCTGTGGAATCCGTAGCAACTCACAAAACTCGGGCAGATCTTCTGGTACCCGGATTCTTCCATTTCTAGTGGCTGACAGCACGAATGGGAAGCGCCATCTGTAAGGGATGCCCCTTTCACTAAGGGTCGCCGTAAGGGGCCTCAGTACTCTGCGAGGGGTCCATGAGACCCCTACACCAGTTCACAAGGCTGGGGGCTGGCAAGTCACCTGCGGCTAGCGGGTGACTTGCCATTAACCCCCGGCACCCCCATTAACTGGGGGGAGCCGAAGAGCTCGTGGCCATGGGCTATGCAGGCTTGTAGCCTGCAGGGCCAGGGGCCACAAAAGCTGGCCCCTGCGCCCTGTTTCTACAAGCCCTGCATAGCTGCTCCCGGGCTGGTTACTTCGGGTAAGGGGGACCCCATGTCATTTTTTTTGGGGGGGGGGATTTTTAAGGGTTTTTAACCCTATGTCGTTTTCTTTTTAATTAACCCCTTATGTTCTGTAACCCAGCAGCTATAAAAGGCTTCCAGCAGGTGAGCAGAAGCCAGTGATTGTCAAGGGACACAGTGCTCCAGGATGGATGGGAGGTAAGTATTTAAAAAAAAAAAAAAACGAATAAAATATTTTTTTCTATGTGTGTGTTTTTTTACACTTAACCCTTTGTGAACTGGTAAGGGATCAATGAGACCCCTATACCAGTTCACAAGCCTGGGGGCTGGCAAGTCACCTGCGGCTAGCGGGTGACTTGCCATTAACTCCCATCACCCCCATTACCTGCCTCCCCAAAGCCTGGGGGGGGGGGCAGAAGAGCCGTTGCCACAAAAGCTGGCCCCTGCGCCCTGTTCCTACAAGCCCTGCATAGCTTGTCCCGGGCTGGTTACTTGGGGTAGGGGGGACCCCATGTCATTTTTTGGGGGGATTTTTTAGGGTTTTTTAACCCTTAAAAATCAAAAAAAAATGGGGTCCCCCCCCCAGGCCGGGGGGACTCTGTCAATTTTTTTCTCGATTTAACCCTTTGTAGTGTGGATGGTAGTTGTATTTTATATGTAAATGTTATAAAGTACTTTTAGTTTCAGTTTGGGGGGTCTCCTGGGCAGGAACGGGGGGCCACCGATAAATATGTGGTACCGTTCTAATCGGTAGAAATCGGGCTTTCACATGCAATGTGGTTTTCTTTAATAAAATACATTTTTTATTTAAAATAAAGGAGGCAATTTTCTAAAAAAAATCTTATTTATTTATTTATTTTTTTTTACTTTAATAATATTGTAAAAAACAGAATAAAATTTACAAGCTAGACATTTCATGTAAAAGCCTAAACTCTGCTGCAAAAAATATATATAATTTTCCTGCAAATTCCAGCAAAAATCGCGCAAAACATGGCGCAAAATGGGGAAAAATGGCCTGTCAACAGAGGGTGACAAAATCTCAAGTAGGCTGGCAATTAAAAGGGTTAAAAGTAGCTATGCATGTTGGGTATTGTTCTGTTCGGGGGACCTTGCGCTTTCAGACTTAGCTTGTTTTCTCTTGTTTGCATATTTATATTTTAGGAAAAGGTGTTTTTTATTCAGCTTTTTTATACATTTTTTAGGGAAACCCTGTGCAACCAAAGAATTCTTTGAAGGATTAATTCCAGAAAGATGAGCCCACTACAACAAGCTACGCTTAGAAAGCTTAACGTGTACTTTCATGGAATATATGGTTTATGGGGGATATTCCAAATGTAAAGGGTTGTTTTGGTTGAAAAATCGCAAGGTGCGCACTTTGTCTGCAGAGCTGAAATTGTCAAGTAAAATTACTGTTACGCACATGCTTTACTTTGGGGTGTTTGCCAACTCTTCCCTTGACAGTAGCTATGCATGTTGGGTATCGTTCTGTTCAGGGGATGTTGCTTTTTCAGATTACATTGTTTTTTTCTTGTTTGCATATAGTTTTTTATTTGGAAAATGTGGCTTTGATTCTGCTTTTTTATCCTTTTTTTATGGAAACTCTTTGCAACCAAAGAATACATTAATGTATTACTTCCAGAAAACTGGGGCCACATCAACAAGCCTGGTACACCTAGAAAGCTTGAGGTGTGTACTTCCAGGGAATATATAGTTTGTTGGGGGTATTTCAAATGTAAAGGGTTGTTTTTCTGGAAAAACTGCGGAAAGGTGTGCTTAGCGCGTAGCATAGTTTATCTGAAAATCCCCTAAAGCGCTTTCAGTTTGGGGGAGTCTCCTGGGCAGGAAAGGGTGTCTACCTATACATATGTGGTACTGCTGTAACCGGGAGAAATTGGGATTTGCACATATTTCACCCAAAAATATTGAGAATACACCTAAAAAATTACAAACAAGACATTTCATGTTAAAGCCCAGACTATGCTGAAAAAGGCAATATATCATTTTCCTGGGAAATCCCTTCAAAAATCACATTTGAACATGCATAGTGCAAAATAGGGATAAATGGCCTGGCAACAAAGGGTGACAAAAACTCCAGGTAGGCTGGCACTTAAAGGGTTAAAGCTAAATCTACTTTAATGGACTCTCCCACCAGACCCCAGATCAAAATGACTGAGGCCTTGCTTGCCTACATATCTTCTGCACCTCCCAGGGCCTGGCATCATGGTCATCTGCACACTGGGTCTCACAGTTCCTGCTTCTGGCCATAGGACTGTACTCCACTGTAAATAGCTGGTAAAGTCAAAGCTAGAAGTTTAAGAGCCAAAATGCAGATCCTGAGATTCCTGGCCCTCAGGAGCATAGCAATGGCAGGAGCATCTGCAGGGGAGCATAGCAATGGCAGGAGCATCTGCAGGGGAGCCTTGATGGTTCTAATCCAGTGTCTAGGTAAGAGTAAATGGTAAACTTTCCTTTTCAATTACTGTATTCCTGTCTTTTTTTTTTTTTTAGATTTTATTTGCTTCACATTATGTTACTGTATCATTCTATGATCGTCTCCTGCATTCACTTATTCCAGACAATTTTCTATAACCATGAACTGGTAATTTTACCATTGTGTTTTTTTTCTTCATTTTTTTTTTTAGAATTATATTGCCACCATTCCTTTAGTGATGTACGTGAGTGGTTTTGTTTCATCATTCCTCATGAAACCAGTTAATAAATGGATAGGACGCAATGTAAGTGCGATGCTTTTCAAAAGTCTTTAAATAAATGGTGGTTTTCTTTTTAGTTTATCCTTTCCTTTTGTGTCTTTCAGCTAACATACTTTTTAGGTCTCATAGCAATTGCAACTTTTGCTGCTTGGATAGCACTGGATACTCAGCTTGGTGTTGCAGTCTATGGAGCTGCTATCATTTTAGGCTCTGGATCTGCCACAATTCTTGTAACTTCCCTTTCCATGACAGCTGATCTCATTGGCCACCACTCGGTATGTTTGTAGATTTATTTTGTATACTTCTGCTGCTTTCCTTTATGTGTATCCACCAGGGGTGTAAAACTGTATAAAATGAAATTGCAAGCTAGGAGGCTGTGCATGTAGGTTAAATAAATGTTGTGGGTTGCATAGGATTTAAGGAACTTAATGAAAGAAAAATACTTGCCTAACCCCTCAATCTCTTCTATATCCTTGCATTTGCTACTAATTGCAGCATTCCAGAATACAACAATGCTTTTTGTAGACAGCATTATTAAACTCCTGTCCCATTTATTTTTTCCACACACCCTTCCCCTTAAAGTGGACCAACACCCTCCCAAGATGGGACCGGGAATCTATAAGATTCCCGGACCGATCAGACCCCTGACTGCGGGGCACCCCGATCGGGGGTGCCTCGCTGTGTGAAACCCCCCCGAACCCCCACAAATCCTACCTTCACCTCGTTCCAGCGGCGCCCGGCGCCTCCCGCACGTCCCTCTAGCAGGACGTGCACCCGCGCCGGCCGTTTGTGAATGGCCGGCGCGGGCGCGCGCCCTGTAAGAGTGACGCGCGGGAGGCGGCGGCGGGCGCGCTCTCTTGTCCGTCGCTGCCTCCCGCTTGTCCGTCGGCGGGGATTGGCAGCGGCGGTCACGTGGGAGCGAGGAGAGGTGAGTTTTTCGGGGTTTCTGGGGGGTTTCACACAGCGGGGCACCCCCGATCGGGGTGCCCCGCCGAAGTGGACCAAAACCCAGGATAGTCAAAATCCTGGGTGTTGGTCCACTTTAACTGTTCATCATTCAAGTACCTATTTAGGGAGCTTGCACAGTACTGGGCACTGATATCATTTTATAGGGGAGTTATATGATATGCCAATCTGATTTAATCTGTCTCTCATCCAATTTGCCTGTAGTTGGCTAATTTGATATGCCCCCAAATTAGGTTGAAACCATGTTTTTGAAAACTCATGGCAAAACACAGTTTACATGCAGTCCAATGCCCCTACTTTGGTACTGTACACTTGAATATAGTGTAAATTGTGTTTCAACCTAATTTGGGGACATAGCAAATGAGCCAATTACAAGCAAATTAGATGAGAGACCAATCAAATCAGATTGGCATATTATATTAATCCTTTTTTTAAAAAAAAATAACTAGCCCACAAACAAAGGACGAGGAATTGACAGAGGTCATCAGGGGAGACCAAAGGTCTGCAAACACATTGACACAGGATGTTGTCTGTTGTATGCCAAATTATGCAGTTAAGGAGGAAATACTCTAAAAGGCCCAAGACTGGATGAAAATCTCCATATTTCAGGACTTCACTGCAAGCACAGCATAAGTGGTTTATAATGAAACCACTCCTTAATGTGCTATGCCAAAACATCAAATACCATTGGATTGCGTCACTAACACTACAAGCAACTAAGGATGGGAAAAGCAGAATGGGGAGCATCTGGTTGAGCATATGACATACAGGAAGGGAAAGTTCAGCTTCCTTCCAACTGCCGCATTAATACCCCCAAGCTTCCTTGGTTGATTGTGAACCTCAGTCAGCTTTAAGTTTGCAATCAACACCAAGGCTCTTTTATTGAAAGAGTGATAAAAGAAGATTGAAACATGGCACACATATTTGAGGCGGTGATTTTAATCTAAACTATATCTCTGATGGACAAAATTAGTCTGTTTCAATCTTTTTTTTATCACTCTTTCAATAAAAGAGCCTTGGTTTTGGTCTGCTTTAATATGACATGCACTTTGTTTACTATTTGGTAGGGGGGGTGGCTTAATTAAAGACTAAAGGCAGCTCTAATTACTAAGCAACCGTGATCTGTTATTCACCATTGCTTCACAACTATAAATATTCAACGAATAGCCACAATAACTTTTTTTTACCCCATTACATTTAGTTAATCACAAATCTACACTACCTCAAGTATTATCTGGTATTAAACAAAAGTCTCAATTTCAGCTTCATTCCTAGATTCCATGAACACTCTCCTGGCAAACTTTTTTTCTGGAGCAATTAGAAATAAACGGTCTCATACCAAACTATGATTAGGCCAAAGATGGGGATGGGTGCCTGACCCTAAACTTTATGCAAGGGCATTTAATCTGCTGCATAGTTAAATGGAATAAACCTTCATAAGAACTGATATGGGTTAAAGCTGAACTATTTCCTCTTCTTCTGGAAGAAATATATACTCTACTAATAGTAAGAGCAGTCTGCAACAACCATATTTGTTTTACTAATTTTTTTTAAAGGAAACTCTTTTTAATATGTTTTTTCCTTGATGCAATTCAGCACCATATTTAGCTGTGCACATTTTGTAAAATTGTACAAATGACGGGTGGGGGGGGGGGGGTGTTTGGTGGGGTGATTGACTATTAAAAGATAAAACCACATAACCCCTAAAGGGAACCCACTTAGCTGAACAGCAGGGTCTACAATACTGGCTTTGGGAATGAACAAGCACTGGCAGGTTAAAAATTGTGATGCTCCAAGGGGCAGGTATTCAGAATCCACCCCTCTGGAACATCTACAGCTGCAAAACCTTCCAATGTGTACTATGAATTTAAATAATACCCAACCAGCCAGCTGGGGTGGTTTCACTTTAAGAAAAGTCAGATCCTTTAAAAACCGGTCCACTTTTTTTAAAATGCGTTTCACTAGTGGCACATGCACTGCAGCCTGTATGCTTTATATATTTGAATTATGTAAATATGCCTTGCTTTACCATAGATGTTGGTTAGCTTCTATGAACGTTGTACAACCAGGTTGCAAGGTGTGTGGCTAGCTTTGAACGATCTAACACCCATTTTATTCATAATGGGTGCTGATCGCAGCACAAGGGGCAGTCTAATTGTGGTGCCCCTCCTCTGCATACCCCGCCCCCCCAGGCAAGCCTTTTATTTCTTACCTGATCCACACTCCTGTCAAGTGGTTTGGCATCCTGTTAATGATTTCTGGCTGGCGAAAGGACTCTGGAAAACGTGTCTGCTGGTGGCCAATCACAGTGCCCAGTTATTCATGTATGTCACACACCCCGCTTCAAGAAATTCATAACGTGTGGGTAATACTGACCTGTAGAGGGCGATATGCAGAGATGGCAGGAAAAAAGAGAGCCCCTCCCGGTCCATAAATACCTGGGACCTCCCACTCATTACCCAGTCTTCATCTCTGCAGACTGCGAGCAAGTCAGAAGATGTGGTCTCCTCCTTGCACAGGGGGATTTCAGGTAGCCGGGATGACTCCCGGCCCTTTAGTTACCTCATGCCTCCCAGCCTAGGCTGACGGTCCGGGTGAGGGTAGAAAAGCACCCTTGGTGCTTAAGAGCAAATGCTCTCCCGTGAGACCCTATATAAGAGGATAGGCGGTCATCCGGGACGGTGACCCCGGTTTGGGATGCCCCGTCCCTTGGCCTTACACTTTGGGTGGTCCCCCCTTTTGGGTAATGCCCCTCTCTCTAGCGGGATAGCGGAGGGTAGGAGCAGGGCCCCTTATTCGGTGTTAGGTCCAAATTTTGTAATCATATATAATAATAATGTTTTAATGTATTAATTTATTAAATTATTCTCCCAATAGTTATTAACTTATTTATTACTTCATAACAGCGGTATTTCTCTGTCATAACGGCGATGTGGCCGCCATTTTTATGCTGGCTTTCTCCCTGAGGTAAAAGGGGCGGGGCCGGGCTTTGGGCGCGAGCCGCGGCCCCCACCCTTCTATTTGGCGCTGATGCTGCTTGGATTCTGAGCGAGGAGCGGGGCCGGGCGTCAGGCTCAAAGCCACGGCCCGCTCCACTCCTTCTGTCTCTTCTGAGACCGGCGCCGCTGCGGTGCTGGCCTTTTTGCTTTGTCATGGCGGAGGGGAGCTTCTCCCCTCACGCTTTCACTCTTGGGGGCGGGGCCAGGCTTTCCAGTGCTGCGGCCCGCCCCTGTGTCTCAGGCACCGCTGAGGTGCTTTTCTCTGTGCCTGTTTCCTCAGAGGGGGGCGGAGCTTGGTGCTTCGCGCTCTGCGCGCTGGCCACGCCCCCCTTCTTTCCTCAGAGCTGCTCTTTACCTCACGGAAAGAGGAAGCTGTCTTCAGGACCACAGTGAGTGGCCCGGTGGGCCCCCCTTCTGTCCCATCACCTATAATTATATATATTTTATGTCATATATATATATATATATTTTATACTCAGCTTTTCTTATTAGCCTTTTTTATTATGTCTTTCAGATATAACCTACAGTGGTGTTAGGGGGTTTCTCCCGGTCCTAGGGTCCCTGGGTTCTTAATTGGCTTATTGCAAATCCTCCCACTTGGGACATTAAAGGGGCATCCCGGTTTGCTTATATGCGTAATTCCCTTGGTCATCGCGACCAACTATAAGTTCACCTTATGGAGGCATCCCCGGATACTGGGCTCGGGCTCCCCTCGGGGCAATCCCGGAAGTGTATGGGGTGTGGGGCATCCCTTACTGGCGATGATGTATATCTGTGTATACCATGCGCACAGCAGACTATTGCGCAGCAGTCCGGACCCCAGGCGTCTGGTTCAGCGCCGCCGGTCTCTCCTCCCCCCCCCTCCCAGTTTGACGTTGTCATGAGCGTGCAGTTGCAATCGGAGATGTGTGCCTGATTGGCCAATCTTGAAAAATTATTCTCCAGCACGGTCACTAGAAAGGCTCCGGCTAAGAGAAAGCACTTGTCGCCGTCTTCACCGGCGGCCGACTTGGATGATGTTGATAATCTGGACTGGTCTGATTACTCCCAACTTGAGGAAGGGGAGGTATATGAAGAATCAGATAATTCAGACGATCAGCAGTTTGTGGGTGCTGATACCGAGCGGGGCTTGGGGAGGTCTTCGGATACTCCTAATGTTCTGGCTCAGATGTTTGAGGTTTTGGCTATTTCTCCTCCTGAGGTGGTTCCACAGCAAAAGGGGGAATCCAGGCCGCGCTTGGAATTTCCTAACCAAAAGCATTTTGATGGGATTATTGCTAAGGAATGGGAGAGGCCTGCCCGGCTCCCAGGTGTCCCTCAGGGTTGGGACAAGAAATATCCCTTTCCCTTGGATACGGTTAAGCGTTGGGCGTCCCCTCCCGAGGTGGATGCACCGATTCTGGGTTTATCCAACACTACTGTTTTAAATTCTCCTGATTGCTCCACGCTTAAAGATGGTGAGGATAAACGCATTGACCAAATGGCTTGTCATGGTTTTGCCAGTGTTGGGTCAGCCATGAGGCCGGTTTGTGCCTCAGCGCTGCAGGTGGTGGCTACCAGGTTGGTGGTCAGGGACCTGTTGACTTCTTCCGGGTTAGATCCGGATAGTGACGAGTTCCTTGGCCTTAAAAGGTGTGAATTGTTTTTGTCATTTGTAGTAGCCGCCTTGGATGACACACTGATGATGTGTGGCAGAACGTCGGCTCTATTGGTGACTATTCGGCGTTCGGTTTGGTTGCGCCAGTGGGTGGCTGATTTTGTGTCTAAAAAGTCGCTGACCGCTCTTCCCTTTGTGGGATTACGGCTCTTTGGTAAGAAGTTGGATTCAGTTGCCAAGGGTGGTAAGTTACCTCAACACAAAAAACAGCGTCGTCCCTTTCGGGGGGCGGGTTCCTTTGCTCCTTCCTTTCGTGGGGCTAGAGCTGGCAGAGGAATTGTTTTCCCCGCAGCCAGAGGAGATTCCTGGAACAGGGGCAGAGGACGTGCCCGTCCAGGATACAGCTGGGGCTCTAAGCCCAAACCCGCTGCCAAGCCAGCTCAGCAATGAGGGGGCGCCCTCACCCATGCGGGTGGGGGGAAGGCTGCAACACTTCTCCCAGGTCTGGGACCGGGAGGTCTCGGACAGATGGATCCGGGAAGTGGTGACTTCCGGCTACAAGCTGGAGTTCGAGCTCCGGCCCTCTCCCAGATTCCTCAGGTCTCGGGTGCCTTCGGACCTTCTGGCCATGCAGGAGCTCCAGGCGGCAGTAAAGAGTCTGTTGGATATGGCAGTTATTTGCCCAGTGCCCCCCTCAGACAGGGGTCGGTGCTTTTATTCCAATCTGTTCACGGTGTCCAAGAAGGACGGCTCGGTTCGACCCATTCTGGATCTAAAGATCCTCAACAGGTTCGTCCGTCCGCGGAAATTTCGCATGGAAACGCTGCGTTCAGCTATCCATTCTCTTCGGCAGGGGGACTTTCTGACGTCCGTAGACATCAAGGACGCCTATCTGCATGTGCCGATTTTTCCAGCGCACCAGAGATTTCTCAGGTTCGTTGTGGAGGATCGGCATTTTCAGTTTGTCGGTCTTACCTCGGCTCCAAGGGTTTTCACCAAGGTGCTGGCCGGGGTGATGGCTCTCCTCAGAGCCCAGGGTATTCGCATTGTCCCTTATCTGGACGACCTTCTCATTATGGCATCTTCCTTCAGCCAAGCGGCATTGGACACCAGAACTGTGGTGTCCACTCTGGAGAGATTCGGGTGGGTGATCAACTACCCCAAGTCCTCCCTTTCTCCGTCCAGGTTAGTGTCTTTTCTGGGAATGTCCCTGGATACTTCCCAGGCCAGGGTGTTTCTTCCTCAGTCCAAGGTTCTCTTGATTCAGGAGTTGGTTCGACTCCTCCTGTCTATCCCTCGTCCGGCCATCAGACTGGGGATGAGGCTGGTGGGATTGATGGTAGCCTCCTTCGAAGCGGTTCCCTTTGCTCAGTTCCACACAAGGACACTCCAGCTCCATCTGTTGGCAGCCTGGGACGGGTCGCCACTGTCGTTGGATCAGTCCTTCCTGATGACCCCCCCCCCCCCCCCCGAGTTCGTTGCTCCCTTCAGTGGGGGCTGGATCCAATCAATCTGTCGAGGGGCAGATCCTTTCTTGCCCCTTGTTGGGAGACGGTCACCACGGATGCCAGTCTATCAGGATGGGGGGGGTTCTGGAAGGATCGTCAGTTTCAGGGGCTGTGGGGGCCTCAGGAGGCTCACGAGTCCATCAATGTTCTGGAATTGAGGGCCATCAGGATGGTTCCATTTCGCTTGACTCATCAGTTGCAAGGATTGCCGGTTCAAGTCCGGTCGGACAATCGGACGGCGGTCGCCTACATCAATCACCAGGGAGGGACTCGCAGCAGGAGTGCCCTCAAGGAAGTGTCTTTGATTCTGGCCTGGGCGGAGACCCACGTCCCTTGCATTTCAGCAGTTTACATTCTGGGAGCGGAGAACACGGAGGCGGACTCTCTGAGCAGGTTCTCAGCTCGCCGGGGGGAATGGTCTCTCAGCCCCAAAGTGTTTCGCTTGATTTGTCTCAGGTGGGGGTCCCCGGTGGTGGACCTCTTTGCCTCTCGTCACAATCACAAACTTCCGACATTTGTGTCTCTCTCACAGGATCCACTGGCTCTGGCAGTGGATGCCATGTCTCTGAACTGGAGGGATCTGGGGTTTATGTACCTGTTCCCTCCGTTTCCCTTGGTGGCCAGAGTGGTGCGCAAGCTGGGCCTGGAGGGCGCGTCAGCAATTCTGGTGGCTCCAAGGTGGCCAAGACAGGTTTGGTTCGCAGATGTGGTAAGGTTAGCAGAGGATCAGTTCGTTCTGCCCCTGCTGCCGGATCTGCTCACCCAGGGTCAACTACGTTATCCCAATTTACCAACACTGGCTTTGACGGCGTGGCTGCTGAAACCTCCATCTTGAAGGAGGAAGGTCTTTCCGATGCTTTGATTCGAACTCTCATTAGTGCTAGGTAGCGGTCTTCCTCTAATATCTACTATAGGACTTGGAGGTCTTATATTGATTGGTGTGAGATCAGGGCGTTGCCTTGTAGGGAATTTTCCATCTCCAGAATTCTGGAGTTTCTTCAACATGGTCTGGACCTGGGGCTCCAGCTTAGTACTCTGAAGGGGCAGGTTTCTGCCCTGGCTGTGTTCTTTCAAAGGTCATTTGCCCTACATCCTTTTGGTTAAGACTTTTTTTCCAGGGAGTCACGCACGTGCTGCCTCCTAGAAAACCTTTGCTCCCTCTTTGGGATTTGAATTTGGTTCTTTCTGCTCTTCAGGATTCTCCTTTTGAGCCCTTGAATGATATTGCCTTGTCTTCACTTACGCAGAAGGTGGCCTTTTTGGTAGCCATCACTTCGGTTAGGCGTGTCTCTGAGTTGGCGGCTTTGTCCATTCAAGCCCCGTACTTTGAGGGGCATCAGGACAAGGTGGTTTTTCGTTTCAAGTCCGATTTCCTTCCTAAGGTTGTTTCTGCCTTTCACCTAAACCAAGACATTGTTCTGCCCTCTCTGTGTCCTAATCCCAGCAATGACAAGGAGAGGGCCCTGCATTCTTTGGATGTGGTTCGTGTTGTGAAGTATAATTTGGAGGTAACGTCTTCCTTTCGTAAGACGGATGCCTTTTTTGTGGTGCCCTCCGGGCCCAGAAAGGGCTTGGCGCCTGCCAAGTCTTCCATTAGTAAATGGATCCGTCAGACCATAATTGAGGCCTATTCTGCCAAAGGGAAGGTACCCCCTTTTCGTGTTACTGCTCATTCTACTCGTGCGTTTGGGGCGTCCTGGGCTTTTCAGCACCAGGCCTCTGTTGAGCAGGTTTGTAAGGCTGCTACTTGGTCTTCTGTTCAAACTTCCAAGTTTTACAAGGTTGATGTTCGGGCCTCAGCGGATGCTGTGTTTGGCCGCAAAGTTCTGCAAGCTGCAGTGGTTTAAGTTGTGCCTTGTTGCCTTGTTTTGGATCCCCGCCCTTTATGGACACTTCTGTTGGATGTCCCACACGTTATGAATTTCTTGAAGCGGGGTGTGTGACATACTTAGAATAATACCATTTTGTGAATACTCACCTGTAAAATGGGTATTATAAGTATGTCACACACCCCGCTTCACCCTGCCCTTTTGTATTCTGGATCCTTTATATGGTGAACTTTGTGTTGTTATGATTTGTGTTGGGCTCTTCCTGGTCCCTTACCTTACTGCTGTTCTTATACTGGGTAATGAGTGGGAGGTCCCAGGTATTTATGGACCGGGAGGGGCTCTCTTTTTTTCCTGGCATCTCTGCATATCGCCCTCTACAGGTCAGTATTACCCACACGTTATGAATTTCTTGAAGCGGGGTGTGTGACATACTTATAATACCCATTTTACAGGTGAGTATTCACAAAATGGTATTTTTCTCAGGGAGGAGGAAAAGCAATATGGGACTTGTGGGGGGAGGATGTATGCTAGCTGCAGGTGTAAACAACACCCATTTTTGTATAAAATGTTTTTACTACTTTAGGTACAGTAATCGTTGAGCGCTTGCAGGCCTTGACAAAAACTTAGTCATACCAACTGTAGTTTTACAGCTCTCACGCTTGTAATCTTCCTGTTGATAAGGGGCCATTGCATGTTGTGGTGTAGTTAAAATGTTTTATAGATTTGTTTAGTTTTACTTACTTTTCTTATATTAGTATTTTTGAAAGCATAATAATATATGGATTTCCATATCTTTCTTTTTTGCAGCTCAGTGCAGCCTTTGTGTACGGAGCTATGAGCTTTACCGACAAAGTAGCTAATGGATTGGCTGTTGTAGCCATTCAGTCAATGCATCCATGCCAGTAAGCATTCTCGTGTTAAATAGTATGAGTTAAACCGATAATTATTTAGAAATCAAATTGTTTATATTGTTTTCTCATGTATTGTGAAATAAGGTAGGTTTTGATAAACTTACCTGTCCATTGGACATGCACTGTCAGATTGTATGTAGTTAGTAATTTTCTATATGATTGAAAACCGGAACTGGATACCTCCATTTTAGATTTGGTCGGTCAGAGACCATTTTGTCGTTGAAGATATAAACCCTAAAAAATGTGGAATTTGGCCTTGATTTAATAAACTTTGCTTAAGTGGACCAATACCTGGGATTTTGACTATCCTGGGTTTTGATCTTTGCCCCCGGGCAACGCGATTTGGGATGCCCCGCTATGTGAAGCCCCCCAGGTTGCCTAGTAAAACGCACCTTTCCCCTGTCCTTCGGCGCATGTGCGGGCTCTTGTCCAATCAGCAGGCTTGTCAATGTCAGCTAAGACTTGGCTAAGGGCCACAACCTTGCTGCCCTCTAGCGGGGTGCATGCCCGTGCAGGCTATTTACAAATGCCTGGCGCAGGTGTGTGCCTTGCTAAAGATATAGCTGACGGCTGCTGCTTGCGCATGCGCTGTTGGATTGAGGAGAAAGTGTTTTTAGGGGACTCAGAGGGGAGGTTCACACAATGGTGCAGGGATTCGGGGGGGGGGGCTGGAATCTTATACAGTAGACTTGAGGGATATTGACCTTGAGTTTTGGTCCACTTTAAAATATTTATTGAAAATAGGAACAGATTCACGCTTTATCATTCTTTGCAGACAAAAAGATCCAGTAACTGCAAAAATTCAGGTTTACTTTAACAGGTGATGGATCCCTCCAGTTCATTACGAGCCAGTCCCGCGATTGGCTCATAATGAATGTAAGTATTACAAGCTTTCTGTGCAGTTATCTTCTTGCGATCACCAGACAGCGGGACGTGTTGGTCCGGTTTAAGTGGACTGAATCTGGTCCTAGATTCTATAAGATTCTAGGTGCTGTTAAATACTAGGGCATCCTGATTTATAATGTGCCAGTTTTACATACCTTGCAGACAATCCCACAACACAGCCTTATAGGGGCACAGGGCGTTCCACTGCCGATTGCCCGATCAGCTAAGCTCCTATTTAGCTTTTTTAGCTGCTCATTTTTATGTACAGCCAAAAAAGCTTATTGGAGAAGAGCTGCACCTGCCTGCACTGTGGGATAGCTGTTAAGGTATGTATATCTTTAGTTTTACCCAGTGAAACAAAGTTTCACATTGCTGTGCTAAATGTGTGAAATCCCCCATGGGGCAGGCCACTGGTCAGTTACTTGCCCATTTTCCATTCAGTTTTGGCTATGCTTGTTAGTGCATAGCTAAAGGCAATTGGGAATTGCGGCCCTCAATTGTGCCATGCATTCGCCAGTAAGGAATCTGAAATCCGGAGTCTCCACAAAGAGGGGTAGTATCGACTCTAGAGCCTTATAGACTCTAGGCTGGTGGTTGTTCCTCTTTATAGAGCTATTGTTTAAATAAATATATATATATGTATAATGTTGATCCAGTTTAAGTACAGATTGTGTGTTGCTGAATAGGAAAAATGCCTAACAAGTGCTATTATTTAAAATATTGCTGTTATTGTCTCTTTGTTCTTTTAGAGTATAAACTCCCAAATGTATAAATGCATCTGATTACAAGCTTTTTTTTCCCAAGAAAATTCTTAGAAGGCGACATACAGTATTGTTGTATGTTTTGTTTGCATTGCATTGCCCAATATCATGCTTCAGTTTAGCACTTAATTTGCAGGACATACCAGATTGGAATCCTCTCCCCCCCCCCCCCCTTTACGTTTAAACAACCTAAAGTCTTTACTGACTTTACATAATAGTGTCGATTTATTCTTCTTAGAGTAAATTACACTAAGGCCTGGATTCAATAAGAGCTGAAAAAAATTCTCATAGTAGTAAAAAATTCACTTTATGAAAAAAAAGCCTGGTGTTGAATCACAGCTAAGAAAACAATAAAAGTCAATGGAACTTTTTTACTCCTATGAAAAGTATAGATCGTTTCTCATTTTTACACTGTAGTAAAATGTTCTATTGACTTTCATTTCATTTAGTAACAGTGACCTCATGCTTTTTTCTCTGAAAGTGAATTTTTTACTACAATGAGAATTTTTTTAAAGCTTTATTGAATCAAGGCCTAAATGTTCATATTCATTTTAACTCTGTGCTCCTATTTCACAGCTCAGAGCTCTGTTGTCCATCTTGTATTCCATTTTACCAGTGGGTGATGGTGGCTGTAACTGGAGGTGTTGCTGTTGTGGGTGCTTTGTCGTTAAGTTCCATTATGATCTGGCCTATCAAAGTACGATTCTGTAAGTACATCTGCTATACCATTTGTGCCATAATATATGGCTTGTTGTTGTACAGTTTTGAACTTCTGTAAATGTATATTTTTATTATTTTCCAGAAACAATTTTAATTATCTTATCTTTGTTCAAGTAACCTGGTGGTCCTATTTATAGACATAGTAGTAGATAAAGTAGTTCCACTGGAATGTATATGCCAAAAGAGAATAAAACCCTGGGGTGCCGGCCCTGGATATAAAGACTCCAGGGTCATCTCAAATCGGAATGCATTCTAAACAATGCCAGTGGCATCCCCAGCATCTCTGGGCTAAGGTACGCTCCCGACCCTTAGCCATTCAGATAGTCTGAGGGCGGGAGCACTCCCTTATCTAAAGGGAAACTGGAGATGCAGATGCTACTGCTCCTTATTGCCAGGCTTTGCGTCTAAACAGTGCCTCATGTGGCACTGATTGGATGAGAACCTGTGCATGCCCCGTGTGACTGGGGAAAGGTTTTTAATCGGTGAGTCACATAGTGTGGCATCTCAAATTGGCCCTATTTTTTTAATATACCGAAATATACAGTAAGAAATTGCTTCGGCTACAAGATCCCTTCCAAAATCTTCATTTATTTATCCAGAAGCATTAAAATTAGTCCAATCTCCCACAAATAACATACCTCTAAATGGGGGTGTATCGAGGGATTTCCCCCTTATAACACATAATAAAATCACATTGTGAGGAAATCGGCAGCATCGTGTCTGTCCCTGCAGCAGCATTGTGCCAATCGGGTTGAAGCAGAAAGCATGGAAGAGGAGTGAGAGGCATAGATCAGTGCCACGTGACACTTCCTCCTCCAAACCTGCCTTACCTGATGCGTCACAGACACACCGTACATCAATCAGAAAAGCCATGCCTGCGCTTGGGGGGGGGGGGGGGGCAGCAGCAGCACCCGCAGGCTACCATCATTTAATAAAACAAATATATATGAAGAATGTACACTAAACCAGTCTGGAGCAATATTGCAATTTTCATAATGTTATGCAATTCATAACTTTAGAACAACTGGAATAAAGCTGAATTAAAGTAAACCAAAACTCAGGATTTTTACTTTCCTGGGTTTTGGTCCTTGCTTCCGGGGCACCCCGATTGGGGATCTAGCAGCTAAAGGGATAGCGGGGATGCGGTCACTGCTTGCGCATGTGCCATTGGACTGGGAAAGAAGGTGAGTTTATGGGCAACCTGGGGAGTTTCACACAGCGGGGCATCCCTATTCTGGATGCCTTGGAGGGAGGGAATCTAGAGGCCCTGGGCCATGGAGCATGGGTTTTGGTCTACTTTAAACCAAGGAGAATTGATCCTGGATCAATCCCAATAAGTAGTATGTTTTCAATATGTGTATATTTTCAATCAATACTTCAGTGTCCTGGGTTAGTAAACAAGGAAATAGCCCATCTTTTGTTCATCCCCTTTGGGGATCTAGCACCTAATTGGAATATCCTTTTACATTTACGGATGAGTAAACAATTGTGACCATCTCCCCCTGTGGGTGCCAGTTTTACCTGTTCTATATATTGTGGTCCATCAATGCCTCTTTCCAATGGTACAACACCTGGGAAAGCTGACCCATTATATTTTTGCCTCCTGATACCTTTCAGTTGTTCATAAATTCTCTTTTACTGGGCATCCTTTGCAACCCACATATTGTATGTTGCAAACCTGATATTAGGTAAAACGGCAAAAGAGGTAGTACAGTTCAAAAATGTTTCTTTTTTGAAATCCCCCCCCCCCCAGTGCCATGGATTTAAAAGTCTTGCCTTGTTCAACAACCCTGCACCTTGGCATGCCACCTTTTTGCACATCCTTAGACATATTTCAATTGTATGGGATAGGCTGGGAGGGCATACTAGGCGCCAGTGTAGAGGAAAGGTTAGGGCTCTTTGGGCCGCAAATCTCAAGCCCTTGCCCACTCTACCCCTTAGCTTGTCATCGTATTCCAAGGTGGATATATTGTTCCTAATAACTCTAACAATTTCTCGATATTAAGTAATGTAAGTTGTAATTAACGTGAGAACCCCATCCCCCTGTTGTGGTTATCCTTTCCTTTCTTATTCTTATTCCTTCTTATTCTTGTCTGTTTATCTCACTGACTTTCTGTTCTCTGGCCCTCTGTATGCATTCGTTTGAATATCCTCTATTCTAAGTATGTCACACACCCCACTTCAAACATTAATAATTACAATAGGGTTAACGCACCGCTAGGTGGCAGCATTGCAGAGAATCTCCAAAAAATTCAACAGGCCCCTCCCGGTCTATACATACCTGGTACCTCCCAAGAATCACCCAGTGTTGTTCTCTGCAAGGTGGCGACAAGACAGAAGAAAGAAGTCTCCTGCTTGCAGGTAGCCGGGGTATCCCCCCGGCCCCCCCCCCGTGGTCTGTTTCTGCCCGGCTCTTGTTTTGTAGTATATTTGTTTACTGGCAGCCTCCCAGCTTCGGCTGTAGGCCGGGCAAAAGGTAGCCGGCACCCTTGGTGCCCAGGAGATTAGCTCCTCCGCTCGACCCTTCATTGCGGGGCATAGCGGGATTCCCGGAGTGGTGATCCGGATGTGGGATGCCCCCATTTAATTAGTGGAGGTTAGCGGTTCAGGATGTGCCTAGCCCTGGGACTTTAGTTATTCCTCACTCCGGGGTGTGTGGCGCGCTTTGGGACCGGTGACATGGTTGTGTGAGTGTGGCTGCTGCGCTGCTGTTTTGTGAGGGCTTCTGCGCTGTTTACTGTGGCGGTTTTTTGTGGATCTGCCTTGTGTGTCTTTACTTTCAGCTGCTGCTGGTGTGAGTTGGCGTCTCTCCCCTCAGGAGCCGGGGGGGCGGGGCCTCGCGGCGCGCTGCGTGCTCGGCGCTTGCAGCCTGGCGTGTCCGGTCTGCACAGGGGGGATAGAGGGAGATGAGCGTGTGTGTGTGTTTGTGTGCGCACTTGGGACCGGCAGGTTGCTCCGCCGGTCCCGTCTTGGAGGCTGAGCGCGGTTCACTGTCTGCTTGCGCTGACGCCGCAGGGGGGCGGGACCGCTGATTGGCTGTTCTGGAGGGGCGGGGCCTTCTCGGCTCCCGCGCTCCCGGGGCTCGTCTTTCCCTCCCTCACTGTCACGGAGCGGTGTTCGGGCCGCCATCTTTCTGCGGTGCCTCTCTGCGCTTGTGCTCTCTCAGGTAGGCGTTTTCTGATATCTTGCGGGGGATGTATTGGTCACATAAAGGTGGTGGCCTGGCCCCCCGCCTTACGTCCCCTCCTTCTCCCGCCTCCTCGCTCCTGCACGTCTTTTTAAAGTGCTGGTTGTGTATTTTAACCATCTCCTTTTGTCTATGGTTAAGGGGGGGGGGGGGGGGTTGTATGTTATTCTTGTATGTTTCTATAGGTATTATTGTGCCTGGATTGACTGTTGTCCCTCTTCTTTTGTGTCTTTCAGATCCTGGGATCCCGTCTGGCAGGGCTCTCCCGGTCTTATATACCTGGCTTGTGGGGGGTGTTTTCATAAAACTATATATATATATATATATATATATATATATATATATATATATATATATATATATGGGTTTTTATGCTATTCCCCTGGGTCAGGATTTTTTGACAATCTTTATACAATTGTTAGGTAATTAGGGGGCATCCCGGGTCGCGTACTGCATAAATCCCTGGGTTCTGCGAATACCATAAATTTCACCACATGGAGGCTGCCACAGATACCGGGAATGGTTCTTCGGGACAATCCAAGGTGTGCGGGGGTTGTGGGACTCCGCTCCAGGGAGATGATGTCATTTTGTGTATCCCATGTGCACAGCAGAACATTGCACGGCAGTCCAGTACTCCGGTGCCTAGCACTTCTTCAGCCGCGCCATCTCCCTCTCGCTTATTCCGGACCCCGTGTGACGTTGTCCTGGGCGGGGATTCGCAGTCTGAGGTATGTGCCCGTTTGACCAGCCTTGAGAAACGGTTTTCTGCAATGGCTGCTCAGAAGGCTCCAGCTAAGCGGAAGCATCTGTCTCCGCCTCCGCCGGATTCAGATGATGAAGTTGTTGGAGATCTGGATTGGTCGGATCGTCCCCTTGAAGATGGTGAGCTCATTGAGGAAGAAGATTCTGATGTTCAGCAGTTGCTGGGTACCGAAGGGGATCAGGCTGACGGCCTTCCTCTCGATTCCTCTACCATTCTGACCCAGATGTTTGAGGTTTTGGATTTGGATCCTCCGGTGGTTGCTCCTAGGCCTAAGGGTCAGCTTTTTGGGGTGTCCAAGCAGCGCTTGGAGTTTCCCAGCCAACAGCATTTTGAAGAAATTGTTTTCAAGCAATGGGAGCAACCTACACGTCTTGTTGGTGTGCCGTCTAGCTGGGATAGGAGGTATCCCTTCCCGGCGGAATTGATGAAGCGTTGGTCTGTCCCCCCTGAGGTAGATACCCCGGTCTTGGGACTTTCCAACACGGCGGTCGTGCATTCCCCTGACACGACTTCGCTCAGGGACGGCGAGGATCGCCGGGTTGATCAGCTTGCCCGTCATGGTTTTGTATGTGCGGGTTCGGTGTTAAGGCCTGTCTGTGCTTCGGCTCTTTTGACTTTTGCGGTCAGGGCTATTGTCAGGGACTTGGGTGTGGATCTCGAGCCTACCAGTGATGAGTCCCTTGCGCTTAAGCGCTGCGATTCTTTCTTGTCCTTTATCCTGGCCGCTCAAGAGGATGCCATGTTGATGTGTGGCAGGGCTACTGCCTTGCTGGTGGCTATCCGGCGCTGGATGTGGTTGAGACAGTGGACGGCTGATTTTAATTCTAAAAGATCGCTCACGGCTCTGCCCTTTTTGGGTTTGAGGCTTTTTGGTGAGAGGCTGGATTCTGTTGCCAAGGGAGGTAAGTTACCTCAGCGCAAGAAATTTCGCCGTTCCTTTCGGGGGGCGGCCCCCTTCAATCCGTCCTTTCGGGGAGCCGGAGTCGGAAGGGGTGCGGGCTCCTCGGCCCCCAGGGGCGCCAGTTGGAATAGGGGTAGAGGCCGTGGCCGTCCCGCTCGCGTCTGGGGTGCCAAGCCCAAGCCGGTTGCCAAGCCCACCCAGCAATGAGGGGGCGCCCTCACCCGTTCGGGTGGGGGGACGGTTGCAACTTTTCTCCCGGGTGTGGGACCAGGAGGTCTCGGACAGATGGATCCGGGAGGTGGTTTCGGCCGGTTACAAGTTGGAGTTCGTGTCCCGTCCTCCTCCAAGGTTCTTCAGGTCTCGGGTGTCTTTGGATCCTTTGGCCGCGCAGGGGCTCCT
This sequence comes from Gastrophryne carolinensis, assembly GCA_027917425.1. Lineage (NCBI taxonomy): Eukaryota > Metazoa > Chordata > Amphibia > Anura > Microhylidae > Gastrophryne > Gastrophryne carolinensis. The sequence goes on from CM051234.1 coordinate 289,102,453, forward strand.
GGCGGCGGTAAGGAATCTTCTAGACTTAGCTGTCGTTTGCCCGGTTCCTTCTTCAGAGGTAGGGCGCGGGTTTTACTCCAATCTCTTCACTGTTCCCAAAAAGGACGGGTCCTTCCGTCCTATTCTGGATTTGAAGTTTCTCAACAGGTTTATTCATCCCCGGAAGTTCCGCATGGAAACCCTGCGGTCTGCGATCGGTTCGCTTCGGCAGGGGGACTTTATGACGTCCATAGACATCAAGGATGCGTACCTGCACATTCCGATCTTTCCAGCTCATCAGCGGTTCCTTCGTTTCGTGGTGGAGGATCGGCACTTTCAGTTTGTGGCTCTTCCATTCGGCCTCACCTCTGCTCCGAGAGTGTTCACCAAGGTGTTGGCGGGGGTGATGGCCCTGCTCAGAGCTCAGGGGATTCGCATTGTGCCTTACCTGGACGATCTTCTCATCATGGCACCTTCCTTCAGTCAAGCAGAGGGGGACACCAGCACGGTGGTGTCTATGTTGGAGAGGTTCGGCTGGGTGATCAATTACCCCAAGTCCTCGCTGGTTCCGGCCAGGGTGGTGACCTTTCTGGGGATGTCGTTGGACTCCTGCCAGCACAGAGTGTTTCTCCCTCAGGCCAAGGTTCTGCTGATTCAGGAATTGGTCCAGCTGCTCCTCTCCCATCCTCATCCGTCCATTCGTCTGGGGATGAGACTGGTGGGGTTGATGGTGGCCTCGTTCGAGGCAGTTCCCTTTGCTCAGTTTCATACGAGGACTCTTCAACTTCATCTTTTGGCGTCTTGGAACCGGCGTCCGGGGTCGTTGGATCGGTCCTTCCGGTTGTCCCCTCGGGTTCGGCAGTCCCTTCTGTGGTGGTTGGTCTCGGACAACCTTCTGAAGGGCAGGTCGTTTCTGACCCCGCTTTGGGAAACTGTCACCACGGATGCCAGTTTGTCAGGCTGGGGAGGTTTTTGGAAGGATCTTCGGTTTCAGGGGCAGTGGGACCCTCAGGAGGCCCACTTGCCCATCAATGTTCTGGAATTGCGAGCCATCAGGTTGGTTCTGTCTCGCTTGACGCATCATTTACAAGGTCTGCCGGTTCAGGTTCGCTCAGACAATCAGACGGCGGTTGCTTACATCAATCACCAAGGAGGGACTCGCAGTCTGGGTGCCCACAGGGAGGTGTCTCTGATTTTGGTCTGGGCGGAGACTCATGTCCCTTGCATCTCGGCAGTTTACATTCCGGGAGTGGAAAACACAGAGGCGGATTTTCTGAGCCGGTGTGCGTCCCGTCGGGGGGAGTGGTCTCTCCATCCCCAGGTGTTTCGGTCGCTTTGTCTCCGGTGGGGGACGCCGGAGGTGGATCTGTTTGCCTCTCGTCACAATCACAAGCTTCCGTCCTTTGTGTCCCTGTCCCGGGACCCTCTGGCTCTGGCGGTGGATGCCATGGCCCTGAGCTGGAGGGACCTGGGGTTTCTTTATCTGTTTCCTCCGATTCCCATGTTAGGCAGGGTTCTGCGAAAGTTGGTTCTGGAGGGAGTTCCCGCCATTCTCGTGGCTCCAAGGTGGCCAAGGCGGGTGTGGTTCGTGGACATCGTTCGTCTGGCCGTAGATCAGTTCGATCTGCCTCTTCGGCCGGATCTTCTCACACAGGGTCAACTATGTTACCCCAGTTTACAAGCGCTGGCTTTGACGGCTTGGCTGCTGAAACCTCCATCTTAAAGGAGGAGGGTCTTTCGGATGCGGTCATTCGGACTCTTATTAGTGCCAGGAAGAGATCTTCTTCTTCCATCTATTACAGGTATTGGAGATCTTATATTGATTGGTGTGAGGCTAGGTCTTTGCCTTGCCGGGTCTTTTCTGTGTCTAGGATTTTGGAGTTTCTTCAGTCGGGGCTGGACTCCGGTCTTCAGCTGAGTACCTTGAAGGGGCAGGTTTCTGCTTTGTCTATTTTTTTTCCAGAAGTCTTTTGCTAGTCATTCCTTGGTCAAGACCTTTTTCCAGGGGGTTTCGCATGTGCGGCCTCCTAGGAAGCCTTTGCTCCCAGTGTGGGATTTGAATTTGGTTCTTTCTGCTCTTAAGGCTCCTCCTTTTGAGCCTTTGCGGGATATTGCTTTGTCCATTCTTACTCAGAAGGTTGCCTTTCTGGTTGCCATCACTTCGGTTCGGCGTGTTTCAGAGTTGGCAGCTTTGTCTATTCAGGCTCCTTATTTCGAGGATCATCAGGACAAAGTGGTTTTTCGATACAAGTCAGACTTTCTCCCTAAAGTGGTCTCTGCCTTTCATCTTAACCAGGACATTGTTCTTCCTTCCTTGTGTCCTAAGCCTAAGAATGTCAAGGAGAGTGCTTTGCACTGCTTGGATGTGGTACGTTGTGTCAGGTACTATCTATGCGCTACGTCTTCTTTTCGTAAGACTGATGCCTTTTTCGTTGTGCCATGTGGGCCTAGGAAGGGTTTGGCTCCGGCCAAGTCTTCCATTAGTAAATGGATTCGTCAGGCCATTGTTGGTGCTTATTCGGCTAAGGGGAAGGATCCTCCTTTTCGCGTTACTGCTCACTCTACTCGTGCGGTTGGTGCGTCCTGGGCTTTTCAGCACCAGGCTTCGGTTGAACAAGTGTTCTGCAACTTGGTCTTCTGTTCATACTTTTTCTTGGGGTTCTATAGGGTTGATGTGCGGGCCTCAGCGGATGCTGTTTTTGGCCGCAAGGTTTTGCAGGCTGCAGTGGTTTGAGTTTTTTCTGCGTTATTGCCTGTTCGGATACCCACCCTTTTCTGGACACTGCTGTTGGATGTCCCTATTGTAATTATTAATGTTTGAAGTGGGGTGTGTGACATACTTAGAATAATACCATTTTGTGAATACTCACCTGTAAAATGGGTATTATAAGTATGTCACACACCCCACTTCACCCGCCCTTTTCGGTATCCTGGCTCTTTATATGGTGAAGTTTAGTTCTTTACGTTGAGGGTTACATTGTTTGTTTCTGGTACCTTGTCTTACTGCTGTTCTAATACTGGGTGATTCTTGGGAGGTACCAGGTATGTATAGACCGGGAGGGGCCTGTTGAATTTTTTGGAGATTCTCTGCAATGCTGCCACCTAGCGGTGCGTTAACCCTATTGTAATTATTAATGTTTGAAGTGGGGTGTGTGACATACTTATAATACCCATTTTACAGGTGAGTATTCACAAAATGGTATTTTTACTCAGCCTTTGGATAACTTTGTATGATTCTTGTTTAAAATCCACTTGTCATGAACAATTGCGCTTGATGTGGATCAGTTCACCTCTAGGAATGAAGCTGATAGTATGTGAAGGGTGGGATCTGCGGGCATTTAATATAGTGTTCTCAGAAGTGGTTTTTCTATAGCTCTTAGTAGAAATAATACCATCCTCCACATACAGCTCCAAATCCAAGAAGGAAAAGGACCTTGCATCCAGATCCTCAGAAAACATAAGGTTTTCTTCATTTACATTAATTGTACAAAATCTATTCACCTCTCCTGCCAAATTAATATCAGATTGTCAATATATCGATAATAGAGAAAAATACTCTATCTGAAGGGGTTCTGACCTCCAAGGAAGTGGCGCTCCTTGCACTATCCCATGGTTCAAGTTGGCCAGGGATGGCAAAAAGGGGGAACCCATAGAAGCACTGCATCAATGAAGGTAGAACCCCCCAAACATGAAATAATTATGTTTCAACAAAAACATAGAAGCCTGAAGGATGAAGTAGATATGGTCTGCATCAAATTAGGAATATTTCTTCAAATTAAATTCTTAGGCCGTTAAGGTCAACTCATACGGAATACAAGAATATAATGACGCTATATCTACCGTCCCCCAGTATGCCCTACTAGGTGACTGAATGTGTATCTAAGAGTTGCAACATGTGTTTATCTTGTAAAGAGCTAGGAAGCCTTTTTACCAGGGTTTGTAATAAGTAGCCCACCCTCTGTGCCAGCCTCTCACACAATGCCCCCCCCCCCATACCTGCTACTATGGGTCTCCCCTGAACAGGCCGAATTGACTTATGAATTTTGGGGAGATGTTGAAAGACCAGCACTTATGATTTGCCTATCCAGAACTGTTTATCACCAGGGGGCTATATAGACCTCTGAGAGCGTACTGCATTTTTTAACTTGTTTTAACACTTGCATGATTTGAAAATTGTGGTACAGACTTCCCTGCTCTTAAATTCCTTGCATGTGTAGGCAGCAGCGCCATACACTGGTCAGATCCTCTGTATCATCTTGCATCATCTTTGACAACATAAGAATACCTCTGTCCAGGAGCTGCTGTCTGGTGGCCTGGATTGACAGTTGTGGAAAGTAGCAAACCTCATTAGTACTGAAAACGCCTTCAAAGTGTGGAAGCATAGGACTTGTCATTACCAATCTATGAGCATGGGAATACAGTTCTTAAAGGGATTGTCCAGGCGACTGGAGCATGTAATCACATAGCCCTAAAGCTCTTAATGTTTCCTATTTCTTACTTTTCTTCAAAATGAGCGGAAGAAATGCATTTTGAAGATTTAATAAATTTTTCAATTTATTAGCCAGTGGGCGTGATCAGTCTCCAGTACAAGAGCAGTCAGCGTGTCACAGGGGAAAGGGTTATAGGCCATCAGTCAACCCCTATATTTGGTGGTCAACTGCTAAAGGAATCATGGGGAGTGCCAGAAGTCAGAGCCAAGTTTCTGCTTCTTGGTGCTGCTGTGAGGTTACAGGAAGGGAGAGGGCAGATATGACGAGGTAAGCTGCTATATAATGTTCTTTACATTTTGACTGGGAAGTTCCTTTAAGGTCTTTACTTACTCAACTCCCCCATGTGAAGAGGAACCAAGCATTAGGTAGGGTAGAATGCCTCACAGACTGTTTCCTACTCATTCGAGAGTGTGATAAAGGAATGAACCAATCCACTTTTAGTTTATGGTCCTCTAGTGTAGACCTCTGCCAGGTTACTGAAGCAGCAAACAACATTTCATAAACTGCATGTGTGCCTTATGCCCCCCCCAACCCCAGATGAAACACACTAAAGGCACAAACAGTACCCAAAACCACCTGCACTACAATATTGCACTGCACTGCTGCAGAAATGAGTAGCAAGTAATTGTGTAATAATTCATAAGGTGATACTTTATTAATACCAATAAACAAACAAACATCCAACAGATAAAAACCTACACAAATGTTTGGCTGCCACAAAAACTGTTAATAATGAAGACTATACCAAAGGTGGAGATGCAACATTAAATCTCCCCTCCCCACACCCCATTATATAAATAGGTAACTTTTAAAATGAAAGAGCTGTTAGTACTGAAGAAATGTACAAATGTGTGAATGTGTTCTCTCATGGGGTTGAATCAGCCCTAATGTGTCAAAGGGCCTAGTACTACAATATATGTAACAAAAAAAATGTATACAACACATAGTTACATACGCTGCAAAAAAGGAGGCCCAGTTCAAACATATAAAAAAAGACCAAAGAGAAATCAAGCAAGATGACTAGCACCACTGCCTCAGATGCTAATTGAAATCCACAATACAATATTAAATCTGCTGGAAGACAATTTACATAGGAAGCATCGATCAACAAAGAACCCAAAAGCAAATGCCATTTACAACCCATGACACCTGCAGTATAATCCCATGCTTACAGAAGCAAGACTTGATTACAGTTTGGGTATAGGGATTAAAGGCAAAGTATCTCCAGTAAAGATATATTTTGGTGTGCGTAATCTCTTTAGGAACTTGTTTTGCATACTTGGTTATTTTAGAGGACATACATGCATGGCCTTACCAATAATGACTAATCCTCATTTAATAATTTTTGATAGATTTTTTATTTAAAAATAGAGCCGTGAAGCAATCCACAGAGTACAGGTATATTTTTTATTGTTCGCTTAAATGATGTTGCTTTTTGGCAGCTTTTCGCCAGCATTTCTTGTACGTGAACCACATATGCAGTTCTTAAACTTCAGCACATGTATCATAGTGGCTTTGCAGTATGTTGTTTCATGTATGTGCTTTACATGCAGGTTTTTGTTTCTTTCACTTGTAGATGAGCACATCACCAATTATGTGGGTGGATACATTTGTATTAGGACTGTTACACATCACAAAACTAATATAGATACCCTCTAAAAAGTATTTTTGATTCATAAGGAAAAACACTGGACTTTATTTAAATAGTAGCATTGTAAGGACTATTTTATACCTTGATAAAACAAAGTGCTTAAAAATGTATACGGGTTTGAAGTTCTATATACTGTACTTATGTATCTTTCTAAGTGTAAGACTCAGACTTTGAATCCTGCAAAACCACAAAGTCAAGGGGGTCTGCTCCAGAATGCCCTTCCATCTGTATATTTGTATTGGGTGGTTTAAGATTTGTAATAGCAGTTGCTATTAATGATTATGCTATGGCAATGTACCTATAGAGGAGAAGAGGCACCCAAATATTGTTTGGACCCCATTGGAGCACAATTGTGGTTCCAAAGGTCGTCCTGGACTGGGGATGCAAATCATTGCCGAGGTGGAGGCAACCAGAAGAAAGGGGGAGGTAGAGCTATTGTTAGTATACAGTACGTCCTGCTCCAAATCTAATACTTACAGTTGGCATATACTCCGCCTGATGGCGCTGGACTGCAGAGACATCGAAAATAGGCTCCTCTCGGCCCCTCAAATACCCGGGGACCTCCCACAAATCCCCCAGAATTTCTCTGCAGTATGGCTGCGAAGGACGAGAAATGGCTCTCTACTCGCAGGTGAGCGGGGCTATTAGCCAGCGGCCCTGTAGGACTATTCCCACCCCTTCCACTAGTAATATGCCTCCTAGCCTTGGCTGTGCTGGTCGGGTGAAGGTAGGCAGTACCGCTGTTAGGTGCTTAGGAGCGCTGCTCCACCGCAATCCCCCACCAAAGGGTAGGCGGTTCAGGCTTATGGTGAGCCTCTATGGGATGCCCCTCCCGCACTAGTGCCCCCTTGCCCCTGTCCATCGGTGGGCCCTGTTTAAGAGGCCGCTGCCCTTCCTCATCCTCCTTGTAGTCTTCGGGGGAAAAGAGGGGGGGGTGTAAATATGTATGCTATGCATTGTGTTTTACACCTTCTTTTCCATTCTGTTAGTCTTGTGTCAACCGCCGCGCTGGCTTGTCTTTACTGTCTTTTTAAAATTGCCGCCGCCGCGCACTGGCTTGCTTCCGCGCCTGGCGGCGGCATTACCTCAGGCGCTAGTGCGCCATCATTGGCTGCTTGCACGTTCTTGGCTTCGCGCTCTTCGGGGGGGTGCGGGGCCCGTCTATGGCGCGCTCCGCGTCATCGCTGATACCGGCCCGCCCCTCGAGGTATACCAACGCCATCTTTATCATGCATGTTTGGCCCATGTGCGACGGACCCCTACCTACCGTGGTCCGTAAGTGCCCTCGCCGGCGGCTTTATATCTTTCACCTTTGTTACTGTGTGCTTACAGGTCTTGTCTGCTTATGTCTTTCAGGCGGGACGAACCCTTTTGGCTTCTCCCGGCCCTGTATTAGTATATACTTGTAGGCCTTGTAAAAATAATACTCCCACTTCCCTAACGGGTTATTGGGGCATCCGGGGTTGCTATTTAGCGTTATTCCCTATCGGCGTATAGCGCCGCTATAATCACCATATGGAGGCATCCCAGGATAATGTGACCGGGGTCCCTTCGGGACAAGACCGGCTGTGTGTAGCGTGTGGGCAGCCTGCTGACGCTGACAAGACGCGGGTCTGTGTACCCTGTGCTGAGCAGGTGCTTGCATTGCAATCTGGCCTGCCAGTGGCTGCACCTCGTTTCACTTCACCTACTCCCCCAAGCTTAAACCTCACTCCTGCTGAGTTGCATACTAGTGGGGATTCTCAGCCTGATGTGTCTTCTAGACTGGCTACTGTTGAGCAGTTGATTGCTAAGTCCTTAGCGCGTAAGGCCCCTGCTAAGAAGCGGCACTTGACGCCTAATGTCACTGTTTTCCCTATGGGAACAGGAGTTTTGGAATCTTTGTGGCTGTACCCCGTCTGATGAAGGGGAGCTCTTTTCTGATTCAGGTTCATCTGATGAGAGACCAAGGGGTCATGACGATTCTGGCTCTGACCCCTGGGCCTCGGATGACACTGACAGATTATTGACCCAGATTTTTGAGGTTCTGTCCATCTCTCTCCCTGTTGCGGCTCCCAGGCAAAGAGGGGAGCTTTTCCGTACGGCAAAATCACGTTTGGAATTTCCTGAGCAGGCACATTTCCATAACCTTGTGCTCAGGGAATGGGAGCGCCCCAGTAAACTTCCCGGGGTTCCAAAAAGTTGGGATAGGAAGTATCCCTTTCCGGCTGAGGTGGTTAAATGTTGGTCATCCCCCCCCCCCAGGTGGATGCCCCGATCCTAGGGCTATCTAAACACCTCTGTCATGCATTCCCCTGATTCTACTACCCTGCGGGATGCTGAGGAACGGCGAATTGACCAGCTGGTATCCCACGCCTTTGCATGTGCAGGGACGGCGCTGCGCCCGGTCTGTGCCTCTGCCATTACTGCTGTGCCACTAGAAATATGCTTGATAGTGCCCCTGATGATTTGCCTTGTGAGGTGTTTAATGCACTCTCCAGTTATGATGTTTTTGTAAATTTTGTCCTCTCAGCATTGGATGACACCATCAGAATGTGTGCCAGAACTTCTGCTCTTGTGGTGGCTATACGCCGCTCAGTTTGGCTGCGCCAGTGGGCTGCTGACAACGCTGACAAGAAGGCCCTCACTGGGTTTCCCTTTAAAGGACTGCGCCTGTTTGGGGACCGCCTGCCTCCCTTAGCAAAAAGGTCCAGGTTACCCCAGTGCAGGCGGCAATCTCGGCCCTTTCGGGGTCAGGGTTCCTTCTCCTCCACTTACCGTGGTGCAAGACAGGGAAGGGGGTTCCCTTTCCTGGTGCCCGGGGAGATTTCTGTGGTAGAGGCAGAGGACGTGGACGTCCTGGCTCCTCCTGTGGTCCCAAAGCAAAATCCTCTCCCAAGCCCCCTCAGGCATGATGGGGCACCCTCACCCATCTGAGTGGGGGCACGGCTGCAGCACTTCGCTCACGTCTGGAGGCTTCATGTCTCGGACCGGTGGATTCAGGAGGTAGTGTCCTCCGGTTACCAGTTAGAGTTTGCTGCCGATCCCCCTCCAAGATTCATCAGATCCCGGATTCCTCAGGACCCTGTGTCAGCTCAGGAGCTAGTGCAAGCAGTGCAAGGCCTCCTGGAGCTGGGGGTCATCTGCCAGGTCCCCTTAAGAGAAAAAGGCAAGGGCTTTTATTCCAACCTATTTACAGTACCCAAAAAAGATGGTTCAGTCAGGCCCATCCTGGATTTGAAGATCCTCAACAAGTTTGTCAGGGGCAGGCGCTTTCACATGGAAACTCTGCGCTCTGCCCTCAGTTCCCTGCGCCAAGGGGATTTCATGACTTCTGTGGACATCAAAGATGCTTATCTTAATATTCCTGTGTTCCCAGGTCATCAAAGGTTCCTCAGGTTCGCTCTGATGGATCAACACTACCAATTTGTGGCCTTGAACACTCAGGGTGTTCACCAAGCTGCTGGCTGGCGTGATGTCTCTGCTCAGATGTCAGGGCGTCCACGTGCTTCCCTATCTGGACGACATCCTCATCACTTCCCAGTCTCTACATCAGGCAGAGTTGGATACTCAGCTGGTGGTGTCTACTCTGGAGTCATTTGGATGGGTGATCAACCACCCCAAATCCTCACTGTCCCCTTCCTTGGTAATTCCATTCCTAGGAATGAATCTGGATACAGTTCAGGCAAGGATCTTCCTTCCTCAACAGAAGGTGGACAGTCTGATTGCACAGGCTCAGTCCCTCCTAGCTTGTCCCCATCCCTCCATCAGGCAGGGGATGCAGCTGGTGGGCCTGATGGTGGCATGCTTCGAAGCGGTCCCTTATGCTCAGTTCCACTTGAGGCCCCTTCAACTTCACCTATTGTCAGTATGGGACACGGGCCCAGCGTCCCTGGACAGGCTCTGTGTGCTCTCCCCCCCCCTGGTCAGGAGGTCCCTCTCGTGGTGGATGGACTCAAGGAACCTGTTGGGGGGCAGATCCTTTCTTGCCCCTTCCTGGGAGACGGTCACCACGGATGCCAGTCTGTCAGGTTGGGGGGGTTTCTGGAAGTCCCTGCGGTTCCAGGGGAGGTGGGGCCCTCAGGAGGCCCCACACACCTATCAATGTCTTGGAACTGCAGGCAATCAGGCTAGTTCTGGCTCACTTGACTACTCGCCTTCGGGGCCTAACTGTTCAGGTGCGCTTGGACAACCAGACGGCAGTCGCCTACATCAATCATCAGGGAGGGACCCGGAGCAAGGGTGCCCTCCAGGAATTGTCTCTGATCCTGACTTGGGCAGAGGCCAATGTCCCCTGCATATCAGCTGTGTACATCCCGGGGGTGGAAAATCACCTGGCGGACTCTCTGAGCAGGGGGACCTCTCGCCAGGGAGAATGGTCCCTATGCAGCAGGGTGTTTCAATCTCTGTGTCTCTGTGACTCCGTTGGGGCCAACCAGATGTGGATCTGTTTGCGTCCCGCCACAATCACAAGCTCCCAGCCTTTGTCTCGTCCCAGGATCCTCGGATGCGCTAGCAATGTCATGGCAGGACTTTCAGTTCCTGTATGTCTTCCCTCCAATCCCCCTGGTGGGCAGGGTTCTGCGCAAGATTGCTCTGGAAAGGGTGCCAGCAATTCTGGTGGTCCTCAGGTGGCCAAGAAGAGTGTGGTTTGCAGACGTGGTACAGCTGGCGGTAGATCAGTACGCTCTGCCCTTGTTGCCAGATCTGCTCACTCAGGGCTCACTACGCCATCCCAATTTACAAACTCTGGCTTTGACGGCTTGGCTGCTGAAACCTCCATCTTGATGGAGAAGGGGCTTCCTCGGTGGTGGATACTTTGATTAAAGCTAGGAAGAAGTCTTCCTCTTCCATTTATTACAGGGTTTGGTGTGCCTACATTGACTGGTGTGAGTCTAAGTCTCTTCCCTGTCGTGTGTTCTCTATCCCCAGGATTCTGGAGTTCCTGGAGCATGGATTGGAGATGGGGCTCCAACTCAGTACTCTGAATTGCCAGGTTTCTGCCCTGGCTATATTCTTCCAGAAGTCCTTTGCTCAGCACCCTCTGATCAGGACTTTTTCCAGGGGGTCACTTATGTGTGCCCCGCACGTAAGTCTATGGTGCCTGTTTGGGATCTGAACTTGGTTCTGTCAGCCTTGCAGGGTGCTCCCATTGAACCTGTGCAGGTATTTCTGGTGGCTATCACTTCTGTCAGGCATGTGTCTGAGTTGGCGGCGCTTTCCATTCAGCCCCCCTACTATGAGAGACACCAGGACAAGGTGGTGTTTCATTTCAAACCTGACTTTCTGCCTAAGGTAGTGTCTGCTTTTCATTTGAATCAGGATATTGTTCTTCCTTCTTTGTGCCCTAATCCTAGCAATGCTAAGGAGAGGGTTTTGCACTCTTTGTATGTGGTTAGGTGTCTGAAGTACTATCTGGTGGCTACTGCACCTTTCAGGAAAACTGATGCTCTTTTTGTGGTCCCTTCTGGACCTAGGAAGGGTTTGGCTCCTGCCAAGTCTACTATTAGCAAGTGGATTCGTCAGGCTGTGATTCAGGCCTACTCTGCTAAGGGGAAGAATCCTCCCTTCCGCCTTACTGCTCATTCCACTCGTGCTATTGGTGCCTCTTGGGCTTTTCAGCACCAGGCTTCTGTTGAACAAGTTTGCAAGGCCGCTACTTGGTCTTCTGTTCATACCTTTTCAAAGTTTTACAAGGTTGATGTTGGGGCCTCAGCTGATGCTGATTTTGGCCGAAAGGTTCTGCAGGCGGCAGTGGTTTAAACTGTCTGCTGCTGATTTTTCTTGGGGATCCCACCCTACTTATGGACACTGCTATTGGATGTCCCAACTGTAAGTATTAGATTTGGAGCAGGATGTACTGTATACTAAGAATAATACAATTCTGTGATTACTCACCTGTAGAATTGGTGGTATGAGTATACAGTACGTCCTGCTCCAACCCACCCTTGGTTGCATTATCTTGGATCCCCTGTATGGTGATTGTTAGCCTTGTTATAGTTGATAGTTTGGATTGTTTAATTCTCCCGGCTTCTCATTAACTGTTTTTTAATGCTGGGGATTTGTGGGAGGTCCCCGGGTATTTGAGGGGCCGGGAGGAGCCTATTTTCGATGTCTCTGCAGTTCAGCGCCATCTGGCGGAGTATATCCCAACTGTAAGTATTAGATTTGGAGCAGGATGTACTGTATACTCATAATACAAATTCTACAGGTGAGTAATCACAGAATTGTATTTTTTTTTATTCTTGCTACAGTAAGTAATGGAAAATTATATATAAGGTAACTAATACAGCTGGATTGCTATTCCTTCCCAGAAAAGGCCAGTTTCTCTCTTGAGGAGTGCAATCTTAATTTCTTACTTTGTAAATATAACCAGTCAAACTGCACTTGCACTATGTAAATATTGTACCAATTTAATAGGAATGCCCTTTTTTTTTACATAGTAAGAGTGAGAAAAGCAATCACCGCTACAAAATTACACATTAGACAAAAAATGGTGCAGGCAGAAGGAGCAGCAAGCCAAATATGCACACAAACAAAGCCGGATCCTCTAGAATGGCCAAAGTACCAAACTAGTGCTGCTCTCAATATAAAAGGCAATAATCGCTGAATTTATTAAGACATATCAGAACAGTCTATTGAAAACACAAATAACACATACCACAGACATACAGTCAAAAAACATAAATACTGAAGGGAGGCCTGTATTGCTCTAATCCATCCAAAATCTGACTTCAATGAATGTAATCAAAAAGGCTATTTATACCGTATATACTCGAGTATAGGTCGACCCGAATATAAGCCGAGGCACCTAATTTTACCACAAAAAACTGGAAAAGTTATTGACTCGAGTATAGTTTTGTTAATGTAGTTTCAAAAATAAAAATAGATACCAATAATGTTTTTGAATACCGTAAAGAGCAAGAAGGAGGGAATGTGGAAAAGAGCAAGAAGGAGGGAATGTGGAAAATGTTGGATGTAGAAAAAAGAAGACTGATGCAATCTGAAAAGGAGAAAAAAAGGTAAAGGCGTAAAATAAGAGAGTAAAAGAGAGAGATGTGTAAAAGTTAATTACCAATAGTTGTAAATGCTTTACCCCTGCAGTGCACGTGTCCCAGCTTTATCAGTGGAAAAGGCAATATATCCCAGTAGCCGTCCCACAGCCGGAGGCTCTCTATGAAGGGACAGGGGCGGCAGGGGCAGTGTGACAGTGTGACTGAGCTGCAGGTGGGGAAGCTGTGGCCTGGCTCTGGGGAAGGGGACACGGCGGCGCTGTGTGAGGAGACTCTGCGGCGCTGTGCTCCAGTTCCGGCTTTTGCCGCCGCCGCACACAGGTAAGTCACCCGTCACCTCTGTGTGGCACACACACACACACACACCTACCTGATGAGGGGGACACAAGAGGACCACATGCCCCGCACTGCTCCAGCATCTTGAACATCCTCACTGCTGACGGCGACCATGCGCGGACGGCAGGGGGGGCTGCGCGGGGGGGCAGGCGTGGGTGCGCGGCCGTGCGCGCACCTTAGCGGTAACAGTGATGGCTCTGCCCCTTTTTCTCCTCCATTTCGGCCAAAATTTTCACTGACTCGAGTATAAACCGAGGCGGCTTTTTTTCAGCCCAAAAAGTGGGCTGAAAAACTCGGCTTATACTCGAGTATATACGGTATATATCCTGATGAACAATTGCTGTGCAAAGGGCGTCTATGTACAGAGATAACCAGAGACAGGGTCAGAGGGCAGGCACTGTAGAGAGCAGGCAGAGGCAAGGTCAAGGATTCTGAGGTAGGAAATGGGAGTACAGAGAAGGCGAGGTCAAAAGTCAAACAGGGGAAACAGAGCACCGCACAACACCCAAAGTGCTAGCTATCAACTTATGACAGGACCTTTATTAAGGAAAGTGTGCAGGGATTGGCTGGTACAGGAATGGGCGATTGGCTCACAGTAAACCAAGGGCTGATAGCTCAGTACCAATTGAGGGCTAGATAGCGCTGCTAATTAGGGGTGTCAGAAAAAAATCGATTCTGTCAGGTATTGCGATATTTCATTCAACGATACTAGTACATACATCCCCTTCCCTATTACATACAGTCATTCCCCCCCCCCCCAATCCCCATAGGCAGTGTGGCATTCCCCCCTCCCATTCCCATAGGCAGTGTGGCATTCCCCCCTCCCATTCCCATAGGCAGTGTGGCATTTCTCCTCCCATTCCCATAGGCAGTGTGGCATTTCTCCTCCCACTTCCATAGGCAGTGTGGCATTTCTCCTCCCACTTCCATAGGCAGTGTAGCATTTCTCCTCCCATTCCTTATTGGCAGTGTGGCATTCCCCCTCCGATTCCCATAGGCAGTGTGGCGTTCCCTCCCCAAATACACATAGGCAGTGTGGCATGCCCCCACCCTATTCTCATAGGCATTGTGGCATGCCCTCCATCCCATTCCCCATCCCATTCCCCATAGGTAGTGTAGCATTCCCCTCATCCAATTTCCATAGGCAGTGTGGTATTCCCCCCTCTCCCATTCCCATAAGCAATGTGGCAGAATCACACCATCTCGAACCCCCCCTTACACGCTGATGGGGGAGCAGCGGACGGGTAGTCCCCGCTCTGACTGCCACTGCCACAGCTTCTCTGGCTGCAATGGAGCCGTGCAGCGGGTGGAGGTGGCTTGTGTCCATTGAGGACAATGGACGCGGATGCAGGCTGTGCGCGTCAGCCTGAGAAGCAGTGGCAGTCAGAGCCAGGAATGGTGTGCAGGGTTTATTTCCCCTCCCGCCCCCCGACGCTCCTTCATCGGCTGGCCTTCCAGTGGCAGCAGCGCAGGAGTGGGGCTTATGTAAGTATACTTTTTTCCTATTTCTTTTCATTCGCCTTGTGGGCTGGCCCCCGGACTTAGAGGCTACAAGATCCTACAGCCATCACAGGCCATGGGCTCTTCTGTTTGCTGCAGGAGACTTGCTAGCATCCTCCTGCACTGTGAACTGGTGGGTCTCTTACCAGTTTGCAAAGGATTAAATGTAGAAAACACACACAGAACAAATTAACCTATTTATTCTAAGTATGCAGCACGTCCTGCTCCAGATAATGATTCATAACAGATGGGAATTACCCAAGTGGGCGCTGGACTGCAGAGATGGCAAAAAGAGGCCCCTCCCAGTCCCATATATACCCGGGACCTTCCACAAATTCCCCAGTTTCTTCTCTGCAGTCGGCTGCTAAGGACAAGAATGATGGCTTCTCTGTTCGCAGGTGAGCAGGGCTTATCAGCCCGTGGCCCTGTAGAACTATTCCCACCCGTTCCATTTCTTCATTTATGCCTCCCAGCTTTGGCTGCGCTGGTCGGGTGATGGTAGGCTGCACCTTGATAGGTGTTTTTTAGGAGCCTTGCTCCAACCGCAATCCCCCACCAAATGGTAGGCGGTGCAGGCTTATGGTGAGCCTGATTTGGGATGCCCCTTTCCCCCTGCCCTGGTCCTCGGTGGGTCTCTGCTAGCTGACCGCCGCCCCCCTCCCTTTCGCTGTCCCGTTAGTTCGGGGGGGGGGGGGGCGGTGCGCATGTGTGTGTGTAGATGTGCCTTTTATTTGCATGTTTTGCTTTCACTGCTCTCAGGGCTCCGCGCTCGGGCTGTTGCTGTGTCAGTTTGTACTGGTTTAAAATTGCCGCCGCTGACGTGCGCGCCTTGCAGCGTTCCGCGATCAGCGGCGACGTCACTGCAGGCGCTGCTGCGCACCTATTGGCTGGACTAGTCACATGTTTTGCCTTCGCGCTTTTCTTGGGGGCGGCACGCTCCACGTCGTTCTGCCCTGCGGCCTGCCCCTTGAGGTACCCGGCGCCATTTTGGTCTCTTCCACCAGTGTGACCTGTCACTCCCCACCATGGTCCGTGAGTGCCCCTGCGGGCTTATGTCTTGTCATATATTTTTTATTGTATGCTTATGGGGTGTCATCCTTTGTGTCTTTAGGCGTAAAAACTGTATAGAGGTTTCTCCCGGTCCTACCCCCCCTCTATTAGTTGCTAAAACGTTATTAGAGGCCTGATTAGTAAAATCCTCCCACTTCCCTGGCGGACCTTTGGGGCATCCCGGGTTGCTTTTACAGCGTAATTCATATTGGCCAATTGGCCCACTATAATCACCATATGGAGGCTTCACAAGATATCGTGCTCGGGGTCCCCTCGGGACAAGCCCGGCTGTGTGTGGCGTGTGGGGCATCCCCTGTAAGTGATGATGTGCGGGTCTGTGTACCCTGCGCCCAGCAGGCACTTTTGCTGCATTCTGGGCTATCCGTGACTGGGCTTGCACCCACTATGCCTTCACCTACTCCCCCTCTTGAAGAGGGGGAATTGTTCTCGGATTCGGAGCTGTCTGATGATCAGCATTACAGTGGTGCTGACCCTGGCTCTGATCCCTGGGATGCTGATGACACCAATAGACTTTTGACTCAGATTTTTGAAGTGCTCTCTATTTCCCTTCCTGCTGCTGCTCCCAAACAGCAGGGAAAATTGTTTAATACTGCTAAGCCACGTTTGGAATTTCCAGAATAGGCCCATTTCAATAATCTTGTTCTCAAAGGGTGGGAATGTCTCAGCCGGCTTCCCGGAATCCCTAAGGGCTAGGATAAAAGGTATCCCTTTCCCACCGAAGTGGTTAAATGCTGGTCAACCCCCCCGGAAATGGATGCTCCAGTTTTGGGGTTGTCCAACACTTCTGTGGTGCATTCCCCTGATTCCACTACCCTGAAAGATAGTGAGGACAGGCGCATTGACAGGCGCATTGACCGGGGGACTTCATGACCTCCATAGACATCAAGGATGCGTACCTTCATGTTCCAGTCTTCCCAGGGCATCAGAAATTTCTCAGGTTCGCGCTGGAAGACCAACTTTACCAATTTGTAGCTCTGCCCTTCGGTCTCACCTCGGCTCCCAGAGTCTTCACCAAGGTGCTGGCAGGTGTTATGGCTCTCCTTGGAGCTCAGGGCATTCACATTCTTCCATATTTGGACGACCTTCTCATCACTTGTCAGTCTTTCCATCAGGCAGAACGGGATACCCAGCGGGTGGTGACCATTCTGGAGTCGTTCGGCTGGGTGATCAATCACCCCAAATCTTCCCTATCCCCATCTCTGGTGACTTCCTTCCTGGGCATGAATCTGGATACTGTTCAGGCCAGGATCTTTCTTCATCAGCAGAAGGTGGACTCTCTGCAAGCTCTAGTTCACTCCCTTCTGTCATGCCCTCACCCCTCCATCCGGCAGGGGATGGGGACACCACGGATGCCAGTCTGGCAGGTTGGGGGGCTTCTGGAAAAGCCTACAATTCCAGGGGCTGTGGGGCCCTCAGGAGGCCCATGCTCCTATCAACATCCTGGAACTAAGGGCGGTCAGGTTGGTTCTGGCCCATTTGACTCCTCACCTTCAGGGCCGGCCGGTCCAAGTACGCCCAGACAACCAGACGGCGGTTGCCTACATTAATCATCACGGAGCAAGAGTGCCCTCAGGGAAGTGTCCATGATTCTCTCTTTGGCGGAGGACAATGTCCCTTGCATTTCAGCTGTGTACATTCCGGGGGTGGAGAATCTGGAGGCAGACTCTCTGAGCAGGGGGCCTCTCACCTGGGGGAATGGTCTCTCAGCAGCGAGGTCTTCCAATCCCTGTGTCTCCGTTGCGGGGTGCCGGACGTGGATCTGTTTGCATCTCGCCACAACCACAAGCTCTCAGTCTTTGTCTCTCTGTCCCAGGATCCCCTGGCCGTGGATGCTCTGACTCTATCCTGGCAGGGGTTCCGTCTCCTGTATCTGTTTCCTCCATTCCCCCTGCTGGGCAGGGTTCTGCGCGAGTTGGTTCAAGAAAGGGTGCCAGCAATTCTGGTGGCCCCCCGCTGGCCAAGACAGATGTGGTTCGCAGACATCATACAGTTAGCAGTAGATCAGTACGCTCTGCCCATGGTCCTGGACCTTCTCACTCAGGGACTGCTTTGCCCTCCCAATTTACAAACGCTGGCTTTGATGGCCTGGCTGCTGAAACCTCCATCTTGATGGAAGAAGGGCTTTCTGTCTCTGTAGTCAATACCTTGATCAGGGCTAGGAAGAAATCCTCCTCCTCCATTTACTATAGGATTTGGCGGGCCTACATTGACTGGTGTGAGTCTAAGGTCCTTCCCTGTCATGTGTTTTCCATCCCTAGGATCCTGGAGTTCCTTCAACATGGTTTGGATCTGGGACTTCAGCTCAGCACTCTCAAGGGTCACGTATCTGCCTTGGCTGTTTTCTTCCAGAGGTCTTTCGCTCAACATCCTCTTGTCAAGACCTTCTTCCAGGGGGTTGCTCATGTGCGTCCCCCCCCCCCCCCCCCCGTAAGCCTCTGTTGCCAGTCTGGGATTTGAATTTGGTTTTGTCTGCCCTTCAGGGCCCTCTGTTTGAGCCTGTGCATGAGGCTGCTCTGTCTATTCTTACTCTTAAGGTTGCCTTTTTAGTGGCTATCACCCCTTGTCAGGCGGGTTTCGGAGTTGGCGGCCCTTTCTATTCAGGCCCCCTACTTTGAGAGACATCAGACCAAGGTGGTTTTCAGATTTAAACCGGATTTCTTGCCTAAGGTTGTCTCTGCCTTCCATCTTAATCAGGACATTGTGCTTCCTTCCTTGTGCCCTAATCTTAGTAACTCCAAGGAGAGGGCCTTGCATTCCCTGGACGTGGTCAGGAATTTACAGTTTTACCTGGTGGCTACTGCGCCCTTCAGGAAGACTTGATGCTTTGTTTATGATACCTTCCGGTCCCAAGGAGGGTTTGGCTTCTGCTAAGTCTACTATTAGCAAGTGGATTCGTCAGGCCATTTTTAGGGCCTATTCTGCTAGGGGAAAGGAGCCTCCTTTCCGTGTTACGGCATTCTGCCCGTGCTGTTGGGGCTTCCTGGGCCTTTCAGCACCAGGCTTCTGTTGAACAAGTTTGTAAGGCTCCTACTTGGTCTTCTGTTCATACCTTTTCCAAGTTTTACAAGGTTGATGTTCGGACCTCAGCTGATGCTGTTTTTGGCCGCAAAGTTCTGCAGGTGGCAGTGGTTTAAACTGAGAGCTGTTGCTTTTGGGGATCCCACCCTATGTACGGACACTGCTATTGGATGTCCCATCTGTTATGAATCATTATCTGGAGCAGGACGTGCTGCATACTTAGTACTACAATTCTGTGATTACTCACCTTGTAGAATTGGTATTATAAGTATGCAGCACGTCCTGCTCCACCCCACCCTGATTGCTTTATCTTGGATCATCTGTATGGTGATTGTTATCCTTGTTAAGTTGTTACTGGTTATTTGCCCTTTCTGGTTCTCCTTACTGCTTTTCAAAACTGGGGAATTTGTGGGAGTTCCCGGGTATATATGGGACCGGGAGGGACCTCTTTTTGCTATCTCTGCAGTCCAGCGCCCTCTGGCGGAGGTAATTCCCATCTGTTATGTATCATTATCTGGAGCAGGACGTGCTGCATACTTATAATACCAATTCTACAAGGTGAGTAATCACAGAATTGTATTTTTTTCTCCCAATAAACACCTCATACTCCCCAATAGTCCCAGATGCTGATTGACGATACCCCGGAGATCCACGGTCTGTGGTCGAGTTGCTGCCTACTTGTTTCTTCCTGGCATCAGTAGTTTCAAACTACCGGAATTGTGTGTATCCGCAGTTCCTTCTGCAGGTGAGAGCGATGCTGCAGTACATCTAGATATGCCTGCACTGTTATCCAGCAGCGGAGGACCACAGGGCTCAAAACAGTTGTGGTGTTTTAACGAGTAGTATTGCAGCATGACCTGCCCTGGGTTTCATTGCATAACATAAAGGGAAACCCTTCCACAAGTTATTTAGTGTGTATACCTTACCTCTGAGTAACGGAAAACACCCCAGAAATATTTTACCTGCTTGGCCCTCAGCAATTCCTTGTTTATTTTTTAATGTTTTTCTCTTTGTAAAACTGGGAGGAAGTGACTGGAAGTTTAATTCCTCATGGCTGCTTGCTGTTTGCATGATTCACTTTTTGAATCTGTAGGAATGGACTTTGCCCATCACCTTCCACTAGGTGGCGACATCCCTCTGCCCACATCACGGAGCATACTGTAACATTCACTTTCAAGCATTCAATTGAAATGTCAGGTGTCAGCTTTCGTTACATCTCTGTGGAACATGATTCTCTATTCCTGATAATTCTGATATTAGCAATTAGCAAGCAATTTTCACAATATTCAGGTGTGTGGTAAAAAAATGTTTTCAGCTTTTTAACTATTCTCTTGTCCCAATGTGACCATTGCAATGTTTTTCAGCCTATGTTCTATATCTGCTATGCTTTGGTCTTCTTTGACGATATTTGCTTAGTCCTAAATTGCACCAAAACCCAGGATTTTTACTATGCAGGGTTTGGGTAGCCCCCCTCCCCCCATGGCATCCTGGGGCATCTCTCGGCTGTGCATGGCCTTACCGTGCTTTCTGTTAACGGAGGGGGGGATTTTCTTTTATCTGTTCTTTCTGCCATTCTCTTTCTTTTATGTCTCATTTTTCTATTGTTTCTGTCAGTCATTCTGTTCTGTGTTTCTTTCTATTCTTTTCTTTGTTTATTTTTTTTTAAACTATTCTTTGTTTCTTTCTTTCGTCTGTTTGTTCTACCATTCCTTCTATCTTTATTTCTCTTCTTCCTTTTTCTTTTCTTTCTTTCTTTTCACCTCTTCTTTTTTTTCTTCCATTCCTTCTCTCTCTTTCCTGCTTCTTTTCTGTCATTTCTTTCATTCTTTTTTTTCGACTCGTTTATTCACACCATTAACCTTGGGACATGTTGAGTCTGTACTTTTCATGGACAATGCAGCCTAGTGCTGCCTAGATATTTCTGCTTAGATGCTATATAATAGCTGTTATGCTGACTTGTGCTATGCATGTTTGCTTATGCTGTTATTACTTCAACTGAATATTCATATGAATAAGAATTATGAAAAGAGGGGACCAAAACCCGAGTATAGGGCAACACGATTCGCTGTTTTAGGGGCATCCCAATCTATGAAATCTCTTGGCCAGCTCATTTACTGTTTGAGTTTTTGTCTGCCTTAAAATGTTTTCTTTGAAATTGTAGCATTATTGGTCAGTTGTAATTAATATTTGGAAATTTGGCACGAGAATATTTTATTCCAATAGGGACGAAACCCTAATAACCTGTCCAAAAGTCTCCAGAGCCAGGATACAGCTTTACCCTGGAGAATCCTGATTTGTGTTGCCCTGTTTTGTGAAACCCCAAAGTTCACGTGATATGCCTAACAGCATATGTGCGGACTTCCAGTTGCATCCCTATAGCGGCGGTACGTATCTGAATGGCTGGTGCGAATATGCACAGATAAAGAGGAGTGCACAGCGGCTAGCCTACAATTCAGGTTTCCTAGCTGCTCATTAATATGTGCAGCTAAGAAAACTGGATTGAAGGAGAGCCCATGCACGTGCTATAGGATCGCCAGAAAGGTAATACAATAGGGTGAACTTCAGGGTTTCACCTAGTGGGGAATCCCAAATATGGTTGCCCCAAGGAGGAGGAACAAAACCTGAAATAGTGAAAATCCTAGGTATTGTTCCTCTTTAAAGGGTCCAAATGTCCACTTTCGGCTGAATTTTTGAAAGTGTATACTTTCTGTGGCAAAATTAGGTCTTCAAGTTGCTGAGCTAGCATTTTTTTGTTAGCAAATGTGCATTATATGGAAGCAGTTTCCATCTGTTGCTATTGGCAATGTACACCAAGTGCAGACTGGGTGTATATTGCCGATTGCAGATAGTTGCACAGAACACTGCTGCTGGGCATGTGTAAGTGTGAGTGAGCTCCCTCACCTCAGCAGTGGCCATAGCAGCAGTGTTCTGTGTGTAAAGGACTCCCCTCTTCATGGTGCATTTTGGTACATTGCCAATAACAGATTGCAGATAGTGAAAACTGCTTCCATAAAACACACATTTGCTAACATAGGAAAAAAAATACCAGATCACCTCAGCACCCTGAGCACATTGTTTTAGCACGAAAATAATACACTTTCAAAAATTCAATTGACAGTGGACTTACCCTTCAAAACTGACAAGATATAAATTAGTGTCATACTGCCCTATTAATGAATTCTGGGACAGTTGCAAACCTGGACCAAACCTGTAGCATGTCCATTGCTGGCAAACTGAGGGTTTCTTCAACGTTAATGGTTTACAGCAGGTCTTACCATCTCCATTTTCTGGATCATGCAAGTCAATGTGGCAGGGCAGCAAGCATACTTTTAGGGGGTTGCAGACACCTGGGGGGTCTGATTGCAGAGCAGAATAACAGGTGCCGTGCCAACAGAATATCATGAGGCTTAAAAAATATCTGTAGTTAAATCAATAATTCTTAGTGACTGACACTAAAGGGTGTCCATCAGCTATGAAAAGAAGTCCTTTCATAGAATAACAAGATATAGTGTAATATGTGTAACATGAATTTAACAAGCATTTTTAGTTTTATGTATCATCTTAGAAATCACCTGACCCTTTTATTCTTTGTTTTTTAGGTAGAGTGTCAGGATCTTCAATACAGGCTCCTGTCTGGACTGAAACCTTACAAGAGTCTGGCAATGTTAGCGCTTAATTTTGCCAGAGAAATCAAAACTTTTTCTGTATGAGCTATATTTTGCACAGAAATGATGAGCTTTATTATGTTTATTATGTTATGTTTATTGTACTTCATCCTTTTGGGATTATTTAAAGAATACCATATATGTTTGTGCAGAAAACTGAAGGAAATATTGTTGGACCATAATTTGTATATTCAAGGCTACATATTAGTAGTCTTTGTTCTGTTTGCATTTACAATTATTCTCCAAATATAAGTGATTCATTTTGGTATTTTTTATAATTACTTTTTGTATGTTCTCTCATTAATAATAAACATGCCTAAGCGAAAATTGAAAAGTACACATTAAAGCGAACCAAAACCCACTGAACTTGTGAAATACATTTGGCCAAAGCCCCTGCCTATATTCCCTTCTAGGACAATTCGAAAAGCGAAATTATCCATTTCTAGCTCTACACTTTAAGTACACTTTTTTTTTTATTTTTTATTTTGCTGTCCCTGAATGTGAAGTGACAGGCGACCAGTCACTGCATAGGTGTGGCAATGACCTCATTGCCATAGAAAACACAGTGGCAATGAATGGAGGAGGCGGAGCTTTACAACTAAAACAGTTATCTGGGGTTAGAGTAAAGTAGGAGCAGTTAAAATTGGAAAACGTACCAATTCAGAGGATGCTAGTCAAAAAATTGAGTTTTGGTCCGCTTTAAGTGGACCAAAACCTGGAAATTTTACTATCTTGGGTTTTGGTCACTGGTCCGGGGCTATGTGAAACCCCCGATCACAAAACTTATACAACTGCCGACATTTGCACGGGTGCACTGACAATCAACGCACTCACTAGCTTCTCTGAGCTGACTAGAGGTCTCATCGGCTAAGGGCCAAATGGAGCCAAGAGCATCGTCAGCCACATAGCCTTCAGCTAGGGACATGTCGGCACCGGCCATTTTACAAATGCCTGGCACAGGAGCATGTGCATGGCTAAAGGTATATCAGAGTGCGGCCACAGCCCACACATGCACAGCTGAATCAGGGATTTGGACAAGTTATAGATCCCAGGGTTGCTTTTGATCCATGTTAAAGTGATCTGTAATTTAAAAAAAAGTGAAAAACTCATGCACAGAGCATACTGTAATACATACTTGCTCGAGTAAACCCACAAAATGTGATCTTATGCTCGACATGCTGGTGTTTGCTGAATAATAACACAAATTGTCTGTCTATTCAACAAAAAAGATGTGGCAAAGCTCTGATTGGTCAAGGAAGGGAAGCCCTCCCCGAGAAATTTATGTACAGAAAGTCATTGAAATCTTGAGAGGAGATCATAGATTGACAGCATATAGGAAAGCCATGTATTCTTAGTGTATATCCCGTCCCATTCTGAAAGATATCCTTACACATGGGTTATTCATCTTCAGATGTCACGTGACTGCAGAGCAGAAAAAGTGGCCCCTCCTGGCCTATATATACCGAGGCACCTCCCACAGAACCCCAGATTTTCTCTGCAGTCGCAGACTGCCAGGACAAGAAAGTGTCTCTCTCTTTTCAGGCAGGTGAGCGGGGACCTGTTGAGCTATTCCCCACCCGATTCTGTTCTTGTTTTACTGCCTCCCAGCCTCAGCTGTTGCGTTCGGGTGACGGTAGACAGCACCATATTTAGGTGCCAAGGAGCTAGGCCCCACCAAAGGGTAGACGGTTTAGGCAATGGTGAGCCTTATGGGATGCCCTGCCTGCATTTGTGCCTGTCATTCCCTTCCCTCTATAGTGGTTCCCAGACCGCTGTCTCCCTTCGTTCTTCTGTGTCTCTCAGGGAAAAAGGGGGGGGGGGGGTGTTCCTTGTATCTGAGGTATCCTGTATTGCGTGGCACCTTTAATTCTAGGCTCCGGCTTATGTGGAGCGCTTTAGAAATGATCCCTGTCTGTTGGTTGCACTGGTGTTCTTATTCCCAGTATGTCACACACCCCGCTTCCGAATATTCATGACACTTGGGTAACTGTCCTGTAGAAGGCGATCTTGCAGAGATGACATGAAAAAAAGGACCCCTCCCGGTCCATAAATATCTGAGACCTCCCACCATTCCCCAGTCTTTCGTCTCTGCAGTCGGCGAACAAGTCAGAAGATGGTTGTCTCTTCCTTGCAGGTAGCCGGGGTAACCCCCCGGCCTTTTGTTTCTATTTCTGCCTGAACCTTTTTAAATTTAAACTCTAGCAGTATGCCTCCCGGCCTAGGCTGAAGGTCCAGGCAATGGTAGGCTGCACCTTATGGTGTATATGGGAGCTTGCTCCCCCGTGAAACCCCATACAAAGGGGTAGGCGGTGTCTGGGTTGGTGATACCGGCTTGGGATGCCCCATCCCTCTTACCCTTTCACCTATTGGTGTGAGTTCTCCCCCCTACTGTGTCCCTCTGTGCCCCTTGGGGGGGGGGGGGGCTTTTCTCCTGTGGGTTGTTTTACTTTATTTGGGGGAAAAGGTGTGTGGATTGTGTGTGTGTGTGTTTGTATGTGTTTTTGCGGCCGTTGTTGCTGGGCCGGTTTCACTTTCAACAGGTGCAGTTAAGGAGGGGGCGGGGCCGGGCGCTCGGCGTGCTCGTTGTGGCCCGTCCACCCCCCGGTGAGGCTGGCTTTTCGCAAGCACTCTTTCCGGCCTCGCTGCCTGCTTTGCTGCTCTCCCTCTCATTCCCTTTCTGCTGTGAGGGTTGCCGGTCGCTGCTTTGCTGCGGTGAGTGGATTTTATTTATTTATAACTGTCTTATATGGTGGGTGATGTGCATGTTGACACTTATGTCCTCATGTCTTCTAGGTGGGATCCCTTCTTTTGAAGTTTTAAAGAGGGAGTTCCCCCGGTCCTAGGGTGCCTTAGAGTTTAATTTGGGGTTTCCAAAAAAAAATAGCGTAAATCCCTCTGGTCATTGTGACTACATTAAAATCACCATATGGAGGCTTCTCAGGATACCGGGCTTGAGCTCCCCTTGGGGCAACCCCGGCAGTGTGTGGGTTGTGGGGCATCCCTTGCAGGGGATAATGTACTTGTTTGCATAACTTGTGCTCAGCGGGCCATAACGCAGCGGTCGCGGGCCCAGGCGTCTGGGTCCGGGGTCCCAGCCTCATCTCCTTCCCCACCCTGCCTTATCCGTACCCCTAGTGATGTTGTCACAGGTGGGGAGTCACAATCTGATGTATGTGCCAGACTGGCTAATATTGAGAAATTGATTTCTGGCTCTGTTGCCAGAAAGGCCTCGGCTAAGCGAAAGCATTTGTCTCCAGCCGCGCCGGCCTTTGAGTTTGATGATTATGATTTTCTTGACTGGTCTGATTATTCCCCGCTAGAAGAGGGGGAATTATTTGAGGATTCTGAGGGTTCTGACAATCAGCAGTTTGTTGGTGCTGATACTGAGCAAGGGCAGGGGGATGCAGGTCTTGGCTCACCTTTTTGAGGTTCTGGCAATTTCTCCTCCTGAGGAGGCCGCTCCTCAAAAAGGGGAATTCTTTGGGACGTCCAAGCCGTGCCTGGAGTTCCCAAATCAAAAGCATTTTGATGGCATTATTCTTAAGGAATGGGAGAAGCCTACTCGGCTTTCAGGTATTCCTCAAGGTTGGGATAAAAAGTATCCCCTTTTGACTCTTCTATCGCAGGGATTGCCAGTTCAAGTCCGATCGGACAATCGGATGGCGATCGCTTACATCAATCACCAAGGAGGAACTTGCAGCAGGAGTGCCCTCAGGGAGGTATCTCTGATCCTTGTTTGGGCAGAGAGCAATGTCCCATGCATCTCAGCCATTTACATCCCGGGAGTGGAGAACACGAAGGCGGATTCCCTGAGCAGGAGATCCTCTCGCCGAGGAGAATGGTCTCTCAGTTCCAAGGTATTCCAGTCCCTTTGTCACAAGTGGGGGACTTTGGAGGTGGATCTTTTTGCCTCTCGTCACAATCACAAGCTTCCTGCCTTTGTGTCTCTGTCTCAGGATCCCCTGGCCCTGGCAGTGGATGCCATGTCCCTGGCGTGGAGGGAACTGGGGTTTCTGTACCTGTTCCCCCCCTTCTCCATGGTGGGCAAGGTGGTGCGCAAGCTAACTCTAGAAGGGGCACCAGCAATTTTGGTGGCTCCAAGGTGGACAAGACGAGTGTGGTTCGCAGACGTCGTGCGGCTGACAGTACATCAGTTTTATCTGCCTCTTCTTCCGGATCTTATCACCCAGGTTCAGCTACGCTACCCCAATTTACCAACGCTGGCTTTGATGGCGTGGCTGCTGAAACCTCCATCTTAAAGGAGGAAGGTCTTTCTGATGCGGTGGTTCAGACTCTTGTTAGAGCTAGGAAGAGATCTTCCTCTAACGTCGACTATAGGACTTGGAGGTCTTATATTAACTGGTGCGAGGCTAGGGCCTTGCCTTGTAGGGTGTTTTCTATTCCCAGAATTCTGGAGTTTCTTCAACATGGTCTGGACTCGGGGTTCCAGCTTAGTTCTTTGAAAGGGCAGGTTTCTGTGTGCGGCATCCTAGAAAGCCCTTGCTGCCGGTTTGGGATTTAAACTTGGTTCTGTCGGCTCTCCAGGGGCCTCCTTTTGAGCCGGTGCATGATATTGCTCTTTCTCTGCTCACTCAGAAAGTTGCCTTTTTGGTGGCTATTACCTCTGTTCGGCGTGTGTCTGAGTTGGCGGCCTTGTCTATTCAGGCTCCTTACTTTGAGAGGCACCTGGACAAGGTAGTTTTCCGCTTTAAGCCGGATTTCCTTCCTAAGGTTTTTTCCGCCTTCCACCTCAATCAGGATGTTGTTCTTCCTTCCTTGTGTTCTAAGCCTATTAATGACAAGGAGAGGCCCTTACATTCTTTGGATGTGGTTCGATGTGTGAAATATTATTTGGTGGCTACTTCTCCTTTTCGTAAGACGGACGCCTTTTTCGTGGTGCCCTCCGGGCCCAGGAAAGGTCTGGTGCCCGCTAAGTCTTCCATTAGTAAATGGATTCGACAGGCCATTGTTGGGGTCTATTCTGCCAAGGGGAAGGTTCCCCCTTTTCGTGTTACTGCTCATTCTACTCGTGCTGTTGGAGCATCTTGGGCTTTTCAGCATCAGGCTTCTGTTGAACAAGTTTGCAAGGCTGCTACTTGGCCTTCTGTTCATACTTTTTCTAAGTTTTATAAGGTTGATGTGCGGGCCTCAGCGGATGCTGTTTTTGGCTGCAAAGTTCTGCAAGCTGCAGTAGTTTAAGTTTGCATTATTTCCTTTTTGGGATCCCCACCCATTATGTGCACTGCTATTGGATGTCCTGAAGTGTCATGAATATTCGGAAGCGGGGTGTGTGACATACTGGGAATAATACCATTTGTGATTACTCACCTGTAAAATGGTTATTACAAGTAAGTCACACACCCCGCTTCATCCCGCCCTTTTACAGGTGAGTAATCACAAAATGGTATTTTTTTGCTCACATCTGGAGACGTCTTGTCTCAGACCAGTGGATTCAGGAGGTAGTCTCCTCCGGTTACAAGATAGAGTTTATAGCCTGGCCGCCCCCAAGATTCACATATTCACGGGTGGCTCAGGAACCTCTGTCAGCTCAGTGTCTGTGCTTGGCTGTCCAAAATCTACTGGAATTGGGGGTCATTTGCCCGGTCCCTCTGTGGGAAAGGGGCAGGGGCTATTATTCCAATCTTTTCACTGTTCCAAAAAAGGATGGATCAGTCGGGCCTATCCTGGATTTAAAGCTCCTCAACAAATTTGCCAGATTCAGGCACTTTCGCATGGAGACTCGTGCGTTCTGCCACAAATTCCCTTCGTCCAGGGGACTTCCTGGCCTCTATAGACATCAAAGATGCTTACCTTCATGTGCCCATTTTTGCAGGCCAGCAAAAATTTCTCAGGTTCGCAGTGGAAGACCAGCATTACCAGTTTGTGGCTCTGCCATTCGGTCTTACCTCAGCTCACCAAGGTGCTGGCAGGAGTTATGGCGCTGTTGAGATCTCAGGGTATTCGCATTCTTCCTTATCTGGACGACATTCTCGTAGTTTCCCAAATTTTGCAACAAACAGAGTTGGCTGTTCAGAAAGTGGTATCCACTCTGGAAGGAGACAGGGAAGATTTGGGAAACCAAACATTTCCAGAGTACAGCTTTTTCTGGGATTGACTCTGGATACCAGGTCAAGGTCTTTCTCCCTCAGCTGAAGATAGAGGGTCTTCAGGCACAGCTCCTTCTGTCTTGCTCTCATCCGTCCATCAGACAGGCAATGCAGTTGGTGGGTCTGATGGTGTCCAGCTTCGAGGCTGTCCCTTACGCTCAGTTTCACATGAGGCCTCTCCAGGTTCATCTCTTGTCAGTATGGGATCGGGACCCTGGATCAGGTGTTTGTTCTGTCACCTCTGGTCAGGAGGTCTCTAGTGGGCAGAGGTGCTAGTGGGCAGATCCTTTCTGACTCCCTGCTGGGAGGTGGTCACCACGGATTGAGGTTAGTGCTTTACCAGCTGACCATGCACCTTCGGGGTCTGGCGGTTCAGATCCGCTCAAACAAGACAGGGGTTGTTTACATCAATCATCAGGGAGGAACCAGGAGCAAGAGGGCTCTAAAGGAAGTATCCCTGATTCTGTCCTGGGCAGAGGACAATGTTCCCTGCATATCAGCGGTGTACATTCCGGGAGTGGAGAATCTGGAAGCAGACTCTCTGAGCAGGGGGGCCTCTTGCATGAGCAAGTGGTCCCTCAGCAACAGGGTGTTTCACTCTCTGTGTCTCTGCTGGGGCCAGCCGGATGTGGATCTCTTTGCGTCACGCCACAATCACAAGCTTCCAGCCTTTGTATCCCTGTCACAGGATCCACTGGCCCTGGCAGTGGATGCTCTGGCAATGTCCTGGGAGAGCTTTCAGCTCCTTTGTTTTTCCCCTGTTTCCTCTGCTGGGCAAGGTGTTGTGCAAAATAGCCCAGGAGGGAGTGCCAGCCATTCTGGTGGCCCCGTGTTGGCCAAGAAGAATTTGGTTTGCAGAAATCGTACAGTTGGCAGTAGATCAGTTCGTCCTGCCCCTGGTGCCAGACCTGCTCACTCAGGGGCGGCTTCGTCACCCCAATCTACAAGTGCTGGCTTTGACGGCCTGGCCGCTGAAACCTCAATCTTGATGGAAAAGAGATTGCCGGCCTCTGTAGTTAATACCATGATCAGAGCTAGGAAGAAGTCTTCCTCTACCATTTACTACAGGGTTTGGCGTGCTTACATTGACTGGTGTGAGTCTAGGTCACTTCCATGTCGAGTGTTCTCTATTCCCAGGATATTGGAATTCTTACAAAATGGCTTGGACATGGGTTTTCAGCTTAGTTCACTGAAAGGTCATGTTTCTGCTCTGGCTGTTTTCTTCCAGAGATCTTTTGCTCAGCATCATCTGGTTAAGACTTTCTTTCAAGGTGTTACTCATTTGCATCCTCCACGCAAGCCCATGTTACCTGTTTGGGATTTGAACCTGGTTTTCATCCATCTTTGTGCCTTGTCTGCCCCTTTTATCCTCTTCCTACTAGTACTTTTTGGTTCTCTGTCTTAGATCTTGTCCACAGCATTTTGTATTGTCTTCTGGTGCAAAAGGGAGCCCCCACTCCTTTTTGATCTAGAGTCTGCATGCTTGGGGGACAGGACCCCATGCCAGACTTTGGTCTGTCATAAAACATAAGGTCTATAAAAAAAAAACACAGGCAGGTAAAAGTGCAGAAAGTGATTGCACAACAGCACAAGGTGCAGGTGTGTGATAGAATGGCTCAATGCAGGGAATGTGGCAAGCAGGTGACCCTGGGGATCATCTGTATACTTACAGCCTTTACTTAATAATAGGTTAATAGGAAATGGGTTGCCATCCCTAGACAGTTTGTGCATATATTTAATATTGCTCAGAAGCACTGTAAAGAAACACTGCATAATATACATGGGGCGGCTAACAGTGTACTAGCCTAGTAATCGCTGATCTACATTATGTTGCTGTACTAAAGACGGGTAATTGGTGGATTAAGGGTCTTATTTATAATGTGCACCTTTTAGCATCATTTTTGTGGCTATAGCGCCAGTTTCGGAGTGCCGGCATTCCCATCTCATTTGGTGCTGTGCTCTGCTAGCACCAATGTAGTACAGACACTGTGCGGAACGCTACCAATTAGCTTTGATTGTTGCACTTAGATATTGGCCGGCCTATGTCAGCGCCTGTTGGACCCATCTCCCGATTATCTGTGCACCACTTTGTACTGCCGTTGTACTGCTCTCCACAGCATATTTACAAAATGTTTCCTCCTTGAAATCTTTGGCGCTATATTTTTATGCCACTGGTCGGCATCTTTTCATTACAGTTACGAGAAGTCACTGCCGGGGACAACTTTACAATGCGTTAGGCTGCGTTTTAGTTGTTGGTGTAGTGTCCAAATTACACATTAATCAAAAGAAGCCATTAAAATCAATTATTCTAAGCAGACAGCACGTCCTGCTCCAGACATAGTCCTTACATGTGGGTATACCTACGCCTTCAGCGCCGTGCACTGCAGTATCATGAAGATAACAAGCTCCTCCCGGCCCTACATATACCGAGGGACCTCCCACAAATCCCCAGATTTCTCTGCAGTGCTGAACTGCGAAGACATGAAGTATCACGCTCTCGCAGGCGAGCGGGGCTTTACAGCCCGAGGCCCTGCGGGACTATTTCCACCCGTCCTCTCTGTGAAAGAATATGCCTCCCAGCCTGGGCTGCGTTGGTCGGGTGAAGGTAGGCAGCACCTCGTGTGCTTAACGGAACCATGCTCCACCGTAATCCCCCCACCATAGGGTAGGCGGTTTAGGCTGATGGTGAGCCTCTAGTGGATGCCCCTCCCGCATTATTGCCCCGTACCCCGGGTAGTGCTGGACCCTGTGTAAAGGGTCGCCATCCTCCCTCATTCCCCAACTAGTTAGTGGGAAAAGAAAGGGGGGGTATGTGTGTGGTGGTCCCTGTGTACCAGTATTTCACGCTTATGGCCTTATTTCTACCCTTCATTAACATTGAAATGTCAGAGCCGCGCTGCTTGCTCTTTATTTGGTTTTCGGCTACCGCCGTATGTCTTGTGCACAGTTTGCGGCGTCGTCTAGATGCTGTGGCGCCTTTTCCTTACTAGTCGTAACGTTTTTTCTACAAATCCTTAAGCGTGTGATTGTATCCTTGCTTTGCCGTTACCTCAGAGCTTCGCGCTCTCCGGAGTGGGCGGGGACTTGAATTGGCGCGCTCCGCGTCACGGCCGAGCATCGAGCCCGCCCTTCGAGGTTCGCTGGGCGCCATTTTGCTGATCTTTGCGCGCGCGTGGTGGCGGTTTCCCTCCTCCCTTGGTCTGTAAGTGCTCTTGCGGGTGACTCCTTTTTATATGTTTTCCAGCTGCGCATGGCTCTGACACCCATTCTTCTCCTTATGTCTTTCAGACGCTAAGATTCCGGTGGCATCCTCCGGCCTGATATATATCTGAAACGGGCTCACTTTTATATTCTCCCACATTCCTAGCGGGTCTTGGGGCATCCGGGGTCGCTTATAGCATAAATCCCTGCTGGCATATTGCTTTGATAATCACCATATGGAGGCATCTCAGAATTATGTGTCCGGGGTCCCGCGGGGACAAGACTGGCTGTGTACTGCGTGGGGACCACCCCACGCTGACGCTGACAGAGCACGGGTCTGCGGACCGTGTGCTGAACAAGCACTGGCCCTGCAATCAGGTTTACCAGTGGCTGCATCTTGCTTCAATACACCTGTCTCCCCTTGTTTAAATCTCACTCCTGATGAGTCGCACTTGAGCGGGGATGACCAGCAGGTGGTGCCGCGCAGGCTACCTACGGCTGAGCAGGTGATGCCTGGTTGGCGGAACGCTTGGGCGCTGGAAAGAAGCGGTCCCTGACGCTTCCTGGTTCTATGTTTTCCAAGCAAACTGAAGAGTCTGCTGCTATGCAGGTCCTCGATCCTTCGGATGAAGGTGGACTGTTTTCAGGTTCCGGTTCCTCAGACGAGATACCTTGGACCCGTGATAATTCTGGCCCTGGTTCCTGGGGCCGATGTGACACTGATAAATTACTTATAAAGATCTTTGGAGTACTGTCCATCTCTCCTCCGGGAGAGTCTCCTAAGCCCAAGAGGGAGAGTTTCCACACGGCGACGCCGCGCTTGGAATTTCTGGAGCAGGATCATTCCAGGCTCTTATATCTAAGGATTGGGAATCACCTTGTGAACTTACAGGAGTTCCGGGGGTCTGGGGTTGGAAGTACCCTTTTCCCCCTGATGTGGTTGGCTGCTAGTCAGCCCCTCCCGAGGTGGATGCACCTATTATTGGGGTTGCTAACCCTCCCTTCATGACAGCCTCTACTCATCGTACCCTTCGGGATGCTGAGGACCGGCGCATTGACAGTCTGGCTTCCCACAGCTTTTCGTGTGCAGGGACGGCTCTGCGCCCGGTCTGTGCCGCGGCCGTCACTGCGGTGACCGCCAGGACCCTTCTTAGGAAGATACTTGACCACCAACCGGAGGATCTCCCTTGGGAGGTCTTTAAGGCACTGTCTGATTGTGATGTTTTTGTGAGTTTATTCTCTCAGCGATGGATGAAACTGTTAAAATGTGCACTAGAACCTCGGTTCTTGTGGTGGCTATTCGCGCCTGCTTGGCTGCGACAGTAGAGGGCTGACAATGATACTAAAACGGCTCTTACTGGCCTTCCCTTTAGAGACGACGCTTATTGGGGCCCGGTTGGACCTTTTGGAAAAAAGGAGTAAGGCACCCTCGAGCAGAAGGCTGTCTCGGCCTCCCAGGGCAGGGACACCCCTCCCCTTCCCTACGTTAGTGTCAAGCACGAACTAGAAGTGTGCTTCCAATTTTTTGGAATGGAGAACTGCCCCGGGGGGGGGGCAGGCAACGCCCTGGGTCCTCCGACTGTGCGAAGTCCAAATCTGCCGAAACCGCACAAGCATGAAGGGACGCCCTCGCCTTGTTGGGCGAGTGGACTGCCGCAGCACTGGGCTCCTATCGCAGGGCGCCATGCTTCTTTCAGGTTGTTACAGGAGGTAGTCCCCCTGGATGCAGAATGGAGTCTGCTGGGTGGTCCTTTTTCTAAGGTTATCAGGGTTCTTCTAGTCCCTGTTTTCCCTTCGGGAGTTGAGGAAGGCCGAGTTTGGTGTGTAGGGTCTGGGCTCTCTTACAGGTTGGCCCTTGACCTGTGATTGCATCCACTTTACCCTTCCCCTCCGGGATGAAGCAGTCTGACCCAGGTTGGCATTCTGGGGCCTAGCATTTATACCTTTACAGGCAGTTTCTACATGGTATCTACCTGTTGGGCCGCAGGCGCTCTAGTCCAGTAGACCTCTTGATGCATGTGAGGATTTATAATCCCTTTTTAGTCCCCTGTGCCTTCAGGACACCTAGGCCACTTCCAGCCAGTGTTGAAGGTCCAACTCTGCGCATTGGGGTATTGTTTTGGTTCCTCTCCTGCTCCCAGATGACTCACCAAGGCGAGTATGGGAGTGGTGTCTTGGACGTGCCCGTGTGGCGGCCGCGCTAGGTTCTACTTTATTGTCCTTCTTTGCTTCCTATTTTTGCATCAGGCCGTGTTGGCTATTGACTTGTGGCTCCTTTGGAAGTCCTGTGGATTGGTGCTCAGGCACATCACTTACTTAGTGTTCCCCGGTTCAGTATCCCCCTACGGGGTGGCATTTAGATTGGTTCATGTTAGAACCTTCCTTCTGCTAAATGTGGACTTGTTATGGAAAGGGCCTTGCCCTCTTTGATGTCACACTTCCTTTACCTTGCAGCTGGTGGGCCTGTTGGTGGCAGCCCAGATGCTGTCCCTTATTCTCAGGAGCCCTTGGGCCCTGCGACACCTTAGGTTACTTATCCTGGACAGGGTTCCAGCACCCCTGGAACTAGGTCAGTACGCTCCCCCTCGTTACGGGGGTTCCTTTTGAGGTTGTAAATTCAAGGAAGATGTCGGGGACCATTCCTTCCTTCTCTCTTCTCCCTGTAGATGGTCATCATGGGTACCAAGTCTTGCAGGTGGACTGGGGGGTCTTATTTCTCCTGAAATCCCCCGTGGTTCCTAAAGGGGTCCCCTTAGGGGATCCATCTTCATACGGTTTTTTGGTTGACACATTGAGCCTTTGGTGGGCTCTAATTTGCTGGACTACTCCTCTTCAGGGCTTGTCCTTTTTGGGGACTCTCGCTCAGTCTGAGGACAGTGGCTTGTCCCTTTTTATCTGTGAAGGTCTCGGAACAGGTTGACCCTTCAAGAAGGTTCCGGTTCGGTTCTAAGTGGGGGTTTACATCCCTTGCACTTCATTGGTATTAGCTTGGCTGGTTGTCTTAACGTGGCAGGAGGTTCTATTTTAGTATCTCACTGAGTCCCTACTGGTGTGGCCCTGTGGGGCCCCGTTGCTATTACAGGGACTCTGTCCTGGGTTATTGTCCCAGGACTCTCTGGCCTTGGTCATGAGGGCCTAGTATTGCTTCTGTCAGGACATTATATTCTATATGTCTTAACTTCTTTCACCCTGCCAGGCGGGGTTCTGCATAAGTTTGCAGTAGAAAGGGAGAACCGTTATGCCGGGGGCCCTGGGTGGCCCAGCGGGGCGTGGTTCGCAGATTTTCTGCTGAAGACAGTCGTACTGTATGCCCTCTCAAGAGGGCTGTTCTGCCTATTCAGGCTCCCTACTACGTCGCCCTTACCTACAGGCCTTTTAGGCGATTGGTCGGTTGGCTTTTCACCCTATTGGAGATGGGTATCTCTGGGTGTCTTTTCTCTATTGGAGGGCTAGGCCTAGCTCCCTCCTCTTCTTCTCCCTTTTCTGCCGGCTATGTTGGAGTATGCTCTTCTAGTCTGCTTTGCTTGGACTAGCTCTCTTTCCTGCGGGATGTTCCCTATCCCTGGGTCCTAGGATTATTATAGCACGGTTGAAGTTGGCTCCCCAACTCAGTGCTCTGAAGGTTTCAGGGCTCGCCCTGTTCACCTACTGCAGAAGTCTAGTTCAATCTTCTGTGTTGCGCATTCCTCAGGGGTTGCTCAGGTGCATTCCCCAGGGAATTCTATGCTCCCTTTTTGGGGGGTTACTTATCCGGATGCCCTGCTAAGGGTTCCCTTGGGTCTTATTCAGGTTCTTGTCTGAACTGTTCCTTCCCTCATATCGCTATTCTGGGGTGGTTGCTTCAGTCAGAAATGTGCCACAAAGGATGGCTCTGTTAGCGGTCCTAGTCATTATATATATATTATATATCTGTACACCATGAGGTGAGGGTGTTCCGCCTTACGCCGAATTGGGTCCAGGCGGTGTTCTTATTCTCCTTTAGTCCAGACCCGGCGGTCTCTGGGCTATTGTCTGGCTTACTCTGAGCGAAAGGGATCTGTATCCCTCATCAGGTGTTGGAAATTCCTGGCCTTTCTCTTGTCCCTGGTAGGGATTATGCCCCTTGGGGCTTATAGGTTTCTCCATCCTTATGTACAAGATCTGATTGCTAACACAGGTGTAGGTGCCCTTTGGCTTGGTCCTGCTCAGTCGCCTTGTTCCTCTGAGCCTAAAGTAAACATCTCGGCTCTTCCTGAGCCTTGTTAGCGTTGTTTTTCAGTATTCCTGCTGGTCTCGCCTGAGACCTGGGTTCATATTCTCAGATGGGGAGATCTCTAAGGTTGCCATGGCTGCCCCCTTTTTTTCCAGTAGCATGGTTAGGCTGTTACTCTGGCCTACTCGTTAGAGGAAGATCATTCTTCTCTCTTGGTTTTTGCTCTCTTACTACTTGTGCTTGGCTTGGGCCTTTCAGCACTAGGTTCTGTTGAGCAAGCTGGCTAGTCCGCTGCTTGTGTTCCGTTCTGCCTTTACAAGAATTCAAAGGCTGTGGTTAGAGCATTGCTCTCGTTGCTCTTGGTAGCATGGTTAAGGTGACAGCACTTTTATGGTTGTCTGTGCCTTTTTTCTCGGGGATCCCACCCTACTTATGGACACTGCTATTGGATGTCCCACATGTAAGGACTATGTCTGGAGCAGGACGTGCTGTCTGCTTATAATAATACAACTCTGTGAAGTACTCACCTGTAGAGTTGGTATTATATGCAGACAGCACGTCCTGCTCCACCCCACCCTGATTCACCTTGTTCTGGATCCCCTGTGTGGTGATTATTATCTTGGATATTATTGCCAGTCTCTGGGTGGTTGTTTTCCTCCTGGCTTCTTCTCTCACTGCTTGTCAATGCTGGGGATTTGTGGGAGGTCCCTCGGTATATGTAGGGCCGGGAGGAGCTTGTTTTCTTCATGATACTGCAGTACACGGCCCTGAAGGCGGAGGTATACCCACATGTAAGGACTATGTCTGGAGCAGGACGTGCTGTCTGCATATAATACCAACTCTACAGGTGAGTACTTCACAGAGTTGTATTTTTGTAACCCCCCCCCAAAAAACCTATTTTGCCCCATTTAGGTCCTGTGTTTCAATTATTTACAAATCACAATGCAAGTCCTGTACAAATAAATGTGTTTAATATTAATTAAAAGCATAAACACATTAGTCCAGTTCTGCCCATTGTGCTCTATGGAATGTTGAGCTACAGGGCCAGGTTTCATCTGGAGCTGCTTCAACCAGGGTGTCCGGCGCTGTATCATTCTTGGCACTAGTGTTTAATAAGACTAGCTGGCAGCTGCTTCTTTCTTAAATCCCATGCTGAGTGTTGCTGGGGCCTAAAAAGTGGCACTGACGCTTTGTAAATAGTTTCCTTTAACCCTTTAAATGCCAAGCACGTAGTTTCTACGTGGTTGCTTCTCCTACCGTTAAGTGCCAAGCACGTAGAAACTAAGTGCCTGGCATTTCCCCCTAACAGTTAAGAAACAGAAAAAAAAACACTTACCTCTGGTATCCCTGTGAAGCTGGGGGTCCCCTCTTCCTGGGGGGGCATCCGATCCCCCCCCCATCGTCCTCCGTCTTCAGGGGGGGGGCCCGAAACCCCGCTGTCAGTACCTCCTCGCCCGATTCCTCCGCGCCGTCTTCTCTTCACCGGGGCGGTCCGATCCCCCCCCCCCGGGCTCCGCAGGCTTCGGGTGAGGACCCTCTTCCGGGTCCTCACCGCTTCTGAGTGAGCGGCGCGGGACAGCGACGTGGGACCCAGGATCGGAGGTGAGTACAGTAAAAAAAAAAAATGTCTTTTTTTTTTAACATCAGTGTCCGTGTCATTTTTTACTTTTAACCCCTTGTGAACTGGCAATATACCCCTATACCAGTTCACAAGGCTGGGGGGATGGCAAGTCACCTGCACTAGCGGGTGACTTGCCATTAACCCCCATTACCTGCCTCCCCAAAGGCCAGGGGGGGGCAGAAGAGCCTGGGCCCGCGGGCATGTAGCCTGCAGGGCCAGGGGCCACAAAAGCTGCCCCCTGTGCCCTGTTTCTACAAGCCCTGCATAGCTGGTCCCTGGCTGGTTACTTTGGGTAAGGGGGACCCCACGTCAATTTTTTTTTTATTTTTAAGGGTTTTTAACCCTTAAAATTCCCCCCAAAAAATGCCCCCCCATGTCATTTTTTTTTAAAATTAACCCTTTGTGTTCTGTCATCCAGCAGCTATAAAAAGGCTTCTAGCAGGTGAGCAGAAGCCAGTGATCGCCGAGGGAAATCGGGATGCTCCGCTGTGTGAAACCCCCCTGGACGCCCTTACCTTCTCCCCGTTCCAACGGCGCATGCGCGGGCCGCCGCCTCTCGCGCACCCGCCGTTTGTCCCTGTAAGAGGGACGCGCGAGAGGCGGCCTCAGCTTGTCCGTCAACGGTGAGGTGAGTTTCCCAGGCTTTGTTCTATGTCCTGCTGTGTAAAACCCCCCAGAAAGCCGGTATTCACTCACTTTGCCTCGGTCCAATGGCGTATGCTTTCGTCCAGTGACAGTTGTTAGCCGTGACAATGTCATTCAGCAAATGCCTCTCAATCGCTTTTATGGGGAGCACAAACATTTGCATCCCCTGCGGCTCTCGCTCTCCTCTGCCCCAGCCTATCTGAATGGCCAGGGTGGGAGCGTGCACAGAACCAGAGGATGCCGTATCTTACACTTCCCATTGAAAACAATGAGAACCATTTGCCTAATGACATCCCGGACATGTGCCATTGGAACTGGGAACAAGTAAACTTTACCAATGCTCTGGGGGCTTTCACACGTTGGGACAGCCCAATTTGGGAAGGCCAGAGACCGACCCTGGAATGTTTTAGGCTTAGCTGGTTTTTGTTCCACATTAAACTGACACTTGCACAGAGGACAGCTCTCACAAAAATGACCATCTTACCAAGTTTATAAAACATCCTGATAAAACTTTATTTTTATTTTTGACAATGTAAACCCTATTATGAATAGATTCTTCTGAAAGGTCTAGAGCAGGGCTTCCAAACCAGTGGTGTTATTACCACCAGTAGTACTTAACAAGGATGCAGACTGACCTGTACCACAACCTGATCTGCTGCAGTCAATAGTTTACCCACTCTGGATTTAGTACAAAAGTTTTCCAAATGCTGATAAAAATGTGTGTGCATTTGTGTTTCATGCACTTTAAATGCTTTTGAGTGAATTATAACAAAGGTGGTACTTGATATACTGCAGTTAGAGAATGAAAAGTGGTACATGATAAAAAAAAGGTCGGGAAACCCTGGTCTAGGGTCTCTCTTAATACATTAAGTTGTCCATTAAGTGAGAGGTGAAAAGGGACAACAAGTTTGAAGGCCTCTTATATAACCAATCTTCAGAGCTAAAGAATGATGGGTATGGGGAGAGTAAGGTTGACTCATGAAAGGCTCAAATAAAGCAACGGTTGCACCCTTTTCATACTGTGGTCAAACATTTTATTATGGCCAAGCTGTTGCTCAGTCACCACAGAATATGATTTAAAATTCCTAGAGATCCTAAAAAAAAATCAGATCACAATAATAGGATGACCAGATCTCCCTGTTGGTGGTGCAACCACAATAAAACTACCCTATGCTGTCTATGGTTCAGAATGTGAAGAAAATTAAATATGACAAATTACCTTCCTCCTGAATATAGATCTGGAGTACTTTTCTAGAAAGTGAGATAGTCTGGCCCTTTTAACAGTGGCTACAATGAAAAAATGTCTTCAGTCATTAGGCTTTATTAAAGAAGACCCTGAGAAACTGCTATTAGAGAATTGGTTTGATACCACAATCCTTAAAAAGTTAAATCTAACTAACGTGTAACTTAATTGCTTTGGGGACGGGTTAGTACAAGGGACAAAACATACTGTTTGGGTAAGTGGGGGAGGGTGATGGGTTGTTTTTTTTTTAATATTTGGGTGTAGTCTTGCATTGAGTTAAAAAAGGAGAAGAAATGTAGAGACATTTAGACATATTATGAGCATGACTATAGTCTGCAGTGTTAACACTTTCTTATCATTTGATATGATACAGTTTTTTTCCTGCTTACGTCTGTAGTTCTCACTGCAATTATATTAAGCTGAACAAGGGGAGAGCTAGGAAATCTGGACTTTGCCTTTGCTATTGACACAGCGCTTGGCAGAAAGAGGGAGAGAGCAGGATGCAAGCAGGGGGGAGAAAGTGAGAGCATACATTTCTAGTTATGGGCATTGATAGTCTAGGACACAAAGTGTGAGGATCTACCTGTGAGGCCTCTACAGAAAATGGACAATTTTCAGCAAGCAGTGGACAAAAATGTGATGGCTGGGACTGTCGAGTAAGTGCTCTTAAATCTTTTTACAGTACTTAAGCTTTGCTACTCGATTTCTATTCAGGACATAATGCAGACAGGGCAGTAACTACTGGGGGTGCAGAGATGCCCCACCTGTGAGGTCAGGTGGCCCCGTTGTTACACCACCACCTTTATTATTGGATATGTGCTTACATGACATCACGGTCAGACAGGAAAGGGACATTTGCATAAACTGTTTCCATGTTTAGTTGTTTCATTGTAACCTGTTCATTTGCATGCTTGCATCCTAGCAGGTAAAAGCTCTAAGCTATGAAGGGGGCTAATTTAATGCCTGCCCAGAACCTGCTCTTATTTTGTTGTGCCCCTGAATGCACCATAAACTAATACACGTATATGGTTTACCTATTTTTTTAATGCAACAATTAGTAACAATTAGTAGAACGTTGCAGTTCATGTTCCCCCAATTGTTAGTATTCTACTTTAAATCTTATTTTGGCACTGTTTTGGCACTGGTGTATTGTGGCGCTATAGCTTAATTGTATAGTTAGCAGGGACCGCAGCGCAATGGTCAAGCGTTTCAGGAACTAATCGTTTGTTACTGGCACAGTAATCTCCTATTACCACCATATTGTGTTACCCACACATCAGAAATACCTACTTCTGTAAAAGAGCTAATGTTGCACTGATCCATCGCTATTTAGCAAACCGTTCGGTCTAATGTCAAGCTTTAAAGGGACAGGCCATGATGGAATTACTGTGGCTGCTGCCCTATTGCATTTATTGAGAGGAGAAGGGAGTGGGGGGTGCTTTGTTTCATACCTCTGAATAGAAGACAATGGGGCGACAGCCACAGATAATCCGATCATGGCTGCTCCCATGAACCACAAGAGTTTTTTAGAGTTTATATTACAGCTATTAAAGTATAAACCCATGCCATACCCATACCTCCCAACTTCTGAAAGCTTGAAAGCGGGACAAGCCATGCCCCCGGCCACACCCCCGTCACGCCCCGGCCACACCCCCGTCACGCCCGGCCACGCCCCCGTCACGCCCCGACCACGCCCCCCGCCACGCCCCGGCCACGCCCCCGTCACGCCCCCATCACGCTCTCCAGCTCCAGCAATGTCGGCTGCCTTCACCCCTGCATGCGGTACGTAGCCCCCCCACCCCTGTGCGCCCGCCCCCCCCACCCCCGTGCGCCCGCCCCCCCACCCCCGTGCGCCCGCCCCCCCACCCCCGTGCGCCCGCCCCACTCTCTCACCCCACGCGCCAGGAAGTTATCTTCCCGCCGGCGTCATTGCGGCCCTGGGCTGTCACAGCGCAGGGGGTCCCGGGACATTTGGTAATGTTCCGGGACCGCGGGATCCTTCTAAAAAATCGGGACAATCCCGGGAAAATCGGGACAGTTGGGAGGCATGCATACCTATTTTTGGCCTTTTATAGAGGAGTCTTCACATGTATTCCAATTAAATAAATATGTGTATCAAAAGTCTTTCAGGGACTCTCACATTTTGGCTGCATTAGGTATAAAGGCACAGGCCGTCATCTGTTATATATGCACTGTTATAAGTGCAATACAATTACCAAGAGACTAAAACCTGAGGAAGGATACAAAAAGTGCATGACAGGAACAACACCCATTTTTCAGTTGGGATTGGGATGACCCCTGTGCACGGAACAACATTGAACATTGAATATTGAAAAATGGGTGGTGTTCTAGTTTAGGTGTTCCTGTTTAAGTGCTGCTGATCACTTACGATACACTGTCAGAAGCCAAAAACACATACAAAATAGTTACTGTGACCACAGCTATTAATATAACAATACATACTTTAATAAATATCATAATTTAACCAATGCTTCCAAAAAAAACTGATATCCCTCATGACCCAAAAGTGATTAATAGAATAATGTGGTTCATTAAAAAGAGGGCACAAAAGAAATTGCCACAGCACATGCTCACTCCTCACTCATACTTCCAGCATACTTTGCAGCTCAGCAGCACATAGCCTCCAGCCCACCAAATAGCTCCGCTGACGGACTAGGACACCCCCGCCCCTCTATGGGCAGAAACGGAGCTCGGGGGCAGAAGGCGAGGCGGCGAGACCCCAGCATGCTCCCGCCAGTCAGGCAGCACAATGGCGGAGCTCGGGGGAAGGGCGCGACCTGCTCTTCCCGCCGGCACCAGCCCGACACCGCTGTCTGGGCCCCCTGGAGAGGATCCTGGGGGCCAACAGAAGGTGAGAAGCTCACTGGGCCCCGGGACATACGAGGAGAGTCGACCCTGCCACGGGTGTCCCCGCTCTCCTGCTCACAGTCCCCTCGGGCCGGCTCCCTCCATGGCAATGGAGGCCTCATGCTGCCCCCCGCTCAATGCGGACACTGCAGCCAGATAACACAGAGATTGAGGGGGGTCTACATTCACCTTAGTTGCGGCCGCCCTCCCGGGGGGGAACCCTGATGGGTGACTGACCCAGCATCTGTGGGGCTTAGGCTCACCTGGGGGTGGCTCGGGTGGGCGGTTCCCGGGTCTCGCCGTAACATGCTTTGACTCTAGATTACGTTTTTATAATGCGTTTCAGAATTTGGTGAGTGCTGGTCCGTTTCTTTGGTTGTGGGGGCCCTGGAGTGGGGCTGGCCTACCCTCGAACAGTGGGGTGGGCCAGCCTGGCCTCGGGGCAGACCCCGTCAGAGGGGGCCATTGCCGGTCACCCTGGTGGGGCTCCTGCATGGAGATCTGGGTCTGTACTCGGATGGAAGGTGCGGACCCCTTCCCTAGACATGATTGAGCTGTGTTATTCTATGCTATGTTAAACTTTACATTACCGTTGGGTGGACTAGCTATGGTTAAATTTTCTGATGAGTGTTGCCCTGTGCCCCCGGGGATTACCCCCAACTAACAAAATGTCCCACATTGGGGTGAGTGTAACCCCAGCG
Organism: Gastrophryne carolinensis; assembly: GCA_027917425.1. NCBI lineage: Eukaryota > Metazoa > Chordata > Amphibia > Anura > Microhylidae > Gastrophryne > Gastrophryne carolinensis. The sequence goes on from CM051234.1 coordinate 289,145,733, forward strand.
AGTGGGCTATAATCTGCTGTGGCAGAGTTTTCTTGGACCATTGATGGTGTAATGCTATACACTGGTCAAATGTATGTTCTGTTTAATGTGTCTATGTTGTTAGACTTTCACTTTAATTCTCTCTACAATCATTTTCTTCTCCTACCCCTTCCTTAGGCCCCCCGCGCCCCACCCAGCCAATCACTTTACCTTCGTACCTAAAATTGCCTCGGGCTAAGTGTTAAGCTCATATCCCATAATGTCCAGGGCTTCAATGCCCCCATAAAAAGTAATAAGGCCTTCCACTACTACGAATCCTGTAAGGCCGATATAATCTTCTAGCAGGAAACTAGATTCTCCACCCACTCTAAGCCCAACTACTTGAATAATCACTTTCCTCTTATTTGGCATGTGCCCGGGAAAAGAAAAAAGTGCTGAGAAAAAAAATCTTTTCATTTGCACCAAAGAAATCTCAGATCCGACAGGTAGTTACCTTATATTACAAGGTTCCCTTTTATGACATTGACCCTGGTCACGTACTATGAGCCTAATATTTTCCAGTCACGTTTTTTGAAACACTTAATGATGATAGTCCAAAATAACACCAAAGGGGTTTTAATAATCGGCAGGGATTCAAACTTAATAACCAACCCCAAGCAAGACAGAGTAAACCTGCCGGGGCTTGGGTCATTGACCCCTAGCCTATGTGACGTCTGGAGGGAAAAGGACTCTAGGATCTATAGTCTAACCTGGTCATACCATAACCCAGTAATGGTCTCCATAGATCTCTTGGTCATAATTAGACACTCTTAAAACTGGAGGCTCAATGACTCCTAGGAAACCAGCTCTAAAATCCAAAACGCCCTCCAAGAATACTTAGTCTCATCTCCGATCTCTTTATGGGAGGCCCAGAAGGCCACCATGAGAGGCAGCATTATAGCAGTAGCATCACTTAAGAAACGAGGCTAAAAAGATCTTTCTGCACTATATAGCAGGCAGAAATACAATGGAAGAAAGCCCCGAGCTTCAGGAATAAAAGGGTTGTTGACAAACTGAGATTAGAACTCAATATGCTCCTAGATGATCAAGCTGAAAAGAGACTTGGATGGTCTAAGCAAATGTTTTATGCTAGGGGCAATAAACCGGATACCATGCTGGCCCATCGACTGAGGGTCACAGACCTTGGTAGGCGATAACCTATACAATTAAAATTGGACTTGTGGCATAACCACGGCTTATCCTAACAAAATTGTTTCAGCATTTCAGGGGGTTTAACAGCCTTATACACGGCCCCTACAAATGCCAACAAGGCATTGAGCATATTTGAGCATATTGACCTACTTAAAATCACTCAAGACCAGGCAAATCGAATGGAGTCTCCCATTAATCCTCAAGAGGTACTTACCGCCATAAAGTCCTTAAAGACCTCCAAGACTCCCGGCCCAGATGGGTTTAGTGGCCTATGCTATAAGAAATTTGCCCCTATCTTGGCCCCCACCCGTCGAATCTTTTCAACGCTTTACGTACAGAATCCTATTTGAATCCAAGCTCATTGTTAGCAGATATCTGCATGATCCCTAAACCTGACAAGGATAACCTGTTAATACCCAATTACAGGGGGCGTGGCTATGTAACTGAACTGAGCAGACGTGAGGCACGAGGGCTCCTGCAAAATCCTGGAAAACCTCTGAAATCCAGAGCAAATCCTAGGAAAACCGGGACCCTGCACTTTCTACCTCCCCGGACCCTCCTGTCAACTACTGCGGAGATAAGATCTGTCTGCTGAGCCCTCTGCGAGACCTGGGAATTCCCACGTGTGGTGACCCCCGCCATCTTGGGTGAGTGGAGGCGACTCACCATGGTGTGTTCGCTGGCTGGTCCTCCCCGCTGTGTGAACGCTGCCGACGCCTGGAGGGGTGAGGTGCCGGGATCCCCATCTGCCAGAGACGACCTGTGGGGAAGACCTGAGCCGGACCTGTCGGCGGACGCACGCTGCAGTGGCGTCTGCTGTTCGGTGATCGGCTCCTCTCGCCTGCCGCCGCCAGTCTTCTCCTCTTGCGAGGCGTGCCCTTGACCTATCCTCCCCATGGTCGGCTCTCCCCTCGCCTTGAGCGCGGCTGTCACCTCTGGCGCGGCACCTCCTATCCGCCGGTCGGCGACTGACTCCCTCCGCCGCTGTAAACGACTGGCTCCTGTCCTGTGCTGCGGTGTCTGATAGCGGCCACAGCCCCCTTCCCCCCCTCCTGTTGCTGCAGCCTGGGCTCTGGCTGCTGCTCGGGCTGGTGAGGCCGCCCTGTCCTCAGTGTTGCTCCAGGGCTAGACTCTTCTGGCCGGCCCTGGGCTGGGGACTAGGGGAGACAGTGAAGAAGGTGTGGGCAAAAATCTCCTAGCAGTACAATTCATTATATATATGTGAGGGTCTGAGAAAAGGCACAATTTCTCTGAGAACTGGAAGCTGGTGCTGTGTGGCTACGTATACCCTGCATCTACTGAGCACATCAGCCATTTATACGCCCCAGGGAGCAAGTGTGGGGAAAGTGTGACATAATAAACAGCTACCATCTCTATATGAAAGGAGGCAAGAGGCTTCCTGTGCTCCTGAATAGTGGCACGCAAACCATGGCAGAATCCCCGGCTGAACGTCCTGTTTCTCCTGTCTCGGGTCCTGATAATGCTGCAATAATGGCAGCTATCACTAATTGTCAAAGTGTCCTAACTGCCAAATTTGATAATCTGCAAGAGCAGCTCAATTAGTTTAAGCATGACCTAGACAAAATGAAGGATAGAGCGCAGGAGTCGGAAAGAAGAATTGGGGAAACAGAGGATGGGCTATCGACTGTCACTGCTGCGGTGGAATCTCTGAAACGCCAAGTGAAAACTCTTACGGAGCAGGCGGAGGACACTGAGAACCGCTGCTGACGCAACAACATTAGAATAATCGGGATACCAGAGAGGGCAGAAGGGGAGGCTCCCGAAAGTTTTGCGGAAAACCTCATTAAAAATGTGTTGGCGCCAGAGGGCCTCTCCCCCTTCTTCCTGGTTGAAAGGGCGCATCGGATCCCATTTAGGCCCCCACCACCAGGAGCCCCTCCCCGCCCCTTCATCCTAAAACTGCTGAACTTTAGAGATCGGGACACTGTATTAATGGCGGCACGGAAACGGAGAGATGTTCTATTTGATGGTGCAAGATTGTCCTTCTTTCCGGACTTTACTTCAGAAGTGCAGAAACAGCGGCGTTCCTTCAATGAGGTGAGGACGCACCTCCGGGCGAAAAATATTAGGTACGCCATGCTATTTCCCGCTAAGCTGCGATTCCAGGATGGAGCTACCACTAAATTCTTCCACACGGCGGAAGAGGCCAGCGACTGGATAGACTCACTCCCTGCGGCCTGAGGGCTAGCTGCCTATTCCTGGTCTAGCGAGAGCAACGCTATACTGGGTACTGATGAGCCTTATTGAGACCCTCATTGGAGTTTTGGTTTGGTGGTGCACCTTCTACCACCTTGTCTGGTTGACTAGATGATGCTGCTGCTATTTGTGGGGGGCCCGGCATGAGGAGGTTGGAGACTTTCTCGTGGAGGTGGTACTGTGTTTGGGTTCCTAGTTCCCCCTTTCCCTCCCCAACACCCAGTTAAACCGGTGTTGATTGTTCACAAGGTTACGGGACTAAGCTCACCACAATTGGGATTAGGTAGAGCCGAATGGGTTAAGGAATTGTTACGCTGGTATATCGCTTGTTAGAACCTTAAGGTTAAAGTAATGTTACTGTTAATGTTTCCCCCCCCTTTTCTTTCTTTCTTGATTGTAAATTGTGTGTGTGCGCGGTGTATGTTGTGTGTTGGTGCGAATGTCTTGGCTTGCTGCCACGAGGTCCTAAGGAGGGTTGTGAGGTGCTGGGATGTTCAATATTTTCTTGGTATAAATATCTACTATATATGGTTGTATGGAGTGTAAAGTAATCTCATGGAATGTGCGGGGTCTTAATGACCGTATAAAGAGGTCTTCAGTACTTCAATTCTTCACTTCAATTCTTCTAATATTATAATTTTATTATATTATTATTATATTATTTTATTATAATTTTGCAAGAGACCCACTTGTTGGGTCAGAAGTCGATGTCAATCAAAAGACCATGGATTGCACATCTGTTTCACTCCCATTACTCTAGTTATGCCAGGGGGGTATCGGTCCTGGTTGCTAAGCATCTCCCTTTTGCTCTCATATCGTTCTGTTCTGACCCTAAGGGCCGATTTGTTATTGTGCATGCGAAAATCCCACCCCCCTTTTATGCAAGTTCTTCAAGAGGTCATGGACAAATTAGCCACCTTCCCGCCTGACCCTTTAATGCTTTTGGGCGACTTCAATATGATTCTAGACAGATCTCTGGATCGGTTAGCTCCAGGGGTGGGCCCGACTACCCCGCTGGCAACGTGGGTGGATACCCTGGGGTTGACTGAACTATGGAGATGGAAACATCCTACTGATAGAGCATTCTCCTGTCATTCTATTCCCCACAAGTCGCTCTCCCGCATTGACCTAGCTTTTGCATCTGGGTGTCTTCTATCTAGGGTGGTGGCTTGTGAGTACTTGCCACGGGGTATCTCGGACCACTCGCCACTGATGGTGGCGGTACGTATGTCCAGGGCCCAGATTGGGCTGAGAAGGTGGGTTCTTAATCCCCTATGGCTGCAAGATGAGGAAGTCTGCAGTGTACTTGAAAAAGACCAGGAGAGATATTGGCAATGTAATGGGGGAGAAACCTCAATTAATACACGCTGGGATGCGTTTAAGGCGGTTGTTAGGGGTAGTGCTATTAGCGCCATAAAGGCGGCCAGGGTAAAAAGGGGGAGGTCTGTTAGAGAATTAGAAGAGAGGATGGCTAAGGCTAAGGAGAAATTTGTGCTCAGCGGGCGGCTCTCCCCCTTTCTGTGATTGGTCGTAGCAACATGTTCAAAATGGTTTTCCTCCCTAAATTTCTGTACATGTACCAGGCGTCGCCCATTGTGTTACTGGCCTCCCATTTCTGGCTCTTAGACTCTATACTATTTAATTTCATCTGGGGTGCCTCTCCCCCCAAGATGAACAGATCTATTCTCGGAGCACCTTTGAAAACTGGGGGCCTAGCGGTGCCGCACGTTACTATGTTTTTATGCTGCCCAACTAGTATATGTTACTTGGTGGATGAACCCCTCTGCAGTCAACCCGGTGACCTCCCTGGAAACCTCCTTGCTGGGCTCAATGGTTCCCCTGCAGGTATATAGAGGAGCAAAAGGTCTCCCGCGCGCCACTACGTGTATAAGGACCACTCTGCACGTATGGCAGCGCGTGCACGATACATTGGATTCTTCGCGTCCTCCCCTAGTATGGTCCCCTAATACACCTCTTTGGGATAACCCCAGACTACCTGAATTGATGTCCCTCCCAGATACAATTTTCTGGAAGAGGAGAGGAATTACATTGCTATCACAGATACTCTCGGAAGGGGCACTGATGTCATATGAACAGTTATGCCAGGCGTTTGCGCTGTCTCCAAGGGAATTCTTTAGGTACCTGCAGCTCCGACATGCTCTTCGGCATCAGATTCCCTTGGAGGGACTGCAATTAGTGGAACCAACAGTTGAGACTTTGGTAAGGTCCATTGATCTAAGTAAGCCCACTTCAACATTGTATTGTACCCTCCTCTTGGGGCTCCCCTCCCCTCTAGACAGAGCACTGGAGAAATGGAGGACACTGATCCCGTTTAGTATAATTGTGCAATCTAGTTTAGTATAATTATCTATGTGTATATGGTTTTCCCTTTTCTGTTGTGTTGTAAGTATAGGCTATGTTTAATGTTAGATTCCTCTCCACGAGGGAATGATTGCATATGTATATGTATGTTACAACTTAAAATGCATAAATAAAAATTTATAAAAATATCAGTCAAGCTGGGGACAACGTTATGACAACACCCGTTCTAGGAATATCCCAGCCTTCTTTCTATGACTAGATATACAGAAAGCCTATACTATACATGCTCAGTATGATGCAGAGGAGGATCCTGGCCTGTTTGTTTGGGCAAAGGGCTGCCCAAAGTTTTCTAGGTGCACCATGCTCTCCCACAAAGCGCAGGGGGGGTCTTGGCGTACCGGACATACTTAAATATTATAAGGCTTCCCAAATCGCCCAGCTGAGCAATGCCAGCAGATTTTTAACTTTTCAGTTCAATTAAAATTTTTTTCCTAACGAATTGGACATTTTATTGGGAAACTCTAGGACATTCGGTTTTATATACAGCTTATTAAAAGTTTGGTGTACCAGAAACACACTACAAAACTTTTTGTAATGGTTACCGCTACCTGCCAACTATTTGGTAAATGGTAAGCCATGGAAAGCAGCCTTTCTAGGACCTCTTTGCCTTAAACACTGGGCTTCCTGTACATCTATCACTCATTGAGTGTTTATTTTTATCTTCTCTCTGAGATACATAGGAATTTTTTTCTCTGAGGTTTTTACTGCACTCTGTGGGTAGTCATACAAGCATCTAAATGTTTGGATTTTGTGCTAAAATGTTTGGACCAAAACCCAGGTTTTTGACTATCCTGGGTTTCGGTCCGATTGGGGGTACCCCGCTGTGTGAAACCCTGAGTGGCCGACCCTGAAGTCTGAAAGACTCCAGTGCCGGCCACTGGCCTTCCCCTGTGGCCTTCCAACATTAGGATGCTCCACTGTGTGAAACTTCACCCAGGTCACCACAAAACCCACCTTTTCAAGCCCTACAGTAAAGTGGCTTGTTATAGATAATAAGTATCAGGAGATACTGTAATGCTCTCACTTTTATGGGTTGTGCGTGTCACAGATCAGCCAATCACAATCTCTCTCCTAACCACTTTAATGCCTGTTATGAGTGTGAATATGTAACGTGTGTAGTACTGTGACCCTTTAATAATATTTTTTTTTATTAGTATTCACGATGTTACAATCTTAATATTACTTATAACAATATAATACATAATGCAGGTTACATTTACCAAGAAATATTTAGCATCAGAGAAAAATACCATTTTGTGAATACTCACCAGTAAAATGGTTATTATTGGTGTGTCACACACCCCCCGCTTCCTGTAGTAATAACGTTTGGGTAAACCATCTCCAGATGTCATTGCAGAGAGAGAGATCTTGAAACTGGCCCCTCCCAGTCTATATATACCTGGGACCTCCCACTTAATCCCCAGTGTAATTGAAAAGCAGTAAGACAAGGTACCAGAAAAATTAACCCTCAATAAACTTATAGCTTCACCAAATAGAGAAAACCAGGATACTAAAAAGGGCGGGTGAAGCGGGGTGTGTGTGACACACCAATAATAACCATTTTACTGGTGAGTATTCACAAAATGGTATTATTCTTTGTGTGTCACACACACCCCGCTTCCTGTAGTAATAACGTTCGGGACATCCAAAAGCAGTGTCCCTAAAGGGTGGGTATCCAGCAGGAAGATGAAGCATAACTCAAACCACTGCAGTTTGCAGAACCTTGCGGCCAAACACAGCATCCGCTGAGGCTCGCACATCAACCTTGTAAAACTTTGTAAAAGTATGAACCGAAGACCAAGTAGCCACCTTACAAACTTGTTCAACAGAAGCCTGGTGCTGAAAAGCCCAGGACGCACCAATAGCACGAGTAGAATGAGCAGTGATACGGAAGGGAGGAACTTTTCCCTTAGCCGTATAGGCGCCAATAATGGCTTGACGAATCCATTTACTAATGGAAGATTTAGCTGGGGCCAAACCCTTCCTAGGCCCACACGGTAGAACGAAAAAGGCATCAGTCTTACGGAAAGAAGACATAGCACGCAAATAAAAATGAACACAGCGAACAACATCCAAACAGTGCAAAACCTTCTCCTTGTCATTCTTGGGTTTAGGACACAAGGAGGGAAGAACAATGTCCTGATTCAGATGGAATGCAGAAACAACCTTAGGAAGAAAATCCGATTTGAACCGAAATACCACCTTATCCTGATGTTTCTCAAGGTAGGGCGCCTGAATGGACAAGGCCGCCAACTCAGAGACACGCCGAACAGAAGTGATAGCCACAAGAAAGACTACCTTCTGAGTCAAAGTGGAAAGAGCAATATCCGACAAAGGCTCAAAAGGAGGAGCCTGAAGAGCAGACAGAACCAAATTCAGATCCCAAACAGGTAGCAACGCCTTCCTAGGAGGCCGCAGATGCGTAACCCCCTGGAAAAAAGTCTTGACCAACGGATGAAGCGCAAAAGCCTTCTGAAAGAAAATAGACAAGGCAGAAACTTGCCCCTTTAAGGTACTAAGCTGGAGACCAGCATCCAATCCAGATTGAAGAAAATCCAGAATTCTGGAAACAGAAAAGACTCTGCAGGGCAAAGATCTAGCCTCACACCAATCGATGTAAGAACGCCAGGTTCTATAATAGATAGCAGAGGAAGACCTCTTTCGAGCACAGATAAGAGTCTTAATAACTGAATCAGAAAGACCCTCCTCCTTTAAGATGGAGGTTTCAGCAGCCAAGCCATCAAAGCCAGCGTTGGTAAATTGGGGTAACGCAGCCGACCCTGAGTGAGAAGATCCGGCCGCAGAGGAAGCTCGAACTGATCCACTGCCATCCGAACGACGTCCGCGAACCACATTCTTCTTGGCCACCTTGGAGCCACGAGAATGGCGGGGACCTTTTCTAGAATCAACTTTCTTAACACTCTTCCTAGCAAGGGAATCGGAGGGAACAGATACAGGAACCCCAGTTTCCCCCAGCTCAGAGACATGGCATCCACCGCCAGAGCCAGAGGATCCTGAGACATTGATACAAAAGTCGGAAGTTTGTAATTGTGACGAGAGGCAAACAGGTCCACCTCCGGTGTTCCCCACCGAAGACACAGAGCCTGAAAAACCCGAGGATGGAGAGACCATTCCCCCAGACGGGAGGAGCATCTGCGTAGAAGGTCCGCTTCCGTGTTTTCCACCCCCGGAATGTAAACTGCCGACAGGCAAGGAACATGAGCCTCCGCCCAGGTCAGAATCAGGGAAACCTCTCTGAGAGCTCCCAGACTGCGAGTCCCTCCCTGATGATTGATGTAGGCAACCGCCGTCCTGTTGTCTGAACGCACCTGAACCGGAAGGCCCCGGACATGGTGAGTCAGAAGAGAAAGAACCAGACGGATAGCTCTCAGCTCCAGAACATTGATGGGCAAGTGAGCCTCTCGAGGACCCCACTGCCCCTGGAAGATCCTTCCAGAATCCCCCCCAACCCGAAAGGCTGGCGTCCGTGGTGACAGTCTCCCATAGAGGAGTCAGAAAAGACTTGCCCTTCAGGAGATTGTTCGAAACCAACCACTACTGAAGAGACTGCCGGACCCGGGAGGACAACTGGAAGGGTTGGTCCAATGAAAGTGGACAACGGTCCCAAGACACCAACAGATGCATCTGAAGCGTCCGAGTGTGAAACTGAGCAAAGGGAACTGCCTCGAAGGAGGCTACCATCAACCCCACCAGCCTCATCCCCAGACGGATGGACGGTCAAGGATTGGAGAGAAGAAGCCGAACCAAATCCTGAATCAAACGTATCTTCGACTGAGCTAGAAAAACACTGTGCTGACAAGAGTCTATTGTCATCCCCAAGAAGGACGCCACCCTGGCCGGAGTCAGGGAGGACTTGGGATAGTTGATTACCCAACCGAAGCTTTCCAGTGTAGAAACCACCATGCTGGTGTCCTTCTCCGCTTGATTGAAGGAAGGAGCCATGATGAGAAGGTCGTCCAGGTAAGGCAGAATTCGAATGCCTTGAGTTCTGAGAATGGCCATCACCCCTGCTAGAACCTTGGTGAACACCCTCGGCGCCGAGGTAAGACCAAACGGAAGCGCCACGAATTGAAAATGCCGATCCTCTACCATGAAGCGCAGAAAACGATGATGGACCGGGCAGACGGGAACATGCAGATAAGCATCCTTTATGTCTATGGACGTCATGAAGTCCCCCTGCCGAAGAGATGTGATGGCCGAGCGCAGAGTTTCCATGCGAAACTTCCGTGGACGAATGAACCTGTTGAGGAACTTCAGATCCAGGATAGGGCGCACCGATCCGTCACTCTTGGGCACAGTGAAAAGATTGGAATAGAAACCGAGACCCAATTCCAAAGTTGGCACCGGATGGATGACCGCCATATCTAGAAGATTCCCTACCGACACTCGGAGTTCTTGGGCGACCAAAGGATCGGTAGGTATTCGGGACCTGAGAAACCTTGAGGGAGGACTGGACTGGAACTCCAGTTTGTAACCGGACGACACCACCTCCCGAATCCATCTGTCCGGGACCGCCTGGACCCAAGTCTGGGAGAAGTGTCGCAACCGTCCCCCCACCCTCACGGGTGAGAGTGCCCCCTCATTGCTGAGCAGGCTTGGGCGTGGACTTAGGCTCAGAGCCCCACGAATGACCGGAACGGCCGCGGCCTCGCCCCCGGTTCCAGCTCGTGCCCCTGGTAGCAGGAAGGGAGGCCCCTCTGCCTGCCCTGGCACCCCGAAAGGAAGGATTGAAAGAAGAGGTTCCTCGAAAAAGACGCCGCGGCTTCCTGCGCTGAGGCAACCTGCCTCCCTTGGTGACTGAATCCAACTTGTCACCAAACAGGCGTAAACCCAGAAAAGGAAGAGCTGTAAGTGATCTTTTAGCACCAACGTCCGCCGTCCATTGACGGAGCCACACTGACCGCCGAATAGCAACCAAAAGAGCAGATGTCCTGCCACACATGGCCATAGCATCATCCTGGGCGGCCAGAACAAAAGAAGCAAAAGACTCACACAATTGAAGAGAGGTAAACTCCTCACATTCCGGATCAAGATCCGCGTACAAATTTTTGATCAAGGCTTTAAGAGCCAATAGGACAATGGAAGAAGCGCATACCGGACGCAAGGTCGAACCGGCACTGATGAAACCATGACGAGCCAGTTGATCGATTCTACGATCCTCAACATCCTTAATTGTAGTAGTGTCTGGTGAATGCAGCACTGAAGAATTAGAGAGCCCCAAAACCGGTGCATCAACGTCTGGGGGTACCGTCCAAAGTTTAACCAATTCCTCCGAAAAGGGATACCTCCTGTCCCAATTAGCCGGGGAGCCAACAAGGCGGGTCGGCTGTTCCCATTCCTTAAGCACAACCCTTTCAAAATGTAGCTGACCAGGGAATGCTAAACGCGGCTTAGGCATCTCAAATAGCTCACCCTTGGTGGATCCAGAGACAACATTTCAAAAACCTTGGAAAGGATAGAAGGAGTATCACAAGACACCCCAGTAGTCAAATCTGCCGAAGTATCAGTCAACAGGGGAGCATCAATATCATCCAAATCTTCCAAAATTTCCCCTTCTTCAGGCAAAGGACAATCTGACCAGTCTAACACCTCCGCTGCCTCCAGGGCAGGAGTCAGAGAAGGAGAATCAATGTGTTTCCTTTTAGCCGTAGCCTTATGAGCTACCTGTGCAGGCAACAACTTCTCGAGAGTGGCCACTCGAGCACACAACTCAGATTGCGAATCCCCAGCTTTCACCCTGGGTCCGGAATAAAAGTGGAGGAGCAGGAGACGACTGAGGTTGCGAGGAGCCGGAGTACCAGACTGGCGCGCAATATTCTGCTGTGCGCAAGGAACGCACAAAATCATCCCCTGGGAGTGGAACCCCACATCCCCCACACTGCCTAGATTGCCCCGAAGAGCCATTTCCGGTATCATTGGAAGCCTCCATTCGGTGAAACTTTTTTGGAATTCGCAAAGCCCAGGGATTTATGCTATAAGCTACCCGGGATGCCCCTTATTCATTAATTAGAGTCCCGGGAGTGGGAGGATTTTTTGTAACCCAAAATAAGACTAGCCAGGTATATCAGACTGGGAGACCCATGCAGCAGGGGTATCCCAAATCTGGAAAGACAGAGAAAACACTGTAAAGATTCATAAATAGACCGCACATGCACCAAGAGAAAAAACACAATATTATCCAATAAAAAAAACCAAATATATATATATATATATATATGAGTTAAAATAAATATGGTCACATACAGTTGAATCATGCTGCTGCCTGAGTAAAGGATCAAGCATGAGAAACAATGCATAATGAAAAGAAAACCACAATGGCTTATTATAACTGTACAAAAAAACCTCCATTCTATACTTATATGGACCACAGCATAAAGTCCCCTGATGGGAATAAGGATTCATTGAATGCGATATAGAAGACAAGGAACTATAATAAAAGTAATAAAAGACCTTTTTTAAGTGACCGCAGCAGAAGAGGCAGCAGGAACAGAGCACAGAAATCACCTCAGAGGCCGGTGCGAGCGTTCCCACAGCTGAGAGAAGACAGGCAGGCAGAGAGCGCGCGCGAAGCGCTCTTACCCCGCCCCGCCAGCCAATCACCGCACAGCAGGTGCGCGGCCCCGCCCCTTAGCACAGATTTACCTCAGAGAGGTAAAAAATGGCGGCAGCGCCATTCAAAAAAGAAACTACCAAAAAACCAGACCCGGTCTGAGCTGGGAACGCCGCACACAGACACACACACAGATTAAAGACGCACACACACACAGACACGCGCGCACCAACGCCCACATATATCAGTACCAAAATTACCTCAGGATAAAAAGAGTAGCATAAGGCAGAAAAGACCCTCCTCCCCCCTAACGGACTTCCCCACCAAAAAGGGAAGGCCCTGAGAAGGAGAGAAGAGATATGGGGACAACGGGAAGGGGCATCTCAAAATCCGGGTCACCAACCGGATAACCACTCTGCCCCAATAATGGAGACTAGTGGAGGAGATAAGCTCCTAGGCACCACCAGGCGCCGGCTACCATTACCCAGTCAGCAGCCGAGGCTGGGAGGCTTCCGATAATTACAAAATACAAGTAAACAAGAACTGGGCAGAAATAGACCGGGGGGGGGGGTGCCGGGGCCAAGCAGGAGACCTCTTTCTTCTGTCTTGACGCATCTTGCAGAGAGAGAACACTGGGGATTAAGTGGGAGGTCCCAGGTATATATAGACTGGGAGGGGCCAGTTTCAAGATCTCTCTCTCTGCAATGACATCTGGAGATGGTTTACCCGATCGTTATTACTACAGGAAGCGGGGTGTGTGTGACACACAAAGAATATATAAAGTGAAAGACATGACGCATATGAATTAAAACTTCATATTTCCTTAGTCCAATTAATGAGGTTGCTTCAATTAGTTAATTTAAACTACATTTTAGCCAAGAAAAGTAAGTACTGCAGACACTCACAATCACCTATCTTTCCAGTGGTCCCGCACCATGATTGCAGGCCGTGGCTGCATCCCCAGCATCCCTGCGCCACACACCACAGGAAACTGTGGATGCGCCTGCTCTCGCTCCCTATGCTGGTGCTCCGTTCTAAAACAACGCTTTATACTATGCCTTGCACCGCATAACGCACTGATTGGATGAGAGCCTGTGCAGGTGCCATGGAAATGGTGAGTTGTAAGGCAATTAGAGGGCTTTAACATGGTGGGTCATCCCAAATCAGGATGCCCCAGGGACAAGGACCTATTGCAAGGATAGTGCAAATGCTGGTGATAGGTCCATTTTAAGGTCAGGGTGGTTAATTTAGCCCCAGGCTATTGTTAATAATTTTCAATTAGGATATCACTTTCTTAAACCGGACCTTCACCATGATTTATTGAAAAGCCCAAACCCTTAAAAAATGATTACTCAGCATCTAAAGTTAATATATTTTAAGTTTTTAGTTACTTACTTATTATTGTTTCCCACACTGGGCTGCAACTCTGTTCAGGACTTTAGAATACTGGCGCCGCCATCTTGATTTAGAAGCATCACACTTACTGAGGAGAGGAGAGTGGGATAATGTACAGGGGGGCTGGTTATAGCTGTGCTTTGCTCAGACAGAGCAGAGCTGGGGTCAGGAAAAGGTCAGCAATACCAAAAAGCAGAGCAGCACAGTTAGAAGGTATTTCCTGTTTGCAGGCTGCCTGATGTTCCATGAGCCGCCATCTTGGATGTTTAAAGGTTCATAACATGCAGTAGATACAGGTAGGATGATTTTTAATTTGAGCAATCTGTATGTACAGGGTGGGGGAAACATATAAGGTAGACTCTTATTCAGGGTGAAGGTTCGCTTTAAGTATGTGATCACATGGAAAGAATACCCTAAAGAAATAAGGTATTTTTCCAAGGTGATCAAACATTTAGGTGATATCATAAATTTTTAACAATATTCTTGGTCTAAATTAAGGCGGAGCAAATCACAGGATTTTGACTATCCTGTGTTTTGTCCCATTTGGGTATGCCCCGCAGTTCGCCTGTAGAACCTCACCTCTTCTCGGTCCAACAGCGCATGCTCGGTAATCGGCTCTATTTATGGCAATCGTGAGCAATGCACCCGCTCCCGTCCCCAGCATGTCTGAATGGCTGGGGGTAGGAGCGTGGATACAGTCAAAAGATGCAAGGGATGCAGCTGTCCAATGTTTACATTGGTGAGGGAGCCATATAGAAGGTGAGTTTGCTGGCGCCTCGAGGGGTTTCACACAACATGGCCTTCCACTGGGGTATCCCTTCTTTCTACGCTCAAGTGGGTTTTGTTCTGCTTTAAGCACCCTGGCCTTAAATTGGACCTATCTCCAGGAATCACCTTTCTGCCATGTGTAAATAATGTACCAGTGTACAATCTAAGGGAAGAAATGATTATGCCACTTCATTGTATTACACTAAATGTACTTTAGAAACATATTTAGATTACATATGAGGTATATCTTTTCTAAACTAGGCAAATGTAGGGGGGATCTCTGGAACACTTTATTTATCCAATAGTTGTAATTTTATGCACATCTCCAATCTACCTATGTATTTTTCCAGTGTGGTTCACAAACTGTTCCCAGTGTTGTAAAGCATGCAGGAGAACATAGCGTTATTACCTTTAACACATTTTCACACTCAGGTTAACAAAGTTAGCACATTTATGAAACACTTGTCATAAACAATCATGAGTACAATTCAAGCTCTACAACATGTACGTGTCTGTTACCTCCTGCTTCACCCTGCCACAGAATGCAGTCCAGAGGTGAATATATGCCTGTAATAAACTTCACAATCTTGCATGTTTTTTTTCACTGAAAAAGACCATGCTACAAACACTTTTATCTTTTTTTTTTCAATTAAAAAAACATTCCGGCCCCTAGCCCTGCCGTTTGCGTTAAAGGTTTGGTACTCTTCAGGGGGTGCTGGTGGCATACCAATAGGTATAGGGTTTTCTGCACTCTGGATGACCAAAGAGGGTGCAGGTAAACTTTGTGAGCTGGTATTGGGATCCCTTGTGCCCCTTACTAGTTCACCAACAGAGGTAGTAAAAAAAAACACACTACAAAAGTCACATTTAATATTCTGTATTAAACTTTACTATACCATTCTGTATGTTCCTCGTCCTGTCGCCCGCTGAGTGGCATGCTCCTCGTCCTTTCACATCCGGCGCGGGGACTTCTGATGCCGGTGGCAGCATCTATTGCAGGCACCCTGCTGGTATCTTTTGAATACAATTCCCCCTGGCTCCCAGCAAGGAGTAGTACCGCAACCCAGGGGAAGAGTGCAGAGCCTCTGTGGATTCCCCCCATGTTACTATCGTCACTGAAGGGGAGAGGTATGGAGAGGGATTTCCTTAGTTATCCCCCTTTATGCCCCTCCTCTCCAGTGACATCAAATGTGGGAGATTCCACAGAGGCTCCACCTCTGTGGTATAAAAGCCTCCCTCCCCACGGACCCCTCAAATACTTTGTGTCCTCCCATACTAGAGATGCCAGCGTGGAAGACCCCCAACAAGAAAGACACTGGCAGGGAACAGGGGGAAGATGTGGGTTGCTAAGTAAAGTGTAATTGAGAATATTACATGTGTTTTTGTGGTGTGTTTTTTTCTCCAGCTCCAGGGGACCCTTCCATCTTGCACCATCTCACAATGTTCGGGTGTTTCTCTGAATCACCCACCACTCTCGCATGGTGCTGAATCAAACCTACTGAGCCTTAGACATACAGCAAGTTATATAGGATATATAAGGATATAACATTGTTTCTACGAGGAGAGACTTACAAATGTCGGCTTCAAATGTTCAAATCCTATTATAGGTTGACAAAGCAATGTCATTAATCTGGATTACTGTTGCGCATTTCCTTATCGTGTACTTTAAATACCTTTCCTTTTTTTAAAGGCATTTAAACTGGGTGCACTGCTATTTGTATTACGCTTGACTACTGTATCTGTTTCTGTTAAGGATCCCCATATTTCTTAGATTTCTTAGACTACTACTATTATTTGAAAACGCATATCCTTCAAATAGCTTGCGTAAGACAGGAATAATCGGTAAATTACAGTAGATTGTTGATTCTAGCTGTGCAAGACAAAGACAAGGAGCCACGTGGCATATAGGAAGTAGGCTCTATATAAGTTAACTTGTATATGCCCCATAATGTACATGAATTGATTTTAGATTGCATACTGGAAATTTGTATGATAGCCAATATATATTATTGGTCTTTACTGGCTTTAGCAGAGACCCCCATCTGAACTAGGGTGTTCCCTTGACACTTGTAATGAAGCTAAGCCTATATGGTTTGAGCCTCCCTGCTGTCTGCTAAAAATATAATAAAAAAGGTAATCTATGAGCTTATATGAAATTAGAATAATTCATATTGCAAAATACCAGGAGATATATTTATTGCACCTGACTGAGATAATATTTTTACTTCAGTGTACAGAAATGCTCAATTACTTTGTTTATCACGTTGAAAAATGTATTTTCTTTATTTTAATCAAAATAAAATGAAAACTATGTTTTGGTCAGGTATTTTGTGTTCTGCCTCAATGCTTTCCTCTTTTGGAATGTAATGCCCCCATACCTGTGGATTACTTATCAGCATTCTGTTTCCATGTTGTTTTCTTCTAGTGATTCTGTGTTGCATGGCATGTAGCATGGCTTTCCTGTCCTTGAATAAAGACATTAGTATAACTGCTGCCTACAAATCCCTTCAGCCTACCACTGTCAAGGGTGAGCTCAGCAACAGCTCCCCTCCCTCCACAAAGCAGAGCCTGGACAAGGCATTAAGGAAAGGGACCCTTCCCCAGGTGAGAATCTGCCAGTAACTTTTCAGCTACTGGAACTTAATATTGTGATCCCCTTAAAATCTGCATTTATGCTAACATGTTGGAGAAAAGGCTCTAATGTGAGAGCAAGAAAACGACGGTGATCGGGGGTTCCCCTGCCTTGACCCATTACAAATTTTCAATGGGTCAGACAGTATTCCATTAACTCTAACCTGGGCTGACGGCTTCAAGTACAGTGCTATTATACTATTCCCTGTGAGTTCTCCCAGTCCAATGTATTGTAGTACTGCTAAGATCCAGGGCCACCCTATCAAAAGCCTTTTCGGCATCTGTTGACAACAAGATAGTATCTGTGCGCCGTTTGTCAATAACATGTAAAAAGCTGATTGCTTTAGATGTATTGTCCCGGACTTCTTTTCCCGGGACAAAGCCCACCTGATCAATGAAAACAAGAATTGAGCTAATTTCAAATCAGAATTCCAGAGGGATATTGGTGGATAATTATTAAAATAATACACAAACCTGAGGATCCTTGTTATCGTCAGGTATTACTGTAATATGGGCTTTTAACACTGAACCTGGGAAAGAGCCTTTTGCTGCAAATTTGTGAAATGCTGCTATAAAGTGTGGTATATAAGTGTATAGTAAAGGGCCGAAAATCCGTCTGGCCCAGGGGCCTTTCCTGGCTTAGAACCACTGATTGCCCTAAGTACTTCCTCACTGTTCAAAGGCGCTTCCAGAGCATCCGCCTGCCTAGGAGTGGGCATCCATCCCTGACTCAGCCAAATAAGCGGTGATCACCTGCTTGGATGAGACAGCTTGGTTTGTTTGTGGCAGGTTATATAATTTCTCACAGAAATCTTGGAATCGCCCAGCTATCGCCTTAGGCATTTGTCGAACTGAAGTCTTTGTTCCTACACCTCTCAAAGCTCTAGCTAGTAAGTTACCACTTTTGTTCCATAACTCATAGTATAGATTATTACGGTATGCAAATGAGTGATGCTCTGCATAGTTAAGACCAAGAGAAAGTTCCTGTTCACAGCTGACAGTTCTTGCAGATGGGTTAAGCAGTTATGGATGGTTACCAACCATTTAGTTTCCTTTAAAGTGGACCAACACCCAGGATTTTGACTATCCTGGGTCTTGGTCCACTTCGGCGGGGCACCCCCGATCGGGGTGCCCCGCTGTGTGAAACCCCCCCGAACCCCCCGAACTCACCTCTGTCAGCGGCGACGGACAAGCCGCGGACAAGCGGCTCCTCCGCCGCCGCCTCCCGCGCGTCCCTGTTGACGCGCGCGTGCCCGCGCCGGCCATTCACAGACGGCCGGCGCAGGCGCGCGCACGACTAGAGGGGCGCGAGGGAGGCGGTGGCGGCCGGCCGCCGCCGAAACTAAGGTAAGGAGTTTGGGGGGTTTCACCCCGCGGGACATCCCGATCTCGGATGTCCCGCGGGGAGGGAGGTGATCGGTCCGGGAATCTTATAGATTCCCGGGCCGATCACGGGTGGGTGTTGGTCCACTTTAACAGATTCATTATTTTAGCCTGCCTCTCCTTTTTCTTTCTGGATCCTTCACCAATTAGCAATCCTCTCATTGTACATTAATGTGCCACCCAGAGCGTTGTAAACATTTAACACACTGAAAATAGTGATACATACAGTTTAATTGAATGTTCAGCTCATAGTTTTTAGCCTAAAACTATATTTCCTAGTTAATTTTATAATTTTCTGTTTACTAATTGCAGAACCCGTGGTCGGGTAGGGAAGAAGAAAGGGTAGAAAGGGTTGAACATTCTAAATATCTGGAGTAAGGGTTTAAAGCAGCAATCAAAGGTGATAAAGACATAGAAATGTGGGCATTGTTTCAGGAAACTTGCAATAAAATATCTTACAAAAGTAAGGGCCATTTGCTTTAAAGTGGCACATAAGCTGCACTGGCTAAAAGACTCCAAGACTGGCCACTATTTCATTTTTACATACAGCTTCTATGACACCGTTTTCTCCGGCAGCCACATCCCTGGCTTCTCTGTAGCTGTGGCACGCTCCCGCTGGCAGAGATTCAGATGGGCTGGGGACAGGAGCACTTCCGATAAGCCAACCACCGATCTTGCCCTCGGCAGGGGAAAAATCTGTTTTTTTCTTTAAAACTGGGCCACCGCTTAGCCAGACACATGGGGGGGGGGGGGGGTTACAAGTTAATAATCAGTTTGGTAGTCCCAAGATATCTGCCTCTAGCCAGCGCGGCAATAAGGAAAGCTACCTTGACCCAGGCTGCATACCTGTAATTATCTAATTTTGGTGGTGCCTTTCAAATTTTTATCTTAGACAGTAACGTTACTTTTACACACAGGCAATGTCAATAGTGTTAGCCATTTCCATTTAAAAAAATAGCACAAACAGGTTTTTGCATGCAATAGCGCTTGTGATCACAATTAAATTCTGTGCAAGTACTGCATGCATCCATAGGCTACCTATGGATTGTGATTGCCTGTCAAATGCCCCGGTGTGAAAGTAACCAAATAATTTAAACAGTTTGTCTTTGTCATTAAACCCAAATAACATCCATTTTTCAGAAAATGGGAGTTGTTCCTAGCACATCTCAATTCCTGATGCCCCCCCCCCCCCCCCCACGCATTTCCCCATTAAACTGGGAGAAATCTCTGCTCTCTGTGTCTATCCTAGGGGTGGGTCTTATAGATGCTAGGTCCAGTTTTGGATATGAAATCTATTTGTACTGTTTGGACCACTAGTGTGTGTGTGTGTGTGTGTGTGTGTGTGTGTGTGTGTGTGTGTGTGTGTGTGTGTGTTAATCAAATTCGCATAGTGGTGGTCAGTAGTTACTCTACCTAGTCACAATCTTAGTCCTGGCATTGTCAGCTTGACCAGAAGTTAATGGGAAAACCACAATTAGATCTTGAGGTTCCTGCTGCCAGGATATTAGAAGCTAGGGTAGGGTATGACTAGGGTGGAAATTGAGTAAATGTTCTCACCCATGTTTTAGTTCTAATTTCATGCAATATCCTGCCTAACCTTATTAGGTGGCCATCCTTTTGCCGGGGGTTCACACATATCTATGGTATCTACCTATGGTAACTGCTGCTTTCAACTACATTTATTTTTTTAATAATATGTATTAAATATCTATTCTTTAACTAGTCTGACCACCACCTGATTGCTAGTGGGGTTCTACTAGGCTGCCTGCCTTGTTTTTCTACATCCATGGTCCTTTCCTGCTGGTTTGGAGAGCGAGAGGTTAAGGGTGATCTGTGGAGCAAAACATGCCAGTGGGCTGGCCTAACTCATGTAGCTGTCTCTTTTAAGTTTGTTGCAGGGTGGACTGGTCCAGGGGCGTTGCTCCACTTGGCCTTTCTAAGACTGCTAGTTATTGCCCTGGGGAATGGGTGGGCAGAGCAGGGCAGCCACGCTTTGTCTATTGGTTTCTGATACCATGGGCGGATAAGGGGTGGTGGTTAGATCCCTTTTGGATAATATTTTTATTGCCTGTTTTATATTACATTAGAATTGCCTTGTCAGTGCAGCCTTTTATTGGGAAGCTGTAAGTATCTGCAACCCCCTCATAATTTTGTTGGCTGGTTAATGACTCCTTTTGGCTTGAATGACCTTTACAGTGAGCGCAGTTCTTTTTGCCTCCTGGTTATATAGGCATGGTTCTGGGTATGTCACCTTGCATGACTAAGGAGGTTTATCTTACCCATGAAATGAATCGCACAGGATCATTCAAAGCACATGCACAGATACATAACACCAAACAGTCTCTGTGGATGCCACAAATAAGCTATACATAGTTTGGGTTTTGGAGATGAAGGCCTTCAAATGGTGCCCCAGTGATTTCCTGGTAACCCTGTGGACCAGTACGAGCCTATTTAGGCATGAACTCTAAAGTATTTTGTATGTTGTACTGCTTGCTAGAACTATATATATATATATATATATATATATATATATATATATCCAGCTTTGAACAACAGAAACATTGTTTTTCAGCTTCGGGTAAGTGGAGCATGTATAACCAAATATAATGCAGATGTATCTCTCATTAGATTTCAAGAAAATATAAAATGTGTAGCAAAACTGTCACAGCTGGGGTGACTTGAAATCACTTAGTCTGACCACTTTGGTCACAGATCCTGCAGGTTCATGCTGATTTGCTGAATTTCAGGAATACATTTTGATAATGGAGACACGAAGACCTGTCATTCAGCCTCTAGAGGCTGATCTGTTTTCTTGCTGCTGAAGCATGACCAGCTAATATATAAGCATACTGATGGGGGCACAACACTTCAAAATGTAATCACATATATTCTGTGTGCACCTACTGCTGCCTTGTGCAATGTTATGTTTTTTTTTTCCATTCCTATCTCTCTGTGAGGCTTGTACATCTCTGTGGACAACCTTATGTAAATGTGGCTTTTGTTTACATTTTTAGTAAACAAGGACTAGACCAAGCCAGAAATAAAGTTGTCACACTGGCCTCTCCAGTTGCTCTTTTGACATTTAGGTTCAGGCATTAAGGCTTGCTACAGCCAACATGTTTATCACTTGCATAACAATTGTCCAAGCATTTTAAGCATTGGCATCGATATGTCTGTAAAGGTATTTATTTATCCAGGTTAAGGGTAAAGTAGTCAGGTGAAACAGTCATAGCCATAAGGATTTGAACTTGCTGTTTTCTTACTGTATTTCATCATTCAATTCAATGGCCTTGATTCACTAACAGTTGGAAAAAAACTCTCTCCTGAGAATTTCACTGTTAGTGAATCGCCAGATAGGAAGACAATGAAAGTCAATGGCACTTTTTTACTCCTGAAAAAAGTATTGAACTTTTTACCTGTTCTATCTGGTGATTCACTAACAGTGAAATTCTCAGGCTTATTTCTCATGAGTTTTTTTCAACTCTTTGAATCGAGGCCAATATTACTATAAGGTCGATGCATAGCCTCTTTTACCTGAACTTTCACATAAAAAAGCATGTGTATGTGTATTTTTTGGGGGTTTGGGCCATTTGTGAGTATCTCGTCAGCTTTTTCCATCGTATTAGTGTTTTCCGTTGTGTGTAATTGTGATGTATTTTTTTCACATTCATGTGTGGGTGAGTGAGACTTCCACATGATTCAGAGCCCAGATTTAGTGTGTGAGAGAGGCCTTTACAACAGGAAATCATGGGTGTTGGTCCGCTTTAAGGCACTGGGGGGCTGTCACCTTCTTTTAAACACCCCCCAAAATAAACATTTTAAAATATTTTTGAATAAAATGTGATCTTTTTTTTACTTTTATACTTTCATTTTTAAAAACATTAACCATCCCAAAAAATATTATGAATACAATGTTAAAAATACATTATGAAGAATAATTTAATAATGCAATATGAATTAAAAATAACACAATAAAAAATTAAGAGGCTAATTTTAGACTAGCTCCTTTTTTGCCATTTGAGCGTCTATGTAGCAGCCTTAACCACTTTAATGCACTTTTTTGTAATCCTAAAGCATACCTGAACTACTTTAATGCTTCCCATGCATTCTTCTCTACTTTTTCCTAGTTTAATATTTGGGATGCCCACATGGATACACATAAACATTACTCTGATTGTTTATAATATGTGGAGGCTGATTCATTACTAGCACTAGGTATCGGCAGATGAGTGTCTGTATGGCGGCGCTTAGAGCGACCGCTAGTAGGCGCTGTAAACATGTATCGGGCGCTGTAACAGAGCACCACAGTCGCTCTAGTAGCCTGGCCGGCATTGATGAATGAGATGTATGTTGGGCGTTCTACCACCAGTACAGCGCTGCAGGGAGCGAAAGGCAGCGCCAGCTCAGTGCGACCGAATCTCAGCGACTCACACCATATTCAACAAAAAAACACACACAGCATCGGCGCTCTGGATCTGGTCGCTATAGCATAGAGCGGCAGACGCTATGTGATTAAAGTCTGTTTTTGAACACATATCCACCAGTAACAAAGTGAAAACACGGTATGACATTGTAACATTGTGACATTAATACTTTAATGCCAGACCTGTAATGACAATTCTGCATAAAAATCTAAAAAATCAAAAAAGTTTCCAAAAATCCTTTTCTAGGCCAGAAGAGGTCACACAGTTATTTGTGAGAAAAAATTAAAAACAAAAAACCCTGTTTAAACAGAAGAAAAGGAACGTCCATTGAAATGTATGGGAGAGCGACAGGTAGCAACAGGTAATACCTGGCGCTCTGAAAGCTAGAGCGCTGGCGCTATATGCTGAGCCGCCTGTCACAAGCCTTCACTTATGTGCTATTAGTGGTGGATGCCTGTATGTGTGTCAGGGGCCAGCCGGGACTGTGCTCGCAGCTTAGGTGTTATTGGGGACAAAACCAGACTGAGACATCCCTGCTGAGGCCCCCTCCCACACTATGATGCCGGGACTATAGCATTGGGGGCTGAGAGAGAGACTAAGGGGGCAGGGATTAATTGTGGGTGTTAAAGTGGACCAACACCCAGGATTTTGACTATCCTGGGTCTTGGTCCACTTCGGTGGGGCACCCCCGATCGGGGTGCCCCGCTGTGTGAAACCCCCCCGAACTCACCTCTCCCCGCGGCGACGGACAAGCCGCGGACAAGCGGCTCCTCCGCCGCGTCCCTGTTGACGCGCGCGTACGCCGCCGAAACTAAGGTAAGGAGTTTGGGGGGGTTTCACCCCGCGGGACATCCCGATCTCAGATGTCCCGCGGGGAGGGAGGTGATCGGCCGATCACCGGTGGGTGTTGGTCCACTTTAAAAGCAGCAGCCCAACTGGCCCCAAAGCAGTGTAGCCCACCGTGCATTGTCCCAGGTCTCCCTATGGCCAGTTTGCCCCTGGGCAAAACCAAAGGGGAGGAACATAAGCTGGGTAAGTGAATATTCTGGGCTTGTTCCTCTTACATGTTGCTGTAGATCACTTGGCAGCCTCCTGGACCAATTCTTGTTTCTTCACCAAATATCTCTCTGCAAATTGAGATGGCATTTGGTGCGAAACCAGCCACGCCAGCAAAAATGTCTCCAATTGTGTTTACACTCCTGCAACCACACTATCTGGAGTGTTAATGTATTCTGATCTGTTTTCTTTTAACCGGAAGTGCACAGGTTATACATAAAAGGTGGAAAACGTTCCAAAATTGTTCTTCTTTCTATATTTAGATCTGGAATTTTTATATCCAGCGTAAGTGCTGTTGGTTTCATTTAGCCGTCCCCTTAATTGGAGTCAGCCATTTGGTATTTTGGTGGCAGCTTTTTCTCTGGTCCTGTAAGCAGTGATCTTCTCTGGCACTGTTGGGGAACTTTTTTACATGAAGAAGAGAGGTTGGCAGGGAAGTGTAGTTAGAAGACGCGGTAACTGAGCACACAGCTAAATACCTGGGAACGAGCCCCGCCCCAGCTCCTCCTCCCCATAGCTCGTGCTACTGTACTTTCCACACTTCCTACCTGCTGAGGGGCATAAACAGTCCTATTTTATATGCCTGACTGGCACAATTCCCCCTCAGCGAACGGCCGCCAGCCAGCCGCCATCACTGAGCGCAGCGCCTCGCACTTCAGACGGCTGTATACGGGGAGCGG
The DNA here is from genome assembly GCA_027917425.1 of Gastrophryne carolinensis. Classification (NCBI taxonomy): domain Eukaryota; kingdom Metazoa; phylum Chordata; class Amphibia; order Anura; family Microhylidae; genus Gastrophryne; species Gastrophryne carolinensis. Next base: position 289,170,410 of record CM051234.1, read on the forward strand.
GCACATTGCCCCGCCCCTCATTGGAGCGTCACAGTGGTGTGTGGGGGCGTGGCCGCTCGGTATGAGCTGAGGGGAGGAACAGTCTCGTAAGAGACACATACACACATCGTGTACGGGAACATGACAGGGGCTCGGGGGTGCCGTCACCGCTTCTCCGGGCTCTGACCGGCGGGGTACAGGAAGGAGCGGCCGCCCGCCCGCCCGGCCAGCATGAAGCTCATTGGGAGGACCAGCCGGGACAGCGCCATGTTGCCTCTGAGGTAAAAAGACCGGTTCCTGCTGACGGGGTACAGCATGAGGGGGAGTATGGTGTGTATACCCGGAAAACCTGCCCCCATCCCCGTATTAGACACTTGTGTCTCCCCCCTCCCCAGTGTACACAACTTATGTGGAAAGTATTCACCTCTAACTTCCCTTTTCATAGGCTGGTGTGTAAGCACTTGTACTGCTTTAGTGTTTCTTAGTACGTTAAGAAGAAAAGTGGGTGGACTTCCCGGGTGTGACCCCCCCTGCAATCTCAATCTGCCAATTTAAAATGAAAACTTTAGTATCCTGGTTTCTACCCAGAAGCCAAACACCTTAATCTCAGTTTCCCGCATCCAAGTTGAACTGATTAGTGATCCTTTGGTCACCCAAACAGGCAGGGGTACGTGGGTGCCACACCAGCTGGCCGATGAAAAAGCCACCCATTATGCTCTGGGTTCAAATACTGAGACCAAAGAGCTGTCACCAGAATAGAAGCCAGAGCTGTCACCAGAATAGAAGCCAGAGCTGTCACCAGAATAGAAGCCAGAGGTGTCACCAGAATAGAAGCCAGAGCTGTCACCAGAATAGAAGCCAGAGGTGTCACCAGAATAGAAGCCAGAGGTGTCACCAGAATAGAAGCCAGAGCTGTCACCAGAATAGAAGCCAGAGGTGTCACCAGAATAGAAGCCAGAGCTGTCACCAGAATAGAAGCCAGAGCTGTCGCCAGAATAGAAGCCAGAGCTGTCGCCAGAATAGAAGCCAGAGCTGTCACCAGAATAGAAGCCAGAGGTGTCGCCAGAATAGAAGCCAGAGCTGTCACCAGAATAGAAGCCAGAGCTGTCGCCAGAATAGAAGCCAGAGGTGTCACCAGAATAGAAGCCAGAGGTGTCACCAGAATAGAAGCCAGAGCTGTCACCAGAATAGAAGCCAGAGCTGTCGCCAGAATAGAAGCCAGAGCTGTCACCAGAATAGAAGCCAGAGCTGTTGCCAGAATAGAAGCCAGAGCTGTCACCAGAATAGAAGCCAGAGCTGTCACCAGAATAGAAGCCAGAGCTGTCGCCAGAATAGAAGCCAGAGCTGTCACCAGAATAGAGGCCAGAGCTGTCACCAGAATAGAAGCCAGAGCTGTCGCCAGAATAGAAGCCAGAGCTGTCGCCAGAATAGAAGCCAGAGCTGTCGGCAGAATAGAGGCCAGAGCTGTCGCCAGAATAGAAGCCAGAGCTGTCACCAGAATAGAAGCCAGAGCTGTCACCAAAATAGAGGCCAGAGCTGTCGCCAGAATAGAAGCCAGAGCTGTCACCAGAATAGAGGCCAGAGCTGTCACCAGAATAGAAGCCAGAGCTATCACCAGAATAGAGGCCAGAGCTGTCACCAGAATAGAAGCCAGAGCTGTCGCCAGAATAGAAGCCAGAGCTGTCGCCAGAATAGAAGCCAGAGCTGTCACCAGAATAGAAGCCAGAGCTGTCGCCAGAATAGAAGCCAGAGCTGTCACCAGAATAGAAGCCAGAGCTGTCACCAGAATAGAAGCCAGAGCTGTCACCAGAATAGAAGCCAGAGCTGTCACCAGAATAGAGGCCAGAGCTGTCACCAGAATAGAAGCCAGAGCTGTCACCAGAATAGAAGCCAGAGGTGTCGCCAGAATAGAAGCCAGAGCTGTCACCAGAATAGAAGCCAGAGCTGTCACCAGAATAGAAGCCAGAGCTGTCACCAGAATAGAGGCCAGAGCTGTCACCAGAATAGAAGCCAGAGCTGTCACCAGAATAGAGGCCAGAGCTGTCACCAGAATAGAAGCCAGAGCTGTCACCAGAATAGAAGCCAGAGCTGTCACCAGAATAGAAGCCAGAGCTGTCGCCAGAATAGAAGCCAGAGCTGTCGCCAGAATAGAAGCCAGAGCTGTCACCAGAATAGAGGCCAGAGCTGTCACCAGAATAGAAGCCAGAGCTGTCACCAGAATAGAGGCCAGAGCTGTCACCAGAATAGAGGCCAGAGCTGTCACCAGAATAGAGGCCAGAGCTGTCACCAGAATAGAGGCCAGAGCTGTCACCAGAATAGAGGCCAGAGCTGTCACCAGAATAGAGGCCAGAGCTGTCACCAGAATAGAGGCCAGAGCTGTCACCAGAATAGAAGCCAGAGCTGTCACCAGAATAGAAGCCAGAGCTGTCACCAGAATAGAAGCCAGAGCTGTCGCCAGAATAGAAGCCAGAGGTGTCACCAGAATAGAAGCCAGAGGTGTCACCAGAATAGAGGCCAGAGCTGTCACCAGAATAGAGGCCAGAGCTGTCACCAGAATAGAAGCCAGAGCTGTCACCAGAATAGAAGCCAGAGCTGTCACCAGAATAGAAGCCAGAGCTGTCACCAGAATAGAAGCCAGAGCTGTCACCAGAATAGAAGCCAGAGCTGTCACCAGAATAGAAGCCAGAGCTGTCACCAGAATAGAGGCCAGAGCTGTCACCAGAATAGAAGCCAGAGCTGTCACCAGAATAGAAGCCAGAGCTGTCACCAGAATAGAAGCCAGAGCTGTCACCAGAATAGAAGCCAGAGGTGTCACCAGAATAGAGGCCAGAGCTGTCACCAGAATAGAAGCCAGAGCTGTCACCAGAATAGAAGCCAGAGCTGTCACCAGAATAGAAGCCAGAGCTGTCACCAGAATAGAGGCCAGAGCTGTCACCAGAATAGAAGCCAGAGCTGTCGCCAGAATAGAAGCCAGAGCTGTCGCCAGAATAGAAGCCAGAGCTGTCGCCAGAATAGAGGCCAGAGCTGTCGCCAGAATAGAAGCCAGAGGTGTCACCAGAATAGAAGCCAGAGCTGTCACCAGAATAGAGGCCAGAGCTGTCACCAGAATAGAGGCCAGAGCTGTCACCAGAATAGAAGCCAGAGCTGTCACCAGAATAGAAGCCAGAGCTGTCACCAGAATAGAGGCCAGAGCTGTCACCAGAATAGAGGCCAGAGCTGTCACCAGAATAGAGGCCAGAGCTGTCACCAGAATAGAGGCCAGAGCTGTCACCAGAATAGAGGCCAGAGCTGTCACCAGAATAGAGGCCAGAGCTGTCACCAGAATAGAAGCCAGAGCTGTCACCAGAATAGAAGCCAGAGCTGTCACCAGAATAGAAGCCAGAGGTGTCACCAGAATAGAAGCCAGAGCTGTCACCAGAATAGAAGCCAGAGCTGTCACCAGAATAGAAGCCAGAGGTGTCACCAGAATAGAAGCCAGAGCTGTCGCCAGAATAGAAGCCAGAGCTGTCACCAGAATAGAGGCCAGAGCTGTCACCAGAATAGAGGCCAGAGCTGTCACCAGAATAGAAGCCAGAGCTGTCGCCAGAATAGAAGCCAGAGCTGTCACCAGAATAGAGGCCAGAGCTGTCACCAGAATAGAGGCCAGAGCTGTCACCAGAATAGAAGCCAGAGCTGTCACCAGAATAGAAGCCAGAGCTGTCGCCAGAATAGAAGCCAGAGCTGTCACCAGAATAGAAGCCAGAGGTGTCACCAGAATAGAAGCCAGAGGTGTCACCAGAATAGAAGCCAGAGCTGTCACCAGAATAGAGGCCAGAGCTGTCACCAGAATAGAGGCCAGAGCTGTCACCAGAATAGAAGCCAGAGCTGTCACCAGAATAGAAGCCAGAGCTGTCACCAGAATAGAAGCCAGAGCTGTCACCAGAATAGAGGCCAGAGCTGTCACCAGAATAGAGGCCAGAGCTGTCACCAGAATAGAAGCCAGAGCTGTCACCAGAATAGAAGCCAGAGCTGTCACCAGAATAGAAGCCAGAGCTGTCACCAGAATAGAGGCCAGAGCTGTCACCAGAATAGAGGCCAGAGCTGTCACCAGAATAGAAGCCAGAGCTGTCACCAGAATAGAAGCCAGAGCTGTCACCAGAATAGAGGCCAGAGCTGTCACCAGAATAGAAGCCAGAGCTGTCACCAGAATAGAGGCCAGAGCTGTCACCAGAATAGAAGCCAGAGCTGTCACCAGAATAGAGGCCAGAGCTGTCACCAGAATAGAAGCCAGAGCTGTCACCAGAATAGAGGCCAGAGCTGTCACCAGAATAGAAGCCAGAGCTGTCACCAGAATAGAAGCCAGAGCTGTCACCAGAATAGAAGCCAGAGCTGTCACCAGAATAGAAGCCAGAGGTGTCACCAGAATAGAGGCCAGAGCTGTCACCAGAATAGAGGCCAGAGCTGTCACCAGAATAGAAGCCAGAGCTGTCACCAGAATAGAGGCCAGAGGTGTCACCAGAATAGAAGCCAGAGGTGTCACCAGAATAGAAGCCAGAGCTGTCACCAGAATAGAAGCCAGAGCTGTCACCAGAATAGAGGCCAGAGCTGTCACCAGAATAGAAGCCAGAGCTGTCACCAGAATAGAGGCCAGAGGTGTCACCAGAATAGAAGCCAGAGGTGTCACCAGAATAGAGGCCAGAGGTGTCACCAGAATAGAGGCCAGAGCTGTCCCCAGAATAGAGGCCAGAGCTGTCCCCAGAATAGAGGCCAGAGCTGTCCCCAGAATAGAGGCCAGAGCTGTCCCCAGAATAGAGGCCAGAGCTGTCACCAGAATAGAGGCCAGAGCTGTCACCAGAATAGAAGCCAGAGCTGTCACCAGAATAGAGGCCAGAGCTGTCACCAGAATAGAAGCCAGAGCTGTCACCAGAATAGAGGCCAGAGCTGTCACCAGAATAGAAGCCAGAGCTGTCACCAGAATAGAGGCCAGAGCTGTCACCAGAATAGAAGCCAGAGCTGTCACCAGAATAGAGGCCAGAGCTGTCACCAGAATAGAAGCCAGAGCTGTCACCAGAATAGAGGCCAGAGCTGTCACCAGAATAGAAGCCAGAGCTGTCACCAGAATAGAGGCCAGAGCTGTCACCAGAATAGAGGCCAGAGGTGTCACCAGAATAGAAGCCAGAGGTGTCACCAGAATAGAAGCCAGAGCTGTCACCAGAATAGAAGCCAGAGGTGTCACCAGAATAGAAGCCAGAGCTGTCACCAGAATAGAGGCCAGAGCTGTCACCAGAATAGAAGCCAGAGGTGTCACCAGAATAGAAGCCAGAGCTGTCACCAGAATAGAAGCCAGAGCTGTCACCAGAATAGAGGCCAGAGCTGTCACCAGAATAGAAGCCAGAGCTGTCACCAGAATAGAGGCCAGAGGTGTCACCAGAATAGAAGCCAGAGCTGTCCCCAGAATAGAGGCCAGAGGTGTCACCAGAATAGAGGCCAGAGCTGTCCCCAGAATAGAGGCCAGAGCTGTCCCCAGAATAGAGGCCAGAGCTGTCCCCAGAATAGAGGCCAGAGCTGTCCCCAGAATAGAGGCCAGAGCTGTCCCCAGAATAGAGGCCAGAGCTGTCACCAGAATAGAAGCCAGAGCTGTCACCAGAATAGAGGCCAGAGCTGTCACCAGAATAGAAGCCAGAGCTGTCACCAGAATAGAGGCCAGAGCTGTCACCAGAATAGAAGCCAGAGCTGTCACCAGAATAGAGGCCAGAGCTGTCACCAGAATAGAAGCCAGAGCTGTCACCAGAATAGAAGCCAGAGCTGTCACCAGAATAGAGGCCAGAGCTGTCACCAGAATAGAAGCCAGAGCTGTCACCAGAATAGAGGCCAGAGCTGTCACCAGAATAGAAGCCAGAGCTGTCACCAGAATAGAGGCCAGAGCTGTCACCAGAATAGAGGCCAGAGGTGTCACCAGAATAGAAGCCAGAGGTGTCACCAGAATAGAAGCCAGAGCTGTCACCAGAATAGAAGCCAGAGGTGTCACCAGAATAGAAGCCAGAGCTGTCACCAGAATAGAGGCCAGAGCTGTCACCAGAATAGAAGCCAGAGCTGTCCCCAGAATAGAGGCCAGAGCTGTCACCAGAATAGAGGCCAGAGCTGTCACCAGAATAGAAGCCAGAGCTGTCACCAGAATAGAAGCCAGAGCTGTCACCAGAATAGAGGCCAGAGCTGTCACCAGAATAGAAGCCAGAGCTGTCACCAGAATAGAAGCCAGAGCTGTCACCAGAATAGAAGCCAGAGCTGTCACCAGAATAGAAGCCAGAGCTGTCACCAGAATAGAAGCCAGAGCTGTCACCAGAATAGAAGCCAGAGCTGTCACCAGAATAGAGGCCAGAGCTGTCACCAGAATAGAGGCCAGAGCTGTCACCAGAATAGAAGCCAGAGCTGTCACCAGAATAGAGGCCAGAGCTGTCACCAGAATAGAAGCCAGAGCTGTCACCAGAATAGAAGCCAGAGCTGTCACCAGAATAGAGGCCAGAGCTGTCACCAGAATAGAAGCCAGAGCTGTCACCAGAATAGAGGCCAGAGCTGTCACCAGAATAGAAGCCAGAGCTGTCACCAGAATAGAAGCCAGAGCTGTCACCAGAATAGAAGCCAGAGCTGTCACCAGAATAGAAGCCAGAGCTGTCACCAGAATAGAGGCCAGAGCTGTCACCAGAATAGAAGCCAGAGCTGTCACCAGAATAGAGGCCAGAGCTGTCACCAGAATAGAAGCCAGAGCTGTCACCAGAATAGAAGCCAGAGGTGTCACCAGAATAGAAGCCAGAGCTGTCACCAGAATAGAAGCCAGAGCTGTCACCAGAATAGAGGCCAGAGCTGTCACCAGAATAGAGGCCAGAGGTGTCACCAGAATAGAAGCCAGAGGTGTCACCAGAATAGAAGCCAGAGCTGTCACCAGAATAGAAGCCAGAGCTGTCACCAGAATAGAAGCCAGAGCTGTCACCAGAATAGAAGCCAGAGCTGTCACCAGAATAGAAGCCAGAGCTGTCACCAGAATAGAAGCCAGAGCTGTCGGAGCCGCTGGCCTTAGACGCTGGCTTAGACTGCGTGGCGTCAGTGGCTCGGAGCCCACTGATTGGACGAGTGGCCGCACATGCGTCGTAGGACAAGGGAAGGCGTGAGTTGTGCTCGGTTTCACACAGCGGGGCACCCCTGATGGGTTTTGATCTACTTTAAGGATGAAGTGCCCAAACTGCGACACAAAACCCTGTGCCAGTTGGAAAGATGACGGTGATATAAGTTTGCCAGGTTGTGATTAAATAGGACGAGAGTATATTTCCACAATTTCGGCACTAAAGTAAAAAAAAAAAAAAAAAAGAGTAATTCTTTCCTAACTTTATTCCAGGGGTGTCAAAATCATTTTCGCTGAAGGCCACATTATAGCATTATGATGGCATTCCAAGGACTGGTTAATAACAACTGCATTTGTTATACTTGCAAGACAATTTAAAGTGTACCTAAACCCAGAAGGGAAGTTTATGCAAGTTTCTGTTCCCCACCCAGTGCCCCAAAACGGCCTGTTTCTTTTTTCTTACCTAGAAAATAAGTTTGTCGCCTTCTATTCCCCACCCAGTGCCCCAAAACGGACTGTTTCTTTTTTTTTACTAAAGCCTTTGCCCAATATTCATAACAACAGTAAAAAGGAAGCAGTGTGATGCCAAATGGCAGCCATGTGCTAATTCATTCAGTTACAAGCTGAACTGTCACATAACGACAGTTAGACTGAAGTGCTCTCAGATTTATTGCAGTTATTATAACTGATAAGGCTGAGCCCCCCCCCCCCCCCCTGTACTGTGTGTATAACTGAATGCATAATTGCTGGAAAGCACCAGGAGGAGAGGCTACTCTGCCAGGGAGCAGTATGGTCTGCTGTTCGTATTGTAATGAAAATTGGGCAAGGGACCAGGGTGGGGGGTAGAAGGTGACCACATAAACTTCCTTTCTGGTTATAGGATTATTTTAATGTAAACCAAAACGTGAGATTTTCACTATACTGGGTTTTCTTACATGCCCTGGGAGCATCTTGTTTTGGGAGGCCCTGCTGTGTAAAACCCCCTAGATCACCCCAGTACAACTCACCTCTTCCTGGTCCAAAGGCACGTGCTCGGGTTATCGTCTGATCAGAGCCGTTTGCCGTGACAACCGTATGTCAATTGGCAAACTGGTCTCCATGGGAAGCGAATATGGCTGCATCCCCAGCGCAAGCGATTCTGTCCCATTGCTGGGGCGGGAGTGCGCACACAGACCGAGGATGCAAGGAATGCATACGCTCTCGCTCCCCATTGTAAATGATCAGAGCCATTTGCCGAACGACATGGGTGCGGTAAATAGCTCTGGTTGGACCAAGAAAAGGTGAGTGGTCACCGGAGACCCTGGGGGGTTTCACACAGCAGGGCATCCCAAATGGGGATGGCCGCCCTGTGTTTTGTTCTGCTTTAAACACATGGGGAAAGGCCCATTTTCATTATTTTTTCTATACTTAAACCGGACCTTCAGCGTGATTTAATGAACAGCCCAAACTCTTAAACAGTTCCCCAGCATCTAAAATTAATATATTTTACGTTTTTAGTCACTAACTTATTATTCTTTCCCCCACTGGGCTGCAACTCTGTTCAGGAATTTAGGATACAGGCGCCGCCATCTTGACTCAGAAGCATCACACTTACTGAGGAGAGGAGAGTGGGATAAGGTACAGGGGAGCGGGTTATAGCTGTGCTTTGCTCAGACAGAGCAGAGCTGGGGTCAGGTAAAGGTCAGCAGTCCCAGAATGCAGAGCAGCACAGTCAGGAGGCACTTCCTGTTTGCAGGCTGCCTGACGTTCCATGAGCCGCCATCTTGGATGTTTAAAGGCTCATAACATGCAGTAGATGCAGGTAGGATGATTTTTAATGTGAGCAATCTGTATGTGCAGGGTGTGGGAAACATACAAGATAGACTATTATTCAGAGTGAAGGACCGCTTTAATAAACTGCTGTTACTTTCATGCAATGTAAAACACAGGTCAAAAAGTCCAGATTTTTTTCTTTTTTTGCCCCTGTGTTTTACATAGAATTGACTTTAATGCAAGTCTTTTTCATGCTTGAGCAATTTTATTTAATTTTATAATATGTATGCAAGACGTGTTTATTTTAATAGCAGCTTGAATAGATTTATTATCTTGCTGTTATTTCCACATTTTGTAAAAATAAATACATTACCTCACTAGAGAAAATCTGTACTTTACCTGTAGACTACTCCATGGCAAAACTCAAGTCAGGTGCAGGAAATGAAATAATTGTTGAAATAAAAATGTTATTAAACAAGACAGTATGAAATATATTTATGTAAATTTTACATGTAAATAGAAGCATATACATGCATGTTTATACCTTTTTTCCTTTTCATTGATTTGCATCATCTGTTTAGTATTTCTGCAGATCCTTCTTTGTGCTATGTGCGACAGAAAAAAAATAAAAAAAGACTTTCTGAGATAAAATCATTTAGCCTTGATGAACCTCTTCAAGGTGATGTTGGAATCAAATCTGAGAGAGCCACTTTGTTCAGGTGAGAAAAGCATTATTAAATTGATTATTAAAGGACCTCTGTGAGCGAAGTGTAAAATCAAACCTTAACCTTCCCTCCCAGCCAGCTGGCCAATAGATGAGGCTACAGATACATTTTTCAATTTGTACAAAAAAAATTGGTTCTTTAAACTGTGTGGCTGACATTGAGCTTAAAGTGGACCAACACCCACCGGTGATCGGCCCGGGAATCTATAAGATTCCCGGGCCGATCACCTCCCTCCCCGCCGGACATCCCCCCAAACTCCTTACCTCAGTTTCGGCGGCGGCCGGCCGCCGCCGCCTCCCTTGCGCCCCTCTAGACGTGCGCGCGCCCGCCGTCTGTGAATGGCCGGCGCGGGCACGCGCGTCAACAGGGACGCGCGGGAGGCGGCGGCGGAGGAGCCGCTTGTCCGCGGCTTGTCCGTCGCCGCGGGGAGAGGTGAGTTCGGGGGGGTTTCACACAGCGGGGCACCCCGATCGGGGGTGCCCCACCGAAGTGGACCAAGACCCAGGATAGTCAAAATCCTGGGTGTTGGTCCACTTTAAGCTGCTTAGGAAAAGCTACTGCTCACCCTCAGTAACTGTCCTGCATGTACACAGTAAGTTCCTCAAGGAAGAGAGGGTGCTTCCATGTTTATTCTGAAGCTGCACATGGAAGCAGTAGAGGCTGTGAAGACAACCTGCCACTATCGCTTTTATTCAGAAAACAGCACCTGTCCACTAGAAGCAGCCGTATAGCGTGAGCCTTACTCATGGCCATGGTCACTGGAACGGAGAAGAGATATTGATATGCCTGGAGATAGGGATTGCCAGCGGCACTGTACAATGGGGTATGCTGATTTGGGGTGCCCTATGCTGCCAGTGTTTGAGGCAGTATAGGGGAAAGTAAAATATTTTCTGAATTTACTTCATTTTACAAGAGGACCAAAAATAAAAAGGTGCCGATTTCCCCCCCAGCTGCTGTGACATCCGGCTGCTTCATGGCAGCACGGCTCTAGCTGTGCTCTTGGGAGGCCCCATTGCATCCCATTCATAGGCACTGCACGGGCGAGTTGGAAGGCTATCTGGAATCCGAGGGACTCAGATGATGGTTCACCCGGCGAGGTGAGTATTAAGTGCCCAAAGGGAGGGGGGGTGCAGCAGATTGGTGAGGTTTGGGGAAAGTTTAAACCTCCCCTAATGTTCCTCTTTAAATTGAACCCAAAGGGAAGAATGAATCAAGAGAAAGACATGAAGGGTAAGTATTTGAAAATTCACCTTAAAGGATCACTATTGCGAAATTTAGCTACGAACACAGATTTAAAATGTACTTTCAATGTGGGTAAATATAGTAATCAGAAGGCAATATGTGTTTCCAAAAAAGTTGTAGATTGTGCTGCTACAGAATGGCAGCTGTTTTAAAATGTGGCTGACTGACGGGCTCCGTCACTTCAGGCTATACCAAGTGCTGTGCGGGGGGAGAACGGCTCACTGCCACTGCTATGTAAGGAGCGCAGCGTTGAGGACGCTGTGTGTGTGCTGGCTGATAGATGGCTGCTCTGTGTGTGTATGTGTCTTTGCTGGCTGGGAGATGGCTGCTGTGTGTGTGTGTGTGTCTTTGCTGGCTGGGAGATGGCTGCTGTGTGTGTGTGTCTTCGCTGGCTGGGAGATGGCTGCTGTGTGTGTGTGTCTTTGCTGGCTGGCTGAGAGATGGCTGCTGTGTGTGTGTGTCTTTGCTGGCTGGAAGATGGCTGCTGTGTGTGTGTGTGTCTTTGCTGGCTGGAAGATGGCTGCTGTGTGTGTGTGTGTCTTTGCTGGCTGGGAGATGGCTGCTGTGTGTGTGTGTGTCTTTGCTGGCTGGCTGGGAGATGGCTGCTGTGTGTGTGTGTGTCTTTGCTGGCTGGGAGATGGCTGCTGTGTGTGTGTGTGTCTTTGCTGGCTGGCTGGGAGATGGCTGCTGTGTGTGTGTATGTGTCTTTGCTGGCTGGGAGATGGCTGCTGTGTGTGTATGTGTCTTCGCTGGCTGGGAGATGGCTGCTGTGTGTGTGTGTCTTTGCTGGCTGGGAGATGGCTGCTGTGTGTGTATGTGTCTTTGCTGGCTGGGAGATGGCTGCTGTGTGTGTGTGTCTTTGCTGGCTGGGAGATGGCTGCTGTGTGTGTATGTGTCTTTGCTGGCTGAGAGATGGCTGCTGTGTGTGTGTGTGTGTGTATGTGTCTTTGCTGGCTGGGAGATGGCTGCTGTGTGTGTATGTGTCTTTGCTGGCTGGGAGATGGCTGCTGTGTGTGTGTGTCTTTGCTGGCTGGGAGATGGCTGCTGTGTGTGTGTGTCTTTGCTGGCTGGAAGATGGCTGCTGTGTGTGTGTGTGTGTCTTTGCTGGCTGGGAGATGGCTGCTGTGTGTGTGTGTGTGTGTCTTTGCTGGCTGGGAGATGGCTGCTGTGTGTGTCTTTGCTGGCTGGGAGATGGCTGCTGTGTGTGTGTATGTGTCTTTGCTGGCTGGGAGATGGCTGCTGTGTGTGTGTGTCTTTGCTGGCTGGGAGATGGCTGCTGTGTGTGTGTATGTGTCTTCGCTGGCTGGGAGATGGCTGCTGTGTGTGTGTGTGTGTCTTTGCTGGCTGGGAGATGGCTGCTGTGTGTGTGTGTGTCTTTGCTGGCTGGGAGATGGCTGCTGTGTGTGTCTTTGCTGGCTGGGAGATGGCTGCTGTGTGTGTGTATGTGTCTTTGCTGGCTGGGAGATGGCTGCTGTGTGTGTGTGTCTTTGCTGGCTGGGAGATGGCTGCTGTGTGTGTGTATGTGTCTTTGCTGGCTGGGAGATGGCTGCTGTGTGTGTGTGTCTTTGCTGGCTGTGAGATGGCTGCTGTGTGTGTGTGTGTCTTTGCTGGCTGGGAGATGGCTGCTGTGTGTGTGTGTGTCTTTGCTGGCTGGGAGATGGCTGCTGTGTGTGTGTGTATGTGTCTTTGCTGGCTGGCTGGGAGATGGCTGCTGTGTGTATGTGTCTTTGCTGGCTGGGAGATGGCTGCTGTGTGTGTATGTGTCTTTGCTGGCTGGGAGATGGCTGCTGTGTGTGTATGTGTCTTTGCTGGCTGGGAGATGGCTGCTGTGTGTGTATGTGTCTTTGCTGGCTGGGAGATGGCTGCTGTGTGTGTGTGTGTGTGTCTTTGCTGGCTGGGAGATGGATGCTGTGTGTGTGTATGTTTCTTTGCTGGCTGGGAGATGGCTGCTGTGTGTGTGTGTGTGTGTCTTTGCTGGCTGGGAGATGGCTGCTGTGTGTGTGTGTGTGTGTCTTTGCTGGCTGGGAGATGGCTGCTGCGTGTGTGTGTCTTTGCTGGCTGGGAGATGGCTGCTGTGTGTGTGTGTGTCTTTGCTGGCTGGGAGATGGCTGCTGTGTGTGTGTGTGTGTGTCTTTGCTGGCTGGGAGATGGCTGCTGTGTGTGTGTGTGTGTGTCTTTGCTGGCTGGGAGATGGCTGCTGCGTGTGTGTGTCTTTGCTGGCTGGGAGATGGCTGCTGTGTGTGTGTGTGTGTGTCTTTGCTGGCTGGGAGATGGCTGCTGCGTGTGTGTGTCTTTGCTGGCTGGGAGATGGCTGCTGTGTGTGTGTGTCTTTGCTGGCTGGGAGATGGCTGCTGTGTGTGTGTATGTTTCTTTGCTGGCTGGGAGATGGCTGCTGCGTGTGTGTCTTTGCTGGCTGGGAGATGGCTGCTGTATTTGTGTGTGTCTTTGCTGGCTGGGAGATGGCTGCTGTGTGTGTCTTTGCTGGCTGGGAGATGGCTGCTGTGTGTGTGTGTGTCTTTGCTGGCTGGGAGATGGCTGCTGTGTGTGTCTTTGCTGGCTGGGAGATGGCTGCTGTGTGTGTCTTTGCTGGCTGGAAGATGGCTGCTGTGTGTGTGTGTGTCTTTGCTGGCTGGGAGATGGCTGCTGTGTGTGTGTGTGTGTGTCTTTGCTGGCTGGGAGATGGCTGCTGTGTGTGTGTGTCTTTGCTGGCTGGGAGATGGATGCTGTGTGTGTGTCTTTGCTGGCTGGGAGATGGCTGCTGTGTGTGTGTGTCTTTGCTGGCTGGGAGATGGCTGCTGTGTGTGTGTGTGTTTGCTGGCTGGGAGATGGATGCTGTGTGTGTGTGTGTCTTTGCTGGCTGGGAGATGGCTGCTGTGTGTGTGTGTCTTTGCTGGCTGGGAGATGGCTGCTGTGTGTGTGTGTGTGTGTCTTTGCTGGCTGGGAGATGGCTGCTGTGTGTGTGTGTCTTTGCTGGCTGGGAGATGGCTGCTGTGTGTGTGTGTCTTTGCTGGCTGGGAGATGGCTGCTGTGTGTGTGTATGTGTCTTTGCTGGCTGGGAGATGGCTGCTGTGTGTGTGTGTGTCTTTGCTGGCTGGGAGATGGCTGCTGTGTGTGTGTGTCTTTGCTGGCTGGGAGATGGCTGCTGTGTGTGTGTGTCTTTGCTGGCTGGGAGATGGCTGCTGTGTGTGTGTATGTGTCTTTGCTGGCTGGGAGATGGCTGCTGTGTGTGTGTGTCTTTGCTGGCTGGGAGATGGCTGCTGTGTGTGTATGTGTCTTTGCTGGCTGGGAGATGGCTGCTGTGTCTGTGTGTGTCTTTGCTGGCTGGGAGATGGCTGCTGTGTGTGTGTGTATGTGTCTTTGCTGGCTGGCTGGGAGATGGCTGCTGTGTGTATGTGTCTTTGCTGGCTGGGAGATGGCTGCTGTGTGTGTATGTGTCTTTGCTGGCTGGGAGATGGCTGCTGTGTGTGTATGTGTCTTTGCTGGCTGGGAGATGGCTGCTGTGTGTGTATGTGTCTTTGCTGGCTGGGAGATGGCTGCTGTGTGTGTGTGTGTGTCTTTGCTGGCTGGGAGATGGCTGCTGCGTGTGTGTGTCTTTGCTGGCTGGGAGATGGCTGCTGCGTGTGTGTGTGTGTTTGCTGGAAGGCTGGCTGGGAGATGGCTGCTGTGTGTGTGTGTGTCTTTGCTGGCTGGGAGATGGCTGCTGTGTGTGTATGTGTCTTTGCTGGCTGGGAGATGGCTGCTGTGTGTGTCTTTGCTGGCTGGGAGATGGCTGCTGTGTGTGTGTGTGTCTTTGCTGGCTGGGAGATGGCTGCTGTGTGTGTGTGTGTGTCTTTGCTGGCTGGGAGATGGCTGCTGTGTGTGTCTTTGCTGGCTGGGAGATGGCTGCTGCGTGTGTGTGTCTTTGCTGGCTGGGAGATGGCTGCTGCGTGTGTGTGTGTGTTTGCTGGAAGGCTGGCTGGGAGATGGCTGCTGTGTGTGTGTGTGTCTTTGCTGGCTGGGAGATGGCTGCTGTGTGTGTGTGTGTCTTTGCTGGCTGGGAGATGGCTGCTGTGTGTGTCTTTGCTGGCTGGGAGATGGCTGCTGTGTGTGTGTGTGTCTTTGCTGGCTGGGAGATGGCTGCTGTGTGTATGTGTCTTTGCTGGCTGGGAGATGGCTGCTGTGTGTGTGTGTCTTTGCTGGCTGGGAGATGGATGCTGTGTGTGTGTCTTTGCTGGCTGGGAGATGGATGCTGTGTGTGTGTCTTTGCTGGCTGGGAGATGGCTGCTGTGTGTGTGTGTCTTTGCTGGCTGGGAGATGGCTGCTGTGTGTGTGTGTCTTTGCTGGCTGGGAGATGGCTGCTGTGTGTGTGTGTGTCTTTGCTGGCTGGGAGATGGCTGCTGTGTGTGTGTGTC
The DNA here is from genome assembly GCA_027917425.1 of Gastrophryne carolinensis. NCBI lineage: Eukaryota > Metazoa > Chordata > Amphibia > Anura > Microhylidae > Gastrophryne > Gastrophryne carolinensis. Next base: position 289,185,595 of record CM051234.1, read on the forward strand.
TTTGCTGGCTGGGAGATGGCTGCTGTGTGTGTGTGTCTTTGCTGGCTGGAAGATGGCTGCTGTGTGTGTGTGTGTCTTTGCCGGCTGGGAGATGGCTGCTGTGTGTGTGTGTAAATGTCTTTGCTGGCTGGGAGATGGCTGCTGTGTGTGTGTATGTGTCTTTGCTGGCTGGGAGATGGCTGCTGTGTGTGTGTGTCTTTGCTGGCTGGGAGATGGCTGCTGTGTGTGTGTGTCTTTGCTGGCTGGGAGATGGCTGCTGTGTGTGTATGTGTGTTTGCTGGCTGGGAGATGGCTGCTGTGTGTGTGTGTGTCTTTGCTGGCTGGGAGATGGCTGCTGTGTGTGTGTGTCTTTGCTGGCTGGGAGATGGCTGCTGTGTGTATGTGTCTTTGCTGGCTGGGAGATGGCTGCTGTGTGTGTGTGTCTTTGCTGGCTGGGAGATGGCTGCTGTGTGTGTATGTGTGTTTGCTGGCTGGGAGATGGCTGCTGTGTGTGTATGTGTCTTTGCTGGCTGGGAGATGGCTGCTGTGTGTGTGTGTGTCTTTGCTGGCTGGGAGATGGCTGCTGTGTGTGTGTGTCTTTGCTGGCTGGGAGATGGCTGCTGTGTGTGTATGTGTCTTTGCTGGCTGGGAGATGGCTGCTGTGTGTGTGTATGTGTCTTTGCTGGCTGGGAGATGGCTGCTGTGTGTGTGTGTCTTTGCTGGCTGGGAGATGGCTGCTGTGTGTGTGTGTCTTTGCTGGCTGGGAGATGGCTGCTGTGTGTGTGTGTGTGTCTTTGCTGGCTGGGAGATGGCTGCTGTGTGTGTGTGTGTCTTTGCTGGCTGGGAGATGGCTGCTGTGTGTGTGTGTCTTTGCTGGCTGGGAGATGGCTGCTGTGTGTATGTGTCTTTGCTGGCTGGGAGATGGCTGCTGTGTGTGTGTGTCTTTGCTGGCTGGAAGATGGCTGCTGTGTGTATGTGTCTTTGCTGGCTGGGAGATGGCTGCTGTGTGTGTGTGTCTTTGCTGGCTGGGAGATGGCTGCTGTGTGTGTGTCTTTGCTGGCTGGGAGATGGCTGCTGTGTGTATGTGTCTTTGCTGGCTGGGAGATGGCTGCTGCGTGTGTGTGTGTGTTTGCTGGATGGCTGGCTGGAAGATGGCTGCTGTGTGTGTGTGTGTCTTTGCTGGCTGGAAGATGGCTGCTGTGTGTGTGTGTGTCTTTGCTGGCTGGGAGATGGCTGCTGTGTGTGTGTGTTTGCTGGCTGGAAGATGGCTGCTGTGTGTGTATGTGTCTTTGCTGGCTGGAAGATGGCTGCTGCGTGTGTGTGTGTGTTTGCTGGATGGCTGGCTGGAAGATGGCTGCTGTGTGTGTGTGTGTCTTTGCTGGCTGGAAGATGGCTGCTGTGTGTGTGTGTGTCTTTGCTGGCTGGAAGATGGCTGCTGTGTGTGTGTGTGTGTGTTTGCTGGCTGGAAGATGGCTGCTGTGTGTGTATGTGTCTTTGCTGGCTGGGAGATGGCTGCTGCGTGTGTGTGTGTGTTTGCTGGCTGGAAGATGGCTGCTGTGTGTGTATGTGTCTTTGCTGGCTGGAAGATGGCTGCTGTGTGTGTGTGTGTCTTTGCTGGCTGGAAGATGGCTGCTGTGTGTGTGTGTCTTTGCTGGCTGGGAGATGGATGCTGTGTGTGTGTGTCTTTGCTGGCTGGGAGATGGCTGCTGTGTGTGTGTGTCTTTGCTGGCTGGGAGATGGATGCTGTGTGTGTGTGTCTTTGCTGGCTGGGAGATGGCTGCTGTGTGTGTGTGTGTCTTTGCTGGCTGGGAGATGGCTGCTGTGTGTGTGTGTCTTTGCTGGCTGGGAGATGGATGCTGTGTGTGTGTGTCTTTGCTGGCTGGGAGATGGCTGCTGTGTGTGTGTGTCTTTGCTGGCTGGGAGATGGATGCTGTGTGTGTGTGTCTTTGCTGGCTGGGAGATGGATGCTGTGTGTGTGTGTCTTTGCTGGCTGGAAGATGGCTGCTGTGTGTGTGTGTCTTTGCTGGCTGGGAGATGGCTGCTGTGTGTGTATGTGTCTTTGCTGGCTGGGAGATGGCTGCTGTGTGTGTGTGTGTCTTTGCTGGCTGGGAGATGGCTGCTGTGTGTGTGTGTCTTTGCTGGCTGGGAGATGGCTGCTGTGTGTGTGTGTCTTTGCTGGCTGGGAGATGGCTGCTGTGTGTGTGTGTCTTTGCTGGCTGGGAGATGGATGCTGTGTGTGTGTCTTTGCTGGCTGGGAGATGGCTGCTGTGTGTGTGTCTTTGCTGGCTGGGAGATGGATGCTGTGTGTGTGTCGTTGCTGGCTGGGAGATGGCTGCTGTGTGTGTGTGTCTTTGCTGGCTGGGAGATGGCTGCTGTGTGTGTGTGTGTCTTTGCTGGCTGGGAGATGGCTGCTGTGTGTGTGTGTGTCTTTGCTGGCTGGGAGATGGCTGCTGTGTGTGTGTGTGTGTTTGCTGGCTGGAAGATGGCTGCTGTGTGTGTATGTGTCTTTGCTGGCTGGAAGATGGCTGCTGCGTGTGTGTGTGTGTTTGCTGGATGGCTGGCTGGAAGATGGCTGCTGTGTGTGTGTGTGTCTTTGCTGGCTGGAAGATGGCTGCTGTGTGTGTGTGTGTCTTTGCTGGCTGGAAGATGGCTGCTGTGTGTGTGTGTGTGTTTGCTGGCTGGAAGATGGCTGCTGTGTGTGTATGTGTCTTTGCTGGCTGGGAGATGGCTGCTGCGTGTGTGTGTGTGTTTGCTGGCTGGAAGATGGCTGCTGTGTGTGTATGTGTCTTTGCTGGCTGGAAGATGGCTGCTGTGTGTGTGTGTGTCTTTGCTGGCTGGAAGATGGCTGCTGTGTGTGTGTGTCTTTGCTGGCTGGGAGATGGATGCTGTGTGTGTGTGTCTTTGCTGGCTGGGAGATGGCTGCTGTGTGTGTGTGTCTTTGCTGGCTGGGAGATGGATGCTGTGTGTGTGTGTCTTTGCTGGCTGGGAGATGGCTGCTGTGTGTGTGTGTCTTTGCTGGCTGGGAGATGGATGCTGTGTGTGTGTGTCTTTGCTGGCTGGGAGATGGCTGCTGTGTGTGTGTGTCTTTGCTGGCTGGGAGATGGATGCTGTGTGTGTGTCTTTGCTGGCTGGGAGATGGCTGCTGTGTGTGTGTCTTTGCTGGCTGGGAGATGGCTGCTGTGTGTGTGTGTCTTTGCTGGCTGGGAGATGGCTGCTGTGTGTGTGTGTGTCTTTGCTGGCTGGGAGATGGCTGCTGTGTGTGTGTGTGTCTTTGCTGGCTGGGAGATGGCTGCTGTGTGTGTATGTGTCTTTGCTGGCTGGGAGATGGCTGCTGCGTGTGTGTGTGTGTTTGCTGGCTGGAAGATGGCTGCTGTGTGTGTGTGTCTTTGCTGGCTGGAAGATGGCTGCTGTGTGTGTGTGTGTGTGTGTCTTTGCTGGCTGGAAGATGGCTGCTGTGTGTGTGTGTCTTTGCTGGCTGGGAGATGGATGCTGTGTGTGTGTGTCTTTGCTGGCTGGAAGATGGCTGCTGTGTGTGTGTGTGTGTGTCTTTGCTGGCTGGAAGATGGCTGCTGTGTGTGTGTGTCTTTGCTGGCTGGAAGATGGCTGCTGTGTGTGTGTGTGTCTTTGCTGGCTGGGAGATGGATGCTGTGTGTGTGTCTTTGCTGGCTGGAAGATGGCTGCTGTGTGTGTGTGTCTTTGCTGGCTGGAAGATGGCTGCTGTGTGTGTGTGTCTTTGCTGGCTGGAAGATGGCTGCTGTGTGTGTGTGTCTTTGCTGGCTGGGAGATGGATGCTGTGTGTGTGTGTCTTTGCTGGCTGGGAGATGGCTGCTGTGTGTGTGTGTCTTTGCTGGCTGGGAGATGGATGCTGTGTGTGTGTGTCTTTGCTGGCTGGAAGATGGCTGCTGTGTGTGTGTGTGTGTGTCTTTGCTGGCTGGGAGATGGCTGCTGTGTGTGTATGTGTCTTTGCTGGCTGGGAGATGGCTGCTGTGTGTGTGTGTGTGTGTCTTTGCTGGCTGGGAGATGGCTGCTGTGTGTGTGTGTGTCTTTGCTGGCTGGGAGATGGCTGCTGTGTGTGTGTGTCTTTGCTGGCTGGGAGATGGCTGCTGTGTGTGTGTGTGTCTTTGCTGGCTGGGAGATGGATGCTGTGTGTGTGTGTCTTTGCTGGCTGGGAGATGGATGCTGTGTGTGTGTGTCTTTGCTGGCTGGGAGATGGATGCTGTGTGTGTGTGTCTTTGCTGGCTGGGAGATGGATGCTGTGTGTGTGTGTCTTTGCTGGCTGGGAGATGGATGCTGTGTGTGTGTGTCTTTGCTGGCTGGGAGATGGATGCTGTGTGTGTGTGTCTTTGCTGGCTGGGAGATGGCTGCTGTGTGTGTGTGTGTCTTTGCTGGCTGGGAGATGGATGCTGTGTGTGTGTGTCTTTGCTGGCTGGGAGATGGCTGCTGTGTGTGTGTGTCTTTGCTGGCTGGGAGATGGATGCTGTGTGTGTGTGTCTTTGCTGGCTGGGAGATGGATGCTGTGTGTGTGTGTCTTTGCTGGCTGGGAGATGGATGCTGTGTGTGTGTGTCTTTGCTGGCTGGGAGATGGATGCTGTGTGTGTGTGTCTTTGCTGGCTGGGAGATGGCTGCTGTGTGTGTGTGTGTCTTTGCTGGCTGGGAGATGGATGCTGTGTGTGTGTGTCTTTGCTGGCTGGGAGATGGCTGCTGTGTGTGTGTGTGTCTTTGCTGGCTGGGAGATGGCTGCTGTGTGTGTGTGTCTTTGCTGGCTGGGAGATGGCTGCTGTGTGTGTGTGTGTCTTTGCTGGCTGGGAGATGGCTGCTGTGTGTGTGTATGTGTCTTTGCTGGCTGGGAGATGGATGCTGTGTGTGTGTGTCTTTGCTGGCTGGGAGATGGATGCTGTGTGTGTGTGTCTTTGCTGGCTGGGAGATGGCTGCTGTGTGTGTGTGTGTCTTTGCTGGCTGGGAGATGGATGCTGTGTGTGTGTGTCTTTGCTGGCTGGGAGATGGATGCTGTGTGTGTGTGTCTTTGCTGGCTGGGAGATGGATGCTGTGTGTGTGTGTCTTTGCTGGCTGGGAGATGGATGCTGTGTGTGTGTCTTTGCTGGCTGGGAGATGGCTGCTGTGTGTTTGTGTGTGTTTGCATGGTGCCGGCCAGAAGGTGGCTGGTGTGTGTGTGTCTTTACTGTCCGGCTGGGACTAGAGAAGAGAGACTGCAGGATGAGAGGAGAGAGAAAGTGACTGCATTATGGAACATTGTTTCAGATATGTTACCTTATAATTTACTCTCAGCAGGCTGAATGGTTCAGCAGGTAGAGCATTTAGATATGGTACAAAGAGTCTAACGTTCGAGCCCAGCTCAGATTGTGTTTTTTTTTTTTTTTTTTTTTACTTTTTTCTACAATTGGATTTTTCTATTTTTATCTTGTTTTTGTTGCTCTACAGATTATTTTCCCAGTTTTCTTTCTTTTTACCTCTGCTGCTGTCTGCAGTATCTTTCCTATTCCCATTTTCTCTTTTTTACAGCTTTGTGTGTTTCAAGCGGAACAAAACCATTCACTGTCCCCAGTCTTTTTCTTGCCCTGGGGGCATCCCAACTAGGTGAACCCCCCCCCCCCCCCCCACCAGTTCAGCTGTCAAAATATACCTTTCCCTGTCCCATTGGGCATGCACAGGCTGTCATCCAATCGCACACAGAGTTTGGCAACGAGAACCTGGAACGGCAGCATCCCTGGGCACCCAGCCTCTCTGAATGGCTATTCATGGGAGCGTGCCTCATCCCGGAGATGCTGAGGATGCGGCTACAGCTATTTACATTACCATGGGAGCCAGGGAAAAGGTGGGTATTGCGGCGACCCGGGAGGTGTTTCACATAGTGGGGCATCCCGTATTGCGATGTGCCAACGGAAGGCCAGTGGCCAGCACTGGATTCTTTTAGACTTTAAAGTGACCAAAAACCCAGGATTTTGACTGTCCTGGGTTTTGTTCCTTACCCCCCGGGCACCCTGATCGGAATTCCCCGCTATGTGAAATCCCCCCCAGGTCACCCTTTCTCTGTCCTACAGCGCATGCGCAGCCTCTCATCCAGTCAGCGCACTCGGATTCGCTCCCGCTGCTTCGTCTAAGGCTAGCGGATCAGAGCATTTTTGCCTGGCGCGGGCACGCGCCTTGCTAAAAGCATAGCGAGGATGCAGCTGCTGCTCTCGCATTCGCCGCTGGACCGGGAAAGAAGTTGAGTTTTCGGGCGACCTGGGGGATTTGACACAGCGGGGCATCCCGAATCTGGAGCAAGTATGCCTCATAGACTCTAGGGTGGATTTTGCTCCACTTTAATACATATATATATACCTGCACAGTCATTCAAAGTAGATTTTTTTAAGTCAGTTTATTTAGTAGAAATGTTATATATATATTGAGTCACCTGGTGGTCTCATCACAGAAGCAGCACCTCACACACACACACAGAGCCGTTACTGCCGTGTACATTGCTGCCCTGGGAAGAAAACTGGAGCAAGTTTACTGCGCCTGTTGCTAGGAGACCAGTGGCCATTCAGCAAATGGACTGAGCCATTTTCATTTTACAATTTAAAAGTAAGGCATACATGTTTTTTCTATTCTATCGCCACATTATTTATACATGTGTTAGAAGCTATTGTGTGGCTATTTAATTTTTTTTTTTTTTTAATGCAAATGTTCGCGATAGTGCTCCTTTAACTTTGGTATACCGATTTCCTTTGGAACAAAGAAAAGCACAAGCTCATGGCTTTTTTTTTTGACCCTCTGTGTTTAGCAGCATAGATGTTGCAGTCAAGTTGTTTTCATTACTATACATTTGTTTCCTCAAGACACAACATTTTTGTTTCTTTCTAGATCCAAAACATATGATGTTCCCCTACCTCAGAAGCCATCAGACCATGAATCATTGGATAGATACAGATCCAGCAGCAGCAATGTAATTATATATTCTCTAAAATGTTTTTTGCTAGATATTAAAGTGGACCAAAACCCACCCTGGACCCCTGCTCAGTGAACTCGCGCCCCAAATTCTTACCCTGCCTCAGTCCCTTGGTGCATGCGCCACTGGCGTCGGCATCACTCGATTTCCCCGCTGCAAGTGAATGGCTGTACAGGGCCGTCCACAGCCAAAGGGAGTGGAGTGATGCCGAGTGCGGCTAGGATTCCAGCAGACTGCTCTAGCCGCAGCTCGGACTCAAGGAGAGGTAGGTGAGCTCGGTGACCTGGGGGGGGGTTTCATACACCGGGGCATCCCAAAACCCAGGATAGGTATGTTGAAAAATGTGTGTTTTATGGGCGCAGTTTTGAATACCTGCAATCTGTTTCTATTGGCAGGTGTAAGGCCCCTCACCTTAGCAGTGGCCATAGCAGCAGTCTTCTGCATGTACAGGGCTCCCTTCTCTTTTCTTGGTGTACATTTGCTAGTAGCAACAGATTGCTAATAGCATTTGCTAACATAATAAATTGCTTGATCAGCACCCTGAATACCCCAAATATATACCCTGTCAAAATGCCATTAAAAATGCATTTTGCTTTTAATGTTCAAGCTGAACCTGTTTAAAGTGTTCAGGTGGTGGTAGGGGTGCACCTATAACGAGGCCACTGCAGGGGGGCAGCAACCCTTGCCCTTTTTTATTTATTTATTTATTTTCCTTACTCATTGTCTCATTAATGGCTGCAGCCATGATCCCCTGAACCCCCCGCGCAGAGAATCAGCATTGCTCTAGTGAGCAGTGGAGCAGCACATAGGGGGACGGGGCAACACACGTGCTGCACCATTGATATAGGACACTCTGGAGGGGGCATCCAGAAGGCTGGAGCCCCCCTGAACATTATCCCCCAAAACTCCCAAAACGTTACCTTTCCCTCTTCCCCCACCAGGAATACAACAATGTGATTGGGTGTCGGGTGCCCACACAAACAGGCCGTTCTGGAGGCCGGAACAATTATGTCGCTTACTACCCACGGGCGTTCTGAGGGGTTATGTGCGGGCGCGGCATCTGCGTTCTGGATGCCCCCCCAGAGTGTCTTATATTGGCGGCGACCAGCGGGGTGTTGGCCCGCTTTAAGGATCTTCTGGGAACTGTGAATGAAGACCTGCTGTGGTGAGAGCAGGCAACAGTGATGGCAGTGTGTAGAGCGGCCAGCACTAAGCGCAGAGCTCATGCTTGCTGCTTGATAATGGGACGGTCGGTCCCTTTGTATGATGATTTTAATGCTATTACCTGTAAAAGTTACATTTTACATTTGGAGCACTGGTGCGCTGGAAAGCTTTATGGAAGAACTTTGCATTTGCTTGTGTGGGCTTAGCAGCAGCCCTGTGTTTTGGTGCACCTAGGTCTTCAAACCTTTGAGATCAAGCGTAATTGAGCTGCATTTTACAAAGCGCAGAGCTCACTTACTATTGCTCTGTCCATTCCTAGAAGTTCCTTTAAGGGGCCCTTCACATTGTTAAAATACACTAATGTGGCACAGTACACTTTTGTGTTGGCGCCATTGCTGTAGTGGTGGAAAGCGACAGAAAAGGCATCAGCAGGGAAGGAGGACAGTGGACCGATAGGTGGTGGCAGTGAGCATTGAACCGCACTGCAATGCAGCACAAATGAAATGCAATATTCCAGCTTAACCTTTGCTGGCCATAGACTTCAAGGTCTGTGTTTCTTGCATTTTCCAGCCAAAACATTGGGGGTCATGCTAAGGATCTTATGAAGCATTGGTTTAAATCATTTTTCTGCTTCAGATTTAAAATGTAAAATTAATACCTGTTTTTTTTTTTTTATTTTTTTATTTTATTATAGTTACCAAAGCACAACCTTGCATTCCACAAGATATTTCGGGAGCTTTCGGAGAATGAAGATTTAAAAGATAGTAAGCAAGCATTTTCCTTTGTTATTTCTGTTTACATTTTGTCAAATTCCTTTTAGCTAGCCTTGTTATTATGTTAGTGCCCATTTAATTGTAACTATGTATGTTCCCTATTAGAAATAATCGGCTTGGCTTTTTTTTTTTTTCTTTTTTTTTTTTAACAATAGATCTTTATTGAAAAGAGCAAGGGTAAAAAGACAGATCATAATTAGCTCATTAGACATTTCAGTCACAGCAACCGAGCATTACAGTCATAATATAACTTTCAAGTTCTACAATACAGCATTTAACTAAAACTCCAATGTGCATGGCCTATTAACTAGCGCTCACTCTAGGATCATGTCTCATCGCCCCGCATCTCAATTTTTCCAATATTCAATGGAGGGAGAAAGGGAGGATAATGTGTTCTGATGGGGGGGTAAGGATGGGGGAAAAAGGAGGGAGGACGATGAAGAGAGAGGGGCGAAAGAGGGCCAGGATAGGAGGGGGAGGGGAGGGCACGGGCAGCCTCGAGTCCCATAATAGCCCCGACTTGGCTTTTTTAATGAAATGTTTGACATTTCAAACATCTATAAAACTTGCCAATTACCTCAGGGTATGTGCTGTAGCATAATAGTCCTTAAATAAGGTGTAAAGGATCGGAGTAAAAACAAATCATTGTTTTATTACCTGCCATGTGTCTGATTACAGTTAGTCCTAATCCCACCCTTTTGGATCAGAATGTGTGAGACACAGCATCGGTGTCTGCAGGGGTAATTGCTGTCCTTTCCTCTGCTTGTTCCAGTTTAGGATGCCCCGGTGTGAGGGAATCTGCTCTTGGTCCATTTTCAAGTATAATTGATTTAGGAATAACCTTAAAGTATATAATTTGGAGACTTAAAGGGACTGATTGTTTGAACACACAGAAGCTAGTGCAGCGTCTGCCTTTTTAAAATGTACCCATCTTGGCCACCAGACAAGACAGGTGGTTGAACTTAAACCAACTGTGGGGCTCGCCGCCCCCTGGGGGGGGGGGGGGGGGGGCAGCTGCTCTTGCTCTGATTGCCACAACTGTGCCGTTTGCCAAATATTCAGTATGCAAGACAAATGGCTCAGATTCCACGCATGCACCAAAGGGCCGTGAAGAGGTGAGTTTTACAGGGTGATCTGGGGGTTTTCCCAATTCATAATGCCCCCAGGGCACGGAACAAAGCCTGGGATAGTCAATCCAGGTTTTTTTCTGCTTTTAAGTGGGCCTCTAGTCAGAAATGTCAAGAGGGACAGTAAAATAGGCAGCAGACCCAATGAGGTAAGCACTGCTGCACATACCCCCACTGAAAGTCTGATATCTGGCCATTTCCAAACACCTTTATTCCAGCTTCTAGATTGACACCCCACATGACTTCAGGGGTTTGCTGGGCCCGCCCCGCAAACGTCACTGGGCGCTGGAGGTCAAATGAGGCTAGGAACCTATGAGGGAACAAAGTAGGTAAGTTCAACATTTGCACTCCAGTTCAGCTATAAATTGAAGGTGCTGCTTGCCATTTGCTTCCCATATGCACCATGTGCGCCTGGGCAGCTCTCATTGAGATGCCCCACTGCCTAATTGATCGTCCCATCAGTAATTATTAACTGTAGGGTCACTTTTAATGATTTGCTTTGTAAAAAAAAAAAAAAAGTAATGATTTAAATTTTATTTAATTTTTGATGGGGCCATAAAGTTTTGTAACTAATCTATATACTCTATATCTGCAGGTTTTACTTGTGCTCTCCAAAAGGAGGTATTGTACCAAGGCCGTCTCTATATTTCCCAAAATTATTTGGGATTTTACTGTAATATGCTTCGAAAAGAAATCAAGGTAAGAACAGATACTTCAACTTCTCTATGTACTATGCCATTTTTTTTTTAGTCTTGTGGTGGGGGATATTTACCCATATCTTGGCAAATCTTTGTTTGGACAGCCACAACACTAACTTTAATTTAAGGCACCCATGTACTTAAGGCAGATAAAGGGGACAGCTTGCTGCCTGGCCTGTGCTATTGTAAAGTCTATTTCGGGCATAGTGATATAAGACAGCTCATAGTAAATAACATATCACAAAAAAATGCTCAGAAAATTGCCAAGGTTATCATTTTATTTAATATTACATATACTGTGCAAGTGTTTTATGTAGATTGTGAAATAGTCTGATGGTCTTTGTGCCAAAGACAGGTTCTTGGTGGTAATGGCAGATATCACAACTCCCTGCTGACTTCCCTGTAGCATTAATAGTGATTTGTTTTATGCAAAATGTTTAAAGGTGACAAACTTCTAACAATGCCATGCTGCCAAATATATTTGCTTGTATGTTGCCATTTTGTTTGTGAAGTAAATGCGTTTAGCATGGCTGTGCCTCCTAAGCCTGCCAGTGAGAATACAACAGGCACAACAAAAGCAAAGCTCCCTCATACCACTAACTGGTCAAGTACAATGTGACTGGATATTGTCTGATGAGACATTTCTGGACACCTATACAACAGGCCGGACTGCAAACAATGTGTGGCATGTTACAGATAGACAGACTTCTACAAGGTTTATTCTTAAATTATTTCTCTAGAATAGAAAAAAAAAATATATAATATATATATATATATATATATATATATATATATATATATATATATATTATTGACCATATATGCCTCCAATAATTTAAAATGCTGTATTTTTGCTCCATAAGACGCACCCAGGATTTGGCAGAGAAAAATAAGAAAAAAAAATGTTTTGAACCAAATGGTGTGCAAAAATACCCCCAATCGCCCCATTACAGACAGTGTGCAGAATTCCTCCCTTACCCACCCACCCATTAGCCCTTAACAGACCCCACATTACAGGCAGTGAGGGGTATCCCACATTACAGGAAGTGTTGCAGCATGCCCCAAAGAAAGGTTTACAGGTGGGAGTGGCCTGTGACTCATACCATCATTACTAGATGCTGGCACATTGCCTTGGCGCACACACACACACACACACACACACACACACACACACACACACACACATACACACACACACACACACACACACACACACATACACACACACACACACACACACACACACACACACACATACACACACACACACACACACACACACACATACACACACACACACACACACACACACACACACACATACACACACATACACACACACACACACACACACACACACACACACACACACACACACACACTTTTGGAGAAGAATTGGCCAATAAAAAGATGGGCACACTTTAAAGTAGTGTGTTATATCTTGAAGCAGAACAAAACCACCAGCGGCACAATTGGGATGCCTCTTACCTTTCCATGGTCCAGTGATGCATGCGCAGGCGCTCGTCCAGTAAGAGCCACACGCCAGTGGATTAACTAATGGGGCCCTGGTGCCAACATTAAATGAGGCCCTTTCACGGCTCATACAGTTAATGTTTTCTGTTTTTTAACTGTTTTTTGATGCAGCTGGACAACTAAAGTCTGAAACACCGGGGACACATAATGCTTCCTTTTTTTAAATGATGTCAAGTGAGCAAAAATATGATAAATAAGGTGGAGGCACCACAATCATAGGACCTCCCTGACCTTCTGGGCCCCGGTGCGGTTGCACCCCCCTCAAGTTACGCCCCCTGCCGCCCACCATATTTACCTAATTCATAAGGCTGCTCTCATTCAGATAGGCTATGGTGGAAGCGCACACATGGCGGGGGATGCTCCCCATTCAAGTCCATGAGAGCTGTTTGCCAAAAGTAAACGGAGTGCCCGTGCATACGCCATTGGACCAAGGAAAGGTGAGTGTTATTGGGCAAACTGCAGGGTTTCACACAGTGGGGAATGGAATAAAACCCAGGAAATCAAATTCTTGGGTTTGGTTCTGCTTTTTTAAAAATGAATTTATCCTAAAAGTTATTAATAACTTTGGGCGGTGTGTTTTTGGGTGTAAGCCCCTATGTGCCTAGGGGAGAAGGGAAAAACCCACTTTTGATGACATTTTGTAAGTGTATATTTGCCAAAATGATAAAATGATGTCCTCAAGGTGCTGAGCTATTTTTTTTTTTTTATTATGTTAGCTAATGCGTGTTTTATGGAAACATTTTTCACCACTTGCAGTCTTTTGCTATTGCCAACTGTACACCAAAAGCTCCAAGAAGAGAAATCTGGGCCCTGTACACACAGAATGCTGCTGCTATGGCTGCTGCTGAAATAAGGGAGCACACATGCCTTACACATGCCCAGCATCAGGCTGGCTATGGCAGTCAGTGTATGTCAGTGTGTCTGGTATTCTATCAGTTAAATGAGCCTTAGCAGCTGTCCCAGGAGTCTAAAAGATTTCAGGGCCTGCCGCTGACCTTCCCACAGGGCATAAAATTTTGAAATGACCTGCTGTGTGAAATCCCCTTCCAGATTGCCTATAACTCGCCTCTTCCTGGTCCAACGGAGCAGGATCAGCGCTGTTTGCTGTGACTATGGGGTTGATTCAAAGCCAGGTAAGAAGATGCACAGGTGAGAATTTACATCTGGTTGTTGAATTAGCTCCAAGGTAGACAATGAGGTAGACGGTAATGGGGGTGGGGGGGGGGGGAGCAGGTTTCTCTCCTTTTTAAAAAAAAGAAAAAAAAAAAAAGTGAGTTTTCTCACTTGGCTCTGAAACAACCCCTATGTCATTCAGCAAACAGCTCTGATTGTTTTTAATGGGGAGCGCATTTGGCTGCATCGCCAGAATCTCCGGTCTGTGCTCATGCTCCCAGCCAGCCATTCCAATAGGCTGAGATGGGAGCATGCATGCCACTGGGGATGTGCCCATTTGCGCTCCCCATTGAAGCACAGCAGAGCCTAGTCATGGCAAAGGGCTTTGATTGGAGGAGAGTCTGCGCATGTTAGACCAGGAAGAGGTTATTATGGACGATCTGGGGGGTTTAACACAGTGGGGCATTCCAAAACAGGATGAACAAAACTCTGAATAAAATTCCAGGTTTAGTTCCACCTTAAGCCATCCTCTCCACCAATGTGGTTTCCTCTGAAGTCTTTTATGTGTCTTGCAAATCTTGGAGGATGTTTTTTCTCATTTAGCATAGAGATGCTATACATTTTCAATACATTTTGGAGTGTGTATGGTGTGCAACCTTTTGTATAGAAATCGATCTATCATGCTTTCTCACATTTGATTGAATTTTTGGATTGAATTGAATCGATGAACAGTTTGATTTACAGTAATACATGTTAACCACCATTTTTTTACAGGTGCTGATTTCTGTGAGTTCAATAATTATTGTTAAAAAAGCAAATACAGCTTTGCTTGTGCCCAATGCATTAAGTGTTAGGACAACTGAAGGTGAAAAGGTGAGTTGTATGTAAGCTCTCTTGTGGCATTCGTAGCAAATCAAACCCCTATATAACCCCAAAGCAGTAAAGGTGGCAGCCATTCTTTCCTGAGGCCTGCCACATGAAGAGATGGCCAGCAATTACCTTGGGGCTTCCCCTGGGTGGAAGCACTACCGATGCTTGTTAGGTACAGGCTTCCATTTTGCACATAGCTCCATTTTAGCAACTGTTTATCTAGATTGTACCATAGTTCTATGGGTGGTAATACCAGATGTCACAACTCCCAATCCTTTCTCCAGCCCACCCTGTAGCATTATTAGGTGTGTTTTAATGCAAAATCTTATGGTTTATTAATAAGCATGCACCAAAAAAATCTGTAAACTTGTCATTTGCTCACAGCTTGTAAATGATACATTTTTTTTATGAGGTTTACTTTTTTTTCAAAATCCTCTCGCCATGATTGGGCAAGTGGATTTAAATTGGTTGTCCAGTCTCCAAAGTTTCCCCTGGAATTGAGGTTTCAAAAAGAAAAGCTTACATTGCTCTGAATCCAGCATGGTTCTCCCAGCGTTTCGGGTCCTGGCTGCACAGAGTGGGGGGGGGGGGGGGGTGCTGATCTGTGTAGCTGTTGCAGGAGTGCTGATAACCGCACTGGATCCCGGGTGGGGTAAGCTGTTTTGCCTCCGTGCTGGGGGGTATACTTTGGGGACTGAACATCCACTTTAGGGAGAGAGCACTGCCTCCTTATTATTTATTAAACTGTAGAATGCTCTAATCTCATAAATGCAAATGCTGCTTATTTGTATTAACTTTTTTATGTATCTGTTTCCTTAGTATCTTTTCGGCTCTTTGCGGAACAGGGAGATTTGTTATCAAGCTGTTCGGGCTGTATGTCCTAATTTGCAAGTAAGTTTGTTTAATTTTTTTTTTTTAGTTACTGTACTTATAGCATACTATCGGTAAATTGAATATGTGGATGTTTGGGTGTGTATTTGTGTGTTCCTATCAAGAGAGAGTGTTAGAAAAAAAAGAACGACACGATACAGTACTTAGACCTACAAGTTTATTCTAAGCATACAGCACGTCCTGTTCCAGTAGTAGTAATAACATGTGGGTAATCTTCCACCTCCGGCGCCGTGCACTGCAGACATGTAGAAAACAAGCTCCTCCCAGCCCTACATATACCGAGGGACCTCCCAAAAAATCCCCAGATTTCTCTGCAGTGCTGGAACTGCGAAGACATGAAGTATCACGCTCTCGCAGGCGAGCGGGGCTTGGCAGCCCGAGGCCCTGCGGGACTATTTCCACCCGTCCTCATTGTGAATTAATGCCTCCCAGCCTGGGCTGCGTTGGTCGGGTGAAGGTAGGCAGCACCTAGTGTGCTTACGGAGCTAGTCTCCACCGCAATCCCCCTCCATAGGGTATGCGGTTAAGGCGAATGGTGAGCCTTCATTGGATGCCCCTCCCGCACCAGTGCCCCCATGTCGCATCTAACGGTGAACCCTCTATTCGGGTCACCTTCCTCCCCAGATTCCCCCGTTAGAGGGGGGAAAAAGAGGGGGGGGGTTATGTGTTTGATGGCCTATCCTTGCCCTAATTACACTATAGATGGCTTTACCACTACCGGGTGTCAGAGCGTGCTTCACTTTTTAGTTTTTTTAACTAACCGCAGCGTTTTACTGTTCTCTATGGCGCATACGGCAGCACTGTTCGGGGAAGCTACGGCGTTTTTCTATCTTCTTACTCACTCTGTCAGACTTCTTCTCTGAAGTGATGCTGACGTTTCTACTGTTCTCTCCTGATTGGCTGCGCGTTCTGCGTCATCGCCCACTCTGGCCCGCCCTTCGAGGTTCGCTGGGCGCCATTTCCTTCTCGCATGCGCGTGGTGAAGACGGTCCTCCCCTCGCAGACCTGTAAGTGCCCTCATGGGCGATCTTTTCCCTAGCTTGCTTCTTCGCGCTCGGCTCTGACATCCCTGTTCCCCTTGTGTCTTTTAGACAGCAGTCCTCGGTGGCTTCTCCCGGCCCGACGTAGCGCCCGGTCCAGACCATTTTTCAGAAATCACTCCCACTTCCCAGCGGGTTATTGGGGCATCCAGGGTTGCTTAAAGTGTCAATCCCTACTGGCATATTGAATTTAATAATCACCATATGGAGGCATTCCAGGATATTGTGAACGGGGTCCCCCCGGGACAAGCCCATCTGTGTGCAGCTTGTGGGGTTTTACCTAGCAGCGGTGACAATGCACGGGTCTGCGTCCCTTGTGCCCAACAGGCGCTAGCCGGTCTCCCCACCTCTTCCGAGGCCGGGCCCGCACCTAGCCTTACTTCCCCTACTCCACCAAGCTTGAGCCTAACCCCCAATACTAGTGGGGATTCTCACGCTGATTTGGCCTCTAGATTGGCTAGTGTGGAAAACTTCATCGCTGGCTCCTTGGCGCGCAAGGCTACTGCCAAGAGGCGTCATTTGAATCCTGAATCTACTATTCTCCCTGTAGAATCTGATGATTTACTGCTTTCCTATGCTCAGTCCCCATCAGAGGAAGGGGAACTGCTCTCTGACTCAGGATCCTATGAGGACGAGTCCAGGAGTCAGGAGGAGTCTGGTTCTGATCATTGGTCCTAGGACGACATTGATAGACTGCTGTCCCAGATCTTTGATGTGTTATCCCTCTCTCCCCCTCCCGCGGCCCCTCGGCAAAGGGGTGATCTGTTTCATACCGCTAGGGTGCGGTTGGAGTTTCCCGAACAAACTCCTTTTAATAGCCTAGTGCTGAAAGAATGGGAACATCCCAGCAAACTCCAGGGGATTCCTAAAGCTGTGGATAAGAAGTATCCATTTCCTGCCGATCTGGTTAAGTGTTGGACATCGCCGCCCGAGGTCGATGCCCCGATTCTGAGTCTGTCCAACACCTTTATTATGCACTCCCCTGACACTACTACGCTGCGGGATTTAGAGGATCGGCGAGTTGATCAATTGGCATGTCATGCCTTTGCATTTGGGGGAGCGTCGCTCTGCCCGGTTTGCGCCTTAGCCATCACGGCGGTGGCGCTCAGGACGGTGGTTAAGACTTCCCTGGAAGGGGCGGATGACTTGCCCTCTGAGGCCGCCAACGCTCTGGCCACCTGTGAGACCTTTGTGAATTATATCCTATCTGCATCGGACGATGCTATTAAGCTGAGCGCTAGATCTTCTGCCTTGGTGGTGGCCATACGCCGTGTGATCTGGTTACGCCAGTGGGCTGCGGACAACGTAGCCAAGAAGGCCCTTACGGGGCTTCCATTTAAAGGGCTGCGCCTGTTTGGAGAAAGGTTAGATATCTTTGCCAAAGGTGGCAAGTTGCCCCAGCGCAAGCGTCAGATTTATCCCTTTCGTGGTCCAAGCTCCCATTCGACCCCCTACCGTGGGGCCAAGCAGGGTAGAGGGGTGTCCTTCTCTGGGTCTCGCGCAGAGTCCTGGAACAAGAACAGAGGACGCCGTCCTGGATCTTCCTGGGGGCCCAAGCCCAAAGCCCCCCCCCCCCCAAGACCCCCCCAAGCATGAAGGGGCGCCCTCGCCCGTCAGGGTCGGGGGACGTCTACAGCACTTCGAGCATGTCTGGAGACGCCTTGTCCCAGACCGGTGGATTCAGGAGGTAGTCTCCTCCGGTTACAAGATAGAATTTGCTGTGCTGCCCCCTACCAGGTTTGTTGGGTCTCGGATCCCACAGGATCCTGCCTCAGCTCGAGTCTTGATGCTGGCTGTGCAGGACCTTCTGGAGCTCGGGGTCATCTGCGAGGTCCCCTTAAGAGACAGGGGCATGGGGTTTTATTCCAACCTGTTCACGGTGCCCAAAAAGGACGGGTCAGTCAGACCCATTCTGGATTTGAAAATTCTAAACAAGTTTGTCAGAAGCAGGCATTTTCGTATGGAAACTCTGCGCTCGGCCATTGCCTCGCTGCGTCCAGGGGACTTCATGACATCTGTGGACATCAAGGACGCTTACCTGCACGTTTCGGTGTTCCCAGGGCACCAAAGGTTCCTCAGATTTGCGCTGCTGGATCAGCATTATCAGTTCGTGGCCCTGCCATTCGGCCTTACGTCGGCTCCCAGGGTCTTCACCAAGGTGCTGGCAGGGGTGATGTCTCTCTTATGACTAAAGGGCATACGCGTGTTGCCCTACCTGGACGATATACTCATCACCTCTCGGTCTCTGCGGCAGGCAGAGGTGGACACTCGGTTGGTAGTGTCCACCCTGGAGTCCTTCGGCTGGGTGATCAATTACCCAAAGTCCTCTCTGTCCCCCTCCTCAGTGACCCCGTTTCTGGGGATGATTCTGGACTCGGTTCAGTCAAGGATATTCCTTCCTCCGCATAAGGTGGAAGCTCTGACAACCCAGGCGAGATCCCTGCTCGCGAACCCTCATCCCTCCATCTGGCAGGGAATGCAGTTGGTGGGCTCGATGGTGGCAAGCTTCGAGGCGGTGCCCTTTGCCCAGTTTCATCTGAGAACTCTACAGCTTCACCTTCTGTCAGTATGGAACAAGGACCCAGCATCTTTGGATGACAGCTGGGTGATTCCCCCCTCGGTCAGACAATCCCTTGCGTGGTGGTTGGTCCACAGGAACTTGACAAGGGGCAGATCCTTCCTGGCTCCCTCTTGGGAGACGGTCACAACGGATGCCAGTCTTTCGGGCTGGGGGGGATTCTGGAAGTCCCTGCGCTTCCAGGGGAGGTGGGGCCCTCAGGAGGCCCATCTTCCTATCAATGTCCTGGAACTCAGGGCGGTCCGATTGGTGCTGGAACAATTGACCCAGCACCTGAAGGGTCTGGCGGTTCAGGTACGCTCAGACAACAGGACGGCGGTTGCCTACATCAATCATCAGGGAGGAACCCGGAGCAAGGGTGCTCTCCAGGAGGTGTCTCTGATTCTAACATGGGCAGAGACCAATGTACAATGCATCTCGGCTGTCTACATTCCAGGGGCGGAGAATCTGCTAGCAGATGCTCTGAGCAGGGGGTCGTCCCGTCAGGGGGAATGGTCCCTCTGCGACAGGGTATTTCAGTTCCTGTGTCACCGTTGGGGGTGTGCCAGACGTGGATCTCTTTGCGTCACGTCACAATCACAAGCTACCGAGCTTTGTATCCCTGTCTCAGGATCCTCTGGCTCTGGCCACGGATGCCCTGTCAATGTCTTGGAGGGAGTTTCGGTTCCTGTATGTGTTTCCACCAATTCCCCTTCTGGGCAGAGTGCTGCGCAAGATCGCTCTGGAAGGGGTACCCGCGATTCTGATGGCCCCAAGGTGGCCAAGAAGAGTGTGGTTCGCAGATGTGGTTCAAATGGCAGTAGATCAGTTCGATCTGCCAAGGTTGCCAGACCTTCTGACTCAAGGGTCTCTACGCCATCCCAATTTACTAACTCTGGCTTTGACGGCTTGGCTATTGAAACCTCCATCTTGATGGAAAAGGGTTTGTCTGCATCTGTTGTGGCTACTATGGTGCAAGCCAGGAAGAAGACTTCTGCCGCTATCTATTATAGAGTATGGTGTGAATCCAGGTCTCTTCCCTGCTGGGAATTCTTAGTATCCAGGGTGCTGGAGTTTTTACAACATGGTCTAGACTTAGGCCTTAAGCTTAGTACCTTCTAGGGCCAGGTTTCGGGCCATGTTTCGGCCCTGTCTATCTTCTTTCAGAAGACCTTTGCCCCTCTTATCCCTCTTATCAAGACCTTCTTTCAGGGGGTCACTCATGTGCGTCCTCCTCGGAAACCTATGGTTCCTGTTTGGGATCTGAATTTGGCTTTGTCGGCCCTGCAGGGGGCTCCCTTTGAGCCTATTCATGAGGCCGCTCTCGCTGTGCTCACGCTCGAGGTTGTCTTCCTGGTAGCTATCACTTCGGTTAGACGTGTGTCTGAGTTGGCTGCTTTGTCTATTCAGCCTCCCTACTTTGAGAGACACCGGGATAAGGTGGTGTTTCGCTTCAAGCCAGACTTTCTGCCTAAGGTTGTGTCTGCATTTCATTTGAATCAAGATATTGTACTTCCTTCCTTGTGCCCTAATCCTAGTAACCCTAAGGAAAGGGGTTTGCATTCCTTGGATGTGGTTAGGTGTGTCAAGTCTTACCTGGTTACCACTCAGGCCTTTAGAAAGACGGATGCTCTCTTCGTTGTGCCTCATGGGCCTAGGAAGGGTTTGGCTCCCGCCAAGTCTACCATCAGTAAATGGATTCGTCAGGCTGTTGTTCAAGCCTATACTACTAAGGGGGAAGACTCCCCCCTTTCGTCTTACTGCTCATTCTACTAAAGCTGTTGGGGCTTCTTGGGCTTTTCAGCACCAGGCCTCGGTGGAGCAGGTTTACAAGGCCGTTACTTGGTCTTCTGTACATACCTTTACAAAGTTTTACAAGGTTGACGTTCGGGCCTCAGCTGACGCTGTGTTCGGCCGCAAGGTTCTGCAGGCGGCAGTAGTTTAGACTGCTTGCTGTTGCCTTCTGTTGGGAATCCCACCCTTCTTTATGGGCACTGCTTTTGGATGTCCCACATGTTATTACTACTACTGGAGCAGGACGTGCTGTATGCTTAGAATAATACAACTCTGTGAAGTACTCGCCTGTAGAGTTGATATTATATGCATACAGCACGTCCTGCTCCAACCCACCCTGTTTCCACCTTGTTCTGGATCCCCTGTTGGTGATTGTTATCTTTGATATTTTTGCCAGTTTTGGGTGGTTGTTTCTCCTGGCCTCTCTTTCTCACTGCTTTTCAATGCTGGGGATTTGTGGGAGGTCCCTCGGTATATGTAGTGCCGGGAGGAGCTTGTTTTCTACATGTCTGCAGTGCACGGCGGCGGAGGATTACCCACATGTTATTACTACTACTGGAGCAGGACGTGCTGTATGCATATAATATCAACTCTACTGGTGAGTACTTCACAGAGTTGTATTTTTCAATTGTGTATATATAAACTATACACCCTATTGATTCTATTTTGCCCTGGGTCTATCTGCAGGTCACATGACCCAAATGCCAGAACTGGGTGGTGTCCCATTTCTCGCTTGCAGTCACAATGGGCTAATAATTGTCTTTGCCTGCTGTATCCCTTTAAGAAGGCTGAGAAGGGATTTTGGTAATCTCTGGAGCATGACCTAGAAGATATTTAGAGCTGCATAATATGCTGGTGCTTTATTATAAACTGAAAAATTATAAAGATTATAATGAAATATTGTGGTGCAGTTTCATAAATCAAAATTCACCTCCAATATAACTTATACCTGCTTCATAAGTATTTTGTTACATTTTTAACAATAAATTACCATTCAAAATATTGTATAACCTCTTTATTTTTAAAGGATGGCAGCGCATGCAACACTCCTTTGTTGAATTCTGGAGAACAAAATACAGAGCAATGCAATAAAAGTCTGGTAAGGAATGCTATGTTAAGTACTGATATTTAAAAGCTCACAGTATAAGTGCTCATTCACACCTATGCAGACGCTGTTTCAGTTGCAGTTCAGGTGCAAAATCTGTTATCAAGGTACCCAAACTGGAACAGATGCAGTATCTTTATTTGCAACTCCATCTGCATAGATGTGAACGGGGAGTAAAGAAGTATCTTGTAAAGAAATGATTGTAAATTATTAATGTGTCTATTGTCATTACATTTTTCCAGTTGGGTATGTTTCTAACATCTTTTTACATTCATAAGCGGACCTCTGGTGTTATGTTTAGATCCCTTTTTGACAATTGCCATTGGACATCCTTATTGGGGTGCTCACTACAGTTAAAGGTCCATAGGAAGCGCAAAATCATGCATGCAGCTCTGTATGATGGGGGACAGGAAACGGCTTTACACTGCAGTAAAACATGAACCGGGCTACCACAAGTGGTTTTCCTGTCCCCTGCTGGATGGAGCTGTACTAGAAAAAGGAGAGATTCCAAAAATGCTAACTGATGGCATGAGGGGGTATGTTAGGCCACAGGGACTAGTGCAGGGGTACTCAAGCACTTCTTGTAAAGGTCCATTTACAGACATTCAGGTCCGAGCGGACGGCTATTGCGGGGGGTGGATAGTTAGAAATCAGCACACTGGGTGGGGGGGGGGCTATAGATTCCAGAGGCAAAACTAAGAAATGCTGCTTGCCCCCCCCCCAAAGAACCCTTTTGTGCACTGGGGAAAAATATATATTTTTTTGGGGCCCCGCAGAATCTACACCGTGCAGGCCATGTACAGGGGTGGACTAGGACCCAAAATATTACTGGCAATAAGGTCTAGTATGTATAGATAGGGCTCGGGAGAGATGGGGCTGAGTTGGGGGGACGGGGATGGATGGGGCAGAGTTGGGGGGGATGGGGATAGATGGGGCAGAACTGGTGGGACAGGGATGGGTAGGGCTGAGCTTGGGGGGAGCAGGATTGGATGGGGCAAAGAAACTGAGAAACAAAGTTTGTGTGTACCTTGTAATGCCACTTCCTGCCTGTACAGTACTTCATACTGCAATGCTAGGCCATGACACAGGCAGGGAGACTAAGCACTACATTGTTGATTGCATAAAGGGGGCAGTGCTGAGCCCGGCAACACAGAAGCAACTGAATGTATGGCTGTCAGGGCAGGGGTCCGGAAATCTGTCAACGAAGTCCACATTCGGACCCCGGTCCGCCAGTTGAGTAAGACTGGACTAGTGTTTTGTGAACCAGAACCCTCCCTTTCCTGATTCTCGGTCAAGTCAGTCCTAACATCCTGTGGGCCCCTTATCAGATATGCACCCTCCTTCTGTGTGGCAGAAGCGGAAGCTCTGCTGCAAAGTGTCCTTAAAAATTACCTCCAGCTCCTCACATTCTTCACCATCTCAACTATCTGTGTAGTAGAGTTTAACTACAGTACATTTCAAAAAGAAGTGCTGCTCAATAGGTGGCAAGGCCCTTTTTTTGGCCTGATGGGTGATGTGTGTGACTCCCCCTGTGGTTCAGGCTGTGCAAGCAGTGGGGAGGATTCCAAGGAAACCTAGATTATCCTAACTTTCGAGGGTCAGAAGCTGTTTTGTAAATTAAAGACTTACACCTGGACTTTTTGTGACTGGGGTTGATCACCCACCACAACCAGGTTTTGCATAAAGGTAAGCCTCCACTTTTTATTTTAGGGTGGGAGGTCTTTGTGCCTAGAGGAGCTTTTCTAAATGGTGAGGGCCTTTATCTAGAACAGACATCTTATCAAACTTTCAGAAGTATAAATATTCTATGCTTGTGTGTCCCCAAATGTCACCACTATTCCTGCATGTTGGTCTAGACCTGGTTCTTAAAGGGATTAACAGGATGAATAAATAACAAGAAAATCATACATACCTGACAGTACCAGCGCATCCCACAGGATTTTGTGGGATTGATCTTATGGGCTGTCAGGTAAATCATTTTTTTCTTGCCTTTGCAGCTTAAAAAACAATAGGCCAATCATTAACTCGCCTGATTTCTGAAACTGAGCCTCCACTGCATCCCTCGCTGTCCGGGCCTCAAACGACATTCACAAACAATTCTGTGCCAGACTACGGCCCCCATCATCACGAGCGTGGTCATACCCCCTCCATTCACTACTATAGAGGGGGGATGTCAGGCCTTGTTCCACTACCTAAAAGGAGAGAGGGTCAGGCCCCAGAGAGCACGGGAGCGCTGGACTGGCACCGATCAGCAGCGCGGGACAAAAGGTAAGTACCCTTTTGTGATTCAGCAGGCAGCTCAAAACTTTAAAGCATTATTTGAAAACCTCCAGAGTTTTTGTTCTTCAAATGTGCTTTTGTTGTTTCCATCTTTTTTTTTCATATGCTTTCAAAATTTTCCAATTTATGAATGCAGTTCACTGTTGTTTTAGAATTCCAGCCATTCCGACCTTGAGCAGATCCAACATGAGTCAGACAGTACTGAGAATTGTGTCTATGAAGCAGGTAAGGTCATGAGTTAATGATTACAAAAGTGCTAAAAATGTAGTATTCTTGGTGTGCCACACACCCCGCTTCACTTCTTGAATATTCATTACTTCATGGGTTAATCACCTGCAGGTGACGTAGTGCAGAGAGGAAGTCTTGTAACGAGCCCCACCTTCCGGCCTATATATACCTGGTACCTCCCTTCAATCACCAGTATTTTTCTCTCTGCGTGACAAGCAGAGGTTGGAAGTTTCCTGCTTACAGGTAGGTCGGGGCTTACCCCGCCACCCCCCTTTTGGTCTATTTCTGCCCGGTTTGAGTTGTATACCTCTATGGTGGATAGGAAGCCTCCCAGCTTAGGCTGCTCACCGGGTAATTGGTAGATGGCACTATTGGTGCCTAGGAGCTTATCTCCTCCGCTCATCCCCCTCTTGTGGGGGCAATGCGGCAATCCGGCATGGTGATCCGGAAATGGGATGCCCCTGTCCCGAGGGTCCCCGTAGCCCTTTCTCCCCCGCTCCGGTCCTTTCTCCCTTCACTTGGGGGGGGGGGGGGGGGTGTATGAGGGTGTGCTTTAGTAGGTGTGTTTCACTTGTATCACTGCATGTTAACATATGTGTCATGTTTATGCATTCACTGTAGCATGTGTATATTTTTGGGTCTGCTTTAAGGGCAGGCTGCGCTGGGTAAAGGCTGGCCACTTCTCTTACAGTTTTGTTGCTTTGTGGCCCCCTCTCCCCTCCCTCCCTCTCCCCTCTCCTCGCCTGGCATTCATGTTTGCATTGTACACCACCATGCGGTTTTTACCCTCCCCCCTCCGCCGCCTGAGCGCACGTGTTATGGCCCAGCTGTAAGTGATTCCAGCTGATCGGCGTAGGGGGGGGGGGGGGGGCGGGCCCGCTGACGCGCGGCGCCGACGTCTGCGGCGTCTGCGGCGGGCCCAGCGTTTTGCTTCCTTCAATGCAGGAAATCGCATGGGCGCACGGCCGCACTTTGTCTTCTGTGCTGGCTGCTGGCTGCAGTCTTGTTCCGGCTGCTGCCTTTGCTGTCCAGGTAAGCGGCCCCTCCCGTTGGGGCCATTAAATGGGGAATGCATTCCTTGCGGTAATACAGTGGGGAGTCACTCTGTATTAAGGGGGCGTGATTTAAGGGCACTTTGGTGCCATGCTTTTGTTTGTTTATACACATGTGAGGATCTGATGGTTTTTCCTTGCAGATCCTGGGATCCCTGCTCATGGTGGCCCTCTGGCTCTATGTGCCTGGCTAATTATTGGGATATCTTTGTGAATGTATATATACATAGACTATATATAAATATATATATATATATATATAGTTCTTTAAAGGGGACCTTAACTTACTTAGAAAAAAAAAAAAAAAAAAAATTAAAAAAAAAAAAAAAATCCTCCCTTCCGGGACATTACTAATAAAGGGGCATCCCGGGTTGGCTTATGCCTTAAAAGTCCCAGTATTGCGAATACCATAAATCACCATATTGAGGCTTCCGTAATTTCCGGAAACGGTTCTGTGAGCCGTTTGGGGGGTGCGTAGGTTATAGGGTTCCACTCCCAGCTGATGATGTCTTATTTTGCATCCCTTGTGCAAACAGACTGTTGCGCGCCTGTCCGTTGCTTCGGCTGCGAGGCCATCGCATCATTCATCTTCTCCTACCTCTCCCTCCCTATTTCCGGACCCCGCATGACACTGTCAAAAGTGGGGATTCGCATTCCGAGGTGGCAGTACAGCCCAGCCCCCGGAAAGTAATGCCCGTTAAAGCAGCGTTTAAGGCCGCTGCAAAACGAAGGCACCTGACTCCGGTACCTTCGGCTCCACAGGGCCAGTTTTTGTGTACCTGTGGAATGGTCCGATGGATCCCCAGACGAGGATGAATTCCAGTCTGAGTCAGATGAGCCGACAGGTCAGCTTGTGGCTGATGAGATTGGCGATTGGTCAGAGGGGGTTGTTTTGGACACCCCCTCTATTCTGGCTCAAATGTTTAAAATTTTGAGTTTAGATACGCCTGAGGCGGCTGCCCCGCCAAGGGGTCGGTTGTTTAAAGAGCCTCAGCCGCGTTTGGTTTTTCCCCAGACTACACCTCTTTGAGAGGGTGGTTCTTAAGGAATGGGAACATTCCACGCGGTTATCTGGAATTTCTTCCAGTTGGCCATTGTGCTAATGATTTGTTGACTATAAGAGCACAAGGGGGCATATGCTAATTGCATTTATTGAGGCCTACGGCCACACCTCCCTGAATGCGCCCGATCTCGTCTGATCTTGGAGGCTAAGCAGTGTCGGGCCTGGTCAGTACTTGGATGGGAGACCGCCTGGGGTTACCCCTGTACTAGGGCTCTCCAGCTCGGCTATGGTACAATCTGCTGAGACCACTGTCCCCAAAGATGGGGAAGATCGTCTGATTGACCAAATACGCTCGACATGGTTTTAATCTATTCCGGGTCAGCATTGCGCCCGGTATGTGCTTCAGCCCTTCTGCTAATCCTTAATTCAAGGGCTATAGGAGGATCTTAATCCCGCTTGCAAACAGTTCACTGCGCTTAAGCAGTGTGAATCTTTTGTGGCTTATGTCCGGGCTGCTCAGGACGATGCGCTGACTATGAGTAGCAGGGCGGCAACTATGCTGGTGGCTATTTCGCAGGTCAGTATGGCTGCGTCAGTGGCCAGCGGACACGGCTTCCAAAAAGGGGTGCTCACAGCTCTCCCCTTTTTGGGGTTGCGTCTGTTCGAGGAGAAAATTGATTCTGTCGCAAAGGGTGGTAAGATGCCACAACACAAGAGGCCCCGTGGTCCCTTCAGGGGAACAAGTTCCGGTAGGCCTTCTTTTCGAGGATTCAGAGCGGGCAGGGGTGCGTCCTTTCCCGCTACATGTGGCGCAGGTTGGACTCGGGAGGGGCCGTGGCCGGCCCACTCAGTCCTGGGGCACCAAGCCCAAAAACCTGCTGATAAGCTCACTCAGCAATGAGGGGCTGCCCTCACCCGTGCGGGTGGGGGGACTATTGCGACACTTCTACCATTGGAACCAAGTGGTTCCAGGCAGATGGATCCAGGAGGTAGTGTCGCCCGGTTACGACCGGAAATTCGAGTCTCACCCTCCTTCACGGTCCGTTCATGGGTCGGTTCATCCTGGCCTGAACTCTCATCAAGACAGAGTGTGTTTTTCTTTTGCCAAATTCACATGAGAACGCTTCAGCTATTTCTGTTAGCGTGTTAGGATCAGCAACCTCTGTCGCTGGATCAGTCCTTCCAGTTGTCCTCCCGTGTACGGCAGTCCCTCCTGTGGTGCTTGGTCCCGACCAATCTTGTGTAGGGCAGGCTTTTCCTGACCCCCCTTTGGAAAATTGTCACCACGGACGCCAGTCTGTCGGGATGGGGCAGATTCTGGAAGGAGCTGCGGTCTCAGGGGCAGTGGAGAGCTTAAAGGCCCCACTGTCCCATCAATATTCTGAATCTGAGAACCATCCGTCAGGTGCTGGCTCTCCTGACTCAGTACGTGCTGGGCCTTTTGGTCCAGATATGTTCAGACAATCGATCAGCGGTTGCTTATGTTGGTCTTCAGGGTAGGACGCGCAGTCTGAGTACTCTCAGAGTGGTGTCCCTGATCCGGACATGGGCAGTGTTCCATGTTCCCTGTCTCTCGGCGGTTCACATTCCAGAGGTGATGAAACAGGTAGTGGGCCGGTTGAGCAAGGGCTCTCCCCGCCTGGAAGAATAGGTTCTCCATCCTCGGGTGGTTCGCCTACTGTGTCTCCAATGGGAGTCCCCGGAGGTGGACCTGTTGGCCCCTCATCACTATCACAGGTTCCCGAACTTCGTGTCGCTCTCCCAGGATCCTCTGGCTCTGGCAGTGGACGCCATGTCCCTGATCTGGGGCGTTCTAGGATTTCTATACCTGTTTCCTCCGATGCCCATGCTGGGCAGGGTTCTTCAGAAGTTGGCTCTGGAAAGGGTGTACGCCGTTCTCGTGGCCCCAAGGTGGCCAAGACGAGTGAGGTTCACAGACATCATTCGGCTGGCAGTGGACCAGTTCGTTCTGCCTATTCGGCCCGATCCGCTCACTCAGGGTCAATTGTGTTACCCCATTTTACCAGCGCTGGGTTTGATGGCCTGGCTGCTGAAACCTCCATCCTGAAGGAGGAGGGTCTTTCTGATTCAGTCATTTAAGACTCTGATCAGTGCCCGGAAGAGGTCTTCTTCCATCACCTACTATAGGACTTGGAAAGCCTATATCGCTTGGTGTGAGATGAGATTTTTCCTTGTAGGGTCTTTTTTGCGCTCTCCAGGTTTTTCAATCAGGGCTGGACTCCAGATAAGTATCCGGGTCGAGCATACAGCACAACATGCAGGGACGTGTATTGCTGGGCGGGCTCCTTTAGATCTGCCCTGGATGGTTACCAGGCAGACCAGCGGATTACATCTAAGCTGAGAGAGCGGACCCCAAGCCTGTGTTTCTGCTTCCCTTATCATTGAGGGATAGGGAACCTCGCAGCATAGCGCAGACGCCATTCCTTCATAATTGGCGAACGGAGCACTAACTAACTTGGGATATCTAAACCTGTCCATCCAGCATCAATTTTGGGATTGTGCACCTGGACATGAGGCTTTTGGTAATAATCTAACGGGCCTGGATGGGCTGATCAAGTGCCCTTAAGTGCGGTTTGGTACTGAAGAAGCCCCCTAGTGGGGGTGGAACTAGTTTTACCGCTTATTACATGATATTACTCACCGCTATGATTTGGGAAAGTGAATCATTGAGCAAGTTTTTATTGTCTGTAAGGTACAATATGTCCAATTGTATTAGTAATAACCTGCGCATTGGCAAGTAAGACAGTTGACAACTGTTAAAAAAAAAAAAAAAAAAAAAAAATTTTTTTGTAGTACAATGATGATTACATTTGCATTGGGGAATTCCTTGGTTGTATTTTAACTAAAATAAATTAATGTACTTGATTCTTATAAAGGTGTGATAGTCAATTTTACTTCAGGCGTGGTCACACTTTGAGTTCCCACAAACATTGGGTCGGTTCATACCCAGAAATACCTCTGGTATACTCCAGCTAAGTACGTTGAAAGGGCAGGTTTCTGCCTTATCTATCTTTTTTTTTCAGAAGCGTGTTGCGCTTAAGTCTTTAGTTAAAACTTTTTTCCAGGGGGTTACGCATGTGCGACCTCCCAGGAAACCATTACTCCCGGTTTGGGATTTGAATTTGGTTCTTTCTGCTCTTCGGGCTCCTCCCTTTGAGCCTTCGCAAGATATTGCTTTGTCTACCCTGACTCAGAAGATGGTCTTCTTGGTAGCGATCACTTCGGTCCGGCGTGTCTCGGAATTGGCGGCCTTGTCTATCCAGGCGCCTTACTTCGAGAGGCATCAGGATAAAGTGGTTTTTCGGTTCAAGCCAGACTTTCTTCCTAAGGTTTCTGCTTTTCATTTGAACCAAGATATTGTTCTTCCCTCCTTGTGTCCTAATCCTAAGGATGACAAAGAGAGGGTTCTGCATTGTTTGAATGTAGTACGCTGTGTTAAGTACTACTTGGTTATCACGTCTCCTTTTCGTAAGACGGATTCCTTTTTTGTTATGCCCCATGGGCCTAAGAAGGGTTTGGCACCAGCCAAATCTGCCATTAGCTAATGGATACGTCAGGCCGTTACTGCGGCCTATTCTGCTATGGGGAAAGTTCCCCCTTTTCGTATCACTGCTCATTCTACTCGCGCCATTGGGGCGTCTTGGGCTTTTCAGCACCAAGCTTCTGTTGAACAGGTTTGTAGGGCCGCCACTTGGTCTTCTGTTCACACTTTTTCTAAGTTTTACAAAGTTGATGTGCGGGCCTCAGCGAATGCTGGTTTTGGCCGCATAGTTCTGCAGACTGCAGTCATTTCAGTTATGCTTCACCTGGCCTTGGGATGCCCTTCCCTTGTGGACACTGCTTTTGGATGTCCCATGAAGTAATGAATATTCAAGAAGTGAAGCGGGGTGTGTGGCACACCAAGAATAATACCATTTTGTGAGTACTCACCTGAAAAATGGATATTGTTGGTGTGCCACACACCCCGCTTCACACCCGCCCTTTTCGGTATTACCGAAGCCTTTATATGGTGAAGCCTTTTTATATCTAAATTTGATTTTTTGAGGTTACTGGTGGAATACTGGTACCTTGTATTACTGCTTTGTTGATTATACTGGTGATTGAAGGGAGGTACCAGGTATATATAGGCCGGAAGGTGGGGCTCGTTACAAGACTTCCTCTCTGCACTACGTCACCTGCAGGTGATTAACCCATGAAGTAATGAATATTCAAGAAGTGAAGCGGGGTGTGTGGCACACCAACAATATCCATTTTTCAGGTGAGTACTCACAAAATGGTATTTTTAGATGAAGTACTAGAAAGCCCCTTTCCCCATGTAAATCTGTAGATTGTAGCAGTTAGCCCATCACGCCCAAACTTGCTTGCAGACACAAACCCACCAAGCTGTATATTCTGAAGATAATCAATGGCTTTAGTAACATTGGACGATCTTACCAGATGGAAGATCTTACCAGGCAAGCTGTTAATAATGTTGGGTTGCCTCAGAAAATGACTAATTTGCCTGGTCTAACTTGAGCATTTCACAGGTATCTGTACCTTGCAGCATCCAATATTGCTGCTTCTGAAGCAGATTAAAGATCCAAAATTGAATTAAAAGTTTCTCTTAATCTTCTGCCACAATTGGGATCCACATAAAGGGTTATTCTCCCGCTGCTGGAGCAGCATAGCAGAGCTAGCACCGTAAGGTCCACACAGGACAGGCTTACTACCATAAAGATCAGATATGTCTTTAAAATGGTTCTTTTAAAGAATATTGACAATTATTTCTAAAGCAAGGGCAAAATGAATTACATGGGTGCCCCACACTGGAAGCTTTTCCTTTTTTAAAGACCAGCAGGATTGGGAATTAAAGCAAAACAAAATGCTCAATGCATGGCCCCAGATCTTTGCCAGCTTCTGGCCTTCCCCCGCATAACTCTCGCTGTGGCAACATCCCCTGCATCTTTGGGCTGTGCCCGTTCAGATAGGTTGGGGCTGGGAGTGCCTGCTGCAGTGCCTGCTTGCTCTGATTGCCACAAACGAGAGTAGTTTGCCAAACATTTAATATGGACTGGAAATGGCTCTGATTGGACGAGAGGCCTGACATGCCCCATAGGACTGAAAAGTGGTGAATTGTTCTGGCTGAGCTTCTCACAGCGGGTCAGCCAATCGGCATGCCCCTGGGACAGTCAAAATTCCGGGTTTTGTTCCTTTTTTCAGGCGGGCTGGGAGAAGGAACTTGTCTTTTCCCATTTTGCCCCAAAAGGCAGCTGTTATGGTCTTGAATGGCTTGTTTCATTCCTAATAGTGCCCTTATTCATATCCTGTACAATAAAAGGACACTTGGGTTTTTTAAAAGTGATATGGGAGATGACTGTCTTGGTGTTATAGTTTGTTGCAATACATAAATGTAATGACCCTCAGTAACTGTATATATTTATGCACTTTTGAGGGACTTGTGCCTGCACCCTGCAACAGTTTGTTTCAATTGATTCCCGGCATTTTTTTTTTCTTTTTTGATTTAAAGTAGACCAAAACCCAGCTGGATCGGCCCAGGAATCTATAAGATTCCGGGGCTGATCTATTCCCTCCCCGCGGGGCATCCAAAATTGGGATGCCCCGCTGTGTGAAACCCCCAGGTCTTCAGCTACAAGTACCTTAATCCCGGTCCAACGGCGCATGCACGGGCCGGG
Organism: Gastrophryne carolinensis; assembly: GCA_027917425.1. Classification (NCBI taxonomy): domain Eukaryota; kingdom Metazoa; phylum Chordata; class Amphibia; order Anura; family Microhylidae; genus Gastrophryne; species Gastrophryne carolinensis. The sequence goes on from CM051234.1 coordinate 289,217,444, forward strand.
AGCTTGGTTAGGGAAACTAAGAAGAATTGTGAAAAGGGGCCCCTAGCGACTTCGGGACATTCCGAATATCATTCATCAGGGCCTCATTCCGCATCCGAATCCATCATCATTAAGGAGTAAGGGCTGTTCGGCATGAGTGATAGAAACTCTCCTGGCCATTCGAAAGTTAACCACTATACGCATCTACGGAATGGTATGGAAATGTTTTTCTTCAAGGGCTTTCCAACTTGGGATTTATCTATTGTGATAAAGAAACACCCTTTTTGAACCTTTAGAAGTTCCAGAGAAATGGTTATAACTGAAACTTTGTTTCCTGCTAGCCATTACTTCTCCCAGAAGAGTGAGTGAACTACAGGAGCCTTTCTGTTCCGTTCTCCCAGATAAAGTTGTACTAGGACCTAATCCTTTATTTTTGCTACTAATAGATCGCAGATCTAGTACTTCCGACCTTGCCAGACGGAGCAGGCAAGGAAGAGGATCTCTCACTTATAGATGTTAGGAGAGTACTGATAATTTATCTAGAAAGATCCAAAGAATGGTGAATAGCAGAACCACTTTTAGTAACGTTCAGTGGAAAGGAAAAGGAATTAGCGGCCTCAAAAGCCACTATTGCCAGATGGATAAAACAGACTATTGCACAAGCGTATTCATCAAGAGGAGTTTCTGCCCATTCAAAAAGAGCAATGTCTGCATCCTGGGCAGAGAGGACCGGTGCCTCTTTGGAAGAGAACTGCAAAGCAGCAATGTGGTCATCACCCCACACCTTCCTCGAACATTATAGACTTTATTTACTATCTGCAAAACACCAGGCCACGGTAGAAGGGTACCACTTGCAGCTTTCCACCCCCAAGGTAGATTACTTGCCTACTCCTCTCCGTGGGTCATGCTGAAGGATGATTAGAGAAAATCTCCATAAGACTTGCCGGTAATGGCTTTTCTAAGAATCCTTCAGCATGGCCCCTTTTACCTACCCATAATCCTATGGTTAACTGGTTGGCAGCAAATGTGTTTGTGTGATGTTATCTTTGTTTCAAAGGTAATGGTCAGGTTTTGGCAGCATATCCTTTCGTAGCCATTTTCTTGGGTTGGGGGAGGTTCTGGGTTGTTCATGATACTTTGAAAAAGTAGCCGGGAGTCAGACTACGGAACGCGTGGGACCCATTCCTTGGCTCTTATATATGGGGGACATCCCGGGGACTCAATATTACTAGGTTATGTGTTCTTTGTATACATTGACTGTGACCACTCTGCACTTTACCCCTCTTGCCAAAAAGATATATTGAATTTGATTAATTGTGGTGGAGAGGGTGCTGCACTTTGGGGCTAATTGGGTGGTTGCTGGAACAGGGCAAATCCTGTAGGCAAAATTTTATTTACCCCCCTCCCTGTGCTATAAAGCTTGAATGACCCTCCTGATAGGCAAAACCTATATTGAGTATGAGATGTTGTAGTACACAGATGTATCTATATGGAAAGTCTATTTTGGTGGATTTTCCCACAGATGTCCTGATCACATTGTTTTAGAGGGCACAGGACTCCCTGCTTACTGTACCTGCCACCCGCTCCAACTCTGCTCCTCGCTCTCCTGCAGTGTCTGTAAGAGAAGGTAGTTGGGTGTGGTCTGTGTATGCTAGCTCCCATTGAGAACGATGGGTTCCTCTTTACACAGAAGTGCAAATAGAGCTCAATAGGAGCCAGCGGACACAGGCCACGCCCACCCACCAGCCTGGCTTCCCATAACGGTGCAGGAACATATAACATATAAGCCCTTTGGCACTATCTGGTCTGAAGTTCTAAAGAAGACCCATATTCGTGGACTTTGCTAAAGAAGTAAAATTGTTTTATGACAATTATGCTAAAACTTACTTTTTAAGAGTGGTAATCCTTGTGTTTTTCCCTTTTAGCTCCCTTACTAGCACAAAAAAAGCCATCTGTCTTTGATGAAGTTGATAGCAAGACCCAAAATCTCTTTGTGAAAGGTATGTATTAACCCTTTAAAGTGATGTAAGCCTAAAGATGATGCCAGTATATCTTTTGAAACATAAATTCATTTTCCAAAAATATTGTTGGAAGAGCTCCTTTTTTGGTTCTTAAGAAAGATGATCCTGTCCTCCTTGCAATATGCTCTATTTGCCATTACCCACTGCTCAAAGTGGACCAAGTGTTTGAATTATTTAATCACAAACAGGAGTACCCGTCTGTTGAGTCCTACGGGGTTCTGTGGCCTAAGAAAGCACCCAAAGCTTTTTCTGTGCTTTTCCTTGGAGCATTGCTGAGATAAGGCTTATAACAGTCTTGTCTTCCCTTGAAGCTTACAGCTCCCTCCCCCCACCTGTTCAGACATGTCCCAGGCCCTGTTTCAAGAGGCCATGAACTTGTAGCAGTCTCACCTTCTCCCACTGTTCCTTTTGCAGCTCAGTCAGATTTGATTGCTGTTTTGGCATTGACAGACAGCTTCCAGCCAAAAGGCCCTACTATTCAAGACCACTTTTGTGACCATTCTGTAGGGTCACTGGCACTAGCTTCCTGAGTCCCCCAGAGTACTGGAGGGCCCAGTGTATTTACACCGCACTTCCTTCTCTGGAGCAGACTTACTGCTATTATGGGGTCCCGCATGTCCAGTTACTAATATCTAGATGGCAGAGTCATTCTGAAACTTGCCCTTAGTTGCAGAACTCACACTTTGAGACTTACCATGTTCCCTCTATTGCAAGGAAACAATCCCGATAGCCTTTATTCACTTCAAAAGCATCAAATGTGCCCCTCTGGGCAGCCTCCTTCTAGGTGGCTATTAACTCAATGTCAGAGGTTGGCGACTTGTTGCCGCTGTCTCTCACCAGTTTGTTTAGAGATGCATTGGGATAAAGTAATTAAGACCGTCCTTTACCTGGTTTGACCTAGGGTTTATTTCACCTCACATAGAATCAAATCCTACTGCCCCAAACTCCTATAGATATACAGATATATTGTCCCCTTTAGAGGGAGCGGGGATGGCTACATCCCTGGTTTACCTGCAGGATGTGGCCTGCGATCATAATGGAAAAGTAAGGGATTTGTGGGCCATCCTCAATCGGGATGCCCCAGGGGGCACTTACTTGGCTTGCCCTGGAGTCTTTTAGACTCCAAGACCTGACATCAAGTTGATTGGTCCACTAATCCAGATCAATGTAAAAAGTCATGTTACGTAACAATGTTTTTCTTTTTATTATTATAGCGGATTTGTGCAGAGACCAGATGACTTCAGACACCCAGTGGCCTGATCCTAGAGCTATGAATGTTCTGCTTGTTATCTATATGCTGCTGTAAGTCATCATTTTAGTTTGTGATATACAAAATAGGTTAGTAATTTTATGACATATAAAAATTAGTGTATTGCTATCTAACTGTAAATGTATTTAATCAGGGTCCTATTGCTGCTCTTTTCATCTGGATATATTGGATTGCGGATCATGGAGTTGGAGAACCAGTTAAGCATCATGGGAGCTTGGCCAAAAGGTGAAGAAATCCATGGGTTAGTATTCATTTACATTATGTGTGCAGCTCAACGGCCATCCAGGTAGCTCTGGTGCGGGAGTGCGATTAGCTACAGGATGCCACCGCAACCTGCATATGTACAGAAAGACATTTGTTTCTCCTAGATTCTACATTACTAAAATGCACATATCGCTGGATAATGCACTTTTTTAAATTTAATATGCTTGGTAAAACACACAAAAACTAAGGATATTTAAAAAATATTGTTAAGACCAGGGCTGCCGTCAGGGCAGTACAGACAGAACTAGGACTGTATGAGGTCTAGCTGCAAAGGGGAGCCCAGCCACCAGCCCTGATGGCAACTCATCCACCTATACCCCTGCACAGTGCCACTCATCCACACCCTGCTCCACTCCCCGCCCTGTGCCAGAGGAGAGAAGTGACTGACAATTGGGGCTGACAGTGGACCTTCCAGGATGTTGATGGCTGTCCCGCAGGAGGTGGCATTGATCTGGGGGTGGGAGGAGTCTGGTGGTAGCTGTGGAGGTACATGGCGGTGTCCTCACAACCTCGGCAGTCACTGCACCGGGAGCTGGATCTACAGCTGGAATACTCCTGGGCTGAGGTGAGAATCCTAGAGGGGCAGGGGGCTGATATTCAGGGAGGGAGGGACGGCTCTCCCCATGCTTTCTACATACAACAAGGAATATAGTCCAGCCAAGGGCAGTCATATGCGATATCTCCTAGCCCTTTGAATCCTGCTCAGTCAGCAGTCTCCTGACACAAATAACCCCAGACATTCAATAGCTATGTAATCCTATGATGGGAGGAACAACTGAACTCTCTGCTTAGCCTCTGCCCCAGGCCTTGATATCTGCTATAACAGAGGCTGTGCAGGTACATTTTCTTAGAAACCCTCAAGGTCTGATTTTTGAATCGTATATAGCCAGAATGGAAGTAACATTCCGCTGGGAAATAACATCTATGCAAAACTCCTAGCAGATATAGCCAGCAGAGTGGATGCTAACTGCGCTACACAAAATGATATGCTGGCCAAAATAGCAGACCTAGAAAAGGACAGTAAGGCTACCAAACAGATGCTTTCTTTATTTCAACTACAGAAGATCAGGAAAACCAGAGCAGACGTAACAATATGGTGCATCCCCTGATTCAGTTGGCCCCAACAGACATCTCAGATTGGTTGACCCATCTGGAGGTGAAGCCACTCCCACAAAGGCCACAGAGAAGGAGGAGGGGTAGACTACTTCCGGAAATCTTAGCTGACTGGGCTGAGATGGGGCATCCTGCTCAGCCCCCCCCCCCCCCACACACACACAGAATGGGAAAAAGACTCGGGGAAGATATTTACCTTGGCCCACAAATCCTCTCAGTTCGGATGCAAGAAACTATAAATAACGACATTAGCATAGCAAAGTACAAAAAATTATTATTCTTAGTATACAGTACGTCCTGCTCCAGATTAGATTACTTACACTTGGGTATTACTCCGCCAGATGGCGCTGGACTGCAGAGACAGCGAAATTGGCTCCTCCCGGCCCCTCAAATACCCACCAATACCTCCCACCAATCCCCAGATCTTCTCTGCAGTCTGGACTGCGAAGGACAAGAAGATGGCTCTCTCTTCTCGCAGGTGAGCAGGGCTATTAGCCTGCGGCCCTGTAGGACTATTCCCACCCGTTCCATTATTAATGTGCCTCCCAGCCTTGGCTGCGCTGGTTGGGTAACGGTAGGCAGCACCCCTCCCAGGTGCTTAGGAGCGCTGCTCCACCGCAATCCCCCACCAAAGGGTAGGCGGTATAGGCATATGGTGAGCCTCTATGGGATGCCCCTCCCGCCCTATTGCCCCTTGCCCCTGTCTATCGGTGGGTCCTATGTTAAGTGGCCGCTGTCCTCCCTCGCTCTCCCTTGTAGCTCTCGGGGGGGGGGGGGGGTAGGTGAATTTTCCTTGGTGCTTCACTGTATTATGTGCTTCTGGTTGGTGTCAGTCGCCGCGCTGACTTGGTTGCACTGGTTGCTTTTTCAAATTTTCCGCCGCCGCGCGCTCCCACTGTGTTCCACGCTTGGCGGCGGCGTTACCTCAGGTGCTGGTGCGCCATTATTGGCTGCTTGTCACATGTGCGGCTTCACGCCCTTCGGGGGGCGGGGCCCGCGGTTGGTGCGTTCCGCGTCACTGTCCCTGCGGCCCGCCCCTCGAGGTATACCCGGCGCCATTTTCTCTGGATCCGGCCGCTGCGTGACTAGCATCTACCTGCCGCGGTCCGTGAGTGCCCTCGCGGGCGGCTTTATTTACCATTTGTCATTTCACATGTCACTTACGGTTCTCCTTTGCTTATGTCTTTCAGATGGGCCGACCTCTATTGGTTTCTCCCGGCCCTACTCCCTCTATTTAGTTACTTAACTTGTGAGGCCTAGTGTGTAAATTACTCCCACTTCCCTAGCGGGATATTGGGGCATCCCGGGTTGCTTTACTTTATAGCGTGAATCCCTATCGGCCTATTGTGCCGCTATAATCACCATATGGAGGCGTCTCAGGATAATGCTCTGGACAAGCCCGGCTGTGTGTAGCTTGTGGGGTGTCCCCTACTAGTGCTGACAATGTGCGGGTCTGTGTACCTTGTGCCCAGCAGGTGCTTGCGCTGCAGCCTGGTTTACCAGTAGCTGGGCCTGCGCCCCGTATGGCTTCACCTACTCCCCCAAGCTTAAATCTGACTCCCATTGAGTTGCATACATGTGGGGATTCGCAGCCAGATGTGTCTATTAGACTGGCTAGTGTTGAGAAGTTGCTTGCTAATACCTTGGCGCGTAAGGCCTCTGCAAGAAAGCGGCACTTAATGCCTGATGTCACTCTTTTCCCTATGGAAGCTGATGAGTTTTTGGATCTGTCTTGCTATACCCCTTTGGAAGAAGGGAAGTTATTCTCTGACTCGGAGTCATCTGATGAGAGGCCCAGGGGTCATGATGATTCCGGCTCTGACCCCTGGGCCCCAGATGATACTGATAAGCTGTTGGCTCATATTTTTGAGGTACTGTCTATCTCTCCCCCAGTTGCGGCCCCCAGGCAACAGGGGGAATTGTTTCATACGTCTAAGCCACGCTTAGAATTTCCTGAGCAAGCCCATTTTAATAATCTTGTACTCAGGTACACCGGGAAGCCTGCTGGGACACTCCCATTCCCTAAGATTTGGGACAAGAGGTATCTCTTTCCTGCTGATGTGGTGAAGTGTTGGTCATCCCCTCCTGAAGTGGATACCCCGGTCCTAGGGTTATCTAACACCTCTGTCATGCACTCCCCTGGCTCTACTACGCTGCGGGATGCTGAGGACCGGCGCATTGATCAGCTGGCGTCCCATGCCTTGTGGGGACGGCGCTGCGCCCGGTCTGTGCCTCTGCCATTACGGCTGTGGCTATTAGGACCCTGCTTAGAAGTATCCTTGATGGTGCCCCTGATGATGTGTCTAGTGAGGAGTTTAACGCACTCTCTCGTTGTGAGGTTTTTGTGACTTATGTCCTCTCTGCCTTGGATGACACCATTAGAATGTGTGGCAGAACCTCTGCCCTTGTGGTGGCTATACGCCGCTCTGTTTGTCTGCGCCAGTGGGCTGCTGACAACGCTGTCAAGAAGGCTCTCACTGGTTTTCCCTTCAAAGGACTACGCCTGTTTGGGGAACGCCTGGACCTTTTTGCTAAGGGAGGCAGGCGGCAGTCTCGGCCCTTTTGGGGACAGGGCTCCTATTCTTCCCCCTACCGTGGTGCCAGACAGGGGAGGAGGGTCTCCCTTACAGGGACCTGAGGAGATTTCTGGGGTAGGGGCAGAGGACGTGGTCGCCCTGGCTCCTCCTGGGGCTCTAAGCTTAAGTCTTCTCCCAAGCCCCCTCAGGCACGAAGGGGCGCCCTCACCCATCTGGGTGGGGGGGACGGCTTCAGCACTTTGCTCATGTCTGGAGGCTTCATGTCTCAGACCGGTGGATTCAGGAGGTAGTGTCCTCCGGTTACAAGATAGTTTACTGCCTGCCCCCCCCCCCCCCCCCCCCCCCCCCAAGATTCATCAGATCCCGGATTTCTGAGGACCCTGTGTCAGCTCAGGCTCTGGTTCTGGCGGTGCAAAGCCTTCTGGAGCTGGGGGTCATCTGTCAGGTCCCCTTATGAGAAAGGGGCAAGGACTTCTATTCCAATCTGTTCACCGTGCCCAAAAGAGATGGGTCAGTCAGGCCCATCCTGGACTTGTAGATCCTCAACAAATTTGTCAGGTGCAGGCATTTTCGCATGGAAACTCTGCGCTCTGCCATCAGTTCATGGCATATGTGGACATCAAAGATGCTTACCTTCATATTCCTGTGTTTCCAGGTCATCAAAGGTTCCTCAGGTTTGCTCTGGAGGATCAGCACTACCAATTTGTGGCATTGCCCTTCGGTCTCACTTCAGCTCCCAGAGTGTTCACCAAGGTGCTTGCAGGAGTGATGTCTCTGCTCAGGTCCCAGGGCATCCGCGTGCTGCCCTACCTGGACGACATTCTCATCACTTCCCAGTCCCTACAACAGGCAGAGTTGGATACTCAGCTGGTAGTGTCCACTCTGGAGTCATTTGGCTGGGTGATCAACCATCCCAAGTCTTCCCTGGCCCCCTCCTTGGTGACTCCCTTCCTGGGAATGAATCTGGATACGGTTCAGGCAAGGCTTTTTCTTCCTCAGCAGAAGGTGGACAGTCTGGTTGCACAGGTCCAGTTCCTGCTATCTTGTCATCATCCCTCCATCAGGCAGGGAATGCAGCTGGTGGGCCTGATGGTGGCGTGCTTCGAGGCGGTCCATTGTGCTCAGTTCCACATGAGGCCTCTGCAACTCCACCTCTTGTCAGTATGGGACAAGGATCCTGGTACTTTCCCCCCTGGTCAGGCGGTCCCTCTCGTGGTGGCTGGACTCCAGGAACCTGTTGGTGGGCAGATCCTTTCTGGTCGCCTCCTGGGAGATGGTCAACACGATGCCGGTCTGACAGGTTGGGGGAGTTTCTGGAAGTCCCTGCAGTTCCAAGGGAGGTGGGGCCCTCAGGAGGCCCACACATCTATCAACATTCTGAAACTACGGGCGATCAGGTTGGTTCTGACTCATTTGACTCCTCACCTTCGGGGCCTGCCTGTTCAGGTGCGCTCGGACAACCAGATGGCGGTTGCCTACATCAATCATCAGCGAGGGACCCGGAGCAAGAGGGCCCTCCGGGAAGTGTCTCTGATCCTGGCCTGGGCGGAGGAGAATGTTCCCTGTATATCAGCTGTGTACATCCCAGGGGTGGAGAATCTGCAGGCAGACTCTCTGAGCAGGGGGACCTCTCGCCTGGGAGAATGGTCCCTCTGCAACAGGATGTTCCAATCTCTGTGTCACTGTTGGGGCCAACAAGATGTGGATCTGTTTGCGTCCCGTCACAATCACAAGCTCCCGGCCTTTGTCTCCCTGTCCCAGGATCCTTTGACCTTGGCCACGGATGCTCTAGCAATGTCATGGCAGAACTTTCAGCTCCTGTATGTCTTTCCTCTGTTTCCCCTGTTGGACAGGGTTCTGCGCAACATAGCTCAGGACGGGGTGCCAGCAATTCTGGTGGCCCCCAGGTGGACAAGAAGAGTGTGGTTCGCAGACGTGGTGCAGCTGGCAGTAGATCAGTACGCTCTGCCCAGGGTGCCAGACCTGCTCACCTCAGGGTCACTTACTCCATCCCAATTTACAAACTCTGGCTTTGACGGCCTGGCTGCTGAAACCTCCATCTTGAGGGAGAAGGGGCTGTCTGCCTCTGTGGTTGATACCATGATAATGGCTAGGAGGAAGTCCTCTTCTTCCATTTACTATAGGGTTTGGCGTGCCTACATTGACTGGTGTGAGTCTAGGTCTCTTCCCTGTTGTGTGTTCTCTATTCCCAGGATCCTGGAGTTTCTGCAGCATGGGTTGGAGCTGGGGCTCCAACTCAGTACTCTGAAGGGTCATGTCTCTGCCTTGGCTGTTTTCTTCCAGAGGTCCTTTGCCCAGCATTCTCTGGTCAGGACCTTTTTCCAGGGTGTTACTTATGTGCGTCCCCCACGTAAGCCTATGTTGCCTGTTTGGGATTTGAACTTGGTCTTGTCTGCCTTGCAGGGTGCTCCCTTTGAACCTGTGCAGGGTGCTGCCCTGGCCATTCTTACTCTCAAGGTTGTCTTCTTGGTGGCTATCACCTCTGTTAGGCGTGTTTGGCGGCGCTTTCCATCCAGCCCCCCTACTTTGAGAGACACCAGGACAAGGTGGTGTTTCGCTTCAAGCCAGATTTTCTGCCTAAGGTGGTGTCTGCCTTTCATTTGAATCAGGACATTGTTCTTCCTTCCTTGTGCCCTAATCCTAGTAATGCTAAGGAGAGGGTCTTCTTTGGATGTGGTTAGGTGTCTGAAGTACTTTCTGGTGGTTACGGCACCTTTCAGAAAAACTGATGCTCTTTTTGTTGTCCCTTCTGGTCCTAGGAAGGGTTTGGCATCTGCCAAGTCTACTATCGGCAAATGGATCCGTCAGGCCGTGATTCAGGCCTATTCTTCTAAGAGAAGAATCCTCCCTTCCGCCTTACTGCTCATTCCACTCGTGCTATTGGTGCCTCCTTGGGCTTTTCAGCACCAGGCTTCTGTTGAACAAGTTTGCAAGGCCACCGCTTGGTCTTCTGTTCATACCTTTTCAAAGTTTTACAAGGTTGATGTTAGGGCCTCAGCTGATGCTGCTTTTGGCCATAAGGCTCTGCAGGTGGCAGTGGTATGACCTGTCTGCTGTTACCTTTGGGGATCCCACCCTACTTTATGGACACTGCTATTGGATTTCCCAAGTGTAAGTAATCTAATCTGGAGCAGGACGTACTGTATACTAAGAATATTACAATTCTGTAATTACTCACTTGTAGAATTGATATTATGAGTGTACAGTACGTCCTGCTCCACCCCACCCTTGGTTTTGCATTATCCTTGAATCCCCTGTATGGTGATTGTTGTCATTGTTATAGTTACCAGTTTGGTTTTGTTTAATTCTTCGGCTTCTCGTTAACTGCTTTTCAATGCTGGGGATTGGTGGGAGGTCCCTGGTATTTGAGGGGCCGGGAGGAGCCAATTTCGCGGTCTCTGCAGTCCAGCGCCATCTGGCGGAGTAATACCCAAGTGTAAGTAATCTAATCTGGAGCCGGACGTACTGTATACTCATAATATCAATTCTACATGTGAGTAATCACAGAATTGTGTTATTGGTCCACCTGGTTAACGCAACTAAAGCACTTATCCCCAGACTTTGAAAGTCAGAACACTCACCCTCAGAGAGATCAGCCGAATAAAGGAAGTAGAACAACTAAAGGCTGCTCTCCATGATAAAAAGGAACAGTTTCTTGCAGTGTGGACACCCTCTTTTTCTGTTTCAAGACACTGCTACCTGGGGTTGGAGCATTTGACAAATAGGGGCATATTCACTCTGGGTCTCCTATCCCCCCCCCCCCCACCCAACCACTCTACCTCCCTATCTCTTTTGTTCGTTACCTTCTTTATACCTTCCTACCCTTTTACCATCCTTTCTAGTTGTTCAGGCATCTCAGTCATTTAATGTTCCCTAGGGCTTACGTGGTTATTCGCAAAGCCGTACGCTCAGTGGCCGACAACGCAAAATGCCAACACTACTTTATTAACTCTATAAATGAAAGATACAAGCTTTCATAACCCTCCAGGTTTCTTTTTCCTGCCACACATGTTACACAAAACAATATGGAGAAGCAAGTATTACCAATAGTTGTAAAATTTGGGGAATACATACTGACAATACTCGATTATGTGTTTGAAAGCCCCCCCTTTGAATTTAAAAAAGACAGCGACTAAATCTGCACAGGTTCACAATTAAAAGAGAAAAATGATGCACCCTATTTTTAGCACAGGCATTGTATTTATTGAAATTATTGTGTGTTTGTTTCCCATTGATAATGATGATAATTAATATAGATAATCTATTTTCAGATCCCAAGATACCTGAGGTCTAAGCACTTTCATGGCTGCCAGCCATTGAACAGTTCGTTTGAAAACCATGCAGCATTAAAGCCTGAAAATGGCTTGAAAAAACAGCAGGACCAAAGAAACAAATTCCACATGTCTGTGGAAGGAGTATTTTCTAATGGAGAAAGAAACTCAGAATTGCAAACATTGCACCTTATTTGCTGCTGTAACGTGTTTAAACTAATTCTAATAGACCTGAGTTGACCAAGTACTCTGCTTTTATATGAAGCCCACACACGTTTTAAACTGGAAGGCACAAGACTTGTGTTGGGTGAAAGTTCAACAAATATTTTATTTTGTACCAGAATACAGGCATTTCAGATAGCAGAACTTGTTTAACTCGCATTGTTTTCCCTTGAAAGTGCTGCTTTGTATAAATAGATGAAAAATCAGTCCTCTGAGATCAACCAAGAAGTATTTTTTATGTGGAGAAATTTCAGTAAGCAGATTGCAGAGATGGGTGAAAATTAACCATTTGAATCTGACTAAATCTTGTTATTTCAGAACATGTTTCAATGTTCTCTACTGTACCATTTGAACAGCTTGAACAATGCATTTTCATATTCCCTAACTGCAACTAGTCACTTTTGAGAGAAACACCTTTGTGAAAAGTGCATGATGGTTTTCTATTCTGCAAGGATTATGAGCAAAATGCCCTGCTGCTTTGAGTTGGCTGGTTGCTATATTATAATGGTTCTTTTTTTCTTTTGTGGGTTCCATTTCTAGCTTAGTCACTAGTTCTAATGTAATTCAACAGTACCATAGGCTAGGGGCAGACCTTTTTCCTCCTATGCACTTGAGTCTAACCTATAGTCATATAAAATGTCCCCTCTCCCTCCTACCTCTCCTCCCCAGTAAAACCTGATGAGATTTATGCCCCATTTACATGGAGCGTTTTTTGAACGAAACATCGCTAAAGCTGTCTCAATTAAATAATTGCTTAGTGGAAATAGTGACTGCGATCAAGCAATGAAGAAAAATTGCTTAAATCGGTCAGCCGCCCTATCGTTCTGGCTTACCAAAAATTTCTTGTTCATTGGAATGTGGAAAGTCAGCCACAAAAAATGCATTTTACCGCATAGTACGATTTATCTAATTAATCAAATCTGCGGCATCTGATTGCAAGCTGTTCAATCACAGAAGATTTGTGTGGTTGTTTATTTTCTGACAGAAAAGTTCATTTATCTGCTTGTTTAAACGGCCCATTACATTAGCGTTAAAAAAAATAAAATAAACAAAAGAAATAGTGAAACAAAGAGAAACCCACAAGCAATGAGGGATAATACCGCTCTTGTGACATAAATAAATACATCAGCTGTGTGAATGCGTCCCAATCTCCTATAAAAAAAAAAAAAAAAAGGGAGTGACCGTTTTGTAGCCTAATCATTGTAGCACAGCCATACTGTGATGAGATTCAGCTTGGCTTGAAAACAAGTAAAAATTGGGAAGAAAGGGTTTTTTTTTCTCATCTGGCTTCTTTGAGGTGAGGCATCTGAGGGGGCAACGTTATATTTATGACCTTAAGGTATCATTAAAAGGAGCCCTGTACAGGAAAAATGTGTTGGGTGGGTTCCCTTGAATTTGTTGCAGTCATTATTTTTTGGCTGAATTAAGTTGGCCAGCTTTTGCCTGGGTGTGAACTAGCTCTTTTGCTAATTTGTTGTTGAGTTTGACACTATATACAAACCTTAACCCTCCCTAGCCCACATACTAAGGCCCAAATTTAGAAAATCTTTCGAATGCTTTCTCATGGAGCTTTTTATGACGAAGGGCCAGGAAACCTCTGCACGCTGCAGTTTCGCGAGCTTCCTGTTGGAGATGCAATTTTCGTACATGGACAGTCGTTTTCTTTCTCCCATCGAATGGAGATCTGGTAGAAAACGCAAGGCTTACTGAGTAGGCAAGGTTGGTTTAGTGTCGGTGTGGACCAGAACTCCCCTTGGCACGGGGTTGCAATGGAGATTTTAGGTCCCCTTTAAGGTGCAGTCAGACATTAGCTTTGATTCATTAACCATTGAAATAAATTCTCATGTCAGTAAAAAATTAATTTTGTGAGAAAAAAGCATGAGAATTTCATTATTGATGAATTATCACATAGGGGGCTACAGTGTAAAAAGTGCCATTGTCTTTCATTGTCTCCTTAACTAGTGATTCATCAACAGTGACATTCTCTGGCTTTTTTCTCATGAAATTAATTTTTTACTACCCTGAGAATTTTGATGAATCAAGACCATTGTTTAACATTCGAAGTTCTGTTTAAGTAGCTTTTAAAGGATCATTTAAAGGAGAACAGTCAGTTTTGTATAATAATCATAAATGTTATATTTATATTTATCTGATGTTATTACTAAAACAGATATTCTAAGTATACAGCACGTCCTGCTCCAAAGAGAATTCCTTACGTTTGGGTTATACATCCACAAGATGGCGCTGGACTGCAGAGACAGCAAAAAAGTGGCTCCTCCTGGCCTCTTTTATACCAGGGACCTCCCAAAAATTCCCCAGATCTTCTCTGCAGTCTGGGCTGCGATGACAAGAAGATGGCTCTCTCTACTCGCAGGTGAGCGGGGCTTATTAGCCTGAGGCCCTGTCGGACTATTCCCACCCATTCCATTTTTAATTTGCCTCCCAGCCTTGGCTGCGCTGGTTCGGGTGATGGTATGCAGCACCGCTGCAGGTGCTTAGGAGCGCTGCTCCACCGCAATCCCCCACCAAAGGGTAGGCGGTTTAGGCACATTGTGAGCCTTTATGGGATGCCCCTCCTGCACTTTTGCCCCTCGTCCCTTCCATCGGTGGGCCCCTGTTAGGTGGCCGCTGCCCTCCCTCGCTCTCCCTTGTAGTTCGAGGGGAGGGGTGTGTGTGTGTGTATTTATACATTCACTCGTTGTACGGTATGCTTGGTTGCTCGTTTTTTTGTCACCGCAATGAATTGGTTGCACTGGTTGCTTTTAAAAATGGCGCGCGCGCTTGGACGGCGTTCCGCGGTCGGCGGCGACATTACCTCAGGCGCTGCTGCATCACGTGGGCGGCTTCGCGCTCTTCGGTGGGGGGGCTCTGCGGATGTCGCGTTCTGCATCCGCGGCCCGCCCCTCGAGGTGTTCTCGGCGCCATTTTGCTTCATTCTGCTGCGTGGCTGGCGTCTACATACCGCGGTCTATGAGTTGCCCCTGCGGGCTGTTATATCTTTGGATATTTTGTATGCATGCCGCTTACGAGGTCTTTCTATTTATGTCAAACTTAATTGTGGTTTCTCCCAGTCCTATCCCCTCTATTAAGTTCAAAACTTTATTGAGGCCTATTGTGCTATTTCCTGCCACTTCCCTAGCGGGTCATTGGCCTGTTGGGCCACAATAATCACCATTTGGAGGCTTCACAGGATAATGTGCTTGGGGGTCTTTCGGGACAAGTCCGGCTGTGTACTGCGTGTGGGGTGGCCCCTCTGAGTGACGATGTCAGGGTTTGTGCACCCTGCGCCCGGCAGGCGCTTGCACTGATATCGGGGTTGCCTGTGACTGGGCCTATGCCCATGGGCTCACCTACCCCCCCACATTTACATCTGACTCCCAGTGATGTGAATACCAGTGGGGGGTCCGAACCTGATTTGATACTAGAGTGGCTAGCATTCAGAAGCTGGCTGGATTCAGATTGCTGGCTCTACGGCACGTAAGTCCTCTGCTAAGAGGCGGCATTTGGCGCCTGGTGTCACCAAGTTTCCTATGGAGCTGAGGAATTTTTTGATCTGGCTGGTTATACCCCCCTGGAAGAGGGGGAATTGTTTTCTGACTCAGAATCATCTGATGAGCAGCCTAAGGGTTATGCGGATTCTGGCTCTGATCCATGGGCTCCAGATGATACTGACAGGCTTCTGGCTCATATATTTGAAGTACTTGCTATCTCTCCTCCTGCCGCGGTCTCTCGGCAGCAGGGGGAGTTGTTTCACACTGCTAAGCCTCGTTTGGAGTTTCCTGAGCAAACTCACTTTAAAGTGGACCAACACCCACCGGTGATCGGCCCGGGAATCTATAAGATTCCCGGGCCGATCACCTCCCTCCCCGCGGGACATCTGAGATCGGGATGTCCCGCGGGGTGAAACCCCCCAAACACCCCAAACTCCTTACCTTAGTTTCGCCGCCGCCTCCCTCGCGCCCCTCTAGACGTGCCCGCGCCGGCCGTCTGTGAATGGCCGGCGCGGGCATGCGCGCGTCAACAGGGACGCGCGGGAGGCGGCGGCGGAGGAGCCGCTTGTCCGCGGCTTGTCCGTCGCCGCGGACAGAGGTGAGTTCGGGGGGTTCGGGGGGGTTTCACACAGCAGGGCACCCTGATCGGGGGTGCCCCACCGAAGTGGACCAAGACCCAGGATAGTCAAAATCCTGGGTGTTGGTCCACTTTAATAACCTCGTGCTTAAAGAACGGGAGCGTCCTAGCAGGCTCCCTGGGGTGCCTAAGAGTTATAGAGGTATCCTTTTCTGCTGAAGTGGTTAAACGATGGTCATCCCCTCCCGAAGTGGATGCACCAATTTTGGGGTTGTCTAACACTTCTGTCATGCAATCCCCTGACTCTACTACACTGAAGGACGATGAAGACTGGCGCATTGGCCAGCTGGCTTCTCATGCCTTTGCCTGTGTGGGAACTGCGCTGCGCCCAGCTTGTGCCTCTGCCATTACGGCTGTGGCTATTAAGACCCTGCTCAGAAACATTTTAGATGGGGCTGCTAGTGATGAGTATCGAGCTCTTATACGTTGTGAGGGATTTGTTACATATGTCCTCTCTGACTTGGATGATACCATCAGAATGTGTGGCAGGGCTTCTGCCTTGGTGGTGGCTATACGGCGCTCGGTTTGGCTGCGCCAGTGGGCAGCTGACAACGCTGCTAAGAAGGCTCTCGCTGGGTTTCCCTTTAAAGGACTGCGCTTATTTGGGGACCGCCTGGACCTGTTTGCTAAGGGAGGCAAGTTACCCCAGCGCAAAAGACAGTCTCGGCCCTTTCGGGGGTCAGGTTCTTTTCTTCCCTCCTACCGTGGGTCCAGAATGGGAAGGGGAGCCTCATTTGCAGGTGCCCGTAGAGATTTCTGGGGCAGGGGTAGAGGGCGTGGCGGCTCCGGCCCCTCCTGGGGTTCCAAGACCAAGTCTTCCCCCAGGCCCTCTCGGGCATGAAGGGGCGCCCTCACCCATCCGGGTGGGGGGACGGCTTCGGCTCTTTGCTCACGTCTGGAGGCGTCCTGTCTCAGACCGGTGGATTCAGGAGGTAGTTTCCTCCGGTTACAAGATAGAGTTTGCAGCCTGGCCGCCCCCAAGATTCATCAGATACCGGAGGGCTCAAAACCCCCCTGTCAGCTCAGGGTCTGATTCTCGCTGTGCAAAACCTTCTGGAACTGGGTGTCATCTGCCAGGTCCCCTTCACGGAAAGGGGCGAAGGCTATTATTCCAACCTTTTCACTGTGCCCAAAAGAGATGGGTCAGTCAGACCCATCCTGGATTTAAAGCTTCTCAACAAATTTGTCAAGTTCTGGCACTTTTGCATGGAGACTCTGCACTCAGCTGTGACTTCATTACGCCCAGGGGACTTCATGACCTCTGTCGACATCAAGGATGCTTACCTTCATATTCACCAAGGTGCTGGCGGGAGTGATTGCTCTGCTGAGATCTCAGGGCATTCGCATTCTTCCCTATTTGGACGACATTCTCATTACTTCTCAGTCCTTCCAACAGGCAGAGCTGGATACTCAGCGGTAGTGGCCACACTGGAGTCATTCGGCTGGGTGATCAACCACGCCAAATCTTCCGTCTCCCTCCTTGGTGACGTCATTTCTGGGCATGAATCTGGATACAGCCCAGGCCAGGATTTTTCTTCCTCGGCAGAAGGTGGACAGTCTGCAAGCGCAAGCTCAGTTCCTTCTGTCTTGCCGTCATCCTTCCATCAGGCAGGGCATGCAGCTAGTGGGCCTGATGGTGTCTTGCTTCGAGGCGGTGCCTTATGCCCAGTTTCACATGAGACCTCTTCAACTCCACCTCCTGTCAGTATGGGACAAGGACCCTGTGTCCCTGGATCAGGAGTTTGCTCTGCCCCCCCTGGTCAGGCGGTCCCTCTCGTGGTGGCTGGACTCAAGGAACCTGTTGGCGGGGCAGATCTTTTCTGGCCTCTTGCTGGGAGACAGTCACCACGGATGCCAGTCTGACAGGATGGGGGGGCTTCTGGATCTCTCTAAAATTCCAGGGGCTGTGGGGCCCTCAGGAGGCCCACACCCCGATCAACATTCTAGAACTGAGGGCGATCAGGTTGGTTCTAGCCCGCTTGACCCCACACCTTCGAGGTCGGGCTGTTCAGGTACGCTCGGACAACCGAATGGCAGTTGCCTACATCAATCATCGGGGAGGGACCCGGAGCAAGGGACCCTCAAGGAAGTGTCTCTGATCCTGTCCTGGGCAGAAGACAATGTTTCCTGCATCTCGGCCGTGTACATTCCGGGGGTGGAGAATCTGGAGGCAGACCTTCTGAGCAGGGGGTCTTCTTGCCTGGGGGAATGGTTCCTCAGCATCAGAATGTTTCGCTCCCTGTGTCACCGTTGGGGTCAGCCAGATGTGGACCTGTTTGCGTCCCGTCACAATCACAAGCTTCCAGTCTTTGTGTCTCTGTCCCAGGATCCTCTGGCCTTAGCCATGGATGCTCTAACACTGCCCTGGAAGGGGTTTCAGCTTCGGTATGTCTTTCCCCCGTTTCCCCTGTTGGGCAGGGTTCTGCGCAAGATTGCTCAGGAAAGGGTGCCAGCAATTCTGGTGGCCCCCTGTTGGCCAAGACAAGTGTGGTTCGCAGACATCGTGCAGCTGGCAGTAGATCAGTACGCCCTGCCCAAGGATCCAGATTTGCTCACTCATGGGTCGCTACGCCACCCCAATTTACAAACGCTGGCTTTGATGGCCTGGCTGCTGAAACCTCCATCTTAATGGAAAAGGGGCTGCCTGCCTCTGTTGTTAACACCATGATCAGGGCTAGAAAGAAGTCCTCTTCTTCTATCTACTATAGGGTTTGGCGTACCTACATTGACTGGTGTGAGTCTAAATCTCTTCCCTGTTGGGTGTTCTTTATTCCTAGGATTCTGGAATTTCTTAAACATGGTTTGGATCTGGGGCTTCAACTCAGCACTCTGAATGGGTCATGTTTCTGCATTGGCTGTTTTCTTCCAGAGATCTTTTGCTGAGCATCATCTGGTCAAGACCTTCTTCCAGGGGGTGACTCATGTGCGTCCCCTTCGTAAGCCTATGTTGCCAGACTGGGACTTGAACTTGGTCTTATCTGCCTTGCAGGGGTCTCCTTTTGAGCCTGTGCAAGACGCGGCTTTGTCCATTCTTACTCTTAAGGTAGTGTTTTTGGTGGCTATTACTTCTGTTAGGCGTGTTTCTAAATTGGCGGTGCTTTCCATCCAGCCCCTTACTTTGAGAGACACCGGGACAAGGTGGTGTTTTGTTTTAAACCAGATTTTCTGCCTAAAGTTGTTTCTGCGTTTCATCTCAATCAGGACATTGTTCTGCCTTCTCTGTGTCCCTATCCTAGTAACCCTAAAGAGAGGGTTTTACAGTCTTTGGATGTGGTCAGGAATCTGAAGTTCTATTTGGTGGCTACGGCACCATTCAGGAAGACTGATGCTCTTTTTGTGGTCTCTTCTGGTCCTAAGAAGGGTCTGGCTCCAGCTAAGTCTACTATCGGCAATTGGATCCGTCAGGCTGTGATTCAGGCCTACTCTGCTAAGGGGAAGAATCCTCCCTTCCACCTTACTGCTCATTCTACTCATGCTATTGGTGCCTCTTGGGCTTTTCAGCACCAGGCTTCTGTTGAACAAGTTTGCAAGGCTGCTACTTGGTCGTCCATACCTTTTCTAAGCTTTACAAGGTTGATGTTCGGGCTTCTGCAAGCGGCAGTGGTTTAAACTGCCCGTTGTTGCTTTTTGCGGATCCCACCCTACCTTACAGACACTGCTATTGGATGTCCCAAACGTAAGGAATTATCTTTGGAGCAGGACGTGCTGTATACTTAGAATAATACAATTCTGTGAGTACTCACCTGTAGAATTGGTATTATACGTATACAGTACGTCCTACTCCACCCCACCCTTGTTATCATTATTCTTTGTACCTCTGTATGGGGATTGTTATCATGTTTTATGGTTTAAAATTGTTGATTATGGGTTTAATTCTACTGGCTTTTTGCTAACTGCTTTTCAATACTGGGGAATTTGTGGGAGGTCCCTGGTATATAAGGGGCCGGGAGGAGACACTTTTTATGCTGTCTCTGCAGTCCAGCGCCATCTTGTGGATGTATAACCCAAACGTAAGGAATTATCTTTGGAACAGGACGTGCTGTATACGTATAATACGAATTCTACAGGTGAGCAATCACAGAATTGTATTTTTGTCATTTAATTGGAAATTTAGAATAAATTACGGATTTTTACATTTTTGTATTTGCACTTTTGTCCTTTTTTTTATCAATGAAAATAAAATTGGGCACAAATGAATTCGTTGTCTCCTCAGTTGAACTGGTTGTACTTAATGCAACATTTCCTTTAATAGAAGAAACGACTTGGGGAATATAGTGTTAATAAATGCTCCTTTTAGCCAATAGTCTTCAGTTACTGTATTTTTCGCACTCTAAGATTATATTTTCCCCAAAAGTGGGGGGGGGGGGGGGGTCCGTGCATGTTATTGGACGAATGTAAAAAAAAAAAAAGTAAACTCGCCCGTTACCGCGTTGCTGACGGAGGCAGAAGACAGAGGAGCAGCTACTTCTATCGATGTATTTTTCTGGCAGTAACAGCATCTTCTGCCCTTCAGCTGCTGCCGCCGGGGGAACACGCTTGGGTGTGGCCTGCAACCACCTGCTGCCCTGACCTGGGTGTTCGCCTGTGCTCTAGCAGGAAGAGGCAGCAGCTGGAGGGCAGAAGATGGATGAGCGGCAGGTGCTGTCCCTGCTGCTGCTGTTGCTTTCGGAAAAGACAGCGATAGCAGCGACGGGGACAGAGGCCACTGCAGAGCGGCCTGCACTACATTGACGTCTGTGCAGTACACGCCCCCCGCTCTATGGAGCCCGTTGTCTGCTTGGCCCGGCACCAAAGAGTAGGTGGGTGTGGCCTACGCTGATGCAGTGCAGGGCCACACCACCCGATTCACGGGGCCGGCCGCTTGTGTGTTCCCTGGCTGTCAAAGGTGAGTTTTTTTTATTTTTTTTACTTGTTGATTCTGCCTATATGGGGAACGGCTGGGTGCCACACTGCTTATATGAGGAGAGGGAGATGCCACACTGCCTATGGGAATGGGATGGGGTGAATGCCAAACTGCCTATATGGGGAATGGGATGGGGGAATGCTGCACTCCCTATACTGGGGGATGGGATGGGGGGAATGCCACACTGCCTATATGGGGAATGGGGGAAATGCCTCACTGCCTATACTGGGGAATGCCACACTGCCTATATGGGGAATGGGATGGGGGAATGCCGCACTCCCTATACTGGGGGATGGGATGGGGGGAATGCCACACTGCCTATATGGGTAATGGGGGAAATGCCTCACTGCCTATACTGGGGAATGCCACACTGCCTATATGGGGAATGGGATGGGGTGAATGCCACACTGCCTATATGGGGAATGGCATGGGGGAATGCCGCACTCCCTATACTGGGGGATGGGATGGGGGGAATGCCACACTGCCTATATGGGGAATGGGGGAAATGCCTCACTGCCTATACTGGGGAATGCCACACTGCCTATATGGGGAATGGGATGGGGTGAATGCCACACTGCCTATATGGGGAATGGGATGGAGGAATGCAGCACTCCCTATACTGGGGGATGGGATGGGGGGAATGCCACACTGCCTATATGGGGAATGGGGGAAATGCCTCACTGCCTATACTGGGGAATGCCACACTGCCTATATGGGGAATGGGATGGGGTGAATGCCACACTGCCTATATGGGGAATGGGATGGAGGAATGCCGCACTCCCTATACTGGGGGATGGGATGGGGGGAATGCCACACTGCCTATATGGGGAATGGGGGAAATGCCTCACTGCCTATACTGGGGAATGCCACACTGCCTATATGGGGAATGGGATGGGGTGAATGCCACACTGCCTATATGGGGAATGGGATGGAGGAATGCCGCACTCCCTATACTATGGGATGGGGGGAATGCCGCACTCCCTATACTGGGGGATGGGATGGGGGGAATGCCACACTGCCTATATGGGAAATGGGGGAAATGCCTCACTGCCTATACTGGGGAATGCCACACTGCCTATATGGGGAATGGGATGGGGTGAATGCCACACTGCCTATATGGGGAATGGGATGGGGGAATGCCGCACTCCCTATACTGGGGGATGGGATGGGGGGAATGCCACACTGCCTATATGGGGAATGGGGGAAATGCCTCACTGCCTATACTGGGGAATGCCACACTGCCTATATGGGGAATGGGATGGGGTGAATGCCACACTGCCTATATGGGGAATGGGATGGAGGAATGCCGCACTCCCTATACTGGGGGATGGGATGGGGGGAATGCCACACTGCCTATATGGGGAGTGGGGGAAATGCCTCACTGCCTATACTGGGGAATGCCACACTGCCTATATGGGGAATGGGATGGGGTGAATGCCACACTGCCTATATGGGGAATGGGATGGGGGAATGCCGCACTCCCTATACTGGGGGATGGGAGGGGGGGAATGCCACACTGCCTATATGGGGAATGGGGGAAATGCCTCACTGCCTATACTGGGGAATGCCACACTGCCTATATGGGGAATGGGATGGGGTGAATGCCACACTGCCTATATGGGGAATGGGATGGGGGAATGCCGCACTCCCTATACTGGGGGATGGGATGGGGGGAAGGCCACACTGCCTATATGGGGAATGGGGGAAATGCCTCACTGCCTAAACTGGGGAATGCCACACTGCCTATATGGGGAATGGGATGGGGTGAATGCCACACTGCCTATATGGGGAATGGGAGGGGGGAATGCCGCACTCCCTATACTGGGGGATGGGATGGGGGGAATGCCACACTGCCTATATGGGGAATGGGGGAAATGCCTCACTGCCTATACTGGGGAATGACACACTGCCTATATGGGGAATGGGAGGGGGAATGCCACACTGCCTACATGGGGAATGGGATGGGGGGAATGCCACACTGCCTACATGGGGAATGGGATGGGGGGAATGCCACACTGCCTACATGGGGAATGGGATGGGGGGAATACCACACTGCCTATATGGGGAATGCCACACTGCCTATATGGGGAATGGGATGGGTCGAATGCCACACTGCCTACATGGGGAATGGGATGGGGGGAATGCCACACTGCCTATATGGGGAATGGGATGGGGGGAATGCCACACTGCCTACATGGGGAATGGGATGGGGGGAATGCCACACTGCCTACATGGGGAATGGGATGGGGGGAATGCCACACTGCCTACATGGGGAATGGGATGGGGGGAATGCCACACTGCCTACATGGGGAATGGGATGGGGGGAATGCCACACTGCCTATATGGGGAATGGGGGAAATGCCTCACTGCCTATACTGGGGAATGCCACACTGCCTATATGGGGAATGGGATGGGGTGAATGCCACACTGCCTATATGGGGAATGGGATGGAGGAATGCAGCACTCCCTATACTGGGGGATGGGATGGGGGGAATGCCACACTGCCTATATGGGGAATGGGGGAAATGCCTCACTGCCTATACTGGGGAATGCCACACTGCCTATATGGGGAATGGGATGGGGTGAATGCCACACTGCCTATATGGGGAATGGGATGGAGGAATGCCGCACTCCCTATACTGGGGGATGGGATGGGGGGAATGCCACACTGCCTATATGGGGAATGGGGGAAATGCCTCACTGCCTATACTGGGGAATGCCACACTGCCTATATGGGGAATGGGATGGGGTGAATGCCACACTGCCTATATGGGGAATGGGATGGAGGAATGCCGCACTCCCTATACTATGGGATGGGGGGAATGCCGCACTCCCTATACTGGGGGATGGGATGGGGGGAATGCCACACTGCCTATATGGGAAATGGGGGAAATGCCTCACTGCCTATACTGGGGAATGCCACACTGCCTATATGGGGAATGGGATGGGGTGAATGCCACACTGCCTATATGGGGAATGGGATGGGGGAATGCCGCACTCCCTATACTGGGGGATGGGATGGGGGGAATGCCACACTGCCTATATGGGGAATGGGGGAAATGCCTCACTGCCTATACTGGGGAATGCCACACTGCCTATATGGGGAATGGGATGGGGTGAATGCCACACTGCCTATATGGGGAATGGGATGGAGGAATGCCGCACTCCCTATACTGGGGGATGGGATGGGGGGAATGCCACACTGCCTATATGGGGAGTGGGGGAAATGCCTCACTGCCTATACTGGGGAATGCCACACTGCCTATATGGGGAATGGGATGGGGTGAATGCCACACTGCCTATATGGGGAATGGGATGGGGGAATGCCGCACTCCCTATACTGGGGGATGGGAGGGGGGGAATGCCACACTGCCTATATGGGGAATGGGGGAAATGCCTCACTGCCTATACTGGGGAATGCCACACTGCCTATATGGGGAATGGGATGGGGTGAATGCCACACTGCCTATATGGGGAATGGGATGGGGGAATGCCGCACTCCCTATACTGGGGGATGGGATGGGGGGAAGGCCACACTGCCTATATGGGGAATGGGGGAAATGCCTCACTGCCTAAACTGGGGAATGCCACACTGCCTATATGGGGAATGGGATGGGGTGAATGCCACACTGCCTATATGGGGAATGGGAGGGGGGAATGCCGCACTCCCTATACTGGGGGATGGGATGGGGGGAATGCCACACTGCCTATATGGGGAATGGGGGAAATGCCTCACTGCCTATACTGGGGAATGACACACTGCCTATATGGGGAATGGGAGGGGGAATGCCACACTGCCTACATGGGGAATGGGATGGGGGGAATGCCACACTGCCTACATGGGGAATGGGATGGGGGGAATGCCACACTGCCTACATGGGGAATGGGATGGGGGGAATACCACACTGCCTATATGGGGAATGCCACACTGCCTATATGGGGAATGGGATGGGTCGAATGCCACACTGCCTACATGGGGAATGGGATGGGGGGAATGCCACACTGCCTATATGGGGAATGGGATGGGGGGAATGCCACACTGCCTACATGGGGAATGGGATGGGGGGAATGCCACACTGCCTACATGGGGAATGGGATGGGGGGAATGCCACACTGCCTACATGGGGAATGGGATGGGGGGAATGCCACACTGCCTACATGGGGAATGGGATGGGGGGAATGCCACACTGCCTACATGGGGAATGGGATGGGGGGAATGCCACACTGCCTACATGGGGAATGGGATGGGGGGAATGCCACACTGCCTACATGGGGAATGGGATGGGGGGAATACCACACTGCCTATATGGGGAATGGGATGGGGGGAATGTCACACTGCCTATATGGGGAATGGGAGGGGGAATGCCACACTCCCTATACTGGGGGATGGGATGCGGGGAATGCCACACTGCCTATATGGGGAATGGGGGAAATGCCTCACTGCCTATACTGGGGAATGCCACACTGCCTATATGGGGAATGGGATGGGGTGAATGCCACACTGCCTATATGGGGAATGGGATGGAGGAATGCAGCACTCCCTATACTGGGGGATGGGATGGGGGGAATGCCACACTGCCTATATGGGGAATGGGGGAAATGCCTCACTGCCTATACTGGGGAATGCCACACTGCCTATATGGGGAATGGGATGGGGTGAATGCCACACTGCCTATATGGGGAATGGGATGGAGGAATGCAGCACTCCCTATACTGGGGGATGGGATGGGGGGAATGCCACACTGCCTATATGGGGAATGGGGGAAATGCCTCACTGCCTATACTGGGGAATGCCACACTGCCTATATGGGGAATGGGATGGGGTGAATGCCACACTGCCTATATGGGGAATGGGATGGAGGAATGCCGCACTCCCTATACTATGGGATGGGGGGAATGCCGCACTCCCTATACTGGGGGATGGGATGGGGGGAATGCCACACTGCCTATATGGGAAATGGGGGAAATGCCTCACTGCCTATACTGGGGAATGCCACACTGCCTATATGGGGAATGGGATGGGGTGAATGCCACACTGCCTATATGGGGAATGGGATGGAGGAATGCAGCACTCCCTATACTGGGGGATGGGATGGGGGGAATGCCACACTGCCTATATGGGGAATGGGGGAAATGCCTCACTGCCTATACTGGGGAATGCCACACTGCCTATATGGGGAATGGGATGGGGTGAATGCCACACTGCCTATATGGGGAATGGGATGGAGGAATGCCGCACTCCCTATACTATGGGATGGGGGGAATGCCGCACTCCCTATACTGGGGGATGGGATGGGGGGAATGCCACACTGCCTATATGGGAAATGGGGGAAATGCCTCACTGCCTATACTGGGGAATGCCACACTGCCTATATGGGGAATGGGATGGGGTGAATGCCACACTGCCTATATGGGGAATGGGATGGGGGAATGCCGCACTCCCTATACTGGGGGATGGGATGGGGGGAATGCCACACTGCCTATATGGGGAATGGGGGAAATGCCTCACTGCCTATACTGGGGAATGCCACACTGCCTATATGGGGAATGGGATGGGGTGAATGCCACACTGCCTATATGGGGAATGGGATGGAGGAATGCCGCACTCCCTATACTGGGGGATGGGATGGGGGGAATGCCACACTGCCTATATGGGGAATGGGGGAAATGCCTCACTGCCTATACTGGGGAATGCCACACTGCCTATATGGGGAATGGGATGGGGTGAATGCCACACTGCCTATATGGGGAATGGGATGGGGGAATGCCGCACTCCCTATACTGGGGGATGGGGGGGGGGGGGAATGCCACACTGCCTATATGGGGAATGGGGGAAATGCCTCACTGCCTATACTGGGGAATGCCACACTGCCTATATGGGGAATGGGATGGGGTGAATGCCACACTGCCTATATGGGGAATGGGATGGGGGAATGCCGCACTCCCTATACTGGGGGATGGGATGGGGGGAATGCCACAATGCCTATATGGGGAATGGGATGGGGTGAATGCCACACTGCCTATATGGGGAATGGGAGGAGGGAATGCCGCACTCCCTATACTGGGGGATGGGATGGGGGGAAAGCCACACTGCCTATATGGGGAATGGGGGAAATGCCTCACTGCCTATACTGGGGAATGCCACACTGCCTATATGGGGAATGGGATGGGGTGAATGCCACACTGCCTATATGGGGAATGGGATGGGGTGAATGCCACACTGCCTATATGGGGAATGGGAGGGGGGAATGCCGCACTCCCTATACTGGGGGATGGGATGGGGGGAATGCCACACTGCCTATATGGGGAATGGGGGAAATGCCTCACTGCCTATACTGGGGAATGACACACTGCCTATATGGGGAATGGGAGGGGGAATGCCACACTGCCTACATGGGGAATGGGATGGGGGGAATGCCACACTGCCTACATGGGGAATGGGATGGGGGGAATGCCACACTGCCTACATGGGGAATGGGATGGGGGGAATACCACACTGCCTACATGGGGAATGCCACACTGCCTATATGGGGAATGGGATGGGTCGAATGCCACACTGCCTACATGGGGAATGGGATGGGGGGAATGCCACACTGCCTACATGGGGAATGGGAGGGGGGAATGCCACACTGCCTATATGGGGAATGGGATGGGGGGAATGTCACACTGCCTATATGGGGAATGGGAGGGGGGGAATGCCACACTGCCTACATGGGGAATGGGATGGGGGGAATGCCACACTGCCTACATGGGGAATGGGATGGGGTGAATGCCACACTGCCTACATGGGGAATGGGATGGGGGGAATACCACACTGCCTATATGGGGAATGGGATGGGGGGAATACCACACTGCCTATATGGGGAATGGGATGGGGGGAATGCCACACTGCCTACATGGGGAATGGGATGGGGGGAATGCCACACTGCCTACATGGGGAATGGGATGGGGGGAATGCCACACTGCCTACATGGGGAATGGGATGGGGGGAATACCACACTGCCTATATGGGGAATGGGATGGGGGGAATGCCACACTGCCTACATGGGGAATGGGATGGGGGGAATACCACACTGCCTATATGGGGAATGGGATGGGGGGAATACCACACTGCCTATATGGGGAATGGGATGGGGGGAATGCCACACTGCCTACATGGGGAATGGGATGGGGGGAATGCCACACTGCCTACATGGGGAATGGGATGGGGGGAATGCCACACTGCCTACATGGGGAATGGGATGGGGGGGAATACCACACTGCCTATATGGGGAATGGGATGGGGGGAATGCCACACTGCCTACATGGGGAATGGGATGGGGGGAATACCACACTGCCTATATGGGGAATGGGATGGGGGGAATGCCACACTGCCTACATGGGGAATGGGATGGGGGGAATACCACACTGCCTACATGGGGAATGGGAGGGGGGGAATGTCACACTGCCTACATGGGGAATGGGATGGGGGGAATACCACACTGCCTACATGGGGAATGGGAGGGGGGGAATGTCACACTGCCTATATGGGGAATGGGAGGGGGAATGCCACACTGCCTATATGGGGAATGGGATGGGGGGAATGCCACACTGCCTACATGGGGAATGGGATGGGGGGAATACCACACTGCCTACATGGGGAATGGGAGGGGGAATGCCACACTGCCTATATGGGGAATGGGATGGGGGGAATGCCACACTGCCTACATGGGGAATGGGATGGGGGGAATGCCACACTGCCTACATGGGGAATGGGAGGGGGAATGCCACACTGCCTATGTGGGTAATGGGGGGGTGGGCGGTGGGATGCCACACTGCCTTTGGGAATGGGATGGAGGGAATGCCACTCTGCCTGAAATTTTAGGATTCTGCACCTTGCCTATTATTTGGTTCAGAATATTATTTTTCTCGTGCTTCTTATAGGGTGAAAAAAATATGGTAACTATACTTAAAACCTGTATTTACCGGTATATGTAATGCTAGAGGTTTTATCTCAACACAAAATGTTTTCTCTCTAGTGTGAAATACAAACTAAAAGTAATAGCAATACTTCAGTTATTTCCCCTGCAGTGGGTGTTCCAGATCTTCTCTACTTACTAGTGTCTCATACAGGGAAAGCGCCACTACGGCAGTGGCTGGCACAGTTCCTCTATGAAGGAAAATGCACTCAAGCCAGTTATAAGGGAGAAATAAAATTTCTTGACTTCCATCATCAGTCAAATCCGTTCCTTTCCCCCCACTTATCCCTTGTGGAAACAATATCAAATAAGTGCTTTAAAAGCATCTAAGAATCCCAGATTATATCAAAATAGAAGTATAATGTATTATAAGCTTAGAGGATTTCTTCTCTTCAATTTCTGGGTGTGGCTGAGCTGGGAAGGGCATGTCTCTGCTGTGCGATCAATATGTCTTGCCATGCTCGTGCACGCTTGAGAAATGGCAAAACGTAGTGCAAACTTTGAAGCCCTGCTACGGCTTCTATCCAGTACTGCAGCAAGTGAGTATGAGTTGGGCTCATTTGAAGCCTGAAACGCGTCACGTGTGGTGGAGGGTGTCTAGGGGGAATCTGCCTACAGCACATGGTTGTATGTACTTGGACCGTTTTTAACCTATCAAGTAAAAGTTATATTTTATTTCCGGCTGGAGTTACCTTCGCTTATATTATTTTGCACACTTGTTCTTTATTGCATATGATAACCCTGACAAGTTAGCTAAAGTTTCCAAAATGTAGCATTAACTGTTCCATTTCCTAACAGAATTTAAGAGGAAGACTCTCCCCCCAAAATTGACCACATCATCACCTAAACCATCCCTTGCACGGTCTTGCCTGCAAAGAGTGACCCCATAGAAGGAGAAGCCTGTATGAAAAAAAACATCTAGACATATTAAAGTGGAATTCCAGTTATAACCAGCCAACCCTGGTGCTGAGGCATGACATGACGGAAAAAACCCTTACCTTATCCAGGGGCAAGCACCGCTCCTTCTGAGCCTGTACAGCTGCCGCAGAAGAAGACACAAATCGTCATCCCCCGGGTCCTTGCGTGCTCCTGCTGCCCATTTACTTGAATGGGCAGGAGCATCCCCCGGCTCTGTGCTTTCGTCCAAGATGGCAGCGCCCAGGCACCAGAGCGGCGCTTACCCCTGGATAAAGTAAGGGTTTTTTTTTGTTGAGCTGGGAAGGGCTGTTGCTGATCTGGTATTTAAAACTTCTACTGTTGCTGATCTAATATAAAAAATACTAAATCAGTTCAGCATCTTTAGGGACATTCTTTTGGCACACAAAAGAAACACTTCCAGGAAGGAAACACGCATCAGAAATCTCGCTAGCAACACAGCACATAGGATCACGCAACATGCTTTCCTAACCCCTGTCCATTAACCAGCCCAAAGACCTAAAATTCTACCCACGGAGGCATTTGTTTTGGTTAAGGCAAAAAGACAGCTTGCGTTAAATATATTTTAATGTGACACTCTAGACCGTTATTATAAGCATTTGATATGGTGAAAATATTACTAATACCAGCCTAAGAAGTGGGATACAGGTTACAGGTAAAGTGAATTACAAACAGAGATAAAGCGCAAAGTCGGGTCACCTTGATGCTTTCAGATGAGAGGTTGGTAGGACAGCCTCCGGGGGGCATAAAGCAGCCTGCTGGACACTGGAATCACTCCTTACACAGAACTGTCACACCCAGGAAAATGGAACCTCTTCCCCCGGGGTTTGGTATTAAACCCCCAGCTGTACACTCTCAACCAGTGCCGGCGCCAGCACCCTGCAGCGTTTGCAGGTGAGTCTCAGCCGATGGCCCCTGTACGGCAATTGATGCTGGCCCTGCTCTCCTGACAATGCGGCTGGCCCCTCCCCTGTCGCCCACCGATGCATCTGGTCCCATCCTCCCACCTGCCGATGTGGCCCCATCCCGTGATTCAGCTGGCCCCCGCCCTGCAATGCGGTGGGCCCCATCCGGCAATGTGGTCTCATCCTCCCACTGATGTTCTCCGCTGACTGCTGCTGATGCCAGCTTGAATCCCTCCCCCCAGGGCATCCAAATTTGGGATGCCTGGCTGTGCGAAACCCCCCAGGTTGCCCAGTAAACTAAGTGGCCACATCCTTGCTATCCCTGAAGCAGGTTGCGTGCCCACACCAGGCATTTGTGAATGCCCAGCGCAGGCACACTCCCTGTTATGGGGGGATGCAGCCGCTGGTGCGCTTGGGTCCGAGCAGACCTGAGTGCGCTGATTGGATGAGAGGCTGCGCATGCACCTTAGGACTGGCGAACTACGAGGTTTCACACAGTTGGGTATACCTGATCAGGGTGTCCTGGGGCAAGGACCAAAATCTAGGCTAGTCAAAATCCTGGGCTTTGGTCCGCTTTAACCGGAGTGGGGGGGGGGACAACTTACAACTGATTTGGGATACCGTGCTGTGTGAATTCCCCCAGGAACCCCCACAAACTCCTTTACGGCACATTCTCTGTGCTTCCGCAACATTTTTAGGCTGTGGCGTTCTCCTGCACCCAGCCCTTCAGATAAGCTGAGCATGGGATCACACCCCAGACCGAAGGGAGACTGGGAATGTGCTGAGAGCCACGAATGTGGCGTGGGACCCTGGAAAGGTGAGTATTTGGGGGGTTCCCGAGAGGATTCACGCAGCAGGGCATCCTAAATTGGGATGCCCCAGGGGTGGTACATCAGCCAGCTGGATTTTAAGGGATCTTTTAGACACCATGGCATGGACCAATTACTGGCATGGCAGGCCTTGGAGTCTAAAAAACTCCCCAGCATCCCTGCTGATGTGCGCACCCCCGCGCTCATCCATTCAGCTACACCAAACACAGGGTAGCGCACACTCCACATAGGAACCTGGGATGTGGCTGGCGCTGCTCCCTATGTCAGCGCTGAATCCAGAACAACAGCTTTATGTCCTACATTAGCATGCATGGCATGTAGCACTGATTGGATAAGCACATGCCCCGGGGGGGGGGGGGGGGGGGTCAGGGTTCACACAGTGGGCATCAGGATGCCTATAGGGCAAGGTAATTGGTCCACTTTAAAGTGGAACAAAACCCGGGAAGTCCCGCTGGGTGAAGCCCCACAGAATGGTGCTATTCACTCACCCCTTCCTCATTCTAATGGTGCATGCGTGAGCTCGCGTCCAACATCCATTCAGCAGACGCTCTCATTGACTCCCGTCCCTGCCTATCTGAATGCCTGGGGCAGAAGTACGCCCATGCCGCCAGGGATGCTGGAGGTGCGGCAGCATGTGCTCCCCATTGCCACCAATGAGAGCAGTCTGCTGTATTACATAGTCACGGCTATGTTGCACAGTCGGCTTGGCAGTCATGTACGTTTTAAAGGTGAACTGGGGGTCCAAAATCGAGATGCCTTTAGGGGCATTTTTCATGCGACACAAGGGGCTCACCTGAACTCTGCTGCTGGAGCTTCCAGCTCCTCCTCTGCCTCTTTAGAAACTACAGGTGCTATTTTGAGCATAACTTTTAAACTGAGGCTGTTACCACCCCGGTTCTGGAGTTGGACTAAGGCTTGCCATGCCATATCATTCAGGTCCAAGATCAGAGGGTGGACCAGAACCCAAGATTTCCATATCTCCGGTTCTAGGGGGTTGCAGAGATAGAACAACTTCAGGTGAATTCACGTTTATCTTCTGGTTGCGGTTCTGTACTGGCTTTGGGGCTAAGGGGAATGGCGACCCAGTTATTCCTGGTTTTGTGTCGGCACTGGCTGTCTGAGGGTATGGTGTTTGAAGAGAGAGCGCTCTCTGCATGGGGTAATCTGTTGGCCAGACCTTGTGGCTTCAGCTCTGGCTAAAAATGTAAAACCAACAAGGATTGTCTTTTGAAGCCAGGCCCCCTGGGTGCGAAGCTTGCATGTATTCTGATAGCAGCCTTGGGTGAGAATTGTTACCTATGCTAGCAGATGGCTTTGATAAAGGGACATTAGGATGAAAAGAGGCAAGCATCAGGAATTACATAGTGTATAGCCAGCTAATGTACCACACACACAGATACAGATCAATGATATAGATCATTTTTTTGCAATATAATTTTTATTGGAAGTTTTAACATTACAAGAAACAAACAAAAGGAAAAGAGACATACAGGGCGAGTGCTGCAACACAGAAAAAATCTGCACATCATTTTGGGATCATCGAGGCATTTTCTACCCCCACCTAACTCCTGGGAAAGATCCCCGGCCTGGGGGGTTATTATCGGTCGACTGGGGGGGCCACGCCAAATAATGTACATTCAGTACCTGGAATAGAACCTTTTTCTTGCCTACAGCCAGTCCTGAATCACAGCCCACCATCCCACTCATTCCGCCCACCCCTCCCAAGCAAAAAGTGTAGAGGGGTGGGCAGGAAAGGCAAAAGAAGGAAGAAAGACAAACGAGATGAGATAACAAAAAAGAAAAAAAAACAAAGACACACGAAAGCGACAAAGGAAAGAAACGCAAAAAAAAGGGTTGCGAAGCACCGAACTCCACCCACGGCCCGGACACCTTGCCCTGAGGTAGTGAAGCTTTTTTGCCGTCATCACGGAATGCGTGGGAGGCGGGCACTGTGCATATCCTGGTAACTAATTATCTACAATATACTCATTTCATTTTTTGGTCATGTTTATTCCCTCTTCACGATGTATATGGATTTTTTATGGTAGATTAGGTTAGCAAGCTGCACTTAGTGGGCCCCTCTGCTTTTTCGGGGGTGTCAGTGATTAAGATATGTACATGTAATCATATAAATCTGGTTTGCACAATATTGTTTGCACAGTTAATAATTTGTGGGAGTAAGCACATTGCACTTTATAGGAGGGATTAAGAAGAGGGATCATTTTGTGAGAGATTTAGAAGAGGGACTACTTAAAGGGACATGACAATTTTTGATTATTGATTTTCCAGTATCCAGGTACTAATAAAGAGTTGCACAGTGCCCGACAACATTTTATGGTGTTTTGCTTAGATTGTATGTTTTTAAATGGCTTTAATTGTGTTTGTAAGCTCTATGTGAAACATGAATAAAGAACACATTAAGTAAGATTAAGCAGTGGTGAGGTGGTCCCATTTGTGTTGCTGTGGGGAGCAGAGGCTCCCCCCACGTGGTGGGTTACTGTGCATAGTTGCTTCACGGGATAGCTGCACGCTTTTTGATTTATATTGGTTTTTAGCTGTACCCTTGTGTTCTCTGTAAAAACTGTAAGCAGGCATAGAAAGGAGAGTCACCTGAGGTGAGTTAGGTATGTTCTCCACAGTCAGAAATTCAAAGACCCCTCCCCAAAAATTCTTCACCGCTGGGCATTCCCACCAGATGTGTACCATAGTCCCAGCTGCCTATTCGCACCTCCAGCAGTCCCCTGAATCAGCCCCCCTAAATTTCACCAAGTCCGCTGGGCACTTGTACCATCTGGCAAGGATTTTATAGTTCCTCTCCTGGGCCCTGCACGCCATGGAGAATTTATGGGTCAGCACAAAGCCCTAACTCCTCCTCCCATCTCTTACAGAAGTGAGGTAGTTCCCCATTCCCCTCACTGTCCTGAAGCAATTTGTATATGGAACAGGTCCAATCTGGGGGTAAGGCGATCAATTGGGCATGCAGGAACCAGGAGAGTCCCCCCCCCCACGCTCTGTACCGGAAGATCATCCAGGGCGGGAAGAACAGAACCCACAACCACGTCGCTCAGTCTTGTGTCCTGAGAGGCGTCCCAAATGAGAAATGACTTAGAGCCTACACCAGGGGGAAAAGTCGGAATGTCAGATAATGGGGTTAGGGGCCCAGGTCGCTGGCACAGTCGTCCATGCTTCAGGATCTTGTCCCAAAGAGTCAGTAGTGACTTTGCCAAGTAGGGGAGTTCATGCTTCTTAGGCCAGTGGGGAGGGTCAATACAGGGCAAGGCTGTTAGGCCAAGTGGGGACATGTCGTTCACGAGAGTGACCCGTTTTATTCCTTTATGGGGTAACCAGTCCGTGAGCCGCATTAGGACCACTGCAGCATGGTATGTTTTGAGGTTGGGAACCCCCACCCCCCTTACTCTTATGCCTGCACAGTGTCACCCTCCTCACCCTAGGTTGTCCCAAATAAAGTTGAAAAAAGCCTCTTGTAGTGTTTTAACCCCCCCCCCCCCCTGCTCTGGGTTTACCGGGACAGTTTGGAACACATAAAGGAATCAAGGTAGTATGTCCATTTTCAAAATGGTAATGCATCCCAACCATGACTACTGCCTTTTACCATAAGCTTTTAAGCTGTCTAAGCTACTGTTTAATTAAGTTTATATAACTTCCCAATGTCTGTAGAGAGCTGTACCCCCAAATACTTTATAGATTCCTTCTGCCACTTGAATGGGAAATTTGTCTGTCTGGGAGGTTGCTGAGTCTGTCCATCCAGGGAAATATTTAGAGCCTCTGTTTTACACTGGATGACCTTAAAATTGCTGAGTTTACTGAAGTGGTCAAATTCTGTCACAATAGAAGGCAGGGAGGTGTGTGGCGAAGTTATGTACAACAAGAGGTTATCAGCAAAAGAGCTTATATTCCTCCCTTCCACAGACAATCTCCCTGACAGAGGGGTTAGCCCTCAAAGCATTGGCGAGGTGTTCCATAACTAGCATGTACAGTAGAAGGGACAGAGGGCAGCCCTGACGAGTACCATTACTAATAATCCATGAGCCAGAAAGGACACCGTTAATTTTAACCCTTGCAGTTGGGGCCATGATACAAGGCCTTAATTCTTTCAAGCATAACTGGTCTTATCCCCACCTGGCCCAGCGTGGCCCTCAAGAAGATGCATATGAGCACTGTTTGTTGTGTTGGTCTGGTTTAAGTAAATTTGGAAGTAATTTTTGACTGTTGGTCCGCTTACTAAAGCAGAACTACGATAAGGCCGGGACACACTAGGAGGTGACTTATGGGAACTTCACCTAGGCATTCAGTTTAACCCCAACAAATCTATGCAAATTAATTGATCAGCTATGTATTGGTACTTACGGAATAATTTTGTAATTTAGCCAAGATGCCCATGTTTTGCTATGGGCATCTCTGCCTGGCCTCCACCATACACCTATGGGTTTTCTGTCTCGTTTTGTATTCCCCCATACTCCTCAGAAAAAAACATTTGAACCAGACCTGGTGGTTGCCACACTCGAGGCCATCAGGAAAACATTAGGCTTTTTGGGTTGTGTAGCTGAGGGACTGGTTTTAAAGGTTTGTTTTTAAGTTATACAGCATATTTATTTTAGATTAAAACAATTCATAGATTTAGATTAAATCAATTAAACAGACATTTTTTACAAAAATATACATTTTGGTTCATCCAGCCTAGCTATTAAAGATGTCCTGGGTATGAATAGGTCATGAGATCTTTGTATTGGCCCCAGATATATTTACACATAGTTATTAGATCACTCCTCTGACATCTCTTTCCCAAATTAAATAAGCATACACAATAAGCATAAGCATACATGCCAGCCTGTGATAATCTTACCTGCTCCCTGTTCCACCAGAGAAATACAGCCCCATGATTGGCTGTAGTCTGGGCACTATTGACGGCCTGAAAGCAGTGAAGACCACATGTCCAAGGTCAAAAGGCATTTCACTGTTGAAAGTTGTAAGTCAGGAGATTAGCTATACCAGGGGTACTCAACTACTTTCAGTGGAGGTCCACTTACCAGGGTCTGCCGTGGGATGAAGGTCCGGGGGGGGGGGGTGTAAGTAAGAGTGCCAGCCCGGACAGGACGAGCATCAAGCTCTGGAAGCGGCGGCTATATAGAACAAACCATGGCGGCGCACGCTTTTCATACACATATTGGCGGGGAATTACCTCAGGCTCGACCCAGGAGCTCCGGAACATGGCTCACACCAGGGCGCAAACCGAAACAGCCACCGAACGGCGCGCTCTCACCGTGCGCAATATCCAGCCAGCCCAACTATTGAGTCCAGGGCAGCCGCGGGAGGAGGAGACAGCGAGTCATCAAGCGGCGCCCGAACAGGGGACCACAGGCGGGGGCCATCGCCACAGTCCGGCTTAGTGGAGGTGAACGCTGCCTGTCGCTGCCTGTTTGGTGGGATGTGACGGTAGCGGGCGTGCTCGCTCACTGTTTGCCTGAATGTGCCCGTCCCCAGCTCTGACAGCCCCGGCTGGCAATTGTCACCGGCACTGCCGAACCCGGGCTGATGTGGCCTTGACACTACATCAGCCCTGGGCAGCGGACCGGACAAATGGCGTCTGCGGTCCAGATTCGGACCGCGGTCCGCCATTTGAGTACCCCTGAGCTATACCATGGAACACAATGAAGATGGTCATCAAGAAGTAGATACAGTTTGGCACAACAGTGATAGTACCAAGAACTGGACATCCCTCAACAAGATACATTTGAAACCACAGAACATTACCAAAAGATAAAGAAGTCAAATTTTATGGAACTACATACATTTTATTAATAATAACTTATAAAACATACACATACACAGGTTTTAAAACACTTG
This sequence comes from Gastrophryne carolinensis, assembly GCA_027917425.1. NCBI lineage: Eukaryota > Metazoa > Chordata > Amphibia > Anura > Microhylidae > Gastrophryne > Gastrophryne carolinensis. The sequence continues at coordinate 289,254,667 of CM051234.1, forward strand.
CAACAGTAAAGCAAGCCAGCAAACATTTAACATAAACGTTTTTTTCTGTAATATTAGCATTTGTTAACATTTATTTTTATAACCATTTTAAAAGACTTCTGTTTTTTTTTTAATACAAAAATATATATATTATCCTCCTTAATAGAGTCAGAGAACAGTAAAGACACAGCTTTCACCTAGACAAAAATACTTTTTTTTTAATGTTTTAAAGTTTACAAAATGTTGCTTCCAGTGTGTCATATGTTGCTTTTCAGCAACTAGTAGGGAAAATAAATATATCCTGATGCTTAGGATAACTTGTCATGAAGTTATTCAAAACACATTTATATTCCACCTATACAGTAGTTTGCTTCTTCATTCACAGGTTGCTGATGATTGTCAAAGGCCTTCAGTTGGAATATGTACTTATAGAGCACCGTCTAGACACAAGCCCATTGATTCATAATAGAAATATCCCTCTATCCCCAATTTTGAGAGGGGTTTCATTATTATCAGCTCTACCTTTTGCCATTCTTATGATTTTCTAGCCCAGGGAGGCTCCATATATCACCGGTTCCTTTGTTTATGCAGTGGGAGGGCATCACATGTGGAAGCAACCACTCTACCTATTGTTTGAGGAAATTGTGTTTGGCTTAATGGAGACCTAAACTGCAAGTTAAATACTCAAATGAAATAATGTGAATATATTGAAAAGTAATTATTCATGGGTTGTATTTTAAAGACATTTTTGTATTGTCTGTAAATAGATCCATTTTATGCTGATCAAGATTAAGGTGATATCAGAAAGAAACATGTTCATAGTGGATGGATTATTGCAATGATGAATTAACAAACACACAACCATGGAATTTTAATGGATGAAACAATAAATTGAAGTTTTTATATATTTATAATACAGTGGTCTGTAGTATATTATGTATGAACATATTTCTTGGTGGTATTTATGAATTGATATACTTTTGGCTATAGATCCGCTATTGGGGATAGAGGGATATTTCTATTGTGAATCAATGGACTTGTGTATGGAGGTGAATATTACATCCTGAACCCCATTCGCATTGTTATATGTATGATGTGATAGGTCCTAGACATATTATTTTTCCATCTGAATTTTTTTATCTTGCCCAAGGGACTCCTATGAATGCATTGTTGTATTCCTTCATTCAAATGACCTCACAAAGTCTCTTCAAAATTTGCAAATAAACAGCAAAATGTAAAGTTCAGTTCCAGCCCAAACCTTCAGATGTTGGATAATGATTACGTTATTTTCGTTGTTTGTGATGATACTGACATTATTTAGCCAAACTCTTCTGTCTGTGTGAACAGGATTCACTTTAAAGGAAAAATATGGTGAAAGGGACACGAGGAGTGCCAACTCAATAGGACGCGCAATATTTGTTTTCACTTTCAGTCCTAATGATACATTCACTGAAAATCAAGACTGTATCTATTAGGTTGGGTTGCAGGTAAGACCTCTGTATCATCTATGCAAGTACATTGGATTTAGGCTCCAAAGATAACTTTTCCTGATATGGTGAGACAGACAGTACAAGGAATAATCTGTGAGCTGCCTTATTTAACTTTATATTAAATAACAGCACACTTTAATCTATATTCCCCTCACTGCACATGTCTCAGACTAAATCAGCTGGTTTACATATTACTAGGCACTGGGTAGCAAAAATCAGCAGACCACAAAAGGCTTCCGGCACCTTGTCCTCTATCATACATCCCTCTTGAAGCATTCCCCAGATAGTAAAGAGCATGCAAGCAGATAACACCATGTAAGAGGCACAGACTTATAGACTTCTTTTATATTGAATTGTTTTCTTCATGTTGGGTTACTGGTTAAAGGCTCTGTCCAGGCATAAACAAAATAATATCTATACTGAGCTTTTCTCAACACAACGTAAAACGTACCCATTGAGGAGTTTGAGCGCCCCACCATCCAACTCAATTCACAGGGAAACGGATGGGATGTCTACAACTCCATACACAGCAACAGCAATAAATGGAGTGGGTGTGTGGCAGCGGCTGACCCTGTCTAAGAGGCGGCGGCTGCTCCCTTGTGAATGAAAACCGGCACTGGACAGCAGGGTGCACAATCTTGACATTTTAATCTGTACATTTTAAAACAGGGACAGAAAAGCTGTGGGGGACCAAATAGAAGTACAGATTTGTTTACTGTGCCTGAACAGGCCCTTCAAATCCTACAAAAAATCAGTGCATAATGTATACTCCCCTCACCCAGACATCTGCTCCAGCAATGCAGCTTTACCTGAAACTGGTGTCTTCATCTGGAATTCTATTTTCTTAATGGTTCTTAGCTCCTTCTCTCAGCTCAGTGGGCCCTGATCAGCAATGCAGATCTAATAGAACCTGCAAAGGTTGTGTGAAAAGTCAAAGCAAAACCTGCCTTACCTCCCAGACAATTGATTTCTGCCCATGTGATCTCCCAGAAGAGCGTTGTTGGTAATTAGCTGTCTTCTGTCAGCTCTAATATCCTCAAGCAGTACAACAGGATCCATGTATTGCTGTCAGGGGGCTATACTCCCTGCAGTCACAGGAAATGATGTCCCACGCAGTGTGAAGTGGGGGGGACGGGGTGCATTCAACTAGAATTAATTAAGTCTAGAAAAGGTGGTTGGGCTGGGGCTATAGAAATATATAGGCTGCATGGGAAGTAAGAAAAAAATACTTTGTTTTTACACTTCACCTACGCAAATTAAGAGTTGTAAGAATTTGTGTCCCTGCCTCCAGTTAGTGATTGATTCCTCCATGACTAGAAGCAGGGGTATGCAACTATAAAGAAAGATTACATACTAGCCGAGGTAATGCAGCATTATTGCAGTGCATGTCAGGTGAGGACAGGAGTATATTATTCAAATAGCTTTCAAATAGAAATGATCTATTGTATTGCTATTAACTGTGGTTATTTAAAATATTAATGTTTTACATGGTAGATGATCTACACTGGTAGATAAAGCCCCTGATGCAGAAGACTAATGCCTGTCTAACTAGTAGAAGGGTTAGCCATTAAAGTGCTCTGCTTGGCCAGTGAAATTTCATCAGGCACTATTCATTAGAAAGCTTGTCATATGTAGTATGTCACAACATTTTGAATAATTTGTTATCAAAGAACATGCAGCACCAATGAGTTGGTAGTATTTGTTTAAAGTGGACCTAAAGCAAAACTGTAGTCTATAAGACTCCAGGGTCACCTGATTTCCTCCCTTCGGGGCATCCAGATTCGGGATTTCTTTAAAATAAAACTTCTAATTTATGACAATTTATACATACAAACATATTTTAACAGTATACTGTATTTTTGTTTTTTAAATGTTCACACCCCAGTAAGTAGTGTCCAGCTTTTGCTGAAATGTGGCTGTTAACCTCGCAAACAGCATAACCAGAAGCCAGGATTCATCCTGGATATCATCCCAAATTGGGATGCCCTTCTGTGTGAAACCCCCTAGAGTCGCTACAGAACACCTTTTCCGGCAGCACCCTTGGGAATGTAAACAATCACGGACTCATCTCCCGCATCTCTGGACTCTGGAGAAGTGCTCCCGTGCCCAGGAAAGCGTGGAAAATGGGGATGCGGCCAATTCCGCTCCTGATCGCCGAGCCCTATTTCTAAACACGGCCATTTGCCGAGCATTGATATTCAAGAGCCTGTGCATGTGCCATGGGAAAGGTCAGCTTTAAGGGCAATCTGGGGGGTTTTACATAGCGAGGCATCCTAAATCATCAGTAAGGAATGTGGATCTGGGCATACCCTTGCCGATAGGTGGCACATTTTTGGTCAGCCACTTGGTCAGTGTGCAGTAGCCCCGCTGCTGCTGTACTGATGGCTAGCTAGACACCCCGTCACAGTCAGAGTGGAAGCTCAGAAAACAGAAGAGCTGCTCCCGGCTTATGAATTAGCGCCTCTTTGCCTTCCACCTCAGCAACAGGAGAGGACTTGGGCAAGGGAGTTCAATACCTGTCTAGACTTCTGGTTTAATATTTCTGATTTTGTTGTGGCTGCTTCACGTTGAAATCCTTTTGTTATCTCTTGAAAATATATTCAGTTGTGCTGTGAGGCTTTTAGCTGTGCTGAACATTTGGTCATTTTTATACATTCAAAAGTGCTGAGCAATAATCATTTGCTCTCTATGAACGGCTACGGTATAGAACATTACAACAGAAAGCAAACAAACTAATTTAAAGAAAACACAACGCACACCTAACGGAACTGGTGAATGAATATTCTGCCATTCACTAATTGTCCAGAGCAAATTACAAGCCATTCACCTCCAAAAGTCACAGCATAATCCAAAGGAACACAGAAACAAAAGCAGATAACTCTAGTAAGTGGTGTAAGAATAGAAATGGGTTTAGTGTCTTTTTTTAGAGCTCACTTCCAGAGTAAGTAGGATAAATAATATCTCTTAGGTCTCCCGCAGCTCAGTGTACTGAAGCTCAGAAGTGAAGATTTCCCTGTAGAGGGGGGGGAAAGTTTGGGCTGTCTCTGGATGAAAAAGCCTGAAAAACTCCAGCTTGTCAGTATGCAGGTTGCAGATAGATTTCATAAGTGGCAATTTGGAAATTAACTGTGAACACATGAGAGAAAAATTGTCATGGCATCTTTTTCAACACATTTCGGCATGCATGTATGTAACATTAATTGAAATAACAGTTAAACTGTCAGTTAAAGGAGATCTGTGGCAACTGGACTTCAAGGGTGTACATACTATAGAGTCAAGGGAGGCAGCTGCTACCTGGCCAGTGGTAGAAGGGGGCCCTGTGCAAGCTGTCTCACCCTGCTTAGCAGAACCTGTTCCTTCCGTGGGACCCTGAAAGTGGCAGAGCATGACCAACAGCACCAGGTACTGGATGTTGTTTCCCAGCACTCTCAGTCTGGGGCCCCTGCTAATTAGACCACCAAGGGAATATCTCATAATACATTTTGAAATCTATATTTTAATATATAATAAAGATATCTGCTCTTTTTTCCCGGCCACTATTACTTTTGCTTTGGTGCCCTGTGAAACCCATGTACGCCCCTGCTGGACTTTATTTTCTTGAAGAAGTTTCACTAGTCATCAGAGTGAATTGAGAAATCCAGGTGAATGACTAGCAAAATGTCTTAAAGAAAATAAAGCAGCCGAGTCGAGATTCCTTAATATATTCCTACAGACATAAGTCTTGATAAAGTAAAAGTTGAAAAAAAATTCTCATGGTAATAAAAAATGTACTTTTTATTGACAATGTCACTGTTGCTGAATCACTAGGCAGGAAGACAAGTCTTCTTAGCTGGTGATTCAGCTTTTTTCACCTTAAGTGATTTTTTTTACTATCATGACAACTTTTTTCAACTCGTACTAAATCAAGGCCATACTATGATCTGGATGAATGAGAATCTTCACAGATAGTTAAAGGAGATGTAACTGAACAAAACATTTCCTAATTCTAATGTAATGTTTAATTTCCCTGGTACATTATTAATCTACTTCCAGTTCTGAAAAAAGCTAAGCTTACCTGACTCATTTCTGAGTCTTGTGAGCTGAAGCTATTCGCTTTCAGTACTGTCAGCTACAGTGTTGACAGCTGACTTTTCCACCCCATGCCCCTGCTTCTAGTCATAAGCTGATTGGCAGCAGGGGTGCACCTCAGGAGTGTCCACCAGTGATATGCTTTCAGTGGTGGATGTTTAAAGAGGAATGTCAGGAATGTCTTTTAGAATCCAGGGCCACCTGAGTTACACTCCTTGGGGCATCCTGAATTGGTTCGCTCACCTGTGTAAAACCCCCCAGAAGCCCTGTTTCACTCACCTTGTCCCGGAGCCCTTACCATGTCTCTGCTCAGCAGCTGCATGCCCACTCAGTTCTAGTCATGTGTGCACCCGCGCCCGGCCCTTCTGAATGGGCGGCTCTGGCACGCGTCGGCTAGGAGGTCAGCGGGGGACGTGGCTGGCGGCGCACTCAGCTTCCTCAGAGCCGGAGGAAGCTGAGTGAAAGCGACCGCACTGATTGGTTGAATGGGCTGCTCAGCCAGTCAGTCCGCTCATTCTCACCGGAGTCTGTGTCATGGGAGTGACAGAAAGGTGAGTGGCCTAGGGGCATATACACAGCGGGGCATCCTGAATTGGCCCACTGAGAGGAACAACACCCCTAAAAGGGAAAATTGGGTGTGTTGTTCCTCTTTAAATGCACAACAGAAATGGTCTGGAGCTTGCATAAATAAGGCTGCTTCAACCCATGAGGACTCCCCTGTAAGTGGGCAGGTAACTATTTTTTGGGCTGGAAAAATTGCTAATATAGTATTAATATTATTCTATAACAGTACATTAATATAGCATCAAACAGTATAAGATAGCTCCACTATTATGCCACCATTCGTATTGTTTTTATTTTTCTCTTCCCCTCCTAGTGTTGGAAGTTGGCAGTTTCCATGGCTTTGGTCGTCATAGGTTTAGATTTATATCTATACATAGATTTATAATAGTTCCAGCTCTATCTATTTCCATGTGAGAAATAACATATTGAGAGTTAGTGATTAGCCCATCATACATTGTACTAGATATTTTTTCTAGGGCAGGTTGAGGTTTAATATGTAATATGTTCTTTTTTTTGATCAGTCTGTTTTAAGGCCAGTGAGCTTTTTTAAATTTATAATCCAAGTGTAAACATTTGCACAATATTGCAAGGGAGACTAAGTTTAACACAACTGTACCTTTGTTAAAATATCTTCATTGGGGTGTCTTTTTTGTAGTTCTTTCTGTAAAGCCAAAAATATTCTGTCCTGAAGTCTCTGAACATTGCCAGATTCTGATAACCAGGGACGATCTAAAATATGTAACAGTAAAAAGTCAATGGACACTTTATACTTTCTTTATACTTTTAAATTCCGCTAAAACCACCACTGAAAAGCAACAACCAGAGGAGCTTTGGAGGAGATAAAGCTAAAAGATTTTACTATCTTTACTCCTCACTCAGCCACCTTTATTACACAACCTGCCCATGGGTTTGCAACAACACCTGGGGCTAAACTAAAGGTAAAGCGAAATAAATGTTGTATTGCGCACTGCACAAGTTGTCCATTTATAGCAAGCAGAAGATTTGGACATTTTTAATAGTGTGCATCTTTGTTGTTACAGTTTATAACATTAAGGTATCAAGCTCATGCAGAATAAACATACCTGGGGACATTAAAACTGCAGCACTGAAAAGAGCAATTTCTTTATCTGACAAATCCAAACCACAGAGGGCACAGCCCAAATCAAAGATGGTTGATATCAAATCGTCACATCCTAGAAAAGAATAGGGTTAGCGGTAGATACTTACTATTCCAAGACACCTAACCACAACATAATAAACTTCAAAACACATTATTATAATTGTAATATATTAAACTGTATTAAAAACTAGACAGTTTTGTCAAAAAATGAATATACAAAGTTTACATACCAAGGGAGCGAAACACTTGGACTCCTCCAAACTTTCCTTCAAACAGCACAGTATTGTTAATGGGGTTGAACACTCGTGCCATTCTAATGAGAAGAACCTCTAGACATCCTAATACATGGAGATAGTATAGAGATATGCAGGTGGGTAAACGTGTGTATGAATATCACGTTCAATCATGTTGTTGTAACTAAATCCCTGAAAGATTTAATTTACTTATCATCACAAACAAGCCTTTCATAGACTAACAATAGAATAGACCAAATAGCATCTTATGACACAAACTAAAGAGCTGGTTATCTTGCAATACACATCACATAACATAAATAGCCATAACACAACGAGCAATAATAATTGTTCTGTACAAGACAAACAACAAAATGCATTCAAATCCTTCTTTTGCCCACTAATCTCATGGGTAATGGCCACCTCCTCCCCTAACTCGCCACATGAGCATCAGTTGTAGTTTATTCAGCAAAAGTCCTCCTCTTCCGGATCACTATACATCATTTCCAGGACCCTGCGCTGGTCAAATGTGGCATTGAGCTGAGCGGTTTCCTCACTCACTCTGATGTGCGAGCCCTTGCCAACGGATATCAGATGGGGCGAGACAGCACACAGAGGGCCTGATTTATAAAGCAAAAAATTTCATAGCGACTGTGATAGCACCATATAGCGTTCCATGTAACAACAGTGCCGGCAATTGTTAGAGCGTATTTTTTATGTTTCTTGGGTCGTACATGTGCCATTGGATTCGGGGGCTGTTTGCATCTTTTGCCCTGCAAATAATGTCATTCATGTGTCCCCAATGCCATTACTTGTGCTTGCACATTGTCACAATGTTGCCATTGTTTGCTTTTAAACAATGTCACCTGGCACTGTATGCTCCCAATTCCTTGTTTATTAGCACCAGTGCAGGCGCTGTGTTTTTTTCCATAAATACACTCTGGTTTCCTCTGTGACCCCATGGTAGCTAGCCCCATTTATAGCTGAAGTCATGTGTAACGCCCTGCGCATAGACTTCAGCGACTGCTGTCTGCAGCCACCATTGCGGGTGCTGACTGCATCTTTCCGGAGATTCTCAAAAGGAGCTAGATTGTGCTATTGTTAAATAAGGGTGCAATTTTTACCGATGTGGCATATTCTGGCAGATATTGCTAGATAAATCAGGCCAGAGTGTCGAGGTTGAAGTTGAAGACTTGTTCTGCTGGATGCCATATTTGATCAGCGCATGATGTCTAGAAAGAAGCTCCTCTGCCCCAGGGTCCCAACTACCTACTTATCAGATATCTCAAAGCAATTTCTAGGTTGGCCTACAAGAAGGCAGGTAAATAATAAGTGAATTTCTGTACACTGGGGATCAGACCAGAAATAATGGCTTTCTTGCATAATAAAGTACTTAGTCATAAGTTATTGTTATTTGTAGCCTAACTCTGTATCCATACAAAATATAATTCATTGTATGTATGTACAGTGGCTGCAAATGCTTCGGCACCCCTTCTCCACATTTTTAACAATATCAGTGTATTTTGTTTACAGTTTTAAAGTGAAAAAAACTGAAAAGGTAATTTGCAAAAGTTATGGGGTTGGGGAACCCAAGGAGATTTTGTGAGCATACATAATGTCAGCTGAGGTTGATGACCTTAGACTGTTGAAGACCTGTTCACAATCATCGTTAGGAAAGCCCAGGTAATGCAAGTGTCAAAGCTTTATAAATACCCAGACTTCTCTAGCCTGACCCAGACATGGGTCCTTCTAAGCAGCTGCCTAACTCTCTGAAAATGAAAATAGTTAAGGCCCACAAAGCAGGAGAAGTCTGTAAGAAGATAGGAAGAGGTTTCCGGTTGAAGTTTCCTCAGTTAAAAAGTTATTAAGGAACTACAGTCAGAAATGATTGGCGTCCCTCCTAAATATGCAGTTGCGGGGCAGCCTGCTGTGCATCACCGCTGCAAAAAGACAGAACCGGGCTGCTTGGGTGCTCACCTCGTCCGGGATTCTTCTACGCCTACTTGTGGCAACATGTGGGACGTGCAACTAGGAAGAAGGGTGTATCCGGCTGGCCCAGTTTTCTCTTATAGCGGCAGCAATGCACAGAGGGCAGCTCAACCCTAGCTGCCCTGCTGCTGCATATTAAAGGGACTCCAATCATTTCTGACCACAGTTCCTCTTGAAGAAATGGCAGTTAACAGAAACAGTGGAGGTCAAGAGAAGGTCTGGACGACCAAGAAAGAAACAGCTGTTTGTTGATGGTAGATAGGCAAATCAGATCTCCCTTTTGACTACAAAACACCTTAAGATTCAGGCAGATTTGTGTGATACTTTGTACTGCTGCACAAATATGTTGTTAGAAGAGAGTCGTCATTAGAAGAAAACCTCTGCAGCATCCTCAATGCAAAACTCAGCATCAGTTCTAAAAAAGAACATCTGAACAAGCCTGATGTATTATAGTATTCTGTGTTTTGTCTGTCCACAATATAGCAATGGCACCCTGTACCTCCTTATCCATTATAGTGACATAAAAATGTAGATTTTACTGTGAAGGTTGGGGAAATTCAATTCCTTCTATGAAAGCTCTTTGTACTGCCCTAGACATTTGTGAGTCGAGTCTAGTGCAGGCAATGTAGGACGGGAATGTCTGGGGCCACCAACAGAACTAACTCTGGCGGCCCACCCCATAATTCGATACAAATATTATCAGCCTATATTTAGTGGCTTCTGTTGCTACAAACAAGCTACACATAACCAGGGAGGATTCTCCTGTATCCCTGTGGGCCAGTCCAAGCCTGAGTATTTTTATTATATTGTTTTGCCATTAGCGTTACATATGAGTGTTTACTTACTTACCTGATTTAAGAAGTACAATCTGGTCATTTTGACAAAGTTCCATGAAACCATCAAGTCGTTTGGCAAATTCTACTACATACTGAATCGCATTTGATATATATGTTGCACAGATCTGCCACATCACATCGCAGGGCTTAAAAAAAAAATTGTTTTTATTTTTATGTATATAATACTAATAAATATTACATTTGTATAATACTTACCTAACAGTGAAAAGAAATAAACTGCACACACACTCTCAAAGGGGAAGGAAAACTGGGTAGCCTATCTAGCCCTCTATCTGACTTGCCTGTCATTAGCACTTTCACTAAAGGGTTTATAATAGAACTCACAATCTCTGTTTCGCAAGGCAAATGACAAAGAAACAGAGGGCCTTATTTATGATGTGCGCCATTTAGCATATTTCTGGTGGCTATAGCGCCAGTTTTGGTGTGCCAGCATTTTTGACATTTCTATCGCCACGCTGTGGACTACAATGGAGTAACAAAAAGAAGCCACGAAAAACGTTTTCTATGAACAAAAATGTATTTGGCAACATCTAGGTCCTTTGTTTCCATTATTGACAAGCCACAATGCAACCAGAGCACCCAGCACTGTGACCTTTTGAGCACTAGCTGGCGTCTGCATCAGAGCTGTCATTTATTTTGTATCCTAAATCACATGCTGAGGCTAAAATAGTGGTACTGTGTGGCGCTGATGCTTCATAAATAAGGGTCAGTGTAGTGCAGTTGGACCAATGCACCCAATGCTCTGCATAGTACTACTGAATATTGATCCATGTGCCATCTAGCAGTGGAAACAACGCTTGATATTAATAAACTCTACAACCCAAATGACATACCACATGAGTCAAACTCAGGGCCCGGGGTCCAGATGAGGCCCCCAAGCCTTTTTATGTGGCTCTCTGACAGGTGCCAGGTGGCAGCAGTTGAGTGACTCCCTTTCTAGGCGGCCCAATTACTACCGGCACATGCTGGGCTGGTATGTGGCCTTCCACTGTGGAGCACCACCTCCAATCCTGCCCCCAGGTGTGGTGTCTAACAGATGGCTGTCATGCACCTTTTTAAAATTCTGGGGGAATTGCTCTGTGTATATGGGCTGGCCTGGGCTAAATAGTACAGCATGTGCATTTTTCCCGAGCAAAATAATTCTGCATCTGTGCTGGGCAATAAAATGTAGCATCTGCATCTGTCCTGAGTTGTTTCTCTAACCATACATTTGAATGGTTGTTTTGCATTTTGTTTTGTGTTTGTTATTGACCGGCCCTTTGAATTTTGACACCCCTGACATACACCCTTGGACCCGCATACATTCTATTAATGTTAATAAATCTCTTGCCATCCAGCATATTTACTGTATTTGGATATTATTAATGTGAACCATTTTAATGAAAGATAGTGATCCCTCAAGATGGTGCTCCTTTAATGTATCTTGATTGACAAAAAATGTCTAGCCACTAGCCGGCCCCTTAAGCATAAAGACTGATATTCCTATAGTGTGGAAGCAACACAGCTGGACTCTGGTCATGCTAGGAATAGCACCAGTATCTTAGCCACTCACAGTGTCTAGGAGGGTGTGTGTGTACTTAGGAAGGGGACATTGGTTACGCTATTCGCCCCACGCTCTGAAAAATACAATTCCCCCCCATTAACATTTTTAAAAAAATTCTACATATTTAGCTGCAAATAGAATGCTTCTTGTGTTATCTAGATATGTGGAATGACAGTGATATTCCGTGTATAATTTATCTGATCCTACCTGGGTTTGAAATCGTCGTACATCCTCTTGTGAATGAACACACCAGGCAAATTTGCTAACATCTTCCTTGGTAAACTGGCAAGTATCCAAATGGGAACGGATTATATTTTGGGCCACACAATCTATAAACCAGGGGTACAGCTTTTAGGAGTATGGTCGAGTACAGGTACAATTTAATGTAATTTTTATTTCAACAGGTTATAACATTTAAAAAAAATCCTGAAGCTCTTACCTATTTCTGAAGCATTAATAACCATAAAACTTGGGTCCTCTACAGAACCCTGATGACAACGTCCAGAAAAATTGTCAAATGTTGAGGTTTGGCTTGGGTCTGGGGAAGGATGTGTAGACAGTGGCAGATCCATGATGTAAGAATTACTCCCATCTGGAGTCAAGGGCAAATCAAAGAGAAGACCATCAGAGAAGCTACTGAGCTCTTCTAAGTCAGACAGGCCACTGCTAACACTGGTGGTATAACTCAATGTTACTGTATCTGGTCCCTCCCTGCCTAGAACTTTCTCCTGACTCTGCTGGTGCTTCTGAACCTCAGCATACAAATTGTCTCTTTGCTTCTTGGACATTCGACCAAACTTGACAGCTTGAAAGTGAAAGAGAAAGAAATGATTAATTTACACATGCCACATAGATAACATTGTATTCAAAGAAGGATAGCAGCAGCATGATTCTTGTGACTACAATAATCAGGCAAGAACTATAACCAGTTTAGAAACTGATGTTCATTTAAGCAGTAGCAACTAATAAAATACAATTAACACATAAAAAACCTAGCAGGATTTAAAGCAGACCACAAGTCCAAAATAAAAAAGCCCAGAGGACTTACTCACCTTCCTGGTACAGGTCCAGATGCTCCAGTAGCACACAGCCGACTACTCTCGGCTCTGATGCTGCTTTTCCTAGCCGCTTCTGGGTTCAGGTAGTGCAGTAAACTTCACTACATGAACCAATATGTCAGTCAGTGACCAAAGACTGCAGCTTCTTTCCCTGGGGACCCCAGTCATGATGCCACCACACCTCCCGTTCACCTCACCACCAGGACAGATGCCAGGCCCTATGATGGCACAGTATAAGAAAACTGGCTCCTTGCTGCCCATTATTAAAGATACTGCTGTCACAGGAGGCCTTGTAATAGGATAGGTATATTTGTCCTCACGCTAGTGCACTGTTTCCTTCTACACAGTGCGGGGAACATTCCAATCAAGCGCTGCAAGGCGGTAGTAATACACCTTTACTGTCTGGTAATAAAATGGTGGCACAAGTATCTGAGTGAAGAAGCTGTCGGTAGTAAATGACCCTTTTGCACAAATAAGTAAAGCAAAGAACATACAAAATTAAAAAATAAGGTGCTTACACAAAATATGTGTTGAAATGAATAATCAATGTTAAATAAAATAGCCAGTGTACATCTGAGTGACCACTTTTATGATGAGGAATGGTGCCATGGCCTGGGAAAAATGACTGAATCAAGAAGTGGACATATGCCTATTGAGGAATAAGTTTCCCCATGGGACCTGTGGTAGGAGGGATATTCAGATGGCCTAACACTCATAGCGGCAGCTTGGTATGTAATCTTTCCTAAAAATAATAAGTAATAATGGTAATTTATATATGGCCGTGGAGCAACTCTGTAGCTTGTCCATCCTCCTTAGAACAATTCAAAGAACTGAGAAGCCATTGCTTAGGAGAGGTTGATGTTCCCAGGGAACTTTACTGACAAATGTTAATTCTCCTGGTGCATGTTGACATGATCCAAGATTAATGAATATTAAAAAAGACCAGTGTCCTCCACAGGGATACAGGGATTTTACAGTGAGTACTAAACTCCACTTTTCATATTTCTTTACAGTTTACATCTCTTGTAGACTGAAATCTTTGTACGTAAATGTGTTACAGACTCACATTTGGAGCCCTAAATCATTATAAAAAGTTGTATAAATTAAAAATGGGCGCCGCTAAAATTCTGAACAAAGGCTTTTCTGTGTAAGGTGCTAGAATATTTACTGTTTGAATCTGTGTTGCTAATATTTCTGATGCTTCCACCAGCATTTGTGAATCAGACTGACCATAACACTTTATTGCACCCAATTAAAAGGAACCAAAAGGCATGTCTGGACAACTATCTTACCTTACGATTAATTAAGCAGCCTAAGATTATTTCCAAATAGCCTTACATAAATATTGAGTACAGTGCTAGGTATTTCATAAATTCAATCTCACTAGAGCAACAGGTTTGCAAGACCAATGCATATGTACAGTTTAAACTTGACCAAGAGGGTAATTTACTAAAAAAGTTTGGCACTTAAGAGCCTTGTCCAAGCTGCTCAGCAGCGCCCGCAGGGGTGCTCCGAAAATGGGATTCCAGGCACACAACAGCACTTGTTATAAACCGCTTTTTTATGGTCAGGGAAGTTTTTTTTTTTATATGGGACCTACATTGTGGACACTTGAAAGGCATGACACAGCTTTTGCATGGCACAAATCACAAGTTTGTTGCGCAAAAAAAAGTGCAAAAAAATGCATCCAAAAATAATCCCAAACAGCCCAGGGATCCTGTGGCATATGCACGAGGCTAAAAATAAATAAAAAAATAAGATGCCAAAATAAATATAACCATTCAAGTCCATTCCAATGTATGGGATAAGGCCACACAGTGCAGGGTGAACTGTAGGGAACACTGGCACTCATCCCATAGCCAACGCTGTTGATAGATGGCACTATCAGAGATTTTTGACTTGATAAATAAACCTTTTGCACTGGGACCTGACATTCACTTGACACTCATCTGGCACCACCTGGCACTAGCGCTTCTTAAAGGAGCACTATCGCGAAAAATGGCCCAATGATAAAAATCCATATGAATTTGCTGGATGACGGGAAGTAGGGGTCACTTATACACCCAGCATCAAGAAATATACAGCCAGGCTTGTTTTTCTTTCTTTTATTGGAAGGAAAAGGATATCCGGGGTGACAGGCTCTGTCACCCCTGATAGACTAAACCTGCCTTGCCACCCCTGGATTTTATTCCTACCATGAGAGAATAAATCACAATCTTGGTAGGAATTTTATTCAGTTTGGGTTTATAAGTGACCCCTCCTCTCATTAGCCGATATGTTTATATGCATTTTTAATATTACACAATTTCGCTATAGTGCTCCTTTAAGTAAGTGTAATCAGTAACATCAAGTATTGGCCTAGTAATCTAATTTTTGCCATTTTTAAACTAGATTTCCTGCACCCACAAAGCTAACACTGCCACTGATGCCTCCTAGTCACCAGAAATTGTCAAAATGTATAGAAGCAAATAAAATAGTAAAATAATAATAAAATAGACAAAAACGAGTGCCTATAAGAAGTATAAAGTAAGTGGAAGTGTAGCTGACAGAGAGGTGTATAAAATTAAACAGAGGGAAGCAAAACTGATTATAAGGACTGCTAAAGGCCAAAAGGAGGAAGAAATGGCCAAATCTATGAAGAGGGGAGATAAAACCTTTTTCCGATATATTGGTGACAGAAGAAAAACAATGCAGTCTCAAAAATTAGAAATAGGGAAAATAAATATATTGACGGAGATAAGGCTGTGGCTGACCATCTGAATAGCTACTTTTGTTCGGTATTTTCAGATAGTAGCAGCATCCAGCTGGGAGGGCACAGCTCCGGAGTTTCTGGAGGCTGATGTCTTAGCCGAGCTGGCACATCTAAAGGTAAGTAAGGCGATGGGTCCAGATGGAATCCACCCCAGAGTTCTAAGGGAACTTAGGTTTGTGATTGCAGCCCCTCTGACTGATTTACTTAACCATTCCCTTTCAACTGGTGAGGTTCCAGATGATTGGAGAATGGCCAATGTCGTACCAATCCATAAAAAGGGGAGTAGAGAAGAAGCCAGTAATTACAGGCCAGTTAGTTTAACATCTATAGTGGTCAAATTAATGGAAACACTCTTAAAAAAACAGATAATTTCCCATCTAAAAATTAATGACCTATTGGACCCAAAACAGCACGGCTTTACTGAGGGCAGATCATGTCAGACCAATCTTATTGATTTCTTTGACAATGTCACTAAAGTGTTAGATGAAGGTGGTGCTGTGGATATCGCCTATTTGGATTTTAGCAAAGCCTTTGACACTGTACCACATAAGGAGCTCATAGATAAGTTATTGAAGGTAGGACTCAATCCCTGGATAGTTCAGTGGATTTCCAGTTGGCTGAGGGATCGGTATCATAGAGTTGTTGTAAATAGTGTGCAATCTGAACAAAGGCGAGTTACAAGTGGTGTGCCGCAAGGCTCTGTCCTGGGCCCCATTCTTTTTAATATATTTGTAAGTGACATAGGAGAAGGCTTGGTAGGAAAAGTTTGTCTGTTTGCTGATGATACAAAGGTTAGTAATAGGGTGGATATTCCTGGAGGTGTCTGCAACATGGAAAATGATTTAGCTTTACTGGATAGATGGTCAAAACTGTGGAAACTAGAGTTTAATGTCTCTAAATGTAAAATCATGCACTTGGGTAGAAGGAATCCGTGCTCTTACCGTATGGGCAGCACTGTGTTAGCCAGGACCTCGGAGGAGAGAGATTTAGGGGTACTGATTACTGATAGCTGCAAGATGAGTGGACAGTGTAGCCATGCAGTGGGAAAAGCAAGCAGGATGCTCGGCTGCATAGCTCGAGGCATCACCAGTAGGAAGAGGGAGGTTGTGATGCCGCTGTATAGAGCCCTGGTGAGGCCACAGCTAGAATACTGTGTGCAGTTCTGGAAACCTTACCTGCAAAAATACATTATTCAAATAGCACGTGTCCAAAGGCGGGCAACGAAAATGGTGGAAGGACTTAAACTTAAAACTTATCAGGAGAGACTTAAAGAACTTAATTTGTACAGTCTGGAGGAAAGAAGGGAGAGGGGGGACATGATTGAGACCTTTAAATATGTGAAAGGATTGAATAAGGTTCAGGAGGGAAGTGTTTTTAAGAACAAACTTAATGATAGAACAAGGGGGCACAACCTGAAGCTAGTCGGGGGGAAGATCAGGAGCAATGTTAGAAAATATTATTTTACAGAAAGAGTAGTAGATGCTTGGAACAAACTTCCAGCAGAGGTAGTTGAAAAATCAACAGTCACTGAATTTAAACATGCCTGGGATAAGCACACATCTATCCTAAGATAAAGAGTACATACAGTATACACATAAGGGCAGACTAGATGGACCGTATGGTCTCCTTCTGCCGTCAACCTTCTATGTTTCTATGTTAAGAGGGGGGTGGAAAATGATTGATTGATGGACAGTCTATATAACTGCTTAGATTTATGGATGTGGCATAAGAGTAGGCAATGAGATAAGTAAAGACATATGTTTATTTTATTTTACCTACCATCCCTGGACATGCCAAGTTCTAGGCACTTCTGAAGACGGCAGTGCTGGCAACGGTTGCGGTTGGTGCGATCAATCAGACAGTTTCGTTGGCGAGAACAAGAGTAGCTGGCATTGTTCTGCTGGCTCCTCCGAAAGAACCCCTTTAAACAGACAAGACCAAAAATGCATTACACACTACTCAGACATATGAAGAAATGGTCCAGTGCATCAAATGCCCTTATATCTACCACACAAATGGAGTTGACAAACCTGAGACATTCATTTATGTGTCACATCATACACAGTAGGACACATAGATACAAGTGAATGGGGCCATTGGACTCTGCTGCTTCCATTCCATCTGGTATTCAAATAAAGCCTCAGGCTTTTGGATGATAGGACTGTGTGGTAAACAAGGCCAAATCTAAATGATTGTTCAAGCAATTGCCCTCCTTTACAAATCTGAGAGGAATAGCTATTACAAGTGTTCATCTATGTTTAACCTTTATGTACTTTCAAGCGGACCAACAGTCAAAAATGACTTAAACCAGACCAACACAACAAACAGTGCTCATATGTATCCCTCCCCAGGGCAATTTAGATTGCTGCACATAAACATTCATTTACCCTTTCCTAACTCTTGCTGTGGTAAATTTAAAAACAAGAATGGCAGTTCACGGATGTGCAGGCCACCTGCAAACAGGAAGTGCTGCTGGGCTTCCTGTTACTTTGCATTGTCAGTTATGTTAGTTGAATCCAGCATGGCTGAGATGCTGGGAGAGGATGCTCCAAAATGCCCACTACCAAATGTGCCAGGCTGTTAGTCCGGTTTTACTCACTGAACACATACGGCCATTTACTTACTCTGAGTTTTGCATTTGCTCACTCCAAAAGGTTGATTCAGCACCAGGTGCAAAAAGCCATTATTTTTTAGGAGAGAAAATTGCCATTCCCTTTCATTGTCTACCTTGGGTGATTCAGCAGCCAGGTGTAAATTTTCACCTGGTACTGAATCGCCCAGAAGCTAAACAATGAAATGGCAATTTTTTCTCCTAAAAAAAGTAGTGACTTTTCTCACCTGGTGCTAAATCAATTTATAAAAAAAAAAATTAAAAAACAAAGAAAACCCATGTGGCCAGACATGACCTGTCAACCCTCTAGAAAAAGGGGATGATTGGAGGAAGCCTTAATGGGTTTCCATCTAAATGCTTACACATTCACATAGAACTTTAATGTAATGTTGCCATCTAGTTGCTATTTTGTATAATGCAGGTTCTCAGCACAGAATTATTAGGTACAATATTCAGTATCACCCTTTTATATTGTAACCTTGGACCACTATCATTTACCAATAATCCTAATGACCTGCCCATGATTCTCAGTCTTCAAGAAGCTAGCTCTCATTAAGCAGCTATTTAATGAGGAATCATCTCCCATTCTGCTTGTCACCTCGGCTTAGCAGTGCAGTTCCACTAGATCATCCTTTCTTATGAATTGCCCATATCCTTAATGTATTGCCCTGTTATGAATTGCCCATATCCTTAATGTATTGCCCTGTTATGAATTGCCCATATCTTTAATGTATTGCCCTGTTATGAATTGCCCATATCTTTAATGTATTGCCCTGTTATGAATTGCCCATATCTTTAATGTATTGCCCTGTTATGAATTGCCCATATCTTTAATGTATTGCCCTGTTATGAATTGCCCATATCTTTAATGTATTGCCCTGTTATGAATTGCCCATATCCTTAATGTATTGCCCTGTTATGAATTGCCCATATCTTTAATGTATTGCCCTGTTATGAATTGCCCATATCTTTAATGTATTGCCCTGTTATGAATTGCCCATATCTTTAATGTATTGCCCTGTTATGAATTGCCCATATCTTTAATGTATTGCCCTGTTATGAATTGCCCATATCTTTAATGTATTGCCCTGTTATGAATTGCCCATATCTTTAATGTATTGCCCTGTTATGAATTGCCCATATCCTTAATGTATTGCCCTGTTATGAATTGCCCATATCTTTAATGTATTGCCCTGTTATGAATTGCCCATATCCTTAATGTATTGCCCTGTTATGAATTGCCCATATCTTTAATGTATTGCCCTGTTATGAATTGCCCATATCTTTAATGTATTGCCCTGTTATGAATTGCCCATATCTTTAATGTATTGCCCTGTTATGAATTGCCCATATCTTTAATGTATTGCCCTGTTATGAATTGCCCATATCTTTAATGTATTGCCCTGTTATGAATTGCCCATATCTTTAATGTATTGCCCTGTTATGAATTGCCCATATCTTTAATGTATTGCCCTGTTATGAATTGCCCATATCTTTAATGTATTGCCCTGTTATGAATTGCCCATATCCTTAATGTATTGCCCTGTTATGAATTGCCCATATCTTTAATGTATTGCCCTGTTATGAATTGCCCATATCCTTAATGTATTGCCCTGTTATGAATTGCCCATATCTTTAATGTATTGCCCTGTTATGAATTGCCCATATCTTTAATGTATTGCCCTGTTATGAATTGCCCATATCTTTAATGTATTGCCCTGTTATGAATTGCCCATATCTTTAATGTATTGCCCTGTTATGAATTGCCCATATCTTTAATGTATTGCCCTGTTATGAATTGCCCATATCTTTAATGTATTGCCCTGTTATGAATTGCCCATATCCTTAATGTATTGCCCTGTTATGAATTGCCCATATCTTTAATGTATTGCCCTGTTATGAATTGCCCATATCTTTAATGTATTGCCCTGTTATGAATTGCCCATATCTTTAATGTATTGCCCTGTTATGAATTGCCCATATCTTTAATGTATTGCCCTGTTATGAATTGCCCATATCTTTAATGTATTGCCCTGTTATGAATTGCCCATATCTTTAATGTATTGCCCTGTTATGAATTGCCCATATCTTTAATGTATTGCCCTGTTATGAATTGCCCATATCTTTAATGTATTGCCCTGTTATGAATTGCCCATATCTTTAATGTATTGCCCTGTTATGAATTGCCCATATCTTTAATGTATTGCCCTGTTATGAATTGCCCATATCTTTAATGTATTGCCCTGTTATGAATTGCCCATATCCTTAATGTATTGCCCTGTTATGAATTGCCCATATCTTTAATGTATTGCCCTGTTATGAATTGCCCATATCTTTAATGTATTGCCCTGTTATGAATTGCCCATATCTTTAATGTATTGCCCTGTTATGAATTGCCCATATCTTTAATGTATTGCCCTGTTATGAATTGCCCATATCTTTAATGTATTGCCCTGTTATGAATTGCCCATATCTTTAATGTATTGCCCTGTTATGAATTGCCCATATCTTTAATGTATTGCCCTGTTATGAATTGCCCATATCCTTAATGTATTGCCCTGTTATGAATTGCCCATATCTTTAATGTATTGCCCTGTTATGAATTGCCCATATCTTTAATGTATTGCCCTGTTATGAATTGCCCATATCTTTAATGTATTGCCCTGTTATGCAGACGGTATGTGTATTACATGCATTGCGAATTATGAATAGCCTTGTACAAAATGTTTTGTTATGTTACGCTGTGTGCACAATTATGAGGCAAGTTGTGTTGTGGAGGATTCATTTTATTGTTCATCTGCTGTGCTGTTGGTCGTCAAAGTTACAGTGGACCAAAACCCACACCCCACCGGCCCTGGAATAGATTCCAGGGCCACTAGATTCTCTCCCCTCGGGGAATCTCCGATCAAGGTGCCCCGGGGGCAAGGACTAAAACCCAGGATAGTCAAAATCGTGGGTTTTGGTCCACTTTAAATTGAAGCTTTGAATCCTTTACAGATCCAGCCACAGGGCCATTTATCTTGTCAGTTAAGAGTCACTCTCATCTCATCATTTCATAAAACCTTTAATAGCTATCTTCAGATATTTCTTATCCTAGTTATGATATTTTAACTTTTGTATCTTGTTCAGATGTGGTCGGGTTCTTTCTTACCTTGGCCATGTTTCTGAGTACTGAACACCTTTTACTTCTGGGCATTCCAAGTTGATATTCTGGAATATGACGAGACTGGGTGGTAACAGGTTCCAGATGGCTTCTCAAATCTTTGGCAGCTAATTTGCATTTTTTTTCCTCAGTGTTTTTTGTAACCCTGTCGACTAGTTGCAACACCAAGAGGCCGATTCATCAATAGCGCCAGGTAGCGACAGATGAGCGACTGTAGCGTGATTTTTTCTGCGCCAGCCAGTATTCGCTGTGCTTGGCCGGCGTTAGCTTGATGACAGCGACTCAGTCGGTGTGCGGTAATGTTGAATACGGGCTGGGGGGTCGCTGTTTCACAGGTCCAGCGTTGTATGTGAGCGCCTGACAACGAATGGCCAGAGCGAACGGCTAGCTTCATATTCATCAACAAATCACGCTCCGAATGTGCTGTCGCTGTCCATTCCTTGTTTAAACCCCAGAGCGCTGGCGGCGATGGGTATTAACTAGTTTTTAACCCCTAAACAACCATATTTTTTGATTGTAACATTATACATGCTTTTGGAATCATTTTGTAATATGAATACATTAATCTCAGACCTGTTAGATCAATTCTGCACAAATTTTTTTTAAATTTTTTTTTTACTTAAAAAAAAAATCCTAACATTGCAGAAGTGGTCTCCGAATTTTTGACATTAAAAAAAAAAAAAATTAATACCAATTAATTATGATTAATTATACATTGCTCCATTGAAATGCATTGGACATCGCCAGGGAGCGACAGCTCATACCTGGCGCTGTGAAGGAATTTGCAGCGGCGCTTTTGGTCCAGGCGGCTTCATGATGAATGCCGCGCCAGCCGCCGCTCTCGCCGGCGCTAGCCTCATTTTGCTTGATAAATGCGTCATTGTGACCGCCGCCGGGCGTACTTGAGTCGGTAGCCGCCGATAGCTGGCGGTACCTGGCGCTCGTCAGACACTACCTGGCGCTAGCCCGTGATAAATAAGGCCCCAAGTTTGATAGTTTCTGTGATTATCAATTTCAGGAGTGCTGCATCTCTCTCTGAAATGTTATCATTTTTTCACTTTTCATAGTGAGCTAAATGTCTTCTTCGGCCCATTTAGAAAACATAAGGCATAATAATCATGCACACCTTCATTTTCTTAGGCCACACCCCCTCATTTCACAAATACACATATCCTGATATGCTTCAATGCAATACGTATTCAAGTTTATACAGATTGGTGTTGGATGATATGCATTCAAGTAATATGGCCAAAATACTCACTTGCCCAAAACCTGTGCACGCATTGTATATGCCTGTACCCCATAGTTAAAGAAGGACTCTGCTCCTATGCTTTGCTTGGTGGAAGTTTAGCTGTCAACCTCCCTCACACATATAGGGGAAAGAACAGAGATATCCTAACCTTTCCTTACATTGCCAAAACTGAACAATAAATAATGAAACCATGACTGGTTAAGCTAGACAGACGGGGAGGCCGATTCATCAATAGCGCCAGGTAGCGCCAGATGAGCGACTGTAGCGTGATTTTTTCTGCGCCAGCCAGTATTCGCTGTGCTTGGCCGGCATTAGCTTGATGACAGCGACTCAGTCGGTGTGCGGTAATGTTGAATACGGGCTGGGGGGTCGCTGTTTCACAGGTCCAGCGTTGTATGTGAGCGCCTGACAACGAATGGCCAGAGCGAACGGCTAGCTTCATATTCATCAAAAAATCACGCTCCGAATGTGCTGTCGCTGTCCATTCCTTGTTTAAACCCCAGAGCGCTGGCGGCGATCTGTATTAACTAGTTTTTAACCCCTAAACAACCATATTTTTTGAATGTAACATTATACATGTTTTTAGAATCATTTTGTTATATGAATACATTAATCTCAGACCTGTTAGATCAATTCTGCACATATTTTTTTTTTTTTTTTTTTTTGACTTAAAAATACATCCTAACATTGCAGAAGTGGTCTCCGATTTTTTGACATTAAAAAAAAAAAAAAAAAATTATTACCAATTAATCATGAATTATTATAGATTGCTCCGTTGAAATGCATTGGACATCGCCAGGGAGCGATAGCTCATACCTGGCGCTGTGAGGGAATTTGCAGCGGCGCTGTTCGGTCCAGGCGGCTTCATGATGAATGCCGCGCTAGCCGTCGCTCTCGCCGGCGCTAGCCTCATTTTGCTTGATAAATGCGTCATTGTGACCGCCGCAGGGCGTACTTGAGTCGGTAGTCGCCGTCAGCTGCCGCTACCTGGCGCTCGTCGGACACTACCTGGTGCTATCGCTTGATGAATAAGGGCCTTAGAGGCAACAAAAATGTCCCCAAGTTCCAATATATGATCACTGGCTAAAAAGTGATTTCCAATTCTGAAGGCATGCTCCATCACAATCAGTTCTAGCCATTCTAGTAAATAAAAAGACATACCTTACAACCTTCACAGGTAATCACACCATAATGTATTCCAGAAGATTTGTCTCCACAAATTTTACAAGGGATAACTTCTATTTGAGCTGTAACATAAGAGAAACATGGTAAATTTCCCTTGCATCACCACAATCCATGCACAATTATATTGATTGATACTTGATAGAGGGTTGTATAAGCAAGGACATTAATTGGATACAGAATAATAAATACCATATTTTTCGCCCCATAAGGAGCACAATTTGGTGTAGGAAAATAAGAAAAATAATTCATAACCAAATGGTGTGCTAAAATACCCCCCTCCCAATCCCCATATTACAAACAGTGTGCAGAATCCCTCCAATCACCCCATTACAGACCCCACATTACAGGCAATGGGCAGCATCCAACATTACAGGCAATGTGTGTGTCATCCCAAATACAGGCGGTGTGTGTGTCATCCCAAATACAGACAGTGTGTGAGGCATCCCAAATACAGGCAGTGTGTGAGGCATCCCAAATACAGGCAGTGTGTGAGGCATCCCAAATACAGGCAGTGTGTGAGGCATCCCAAATACAGGCAGTGTGAGGCATCCCAAATACAGGCAGTGTGAGGCATCCCAAATACAGCCAGTGTTTGTGGCATTCCGAATACAGGTAGCATGAGGCATCCCAAATACAGGCAGTGTGTGAGGCATCCCAAATACAGGCGGTGTGTGTGTCATCCCAAATACAGGCAGTGTGTGAGGCATCCCAAATACAGGCAGTGTGAGGCATCCCAAATACAGGCAGTGTGTGAGGCATCCCAAATACAGGCAGTGTGTGAGGCATCCCAAATACAGGCAGTGTGTGAGGCATCCCAAATACAGGCAGTGTGAGGCATCCCAAATACAGGCAGTGTGAGGCATCCCAAATACAGGCAGTGTGAGGCATCCCAAATACAGGCAGTGTTTGTGGCATTCCAAATACAGGTAGCATGAGGCATCCCAAATACAGGCAGTGTGAGGCATCCCAAATACAGGCAGTGTTTGTGGCATTCCAAATACAGGTAGCATGAGGCATCCCAAATACAGGCAGTGTGAGGCATCCCAAATACAGGCAGTGTGAGGCATCCCAAATACAGGCAGCGTGAGGCATCCCAAATACAGGCAGTGTGAGGCATCCCAAATACAGCAAATACAGTCAGTGTGCAGCATTCCCCCAAAAAACATTTCCCGTGCTCCTATGCCACAGCATAGGACACTCACACACACACACAAAAACATACATTAATGGAGTCAGCTGCTGGCCACTGCCACCACCTCAGCACATGGCCTGGCCTAGTCCCCGCTGCATCCGCTGTTTTCCAGCGCCTCCACACAAGTTCTCAGGGTGCTGGTTCCCGCCAACCGAATGGGCTGGTGCAAGTTGTGGGCCACACCCACCCAGAAGCTGGAACCGGCACTCTGGTGTGAAGGGGACGGGATCGGGCTATGGGGGGGGGGGCAGTGACGGCGACCCTAGTAATGTATGTTTGTGTGTGTGTGAGTGTCTGTATGTGTTTATGTCGGCAGGAGATGGCTGCTGCAGAATGGGGGTGCGAGAATGTACTTTTTTTATAATTTTTAGTCATTTTGTTTGTTATACAGTATTTCCCCAATAATATGCAATGATATTTGCCCCCCTCCACACTTTTGAGGGAAAAGTGCGTCTTATATGTGTCTCACTACAATCCCTGACTACCACCTGTGACTCTCCACCTTATGAGAGAAAGCTTGTTGCCTTATGCAGATCATGTGCACAGGATTTACTTATTTTGTGTTGAGGCTGAGAGGTTAATAATGGTTTCCGGTCCTCCAGAAGAAATCAATATATAATTTAGGAACGGATTGTGGTGGGTGTCACTCCGCAATTAAAATCTATAAGAATTATGAGTGGTTTCTGTACCGAACTGGAACATATTCGATGTGATGGTTTTTGGTCCCTCTTAAGAAATGAATATATATTTAAGGAATTAATTGCTTTACTCCACAATTAAAATTGAATTACTCCACAATTAAAATCCATTAGAATTATGAGGGGCCTCTGTACCGATCCGGGATATATTAGATGTGATACTGATTACCTTCATAAATAGTATAAGGAAGGGTGTGGCTTGCTCCCCCCTTTAAAGTTATATTTTGGGATCCGGATTAAGGCCCTTATTTAACAAGGGATAGCGCCAGGTAGCGAATGGTGAGCGAACGCAATCACACATTTATCAAGCCGATCCTGCTTAGCGACTGACAGAGCGCCAGATAGCGAATTATTCCAGCCTCACCCCACAGCGCCAGCACACAGCGACAGGTATGACCTCTCGCTACCTGGCGTTCTCCAATGCATTTCAATGGAGCAATCTTTAAATATTCTTAATTAATTGCTATTAATGTTTTTTTTTTTTGTTTTTTTTTAAATGGCAAAAATTCTGTGACCACTTCTGCAATGTTAGATATTTTTTTTAAGGTAAAAAAAAAAAAAAATTGTGCAGAATTGATATTACAGGTCTGATATTAATGTATTCATATTACAAAATGTTTGTAAAAACATGTTTTTTTTTTTCACAAAATATGGTTGTTTGGGGGTTAAAAAACTACTTTTAACCCATCGCCGCCAGCGCTCTGGGGTTTAAACAAGCATTTCACAGCGCGATAATTTTTTGAGCGTGATTTGTTAATGAATATGCTGGGAGCCGTTCGCTATGGCCATTCGCTGTCATGCGCTCCCATACAGCGCGGAACCTGTCAAACAGCGACTCCTAACCCCGTATTCAACATTACCGCACACCGACTGAGTTGCTGTCAACAGCCGAACAACGGCCAAGCACAGCGAATACTAGCGGGCGCTGTGAAAATAACGCTACTGGCGCTCATCTGTCGCTACCTGGCGCTATTAATGAATCAGCCTCTAAGTATGAGATGCCATTCAGAATGAAACTTTAGTGGTATTTTTCCTAAGAGGATGTATATAGCTTTGGGGATTTCCCATAATAATATACACATGATTGGTGAAATTTTTATGATCGATCTTTTTCTATATGGATGCCTGTTTTGGTCTCCATGATGGAAAAACATCTATGCTTTTTTCTGTCATCACTGTGGAAAAGGTTACAAGCCGCAGTGAGTCTCTGAAGGGGATAATATGTATCCTCTCCCCCCCCCCGTATTGTAGGGAAATAACTTGCAATAAGAGCTTCACCATTTATGTTTTGATACACTGCAGTTACATTGAACTTAGAAACTTCCACCCTTAATTATTATGCATACATTATTGCGGGCAATTCCGCCTTTCTGTGATCACCACTAGGGCCCTTATTTAACAAGGGATAGCGACAAGTAGCGACTGGTGAGCGGCCGGTAATGACGGGCCCTGCCACGAGAACGCTGGCTCCCCACCACAATCACACATTTATCAAGCCGATCCTGCTTAGCGACTGAGATAGCGCCATATAGCCACTCATTCATCATTATTCCAGCCTCAGCCCACAGCGCCAGCGTCCGACCTTGAACAGCGACAGGTATGACCTCTCGCTACCTGGCGCTCTCCAATGCATTGCAATGGAACAATCTTTAAATATTCATAATTAATTATTAATTTTTTTTTTAAATGTGAAAAATTCTGTGACCACTTCTGCCATTTTAAATAATTTTTTAAGGTAAAAAAAAAAAAATGTACAGAATTGATATTACAGGTCTGATATTAATGTATTTATATTACAAAATTATTTTAAAAACTTGTTTTTTTTGGTTTCCAAAATTATGGTTGTTTGGGGGTTAAAAAACTACTTTTAACCCATCGCCGCCAGCGCTCTGGGGTTTAAACATGCATTTTACAGCGCAAGAATTTTTTGAGCGTGACTTGTTAATGAATATGGTGGAAGCCGGTCGCTCTGACCAGTCGCTATCATGCGCTCCCATACAGCGCGGAACCTGTCATATAGCGACTCCTCACCCAACATTCAACATTACGGCAAACCGACTGAGTCGCTATCAACTACCGAACAACGGCCAAGCACAGCGACTACTAGCGGGCGCTCTGAAAATGCCGCTACTGTCGCTCAACTGTCGCTTCCTGCCTCTAGGTGTTGGAGACGCTAGCAAGGGATTTCCTCCCTGATTCCGGGCAGTCGGGGATTGCTGCTTTTCATACTTTCCATCCTTTGCTGCAATATAATATTGAACAGGGGGAGTGACACGCAATAACGGGTAAGATGCCCGACAATGTTATATGTGTTTAGGGCCCAGGGCCACCACTAGAAATGTCAGCCACAATGTCTCCCCCCCATTTTGATACTACACAAATGTATAAATACGATTTTTTTATTTTTTAATTTGTCCAAAAGATTTTAAGCCTGCTACCACGTCAAGGTAAGCTCTTTTAGCAGGGCCCTAACCTAACTTAACCTGTTAGGTAAGCAAATGTAATGAACTTTAGTGCAAGCTGTCTAAATAGTTTTCTGTAATTTTTATTGAAGCAGAACAAAACCCTAGCGGCACTGCCTGGGAATTTTTTAGATTGGGATGACGCACCCTACATGTAAACAGGGCCATTTGCCGAGCATTGCATTTGCACTGCAAACAACTCTGTATAAACAAGAGTGCACACATGCCTTGTAGGACCAGGGAACAGTGAGTTTGTATGGGCATTCTGGGGGGTTTCACAAACCAAATTGGGATGCACTGGGCCCCGGAACCTAACCCAGGTTAGCCAAAATCCCAGGTTTTGTTCGACTTTAAAGAACTTTAACTTTAAAAGATATTGAAAGTGTCATTTACAGACTATTCGGTGACAAATGGAAGTGCAAATTTACATTTACTAAAAAACTGCAATTGTATAAGTGTAATTCACAGACAATAAAGCCAAAATTAGAATGTAAGCAGAACAAAGCAGTGCAAATGTATCGTTAAAAACCACAAGATCAAAAAAGTAATGGGAACTAGACCTAAAGAAAAGTGCTTTGAAACGGCAAAAAAATTTACTAACTGGTACTAGAATAATATACAAAAATATAACACAAAACTGATACTATTAATCTAAAAATCAGACTTGAGAAGAAAGCGTTGATCATGGTATACTGCCGCTGTTGTCTCTTTCCTTCAGCAGAGGGGCATCAAACGTCATGTGCATGATAATGCAACACTATAGCTGAGCCTCTCCTTGTCACCATTTCATCCATACCCAGGATCATGTGACCTATTCTCGCTATATACTACTCATGACCCAGCTCCACCTTACCCATTAGATTGCAAGCCACAAGAGCAGCCCCCTAGGGTCCTCCTAGTGAATTTCTGTATCCCTTACCAGTTTCTCATTCCTTTTTATGGCTGTCACACTGCAACCCCAGATGCATAATAGGCATACCCCACACATGACCATCAATTTACATGGGGTAGCAGAAACCACGGAACCCTTATCTGATGGCTGGGACCAATGTTTGTGGGATGTTTGCTCATGGCTTGCATTGTGCCCAGACATCACAAAAAGGTAACAGGGTGCCGAAACCATACAGGCTATAGCCTGGCCGGGCCCCCCATGACCAATAATTTGATGGAAAAAGTCCTGGGGCACGGGAACATAACATGGCCCGGGGTAAATGCTAGGCTTCCATACCCTAGAATCTTGTGGAGAAAGGGATGGGGCCGAGGGCATGACATGGAAGGGAAATGCACACTTGTAAACTTCCCTTTGGGGTTATATCCTGTATGGATTTGCCCCCTCATGGGTTGGGAAAATAATTGGGTGCATGAAATGGACCCCAAAGTAATGTATGCATCTCCCTTTCGCCCTCCCTGGGGCCTCAGTAGGTGGGGAAAGTGGTGGGTAGTGGCAAGACATAGGCCCCAGTGGCCCCGGTTCAAACATTTAATGGTGCCCTGTCAAGGCTCATACAGTGACTTTTTTCTGTCTTTTTACTTAATCGGAAGCAGCTAGACAACTTGACATTTATCAAAACCCTGGATCTCCCCTATCCTGTGTTTTGGTCCATCCCCCTGGAGCACCCCAATTTGGGATACCCAGATGTGTGAAACCCCCCAGATTGCCCGCTGTTCTTATCTTTCCTCAAGCCCACGGCACAGGCACAGCTCTCATCCAATCAACTTCTCCAGCTGCGCATATTAATGTGAGGCTGGAGAAGCCTAATGGAATCCCAGCCGCATACATGTTCGTCGTGCAGCATCACTCGCATCCTTTGGCTGTTACTGCAGGCGTGACGGCACACAGCTGGAAAAGAATGATGTCACGGCCCACCGTGCATGCGTCATGGGTTCATTGGTGAGGTAAGCATACCGGTTGACCGGGGGGGTCAGGAAGCGGGGCATCCTAGGATACCACAGGTACAGGTAATCAGGTGGTGCAGGAATGGTTTTGGGCCACATTAAGACTGAAACTGCAGAAATGAATAGTGCATCCCAGTGGGCGTAACTAAATGTGACAGGGGCCTGGTGCAAACATCAAATGGTGTCCTTTGATGGCTCATACAAAAAAAAATGCTCTCTGTCTTTTAATTGAACTGGATGCACACTGGATGACAACTTAAGACTGAAAAAACAGAAACAAATGGTGCTTGCTATCTCTAAATGATGCCAAGTGACCACAAATATGATAAATAAAGTGGAGCAATAAAATTAGGGCCCCCCTGACCTTCTAGGCCCTGGTGCAGTCACACCCCCTAAAGTTAAGCCACTGATGTATCCCTCTAAGTTTGCCCATCCTTCCCCCCCTCCCCCCGTAATTTGCCACTGGCCTCCCCCCTCAATAAATGTGAGGGTAAAAAAAAAGTCTTGCCTTTCTCTGCCGAGTGCAGAGTCCACAGCTACTGTACATGCCTTATTCTCTCTAAAGTGAGAGGTGGGTGGTGGGCAGGGATGGCAACAGGCTGGCAATGGATGGGGGGCGGAGTCTGCAACAAATGGTTAGTGGGGCCGGCGGCTGGGAATGTGAGCTCCGGTGGCTGTTGTCTAGCGATAGGGGGTGGGGGGAATTAGGTTACTGAAAATGGAAAAAGTATACACACAATTACTATAACCAGTCAAAAAAACAAATACCGGCCAGGTGGCAACCCTAATGCATTGAGGCAGTGGCTTACAGCACACTACGCAGCTGAGGACACCCCCCCCCCCCCGTGGCAGTCAGACCATGGGCCCAGGACACCAGGACCACCCCTTCCCATCATCCCATCCCATCAGGGATGAATGCAATCCCAGCATGCAGTGCCCATAGTCGCCTGCTGGTGGCACTGTTCCAGCCTTATCACAACCCTGTGGTTGTTTGTGTTCACCAGCAGGAGGCTCTAGCACAGGGGTGAGCAATTACTTTTTCCATGGGGCCACATGAGAAACTAAAAATATTGTGGAGGGCCGGGCCAAAAGGCTGAACTCAATTCTGCATAATATTAATTGTATTTCTTTATAAAAAGCAGTAATAGCAATAGCTACAAGCTGGGACGAGGATCTGTTATAGGTAAATAATGAAAAAGTGAGGTTGCCTTACAAAAAAAAGTAATTTATTAAATAAACCACATTTTGTGTGTCCAGTGAGGTCTCACACAGCAGGGCAAATTGGGATGCCCCAGAGGCATGATGCCTGTAACCCAGCCCTGGATTCCTTCACACTCCAAAGGGCTGGGTTACATGGGTTTTGGTTTGCTTTAAAACACCATGACCAGATCAGGTTAGGATGGAATAACCCCCCTCCTTTACATTATTATTATTAAAGTAACACAGTGCTGCTCACACTTTTTACATAGTAGCAATGTGAAAAATTGCGGATTCCCTCACATCAAGCAGAACAAAACCCAGAGCGGCCACTGGTCTTCCCCCTGGAGATCCCAGATCTGGATGCCCCACTGTGTGAAACCCTTTTTACTCTCTGCGTTCATTTCCACTTTAAGGGGGAGTCCACCATTTGTTAAGTTGCTGCTAAGTAACAAGGGTTTCAGTGGGGCATCCTGATCTGGGATACCCAGGGGGAAGACCAGTGGTCGTTCTGGGTTTTGTTCTGTTTTCAGAGAAGGAGTCGCCTTTTTTTACATTGCTACTGAGTAAAAAGGGTTTCAAAAAGTGGAGCACCCCGATGGGATGCCCGGGGGGGGGGGGGGGGGACTTGGATAAAAGGCTGTGTGAAACTCTTCCCACCTTGCAGCATGGTCCTCCCGCCCCCCAATGGCATTGGTCTGGCCAGAAATGGACTACGAGAGCCAGTGCACCATCAGGCGCTGCGTACCGCATGTAACACATTTGGTGCGGACTACAGGTGCCAGCAGCCTGCTACATGAGGCACAGACAAGTGGCTGGACTACCTCCATCTCCGGCGTCAGCTCCGCAGTAACTGACATATGCCACACAGTACAGGCCAAGGGCAGGAAGAGAAACTCCGCCCACAGCTAAACCTGCAGGAGGGAGCTGTCCAATAGGACAGCAGGCTCTAATCCACACACGCCCCCGCTACATTACACTCACTACAGAGGGGCAAAAGTGCTGTTCAAACCTGGCACTATCTTTTGTGGTCAGTAGACGGGACTGAGCGTCAGGGACGCCAGCAGTGTGCGGCCGCTCACCTTACAGGGAACGCAGGTCGCAGGCCGGTCAGAGCCAATCAAGGGGCCGTATGTGGCCCTGGGGCCTTACAATGCCCAGGTCTGGTCTGGCAGGTTCCTTCTCCAGAGTGACTATTCTCACCTGCTCCTTGATTACACAGCCTATGTAGCTACAAAGGAAAGGGGCCAGTGCTCCAGTATTCAGTCATTTTACATCCTCTGTTGCTATCCAGGCCTGCTCACATATTGTATTGCGTCTGATATGTATATTCTTTGGTTTGCTGTGTATTCAGTGTGTTCTGTAGATAGTGTGCTTTTCCAGGTATCCACGAGATTAATAAATAGGTGTGGGTGTGGTACATTAGCTGGTACACCTTGAAGTTATGACAGACACATGAGTTGGAAAGCTTGGCATAATTATAATTTTATGAACTAAACTTGAAGAGAAAGATACTGTATGTAGTGTTGTTTATCAGAAAGGTGCTGTAGTTGAAGTGAGTGCAAACCCAATAACACTAATAAGTCAGCAAGCAGCTCCCATGTGCTCCATTTCCTGAAGTGGCAAGAAGTTGTAGCAGGACTACACATTTTGCCCCCGCAAGCAGCTACTATGTCCCTTGGTGCTCTCAGTGTAAGTATGGCAAGCCAAAGTGGCACATGGCTTATAAAGTTGCGCCATGACATGCCCTTCCCAGCCTAGCCACGATCCAGAAATTGAAGCGCAGAAAGTGGCTTCCATTAACCCAATGTGCCCAAATAGACTCATGAAAGGGCAGTGGATGAACAGCTCAGTCTCAGCCAGGGGCAAGGTCGCCTTGCCACAATGATGGTGTGTGTTCATGGAAACAGGGCACTCAAATTATTAATAGCACAAAGACATTTCATGCCATAGTAACAAAAGTTTTACAGACACTGTAAAGCATACCAAATACCTTTATTGAAGAATATCTCGAGACATGGCTGTTTTTCATTTCATCTGGGTTATAGGCTCTAACTAAACTAAAGTAAAAAATGACTGTAGTTAGCAGCGAGGCAGCAGGACCCAGGCTGCCCCGCTGAGCATCACCGCCATGAAAATAACAAACTGGGCACCTGTATACTCATCACTTCCGCACGGCCAGCACTGATAGGCTAACTTGCTAGCCTCGCTGATAGGCTGCTTGCAGTCACATGGGAGCATTTCCCCCCTGGGACCCTGGTGTCAAAAACATGATATCAAAGCCAGCAACAGAGAACTGGGATATAAAGAAAAGTCCTAGTGACAGCCAAGCAACTTCAGACCATCTGCAGCTTCATGCCATATACGTTAAGCCAAGGGATCTTGACTCCTTTAGCCTAACCTTCTGCATGATTCCCCCTATATTGGGGAATGGGATGGGGGGGAGAATGCTGCACTGCCTATATTGGGGAATGGAATGGGGGAATGCTACCTGCCTAGGGGGAATGGGAGGGGGGAATACCACATTGCTTATGGGGAATAGGAGGGGGGAATGCCACACTGCTTATGGGGAATGGGAGGGGGAATGCCACACTGCTTATGGGGAATGGGAGGGGGGGATGCCACACTGCCTATGGGGAATGGGAGGGGGTGCCACACTGCCTATATGGGGAATGGGAGGGGGGGAATGCCACATTGCCTATGGGGAATGGGAGGGGGGGAATGCCACACTGCCTATGAGGAATAGGAGGGGGGTGCCACACTGCCTATATGGGGAATAGAAGGGGGGAATGCCACATTGCCTATGGGGAATGGGAGTGGGGGGATGCCACACTGCCTATGGGGAATGGAAGGGGGGATGCCACACTGCCTATATGGGGAACGGAAGGGGGGAATGCCACACAGCCTATGGGGAATGGGAGGGGGGAATGCCACACTGCTTATGGGGAATGGGAGGGGGAATGCCACACTGCTTATGAGGAATGGGAGGGGGGATGCCACACTGCCTATGGGGAATGGGAGGGGGCGCCACACTGCTTATATGGGGAATGGGAGGGGGGGGAATGCCACACTGCCTATGGGGAATGAGAGGGGGGGGGAATGCCACACTGCCTAAGAGGAATGGGAGGGGGGAATGCCACACTGCCTATGGGGAATGGGGGGGATGCCACACTGCTTAGGGGAAATGGGAGGGGGGAATGCGACACTGCCTATAGGGAATGGGTGGGGGGGGAATGCCACACTGCCTAAAGGGCATGGGATGGGTAAATTCCACAATGCCTATAGGGAATAGAATGAGGGGAATACCACACTGCCCATTGAGAATGAGAGGGAGGAAAGCCACACTGCCCATGGGGAATGGCACTCTGCCTGTAATTGGGGGATTCTGCACCTTGTCTATCATTTGGTTCTTGGAGGGCCGGTGTTTTGGCAAAACATTTGGTTACATTTTTTTTTAATTATTTTCCTCTTCCAAATTCTAGGTGCATCTTATATAGGAATAATATATACAGTCTGTGTGGTATGAATTAATTAATAAATAAATATTGGTGTCTGACTAGTCACAATCAGGCTTAGCAGGGGGCGGGTGATCAACAATTATGATGTTAAATGAACATCAGTTACAACTGTTGTGCACAGAATTAATTGCTCATCTTGATACTACCTAGAAGTGTGCTGTCACCATGATCTCACAAGCCGGCATCCAGAATAGCTAGTCTTTCCGGCTTGTATTCTCTAAAAAAGGGTTACGTTGATTATATTAAATAAATAATGAATTAGGGCTCTTGATAGTGGATGTACTTTTCCGCCTAAATGACAGCAGTAACAATTCTATTATTTTTTGGTATATTATATTATATCTGGTTTGCCATCATGATTTATTTTCCAGCAAGCACAGATGATTGTATGTTTTGTATCTTTGCAGTAACTCATGCAATGAATCTTTATTTCGATTCTTGTGATCTCTGCCCCCACCGTGTGAGTAAAGCCTTTCTCCCTTCTGTCAGACGTCACAGTTGTGTTTAGCACTGTGTGGGCTGCATGATGTAAGTCCAAGGAAGGCGCCACTATTAACGTTTTATTGTGCTGAAGCAATGACATTTACCTTCAGAATACATGATTTTTCAACAACAGAATAAATTAATAAAAGATTGCAGGCTTATTGAAAGGGAATATGTTGTGTACACAGGTTTTAAAGCACAGTATTATATATTACCATAGCTGAATATCTGAGCCACTTTTTCTGTATGCAGTTTTTTTTTCTTTTTCTGTCTGAGTTAGAAAAATATAATACAATGATGAAAAAATGCCAGATGTTGGAATAAAGTCTTTGTGTGGCGCTAGTTTAGACACAGTGACAGACAAGGCAGAGTCAGCAGAAATCAGCCGTGTGAGATATAAGCACAGCCTCTCAGCGTACATCCTCCTTGTAAGGTAGCAACCCCACTGCACATGGGAGTCCTGCCTGTTTTGTTCAAGGTAAACAAGGCTAGCAAACAAGTGCAAGGTAAAAGCACCAATCTCAGCCCCCGAGTCCAGTGATACCGTTAAATGCCTTTCTTATCCTTGGAAAATAGAAAACTAGAACTGTTTCAAGAATGCCAAGAGCTTTTACTAAAATTTTGGGTATGTTTTAGAACATTTAGCAAAAACTGTAAAACTGCTGCCTGCTGAGATGACATCTGGCTGTTTTGGCGCCAAATCTGCTTAGCCGTCTGTAAATGGCAGTGCAGCTTTAGCCGGCCTCTTCAAAGTCCTGCACTGCTCAGTGAAATCTCGCGAGATTTCGGGTGGCTCCATCACATCCCAGCCATTGGCACTGTGCAGGCGCGAGATCGGGGGCTGTGTGCAGTGCCTGATGAAATGCAAGAAGATGGCGGCACCCTACGGAAGTCGCTAGAATCCGAGGGACCCGGAAGATGGTTTCCCCAGGGAGGTGAGCAGAAACTACCCAAAGGTAAAACCGGAGGGGGGGGGGCACCGGATTGGTGAGGTTTGGGGCAGGTTTTAACCTCCCCCAAAGGCAATTACCTATACTTTATGATTGTAATCAGATACAGTCCAACAGAAAGTAGATTCAAGGTCTTCCTTCAACACTTTTACTTTAGGGCTTTAGTAAACTGACCATTTTAGGAGGCCTCAAAGTGGGACATGAATGCCTATGGTGGGAGGATGCATCCAGTGATACCTCACCTTATGAAGGGAGGCTGGATGGTGGATTGCACGTACCCCTGGCACCCAATGTCAATCACTTGGGAGACGGAGACACAGAAGGATGTCATCGTTTATGAAAAGAGTGGGAGCACATGGCCAGGTTCCCCCGGCACCAAATGACATAGCAAAGAAATTCAAGAGGGGAGAAGTCTCACAGCACCACACCCCCCGAACAAAGCTAGACTCCTGCCTCACAGAGATAATGCAATCATGAGTGGACAGGAATGAATGGGGGGGGGGGGGGGGCTCCATAAGCCCAACAGCACAGCAGCTGGAGTTTATTGGCATGTCTGGTCTCCCTGGTATGTCACCTTTCCTACAGAAAAAGAGACTACTTGGGTAAACAAATAGTGATGGACAGGAGCTTATCAGTTTGGTGGTGGCCTGACTGGTGGGAGATGTCTAAGATCTATACAACTTACCCAATATAAATAAAAGAATAGTCAGAATATACATAACTAAAGGCCTTATAGACAATTCAAAAACATGTAAAATGTCAGTTGCATAATTATACATAGATGTGAGTACAGTAAGTGTAAACAATAACATGGGTTTTGGTCAAACAGAGCTGTTTTCCAGCTACCAAGGAAAACAGGATCATGGGGTGCAAGATTGTCTGAGGGGTGATCTAATAACTATGTATAAATATATCCGCGTTCAATACAAAGATCTGTCTTATGAACTATTTAAATCCTGGAGTGTAACCATAACCTGAAGGCATCTGCTAAGGTTAGAGGAAAGGCACTTCCTTCTTCTCTGTAAGAGCAATGAGACTATGCAACTCGCTGCCAGAGGAGGTAGTTATGAAGAATACACTAAAAGATTTTAAAGGTGGCCAGGATGCCTTCCTTGCATGTAACATTCACGGCTATGGCTACTAGACCACTGGCTGAACTGGATGGACTAAAGTCTTTATTCAGCCTTACATACTATGTTACTATGGGGTTTATTTAAGAAGCCAGATGAATGTCAGGTCCCAGTGCAAAAGGTGTAATTATCAGGTCAAAAATCCAGAGCCCCTCTGTCCCATCTATCAACCGCGCCAGCAGTGGGACGAGTACCGGGCTGAGTTCCATACAGTGTCAGATAAGACCAGACCCCATAGATTTCAATTAGCTGGATGTAATTATTTTGCCCACTTTTTTTGTTTTTGTTTGGAATTGTTTTGGTATGCATTTTTTACACTTTTGTGTTGCGCTGTTAACCATGCTATGCAAAATCTGTGTTGTGTCTTTCAAGGGTCCCCAATGCAATTACTGTTGTTTTTTAAATTTTATTGTGCTGCCATCACCTCTAAAAAAAACAGGGATTGCAACAGGCCTACCTGGAATCACCTTTTGACAGCGCCTGTGTGGGCGCTGTGTATTTTCTTGATGAATGAGGAAGTTTTCCTTTGCTCCCAGCTGGTGCTAGGGGTCGCTAGCACATCGACTTTTAACAGCCCTGAGCTAGCGCCCAGCAGTCAACTGGTAGCAAGCGAACGCAGAATGCTGCTTGTCTCCAGGCGGCTCGGTAGTACGGGCACAGAGTGACTCGCAAGAGATGCTCATCTAGCGCCCACCGGAAAAATAAGTAAATAAGGCTCCCTGTTACTCTTAGGGCATCGGAGTCCCACTCCCTGAGGGATCCCTGACTTGAATGCCCCATTGTGTGAAACTCCATGGATCACCCGATCTACTCACATGTTCCAGGAGCCCTCACCACATCTCAACACCGCACCCACTTCTACAACATCCCTCTATCTATTTATCTATTTTATTTCTCCAGAGCCCTAAAAGTCCCGGCACGACTGTCATAATAGGAAAGCCATGCGCACGTTAGATAATTAGCAGCAGGCGTTTGGAGTCGGCTGCCTCCACCCTCTTGATTAATCCTGTTGGTTATATAAGAAGCATATGCTGTGATTATGTGCTACACGGCCCAGAGAATGTAGCCTGATTGGATGAGTTAGCTTACCGAAACAGTGTGATTTAGCTGCTCTGCCTGTCTTTCAAGCTCTCTCTGTCCCACTGACATACTTTATTTGATTCTGTATAACATCTTTTCTCAGGTAACCTAGAGATTAGTAATATTAACTCTTGATGTGTTATAGAGAAAGCTTTTCATGCGTGGCACAGCTGGAAACGAGGGCAAAGATAACATCAAACATTTGCCAACATAATCTCCTATTATGTTCAAGTGGCTTAACAAAACAATCCATTATGTATTAGTTCAGTTTATTAGAAAACAAATGGGATGAATTTCGCATCACATCACTATTACCAAGAAGTATTTTTGTGTTTTGATATATATATATATATATATATATATATATATATATATCACACACGCAATCACCAAGCCTAGTTAAGTGCCTGCCTAATGCATATACATACGTGATGCCCGAACAAAAACATGTCAGGCTGGAAATCCTGCAGCATGATTAATAGAGTGCACACTCCATTTTCACATTGGTAAGGTCTAATCCTCAACATGACCTACTTCTTGACAAAACTAATCACAGCAACATGTTACAATGACCAACTATTCTGACTCACAGCAGCCTTTACATTGCATTCAGACCAAATGAAAAAGAACAGTGGTAGACTTTGTAAAAATCATAAAGCCAAGCTTAAGGCAAGCAGCTACATTCATGTATATATTAAGTGTTAAATCTGAAAACATTTTCTTATACTGTGTGACATTGATGTTGCTCACACACACATACAACAAAATGTTCTCAGTAACAAATGCCCATGATTATTGTCACTGCTACCTTCCTCCAAGGCAACTAAATGATCTGCACTAAATAATAATATAGTAGGTAAAATTAACAAAATACAATTGGTCCAAATAAGAACAAATAAAATCAGTTATACAATAAATATTCAGAAGATATAACTATGCACGGTAAATATGAGGCCGATTCATTAATAGCGCCAGGTAGCGACAGATGAGCGACAGTAGCGTGATTTTCAGAGCGCCCGCTAGTAGTCGCTGTGCTTGCCCGTTGTTCTGTAGTTGATAGCGACTCAGTCGGTTTGCCGTAATGTTGAATATTGGGTGAGGAGTCGCTATTTGACAGGTTCCGCGCTGTATGGGAGCGCATGACAGCGAATGGCCATAGCGAACGGCTCCCAGCATATTCATTAACAAATCACGCTCAAAAAATTCTCGCGCTGTGAAATGCTTGTTTAAACCCCAGAGCGCTGGCGGCGATGGGTTAAAAGTAGTTTTCTAACCCCCAAACAACCATATTTTTTGAAAAAAATAAAAAACATGTTTTTCAAAACATTTTGTAATATGAATACATTAATATCAGACCTGTAATATCAATTCTGCACAAAT
This sequence comes from Gastrophryne carolinensis, assembly GCA_027917425.1. Classification (NCBI taxonomy): domain Eukaryota; kingdom Metazoa; phylum Chordata; class Amphibia; order Anura; family Microhylidae; genus Gastrophryne; species Gastrophryne carolinensis. The sequence continues at coordinate 289,294,517 of CM051234.1, forward strand.
TTTTTTTTTTTTTTTTTTTACCTTAAAACAAATATCTAACATTGCAGAAGTGGTCACAGAATTTTTGACATTTAAAAAAAAATAAAAAAACATTAATAGCAATTAATTATGAATATTTAAAGATTGCTCAATTGAAATGCATTGGAGAGCGCCAGGTAGCGAGAGGTCATACCTGTCGCTGTTCAAGGTCGCTCGCTGGCGCTGTGGGGTGAGGCTGGAATAATGATGAATGATTCGCTATCTGCCGCTCTGTCAGTCGCTAAGCAGGATCGTCTTGATAAATGTGTGATTGCGGAGGGGAGCCGGCGTACTCGTGGCGGTGAGCGTCATTACCGTTCGCTCACCATTCGCTACCTGGCGCTATCCCTTGTTAAATAAGGGCCTATGTCAAGCAATAAAGGTTTAAGCCAAAAGGAGGCGGAACGTTTGGGAAGGATGCTATGGGCTAAATCGTTCTGTAATTCTGTAATAGACAGAAGGAAACAACGGACACTAGAGTCCAATCATCACTTCCCCATTCATTTGTCTGGGAGCGAGTCATTCAGGTCTGATGTGCAAGTCCACTCAGCATACCCAGTTGGTTACTAGCAATCATACTATTGTCAGCCATACAGTTAATTAGGAAATGAAAACAATTAAAAAAGAGACACAACTCACAGGGGAGGGTGCAGCAATTTTTTACATCAGCATTTTGCATATTTCAACTGAAAAAAAAATAATTCCCCCTTCAGGCTTACCTGCCTGCGCACCAGGCATAGGGGATGGGGTCCCTTTAGCTAGGAGGCCATGACGGTGGGCCTCCAGCCATGCTAGGATATCAGCCCCTATGCCCCTCGTGCCAGTCTGGTGCTCCCCCTGCTGTGAACACCAGGCCCATGCAGATGGTCACTGGGTTCTTCCCTACCCCCCTAACCTTTGGAGATACGGGTAATGGGGTAGTGGGTTAACAGCAAGTTACCCACCATGGCGGCAGGTAACTTGCCACCCCCTACCTTTTGAACTAGTATAGCGTTCCCATGGAACCCTTACCAAATCAAGATAGGCACCTCTTCGGGTCCTGCATGGCGTCCTTTTCTGCCAGCAAAAGTGGTCAGAGTGGATTGGGAATCACCAAGTGCGGCAGGCCAGCTGTGAGTGAAGCAGTGGGGGTTATCAGGAGACAAACTGGAGAGCAGCTTGGAGTCACCAAAGAGGTAAGAATATTACTTTTTAGGGATCCATTATTTACACAATTTCCTTTCTGGGGGGGAGGCATTACTGGAACCACTGGTGGCCACTGGTGCTTCGAAAATAACTCTGATTCTCATCAGCACCATTATAGGGCCTGGTAGATACAGCCTGTTATGGTTGATAGAGCCCTTTAAAGTGATCCCATGCCCGGAAAGGAAGTTTATGTTGTCACCTTCCATCTTCAGCCCAGCGCCCCAAAACAGCCTCAGTTTCTTTTTTTTCTAAAGCCTTTGCCCAATATTCATAACAACACAAACTGGATGCAGTTGGTCATATTGCTTCCTGGCTGAGCAGCACCACCCCTTGATGCTTTCCAGTGATGATGTGTTCAGTTACAGTACACACAGCTCAGCACTGGGAAGCACTTCAACCTAACTGCCATTATGTTACAGTTTAGTTGTAAAGGGGAGGCCGATTCATTAATAGCGCCAGGTAGTGACAGATGAGCGACTATAGCGTGATTTTTACAGTGCCAGCCAGTATTCGCTGTGCTTGGCCGGCGTTTTGCTTGATGACAGCGACTCGGTGTGCGGTAATGTTGAATACGGGCTTAGGGGTCGCTGTTTCACAGGTTCAGCGTTGTATGTGAGCGCCTGACAACGAATGGCCAGAGCGAACGGCTTGCTTCATATTCATTAAAAAATCACGCTCCGAATTTGCTGCCGCTGTCCATTCCTTGTTTAAACCCCAGAGCGCTGGCGGCGATGGGTGTTAACTAGTTTTTAACCCCTAAACAACCATATTTTTTGATTGTAACATTATACATGTTTTTTGAATCATTTAGTAATATGAATACATTAATATCAGACCTGTAAGATCAATTCTGCACAAATTTTTATTTTTTATTTTTTTTACTTTAAAAAAAAACCGAACATTGCAGAAGTGGTCTCAGAATTTTTGACATTAAAAAAAAAAAAAAAAAAATATTACCAATTAATTATGATTAATTAAACATTGCTCCATTGAAATGCATTGGACAATGCCAGGGAGCGACAGGTCATACCTGGCGCTGTGAAGGAATTTGCAGCGGCGCTGTTCGTTCCAGGCGGCTTCATGATGAATCCCGCGCTAGCCGTCGCTCTCGCCGGCGCTAGCCTCATTTAGCTTTATAAATGCGTCATTGTGACCGCCGCCGGGCGTACTTGAGTCGGTAGCTGCCGATAGCTGGCGGTACCTGGCGCTCGTCAGACACTACCTGGCGCTAGCCCGTGATAAATAAGGCCCTAAATCAATTAGCATATGGCAGCTATTGGAACTGATACTTCCTGTGAGTTGCTTATGAATATTGGGCAAAGGCTTTAGTAAAAAAACAAAAACAAGAAACACAGGCATTTGGAGAACTGGGCTAGGGATAGAAAGCAACAACATAAACTTCCTTTCTGGGTATAGGATCACTTTAATAAAGTCAAGAAGCTAATTAATTTATGAAAATAATGCAAAAGTTACCAGAGTAAGGATTCAATTTTTTAACAAGTTTCAGCTGGCAGCAAGATTACTTGACAATAGCAGAAAATATAGGTACATTCAGGCCACAAGGTAGAGGGCCTTGTTTATCAGTGCGCAACAGAGGTTTTCTAGACACTACATTTATAAATGATGAGGGAATGCACAAAAAGTAATTACACATCACTCCTTGCAGTGGGCGGGGCTATGTAAATGATCCCTTTATCTCAAAGCAATCCTTGAGCCTCAGAAATGCTGAGTGTGCAATGCCATGGATTAGCTTTAAATTTACACAGCCAAACACATCCAACTAGTGCACAAGCTATTTAGTTATCAAAGAGGAACCTCGGGTCTATCCTGAAGATTAAAAGACTCCCAAGCCACAGCTGATTCCCTCTCCCTGGTGATCATCAAGTAAACTTTTCTCGGCCAGCAATCCAAGCACCGATGCGCTTGCTTCCATTTAGAGTTGGATGAAGCCAAGCGAACTGATTGGCTGCCTGTCCTAGCCTGCACCGCAGCGTCATCTGAAGTTAAGCGATCATCAGCGATCCATCGGTATCCACACATTGGGCATCCAAAACTGGGATGCCCCACCAGCAAGGAACAACACCTGTGAAAATACCAGGTGTAATTCCTCTTTAAAGGAGCAGTATCGTGAAATTTGCATTAAAAAAGATAAATAATTAAATAGCCACACAATAGCTTATAACATGTGTATAAATAATCTGGCGATAGAAAAAGAAAAAAATATATGCCTCTCTTTTAAATTGTATAATTACAATGGCTCAGTCCATTTGCTGAATAGGGGGATCTGCTGGGTTGTATTTAGTGAGCTGCTTCATTTAGCCCACTGGTCTCCTAGCAACACTTTACCTCAGAGGCTGACACTGTAATCAGTGGTAACGGCTGTGTGTGTGTGAGGTGCTGCTTTTGTTATGAGACCAGGTGACTCAAATGTGTAAAATCTATACAAAATAAACTAAACTGACTGAAAACGACTGAAATTCTTCTTTGAATAACTGTGCAGGAAAATCTAAGGTATTAAAGTGGAACAAAACCCTGAGTGGCCGACCCTGAAGTCTGTAAGACCCGGCCATTGACCTTGCCCCTTGGGCATTCTAAATCAGGATGCCCACTGTGTGAAACGACCCCTGGATAACCACAGATCCCCCCATTTTTCTGGCGCGCTCACGCAGATAGTCATTTAGACAGGCCGGGCGGCCAGGAAGGTTACTGCTCAGGCTCCCCATCTGCGTGCAAACAGAGCTGATTGGATGAGAGCCCGCGCATGCGCTGTGGGACAGGGAAACGTACGTTTTCACAGGTGAACTTGGGGATTTCACATATCAGGGCATCCCAAGTCGGGATGCCCCTAGGGGCACAAAACAAAACTCCAGATAGTGAAAATCCTGGGTTGGGCTTTGCTCAAAACACACAAAGCTGAAAGAAAGATCATATGGAAAAATGAAAAATAAGAATATGAAAGAGAAAATGGTAAACTGAAAGATTCTGCAGCAGAGCCAACAGAGCCAAAACTGTCAAAATCAGCTAAATGAATTCTAGAGCTTTTCTCTCTGTTTTAGATATATAAGTTCTGGCCAGGCAATGTTGCAATGTTATCTTATGCTGGACGGCTGCCAGCACTGAACAGCTGAGACTTTGATACATTGTTCTCCCCCTCTCCTCAGCGTGGAACAGGCCAGAGTGTCGGGCTCCGACACTCAGAAAACATAAACATGAGCTATTAGTCTCCAGCTGCTCAACACACACATCATTTTTTTCTACATTTGTAATTCTTACTCCAACACTTACCTACATTCAAAGTACCATTTAAATATGTCACCAAGAAAAATTCGCGATACTGCTCCTTTAAACGATTTAATATACACATATACTTTTAACCAGGTAGTGAATGTTTTGAATGCATGGATTGAAAGATAAAAATGTCTCTTTTTTTTCTCTGAACAGCTATCTTGGGGAACAAGTACAACTGGTTGAGATGGTACAACTTAAATATATGTTGCCTATTTAGTTTACGTCACAGTGTTATACAGATTAAGAGGGTGGAGATTATTTGTTGGTACATACTGTACTCATAAAAATAAATGCATGCACTATACCAACGCATTATCACTAAGGAGGGAAATAAAAACTTTTATGAGAGCCAGGTCTTGCTTTGCAAATGTTTTCTTAACTAAAAAAAATACTTACCTTATTTTTTACAGTGGTACCTAAATGGCTTTTATTTTAGACCTGCTTGGCTACAACATTGAAAAATACATTATCCCACAATAGCCCAGCTCTAGCAAATATGCTTTTAGTTTTGATTGGAATGGAAAAGCATTAGGAACACCTACCTCTGGCCCTATTGTGGATATCTAACAGTATTTACTGTTTTGTCACCAAAGACTGGAAGTTGATTTAGAGGACAATCCAGAGGTGTCACTAGGACCAAAATGTTGTGACCAAAACACATTACAGCCATCCTGTGCCACAGGAAGTGTTGGAGCCAGCGGTAGACTGGGGCTAAATTCAGCAAGGGATATTAAAGTGGACCGTCACCCAGGGGTGATCGGCCCGGGAATCTATAAGATTCCCGGGCCGATCACCTCCCTCACCGCGGGACATCCGAGATCGGGATGTCCCGCGGTGAGGGACCCCCCCCAAAACCCCCCAAAAACTTACCTCAGCTGGCGCGGGCGCGCGCACTGTCAGAGGGGCGCGCGGGAGGCAGCGGCGGACGCGCTGTGTTGTCCTCCGCTGGCACCCGCTTGTCCGTCGGCGGTGATTGGTCAGCGCGGCCACGTGGGAGCGTGGTGAGGTGAGTTTTGGGGGCTTTCTGGGGGGTTTCAAACAGCGGGGCACCCTTAATCGGGGTGCCCCCCTGAAGTGGACCAAAACCCAGGATAGTCAAAATCCTGGGTGTTGGTCCACTTTAAAGAGGAACATCGGGCTGATGTGGGAGGATCATTCACAAACTTCTCTTGCCTTCCTTCCTCCTCCTTCAGTTGCCATCTCACTGAGCACATCTAGCCTGTCCATGTTTGGTCCACTGAAAGTTGACTGATGGGCCAGACCAAAGCTGAATGAAGAAGTCATTTCCTCACTAACCGAGAAGGAAGCAGAGCAGTGAAGACACTCAATGATGGTAAACTACTGATATGTATGTTTTAGCTTTTGACTTGTGAAACACTTTAACAACCCTGGGCTAGGTGTCAGGTCTGGAGTTCCTCCGCAGCTGTTCAGTACTGTTGGCTGCCTCCTTTCTCTAGACTTTCTCCCTACTATATCCTGCTCCACCAGCAGACGGCCCTCTCTTGCAAATGTGATGGCAATTAGCCAACGCCTGTGTGACTTCCTGGGCTATATAAGCTGATCCACCCATTCAGCTAGTGGATCAGCATTGAGTCTTTGTCTGTCTGTGCCTGGAATCCTGTATCTAGACCTGGACCCTGTACCTTGGACTTTGAACCTTGAAACCCTGGAATCTTGAACCTTGAAACCTGGATCCTTGCCATAGCCCTTGTGTTTACTTTTCCTGTTTCAGCTCAGTATCTGCCTTTGGAGTTTTCTTGAATTCCTATGTATGTATATTTCCTGAATTAACAGCAATCTGAGTGTTTCATGGTTCATGTTATCTGTATATCTGCACAGCCGTGGTTACCTGGATTCTTGTATAGTCACCGTAGTAGTATAGCAGTCTGATTGGTGTGTGCTCTGTTCACTGTGTGTCACGATTAAACACGGTTTGCCACATCTCAGTCACTGTTTTTCAGCCTCATTACTGGTCTGTTGAGAGATTCATTACACCAGGCCATGTCCAGTCTGCAACATTACCACTGAGCCTGCCAAGCTCGTCAATGAGTTCACCTCAAGGACAAAGCATAGGCAAGGGTCATTGATACTGAAGCATAAATGGTATGGCTAAGGGCTTTAATAACAGAGCCACAGGAATATAAGAACTGAAAACAGCATGCTGATAAGTAAATCACGAGTCTGGGAGCACAATCCTATTTCAAATGTTTATTTTAAATCCCAGAAGAGGAAAACAATAAGGCAGAGCACAAAAATCTGCATTGTCAACACTTACATTTGCAAGACCTGGGAAGCTTTCTCTTCCAGCATCCCAGCCTTGCTGCTGCCTGGATTTAACAGACATAACCCACAATGCTAGGCAACAGGAAACACAGCAGCACTTCTTTTTACAGGCTACTTAGCTCCATAGCTCCAAGGCGGGGGGGGGGGGGGGAGTCGGGAATCGACTACAGTTACAAAATGGTACCTCAGATTAAAATGTTATGTGCAGAAATCTGAATTGCCCTAAGTAGGCAGGAATTGGGCAGCGCAGCTAGATGCTGAAGCCCTGGCAGTCCCAAATCTGTGGGCCCACTGGGATTTCTCCCAGATCTATCTCCCTATGGCCAGTCCACTCCTGGTTTGAGCCTCATCTTCTCTGTAAGGTTATGTTGGCAATGTTACTGAGAGGGTCATTTATTGCTAGCATCACTGAGCATCCATTTTGCTGCTAAGGAGAGGCACTGACAGTGTCCACGGCGGAATGCTACAGAAAGGGCAAAGGCGCTGTGTTTTTCTGCCCGACTTTGATAAAGGTCACAATGCGGACTCCCTGTGTTAAATCTCTATGCCATTCAATGCTGCTGGTTGCTTAAAGCCATTTGGCAGCAGCGTATTCTACTACTCCAACACGCAATACACGCATTGTGATTACACACATTTTTTTTTTTTATATTAATTTATTAACCATGTTTTGAAAGTACAAAATGATCAAATATTAACTAATAAATAACAATAATAAACTAATATTATATTATGCTATATTATAGTATATTATTTAATAAAATAATAACCGCTTTGTGGTTCCTAGTAGTCAAAGGAAAATAACCTTTTTTTTATCAATCACTTTCATGTTTTTTCATTTAACCTGTCTATGGCTTCACTAACTCTCTAGGTGGTTCTCTGGCTATAGCTGTCATCCACCTTTTGATAGTTGCCAGTATGTCATTTTTTAAAGAAAGCTCTAATTTTAACAAAAACTGTTTGCACGCTGCTAATTACAGGGCCAATAACAATTGTTGTGAGGGTAGCAAAATGTATGTGCAACACAGAAATCAGATACCAATTGGGCCAACACATGGTGATGGTTAAGTATGTGCACATGTGTAACATCAGAAAGATACCAACCCAATGTTGTTAGCTTAAAACACATACTATCTGCGGGACTCAACACAGGTCCAGGTGTCAATGGTGGAGTTGCTGTTCCAAAAACAAGTAGGGGATGGATTCAGAGAAGCATTTAGCACTCCTACCTGCATAGATGATAAAACGTAGCACTGAGAGAAGCATTCCCCAAGCCCCAAAAAGTTGAGTAACAACAACATAATCGATATTGGCCATAAAAATATCAATCAAATGATTGAGAGATCAGCAATGCAGCTACTGTTACAACCCAGGATATTTGTAACTTACCATCACAGCTCTGACTTAGGCCCATCCTGCTGGACGCAACTTCTTGCTGGTGGGGACAAGGCGGGTTTGGGGGGGGGGGGGACAATTGATGTGCAAGCAGAATAGGATGAGCTGTGAGAATCCAAGACAAAAACAATAATAATAACATTACTAAGTTATCTGTGGCGTATGTTTTCTGGCAACATATATAAACACTTCAGATTTATTTCTTGGCATTATTACCTGACATTTACTCCAGAGACAAAGCATAAAGAGGTGTGGAGATCACCGGCCTATGATGCCCTGAAACAATAAGGATTTAAAACAAAAAAATATTAAGCACACACTTGTCACTTCAAAAAAAGTGCAACACAAAAATATACACAAAGCCTACTCACCAGGGGACGAGGTGCTGGCCTCAAACCAGGGAGGGCTGTGAGGGTAGGAAGTGTGGGCCTCACTCACCCAATTTGGACTAGCAGAGCCCAATTCCGAGGGGCCAGACTTCACCACTCCTCCTACTGCAAACTTCTACCTCTGGACTCCCCACCTGAGACTGTCCCTCCCGGTAGCCAGACTCCAGCGTTTGCTCATTGGAGGAGCTGATCACCCATACAGCCCCCACCTCACTGCCCGACTCCTCTGGGGCATCCTCAGCCTCATCCCCTTCCTCCGCTGGGTCCTCCACCCTGCAATGGTGCAAAGGACCCACCCCGCAAATGTATTGGGATCAGGGCTGGGGGCAGGGGAGAACCGCTTTGCAATTTGGTATAATTGTATTCCAACTGGCACTTGAAAAATGACAACAAGAAAAAAAAAAGAAAAAATATATTACAGACAATATAATTACACAAGTTATGAAAATAGTAAAAGACACATAACAAAATTGGACACAGTCAGAAGACACTTCCTGGTTGCAGGCTGCCTGATGCTCCATGAGCTGCCATCTTGGGTGTTTAAAGGCTCATAACATGCAGTAGTTGCAGGTAGGATGATTTTTAATGTGAGCAATCTGTATGTACAGGATGTGGGAAACATATAACATAGACTCTTATTCAGGATGAAGGTCTGCTTTAACAATAGCAAAATGGCATAAGGGGGAAAAAACTGAAACCAAACTCAAGAAATACCACATAAAAAATAACATGTACAGCAAACACACAAAATACACTTACTTAACCTGCCGGTTGGCTCGAGCCCATGCTGGCGGGACTTCTTGTTGGCGGGCAATCCAGCCTCGGACCCCCTGGAACTGCTGCTGGGGCTGCACGTTTGCCTACATCTGGGGGGAGGCATCTTTTCACCACAGAAGCAAAATGGACGTGCACAAAGAGGAACCAAAAGCAAATGGTCATAACGGAGCTGCTATGACAGCGTGCTTACCAATTAAAGCTACGCTATTAGCCTGTATTTAGGAGAATGCTGGGTAGCGGAAAGTGTGAAAGCAGCCGCAACATTTAACATAGAAAGAAGGCTGCACAGGTACGAGGCGTAGCACCATTTTTGAATGTCCAAAAGCTGGTCCTGGAGCCTAGATCTATGACCACAGAACACAGCGCTAGCGTGGGCGCTGATGCAGGATTTAAAAACATAAAAGAGCCAGAGGACACTCGAACACAGTGAGAAAACATGGGCTGATATCGGAGACATGCAAAGCCACTGTCACTTGCAGGGCAGACACAAATATGCAAGATTATTAAAAAAAAAAGAAGGTTAATGTGTGTAAAATACACCCCAAGCAGCCCAAGGATACCCTGTCAGTTGACTGTAGTAAAAAAAATGAATGACATAGCTAGAAAAAGCAATATAAGTGTATGGGAGAATGTCACAGAGCGTCTGATAGGATGTGGCGCTACAGAGACCACCAGGCACTATTCTTAGATAGAACACTACCTGATGCTATTGGAGACACTAGACATTTTGCCTGTGTGAGCGCTGCTAAAACACCTGGTGCTACGTGGCGTTAGTGTTTTTTAGATGAACCCCTTCGTTTCCTAGGACAAAAGAAAATAGCTAATGTTTTCTGATTATATACCTGACACGTAATATAAAATAGTAACAATATGATGGCATCTTGCTCCACACACACCACAGTGAATCACTGCTACTGGCAACGCCTTAAGAAAATTGAAACTATTGTTTAAAGGGGTGGGGTACTGAAGATCATATATAATAATTCTAGGCAAAAATGTTTCATAGTATATATACCTTTTGTTGTGTGTGTGTGTAACATTATATTTAGGAAAAACATAAATTGTCATCAGGGGCACCTCAGTAAATGGAGGGTTTGAATGAGCAGAATATATATTTAGGGGTTTATTTATGATGTGCCCTTTGGCATCTTTCTGGTGGCTATATCGCCAATTATGGATATTGCCATGGATGTACCCTTTCAATGGCACTGGAAATCGCTGCGCCGGATGCTAACTAATTTGCTTTGATTGTTGCACTAGGGGGTTTATTTAAGAAACGCTAAGGCCACGTAGTGCCACATGAGTGTCAGATGAATGTCAGGTCCCAGTGAAAAACTGTGTATTCACGAGCAGGCTGATTCATCATTAGCGTCAGGTAGCGACAGATGAGCGTCTGTAGCAGGCATTTTCAGAGCGCCCGCTAGTAGTCACTGTGCTCGGCCATGGGTCGCTAGTTCTTAGCGACTCAGTTGCTGTGCAGTAATGTTGAATACATTGTGAGGAGTCGCTATTTGACCAGTACAGCGCTGTATGGGAGCGCATGTTAGCAACTGATCATAGCGACCGACATATTCAAGACAAAAAACATCCTCACACAACTCTGGCGCAGAAAAATGCTTCTCTGAAGCCCAGAGCGCAGGAGGCAGTGTGTTTAAAGTCTGTTTTCAAGCATCTATCCACTAGTAACAAAGCGAAAACATATGGAATTACTGTACATTGTAACAACATTGTAACATGAACACTTTAATGCCAGACCTGTAATGTCATTTCTGAAGAAATATTTAAAAAATGTAAAAAATGGGAAAAACAACATGAGCGCCACTGATGGTGCCTCTTTAAAGATGGTAGGTAACAGAGAGACCCACACCCAAAATAGGCCACCAGGCTCCTGGCATGAACATTTGAATGCTAAACAATGCACTTAGACGGGTAATACAAGTTTGTCAATGATCTTCTGGAACAGCATGTTATCTAAAGAACAATTAACATATTAACCATATCTATAACCCTGAGCCTTCCTATGCTGGTTTGGGAATGAGGGGTAAAGCAGCATTCAAGTAATATACATTCCTAACCACCCTCTGGACCTGCAAGAGGTGAGGCACAATCATGTTTGACGTCACCCAATATATACCCATCGCTCCTAGAGTAGAAAAAGGATCTGGCCTACAAATACCATAAATAGTCAAAGATCAGCCACTAACTGCCCGTCTATTTTACCATCAGCCTGTGCCCAGCCTTTCAGTCTGTGCCATCTAGACCCAAAAGTCAATAAGCACAGCTTATCCATGTTGTCCATGTGGGGTAGACTTCCCTTTAGCACATTCCTTTCCTCCCAGCACAACAACATCACCACCATAGGACCATGGATGGGGGGGGTGCTAGGACAGACCAACTTCTTATGGAACAAGCAGATCTTCTAAAAGTGGACCAACACTCACCCCTGATCGGCCCAGGAATCTATAAGATTCCCGGGCCGATCAGCCCCCTCCCCGCGGGGCATCCCAAATCGGGATGCCCCGCTGTGTGAAACCCCCCAGAAAGGCCCTAAAAACGTACCTTATCGGCGACGGACAAGCGACGGATAAGCCGCCGCCTCCCGCGCGTCCCTCTAGCAGGGCGCGCACCCGCGCCAGCCGTTTGTAAATGGCCGGCGCAGGCGCGCGCCCTGTAAGAGGGACGTGCGAGAGGCGGCGGCTTATCCGTCGCTTGTCCGTCGCCGATAAGGTAAGATTTTAGGGGCTTTCTGGGGGGTTTCACACAGCGATCATGGTGCCCCGCGGAAGTGGACCAACACCGAGGATAGTGAAAATCCTGGGTGTTGGTCCACTTTAAATAGGCAAAGTGGATCCCTTCCAGACCCCACAAGCTATAAACGGCATGGGAGTGCATACTCCCTGACCAATATTAATGGGGACAGTAATTCTCATTAGGCTCAAGGGGTAGTGTTATGGGTGACAGTAGTGCTGGGGAGGGGGGTTGGGTGGCTGTAATGCTGAGTGATTTGAGGGTTGTCTAGTGGGTGATAATAACAGTGACTACACTGGGAGGCTAGATCTGGCTAGTGACAGTACTAATGACTGAGGCGATTTGGTGAGGGACGGAAACATTGATGAACATGAGGAGGTGTTCTGGCAGGTGGCAGTTATACTTATCTGACCTAATGGGTGGGCTTCTAGCATTAATACTCTTAGCGGTGGCAAATAATAGAGGTCTAATCTGTTTCAGAATAAATGAGTAAAATGCAGAGAACAGTATCAATAAAGTCAGTAAAAAAATATTATTCAAATCCAACACTTACTTCTCACACTGTAAATACATGATGTAAGACACCAGAGCAAAATTAGAAATGCTGCCCAAAGCAAGCAACTAATTTTAATTTACATTAAAAAATCAAAAAGGACCACTGCACATAAATTGTTTCTGGCTACTAATAAGCTGTTAAAATGGCATTTGGCATATTCTGTATTTATGCAATCATTTTTCTTAGACAGTATAGGCTGTCAGCATTAGATTTTTTTTTGCCCAGCAAATAGCTACAAGAAGGAAGATTTAGAGGGATATACTGTATCTTGAAACTTCCCAGTTGTAAGCCCCACCTTCCCATATCTAGGTCACTGGGACACTGCCATGTGCCCAGAAGGGAATCAAGCTCAATCACAGACACAAAACAAATGACTAGGAAAACCATTATGCAATCACTGTATTCCTTACAATACCAAACATTACAATAGAATTGAGGCCAAGTGTACAGAAGTTGAGACGAGTCAGTGTTTGAAAACAACACTGAGGAGTACCTTGAATTTAAGAAGACAAGCATATTGGAATATACAGTGTTTTAATGAGTTCCCAATATAGTGCTAGCTATAGTACAAAAATAAAAATGAATAGCAACGGCCGGGTCAGGAGGGACTGTCCTCCTATATTAGGCATAATTGGTTACTATTGTCTGAAGGGTTTTACTTTTACCTTCCTATAGACTATGGTATAAGAAATGTTTTCATGTATAAAAATGAATTTGTGGCCTAAATTATTTTACTTAATTTTTTACTTAATACATATCTAATACTTAACGGGATTCTCCAGGCAAAAATAAAAATCCAGCTAAATTCACCTTTTGTTCAGCTCAGCTCCACCACTCAGGCCCACTGTTGTAAAACGTAACTAGCAGCCACGATGGTCCTCTCAGGCCCAAGAGGATGCCTGTGGGTGCCTCGGGCCTGTCCCCCTCTATTGCAATGAAGTGAATGAAGTTGCTACAGGGCGTAAATCAGTCATGTCTATGGCCGCCACCTTGGACCTGTGAGGACCGACAGGGCTTCTGGGTTACGCTCCCATGGGACCCTGAGCAGCCTATCAGCGCAGCCACCTGCTGAGCCTATCAGCGCAGCCGGCACTGCTTGTGCAAGCTGATAGGCTGCTCCACGGCAGCCGTAGAAGGATCCCTGAGGAGGCAGGTACCCGGGCCGTGTTTTTTTTTTATAGTGGCGGTGGTGCACAGGAGGGAAGCCCATTCCGGGCAAGAGGAAATATGCTAATTTCAGACCCTGGTTCCTCTTCAAAGTCCTGAGTTATGTCTTTTGACATTGGCGATCCAGGGGATACACACAGTGGGGCATCCAACACAGAAGGAACAAAACCGAAGCGATAGCAAATATCTTGGAATGTATTCCTCTATATAAAAAGTCTGCTTCAACTGTAGCTGTTTTTTTATTTTTGCCTGGAAAATCCCTTTAAATGATCCCTATAGATTATTATTGATATAGATGGTGGTCACCTTGCTGGGTACACAGTGGCCCCTTTTTTCCATTTCATTTGATACACCAAGTTTTAAGTTGGCACAGAGCTGAATGTGGCTTTTCAGGGTTCTGATGCACCTAGCGCTCCCCTGCACCCGCGCATTGGGATTGCCTGCCAGGTGAGTATACACAGTGATTCATGGATTTCAAACATAATCTCAGGGTATATTTTCATGCTACATTCTGTATCTGTAGGATTGTACAATATTTTTACAAGATTATTGCCAGTATTTGTTTTTCGTGCTTGGCCAGTTTTTGTACAATATTTCAGTATTAGTATTTGAAAATCTTACAATTTTCGGCAGTGAAATTGGTTCAACTATCACAAAAAGTGTAAAATGCTTTTGGTGCAACAGTTATACTAAAATGCTATTTTTTAAATGATATTTAGAAGTTCCTAACCAGTGGTACCAGCAACAGAGTTGGCCCTATCAGCTAGTACTGGACAAGGCTGCAGACTGACCCCAACCTGTTCTGCATCTATACCTTACCCAAGCCTGACTTGCTCCATAAAAACAAAACAAAATTTACATGTATTTTGTGTGTTTTTTGTATGCACTTTGAATGGTAGTTTTTGTTTATCACAGTTGTAGGTGACTGACAACCCATACATACCACCCCAGACTTACTTGAGATAATCAGAAAATGGAAAGTGGTACTTTGTGAAAAAGGTTTGGGGCCTCTGGTCTGATTCATAGAAAGAATCAAGGCTTTGGACAGCTTTTTCTGCTCAGTATGCACATCAATGATTTAGTGCAAGGTCTAGCAATCACAACTTGTTACAGTTAGAGTTTGGCTTTTCTTTTCATCTCAACTGGGGTTCTCTTCCATTGTATTTTTTATTCAGGATATTCCTTATGAACTCTAACACCAAATTTGTCTATGTACTGTATCATCTACTGAAGATGAAGGTGCTTTTAAATAAATCAATAAATAATAAAAAACCAGGTATGAGAAGATTTCTTTGTCACATTTATCATGTGTATATATTGTAGGAGCATCTCTAACTATAAGAGATATGCTGTCAAATAATTTCTTCTGTTGAATAAAGCCCAAGAATAAAGCCAAGGCATATACAAATAAGTATACTAATAACTAAATCAAACAATACAGCCATCTATTTAAGTCAGGCACAACTACCCGCACTTTGCCAGTATTTATACTAAGACTAACATAAAAGGAGTTCATATGGTCTGATATTCTGTAGTTTGACTAATCCGACTAAACAAGACAGTGTTCATGCCCACAGAATCTGGTAACCCATCATATCTGAGAGCACTTCCTGGCACTCACCCAGTAAGGTAACCCAATATGTGGCAATCCAGGAAAGTAGTTTAGAGCGAGGGCTTCCCCAGACAACATTCACAGCTACCCTTACCTCTCATTGTGGTATGTTGCTGATGATAGGTCACGCATGAATGATGAAGTGATTCTCTGCAGGAAGAGCTGGTCTGGGATTGCACAGGCTCAGTTTCCTTGTGATGTTTGAAGTAGCCAGTATGATGGCACATGTAAAACATCCATTTATCCTTAGAGCAGGGTTCCTTTTGTGCAGGCAA
This sequence comes from Gastrophryne carolinensis, assembly GCA_027917425.1. Classification (NCBI taxonomy): domain Eukaryota; kingdom Metazoa; phylum Chordata; class Amphibia; order Anura; family Microhylidae; genus Gastrophryne; species Gastrophryne carolinensis. The sequence goes on from CM051234.1 coordinate 289,310,210, forward strand.
GTCCGGGATCCAGTTCTGACCAGGGTCCAGTTACTTAGATTGTTCCCAAACAATTAGTACTAAAATATTATATTTGAGGGCAGTACCATTAACAGTGTAACAAGCTGTTAAGTTTAGTATATAAAGAGAAATAAAAGCACACAGTGAACCTGCAAGCACCCTAAATAATTTGCAGCTCCAAGCACCTTGGAATCAGATGATTGTTTGTCAGTTCAGCATTTAACCGATGATCCTCCGTACATATGGCATAGATGGAACTGCGCTTTCCTTATGGCAATCCGGTTCCTAGTCTTCCTCCTTCTCTGATCTAATCTACAGCCAAACTAGTTCTTTCCACTTGCATGTGCCAATCCACATGACAAGGCCAACACGGCACGCCTCTCTGCCTCCCCTTTTCCTTTTTCAGGCAAGAGACTGCCCTCCTGAAAAGCAGCCAGCCATGCCTCCTATCAGCTGTTATACCAGTGTTACAGCATGCTGCCTGAGCACAACAAACGTCACGCAGTAACTCCTTCCCTGCTGCTGGCGTTTAGTGTAATGCCTCAATCCGAGATAGCTAGGCTTGTTTGTTTCAGCAGAGGCACTGTATAAATCAAATGCTCTTACAAATTACATAACTCTTGTGTTGCACGTTATACATTTAGTACAGTTCAAAAAAAATGCAAGAATGTGGCTTATTTCAACTGAAATGCCGATTATGTAAGTCAGGTGGACATATAATAATGATGATGTGCTTATATAACCAAAAGAGTTCATGCCCCGCTTTTAACCCATCCATGCAAATGTGCAACACACAACATATTCATACTCTAGTGAACACACTAAGTGGCAGTGAGTATACACATGCCCGGAGAAATGATCTGTCCTAGCCATGGTGCCCAGCGAGCAGTTGAGGTTAGGTGCCTTGCTCAAGAGCACTTCGGTCATTTCTCATGGTCGGGGATCGAACCTATTTTAACCCTTTTTCCACAAGGGCATATAGCCTTATTGCAAGCAGATTTGACAATTAAACTAGCATGGTTGGATGAGTAATTGTAATTTACTGATATAAATCAAGCTCAGACATTTTTCAAACAAAATGGTGGGTGTCCCCACACTCTTCCAATACTTACATGGTTATGGAGGTTTCCTTAAGTTAATTTATAGAGCAAAATGGAAGCCATGGTTATTATGTTTACAGATTCAAAAATAAAGAAATTGTAATAAACGTCAACTTATTAGGCAAGTACATTGCCATTACATGATATCAGTCAGAATTTGGCTCAAAAGCAGACATCCGAGGGGCTTCAGCAAGCTAGAGTGAGGACAGTAACTTACCAACTGACCAACAGCCTGGAACAGTTGGAAAAGAAAGGTAGCTGCCATATTGGATCTTCCTCTCCAGCATCTCACCAATCTCAGGATTCAACTGACATAACTGACAATGCACAGTATCAGGAGGCCCAACAGAACTTACTGTTTGCAGGTGGCCTGCAAATGCACAATTTTGTTTCGAAAATTTACTACAGCAGGAGTTAGATAAAGGTAAATTAATTTTTATGTGCAGCAATCTAAATTGCCCTGGGGAGGGATACATATGAGCACTATTTGTTGTGTTGGTCTGGTTTAAAGTGGACCAACACCCAGGGGGGATCGGCCCGGAAATCTATAAGATTCCCGGACCGATCAGATCCCTCCCCGCGGGGCATCCGAAATCGGGATGTCCCGCGGGGAGGAACCCCCCAGGAGGCCCACAATCCTCACCTCACCGGCGATCCAACGGCGCATGCGCGAGACGCGGCCGCGTCTCTCGCTTCCCTCTAGCAGGGCGCGCTCCCGCGCCGGTCGTTTTGTGAATGGCCGGCGCAGGCGCGCTCCCTGTTAGAGGGAAGCGAGAGACGCAGCCAATGACAGCGCTCTGGTATGCGCATCCAAGCGGCTTTGGACGCGCATACCAGAGCTGCTCTGAGCGCTGTCATTGGCCGGACGAGGTCACGTGGGAGCGGGGAGAGGTGAGTTTTTGCGGCGATCGGGGGGGTTTCAGACAGCGGGGCACCCCCGATCGGGGTGCCCCACCTAAGTGGACCAACACCCAGGATAGTCAAAATCCTGGGTGTTGGTCCACTTTAAAGATGAACATTGGAGGCCCTGGACTCTAAAAGACTTCCTAATTCCAGTCCTTGGGGCATCCCGAATTGGAATTCCCCCGCTGTCTGAAACCCTCATGGACCCCTGAAACACTCACTCTCTCCTGAAACCCTTGCCGTGCCTGTGCGCTCTGTCCGCCGACGGGGCCTCCAGCTCTGCCCCATTCCCTCCCCTAGCAAGCACCCCACTTCCCCCTGGAGTCCCGTGGGCCCACTGAACCCCCTCCACTGCCAACAAAACATGATTTTTTCTCCCTTTTCTTTCACACTATTAGATAGACACTGCCCCTCCCCTTCCATGGCTCCCTTGAGACGCGCAAATCTGGCGCATGCAACCATTCTGGAGCCCAGTATCCAGGCTATTCAAGAGGGCTTTGTGCAGAGGAATTGAAGACTTCCAACAAAAAAATGTAAACTTTAGAGACCAAAGTTTCTTTAGAGTGCAAGAGAGACACCAACAGAATTTAAACTTATTGGTCTGTAGTTTCCAGGTCCCCCCTTAAACTGTAGTTTCCAAGTTCCCCCTTAAACTCCTTTCTGAATATTGGCACCACATTTGCTAAGCACCAATCCCTCGGAACTGCCACCGGTATGCTTATCCCATGCATGTTTACTTTCACTTACTGTTGATTTTTCAACTACCTCTGCTGGAAGTTATTTATGTAAAATTATATTTTTTATATTTTCTATCGTTGATCCTGATCTTCCCTATGACTAGCTTCAGGATGGGCCCCCTTGTTCTGTCATTAAGTATTTTATTAAAAACACTTCCCTTCTGAACCTTATTCAATCCTTTCATATATTTAAAGGTCTCAATCAAGCCCCTTGTCTCCCTTCTTTCCTTTAGGCTGTACAAAAGTTCTTTAGTCTCTCCTGATAAGTTTTTAGTTTAAGTCCTTTTGTCCGTACAAATAGATTTGAAGGTAATGGCTATTGAGATGTTTAACTACTTGCTGGGGAAACCACCGCACCACGGAGATAGTCATTGATGGAATACATAGAATAGCAGGTCCTCCTGCTGGTGACCTGCAGGCTCCTAGAGAAGTGTTACGTAGAGTGCCCTTATTTACAGTCAATAAGAACATCCTCAGATGAGCGTGAGAGAGCAGTCCAGTCACCTGGAAAGGTACTCAGATTCTGATTCTCCCTGATGTCTCACGGAAGACCTTGAGGATGAGATGCACCCCCTGGCCAGTCCTAAACAAGCTTCGTGAGTTGGTAGCTACGTTCAAGTGGGGCCACCCTCTTCATCTCATCATCCGTAAAGAGAACTCTACTTTTATTCTTCGGAACACTATTGACCTACCCAATCTTTTTGAGTTTCCGCATGTGAAACCCTTCCCAGTTCCTGATTGGCTATCACTTGACCAACCCCCCTACATTGCCTCAGAGAGAACCTAATTGCCCACAACCAAGATTCCAACAAGGCAGCGGTTGTGCCCCCACAGGGGCAAATAAGCCCAGATGATATCCTTTTGATTGGTGTTTTTTTTTATATAGGTGACTGTCAGGCAAAATCTTAATGCCACGGTGGGGTGGTCTGGTCAGTGGATGCTAGGCAGACATCTACTTATGGAACTGTTGTTTTTACTTTTAGTCACTGATAGATGGGGGTCTCTTTTATGAGGGTCCTGTTTAATGATAAGACCTCCTGCTGGATGGGGTCTTCTGTGGGGGATGGAGCCATTCACTGTGGGATTGCTCCCACTTTGTTTACTTTTCTTTTGTTATCATTATTATGTTATATTACCAGCCCAAGACATCCCTGCTGAGGCCTCCCCAACCATGATGCTGGGGTTATAGCATTGGGAGCTGGGGTTCCTTGGCTTGCGGGTACAGTGGGGCTGGGTACAGGGGGCTGAGAGGGAGACTAAGGGGGCAGGCATTGAATGTAGGTGTTAAAAGCAGCAGCCCAAATGGCCCCAAAGCAATGCAGCCCACCAGGCATTGTCCTGGGTCTCCCTATGACCAGTCCACCCCTGGTTTTATGGTTATTATTATGTTATTGATATGTTGCCTCCACATCTATGGAGAGTTGTTTTGCACTTAAGTAGTTGTTGGACCATCAAGACAGGCTATCTACTTACAGGAATAGAGCTCTAAACTTGCCTGATGGGACAAAAAGTATTGTTCTCTCAGTAGGCACTGGGTCCAATGGGAAGCCCTCAAATGTGTCCTCAGGGGAATCTTAAACCAGATCTTCAGCATCACTCCCTGCAGCTTCTCCACTCTTCAAGCCCTCTGACTGTCTGCTCTCCCTTCCATCCTCCCTTACCTTAATCAATGTCCTCCTGGCTGGATGGATGGATGACAGTTCGGGGACAGTGGGCACATTCCAATAATTCCTTTCCTTGGGGGTGGCTGGAGCGCTGCTGATGTGCAAACTGTTTGGCTGCTTCCAAGCAGTGCTTGGGCTGTATTCATTCATACACAAGATGTGTGAATGATGTCACTCCCCGCATACTGGAATCAACCAGGTGGTGCTATGAGATGAAACGCTATGGAATGAGACACCTGACGGGGAATTAGGTAGATGGTGGAGGAGGCTGCAGCAGTGTGGGTGGCCCATCTATGTGCACTGGGGCCCCAATCTCAACTCCAGTGCCGCATGCAAAAAGGGGTTGTGGTATATCTTGTTTTTATTGTTTGTGTTTAGTGTAGAACTTAAAATGACAAACAGTACAAATATCTACATATCAACTAATAGAAATAATTAAAGAAATGAAAATCAGGGTTTACCATAAGGTCATCAACTCAATTGAGCCAATTTTTCCCTACAATTTATCTATAAACCCAAGGGAAGAAAGGCAACAGGAATAGCTTACATCCTTTCGCTAATAAATCAGAATTTCAAATTGTGATAACTTTTTCACCCACAATAGTTAGTATAATTTAGACATACAGATGTCTGGGGCCCGCTAGAAATGTTAATCTGCACATGCACATGAGTGCAGTGCACAGGCACCACATTATGCATGGAAGGCGCATGTGCAAAGGCCTTTAATTAGGAAGCCAAGGGGTCAAGATGTGCCTGAAAATCATTACAGGATCCTTTGTTCCTGATTGTATGACCATTGTTGGTTTGCTTGGATTATTGACTATGATTCTTTGCTGCCTGCACACAGCCTCTGCTACATCCCTGACCGTATTGCTGCCTGCCCACAACCCTTGGCTCACACCTGACCTCAGCCATCTAGCTCCAACCAGTTCACTGGAGCCAGGGAATCTCCTGTACATCTCTATTGCCTGGTAGCATGCCCTGGGGGCATCCCTGCAGCCCAGCCTATCCTTCCTTGCAAGAGGGGGCTCTAGGAAATTCAAGGTTTGCTCTTAGATTCCAAGCTGCTGTGTAAATTGTGGTTCTGAGGGGTAGTATTCTGTGGTGTGAACCTTGTTAGCAGTGAGACCCTAGTTCCTCACAGTCAAACGTGGGACCGCTGTGACAACAGTGTAGCAATCTCACCTGTCTGTGCTCCTACCACCATGGCCTTGCTCCAGAATCCTGCAGGTTGTTTGTGTGTTAGAGGATCTAACTAAATGTTGTATAGGGCTGTAACCTGGTGGGGATCAGTGATGCTTGTGCCCTTTTTAGGCATTCTGAGAATGCCTTTCGTTCTATGTGATTCCCCAGCTGCATTTTAGCATTTTGCCACTTATATCTTTAGAGGCATTCTGAACCAATGCCTTAATCATATCCTATTCTTTTCTGCATCCCTTGGGCCACATAAGGGAAGCATTTACTCAACTGACCTAATTCATGGGACTGTAATAAAGTAATATTAAAGGCAAAGGCAATTGTTACAATATTGCGGGGGTTGTTTAAGAAAGGATAGCGTCAGGTAGCGCCTGGTTAATGAGAGGTAGCGACAGATAGCGACTGGTCAATGCCGGACACGGCACGCAATTCCACATTTATCAAGCAGAATCTGTTTAGCGACTGGAATAGCGCCATGTCGCGTCTGATTCATCATTTTCACAGCCTCAGCGGACAGCCCCAGTGTTCAGCCTTGCACAGTGCCAGGTATGACCTCTCGCTACCTGTTGCTCTCCCATACATTTCAATGGACGATACTTTTCTACTCTTTAAACATTTTTTTTTTTTTCAAAAAAATCACAAATAATTTTTTGACCTCTTCTGGCATTGAAATAGCAGTCTTTTCATCATTTTTAAAATTTTTTCATTTTTTATATATTTCCTCAGAAATTACATTACAGGTCTGGCATTAACCCTTTTGTTGCCAAGCCCGTAACACCTACGTGCTGGCTTGGCTGGAAGTTAAGTGCCAATCACATAGGTGTTACGGGCTTGACACTTTCTTACCTTGGGGCCATCAGGGGCAGCAGAAGACATCCATTCCTGCTCAGCATTGTTGAAGAGACGTCAGAGGGTCATGTGGAGGTGACCCTTACCTCACCCCAGTCAGCCGATCATCGCTGGACCAATAGGAAGGGAGGCGCATGGCTGCTGTCATCAGCCGGCGCCTCCACTATATAAACAGCATGCAGTCTCCTGCTGCCCTCTTCGATCGCCGGATCTGAGGAAGGAGGGGTGTGTGGGGGGGTCACTGACTTGTTGAGGGGTGGGGGTGGTGAGTGGGTGGGTGGCCGTAGGATTTCTTGCATTTGTAGTGCGCCGCCGCCGCCGCCATCTGTGCGCCGCCGCCGCCATCTGTGCGCCGCCGCCGCCGCCATCTGTGCGCCGCCGCCGCCATCTGTGCGCCGCCGGGAGTGGGCCGTGTATGGGGGGGGCAGAGATCTGTGTGTGTGTGGGGGCAGAGATCTGTGTGTGTGTGTGGGGGCAGAGATCTGTGTCTGTGTGTGGGGGCAGAGATCTGTGTGTGTGTGTGTGTGGGGGCAGAGATCTGTGTGTGTGTGGGGGCAGAGATCTGTGTGTGTGTGGGGGCAGAGATCTGTGTGTGTGGGGGGGCAGAGATCTGTGTGTGTGTGGGGGCAGAGATCTGTGTGTGTGTGGGGGCAGAGATCTGTGTGTGTGTGTGTGTGTGGGGGCAGAGATCTGTGTGTGTGTGGGGGCAGAGATCTGTGTGTGTGTGGGGGCAGAGATCTGTGTGTGTGTGGGGGCAGAGATCTGTGTGTGTGTGGGGGCAGAGATCTGTGTGTGTGTGGGGGCAGAGATCTGTGTGTGTGTGTGCGTGCGGGCGGTCAGAGACCTGTGTGTGTGTGCGTGCGGGCGGTCAGAGATCTGTGTGTGTGTGCGTGCGGGCGGTCAGAGATCTGTGTGTGTGTGCGTGCGGGCGGTCAGAGATCTGTGTGTGGGTGCGTGCGGGCGGTCAGAGATCTGTGTGTGGGTGCGTGCCGGCGGTCAGAGATCTGTGTGTGTGTGCGTGCGGGCGGTCAGAGATCTGTGTGTGTGTGCGTGCGGGCGGTCAGAGATCTGTGTGTGGGTGCATGAGGGCGGTCAGAGATCTGTGTGTGGGTGCGTGCGGGCGGTCAGAGATCTGTGTGTGGGTGCGTGCGGGCGGTCAGAGATCTGTGTGTGGGTGCGTGCGGGCGGTCAGAGATCGGTAGGTGGGGGCGGGCGGTCAGAGATCTGTGTGTGGGTGCGTGCCGGCGGTCAGAGATCTGTGTGTGGGTGCGTGCGGGCGGTCAGAGATCTGTGTGTGGGTGCGTGCGGGTGGTCAGACATCGGTGGGTGTGGGCGGGCGGTCAGAGATCTGTGTGTGGGTGCGTGCGTGCGGTCAGAGATCTGTGTGTGGGTGCGTGCGGGCGGTCAGAGATCTGTGTGTGGGTGCGTGCCGGCGGTCAGAGATCTGTGTGTGGGTGCGTGCGGGCGGTCAGAGATCGGTGGGTGTGGGCGGGCGGTCAGAAATCTGTGTGTGGGTGCGTGCGTGCGGGCGGTCAGAGATCTGTGCGCCGCCGCCATCTGTGCGCCGCCGGGAGTGGGTGGGTGGCCGTAGGAATTCTTGCATTTGTAGTGCGCCGCCGTGTATGGGGGGGGCAGAGATCTGTGTGTGTGTGGGGGCAGAGATCTGTGTGTGTGTGTGGGAGCAGAGATCTGTGTGTGTGTGGGGGCAGAGATCTGTGTGTGTGTGTGTGGGGGGGGGGCAGAGATCTGTGTGTGTGTGTGGGGGCAGAGATCTGTGTGTGTGTGGGGGCAGAGATCTGTGTGTGTGTGTGGGGGCAGAGATCTGTGTGTGTGTGGGGGTAGAGATCTGTGTGTGTGTGGGGGCAGAGATCTGTGTGTGTGTGGGGGCAGAGATCTGTGTGTGTGGGGGCAGAGATCTGTGTGTGTGTGCGTGTGGGCGGTCAGAGATCTGTGTGTGTGTGCGTGCGGGCGGTCAGAGATCTGTGTGTGGGTGCGTGCGGGCGGTCAGAGATCTGTGTGTGGGTGCGTGCGGTCAGAGATCTGTGTGTGTGTGCGTGCGGGCGGTCAGAGATCTGTGTGTGTGTGCGTGCGGGCGGTCAGAGATCTGTGTGTGGGTGCGTGCGGGCGGTCAGAGATCTGTGTGTGGGTGCGTGCGGGCGGTCAGAGATCTGTATGTGGGTGCGTGCGGGCGGTCAGAGATCTGTGTGTGTGCGGGCGGTCAGAGATCGGTAGGTGGGGGCGGGCGGTCAGAGATCTGTGTGTGGGTGCGTGCGTGCGGGCGGTCAGAGATCTGTGTGTGGGTGCGTGCGGGTGGTCAGAGATCTGTGTGTGGGTGCGTGCGGTCAGAGATCTGTGTGTGGGTGCGTGCGGGCGGTCAGAGATCTGTGTGTGGGTGCGTGCCGGCGGTCAGAGATCTGTGTGTGGGTGCGTGCGGGCGGTCAGAGATCGGTGGGTGGGGGCGGGCGGTCAGAGATCTGTGTGTGGGTGCGTGCGTGCGGGCGGTCAGAGATCTGTGTGTGGGTGCGGGCGGTCAGAGATCTGTGTGTGGGTGCGGGCGGTCAGAGATCTGTGTGTGGGTGCGGGCGGTCAGAGATCTGTGTGTGGGTGCGTGCGTGCGGGTGGTCAGAGATCTGTGTGTGGGTGTGTGCGGGCGGTCAGAGATCTGTGTATGGGTGCGTGCCGGCGGTCAGAGATCTGTGTGTGGGTGCGTGCGGGCGGTCAGAGATCGGTGGGTGTGGGCGGGCGGTCAGAGATCTGTGTGTGGGTGCGTGCCGGCGGTCAGAGATCTGTGTGTGGGTGCGTGCGGGCGGTCAGAGATCGGTGGGTGTGGGCGGGCGGTCAGAGATCTGTGTGTGGGTGCGTGCGTGCGGGCGGTCAGAGATCTGTGTGTGGGTGCGTGCGGGCGGTCAGAGATCTGTGTGTGGGTGCGGGCGGTCAGCGATCTGTGTGTGGGTGCGGGCGGTCAGAGATCTGTGTGTTGGTGCGTGCGTGCGGGCGGTCAGAGATCTGTGTGTGGGTGCGTGCGGGCGGTCGGTCAGAGATCTGTGTGTGGGTGCGTGCCGGCGGTCAGAGATCTGTGTGTGGGTGCGTGCCGGCGGTCAGAGATCGGTGGGTGCGTGCGGGCGGTCAGAGATCTGTGTGTGGGTGCGTGCGGGCGGTCAGAGATCTGTGTGTGGGTGTGTGCTGGCGGTCAGAGATCTGTGTGTGGGTGCGTGCGGTCGGTCAGAGATCTGTGTGTGGGTGCGTGCGGGCGGTCAAAGATCTGTGTGTGGGTGCGTGCCGGCAGTCAGAGATCTGTGTGTGGGTGCGTGCGGGCGGTCAAAGATCTGTGTGTGGGTGCGTGCGGTCAGAGATCTGTGTGTGGGTGCTTGCGTGCGGGCGGTCAGAGATCTGTGTGTGGGTGCGTGCGGGCGGTCAAAGATCTGTGTGTGGGTGCGTGCGGTCAGAGATCTGTGTGTGGGTGCTTGCGTGCGGGCGGTCAGAGATCTGTGTGTGGGTGCGTGCGTGCGGGCGGTCAGAGATCTGTGTGTGGGTGCGTGCGGGTGGTCAGAGATCTGTGTGTGGGTGCGTGCGGGTGGTCAGAGATCTGTGTGTGGGTGCATGCGGGAGGTCAGAGATCTGTGTGTGGGTGCGTGCGGGCGGTCAGAGATCTGTGTGTGGGTGCGTGCAGGCGGTCAGAGATCTGTGTGTGGGTGCGTGCGTGCAGGCGGTCAGAGATCTGTGTGTGGGTGCGTGCGGGCGGTCAGAGATCTGTGTGTGGGTGCGTGCGGGCGGTCAGACATCTGGGTGCGGGCGGGCGGTCAGAGATCTGGGTGCGGGCGGGCGGTCAGAGATCTGGGTGCGTGCGGGCGGTCAGAGATCTGTTTGTGGGTGCGGGTGGTCAGAGATCTGTGTGTGGGTGCGGGCGGGCGGTCAGAGATCAGTGGGTGTGGGCGGGCGGTCAGAGATCGGTGGGTGTGTGTTTTTTGGCCGTCAGAGTGAATCCCCTCGATTGCCAGTAAAACTTACCTTGCGTGCGGGCGGTCAGAGATCTGTGTGTGGGTGCGTGCGGGCGGTCAAAGATCTGTGTGTGGGTGCGTGCGGTCAGAGATCTGTGTGTGGGTGCTTGCGTGCGGGCGGCATTTAAAATAAATGCCTACCTTCTGTATTAGTTACATCTTGCATGCAATCGCTATGTACTTACTAGGGAAATGGAGTCCGAAAAAGCGCTGCACCCGGGGCATGTGCAGCCGTTTCAGGTCCGACCAATGCTGCATAATCTGAGTGTGGGTGAAGGTGGTGTCCGTCTGTTGTTGGATTCTGGAAACTATCTCCAGGGCGATGGTCCGCTTCTCAAATTAGTTGGGCAGGTAGTCGTACCTGCACTCCAGCATCGTCTACAAAACACAAAATAAACATAGCATTTAGATTAAAGTGCCTACTAATATGTGTCACAAATCGATCATTTGACAAATTTCTAGCCTAATACAATCCTTGTAGCTGGCATAAGTGTGGCTTTGCACATGTTGGCCCGAACTTCGGTTTTGCAAGGAGTTTTAGACACTTTTAAAACAAAGCGTTTCTTCCTGTGCTTCCTTAACCCTTTAAGTGCCAGCCTACCTGGAGTTTTTGTCACACTCTGTTGCCAGACCATTTTGCACTATTTTGCGCTCCCCATGTTCAAATGTGATTTTTGAAGGGATTTCCAGGGATTTCCCAGGAAAATGATATATTGTTTTTTTCAGCAGAGTCTGGGCTTTAACATGAAATGTCTTGTTTGTCATTTGTTAGGTGTATTCTTAATATTTTTGGGTGAAATATGTGCAAAAAAAAAAAATTTTTACATATTGTAGTTTTTTTTGGAATAAAAAATGTAAGTTTGTCAATAAAATCTTATTGCGTGTGAAATCCCAATTTCTCCCGGTTACAGCGGTACCACATATGTATTGGTAGACACCCTTTCCTGCCCAGGAGACTCCCCCAAACTGAAACAGCGCTTTAGGAGATTTTTAGATAAAATACAACTATGCTATGCAATATGCGCACCTTGCGGTTTTTCCAGAAAAACAACCCTTTACATTTGAAATACCCCCAACTATATATTCTCTGGAAGTACACACCTCAGGCTTTCTAGGCGTACCAGGCTTGTGGATGTGACCATAGTTTTCTGGAAGTAATCCCTCAACGTAATCTTTGGTTGCAAAGAGTTTCCCTAAAAAAAGGATAAAAAAGCAGAATCAAAGCCACATTTTCCTAAAAAAACTATATACAAACAAGAAAAAACAAGTTTAATCTGAAAACGCAACATCCCCCGAACAGAACAACACCCAACATGCATAGGTTCTGTCAAGGGAAGAGTTGCCAAACACCCCAAAGTAAAGCATGCGCATAACGGTAATTTTACTTGAAAATTTCAGCTCTGCAGACAAAGTGCGCACCTTGCGATTTTTCAACCAAAACAACCCTTTACATTTGGAATATCCCCCATAAACCATATATTCCCTGAAAGTACACACGTTAAGCTTTTTAAGGGTACCCAGCTTGTTGTAGTGGGCTCATCTTTCTGGAATTAATTCCTCAAAGAATTCTTTGGTTGCGCAGGGTTTCCCTAAAAAATTTATAAAAAAGCTGAATAAAAAACACCTTTTCCTAAAATATAAATATGCAAACCAGAAAAAACAAGCTAAGTCTGAAAGCGCAAGGTCCCCCGAACAGAACAATACCCAACATGCATAGGTACTATTAACCCTTTTAATTGCCAGCCTACTTGAGATTTTGTCACCCTCTGTTGACAGGCCATTTTCCCCATTTTGCGTCATGTTTTGCAACATGTTTTGCGCCATTTTTGCTGTAACTTTCAGAAAAATTATATATATATTTTTTGCAGCAGAGTTTAGACTTTAACATGAAATGTCTTGTTTGTAATTTTTTTTTTTTTACAATATTATTAAGTGAAAAAAAAAATAAATAAATAAAAAAATTTTTTTAGAAAATTGACTCCTTTATTTTAAATAAAAAATGTATTTTATTAAGGAAAATCATATTGCATGTGAAAGCCCCATTTCTACCGATTAGAACGGTACCACATATTTATCGGTAGCCCCCAGTTCCTGCCCAGGAGACCCCCCTAACTGAAACAAGTATTTTAGAACATTCACAAAAAAAATACAAAAACCATCCACACTACAAAGGGTTAAATCGGGAAAAAAAATGACATAGGGTCCCCCCTCCCAGGGGAGGGAGACCCCATTTTTTTTTTGATTTTTAAGGGTTAAAAACCCTTAAAAATCAAAAATAAATTGACGTGGGGTCCCCCTTACCCAAAGTAACCAGCCCGGGACCAGCTATGGGGGCTTGTAGGCACAGAGTGGGGGGGCCAGCTTTTGTGGCCCCCCCACCCTGCAGCCTACGAGCCCACATAGCCCATGTGGGCCCGGGCTCTTCTGCCCCCCCCTGGCCTTTGGGGAGGCAGGTAATGGGGGTGCCGGGGGTTAATGGCAAGCCACCCGCTAGCGCAGGTGGCTTGCCATCCCCCCAGCCTTGTGAACTGGTATAGGGGTCATGGACCCCTTACCAGTTCACAAGGGGTTAAAAGTAAATAATGACACAGACACACATAAAGAAAAAAATATTTTATTAATTTTTATTTTTTTTTTACACTGTACTCACCTCCCATCCATCCTGGAGCACTCTGTCCCTCGGCGATCACTGGCTTCTGCTCACTTGCTAGAAGCCTTTTATAGCTGCTGGATGACAGATTACAAAGGGTTAATCAAAAAAAAAAATGACATAGGGTCCCCCCTCCCAGGGGGGGCGGACCCCATTTTTTTTTTATTTTTAAGGGTTAAAAACCCTTAAAAATCAAAAAAAAAATTGACGTGGGGTCCCCCTTACCCACAGTAACCAGCCCGGGACCAGCTATGGGGGCTTGTAGGCACAGAGTGGGGGGGCCAGCTTTTGTGGCCCCCCCACCCTGCAGCCTACGAGCCCACATAGCCCATGTGGGCCCGGGCTCTTCTGCCCCCCCCTGGCCTTTGGGGAGGCAGGTAATGGGGGTGCCAGGGGTTAATGGCAAGCCACCCGCTAGCGCAGGTGGCTTGCCATCCCCCCAGCCTTGTGAACTGGTATAGGGGTCATGGACCCCTTACCAGTTCACAAGGGGTTAATAGTAAAAAAATGACACACACACAGAGAAAAAAAAATCTTTATTTTTCTTTTTTTACACCATACTCACCTCCGATCCGACGTCCCTCGCCGCTGTCCCGCGCCGATCACCTCACTGACAGATGCCGGTGGTGATCGGCGCAGGGCGGGTGACAGGTGAGGGGGCTCCGATCGGAGCCTCCTCACCTGACATCCGCCCTGCTCCGATCACCACCGGCATCTGACAGATGCCGGAGCTCGGAGGGGGTATAGGAGGAGCGGGATGACGTCATCCCGCTCCTCCCACAATGGGCGGGGCTAAGCGGCGGCGGCCATCGCCGCCATTACAAGAGGTGAGGACCCGGAAGAGGGTCCTCACCTGAAGACTGCGCAGCCCAGGGGGGGGATCGGACCCCCCCCTGGTGAAGAGGAGACCCGGACAGAAGGCTCGGGCGCGGAGGTGAGTAAATGACAGTTTTATTATTTTTTTTTTTTACAGCGGCGATCAGCGCTGGAAACGGGGGGGGGGCGGCTGGTTTCGGGCCCCCCCTGAAGACGGAGGACGACGGGGGGGCGATCGGATGCCCCCCCAAGGAAGAGGGGACCCCAGGCTTCACAGGGATACCGGAGGTAAGTGATTTTTTTTTTCTATTTTTTAACTGTTTGGGGGAAATGCCAGGCACGTAGTTTCTACGTGCTTGGCACTTAACGGTAGGAGAAGCAACCACGTAGAAACTACGTGCTTGCCATTTAAAGGGTTAAGGAGTAGACATGCATTTAGATGGCAAATCAAAGGCATTAAAAGACACTTACAAGCATGATGATCTCTTCTTGTTGGCGGGTGAAGATTGTGGGTGCCATCTTTCCTCTTGTCTGCAGCAGATAAGTTATGCCTCAGCGGTTTCCGGGTTTTGCACGGCCGGACGAACGGCTGCACGCACGCGTACACGAGCGCGTAAGCGTCAGACCCCGGCAATCTAATTTAAAGGGTCTGGGACACACAGCTCATTCTCTTTCGGAGTCTCAACATTATGGCACCCAAAAAGAATATGCCCAAAGCAGCAAAGGACGCCAGCAGCAGCAGCAGCAGCAAACAGCCATGAAAGTGGCAGGAGCCTTCTGCAGGGCCAACAACTCGCTCCCAGATGCCCAAAAGTAAGCTGCAGGCAACCTGCAGTGCTCAACCAAAGCCTACTAAAACAACCAGGCAAAAAAAGGAGCCAGCGGGCAAGAGGAAGCCACAGGCCAGCAAGGCAACAACAACGGGCGCCAAAAAAGGTACCAAGAGGGTGCGAAGCCCCAGCCCCCCCAGGTCCCCATCACCCCACTCACGTGTCTCCCAAGCCAAGGCTAAAAAAAGAACACACCGGGAAAGAAGCCCCAGCAGCTCTAGCTCGCCATCACCACCCCCTGCATGTGTTGAAAAATATTGCAAGAGCCAAAGGCATCTCCAAAGAAGGCCAAGAAGCACCAGCAGCCCGAGCTCGGAATCACCACCACCCACATGTGGCCACAAATCTCATGGCAAGAGGGCAAAGCACCGCCCAAGAAGCCCAAGGACGCCATCCCCACCCGTACGGGTCTCCAAATCCTCGGGCAAGAGGGCAAGGCACCGGCAAAGAAGCCAAAGCTCTGGCTCACCCCTGGACCAGCCTACTACCTCCAAGGGGCATGGGTCTTCTAAGGGCCCACAGAGGCACAGGGCCCCAAGCCCGACTTCTTCAAGCACACCCTCTCCTCCTCGGCCACATTCTCCAACGGCACAGGTGGCAAGGCACTCACCATATGCCACATCTACACCTGCTACTTCAGTGGCCACCCAGACATGAACACCCAGTCCCTTTCCTAGTCCTGCTCTATCTCCAGCCAGCCAGCAGTCATTAATTTCACCCAAACACAGCCAGGCCAGAATGTCCCCCGATTTGCCTGCAAACAATGAGGAGCCACAACATCAAGCAACAGGGTGCACATTGCGCAGAGACCACTTGAGTGGCAGGTTTGGGGAGGCCCAAACTCTGGCATTGGCTAGTGGGCATTATGATGAGCTATATGGGGGCAGATCAAAAGCTACCAGCAAACAGCGCAAAGCAGAAATGTTGGAGGAGCTCACTAGACAGGTCAATGCAGCGGGGGAAGAGCTAAAAGATGTGGAGCAGATTCAAAGGAAAATATCGGACCTCAAGTATTCAGCACGGAAGAAAGAAAATAAACGGCGTCATTACAGGTACATATATACTTTGTGGATTTGTCTTCTTCTTGTATTGTCACCATTTTGCTAAATGTGTCAAACCATCTTTTTTAGCTTACAAACTGGCGGAGGCTTCCCCACTAAACTGCAATTTACCCAGGCTGAGGAGATGGTGCTGGGCCTGCTACATCCCGTGGCCTTAGAGGGACACTCGGCCCGACAGAACACGGACATCCCGACTATTCCTGCAGGTTAGTAATGTTAGTGTGTATGTGAAATGTGAGCTACATGTAAAATGAGGCTCCAAGGCATATATTAACACATGCCCCTAGGGTGTGCCTTGTAGTGGAGGTAACAATTTGACCAGGGTGTGTCATGTGTGTAGCCTGATCATTTGCTAATTTGCTTGCCCATACATGACCTTTGCGAGTCTTTCGGAACAGTATTAAAGTATTGAGATTAGCAAAGGATTGCCTGTTATGTGTTTCTAGTCAATCACATCCAAACACTTACATCTTTATCTGTAGCCCACTTGGGTTGGAGCTGTGCTTTGGTCTGAAAGACTTGATCTGGGGTGATTGAAAGGTTTACCTAGAAAGAATGGCAACCAGCATAATCTTAGGGTAAATGCTATTTGCAAGCTGAGTGTGGTCCCCTAATGGGCTTTTAGGCATGTGTGAAGCCTCACAACAGCCAGTACATGCATGTTTTGTTGGGTTAAGGTGACCACTGTGTATGTACTTGGTGACTAATACATCTAACAGATAATGGCATTCATAGTGAAGGTCAACTTGTCCCATTGGGAGGAGTTGTCATTCATGCTTGCCCACGGGTTTTAGTGAAGCATATGTATTCTTACACATCAGCAATGCATAGTTGTTTGTTTACATGCCTATTTTTTAACAATGCAGACCAGCATCATCCCTCAGCTAGTGGGGAAGCCTCAGCCAGTTTGTCCATGCCGTCAACTTCCGTGCTGCCTCGGACCCAGGATCCGATATATATACGGTAAGTGTCTTTTTCTGATTTTGCTTATGCATGTGACTTGCCATGTTTCTTATTTCGGAATTATATATGTATTGCCCAAACTAAACCCACACACTGATGGAGGAAAACCAGGAGCTGGAGAAGGATGGAACCTTCATGGGACCTTCTGTACAGCCCCCCCCGGGACAGAATCTGCAACTGTCCCAACATGTTTCTCCCACAAATCCTCAGCAGCAAAGTGAAGATGGCTGCATGCTGCCAGCCCATTGTGGGCAGCATGCAGAGACTGAGCCGACAGTCCCCAGTGTTAGCTCTGCTGCTGAGGATTTGCCAAGCAGACCTGTGGCTGTTGGTGGACCTAGAGGCCCATCATCTGCACGCCCCACAACCTGGGAAATTGGGAGGCGTAGTCAGCTACATCGCCCAGTTTCCCAGGGGAGGGAGTCAGCATGGCACCATGAGAGGCGTTTATTTCGCCTACAAAATCAAAGAAACCACGAGCATCTTCATGGGCAATTAGAGACCTTAAATAATATGTTAAACTCCATGCTGACTGAATTTAGGTCCAACAACAGCCACATGGCCACCTTATCCACAAATTTCACAGCCATGCTTGAGGAAGTTCGAAATAGCAACAGCCACATGGCCACCTTAACTACCAATTTCAGTGCCATGCTGGCTGAATTTCGAACTACCAATAGAAACATGTTGGAACAGTTGCAGATTCTGAATGCCGCACAGGCCCAGGCGAGGGCCCACCTCCAAGGCCCACAACCTGGGTTTTATGGGCATCCACCATTTTAAGGCCTATTTGGCCTGTATCTGCTATCATTGCTCTACATCCCCACTGTATTGACCTGTCTGGTGAGCCCTACCAATATACCCTTTTGGTATGGCTTTGCTTGTATGCTTTGGATTTGCGCCCATATAGCTCATTAGAGTGCTGAGGTAGCCCACTAGGCAATGCCGGAGGTGAAGCCTCACTGAACCTGCCACTCAAGCTGTTGCGCTGCAGGCTTGGGCCTAATTACATTGGTTCTGGCTCCTCCTGTTTGTAGGCATGATTGAGGGACATTCTGGCCTGGCAAACTACTACCTTGACCCCTGGCTGAGATTGAACTGGACTTGGATTGGGACTGGGGGTTCTTGTTTTGGGTGGGCCACTGAGTAACAGGTGTAGATGTGGCATAGGTATGGCTGCTTTCCACCTGTGCCTGTCGCAAATGTGACCAAGCAAGAGAGGATGTGTCTGTGGCCCTATTTGTTGGCTCAAAAATCTGGACATGCCAATGCTTGTCACATATGTGTGTGTATTTAATTTGTGATGTAAACTTTGGCCTGAAGTGCATTACTTTTTAACTCCTGCCTGTGGCCAATTGCTATGTGGCATGATGACAAATGACATTTGTTGTTTTACCATGTATTTACATGAACTATGGGAGTGACAATCAACTCCAATGTTTGCTTTGAAAATAAACCAAAATAATTTTGACTTGACCTGTTGTTGACTAAGTTGATTCCTTAATGTATTATTGGGATAATGATTACTTAACGTTTGCACAAACAAATTGGGCCCAAAAAAAGCCATGAGTTTAAAATACAAACACAAAGCCAAAAGAAATTAAATAACAATCAATAAAGGGACAAAACAAACACAGGCACAACAAATTAAGAAAAAATGTGTGGAAATCAAATTTGAACGAATGGCTTGCCCAGCCGCACTAGCTGTGCCATAGTAGTGGTCCTCTGGGTCATCGCTGGGTGGAGAGGGGGGCAAATCCATATACCGGGGGACACGCTGCATGATGGCATAATTATGCAACACAGCACACGCCATAATTATATCAATGACCTTCTTGCGGTCATACTGTAGTGCCCCCCCGGTATGGCCCAAGCATCTAAAGCGTGTTTTAAATAGGCCAAACGCCCTCTCCACCACGGCCCTGGTCTTCCGGTGTGCCCGATTGTATGCATCCTGTGCGGCATTCTGGGGCCGAAGGACAGGCGTCAGCAGGCAGGGAAGCAGTGGATAGCCTGAATCACCTGAAAAAAATTAAAAAGAATAGCATCAATTACACATTACTCCCTAAATTGAATGCAAAAAACGGTCCAACATGACTAAGAGCCTATGTTACATTTGAGCAACACCCTGAGCATACAGATTGCGCAGCCAAAAAATAAGCCTAACAACATCTAATGGATGTTGGGACAATTTAAAAATCAAAGATGGTGGATGATGGCCAATCAGGCAGACTGCTAACAGGTATTGGTTTAGGCGTGCACTCCCAAATATGCACGTGCGCACTGCTAAGTGCGTATGCTCACACTCCAAATGATGCGCACTTCCAAAATGCCACTCCCAAATTGGATGCACGCACATGTGTGCACTCCCAAAAGCAGTCATCTAAGTTGGTGGGCAGGTATGTAGCTGGGTACGTGGGCAGGTAGGTGAGTGGATGGGAAGGCAGGAGGGAATATAGGTAGCTTGTTCAGTGGGCAGGTAGATAGGTGGCTTGCTAGCTGGGTAGGTAAGTGGATGGCTGGATAGGTAGAAGCACCAGTAGATAGCCTGGATCAGTGGGAAGGTAGCTGGGTAGGTAGGTGGCCTGGGTTGGTGGCTTGATAGGTAGGTGGATTGGTAGGCAGAGAGTCATGAACACTTGTGCCAGGGACTGGCGGACTGAAACAGCTGAGATATAAAGCCCCTGCCCAACCCACAACTCTCGCTCCTGCTTCCAGACCCACACTTCAACTGGGGGACACACTGCATCTACCTCTAATGGGAGTTTCCCAACCCGGGGTACCGCTTTCCAACTTCCGCTACAGCCTCGGGGAGATACCCTGCGTCTTCCTGGCCTGCAGCTCCAGCTCCAGGGGTGGGGGGAGGCACTGCACTCTTCTCCGTTCTGCCAGTCCTGGCCCGGTTTCTGGGGGAGGAGCCCATTCCCCTGGGTGGCACTGGGCAGGGTCAAGAGATGCTTGAATGGGGCTCTGAGATCTTCATTCAAGACATAAATTGGGGGACGTGGTTCAATTACAGTGCCTGAGCTGGTATTGGTGGACAGCACCATTTTTTACATTTTGTAATGGACCTGGGTGTTTACTTTGCCCATGACCTAAATGGGATCACTTATTAAATTCCATAATCCAACCACCACAATTTTTGTTAAAGGTGAACAGACCTGCAGACAGTTAGCACTGCAGGAGCTGTACAACCAGATAAATCATGTCTGCAACCTTTAACCCTTTAATTGCCAGCCTACATGGAGATTTCGTCACCCTCTTTTGCCAGAACGTTTTTCAATATTTTGTGCTGTACATGTTCAATTGGGATTTCTCAGGAAAATTATATATTGTTTTTTTCAGCAGAGCATTCAGACGAAATGTCTCGATTGGCCTTGTTTTAGTGTATTCTCAATATTTTTGGGTGAAAAATGTGCAATAAAATCGAATACTTCTACTAGTATTTTTTTGTGTGTAAAAGCCCCATACCTTCCGGCTACAATGGTACCACATCTGGCGGTACAGTGCTCTAGGATATATTCAGAAAAAATACAACTGCTATGCGCACCTTGCAATTTTTCACAAAAAACAACTCTTTACAAAATATTTTCTGAATAGCTATGTGGAAAGACAGAGATTTGGTTGCATATATCTGCAGATACATGTGGAAGCCACACTGCCCCGGCAAGGCACTCTGTGTTTAGTGTGGTCCCTACTCTTAATTCTGAGTCCCCAAAGTTGGGACTGGGCGGTAAATTAGTTCCCAGGCCCTGAATAATAATAATAATAATTTTGTATAAATAATAGTGATTGAGCTGCTCCCACCCCCCTTTATTCATTTGAATTGCCATGAGCACAAGCAGGGAGGAATTCAGTCAAAATGGATTTCTCCCTGTGAAGTGTTCTAAAGGGAGGCTGGCTGCTTCCCAGGTGAGTAGCTCTCAGATATTTGTCTGCATTGCATGTCCCAACTTTGGGGACTCAGAATTAAGAGTAGGGACCACACTAAACACAGAGTGCCTTGCCGGGGCAGTGTGGCTTCCACATGTATCTGCAGATATATGCAACCAAATCTCTGTCTTTCCACATAGCTAGACATGTTTGTTGCTTGATATTTAGTTGATGAGAGGGTTAAACTGGGCGGTAAATTAGTTCCCAGGCCCTGAATAATAATAATAATTTTGTATAAATAATAGTGATTGAGCTGCTCCCACCTCCCTTTATTCACTACACAATTAACCCTTTAAGTGCCAGCCTACCTGGAGTTTTTGTCACCCTTTGTTGCTAGACCATTTTGCACTATTTTGCGCTCCCCATGTTCAAATGTGATTTTTGAAGGGATTTCCCAGGAAAATTATATATTGTTTTTTTCAGCATAGTCTGGGCTTTAACATGAAATGCCTTGTTTGTCATTTTTTAGGTGTATTCGTAATATTTTTGGGTGAAATATGTGAAAAAAAATTAAAAAAACATTTTTTACAATTTGTAGTGTTTTTTTTTTTGTAATAAAAAATGTAAGTTTGTCAAAAAAATCTTATTGCGTGTGAAATCCCAATTTCTCTCGGTTACAGCAGTACCACATATGTATAGGTAGACACCCTTTCCTGCCCAGGAGACTCCCCCAAACAAACAGAGCTTTAGGGGATTTTCAGATAAAATACAACTGCGATATGCGCTATGCGCACATTGCAGTTTTTCCAGAAAAACAACCCTTTACATTTGAAATATTCCAACAAACTATATATTCTCTGGAAGTACACACCTCAAGCTTTCTAGGTGTACCAGGCTTGTTGATGTGGCCACAGTTTTCTGGAAGTAATCCCTCAATGTAATCTTTGGTTGCAAAGAGTTTCCCAAAAAATAGGATAAAAAAGCTGAACCAAAGCCACAGTTTCCTAAAAAAACTATATACAAACAAAAAAAGCAAGGTCCCCCGAACAGAACGATACCCAACATGCATAGCTACTGTCAAGGGAAGAGTTGCCAAACACCCCAAAGTAAAGCATGTGCGTAACGGCAATTTTACTTGAAAATTTCAGCTCTGCAGACAAAGTGCGCACCTTGCGATTTTTCAACCAAAACAACCCTTTACATTTGGAATATCCCCCATAAACCATATATTCCCTGACAGTACACATGTTTAGCTTTCTAAGCTAACCCAGCTTGTTGTAGTGGGCTCATCTTTCTGGAATTAATCCCTCAAAGAATTCTTTAGTTGCGCAGGGTTTCCCTAAAAAATGTATAAAAAAGCTGAATAAAAAACACCTTTTCCTAAAATATAAATATGCAAACAAGAAAAAACAAGCTAAGTCTGAAAGCGCAAGGTCCCCCGAACAGAACAATATCCAACATGCATAGCTAATTTTAACCCTTTTAATTGCCAGCCTACTTGAGATTTTGTCACCCTCTGTTGACAGGTCATTTTTCCCCATTTTGCGCCATTTTTGCTGGAATTTTCAGGAAAATTATATATATATTTTTTTGCAGCAGAGTTTAGGCTTTAACATGAAATGTCTTGTTCGCAAATTTAAATCTGCTTTTTACAATATTATTATTAAGTAAAAAATAAATAAATACAATTTTTTTTAGAAAATCCTTTATTTTAAATAAAAAAATGTATTTTATTAAAGAAAACCATATTGCATGAGAAAGCCCCCATTTCTAACAATTAGAACGGTACCACATATTTATCGGTAGCCCCCCGTTCCTGCCCAGGAGACCCACCAAACTGAAACAAGTACTTTATAACATTTACAATTAAAAACCCTTAAAAATCCCCCCAAAAATGACATGGTGTCCCCCTTACCCGAAGTAACCAGCCCGGGACCAGCTATGCAGGGCTTGTAGGAACAGGGCGCAGGGGGTAGCTTTTGTGGCTCCTGGCCCTGCAGGCTACAAGCCCGCATAGCCCATGGTCACGGGCTCTTCTGCCCCCCCCCTGGACTTTGGGGAGGCAGGTAATGGGGGTACCGGGGGTTAATGGCAGGTCACCCGCTAGCCGCAGGTGACTTGCCATCCCACAGCCTTGTGAACTGGTATAAGGGGTCTCATGGACCCCTTACCAGTTCACAAGGGGTTAAATGTAAAAAAAAAGACAGAGACACAAAGAGAAAACAATGATCTTTTTTTTTTTTTTTTACTTTACTCACCTGTGTCCCGATCTCCGATGACAGCTGACAGTCTGCTCGGGTGTTTGGAGAAGAGAGCCTGGGGAGGGGGGGGGCTATCACAGCCCTCTCCCCCTCCCCACCTCTCTCCTCCAAGCACCTGAGCAGACTGATTCTCAGTCTCGGGTGCCGGTCTTAAGAGGCCGGCTGCTGGTGACATCACAGGGATGTCACCCGGGCCCCGGCCCCAGTGAAGAGGAGACCCGACGAGGGCGGCGAGGCAACAGGTAAGTAAATGGCATTTTAAATTTTTTTTTTTTGCAGTTAGCAGCTGCTGTTGCCGAAGCGGGGGGGGGGGGGCGCTATTCCGGGGGCTCTCCTGGAGCCATCCGAGCCCCCACCAAATTGAAGAGGAGACCCGTACGGATCCAACGAGGGTGGAGTAGAGGCTGCTACGTGAGTCTCACGTAGCTGGCACTAGAAGGGTTAAAATCCCTTAAAGTGGACCATCACCTCCCTCCCCGCGGGACATCCGAGATCGGGATGTCCCGCGGGGTGAAACCCCCCCAAAACCCCTTACCTTAGCCGTCTGTGAATGGCGGGCGCGGGCGCGCGCGCGTCAAGAGGGACGCGGCGGCGGAGGAGCCGCGGACAAGCGGCTGTCAAATCCCTTGTCCGTCGGCGCTGGGAGCGGGGAGAGGTGAGTTTTTAGGGTGATCGGGTGGGTTTCACACAGCGGGGCACCCCGATCGGGGGTGCCCCACCGAAGTGGACCAAGACCCAGGATAGTCAAAATCCTGGGTGTTGGTCCACTTTAAAAAACACATAATGAGACAATACATATAAGACAAACCAACATGGAAGTGTGTAGGCAATGGGGAGAGCACTGGCATGCACAAATATCAATCAGCATCTATATTTAACCCTTTAACCGCCAGCCTACCTTGAGATTTTGTCACCCTTTGTTGCCAGACCATTTTGCACTATTTTGCGCTCCCCTTGTTCAACTGTGATTTTTGAAGGGATTTCCAGGGATTTCCCAGAAAAGTGATATATTGTTTTTTTTCAGCAGAGTCTAAGCTTTAACATGAAATGTCTTGTTTGTCATTTTTTAGGTGTATTCTCAATATTTTTGGATGAAATATGTGCAAAAAAAACCCCAAAAAACAATTTTTTACAATTTGTAGTGTTTTTTGTAATAAAAAATGTAAGTTTGTCAATAAAATCTTATTGCACGTGAAACCCCAATTTCTCCCGGTTACAGTGATACCACATATGTATAGGTAGACACCCTTTCCTGCCCAGGAGACTCCCCCAAACTGAAACAACTCTTTAGGAGATTTTCAGATAAAATACAACTATGCTACGTGCTAAGCGCACCTTGCAGTTTTTCAAGAAAAACAACCCTTTACATTTGAAATACCCCCAACAAACTATATATTCTCTGGAAGTACACACCTCAGGCTTTCTAGGCGTACCAGGCTTGTTGACATGGGTGCAGTTTTCTGGAAGTAATCCCTCAATATATTCTTTGGTTGCACAGGGTTTCTCTAAAAAAGTATAAAAAAGCAGAATCAAAACCACATTTTCCTAAAAAAACCTATATGCAAACAAGAAAAAAACTGAAAATCTGAAAAAGCAACATGCCCCGAACAGAACAATACCCAGCATGCATAGCTACTGTCAAGGGAAGAGTTGCCAAACACACCAAAGTAAAGCATGTGCGTAACGGTAATTTTACTTCAAAATTTCAGCTCTGCATACAAAGTGCGCACCTTGTGCTTTTTCTACCAAAACAACCCTTTACATTTAGAATATCCCCCATAAACCATATATTCCCTGAAAGTACACATTTTAAGCTTTCTAAGTGT
This sequence comes from Gastrophryne carolinensis, assembly GCA_027917425.1. NCBI lineage: Eukaryota > Metazoa > Chordata > Amphibia > Anura > Microhylidae > Gastrophryne > Gastrophryne carolinensis. The sequence continues at coordinate 289,334,938 of CM051234.1, forward strand.
ACCCAGCTTGTTGTCGTGGGCTCATCTTTCTGGAAGTAATCCCTTGAAGAATTCTTAGGTTGCACAGGGTTTCACAAAAAAAATTATAAAAAAGCAGAATAAAAAACACCTTTTCCTAAAATATCAATATGCAAATAAGAAAAAACAAGCTAAATCTGAAAGCGCAAGGTCCCCCGAGCAGAACAATACCCAACATGCATAGGTACTATTAACCCTTTTAATTGCCAGCCTACTTGAACTTTTGTCGCCCTCAGTTGGTCATTTTTCCCCATTTTGCGGCATGTTTAACCGTGATTTTTGTCGGAATTTCTTGGAAAATATATATATATTTTTTTGCAGCAGAATTTAGGCTTTAACATTAAATGTCTTGTTTGTAATTTTTCTACTGTTTTTTAAATATTTTTGCGTAAAAAAAAAACAAAAAAATAAATAAAATAATATATATATATATATATATATATATATACAATTGTCTCCTTTATTTTAAATAAAACATTTTTTAGTAATAAAAACCATATTGCATGTGATAGCCCCATTTCTCCCGATTACAACGGTACCACATATGTATCAATAGCCCCTCATTCTTGCCCAGGAGACCCCCCAAACTGAAAAGAGCATTTTATAACATTTACAAATAAAATACTACTATCCACACTATAAACATAAGGGGTTAATTTAAAATTACATAGGGACCCCCTCCCGGGGGGGGGGGACCCCAATTTTTTTTGAGAATTTTTGGCTAAGCCTAACCCCAAAAATTAAAAAAATAGTGGGCCCCCCTGGGAGGGGGTCCCTATGTCATTTTCTTTTTAATTTTAATTCTTTAAAATTTTAATTTTTTTTAATTTTTTCTTTTTAATCCCAGGGGGTGGGGGGACCCCATTTTTGGGGGGAATTCTAAGGGTTAGGGTTAGCCTAACCCTAACCCGTAAAGTGGACCAACACCCAGGATTTTCACTATCCTGGGTTTTGATCCACTTCCGCGGGGGTGCCCCGCTGCGTAAAACCCCCGAGAAAGGTATAAAAAACTCACCTCAGCCCGCTCCTACGGCGCATGCGCGAGCGCTCGTCCAATCAGAGCGCTCAGAGCCGCTGTGGTATGCAAGGACAAGGGACGGACAACCACAGCGGCTCTGAGCGCGCTGGCAGCCGCATCTCGCGCTTCCCTCTAACAGGGAGCGTGCCCGCATCGGCGATTCACAAACGACCGGAACGTGTGCGCGCCCTGATAGAGAGAAGCGCGAGATGCGGCCCGCGCATGCACCGTTGGAACAGGGATAAGGTAAGGCGATTGGGGCGTCCTGGGGGTTTCACACAGTGGGGCATCCCGATTTCGGATGCCCCGCAGGGAGGGATCTGATCCGGGCCGATCAGCCTGGGTGTTGGTCCACTTAAAAAAAAAAAAAAAAAGTAGGGGGGGGACCCCATTTTTGGGGGGAATTTTAAGGGTTAGGGTTAGGCTAACCCTAACCGTTAAACATTTTTTTAAAAATCACGTAGGGACCCTCATTTTTTTTTGGAATTTTAAGGGTTAGGGTTAGCCTAACCCTAACCCTTAAAATTAAAAAAAAAATGACGTAGGGTCCCCCCTACCCGTCATAACCAGCCCGGGACCAGCTATGGGAGCTTGTAGGCACAGAGTGGGGGGGCCACCCAGCCTACGAGCCCACATAGTCTATGTGGGCCCGGGCTCTTCTGCCCCCCCCTGGGCTTTGGGGAGGCAGGTAATTGGGGGTGCAGGGGTTAATGGCAAGTCACCCGCTAGGGCAGGTGACTTGCCAGACCCCAGCCTTGTGAACTGGTACAGGGGTCTCATGGACCCCTTACCAGTTCACAAAGGGTTAACAGAAAAAAAAAACACGGACACAAAATTTTTATTTATTAAAAAAAAAAAAAAAAAAATTTACTCTTTACTCACCTTCGATCGTCAGCTCCTGCGTCCCTTGCTGATCTGCCCCAAAGGGGCGGGGCTTAGCGGGAACGACGGCACGGACTGACGTCATTAGCCCCGCCCCCAAAAGGGCGGCCGCCATCGGAACAGGAGAGGGGAGAGAGCCTTTTTTTTATTTTACAGGAAAAGCCGGAGGCAGCTGAAATGGGGGGGGGGGGCACCCTATTCCGGGCCCTCCCCTGCAGCCAGAGGAGGTCCGGTGAACGATCGGAGACCACCATTTTGAAGAGGAGACCCGGCTGAATCAAACGAGGGGTCAGGTAAGTGCCTTTTTTAAAAACTTTTTTTACTATTAGTGGGGAAAGTCAGGCACGTAAAATTTACGTGGCTGGCAGTTAACTGCAGGAGAGGCAGCCACGTAAATTTTACGTGGCTGGCGTTTAAAGGGTTAAAACACATAAACACAAGTGATCTAATCAGTGCAAATAACAATGTGCAAATCCTACCTATGATCCGGATCCTATATCAAATAACTATAAAGTGCAAAGTGCAACCAATCAATAGATACAAATACAATATATAATCACAAATAGAACCTACATAATTACCCAATATCTGAATGCCCTAGAAGAAATATAAAAATAAAATAAAAAAAAAATAAAATAGAAATATAAAAGGGTTTTCAACCAAGTATTAGAAATTAACAATTTAGTTACAATTATTTAATTTTTCCAATTACCTTTGAGCCCCTGAAATGAAGAGATTTGGCTTGATGCAGAGCCTCCCCGTTCACTTTTGGGCTTTGATCGGGTCAGGAAAGGGTGCTACGTTGATTTTAGTGTGCGTTTATGCGCTCAGGTGTGCGCTCAGCCGCCTTTCCGATTGTCGGCTCGCACGAGGCTGTTTCCCGGCAAAACGGACGCCTCGTTCATTGTTCCGTTTTGTTCAGTGATGCAGAGCCTTGTTTTCCGATTGAAATCACCCTAATGAAACGGGGCTGCCGAGCCTTCACTTACGGCAAGTCAGAGCAGCCGTATTTGCACTCGGGCAATAATATGCAGTCCTCTGTTGGAGCACATCAGCGGCGCCAGCTCTGCGGTCTTGTCCTGCTGAGTATGGCAGAAACCAGGCTGCACCTATTTGAGCTCACCCGCCTTACTGGGTATGTGTATGAAACTTGTATTGGTTGCCCACCCTGTCTGACTTTGTTTTTTCCCTTAACACACTATTTGGTAATTTTTTTGTTAGTATATTTTTAGCCTAATTTTTTAACTTTAAATTATATGGGTTAAGTGATCGAACCCTATTGCATCATGTTCTTGCCCTCTTATGTAAGTAGTATTCCCCAGACTTTTTTAATGAGTGTACAGGTTGGATGTGCATGTAGGCTCATTACAAATGTCCTTTACTCCAACCCTACCCCGCTCACCTATTTGTCCCTCTTTTCTATTGTTGCAATGCACACCTTTTTTTATTTTGTTTTTTTTTTGTTTTTGGGGGGGGGGGAAGACTCTGGCTATCCTTTGCTCCCCTGGCTGCTGACCCCAATCCTGCACCCATCTTCACAGGCAGAGGAGCCCTACAATACTGCCCCCAGGAGGACTCGCTCTGTGGTGGAGCGAGCCTTTGGTCTCTTGAAGATGAGGTTCCGTTGTCTTGACAGACTGGGGGGGGCACTACAATATACGCCTGCAAAGGTCATTAAACTAATCATGGCTTGTTCCGCTTTAAGAGAGGGAGTCTGCCATTTCTGAGTAAAGTCTCAGTAAAAAGGGTTTCACACAGTGGGGCATCCCGATCTGGGATTTCCAGGGGGAAGACCATTGGCCGCTCTGGGTTTTGTTCTGCTTTATGTGAGGGAACCTGTGTTACTTTAATAATAATGTAAAGGAGGTGGGTTATTCCATCCTAACCTGATTTGGTCATGATGTTTTAAAGCAGGCCAAAACCCATGTAACCCAGCCCTTTGGAGTGTGAAGAAATCCAGGGTTGGGTTACAGGCATCATGTCTCTGGGGCATTCCAATTTGGGATGTCCTGCACGTCACTGCGGGGGAACGTCAGAGCTATACCAGGAGCTATGCCATCTTTACACAGGAGCAGGACGACATCATCATGGATGTGAGTATGCGAGCGTGCGTTTATGTGCGCGCACACATTCCTTATAATAAAAAAAAAACAAAGTGCAAGAATAGTCTGAAACAACTTCGTTTGTCATGTTACATACCAGCCCACCTTAGTTTAACACATGTACGCAGCTACAAACTAGCCTACATGCAGATAGCAGAACTAGGGCAATGTGAGGCAGAAAGAGGTTAATAAAGTGACTTTAGTTAGGCCAGGAAACTTGTTAATGTATTTTGTGGATTAATGGTGGGTCCTTGTATCTTTTTTTAACAGATGATGCTGCGGAATCGTTTTTTAAGAGTTTGGGCTTTTCATTAAATCACGCTGAAGGTCCGGTTTAAAAAGTGCCCCAAAAAAAACACGCCCAACCAAACCATAAAAACAATGCTAAACTAATGTTGTTTATCATTCACAGATACTAGAAAACCACAGGCACAAGACCCCGAGGCCTAAAAAAATAATATGAAATATCCAAATCCAAAAAAAAAATTAAAACAACGTTTGAATTAAAAACAAATAAAAAGATTTGGTGTGTTGTCTTTCCTGCAAATGTACAATCACACAGCATCATCACACATTTACATGACACAAAAGGTTTAGATATGGGACAATAAATCAAAAACAATCAGAAAGAATTAAGGTATGCATTAATGGCAAGGAAAAAGGAACAACAAAAATTTAACAGAAATATATATATATATGTGTGAAATTGGCAGTTGGTGCCATATGCATATTCCAATGGAGGTTTAGAGATGTGCGCTTGCGTGTAGCCAGTTTGGCAACTGAAGAGCCATGGAGATGTAAGTATACTTGCTCAAACCACCAAAATGGAAGGTCAAATACGACGGAAACCAAGCAGGTACGTTCAAAAAGCCAGGAAAAATCAGGGAAAAACGGGCCGTCCGCGTGAACGTGAACGGGACCCCTGATCAAATTGAAGGCACCCGAGAGAGCAAAAAAAGCTTTCCGAGTAAAGTGAAATTGACGGATCAGTTAGGGAGCCATTCCGACGGAGGCTCTGCATCACATTTGAGCCACGATTCAAACGGGAGCCCCGAACAATCGGAAGGTTTTAAGGGCAGTTCAGAGGAGGCTCTGCATCAGGCCCAATATTGTGCTTAAAAAATGCTTTAGTCCCTTACATTTTTATGCAATCTTTTTGTGCAACTCACCAAATTAAAGCTGAAGTCTGAACTTCAACTGCATCTAAATTGTTTTGTTTAAAATTCTAAATTAGAAAAATGTTGTCGCCCAATTTATGGACCTAATTGTATTACCCGGGAGAGCTATTTGCTATAGGCAAAACACTGCTGTTTGCCACAGTTCAGTTTCTTTAATTTGCTGTTCCTCAGTTTGTCTGCATTGCATAATTGCATAGTTTTGCAGCATATGGCATTTTGCCTTAGAGCTTATGAAAAGAAATGCAGTGATTTACATGCTCTGACACAGACCTAGACAATGTACAGTGCAGATCATAGATGTACTGTAATCCTGCCCTCTCACAATAATAATTGTGTTCAGGGCTGGCATTTGAAATGTTTGGGACACATACTACAGTAGCTCAATGTTAGCCCCATGACCCTACTACTTTTGACATATATGTGACAATGGGGGCACAGCCAAGACAATGCTAAGTGCAGGAGCGTGCTGCAGACTGCAGGGAGGCTGGGGATGCACCTGTTCCGGCTTATCTATGCCAGAGCTCTGTTACAAACTGTATGACTTGTGCATGTGAGGGCTATGCGGGCTGATAGCCTTCATAGCCAAGGGTCTACCAACTCCCATAGATGGTCCTCGGCCTGGTTTTGGTTGGGAAGGGGGGGGGGGCCTTGCCATTGTTTTAATTAAAAAAAAATAATAATACATTTAAAAATTAGGAAAAAGCATGGGGTCTACCCCCAGAGAACGCATAACTGGATACGCCTGCTGCGCTGCCAGTTGCCGTTAGTTTCTTGTCCTCTGTAGCCGATCTAGAGGAAACATAATTATATTGTGAAACATTGTAAAACATGTAGTTTACTTTTCAGAGACATCTTAATGTCTCTTTCAACATTAACAATCTTATTGCTATTGATCTGGAAAACCTAGTTAACCATCTAGTTGCTTTACAAAGACAGTTTAATGTATATCTCGGCATTAATGGGCCTATTATCCTAGATAGGGTTACCTGATATTTTCATATCCACCTTATATGCATATATTCATATTATGAACGTGTATCCTGTGGTATATATTAAATGAAGATAAGCGCATGCATGATTTATTAATTTCCACATTTAGTGCCACATTATACTGCAGTCTAGGTCAGTCCCAGTTGGGCGATTCAGACCCCATCCCCACAACTGTACCATATATGGTTCAACCTTGCTATAATTCAGCCATATACCATATGATCCCATCGCACACCCTGCAGTTGCAAATAGCAGTTATCAATGAACCTCAAATAGTTATTGGTAAGAACTAGTTCAAGTAAAGTCAGTAAGAATGAGATGTCTCTGTTAGACAATTCCACATTCTGGTTGAGAAGTTCTTTAACACACTTCATGCCCTCTTGATGGGGTATTGAAGGAAACACATTCACCATGTCAAAGGACCCAGTGTAGGTGTGTAAAAGGAGCGTTATGAAATATGATAATATGAATATTAATTATCAATATTTCATAATCATAGCCGGAAATATGATTATCGGTTATAATTATCAATCTCCGTCTATATCCTATTGTATCCCTTGGCATTTTTCTTCTATCTCAACACACTTTGTCCTGTAATATACGTCACATATACACAGATGTACATACAATTTTGGGGTAGGCTCTGAAATCTCCCCACAGGTCCCCAGAAGGTCCGCACTCCACTCAGAAAGAACTTATGTCTACAAAAATCTATGTAAAAATATATATCTCCTTTTATTGAATAAGAAAGACTCATAAACACATATACATTAATATATCAAAACTACAATACACATTTTAAAATACATAAACACAATGACAAAGGAGGGGGAGGGGGTTTCCCACATAGAGGCTCCAAAAAATCTTTAGAATATCACCTTCCTAATCTCATAAATAAGTAAATGGTTAATTATTGTAGTGCATAATTAAGCACTGTGCTAGCTGCCAGTATAAATAATGTGCTGGTGGGTATGATTATAGCCACCAACAGATAATCTAATAAATGGATACCATACAATGTGAAAACAAGAAGAAAAAAAGTGCTTGTGCACTATATTATAAGATGAAACAAAAAAGATATTGTGCAAACAACAATTGTATCAAAAAATGTAGTTAAACTCTACATGTGAGTGAATGTCTGCGCCGAGGCAGATAATGATACACTGTCCGGAAATACAATGTAGCAAGATGTAAGCAGAGGAAGGTATTACATCACCGTTTAAGTCAGGTATATATTGCCAGGGGTCCCCCGTATCCTAAGCCTGCCGACGCGTTGCGTGGAAAGACCACTTCACCAGGGCGGAAATGGCCGTCCTGGTCGGTCCTTCACACTCCCCTTATGCAGCCCACAGCTGCGTCAGCGTGCGGCGGCCGCCGCCCCCCACAGACGCACCACGCCCGGCAGGTCAAAGGCCTGCCGTAAGGGTGCTCATATATACACAGATGTAGGCAAAATCACAACAGATTTATTTGATAAAACCTTAACCCAATAATGTAGTATACAGACTGTATATACAAACAGAACCAGCCCCCAATAACAAGTAAACCATACAACTCGTTATTAAAACCTTGATAAACAGCCATATACCATATGATCCCATCGCACACCCTGCAGTTGCAAATAGCAGTTATCAATGAACCTCAAATAGTTATTGGTAAGAACTAGTTCAAGTAAAGTCAGTAAGAATGAGATGTCTCTGTTAGACAATTCCACATTCTGGTTGAGAAGTTCTTTAACACACTTCATGCCCTCTTGATGGGGTATTGAAGGAAACACATTCACCATGTCAAAGGACCCAGTGTAGGTGTGTAAAAGGAGAGTTATGAAATATGATAATATGAATATTAATTATCAATATTTCATAATCATAGCCGGAAATATGATTATCGGTTATAATTATCAATCTCCGTCTATATCCTATTGTATCCCTTGGCATTTGTCTTCTATCTAAACACACTTTGTCCTGTAATATACGTCACATATACACAGATGTACATACAATTTTGGGGTAGGCTCTGAAATCTCCCCACAGGTCCCCAGAAGGTCCGCACTCCACTCAGAAAGAACTTATGTCTACAAAAATCTATGTAAAAATATATATCTCCTTTTATTGAATGAGAAAGACTCATAAACACATATACATTAATATATCAAAACTACAATACACATTTTAAAATACATAAACACAATGACAAAGGAGGGGGAGGGGGTTTCCCACATAGAGGCTCCAAAAAATCTTTAGAATATCACCTTCCTAATCTCATAAATAAGTAAATGGTTAATTATTGTAGTGCATAATTAAGCACTGTGCTAGCTGCCAGTATAAATAATGTGCTGGTGGGTATGATTATAGCCACCAACAGATAATCTAATAAATGGATACCATACAATGTGAAAACAAGAAGAAAAAAAGTGCTCGTGCAGTATATTATAAGATGAAACAAAAAAGATATTGTGCAAACAACAATTGTATCAAAAAATGTAGTTAAACTCTACATGTGAGTGAATGTCTGCGCTGAGGCAGATAATGATACACTGGCCGGAAATACAATGTAGCAAGATGTAAGTAGAGGAAGGTATTACATCACTGTTTAAGTCAGGTATATATTGCCAGGGGTCCCCCGTATCCTAAGCCTGCCGACGCGTTGCGTGGAAAGACCACTTCACCAGGGCGGAAATGGCCGTCCTGGTCGGTCCTTCACACTCCCCTTATGTAGCCCACAGCTGCGTCAGCGCGCGGCCGCCGCCGCCCCCCACAGACGCACCACGCCCGGCAGGTCAAAGGCCTGCCGTAAGGGTGCTCATATATACACAGATGTAGGCAAAATCACAACAGATTTATTTGATAAAACCTTAACCCAATAATGTAGTATGCAGACTGTATATACAAACAGAACCAGCCCCCAATAACAAGTAAACTATACAACTCGTTATTAAAACCTTGATAAACACATACATTTACCGACCCACACCCACGTACTACACTAAGCTGTCCCTGGGTTCTACAGAAAGGGAGTTACACACGTATAGAGGGAAAGAGAGATAGGGATGGTTTAGAAAGGAATTGTGGTGAGAGAATTGAGAGAGAGGGGAGGTAAAGGTAGCTTATTGAGAGATAGAGAGAAAGAAAGAAGGATTGGGAGAAGTAGAGAGAGATTGAGAGATCAAGATGGGGAGGAAGCAATGATACTTAGCGTATAGACGTTCTCTTGTATGTTGTTAATGGCTGTTGGTGTCTCTGGCGGTGGGGGGTGAGCAGATCTTCCTCAGTCTGTCTTCACCCTGGCTTTTTATGTCCTCATCTCTTGTGGGTCTACACCTCTTGTGGGAGTTGACTAGTAAGCAGAGGTAAATATTTCATCCGAATCTGATCCACATAATAACTTTTCCCAGATATGTCCCACAATTAATAAAACGCTATTTTCTAACTCAGCAAAATATTGCCCTTCATTTGATACCAAACTTCAAATGTCTATGGCTTTCCATATATGAGTATGATTTTCTAGCCATGATCAGTGTACTAGCAAATTAATGTTTGGTATCCCATGAAAGTGCAATACCTGCTGCAACTGTTTGTGTCATTTGTATTAATATCCCATGAATGTAACTAAAGTTATCTAAGAAAGAAGTTTATGAGATATTTCAAAGTTTAACTTTCCACAGGCTGTCAGGATTTACATCCTTTCATCCTTTACTATGTTAATTTCGCAGGATTTCACACACACACATATATATATATATATATATATATACAAAATATACACACACACATGATATATATATATATATATATATATATATACTTCTTCTTTTTTAGGGAAACCCTGTGCAACCAAAGAATTGATTGAGGGATTACTTCCAGAAAACTGCGCCCAAGCCCTGCGCCCAAGCCTGGTACGCCTAGAAAGCTTGAGGTGTGTACTTCCAGAGAATATATGGAGGGGTATTTCAAATGTAAAGGGTTGTTTTTCTTGAAAATCAGCAAGGTGAGCATAGCGCATATCACAGTTATATTTTATCTGAAAATCTCCTAAAACTGTTTCAGTTTGGGGGAGTCTCCTGGGCAGGAAAGGGTGTCTACCAATACTTATATGGTACCATTGTAATCGGGAGGAAGGGGGCTTTTACACACAATAAGATTTTATTGACAAACCTACAATTTTTATCACAAAAAAATGACAAATCGTAACAAATAGATTTTTAAAAAATGTTTTGCACATATTTCGCCCAAAGGTAATGAGGATATATATATATATATATATATATATATATATATATATACCAAACAAGGCATATTCTGGTAAAGCCCAGGCTGAAAAAAAAACAATATATTATTTTCCTGGGAAATTACTGGAAATCCCTTCAAATCCCAGTTGAACATGTGTAGCGCAAAATAGTTTTGAGCTTTCTCAGGGCTAGTGTCTTTCAACCTCTGAAAGGTGATCATGTTTTTGTTTTTTAATCTTATGGAAGTTTTATATCCTCAATGAGGGCATGTTTCAGTGCCTCTAGTATGCCATTGAGGACCGGGGGGACACTTGGATCTTTTTAAAGAAACAGGAACATCATTCAACTTTTGGGTTAGTTGTACCCGTGTTTGTCTAGGGTTGACATTTTTTTTTAAACAATAATTCCACTGCAAATTTCTGATAAATCTATTCATTTCTACTACTTTTCAGAATTCATCTGCAGGTTGTGTGGGAATGAACTCCAGCTTTTCTTACTTTTTCAAGTAAGTCAAGCGCTGTCCCCGGTGGACCTAGGCTCAGTTTTTTGGTCTTTGGGCGAAGTCCTGAGTCATGCTGTATGCTTCTGGATCTAGACGGGATACTCCCCGGTTTCTTGTTGATAAAAAAGAGCTCCTCCTTTTTCCTTCCATGGTAGAACTTGTGTAGCTTTCTGTTGAGGATAGAGCTTCACTCCAAGTTCCTCTAGGTTGATTAATTCTCAATCCACTCGGTATGTGCTTTGCCTTCACATACTTGGCTAAGGTTGACACATGTAACGATAGTGAAACCTCTTTATGTTTTAGAACTTCTAATGTATGTGTTGGAGATGGAATTTCCTGTTGGAGGAAGCCGATATGTTAAAGATCCAGCCTGGGTATATCCTCTTTCATTTTCAGGGATCCCGTAGAAGTCAACAGACTTGTTTGAAGAGGCTGCTATATCTTGAAAGGACATAGTCCTGGGTGTGCTTGCAGCCATATCTAAAAGTAAAAAAGGGGGGATTAGCAGAGGCAATGGATCACCTTTATCAAAGCCCATGTACCTGTTATGTTTTCACAGAGGGAACTAGCCCTTAACGGTAGTAAAGGTTGGCTTTGATTACATTGAATGTGGCATGTGACCAGTTTAGGTCTGCCTTAAGAATAGAGCTTTAAGATGCTGAATGCATAAGGGTAAAGCTTTGAGTGTACTAATTATACCTTCATCAAAGCCCATACCAAAAATATATAAAAATAAAAAGTGGGCCTTTAATAAAACACTTAACAACTGAAAAAATGCAATTTAAAAATTCAGGCTATTCTTCATTTGATAACAATTGTGTTTAACCAAAAATGCCAAAAGAATACCAAAATATATTTAAAAAAGTAAACCCGCAGGAAGTTTCAGTGTTTCATAAGACCAACATCCTCCATGACAAGAGTATTGGTGGCCGCCGGTGCTAAAATGACTGCTGTCAAGGGGGCAACTGGGGCATCTGTAATGCTGGAGACCTCCCCGCACATAACCCACCCAGATGCCATAATCTTACCTTAGCCTTGCTCCCCTGTCGGGAAGCCATTGCGAGGATTGGCTGCCCAGTGCTCATGTGGGCAGTGACAGTGCCATGGTTAGCTGCATTTGGCGCCCAGAACATCACTGCCCACGTGAGCGCCGGGCAGCCAATTGCGGCTTAGTATTCCCAGCGGGTGAGCGAGGTTAAGGTAAGGTTTACAGGCGTCTGATGAAGTTATGTTCGGGGGGCTTCAGTATTCTAGATGCCCCCCAGACTGTCATTTTAGTGGTGGAGCCAATGGCCACCAACACCCTCCCCATGGAGGGTGTTAGTCCTCTTTAAATGGGATGCCTTTAACCCTTTAAGTGCCTGCCTTCCTAGAATTTTTGTCACCCCCTGTTGCCAGACCACGTTTCACTATTTTGTGCTCCACATGTTCAACCTTGATTTTTGAGGGGATTTTCAGGGATTTTTCAGAAAAATTATATATTGTTTTTTCAGCAGAGCCAGGGCTTCAACATGAAATGTCTTGTTTGGCATTTTCTTAGTGTATTCTCATTACTTTTTGGGTGAAATATGTGCATTTAAAAAAAAAAAAAATTTTTTTGCAATTTGTAGTGTTTTTTTGTAATAAAAAATGTAAGTTTGTAAATAAAATTATATTGCGTGTGAAGTCCCAATTTCTCCCGGTTACAATGATACACATATATATTGGTAGACACCATTTCCTGCCCCGGAGACTCCCCCAAACTGAAACAGAGCTTTAGGAGATTTTCAGATAAAATGCAACTGTGCTAGGCGCTATGCGCACCTTGCAGTTTTGCAAGAAAACAACCCTTTACATTTGAAATACCCCCCCACAAACTATATTCTCTGGAAGTACACACCTCAAGCTTTCTAAGCGTACCAGGTTTGTTTATGTGGGCATAGTTTTCTGGAAGTAATCCCTCAATCAATTCTTTGGTTGCACAGAGTTTCCCTAAAAAAGAAGAATCAAAGCCACATTTTCCTAAAAAAACTATATGCAAACAAGAAAAAACAAGTAAAATCTGAAAAAGCAACATGCCCCGAACAGAACAATGCCTAGCATGCATAGCTACTGTCAAGGGAAGAGTTGCCAAACACCACAAATTAAAGCATGCACATAACAGTAATTTAACTTTTTTCAACCAAAACAACCCTTTACATTTGGAATATCCCCATAAACCATATATTCCCCGGAAGTACATGTTAAGCTTTCTAAGCATACCCAGCTTGTGTAGTGGGCTCATCTTTCTGTAAGTAATCCCCCGAAGAATTCTTAGGTTGCACAGTGTTTCCCTAAAAAAATGTATAAAAAAGCTCAATAAAAAAACATGTTTTCCTAAAATATAAATATGCAAACAAGAAAAAACAAGCTAAGTCTGAAAGCGCAAGGTCCACCGAGCAGAACAATACCCCACATGCATAAATACTATTAACCCTTTTAATTGCCAGCCTACTAAAAGTTTTGTCACCCTCTGTTGACAGGTGCCATGTTTATCCGTGATTTTTGCCAGAATTTCCAGGAAAATAGAGAATAAAAAAATTGGCATTAAACATGTACTTACAAAGAGATACCAACTTCTTGGTTCTTTTTCCTTGGGGATTTCAGCAAATGGGTTGTTTGGCTTTAGGCGTGCAATAACAGTGGGGAGATATCTGACTGCCTCAATTTTTTTCTGCAGCAGGATGACCCCACGCATACAGCCAATTTTCAAAAGAACTAAAGTATCTTCACCATAAAAATGAATAAATATTTGTGTGAATAAATGCCCCCCCCCACAGAGCTCAGTATTATTGGATCTTTCTGGGATGAAACCAAGAGACAAAGGGGTATGAGGCCTACGCACACAGATGGCCTGTGGTTAGTCCTTCAAGTTGTTGCAAGTTCGAATCCAGGCCATGGAACATGATTGATATCCTCCATAATTAGGGTGGTTCCCACCCCGGGCATGCACTGCATGGATGGGTTAATACAATAGCCATCTATGCCAAAAACTTAGATGATTTGTGGTCGTTTTGAAGGCAAAGAGTGGTCACACTAAATATTGATTTTATTTAGGTTTCGTTTTTTTCATATCTTTTTATTGAGGTAATAACAAATGATATAGTAATCTCAGTTTTTACATTACGTAGGCATAATGTCAATAAATATATATATATATATTTATTTATTTTTTTTTTTCACATTTCGCAAAGTGAGAGGAAAGTGACAGCCACCAAAAATACTTCAATGTGAAGCAAGCGGTCAGGTACAAAGATATTGCCACCACGGAAAGTAGAAGGCTTCCCTGCTGAGTACCATATGGTAAAGACCAGATAGTTGCAACTGGCAAGTGCTTTCCTTGATCTGAGCTAGAAATTCTAGTTGCGAAGGAGTCCTGTAGGATCATACTATCTTCTGAATTATCTTCAGCAATTCCTGAGAACATTCAAGTTAATGCATCCAGTTTCCTATTCTTGTACCTAGGGCGGTAGGTTGTGTGGAAGGCAAATCTAGAGCAGAAAAGTGACCACTTGGCTTCACAGCAAAGCATAGATACTGGAGGTTCTTGTGGTCGGTAAAAGTTAGGATGGGGTGAAAAGACCATTAAAGCAGGTATCTCTATTCTTCTAAAGCTATTGTTATGGAAAGGTGACTGGAACATTTTCTTTGAGAAGAATGCTACTGGTGTAAAAAATGGGTCTTTATGAAAAAGTGATATTGTTAAATATTATTGCCCTTATTCATCAAGCGATAGCGCCAGGTAGTGTCTGACGAGCGCCAGGTAGCGGCAGCTAACGGCGACTACCGACTCAAGTACGCCCGCGGCGGTCACAATGACTAGAGATGAGCGAACTTTTGAAAAATTCGATTCGACTGATTCGCCGAATTTTCCGACAAAAATCGTTTCGACCCGAATAAATTCGCGACGAATCGCTATTAAAAACGGCTATTTCTGAGCCTCCTACAGCCTCAATAGGGTTGTAAACCATTCAGCCTTGCTGTAACACGCACAGGATGCGTGCTGGGTTAGTTAAATAATACTTTTAAGAAATATCACATGCAGATCAGAGGCATCGCTAATAGAATCGCAGAGCGGCACAATTGCAGAGAGTTGAAGTGGCATCACTATGAGGGGCAGAAGGAGCCCAAATATACACTGGAGTTGGCTTCAGGAGCCCAAAAATTGGATGAATCACACCCTGGAGTTGGCAGAAGTTGGCAGCAGCAGCAGCAGGAGCCCAAATATACACTGGAGTTGGCTTCAGGAGCCCAAAAATTGGATGAATCACACCCTGGAGTTGGCAGAAGTTGGCAGCAGCAGCAGCAGGAGCCCAAATATACACTGGAGTTGGCTTCAGGAGCCCAAAAATTGGATGAATCACACCCTGGAGTTGGCAGAAGTTGGCAGCAGCAGCAGCAGGAGCCCAAATATACACTGGAGTTGGCTTCAGGAGCCCAAAAATTGGATGAATCACACCCTGGAGTTGGCAGGAGTTGGCAGCAGCAGCAGCAGGAGCCCAAATATACACTGGAGTTGGCTTCAGGAGCCCAAAAATTGGATGAATCACACCCTGGAGTTGGCAGAAGTTGGCAGCAGCAGCAGCAGGAGCCCAAATATACACTGGAGTTGGCTTCAGGAGCCCAAAAATTGGATGAATCACACCCTGGAGTTGGCAGAAGTTGGCAGCAGCAGCAGCAGGAGCCCAAATATACACTGGAGTTGGCTTCAGGAGCCCAAAAATTGGATGAATCACACCCTGGAGTTGGCAGGAGTTGACAGCAGCAGCAGCAGGAGCCCAAATATACACTGGAGTTGGCTTCAGGAGCCCAAAAATTGGATGAATCACACCCTGGAGTTGGCAGGAGTTGACAGCAGCAGCAGCAGGAGCCCAAATATACACTGGAGTTGGCTTCAGGAGCCCAAAAATTGGATGAATCACACCCTGGAGTTGGCAGAAGTTGGCAGCAGCAGCAGCAGGAGCCCAAATATACACTGGAGTTGGCTTCAGGAGCCCAAAAATTGGATGAATCACACCCTGGAGTTGGCAGGAGTTGACAGCAGCAGCAGCAGGAGCCCAAATATACACTGGAGTTGGCTTCAGGAGCCCAAAAATTGGATGAATCACACCCTGGAGTTGGCAGAAGTTGGCAGCAGCAGCAGCAGGAGCCCAAATATACACTGGAGTTGGCTTCAGGAGCCCAAAAATTGGATGAATCACACCCTGGAGTTGGCAGGAGTTGACAGCAGCAGCAGCAGGAGCCCAAATATACACTGGAGTTGGCTTCAGGAGCCCAAAAATTGGATGAATCACACCCTGGAGTTGGCAGAAGTTGGCAGCAGCAGCAGCAGGAGCCCAAATATACACTGGAGTTGGCTTCAGGAGCCCAAAAATTGGATGAATCACACCCTGGAGTTGGCAGAAGTTGGCAGCAGCAGCAGCAGGAGCCCAAATATACACTGGAGTTGGCTTCAGGAGCCCAAAAATTGGATGAATCACACCCTGGAGTTGGCAGGAGTTGACAGTAGCAGCAGCAGGAGCCCAAATATACACTGGAGTTGGCTTCAGGAGCCCAAAAATTGGATGAATCACACCCTGGAGTTGGCAGAAGTTGGCAGCAGCAGCAGCAGGAGCCCAAATATACACTGGAGTTGGCTTCAGGAGCCCAAAAATTGGATGAATCACACCCTGGAGTTGGCAGGAGTTGACAGTAGCAGCAGCAGGAGCCCAAATATACACTGGAGTTGGCTTCAGGAGCCCAAAAATTGGATGAATCACACCCTGGAGTTGGCAGAAGTTGGCAGCAGCAGCAGCAGGAGCCCAAATATACACTGGAGTTGGCTTCAGGAGCCCAAAAATTGGATGAATCACACCCTGGAGTTGGCAGAAGTTGGCAGCAGCAGCAGCAGGAGCCCAAATATACACTGGAGTTGGCTTCAGGAGCCCAAAAATTGGATGAATCACACCCTGGAGTTGGCAGGAGTTGACAGTAGCAGCAGCAGGAGCCCAAAAAATGGCCTAAAGACATAAATATGTTTTGCACCATTTGGAAAGTGTAAAACGTGGCACCATGCTGAATCTAGTCGCATGCATCAGGCATTGGTGGGTGGAAATCCTGGCTGATCCATCCCTGATTCATTTTGACAAAGGTGAGTCTCTCCACATTTTTAGTTGACAGACGAGTTCTCCTCGCCGTAACTATGGCCCCCGCCGCACTAAACACCCGCTCAGATGGCACGCTACTTGCCGGGCAGGACAGCTTTTCCAGGGCAAACTCTGCTAGTTGCGGCCACAAATCAAGTTTGGCTGCCCAGAAGTCCAGCGGATCCTCAAGGTGTGTTGGCATGGTCATGTCAAAGTATGACATGACCTGCTGGTTCAGGTCCTGCTCCAGGTCTTCCTGCTGCTCATGAGTAGCCTCACTATGCGGGTGTAGAAAGCTACTCATTAGCGACTGAAGACTGAGGCTGCTGCTGCTGATGGAGCTTCTGCTGCTGCTGCTGCCAACCCCCCCAGCGGCCATGGCAGTGGAAGGTGAGCGCAGAGGTCCCCTCGAGTCAGACCTGCGAGAGTATGGACCATGGCGCAGATAGGCATCGGCCAACTGCCTACGTAGAATGTCTTTGTAGTAGTTGAGTTTGTCCTCCCTCTCGGTGGGTTTAAAAAATGCCCCCATTTTGTGCCGGAAGCGAGGGTCCAATAAGGTGGACAGCCAGAAAGCATCCCGCCGACAGATGGAAACAATTCTGGGGTCACTACGCAAGCACGTGAGCATGCTTCGTGCCATTTGCGCAAGTGACTCGGATGGACTACCTGTCTCCATCTCCACTGCATACTGCCACGGTGTGCCCGGGTCCTCTGTCTCTCCTTCCTCAAAAACCTCTAGCTCCTCTGGCTGCTCCTGCTCCTCCTCTCCTGTCCGCTGACTAGATAAACCAGCCATTTCGCCAAGCCTAAACTGTGTTTCGCTGGGCAACTCCTCCTCCTCCTCTTCCTCCTCCTCCTCCTCCAGTTCAGCTCCAAGGGGGTTCATGTGGCCGTAAGATGTAAACGCCATGTCTCCAGTGCCCTGACCAGCCATGGTTTCCAACATGTGCTGCAGTACATGAAGCAGTGGAATCACGTCGTTCATCCCGTAATCCTGCCGACTGACAAATAAAGTGGCTTCCTCAAAGGGCCTGAGCAAACGGCAGGTGTCACGTATGAGCTGCCACTGGTTGACATTGAAGTTACACAGGGGAGTCCCCCTATCTGCTTGGATCATCAGGAAATCCGTGATGGCTTTTCTCTGTTCATATAATCGGTCCAACATGTGAAGGGTGGAATTCCAACGGGTGGAAACATCGCAAATCAGACTATGTTGGGGGATACCATTCTGACGCTGTAGCTCAAGAAGGGTGTGTTTGGCAGTGTAGGAGTGGCTGAAGTGCATGCAAAGTTTCCGTGAAGTTGTTAGGATGTCCTGCAGATGGGGGGAACACTTCAGAAACCGCTTGACAACCAGATTGAAGACGTGAGCCATGCAGGGGGCATGGGTCAGGCTTCCTTGGCGCAGCGCAGACAAAATGTTCTTCCCATTGTCGGTAACCATGATTCCCATTTTAAGTTTTCTCGGAGTAAGCCATGTTTGGATTTCCTGATGAATACATTTAAGCAGTTCCTCCCCTGTGTGACTCCGTTCGCCAAGACAAACCATGTGAAGCACTGCGTGACACCTCCGTGCCCTGCACACATGGTAGACTGGAGGGGCACTGAGACTTGAGCCTACAGTGGAGGGTGAGGAGATGGCGGAGGATGAGGAGGCCGAGTCGCACGGTGTCACAGGCCCAATGGGCAGAGAGCGCGGAGGCCGAAGCGGCGTGACCTGTCCAAGTTGCTGCTGCAAAGGGACCACATTCACCCAGTGGGCCGTAAACGACATGTACTGCCCCTGACCGTAGTTACAGCTCCAGATGTCGGCGCTGCCATGTATTTTGCTACACACCGACAGGCTCAAGGACTGGCCCACCTTCTGTTCAACAAAAGTGTGCAGCGCTGGTACTGCCTTCTTGGCAAAGAAATGACGGCTTGGGACTCTCCACCTCGGCTCGGCACAAGCCATCAGTTCTCTGAAAGGTGCAGATTCCACCACCTGAAAAGGGAGCGACTGCAGCACCAGCAACTTGGACAGGAGCACATTCAGCTTCTGCGCCGTAGGATGAGTGGGCGCATACTGCTGTCTCTTGGACATGGCTTCGCTGATGGATTGCTGGCGGGATGCATGACTTGGAGGAGGAGGAGGAGGAGCAGGAGCGACAGAGGATGGGTATGACGCACAGCTGCCTTCGGCTGAGGTGCTGGAGCCTTGGCTGGCAGAAATTGGGAGCTCACTTGGTGAGGAAGCAGACTGGACCACCCCTTGGGAGCCTCGGTTCTCCCAGGTCGTTTTATGGTGACGCATCATATGTTGACGCAGGGCCGTGGTGCCAACATTTGGACCCTGGCCACGCTTCACCTTTTGCCTACATATCTTGCATGTGGCCATGTTACCCTCCTGCGGATGCCTCAGGAAAAACTGCCACACTGCCGAGTAGCTACTTTTCCCACCCCCTGGCCTCACTGATTCACTGCTGCTGTTGCCAACTCCAGGAACCCCTGCTCCACTACCTCCCGATAAGGTAGACTGCCGCACAGCAGGTGCTCTACCCCGGCCCCGGCCCCGGCCGGCTCCAGCCTTTGGAATTGTGCCCCCATGCTGACTGCTACCACTTTGCTGCCTCAGCTGCTGACTCCGGGGCAACCTGCACCCCTCTTCTCCTGATGATGACGATGAAGCCCCTTCATCACCCGGCTCCCAAGTGCGATCGGCTTCATCGTCATCATCATCATCATCACCGGGTTGTGGCTGTACGTCACTGATGTTCGTGGATTCGTCAACAGTGTCTGGCGCAGGAGCTGGAACGCTCGCAGCACCCACGACACTGTCCACATCACTATTTGTCTGCCTAGCTAAAGAAGCCACCTCCATTTCTTGGCTGGGCAGTAGCTGCTGACTGTCCTCTATCTGATGGTCCTCCTCACTAAAGAGTGGAGCTGAACCCAAAGCATAGGATACGTCGCTGGGGGAGGGAACGGCGTAGGCCAGAGGCAATGGGAGGACAGGGACTGCTCTCGGGGCATGCCAACTCAGGGTTGTGTCAGAGGAACCTACCGACCCTAGACTGGGGGTCTCAGACGTAAGTTGTGATGATGTTGTTGATGAGCGCGTCAACCAATCTACCACGGCAGATGCGTTACTGGTGGAGACCCGACCGCTAGCAGATACTGGCAGATTAGGTCTCTCAGCGTGACTCCTGCTGCTACTGGCCCCCAGTCTGATGCGAGCTCTTCCTGCGGAATCTTGGCCTCTGCCACTCCTCTTTTCACTTCCAGGCACTTGTCTGCCCGACATAGTCTAACTGGCGTGGTAGTAGGTGATATTTAAAAAAACCCCGGGCAGCGGTGGGTCTATATGAAACAGAATATAATGCACACCAAAAGTGAGCAGTAACACTCAGCCTCCAACAGGCCTGCTTAGTGTAAATAAGAGAGCTGCTTAGTGTAAATAAAGAGGGGTATGCTATGTTACAGAATGGGATGCCTCAACAGAAGTGCACCTGGCAGGCAGCAGTAAGCCTATGCCCAGCAAAAGTGTCTTATAATATAAATATAATAAGAGCAAATGCTTATATGGTCTTAAACAGAGGCTGCTTTAGTCACAGAATGGGATGCCCCGGGCAGGAATCGAGCTGCCAGGGTACAGTAGTGCTTTGGCCAGCAAAAGTGTCTTTATCAGGCCTAATTTCAAATATGATAAGAGCAAATGCTTATATGGTCTTAAACAGAGGCTGCTTTAGTCACAGAATGGGATGCCCCGGGCAGGAATCGAGCTGCCAGGGTACAGTAGTGCTTTGGCCAGCAAAAGTGTCTTTATCAGGCCTAATTTCAAATATGATTAGAGCAAATGCTTATATGGTCTTAAACAGAGGCTGCTTTAGTCACAGAATGGGATGCCCCGGGCAGGAATCGAGCTGCCAGGGTACAGTAGTGCTTTGGCCAGCAAAAGTGTCTTTATCAGGCCTAATTTCAAATATGATTAGAGCAAATGCTTATATGGTCTTAAACAGAGGCTGCTTTAGTCACAGAATGGGATGCCCCGGGCAGGAATCGAGCTGCCAGGGTACAGTAGTGCTTTGGCCAGCAAAAGTGTCTTTATCAGGCCTAATTTCAAATATGATTAGAGCAAATGCTTATATGGTCTTA
Source organism: Gastrophryne carolinensis (assembly GCA_027917425.1). NCBI lineage: Eukaryota > Metazoa > Chordata > Amphibia > Anura > Microhylidae > Gastrophryne > Gastrophryne carolinensis. Next base: position 289,356,136 of record CM051234.1, read on the forward strand.
AACAGAGGCTGCTTTAGTCACAGAATGGGATGCCCCGGGCAGGAATCGAGCTGCCAGGGTACAGTAGTGCTTTGGCCAGCAAAAGTGTCTTTATCAGGCCTAATTTCAAATATGATTAGAGCAAATGCTTATATGGTCTTAAACAGAGGCTGCTTTAGTCACAGAATGGGATGCCCCGGGCAGGAATCGAGCTGCCAGGGTACAGTAGTGCTTTGGCCAGCAAAAGTGTCTTTATCAGGCCTAATTTCAAATATGATAAGAGCAAATGCTTATATGGTCTTAAACAGAGGCTGCTTTAGTCACAGAATGGGATGCCCCGGGCAGGAATCGAGCTGCCAGGGTACAGTAGTGCTTTGGCCAGCAAAAGTGTCTTTATCAGGCCTAATTTCAAATATGATTAGAGCAAATGCTTATATGGTCTTAAACAGAGGCTGCTTTAGTCACAGAATGGGATGCCCCGGGCAGGAATCGAGCTGCCAGGGTACAGTAGTGCTTTGGCCAGCAAAAGTGTCTTTATCAGGCCTAATTTCAAATATGATAAGAGCAAATGCTTATATGGTCTTAAACAGAGGCTGCTTTAGTCACAGAATGGGATGCCCCGGGCAGGAATCGAGCTGCCAGGGTACAGTAGTGCTTTGGCCAGCAAAAGTGTCTTTATCAGGCCTAATTTCAAATATGATTAGAGCAAATGCTTATATGGTCTTAAACAGAGGCTGCTTTAGTCACAGAATGGGATGCCCCGGGCAGGAATCGAGCTGCCAGGGTACAGTAGTGCTTTGGCCAGCAAAAGTGTCTTTATCAGGCCTAATTTCAAATATGATTAGAGCAAATGCTTATATGGTCTTAAACAGAGGCTGCTTTAGTCACAGAATGGGATGCCCCGGGCAGGAATCGAGCTGCCAGGGTACAGTAGTGCTTTGGCCAGCAAAAGTGTCTTTATCAGGCCTAATTTCAAATATGATTAGAGCAAATGCTTATATGGTCTTAAACAGAGGCTGCTTTAGTCACAGAATGGGATGCCCCGGGCAGGAATCGAGCTGCCAGGGTACAGTAGTGCTTTGGCCAGCAAAAGTGTCTTTATCAGGCCTAATTTCAAATATGATTAGAGCAAATGCTTATATGGTCTTAAACAGAGGCTGCTTTAGTCACAGAATGGGATGCCCCGGGCAGGAATCGAGCTGCCAGGGTACAGTAGTGCTTTGGCCAGCAAAAGTGTCTTTATCAGGCCTAATTTCAAATATGATTAGAGCAAATGCTTATATGGTCTTAAACAGAGGCTGCTTTAGTCACAGAATGGGATGCCCCGGGCAGGAATCGAGCTGGCAGGGTCCAGTAGTGCTTTGGCCAGCAAAAGTGTCTTTATCAGGCCTAATTTCAAATATGATAAGAGCAAATGCTTATATGGTCTTAAACAGAGGCTGCTTTAGTCACAGAATGGGATGCCCCGGGCAGGAATCGAGCTGCCAGGGTACAGTAGTGCTTTGGCCAGCAAAAGTGTCTTTATCAGGCCTAATTTCAAATATGATTAGAGCAAATGCTTATATGGTCTTAAACAGAGGCTGCTTTAGTCACAGAATGGGATGCCCCGGGCAGGAATCGAGCTGCCAGGGTACAGTAGTGCTTTGGCCAGCAAAAGTGTCTTTATCAAGCCTAATTTCAAATATGATAAGAGCAAATGCTTATATGGTCTTAAACAGAGGCTGCTTTAGTCACAGAATGGGATGCCCCGGGCAGGAATCGAGCTGCCAGGGTACAGTAGTGCTTTGGCCAGCAAAAGTGTCTTTATCAGGCCTAATTTCAAATATGATTAGAGCAAATGCTTATATGGTCTTAAACAGAGGCTGCTTTAGTCACAGAATGGGATGCCCCGGGCAGGAATCGAGCTGCCAGGGTACAGTAGTGCTTTGGCCAGCAAAAGTGTCTTTATCAGGCCTAATTTCAAATATGATTAGAGCAAATGCTTATATGGTCTTAAACAGAGGCTGCTTTAGTCACAGAATGGGATGCCCCGGGCAGGAATCGAGCTGCCAGGGTACAGTAGTGCTTTGGCCAGCAAAAGTGTCTTTATCAGGCCTAATTTCAAATATGATTAGAGCAAATGGTTATATGGTCTTAAACAGAGGCTGCTTTAGTCACAGAATGGGATGCCCCGGGCAGGAATCGAGCTGCCAGGGTACAGTAGTGCTTTGGCCAGCAAAAGTGTCTTTATCAGGCCTAATTTCAAATATGATTAGAGCAAATGCTTATATGGTCTTAAACAGAGGCTGCTTTAGTCACAGAATGGGATGCCCCGGGCAGGAATCGAGCTGCCAGGGTACAGTAGTGCTTTGGCCAGCAAAAGTGTCTTTATCAGGCCTAATTTCAAATATGATTAGAGCAAATGGTTATATGGTCTTAAACAGAGGCTGCTTTAGTCACAGAATGGGATGCCCCGGGCAGGAATCGAGCTGCCAGGGTACAGTAGTGCTTTGGCCAGCAAAAGTGTCTTTATCAGGCCTAATTTCAAATATGATTAGAGCAAATGCTTATATGGTCTTAAACAGAGGCTGCTTTAGTCACAGAATGGGATGCCCCGGGCAGGAATCGAGCTGCCAGGGTACAGTAGTGCTTTGGCCAGCAAAAGTGTCTTTATCAGGCCTAATTTCAAATATGATTAGAGCAAATGCTTATATGGTCTTAAACAGAGGCTGCTTTAGTCACAGAATGGGATGCCCCGGGCAGGAATCGAGCTGCCAGGGTACAGTAGTGCTTTGGCCAGCAAAAGTGTCTTTATCAGGCCTAATTTCAAATATGATAAGAGCAAATGCTTATATGGTCTTAAACAGAGGCTGCTTTAGTCACAGAATGGGATGCCCCGGGCAGGAATCGAGCTGCCAGGGTACAGTAGTGCTTTGGCCAGCAAAAGTGTCTTTATCAGGCCTAATTTCAAATATGATTAGAGCAAATGCTTATATGGTCTTAAACAGAGGCTGCTTTAGTCACAGAATGGGATGCCCCGGGCAGGAATCGAGCTGCCAGGGTACAGTAGTGCTTTGGCCAGCAAAAGTGTCTTTATCAGGCCTAATTTCAAATATGATTAGAGCAAATGCTTATATGGTCTTAAACAGAGGCTGCTTTAGTCACAGAATGGGATGCCCCGGGCAGGAATCGAGCTGCCAGGGTACAGTAGTGCTTTGGCCAGCAAAAGTGTCTTTATCAGGCCTAATTTCAAATATGATTAGAGCAAATGCTTATATGGTCTTAAACAGAGGCTGCTTTAGTCACAGAATGGGATGCCCCGGGCAGGAATCGAGCTGCCAGGGTACAGTAGTGCTTTGGCCAGCAAAAGTGTCTTTATCAGGCCTAATTTCAAATATGATTAGAGCAAATGCTTATATGGTCTTAAACAGAGGCTGCTTTAGTCACAGAATGGGATGCCCCGGGCAGGAATCGAGCTGCCAGGGTACAGTAGTGCTTTGGCCAGCAAAAGTGTCTTTATCAGGCCTAATTTCAAATATGATTAGAGCAAATGCTTATATGGTCTTAAACAGAGGCTGCTTTAGTCACAGAATGGGATGCCCCGGGCAGGAATCGAGCTGCCAGGGTACAGTAGTGCTTTGGCCAGCAAAAGTGTCTTTATCAGGCCTAATTTCAAATATGATTAGAGCAAATGCTTATATGGTCTTAAACAGAGGCTGCTTTAGTCACAGAATGGGATGCCCCGGGCAGGAATCGAGCTGCCAGGGTACAGTAGTGCTTTGGCCAGCAAAAGTGTCTTTATCAGGCCTAATTTCAAATATGATTAGAGCAAATGCTTATATGGTCTTAAACAGAGGCTGCTTTAGTCACAGAATGGGATGCCCCGGGCAGGAATCGAGCTGCCAGGGTACAGTAGTGCTTTGGCCAGCAAAAGTGTCTTTATCAGGCCTAATTTCAAATATGATTAGAGCAAATGCTTATATGGTCTTAAACAGAGGCTGCTTTAGTCACAGAATGGGATGCCCCGGGCAGGAATCGAGCTGCCAGGGTACAGTAGTGCTTTGGCCAGCAAAAGTGTCTTTATCAGGCCTAATTTCAAATATGATTAGAGCAAATGCTTATATGGTCTTAAACAGAGGCTGCTTTAGTCACAGAATGGGATGCCCCGGGCAGGAATCGAGCTGCCAGGGTACAGTAGTGCTTTGGCCAGCAAAAGTGTCTTTATCAGGCCTAATTTCAAATATGATTAGAGCAAATGCTTATATGGTCTTAAACAGAGGCTGCTTTAGTCACAGAATGGGATGCCTCACAGCAGACTTAAGATCAGTTCAGTATATATGCACAGTTAGTTACTATAAGCAGCCTGAAAACGCTAACAAAGGCTGGATGAAAAAAAAAAAATCTCCCTGTCAGCCAGCTCCGTTTTTCCTACCTTTCCCTGGCTTTCTGTCTGTCTCCTGTCTGTCTCCTGCCTGTCTCCTGCCTGTCTCCAGCCTGTCCCTGTCTGTCCCTGTCTCCAGCCTGTCTCCAGCCTGTCTAACTGCCTCAGCTACACAGCGTTCTGTCTGTCTGTCACGAATGCAATAGAGAAATGAGGAAAAGCAAGATGGCCGCCGTTAAATACCGCTGTGTGACGTCACCGGGCTTGCTGGCTGCTGATAGGCTGCATGTGACTGCCCCAGCTTGCACTGGCGCGGGATACATGTCCAGACATGTCCCGCCCGCCATCTTAGAATGCCTGTAATGTAAATGAATGGATGTTAAAGGAAAACTTCGAGTGATCGAATCGCGGGGAAATTCGGATTCGATCCGAATCGAATTTTTCCTGAAATTCGGATCGAATCCGGGTTCGTCCGGATCGATTCGCTCATCCCTAACAATGACGCATTTATCAAGCAAAATGAGGCTAGCGCCGGCGAGAGCGACGGCTAGCGCGGCATTCATCATGAAGCCGCCTGGACCGAACAGCGCCGCTGCAAATTCCCTCACAGCGCCAGGTATGAGCTGTCGCTCCCTGGCGATGTCCAATGCATTTCAATGGAGCAAGCTATAATTAATCATAATTAATTGGTATTATTTTTTAAAATTTTTTTTTTAATGTCAAAAAATCGGAGAACACTTCTGCAATGTTAGGATTTATTTTTAAATCAAAAAAAAAAAAACCAAAAAAAAGTGCAGAATTGATCTAACAGGTCTGATATTAATGTATTCATATAACAAAATGATTCTAAAAACATGTATAATGTTACATTCAAAAAATATGGTTGTTTAGGGGTTAAAAACTAGTTAATACAGATCGCCGCCAGCGCTCTGGGGTTTAAACAAGGAATGGACAGCGACAGCACATTCGGAGCGTGATTTGTTGATGAATATGAAGCTAGCCGTTCGCTCTGGCCATTCGTTGTCAGGCGCTCACATACAACGCTGGACCTGTGAAACAGCGACCCCCCAGCCCGTATTCAACATTACCACACACCGACTGAGTCGCTGTCATCAAGCTAACGCCGGCCAAGCACAGCGAATACTGGCTGGCGCTGAAAAAATCACGCTACAGTCGCTCATCTGTCGCTACCTGGCGCTATTGATGAATCGGCCTCCAGGTAAACATACCGTATGGTGGGTAACAAAACTATATTGGTATTTCTCAGTTATTATTATAAATATCCAGAATGTGAGCAGGCCTTAGCAGCCTGGACAAGGAGCAGCTAGGCCAGAAATTGTAGTCGAAATAGCTAATATCAGCATTCTGAAACTAAACAATAAAAATCAGTATCAACCAAACAAGCAAAACAGGTTTGGGGGTAGATTCTAGGAAACTTATGGAATGCTGAGTAGGGTCAGCACAGTTTTAGACAAGACCAGTTTTCAGTGGCTGGGAAATTTAAAGATGTCTCCACCTAGAGTCCAGCAAAATGTTTTTTTACAGTTTCAATCTAGCGAAACTGGGAGGTCTGGATTTTTGCAGTATAACTGACCAGTGATAGGTCAGAGAGGGGAGAATAGAGGGGAGCCTTAGGAGAAGAGAGCCTTAGGAGGTGGAGGGCATTAGGAGAAGGAGAGAGCCCTGGAACTGGCCAGGAAGAGGAGGCCGAAGCTGCTAGCTTGAAGGTCCGTTTATAGGTTCCCCTGTAAGCAATTTAGGGCCTTTATGGAAAATTAATATTGTTAAAATATTATTATTTTAATGTATTTGTCATATATATATATATATATATATATATATATATATATATATATATTTGTTTGCCTATTTTCCAAGCCATGCAGGATATATACATATTTGTTATTATACACCCTGTCAGGAGGGTAAATATATTGTTTGCTTGTCAGGTCTTCTTTGAATGCTCTTAAGTCTGCATTAACCACTGTATATACATATGCCTGGCAAATAACTCTCAATCCTAGTGTGTTGTACCTTCTTGTTTTGTAAGATTTGATTGCATCTTATATTATTGTACCTTAATATAAGTCCTTATTTACCATTTGTCAGTTGTGATTACCAACGTTGCAAAATGTATTGTATGGATAAATTATCATGGCTGACACATACGATTAAAAGGGCAATAAAGGAACAAAAAACGTGCATTTAAAAATTACAAGAAAACTATAAATTAGTAAATAAAGCATGTAAGAAAATAAGGTTGGCAAAGCAGAGATGTGGCAAAAGCAAGCAAAACAAACCCTAAACGTTTTTTAAAATATATCTAAATCAGAACAGGTATGTGCCTTATTAATGATAATGAGGAAATTGTCATGAGGACGAAGAGAAGGTGGAGTTGTTAAATGGATTTTTAGCTCTGTGTACACAAGAGAGGAGCAAGGAGCCAACACAGGAGATGCCACTGATAGCAATAGCTCAAGTATAATAAGTAACAAGCTAAACATGGATATCATCCAAGAAAAACGAAATAATTTAAATGTGAATAAGACTTCAGGACCAGATGGACTTCACCTAAGAGTTCTTAAAGAACTCAGCTCAGTTATCTCATCACCCCTGTTCTTGATCTTTAAAAACTCACTAACAACTGGTATAGTACACAGGATTGTTGCAAGGCAAACGTGAGGCTTGATTCAGAGGCACATTTGTCTGCACTTCCATAGCTGTCTGTGAAAGTTTTTGTGGGTGTTAGTCTTTTTTTTTTGTTTTTTTCATCCATTTTTCATTCGTACGAACGTTCGGGCAAATGCGTATATGCGCTTTCGATTAACGAATGCAAATCGGAACATTTGCGTTAGTTCGGGTCATTTTCCAAACCAAATCTGATATTTTTCGTTCGTTTAGATAACTTACGTTATTGGTATGGGCTGGCGTCTCATTCAGAGAGCTGATTCCCGACGGACCACCACCCTATAAACCCGTTTCCTTTGCGATCCCCTTATGGGACCATTTTGACCTCGAGACTAGCAGCTATGGACAACTCTAGTGCATTTGAGGAGCATGAGGATCTGCAGCTCATGGGCATTGAAATTGTCTGGAGGGCGGAGACCAGATTGCACCGGCGATGCATGCACATCAATAGCATGCATGATGTTGAGCTGTTCGAGCTCACCAGACTTAATCGCCCTTCCCTTCATAAATTGTATAGTGAGCTGCGGCCATGGTTAGCCCGCACCACAAGGAAGGGGCAAGCAATTTCAGGTATGACCAAGATGCTTGACTGCCTGCAATTTTTGGCGAACGGCTCGTTCCAGAGGCTGGGTGCCCTCTCCGTGGGGATCTCCCAGCCTACACGGAGCCACGCGCTATCCAAGTTTTTGGAAGGCATGGCTACCATTACTCAGAAATATATTTGTTTTCCTGACGACATAGTAGCCAGAAACGCGATTAAGCTGGCATTTTATAACATCGCCGACATGCCCAACGTCATGGGTGCCATTGACTGCACCCACGTTGCCCTGGTGCCTCCAGCAGCCAACGAATATAACTACAGGCAAGTACAATCAGTCATATTTTGTTTCAAGTTTTTTGTTTTTTTATGTCAAAAAAATTCCAAAAGTCCCTCCGTGTAAAATGTCCCTCCTTATAATTATTCCCTCCTTGTAATTAATCCCTCCTTGTAAGTTATCCATCCTTGAAAATAATCCCTCCTTGTAAGTAATCCCACCTTGTAATTATTCCCTCCTTGGAATGATTCCCTCTTTGTAACTTATACCTCCTTGTAATGGATCCCTCCTTTTAATTATTCCCTCCTTGTAAAGAGTCCCTGTGGAACCATGGACCGTATTTAGCTGCATATAAATTTCACACGTGTTCACCAAGGAAACATTTTAATGTGTACCTGAAATAGACACTTCTAAGTTAATCTTTCCTTTTTCAAACATAAATATTTTTTGCTAAACAAAATACTTATGTACTTGTTTATTGTTATTTGTATTGGGCCACATGTTTTGCTTATGGTGTGATTAGTTAGTGTTTCCCTAGTTTTCCTTGCCTTGCTAATGTTTTTTGTTTGTTTTTTTTTATTCCAGGAACCGCAAAATGGGCCACTCAATGAATGTCCAAGCAGTGGTGGCCCCGGACATGCGGTTCCTTAGTCTGCTCGCCGGGATCCCATGATGCCTACATTCTTCGAAGATCTGGATTGTACGGTCGGTTTGAGTCTGGGGAATTTTTGGGTGGATGGCTCCTTGGTAAGTTGACGCCAATAACATCATTTTTTGGTAGATGTATGCCTATGAATTTAGTTTGTGTCCCATGTATGAAACTATGCCTATTTGAACACATGTTTACATGTGAAACACGACCTTAACCATTAGATTTGTCAAACAACAAAGCCTTGACAAATGTTAGTCCTGCATTAGCAAAATGTTACATTTGAATTTAGAGTAAAGTAAGAATTAGTCTTCCCCACACTCTGCTTAAATTATGTCCTTGAATTATAATATAATAATAATAATAAATCTTTGATTAGATGCATTACACTTACTGAGTAGAGGAGAGCGGGATAAAGTGCAGGGGGCGGGTTACAGCTGTTTTGGACTCATACAAAACAGATACAGGGTCCTGAAAAGTTAAGACATCCAAGAATGCTGAGCAGCACAGTCCGAAACCAATACCTGTTAGCAGTCTGGCTGAATGGCCCTCATCCGCCATCTTGGATGTTTTATTTGTTCCCTAGCCTCTTAGTCATGTTGATGGCCTGTTTTGGGGATTCCATTCATGGAGTAATGTGTAATTTATGTTTTTTATAATACATTCTTGCAGGTGATTCCGGCTATCCACTCCTTCCGTGGCTGTTGATGCCTGGTGGAGAGGGCGTTTGGCCTATGGAAGACCCGCTTCCGATGCTTGGACCATACCGGGGGAGCACTTGAGTATGACTCAAAAAAGGTAATAGATATTATAATGGCCTGTGCAGTGTTGCATCATTTTGCTATATTGCAGCGTGTCCCCCGGTATGTGGATTTGCCCCCCTCTCCACCCACCGATGACCCAGAAGAGGACTATCGTGGTCCACCGAGTGCGTCTGCCCAAGCAGTGCGGACTAATTTAATAGAGACACATTTTGCTTAATTTGGTGTTACTTTGTTTTGTCCCTTTATTTTTTGTTAATTGTGTTTTTTGGACCTTTGTGTTTGTATGTTTGTTTCTTACTTTTACAAACAGTAACTAATTAATTACAAAGAACCTCACACATGATTTTAGACTCTTTTTTTTTTTGGTTGTTCCAAATTTGTTAGTGCCTACTTTAAGTCATCTTTATTCACCAAAAACATAAAGGCATAAACTTAGTCAACAACAGGTTAATTAAAATGTTATGGTGTTTATTTCAAAAGCAAACATTGGAGTTGATGGTCACTCCCATAGTTTCATAAAATACATGGTCAAACCACAAATGAAAGTTTTGGCAATTTCAGGCCACATAGCAATTGGCCAGAGGCAGGAGTTTTAAAGTAAGGCACTCCTGTCAAAGGTTTCAGACAAATGAAAATTACAAAAACATATGTGACAAGCATTGCCATGTCCACATTTGTCAGCAAACAAATAGGCCCACAGACACACCCTCTCCTGCTTGGCCACATTTGCCACAGGCACAGATGTAAAGCAGCCAAACCTATGCCACATCTACACCTGTTACTCAGTGTGACACCCAAACAAGAACCCCCAGTCCCAATCCAAGTCCAGTTCAATCTCAGCCAGGTGTCAAGGTAGTAGTTTGCCAGGCCGGAATGTCCCCCAATCATGCCTACAAACAGGAGGAGCCAGAACCAATGTAATTCGCCACAAGCATGCAGCGCAACAGCTTGAGTGGCAGGTTCAGTGAGGCTTCCCCTCTGGCATTGGCTAGTGGGCTACCTCAGCACTCTAATGAGCTATATGGGCGCAAATCCAGGAAACAAGCAAAGCCATACCAAAAGGGTATATTGGTAGGGCTCACCAGACAGGTCAATACAGTGGGGATGTAGAGCAAAGATGTGGTGCAGATACAGGCCAAATAGGCCTTAAAATGGGGGATGCCCATAAAACCCAGGTTGGGGCCCTTGGAGGTGGGCTCTCACCTGGGCCTGTGTGGCATTCAGAATCTGCAACTGTTCCAACATGTTTCTATTTGAAGTTCTAAATTCAGCCATCATGGCACTGAGATTGTTAGTTAAGGTGGCCATGTGGTTGTTGCTATTTCGAACGTCCTCAAGCATGGCACTGTAATAATTGGATAAGGTGGCCATGTGGCTGTTGTTGGACCAAAATTCAGTCAGCATGGAGTTTAAGGTGTTGTTTAATGTTACTAATTGCCCATGAAGATGCTCGTGGTTTCGTTGACTTTGGAGGCGAAATAGCCGCCTCTCATGGTGCCATGCTGACTCCATCATCGGCGCGCCCCTCCCCTGGGAAACTGGGCGACGTAGTCGACTACGCCTCCCAATTCCCCAGGTTGGGGGGCGTGCAGATGATATGCCTCTAGGTCCACCAACAGCCACAGGTCTACTTGGCAAATCCTCAGCAGCAGAGCTGCTTCACACATTTAGGGATGTGCGAAGCCTCAGAACAGCCAGTACATGCATGTTTATTTTGGTTAAGGAGACCAATGTGTATGTACTTGTTGACTAATACATCTAACAGATAATGGCATTCATAGTCAAGTTACACTTGGTCCGTTGGGGGAGTTGCCATTCATGCATGGGCCCGTGTTTTAGTGAACCATATGTGTTATTACACATCACCAATGCCTAGTTGTGTGTTAACATGCCTTCTTTTCCCCAATGCAGCCCAGCATCATTCCTCAGCTAGTGGGGAATCCTCTGCCAGTTTTACCATGCCGTCTACTTCCGTGCTGCCTCGGACCCAGGATCCGATATATACGGTAAGTGTCTTTTTATGATGTTGCTTATGCATGTGCCTTGCCATGTTTCTTTGTGCTGAATTACATATGTATTCCCCAAACTGAACCTTTTTAATTTACATGTCCCAACAGACCCACACACTGATGGAGGAAATCCAGGAGCTGGAGGAGGATGGACCCCTCATTGGACCTTCGGAAGAGCTCCCCCTGGGACAGAACCTGCAACTGTCCCAAAATGTTTCTACACCAAATCCTCAGCAGCAGAGTGAAGCTGGCTGCATGCTGCCAGCCCATCGTGCAGCCAGCTTCACTCTGCTGCTGAGGATTTGGTGTAGAAACATTTTGGGACAGTTGCAGGTTCTATCCCAGTATATATGTACCTGTAATGCCGCCGTTTATTTTCTTTCTTCCGTGCTGCATACTTGAGGTCCGATATTTTCCTTTGTATCTGCTCCACATCTTTGAGCTCTTCCCCCGCTGCATTGACCTGTCTGGTGAGCTCATCCAAAATCTCAGCTTTGCGCTGCTTGCTTGTAGCTTTGGATCTGCGCCCACATAGCTCATCATAATACAAGGTAAGGCCACTAGCCAATGCCAGAGTTTGTGCCTCACCAAACCTGCCACTCAACTGGCCTCTGCGCAATGTGCGCCCTGTTGGTTGTGGTTCTGGCTCCTCAGTGTTTGGCGCAAAATCAGGGGACATTCTGGCCTGGCTGTGTGGGTGTGAAATTACCGACTGCTGGCTGGCTGCAGATTGAACCGGACTTGGAAAGGGACTGGGTGAGCGTGGATGGGTGGCCACTGAAGTCGCAGGTGTAGATGTGGCATATTTAGCCTGCCTTGACACCTGTGCCGGTGGAGAATGTGACCGAGGAGGAGAGGGTGTTGTGGAGGAAGTCGTGCTTGGGGCCCTGTGCCTCCCTTATAATACCCATGTCCCTTGGAGGTAGATGGCCAGTCCAGGGGTGACGCAGAGCTCGGGCTTCGGGGCCTGTGCCTTGCCCTCTTGGCCGCTGATTTTGACACCCGTGCGGGTTTCGAAGGGCGAACTCGGACTTCTGGGCCTGTGCCTTGCCCTCTTGGCCGCTGATTTTGACACCTGTGCGGGTGGGGAGGGCGAACTCGGACTTCTGGGGCTGTGCCTTGCCCTCTTGGCATGAGCCTCGTGCGGGTGGTGTTGATGGGGAGGTTGAGCTGCTGGGGCTTCTTTCCCAGTGTCTCCTTTTTGCCATGGTAGCCACGTGGGTGGGGTGATGGTGACCTTGGGGGGCTGGGGCTTCGCACCCACTTGGTCCCTTTTTTCGCCTCCGTTGGGGTTGGCTTTCTGGCCTGTGGCTTCCTTCTTCCAGCGGCCTCCTTTTTTTGGGTAGTTGGGGTGGGTGCCTTTGGCTGGGCAATGCGGGTTGGCCGCAACTTCGTTTTGGTCATCTGTGACCGAGTCTTGGGCCCTTCAGCAGGCTCCTGCCATTTGGCTGGCTGTTTTCTGGTGACCTCCTTTGCTGGTTTTTGTCGAGATTTATTAGGTGCCATTGCTCATGGACTCTGAAAGAGAATGAGCTGTTTGTCCAGGACACTTTAAATAAGATTGGCGGGGTCTCATGCTACGCATACGCGTGCATACGGATGTGCCTACGGCCGTTCGTCCGGCCGTGCGGAACCCGGAAACCGAAGGGGCATTACTTATCTGCTGCAAACAAGAGGCAAGATGACGCCCACAATCTTCACCCACCAACAAGAAGAGATCATCATGCTTGTAAGTGTCTTTTAATGTCTTTTATTTGCCATCTAAATGCATGCCTAGCCCTTAAGGAAGTGCATGAAAAAACGGTTTGTTTGCAAAGTGTTTAAAACTCCGTGCCAAACCGACGTGAGGGCCCACACGTGCGAATCAACACTGGGCCCAGCTTCAAGGATTGGAGTAGCCTAGAATTGTGTCTGTTAATGTCATTTAGTCCAAAGATCGATTGTTGACAGATATTTGTATGCAGTTTTAACTACATCCTATGTTTCTGTTGTGTTTTGTAGACCATGTTGGAGCGCAGGTACGACTACCTGCCCAACTCTTTTGAGAAGCGCACCATCGCCCTGGAGATCATTGGGAAAATACAACAGCAGACGGACACCACCTTCACCCACACTCAGATCATGCAGCATTGGTCGGACCTGAAACGGCTGCACATGCCCCGGGTGCGTCGGTTTTTCGGAATCCATTTCCCTAGTAAGTACATAGCGATTGCATGCCATATGTAACTCATGCAGAAGGTAGGCATTTATTTATAATTGTTTTTCTTTTCTAGTGTTGGAAATGAATTACCGAATCCGCCGTACCCGGAGGTGCACAGGTCAACCAGTGCTGCATGAATCTGCAGCTGGAAGTGAAGGTGGTGGATCTCCAGGGCGACGGTCCTACCCCTCCTCTGTTGGGTCCTCCGACCAGCCCCTGGACCTTTCCACAGAGTAGGGGTGGCACGGCCTGGGCAGGGAGTCGTACCCAGCGACGCAGGCGGGAGCCTCTGGTATGTGACTCTTTATGTATCCGCACACACATATACATGCTATTTCCACCCAAGCTGATTCCCTTAATCTGTTTTTGTAGATGCTTCTGGAGTGGGTGAAGATACGCAGGCTGCAGCAGATCTCGCCCAGGAGGCACAGGGAGAAGGTGAGTGATGTGACACACACATTGAAAATTACATTTGATTACTGTTGACTAAGACATTAGAAGTGACCCTATTTGCCATGTCTCGACAGCCTCTACTTCACAACAGTGGCAGGGCCCAGGACGTAGGGTTGTCCGAGGCATCCGTCGGCCACCAACCAAGTAAGTTGTAATGTCATTCTTTGCAGTATTTGTTAATTGACATGATAACCCAGATACATCAAGCCAAAGGCAATAGCATTAGCAGAATGACCTGTGCCCACTTCCTTAGATTAATTACTTAGCAGAATGACCTGTGCCCACTTGCTTAGATTGATTACTTAGCAGAATGACCTGTGCCCACTTCCTTAGATTAATTACTTAGCAGAATGACCTGTGCCCACTTCCTTAGAGTAATTACTTAGCAGAATTACCTGTGCCCACTTCCTTAGATTAATTACTTAGCAAAATGACCTGTGCCCACTTCCTTAGATTAATTACTTAGCAGAATGACATGTGCCCACTTGCTTAGAGTAATTACTTAGCAGACTGACCTGTGCCCACTTCCTTAGATTAGTTACTTAGCAGAATGACCTGTGCCCACTTGCTTAGATTAATTACTTAGCAGAATGACCTGTGCCCACTTCCTTAGATTAATTACTTAGCAGACTGACATATGTGGTCCTGATTTATGTTGCCAACTAAAAAACATTCCATCCACAGGTGAGAAACATGTATTTGTCTCTAAGTAATTTTTTCACAAAAATTTGATACAGGGACCACACTTCCTTAGATTAATTACTTAGCAGAATGACCTGTGCCCACTTCCTTAGAGTAATTACTTAGCAGAATTACCTGTGCCCACTTCCTTAGATTAATTACTTAGCAAAATGACCTGTGCCCTCTTCCTTAGATTAATTACTTAGCAGAATGACCTGTGCCCACTTGCTTAGATGAATTACTTAGCAGAATGACCTGTGCCCACTTGCTTAGAGTAATTACTTAGCAGACTGACCTGTGCCCACTTCCTTAGATTAGTTACTTAGCAGAATGACCTGTGCCCACTTGCTTAGATTAATTACTTAGCAGAATGACCTGTGCCCACTTCCTTAGATTAATTACTTAGCAGACTGACGTATGTGGTCCTGATTTATGTTGCCAACTAAAAAACATTCCATCCACAGGTGAGAAACATGTATTTGTCTCTAAGTAATTTTTTCACAAAAATTTGATACAGGGACCACACGGGCAAGAGTGGAAGAAATGAATCGAAGGGTCCTTGAGTTGGTGGCCGATATGCAGCAGCTGGTTGACTCATTGGGGACAACAGAAGAATAGTGCTCTGGGTCCTGTCACTGTGTTTTTTTTCTGTAAATAGTTTTTAATATTTTACATTTTTAAACATTTTAAAGTTTATTACATAAAAAAAAATTTGTAAAATTTGTAAAAAAAAATAAAATTTCAAATGCCCCCAAAAAATGGCCTTCTACTAAAAAAAAAAACTAAACCAAAATAAAAGTTTCAGTGTCATTTTTTAACACAAATACATTAACACCAAACGAAGGGTGAAATAAATATTTAGAGATGAAGATTCAGATGACCGGGAAGTGGATTGGGTAAGTTTTAGGGGCCTAAAATGGAAGAAGAACCTAACCGGCAAGTTGTTTGATTACGTTTTACGGGCCTAAAATGGAAGAAGTACCTAACCGGGAAGTGGTTTGGGTAAGTTTTAGGGGCCTAAAATGGAAGAAGAACCTAACCGGAAGGTGTTTGGGAAAGTTTTAAGGGTCCAAAAGGGAAGATGGAGGATAGTGCTAAGTGGTTGGGGTGAGGTTTAAGGGTCCAAAAGGGAAGATGGAGGATAGTGCTAAGTGGTTGGGGTGAGCTTTAAGGGTCCAAAAGGGAAGATGGAGGATAGTGCTAAGTGGTTGGGGTGAGCTTTAAGGGTCCAAAAGGGAAGACGGAGGATAGTGCTAAGTGGTTGGGGTGAGCTTTAAGGGTCCAAAAGGGAAGATGGAGGAGAGCGCTAAGTGGTTGGGGTGAGCTTAAAGGGTCCAAAAGGCAAGATGGAGGATAGTGCTAAGTGGTTGGGGTGAGCTTTAAGGGTCCAAAAGGGAAGATGGAGGATAGTGCTAAGTGGTTGGGGTGAGCTTTAAGGGTCCATAAGGGAAGATGGAGGATAGCGCTAAGTGGTTGGGGGTGAGCTTTAAGGGTCCAAAAGGGAAGATGGAGGATAGTACTAAGTGGTTGGGGTGAGCTTTAAGGGTCCAAAAGGGAAGATGGAGAATAGTGCTAAGTGGTTGGGGTGAGCTTTAAGGGTCCAAAAGGGAAGATGGAGGATAGTGCTAAGTGGTTGGGGTGAGCTTTAAGGGTCCAAGAGGGAAGATGGAGGATAGCGCTAAGTGGTTGGGGTGAGCTTTAAGGGTCCAAAAGGGAAGATGGAGTATAGTGCTAAGTGGTTTGGGTGAGCTTTAAGGGTCCAAAAGGGCAGATGGAGGATAGCGCTAAGTGGTTTGTTAAACATTGTAGTAAAAGTGAGGATGGCAAATATGTAGGCGAGCACTTTAATGAGTTAAGTTTGTAGTGCGCAGGCGCAAGATTGTAATGATTTACGTCTGGACGATTATTTATTGAAAAAGGGAAACAGAATCTATCGGGAAATGTAAAGAATTCGTGGGAGGAGACGATGGAAAAATGGCAAAAACGAAAGCCTACGTTGTAACATGTGAAAATGAAACGGAAAAGTCACGCTGGAAAATGACATCCTCGTATTCGTACTCTGCCGTACGAACGGACGGAAATTTTACAGAAGGATTGCAATGCATGCATAGAATCACTCGCACACTCATACGAGAGTGGGCGAATTAAAAAAAAAAACAGATCGGCACTAAAACGAAAGTCTTTTTTTGTCTCTCTGAATCGAGCCTGTGGTGTCCATTTTTTAAAAGGGCTCTAGGTCTTCTCCCAGCAATTACAGATCTGTAAGTTTAACATCCACTGTGGAAAAATAGCTTGAGAGGCTATTAAGGGACTATTGGCCTGATGCAGAGCCTCCTCGTTCAGCTATCCCGTATGTTTTGCCGTTGGTTTTAGGCTGTGGTCGGGGCATTAAAGGGTGCTCCGTTGCTTTTTGTGTGCGTGTTTGCGATCAGGTGTTCCGGCATGCGCCTTTCGTATGTCGGCTCGCAAGAGTCCGGACTCCGTGCAAACAGACTTGTCCGTGATTGGTCCGTTTTTTTAAGTGATTCCGTGCCTTGATTTCCGATTGAAATCAGCCCAATATAACGAGGGTGTGGGCGCTCAACTTACGGCCAGTGTTAGCAGCCGAATATGCATCCCGTCTCTCAGTCATGCAGTCTGCTGTGCGCGATCATCAATGCCGACAGCTACGAGGCCTGGTTCTCTTGAGCCTGGCAGAAACCAGGCTGCACCGCACACGTCTGGACATCGATGGCATGCATTTCTCTCCAGGACTTGTATAGGCAGCTGCGGCCATGGTTAGCCCGCACCACAAGGAAGGGGCATGCAATTGCAGGTATGACCAAACTGGTTGGCTGCCTGCAGTTTTTGGCAAACGGCTCGTTCCAGAGACTGGGTGCCTTCTCCGTGGGGATGTCCCAGTCTACGCTGAGCCGCAGCCTTAACAAGTTTTTGGATGGCATGGCTACCCTGGCTCCAAAATACATATTTTTCCCTGACACAATGGTAGCCTGGAATGCAGTTAAGCTGGGCTTTTATAATATAGCCGACATGCCCAACGTCATGGGTGCCATTGATTGTACACACGTTGCGTTGGTGCCGCCAGCTGCGCAGGAATATCTGTTCAGGTATGTGGTTTAGGTCAGCATGTGTCTGCCATGTAGCACATACATTTACATTTGGCCAATGTGGAGTGTGTTTCAATGGCAGACCTATATTCTGTGTATGCCAAACATCCAGTGGTTTTAAATGTTGCTTATGTGAATGCATCTTTTTTATTGTGTTGGCCCTTTTTGGGCCACAAATTCCTGTTATATTGTGCTATTGCAGGAACAGGAAGATGGGACACTCGATCCATGTGCAGGCAGGGTCCGGGCCAGACCTGCAATTTTTGAGTATATTTGCTGCCTTCCCTGGGTCCACACCCGACTCGCACATTTTGAGGAACTCCAGCCTCTTTGTTCGCTTTCAATCTGGATATATGTCTGGCGGATGGCTACTGGGTAAGTTCTAACAAATTGGTGTGGCTGTCCAGCATGAATGTTCTGATTGGTCTGTGCCTGTACCCCACTAATCTGTTAGATACTCCAATGAAACAGTAGAAGTTTCCACTCAATTACTTACCAGTATTTCCTCCTATGGGCTTGCTTGTGATTCTCCACTATACCTTTCTGTCCATGCCATCTTATCTATGTTGCATCCCAGAGTCATTGTAGAGGAGTGTGCTGGGGGGATGTGCATGTTGCCTCATCAGAACTGTGCTTAGCACTGACACTGCACAGCTGACCTATGGCCCTGTTCAACAATGCTGGAATGCTAAGCAGCACATTAATGAGCCACTTCCCCTTAGCCCTCTGTCTGTTGCTCCCTGTTCTTGCCTGTTTTAATTAACCTAACATGCAGTATTTGTAAGTAGCATGTAACGTACTTGTGGCTCTTCGTTAGTAGCAGGATGGTACTTGTTTAGATACACTTTATAGCTTTGGTGTTTAGGTTTGTATGTCTAGGCTAGTTATGGGGACTGCCACTACATATGTGTCAAAGGGGCCCATTTGTCAGGGTATGTTTGGATTATGTTGTGTCCTTAATTAGTTTTGTCTGTGTTTTCTTTTTGAAGGTGATTCTGGCTATCCCTTGCTCCCCTGGTTACTCACCCCCATCCTCGCAGGCCCAGGACCGGTATAACACAGCACATAGGAGGACTCGCTCAGTGGTGGAACGTGCCTTTGGCTTGTGGAAGATGCGCTTCCGTTGTCTGGACCAGACTGGGGGGGCCCTTCAGTATGACCCGGCCAAGGTTATCAAAATAATTGTGGCGTGTGGGGTCCTGCACAACCTCGCCATCCTTAGCCGGGTTCCCAGATACACTGACCTGCCTGAGGACGCTGTAGCCATTTCTGAAGTTTACACACCTCCCTACTCTGGCCCCCAAAGTGGGGCGGCACAGGCGATCCGGTCCCAGCTTGTGGACAATGTTTTTTCATAAGTTTCATTGATTTTGGCCAATGTCTGCCTTTTTTATTTTGTGATTCAAACAATTAAATTTAATGTGACAAACATTGTTGATTATTTTTTTGCCTGTAAATGTGGGTTGGTGGAAGAGCATGTGTTTTGGGTTAGGGTAGTGGTGTGTCCTGCTCCCCAGAATCCCTACCTAAACACATGCCTTCAGTGGTAGGTAGAGTAGGAGGAGGAAGTAGATGGATGGGGGTGCTGCATGTTAGCGGCAATATGAGCAAGGCTCTGATTGATTAACTGCCATTGCTGGACCATTGCCACCATCTGCCTGCTTTGTTCTCTGGTTTCGTCAAGCAGCCAGGACACATTTTGATTCAAAACCTCTAGTTGTTGTGACATCGAGGTTACTTTGGAACACACTGTCTCATTATACCTCTGTGTGTTTGCCGCGAACTCCACGTTTTCATGGTGCCATGCTTCCTCCATTAGCTGCAGATGCCTCCTCTGGCTGATATGGCGACGTTGCTGGGTGCTGCCACTGGCACGGGTGGGTGCGTCTGGTACTGATGGAGGGGCTGCAGGTGGCTGCCTGGCCGCAGAGTCTGTTGAGTGCCCACTGTCCACGCCAGCATAGGTTTGGGCCCCTGAGGTATGTGTAGGGGACAGCAGGGGCTGCACTTGCTGGGGCTGGTGTGTTGGCCCACAGGGTCTCGTGGCCTTGGCTGCAGCAGACTTGTGTCCTCCTCCTCCAAATCCCAAATTACTTCAATAATGGGTGGACTCGTTAGGGTCTGACAAGAAAGGTAGCAGGTAGTGAGGTCTCTATTGTAAAGTTAATGTAGGCAAGTGGCATTTCATTCGGCTACACAGTGGTCCAATGACTTACCTCATCCGTCCACTCAGGTTGGTTGGTGTTGACACAAGGCTGTTCTGGCGAGCTCCTCCGGGACAATGCAGGGGTAGCTTGGCCTTGTTGCCTGGCATCTGTTGGTTCTGGAAAGAGATAATGAACTTTGTTTCGTGCCTCCAATACCTGTGTGTTGTAAGGAGTCTACAACTGTTTTGGTCCACATTCCAAAGTCACAATGTCAAACTATACTCACCTCCGGACCTGACATTCCTGTCTGTGTCTTGTGCCCCTTGCAGGCCCTGAAGGGTTGCCGGGTGAATAAAGGTCAACACATGCTCCTCCTCTGGGGTAAGGAGGATTTTAGTAGGGATACCACCCCCTGTCTGCAGGCTTGGGAAGAGTAAAGCACACATAATAAGTGTTACATCATGCTAAAGCAGCCTGTCCAATAATTTACACTCTAAATCGGCGTTACCTCTGCTGGCGGCGCATGTCCATTTTTTTTTTCCCATAATATTCAAGGTCCCCATATTTACGTTTAATTTGCTCCACATCCCTCCTCACAGACCCAACACTATTCACTTGCCGACTTGTTCTCCCAAATCTGCTTGGCATACTTTGGGGTTGACTTTGAATGACGCCCAAATAGGGCATCATAGGGCCTGATGCAGAGCCTCCTCTGAACTGCCCTTAAAACCTTCCGATTGTCCGGGGCTCCCGTTTGAATCGTGGCTCAAATGTGATGCAGAGCCTCCGTCGGAATGGCTCCCTAACTGATCCGTCAATTTCACTTTACTCGGAAAGCTTTTTTTGCTCTCTCGAGTGCCTTCAATTTGATCGGGGCTCCCGTTCACGTTCACACCGGCGGCCCGTTTTTCCCTGATTTTTCCTGCCTTTTTGAACGTACCTGCTTGGTTTCCGTCGTATTTGACCTTCCATTTTGGTGGTTTTAGTAAGTATACTTACATCTCCATGGCTCTTCAGTTGCCAATCAGGCTACATGCAAGCGCACATCCCTCAAACTCCCTTGGAATATGCATATGGCCACAAATGCAAATGTGACACACATCTTTTTTTTTTTGTTTTTTTTTGTGGGGGTTTCCTTGTCCTTAATGCATACCATAATCATCTAGTAGTTCCTTCTTCCTTGTCCTTAATGCATACCTTAATCTCCTTGCTTGTTCCTTCTTCCTTGTCCTTAATGCATACCTTAATCTCCTTGCTTGTTCCTTCTTCCTTGTCCTTAATGCATACCTTAATCTCCTTGTTTGTTCCTTCTTCCTTGTCCTTAATGCATACCTTAATTGTTTGTGTGTTTTTCTGAATTATTGTTCCATATCTAAACCTTTGGTGTCATGGAAATGTGTGCTGATGTTGTGTGATTGTACTTTTGCAGGAAAGCCAACTCTCAAAATATGTTAATTTTTTTATTATTCAAACGTTGTTTTTTTTTGGTGGTTTTTTTTAGGTTTTTTTTTGGGGGGGGTAAAACAGAAACAAATCTTTACATTTTTAAAATTGTTTTAAAAATTATGCCTCGGGGTCTTCGGGATGTTGTCTTCTTTGATCTGTGAATGAAAAACAACATTAGTTTAGCATTGTTTTTTTGGTTTGGTTGGGCGTGTTTTTTTTGGGGCCCTTTCCCAACCGGACCTTCTGCGTGATTTCATGAAAAGCACAAACTATTTTTAAAAGATTCCGCAGCATCTTAAAATAATATATAGTAAGTTTTTAATCAATCAATTATTATTATTTCCCCCACTGGGCTGCAACTCAGTTCAGGAATTTAGTATACGTGCGCCGCCATCTTGACTCTGAAGCATCACACTTACTAAGGAGAGGAGAGTGGGATAAGGTACAGGGGGTGGGTTATAGCTGTGCTTTGCTCACACAGAGCAGAGCTGTGCTCTGGAAAAGGTTGGTAAGATGATTTGTAAGGTGGACAATCTGTATGTACAGGGTGTGGGAAATATTTAAGATAGACTCTTATTCAGAGTTAAGGTCCGCTTTAAGTGCTTTTTTATAAAAATTAATTCGGAAATGTCTCTGAATTTTAGTTTTCAAATGTAATTGTTTGCTCATTTTCTTTAGTTTAAATAAACACCACTTACAAGGTTTGGCCCGCACATTGCGTCGGGGGCGGAGTCTCCCTTCAGCCTCCCTCTGTTGCTGTTGTGAATCTGTATGGATGACAAACACACTGATATTAGAGACTAGAGGTATCAATCTACTCACCTTCCCCAGCAACCTCTTCCTCCTCGCCCCCTTCCTCACTCATCCCTTGGGATGTTCCAGCGACGTCTGAATCTACAACAATAGTGCACATGAGTATCTGTATTTAATGCATGTATTTCCACATATCTAACTATATTTCCCTTACCGGAGTCAGGTTGAGGCTCTGTTATGCTGGACTCCCTGCCATCAGATCCCCCCCTCCCCTGCATGCTGAGGTCCAGCGGCTCCTCCGAGTCACTTACAGAGGAGGGGGTGGCCGTTGACCCTGGCGGTGGGCCACCTACACCTTCACCTGTTTCGCCCAACACTGGGCTGCGTGTCCTGGTCCGGGTGGGGCGGAACCGTAGATTCCATTCATGGGCTGAAATACAAACACAATCATTAAACCACGCCCAGGCGATGCCAGGGTTATAGGTGCATTTACATTTTCTACACTTACATGGAAAATGTTTGTTGAAGTACCGCCTTCTTTTTAAATCAGACCAGTGTTGGGCGATCTGGGTGAAGGTATAGGTGGTTTGGGTTCTGCGTTCTATCGCCTCCACCACCTCCAGGGCCAACGTCCGTTTGGCATAATCAGACGGCAGGAAGTCGTAGCGATTCCTCAGCATCATCTGTTAATAAAAAATACAAGGACACACCATTAAGCCACCAAATACATTAACAAGTTTCCTGGCCTAACTCAAGTCACTTTATTAACCTCTTGCTGCCTCACATTGCCCTAGTTCTGCTATCTGCATGTAGGCTAGTTTGTTGCTGCGTACATGTGTTAAACTAAGGTGGGCTGGTATGTAACGTGACAAACTAAGTTGTTTCAGACTATTCTTGTTTTTTGTTTTTTTTTAATTACAAGGAATGTGTGCACGCACATAAACGCACGCTCGCATACTCACATGATGATGTCTTCCTGCTCCGGGGTAAAGATGGCGGGCGACATCTTGTCTTCTTTACAAAGCTAGATAGCTCTGACGTTCCCCCGCGTTGACGTGCGTGCGTGCGCGCAGGTGCGCACTCGCTGTTGTGCACGCCCACACGGGAAACATATTTAAAGAACAAGCCACTCCGCTCGGTATAGGATACCATATCAATATTGGCAGACCTAAAGTGAGAAAAAATAGGCAAGCAAGGCCAAAGGCACATAGCAGCCGCACACATGCCTCATTCTAAATAAAACAGAAGAGCAGGCACAACACACATGCAGAACATGCACCAACTTAAACGGTGGGTACTCCACAGACACAGGCACATTCCCCAAAACGCAGGAGCAAGGAGACATTAACCCATTCACCCATTCACCCCCGCCAGAAAAAAACAAACAAACACACCAGGGTGCTAAATCTAGTAAGACCCTGCAGCATACTCAACCTCAACACACCAAGCAGACCCACAAAACCTAAGCACAAAGCATGGCTGTTGCCAATGCTGTTTGGGTACATTATGGGGTTCTGTCCGTCGAGATACTAAACAAATCAAGCGGACAGTTGTGGACCTGAAATCAGATAGTTGTCCAAAAATGGACATGCGCCGGCAGCAGAGGTAAAGCCCAAATGCATTTAGAGTCGCTTTTGGACCAGCATGTAACACTTATTAGGTGTGATTTAATCTTCCCCAGCCTGCAGACAGGGGGTGGTTTCAAGAAAATACATTGGCCACAAGGTCGGCACGGATTGTGTGTGCTGGCCCACTTTGTGTACCAGTGTAAGGAGGGGTCTGCTCGTCAGAAATAGGTAAAGGTTCTGCACCCAGGTCAGTATATCGAGCAATCCTGCTTCTAATGGCAAGGTTGTGCAGGACCCCACAAGCAATAATTATTTGGATAACCTTGCCAGGCTGATACTGAAGAGAACCCCCACTGTGATCCAGACATCGGAAACGCATCTTCCACAACCCAAAGGCACGTTCCACCACAGAGCGAGACCTCCTATGGGCTGTGTTGTAGCGCTCCTGTGCCTGGGAAGATGGGTGCAGGATGGGTGTGAGCAGCCATGGTAACAAGGGATAGCCTGAGTCACCTGCAAAAATCCAAAAGACAAACATAAGGTGGATGGCTAAAAAAAGGTTTAGGTGTGCATAGAAACATTAGTACACAGGGACAAATCGGTGAGCTAGGTATGGTGGGAGGAATTGACATTTTTACTGAGCCTACAAACACATGCAACCTGTACACTCCTTAAAAATGTCTGCGTAATGCTACTGAGATAAGAGGGCCAGAACATAAACCAATAGTGGTGAATACTTTCACCCATTAATTTTTAAACAAACTAAATAAAAAACATTTTCACATTTCAAGGAAAGGTCTCAGGTGGGGTAGTGGCAAATCCACATTCAAACCTGGGGCCCAACTAATACCAATCCATAAAAAGGAGAGTAGAGAAGAAGACAGTAATTACAGGCCAGTTAGTTTAACATCTATAGTGGTCAAATTAATGGAAACACTCTTAAAAAAACTGATAATTTCCCATCTAAAAATTAATGACCTATTGGACCCAAAACAGCACGGCTTTACTGAGGGCAGATCATGTCAGACCAATCTTATTGATTTCTTTGACAATGTCACTAAAGTGTTAGATGAAGGTGGTGCTGTGGATATCGCCTATCTGGATTTTAGCAAAGCCTTTGACACTGTACCACATAAGGAGCTCATAGATAAGTTATTGAAGGTAGGACTCAATCCCTGGATAGTTCAGTGGATTTCCAGTTGGCTGAGGGATCGGTATCAGAGCGTTGTTGTAAATGGCGTGCAATCTGAACAAAGGCGAGTTACAAGTGGTGTGCCGCAAGGCTCTGTCCTGGGCCCCATTCTTTTTAATATATTTGTAAGTGACATAGGAGAAGGCTTGGTAGGAAAAGTTTGTCTGTTTGCTGATGATACAAAGGTTAGTAATAGGGTGGATATTCCTGGAGGTGTCTGCAACATGGAAAATGATTTAGCTTTACTGGATAGATGGTCAAAACTGTGGAAACTAGAGTTTAATGTCTCTAAATGTAAAATCATGCACTTGGGTAGAAGGAATCCCTGCTCTGAGTACCATATGGGCAGTACTGTGTTAGCCAGGACCTCGGAGGAGAGAGATTTAGGGGTACTGATTACTGATAGCTGCAAGATGAGTGGACAGTGTAGCCAGGCAGTGGGAAAAGCAAGCAGGATGCTCGGTTGCATAGCTCGAGGCATCACCAGTAGGAAGAGGGAGGTTGTGATGCCGCTGTATAGAGCCCTGGTAAGGCCACAGCTAGAATACTGTGTGCAGTTCTGGAGACCTTACCTGCAAAAAGACATTATTCAAATAGAACGTGTCCAAAGGCGGGCAACGAAAATGGTGGAAGGACTTAAACTTAAAACTTATCAGGAGAGACTTAAAGAACTTAATTTGTACAGTCTGGAGGAAAGAAGGGAGAGGGGGGACATGATTGAGACCTTTAAATATGTGAAAGGATTGAATAAGGTTCAGGAGGGAAGTGTTTTTAAGAAGAAACTTAACGATAGAACAAGGGGGCACAACCTGAAGCTAGTCGGGGGAAGATCAGGAGCAATGTTAGAAAATATTATTTTACAGAAAGAGTAGTAGGTGCTTGGAACAAACTTCCAGCAGAGGTAGTTGAAAAATCAACAGTCACTGAATTTAAACATGCCTGGGATAAGCACACATCTATCCTAAGATAAAGAGTACATACAGTATACACATAAGGGCAGACTAGATGGACCGTATGGTCTCCTTCTGCCGTCAACCTTCTATGTTTCTATGTTTCTATGTAATACAAATTTAATACACATACCCAGTAACCATCCTCCAGAAATATCTCCAGATTGAAACCTTGATAGAGGCTGGAGTTCCTCAAAATGTGCGCATCATGCGTGGACCCAGGAAAGCCAGCAAACAGACTGAAAAATTGAAGATCAGGGCCCGCCACTGCCTGAACATTGATGGAATGGCCCATCTTCCTGTTCCTGCACCAAGCAAAACAACAGTGGAATTAGTGTGAGCCTTAAAAAATGTTGGTTAACCAGAAAAAAAGCAGAACCAAACCACATACCTGAACAGATATTCCTGGTCCGCAGGGGGGATGAGCGAGACATGTGTGCAATCGATTGCACCAAGGACGTTGGGCATGTCGGCTATGTTTTAAAAGCCCAACTTAACCGCATTCCAGGCTTCCCCTGTTTGAGGGAAAAAAATGTAATTCTGTGCCAGGGTAGCCATGCCATCCAAAAACTTGGTTAGGCTGCGGCTCAGCGTAGACTGGGACATCCCCAGGGAGAAGGCACCCAGTCTCTGGAACGAGCCGTTCGCCAAAAATTGCAGGCAGCCAACCAATTTGGTCATACCTGCAATTGCAT
Organism: Gastrophryne carolinensis; assembly: GCA_027917425.1. Classification (NCBI taxonomy): domain Eukaryota; kingdom Metazoa; phylum Chordata; class Amphibia; order Anura; family Microhylidae; genus Gastrophryne; species Gastrophryne carolinensis. The sequence goes on from CM051234.1 coordinate 289,382,592, forward strand.
GCCCCTTTCTTGTGGTGGGGGCTAGCCATGGCCGCAGCTCGCTATACAAGGCATGGAGAGAAACACGGTTAAGGCGGGTGAGCTCGAATAGGTCAACGTCACTCATGCCATCGATGTCCAAAGGCGTGCGCTGCAGCCTGGTTTCTGCCATACTCAGAAGTACCAGACGGCGTAGCTGGCGCCTTTGATGTTGGCCCACAGAGGAATGCATTCCCAAAAAGCACGGAGCTCCAATACGGCTGGTCAGACTGGCCGTAAGTGAAGGCTCGGCGGCCCCGTTTTATTAGGCTGAATCCAATCGGAAAACAAGGCTCTGCATCACTGAAAAAAACGGGCCAATGAACGAGGCGTCCGTTTTGCCGGCAAACAGCCTCTTGCGAGCCGACAATCGGAAAGGCGGCTGAGCGCACACCTGAGCGCATAAACGCACACTAAAATCAACGTAGCACCCTTTCCTGACCCGATCAAAGCCCAAAACCAACGGGGGAAACGCACGGGGGAGCTGAACGGGGAGGCTCTGCATCAAGCCAATAGTGCTCACAAACACCAGTGGCTACAGCCATGCTTTGAACATCACAGAAAGGGGCTGTAAGTGAGCCACGTCGCAGCTGCCGCCCACATGGGTGTGTGGTCTCCCCGGCAGCAGACGACATTGATGGCTGGCTGTCTTGGGCTGATGGGTGACTGTGATGGACTGCGGGGGGTGCTAGGTGATAATGGCAGGGTGCCTGTCGAGCTGTCACCTGTGGAGCTCCAAATTGACTCCAGGCTGGTGGTAGTTGGGGAGACATAGTGGCGAGGATGAGGGGTGGTTGGCCTGGGTGGGCTAGTGGTTTGGGCCCTACGCTTCCCCTTGGTGGTGTGGCTGGAGCTACCCACATGCTTTCTGGGTGGAGGAGGTGGAGGCTGCAGGGTGGCTCGAGATTTGTGGCCCTTGTGAGCCCTGGATGATTTAGCAGGTGGGGGCGACTGGGCCAAGGGCTCCTTGCTGCTGCGTTTGGACCGAGCAGCCTGTGTGGCTGGCTTACCGCCCCTTTGACTAGGCCCATGTCTGGTCCGGCTCCTGTGCCTGGTCAGGTGTGGGTGTTCCTGATGGCTCTCTGTGCGGCGAGCATGTTGCTCTGGGCTTTTTGGGGTCTGACGGCTCCCTTTTGGCCTGGGCATAGTGATATGGTAACCAACACAGAGCTGAGTGCATTGACCTTTAAATAGTTTGCCCGTGAGGGCGTGCGCGGCACGCGGGGGCACGTCATAACCTGATCAGGAAGACAGCCAAACATGTCGCCCGCGACCTACACCGAGGTGCAGGACAAATTCATTATGGAGGTGAGTAGCCGAGCGTGCGATTATTTGCGCGCACAAGCCGCTCAACAAAGATTAGCCATGGCAGGGCCATATTAGTGAGGACAAACTGTCTTGCAAACCGCACCAACTAGAACAGTTTAGTTTGAGCCATGTGCGCAGCAGCACACTAGCCTAGAGGCAGATAGGCTAAGTAAGCCCATGTGAGTAGCAATGAGGCTCAGAAACTTGATTTAGATAGTGGATGAGAGTGTGTAATCTAGTAGTGTCACTAATGCTCTGCCATTGTGCTTTTTTGGACAGATGATGCTGCGCAACTGTTATGACTACCTGACGTGTGACTTTGAGAAGAGGACGTTGGCACTGGCGGTGGTGGAAGCCATAGCCTGGAAGACTGGCACCACCTACACTTTTACCCAGATCGCCCAGCACTGGTCCGATTTGAAAAGGAGGCATAGGCCCCGGGTGTGGCGGTTACTTTGTCCAGGTAAGTCTTGGTACATGACATGCACTAATCACACTGGCCATGGCTGGGCCTGTGTTTCTGATTGTGTTTATATTGCAGTGCAGGAATGGAGTTATAGGTTCCGCCCCACCCGGACCAGAAGACGCAGCCCAGTGTTGGGAGGTACTGGCAAAAGTATAGGTGGTGCCACGCCAGTGCCAACGCCCACCCCCTCCTCTGCCAGTCACTCCGACCAGCCACTGGACCTGGCAGTACAGGGGGGGGCACAGTCGTACGGCAGGGAGTCCGACCAGCCACAACTCCCACCTGACTCCGGTAAGACTCTCAAACCTACCCATGTCCAGATACATGCACTACAGACATATACTAATGTGCACAATTTTTATTTTTAGATGGTGACGTCGCAGGACCATCAACAAGAATGGCGGAGGGCCAAGGCCAAGCTGCAGAGGTGCCTGGGGAAGGTGAGTGATTTGATGCATACAAGCCTAAACTAATCTGCCATTCAGGAGGGCCAAAGAGTAAATAATAACCTTGTGTTTTTGATCAAAACAGCTTCACAGGCGGACGAGTGGCTGGACCCAGGGAGGAGGTTGCGACCCAGACGCCCTGTTGGCCGCCAGCCTTGTAAGTTGTTTTTTGAAATCATACATGTAGTTAAAACTCCTGCCCAAAACCCCAAAAACATGGGCCAAGACACATTAATTCACGAACTTAGGCCCACCTCAAACCTAAAAATGGCCCCAACCCAAACACCTAGCTAAGCAATAAAGACTTACAAGGCTAAACTCATGATGTTTTACCTTCACAGCTGCAAGACAACGGCCCATTTGAGAAGGCTGGTGGGTGACATCCAGGAGATCGCATATTCACTGGGGCAACAATATTTAGAAGAGCCTCCTGGGTGACAGCCACAAATGTGCCAAGTTTTTATTTTTGGTTTCTGTTTAAAATTTCTTAAAAAAAAAACAAAAAACTTTCATACACACTGGAGTGGTGTCTTCTCTTTCATGGCACTGTACGTTAGAACAACATGACCATACAGTTACATGTCCCAAAAGGTAAGTATATGGGACAAGGATTAGGAAGAAGAAGAAGAAGAAGAAGACATTAAGGTAAGCATTAAAGACAGGGAAGAAGAAGAAGAATATAATTTGAAGGGAAGTTTTGGTGGAGCTAAAAGTGACAGTTTGTTGGATACGGAAAGCATGAGGGAGGACTAGGGATGTGCGCTTGCGTGGACCCAGATTGTCAACAGGAAATCCGTGGAAATGTAAGTATACTTTGAAAAACATTCAGAATCAGGCTGGAATGGAAACAGATGGGAAGAAGCTACGTTGGAAAACGCAGTAAAAAGGACCCAAAAACGGAACGTCAGTGTGAAGTGTTGAAGACACAGAAACGGATCATTAACGGAAGTCTCCCGACGGCGGCTCTGAATCACGTGAGAACCCCGGGACAAACGGAATCAAAACGGGACTTATGAAAAACTGAACAAAATAAGGTCAGATCGGGGGAGGCTCAAGCCATATAGGCTCGATTTAGAGAGACAAAAAAATACTTTCGTTTTTGTGCCGTTTTCGTATTAATTTCAAATTTTCCCGCTCTCGTATGAGTGTGCGAGAGATTCTATGCATGCATTGCTAACCTTCAGTAAAGTTTCCGTCCGTTCGTATGCCAGAGTACGAGTACGAGGATGTCATTTTCCATCGTGACTTTTCTGTTTCATTTTCTCAGGTTACAACGTCGGCTTTCGATTTTGCCCTTTTTCCATCATCTCCTCCCACGAATCCTTTATGTTTCCCATTAGTTTCTGTTTACCTTTTTCAATAAATAATCATCCAGATGGAAATCTTCCGATCTTGTGCCTGCGCATTACAAAATTAACTCATTAAAGTGCTCGCCTACATATTTGCCACCCTCACTTCTACTACAATGTTTAGCTAAATCACTTAGCGCTATCCTCCATCTTCCCTTTTGGACCCTTAAAGCTCACCCAAACCACTTAGCGCTATCCTCCATCTTCCCTTTGGACCCTTAAAGCTCACCCCAACCACTTAGCACTATCCTCCATCTTCCCTTTTGGACCCTTAAATCTCACCCCAACCACTTAGCACTATCCTCCATCTTCCCTTTTGGACCCTTAAACCTCACCCCAACCACTTAGCACTATCCTCCATCTTCCCTTTTGGACCCTTAAAGCTCACCCCAACCACTTAGCACTATCCTCCATCTTCCCTTTTGGACCCTTAAAGCTCACCCCAACCACTTAGCACTATCCTCCATCTTCCCTTTTGGACCCTTAAAGCTCACCCCAACCACTTAGCACTATCCTCCATCTTCCCTTTTGGACCCTTAAAGCTCACCCCAACCACTTAGCACTATCCTCCATCTTCCCTTTTGGACCCTTAAACCTCACCCAAACCACTTCCCAGTTAGGTTATTCTTCCATTTTAGGTCCATAAAACTTACCCAAACCACTTCCCGGTTAGGTTCTTCTTCCATTTTAGGTCCCTAAAACTTACACAAACCACATCCCAGTTAGGTTATTCTTCCATTTTAGGTCCCTAAAACTTACCCAAACCACTTCCCGGCTAGGTTCTTCTTCCATTTTAGGTCCCTAAAACTTACCCAAACCACTATCCGGTTAGGTTCTTCTTCCATTTTAGGTCCCTAAAATTTACCCAAACCACTTCCCGGTTAGGTTCTTCTTCCATTTTAGGTCCATAAAACTTACCCAAACCACTTCCCGGTCATCTGAATCTTCAGCTCTAAATTTTTTTTTAGCCTTTGTTTGTTGTTAATGTATTTTTATAAAAAAAATGACACGGAAACTTTTTTTTTTTTTTTTTTTATATATTATAAGCCCATATTTTTTGGGGGGTACCAAAAATGTAACAATAAAAACATTAACTTTTTTGTTATAAAAAAATTAAAATATTTTTTACATTTAAAACAACTGAACTATTTACATTATAAAAATACAGTGACAGGACCCAGGACACTAGTCTTCTTCTGTTGTCCCCAATGAGTCAACCAGCTGTTGCATATCGGCCACCAACTCAAGGACCCTTCGATTCATATATAAAATGTGAAAAAATACATAAGTTTGAGACAAATACATGTTTCTCACCTGTGGATGGAATGTTTGTTATTTGTCAAATTAAATCATGACGACATATGTCAGTCTGCTAAGTAATTAATCTAAGGAAGTGGGCAGAGGTCATTCTACTAAGTAATTAATCTAAGGAAGTGGGCACACGTCATTCTGCTAAGTAATTAATCTAAGGAAGTGGGCAGAGGTCATTCTGCTAAGTCATTAATCTAAGTAAGTGGGCACATGTCATTCTGCTAATTCCATTGACTATGGCTTGAGGTATCTGGGTGATCATGTCAATTACCACATACTGCAAAGAATGACATTACAACTTACTTGGTTGGTGGCTGACGGATGCCTCGTTGGGGACAACCCTACGTCCTGGGCCCTGCCACTGGTGTGAAGTAGAGGCTGTAGAGACATGGCAAATAGGGTCACTTCTAATGTCTTAGTCAACAGTAATCAAATGTCAATTTCAATGTGTGTGTCACATCACTCACCTTCTCCCTGTGCCTCCTGGGCGAGATCTGCTGCAGACTCCACATCTTCACCCGCTCCAGAAGCATCTAGGAAAACAGATTAAGGGACTTAGCTTTATCGTAAATAGCATGTATATGTGTGTGCGGTTACATGAAGAGTCACATACCAGAGGCTCCCGCCTGCGTCGCTGGGTATGACTCCCTGCCCACGCCGTGCCGCCCCTCCTCTGTGGAAAGGTCCAGGGGCTGGTCGGAGGACCCAACAGAGGAGGAGTAGGACCGTCGCCCTGGAGATCCACCACCTTCACTTCCACCTGCAGATTCATGCAGCACTGGTCGGCCTGTGCACCTCCGGGTGCGGCGGATTCGGTACTCCATTTCCAACCCTAGAAAAGAAAAACAATTATAAATAAATGCCTACCTTCTGCATGAGTTACATCTGGCATGCAATCGCTATGTACTTACTAGGGAAATGGAGTCCGAAAAACCGCCGCACCCGGGGCAGCATGTGCAGCCGTTTCAGGTCCGACCAATGCTGCATGATCTGAGTGTGGGTGAAGGTGGTGTCCGTTTGATGGTGTATTCTGGAAACTATCTCCAGGGCGACGGTGCACTTCTCAAAAGAGTTGGACAGGTAGTCGTACCTGCGCTCCAGCATCGTCTACAAAACACAACAGAAACATAGGATGTAGTTAAAACTGCATACAAATATCTGTCACCAATCGATCATTTGAATAAATGACATTAACAGACACATTTCTAGCCTAATACAATCCTTGTAGCTGGCCTCAGTGTTGGTTTGCATGTGTGGGCCCTCACGTCGGTTTTGCACTGAGTTTTAGACACTTTGCAAACAAACCGTTTTTGCCGGCGCATCCTTAAGGGCTAGGCATGCATTTAGATGGCAAATCAAATTCCTTAAAAGACACTTACAAGCATGATGATCTCTTCTTGTTGGCGGGTGAAGATTGTGGGCGCCATCTTGCCTCTTGTCTGCAGCAGATAAGAAATGCCCCTGCGGTTTCCAGGTTTGCCATCCAAGCGTCAGGAGCAGGGCCCACAACTCGCTCAAAGATGCCAAAAAGCAAGCTGCAGCAAACCCGCAGTGCACAGCCGAAGCCTCCTCCAAAATCCAGGCCAAAAAAGGATCCAGCGGCAAAGAGGAAGTCACAGGCAAGCAAGGCAACAACCAAGGGCGACAAAAAAGGTACCAAGAGGGTGCGAAGCCCCAGCCCCCCAGGTCACCATCACCCCACCCACGTGTCTACCAAACCAAGGCTAAAAAAAGGACACACCGGGAAAGAAGCCCCAGCAGCTCTAGCTCGCCATCACCACCACCCGCACATGGTGAAAAAACTTCAAACAGCCAAAGTCACCGGAAAACAAGGCCCAGAAGCCCAAGCAGCCCGAGCTCGGCATCCGCACCACCCGCACGTGGCCACAAGTCTCATGGCAAAAGTCAAGGCACCGCCCAAGAAGCCCTAGGTCGCCATCCCCACCCGCACGGGTCTCCAAATCCTCGGCCAAGAGGGCAAGGCACCGGTCCAGAAGCCAAAGCTCTGGCTCACCCCTGGACCGCCCGACTACCTCCAAGGGGCATGGGTCTTCTAAGGGCCCACAGAGGCACAGGGCCCCAAGCATGACTTCCTCACCAACACCCTCTCCTCCTTGGCCACATTCTCCACCGGCACAGGTGTCAAGGCACTCAGAATATGCCACATCTACACCTGCGACTTCAGTGGCCACCCATCCACGATCACCCAGTCCCTTTCCAAGTCCGGTTCAATCTGCAGCCAGCCAGCAGTCTGTAATTTCACACCCACACAGCCAGCCCAGAATGTCCCCTGATTTTCTGCCAAACACTGAGAAGCCAGAACCACAACCAACAAGGGCGCACATTGCGCAGAGGCCAGTTGAGTGGCAGGTTTGGTGAGGCCCAAACTCTGGCATTGGCTAGTGGCCTCACCTTGTATTATGATGAGCTATATGGGCGCAGATCCAAAGCTACAAGCAAGCAGCGCAAAGCCGAAATTTTGGAGGAGCTCACCAGACAGGTCAATGCAGCGGGGGAAGAGCTCAAAGATGTGGAGCAGATTCAAAGGAAAATATCGGACCTCAAGTATGCAGCACTGAAGAAAGAAAATAAACGACGTCATTACAGGTACATATATATTGGCACCATTTAGCTAAATGTGTCCAACTATCTTTTTCAGCTTACAAACTGGTGGAGGATTCCCCACTAAACTGCAATTTACCCGAGCTGAGGAGATGGTGCTGGGCCTGCTACATCCTGTGGCCTTAGAGGGACACTCGGCACGACAGGACACGGACATTCCGACTATTCCTGCCGGTTAGTAATGTTAGTGTGTATGTGAAATGTGAGCTACGTGTAAAATGATGCTCCAAGCCATATATTAACACATGCCCCTAGGGTGTGCCTTGTAGTGGAGGTAACAATTTAAACAGGGTGTGTTATGTGTGTGGACTCATCATTTGCTAATTTCCTTGCCCATACATGAGTTTGGAGAGTCTTGAGGAACACTATTGAAATTAGCTGTCATGCCTGGAGTTCCTCCTTAGCCTTCGCCTGTTTCTCTGTAGTATTCAGCTTGACCAGCAGGTGGTGCTGTCCTGCAGGACTCCTGGAGATTAGCCAGCACCTGGGTTAATTAGCTGCTGGCCTTTATATGCTGAGTCTGGCATGTAGTCAGGGCTCAGCATTTTACTCTGTCATCTGGAACCTTAACGCTCAAGCAGAGCGCCTGAATCTGATTTCTGAACCCTGAATCCTGAACTTCCGTGTGAACCATTGGGTTCACTTCTGTTTGCTATTTGGACTACTTTGGACTGGACTTCATGTCTGTATGTTTTTCTTCACTGCACTGTATGTATAGCAATCAGAGTGTGTGTTTGCTTGTTTCTCACAATAAACCCATTGTGTTTGCTGCACAATCCCAGTCTCTCTGCCTTGCAGTACTCTAATTATTGGTCACTCTTTATTAATGGATATCTCCCTTGAGATATCCGTGACAGAATGCTGAGCCCATATAAAATACCATAAGAGACTGTAAGGCTGAGCTGGTTTGGTGTGCTGAGGATATGCAGGGTCCTAGTGCCAGCCTTAGATTTTACTTTGAGTCTGCATTTTCCTCCTAGCTTTAGTTTGCCATAGTCTGTATTGGGGCCCAACCTTGTTTGGGACCCAGTTCTTGTCTGTCTAGTATTTGTCTCTCCTGTGTTCCCCTTTCCCAAGTCTGCGACCACCACGGGATTACCCAGGGCCTGTGCATCTTCACCTTCAGAAGCTTTGCTGAAGAAGTAGGTGGATTACGGGCTCCTTGAGTTCCAGGTCCCCTACGCTTCTGGGTAATCGGCAGTTTGCCTCCCTGGTGGCGCAGGTGGGTTGTCTGTCTGTTTGCGTGTGTAGTCAGCTTTAGCCCCCAAGATGTCCAAATGGGCATCCGTTGCTATGGACTCTGACCATCCCACGTTTCTCACAGACAGATATATATTTGTGCCTCCACCTCGCTTTAAAGAGCTCACCCTGGCCACTTACCCCCAGTTCCTCCAGGCTGTCGCAAAGTTACTGCTGGAGCCTTATATTCGGCAGTCTCTCATGACAACCTTGAGTCGTCAGGTGGCTTACTTCCTGTTTGAGGATGACCTATTTTTCTGGGCTGAAGCCTGGTTAAATCATAGCAAACATCTCAGTGAAAATGTGGTTGAATTCCTGCTATTCATAGCTACTTCCTACTTAAATATTCCTGAGACAGTGTTTGCTGGCCATGACCTGACTACAGTTTTTGCAGCCCAGAAATCAAAAATTCCAACTGAGTCTGACCTGTCGGTGCAGCCTGTTCAATCTGAGCTGTCGGTGCAGCCTGTTCAATCTGACCTGTCGGTGCAGCCTGTTCAATCTGACCTGTCGGTGCAGCCTGTCCAATCTGACCAGTCTGTCCAATCTGACCAGTCTGTCCAGTCTGTCCAGTCTGTCCAATCTGACCTGTCTGTCCAGTCTGTCCAATCTGACCTGTCTGTCCAGTCTGTCCAATCTGACCTGTCTGTCCAGTCTGTCCAATCTGACCTGTCTGTCCAGTCTGTCCAATCTGACTGTCCTGCCGGGTTTGATCGCCCGCCTACCAAGTCTGCCGGGTTTGATCGCCCGCCTGCCGAGTCTGCCGGGTTTGATCGCCCTATCCAAAATGACCCGTCTGCCGTGTTTGATCGCCCTGCTGGGTTTGATCACCCTGCTGAAAGTGACCTCTGTGCCGAGTTTGATCGCCCGTCTGTCGAGTTTGATCGCCCGTCTGTCGAGTTTGATCGCCCGTCTGTCGAGTTTGATCGCCCGTCTGTCGAGTTTGATCGCCCGTCTGTCGAGTTTGATCGCCCTTCTGTTGAGTTTGATCGCCCTTCTGTCGAGTTTGATCGCCCGTCTGTCGAGTTTGATCGCCCGTCTGTCGAGTTTGATCGCCCGTCTGTCGAGTTTGATCGCCCGTCTGTCGAGTTTGATCGCCCGTCTGTCGAGTTTGATCGCCCGTCTGTCGAGTTTGATCGACCGTCTGTCGAGTTTGATCGCCCTGTCCAAAGTGACCTCGCTGTCGAGTTTGATCGCCCGCCTGCCGAGTTTGATCGTCCTGCCGGGCCGGCCGAGTTGGATCACCCTGCCCAAAGTGCTCCGCCGAGTTTGGTCGCCCGGCGGCCGAGTTTGGTCACCCGGCGGCCGAGTTTGGTCGCCCGGCGGCCGAGTTTGATCGCCCGCCGGCCGAGTTTGATCGCCCGCACCATTATTTCATGGACTTTGATCCTGGGGGGACTTCGATGTCCGCCAAGTCTTCGCCTGCTTCGGACTTTATCCCCATCCTGGTCGGGGGAGGATACTGTCATGCCTGGAGTTCCTCCTTAGCCTTTGCCTGTTTCTCTTTAGTATGCAGCTTGATCAGCAGGTGGTGCTGTCCTGCAGAGCTCCTGGAGATTAGCCAGCACCTGGGTTAATTAGCTGCTGGCCTTTATATGCTGAGTCTGGCATGTAGTCAGGGCTCAGCATTTTACTCTGTCATCTGGAACCTGAACGCTCAAGCAGAGCGCCTGAATCTGATTTCTGAGCCTTGAATCCTGAACTTCCTTGTGAACCATTGGGTTCACTTCTGTTTGCTTTTTGGACTACTTTGGACTGGACTTCATGTCTGTATGTTTTTCCTCACTGCACTGTATGTATAGCAATCAGAGTGTTTGTTTGCTTGTTTCTCACAATAAATACATTGTGTTTGCTGCACAATCCCAGTCTCTCTGCCTTGCAGTACTCTAATTATTGGTCACTCTTTATTAATGGATATCTCCCTTGAGATGTCCGTGACATTAGCAAAGGACTGCCTGTTATGCATTTAGAGTCAATTATATCCAACACTTCCATCGTCATCTGTAGGCCACTTGGGTTGGAGCTGTGTTTGCTCAGAAAGACTTGATCTGGGGTGCTTTAAAGTTTGACCTAGAAAGAATGGCAACCAGCATAATCTGATGGCAAATGAGTGTGGTCCCCTAATGGGCTTTTAGGGATGTGTGAAGCCTCAGAACAGCCAGTACATGCATGTTTATTTTGGTTAAGGAGACCAATGTGTATGTACTTGTTGACTAATACATCTAACAGATAATGGCATTCATAGTCAAGGTCAACTTGGTCCGTTGGGGGAGTTGCCATTCATGCGTGGCCCCGTGTTTTAGTGAACCATATGTGTTATTACACATCAGCAATGCCTAGTTGTGTGTTAACATGCCTTCTTTTCCCCAATGCAGCCCAGCATCATCCCTCAGCTAGTGGGGAATCCTCTGCGAGTTTTACCATGCCGTCAACTTCCGTGCTGCCTCGGACGTAGAATCCGATATATACGGTGAGTGTGTTTTTCTGATGTTGCTTATGCATGTGACTTGCCATGTTTCTTTTTGCGGAATTACATATGTATTCCCCAAACTGAACCTTTTTTATTTAAATGTCCCAACAGACCCACACACTGATGGAGGAAATCCAGGAGCAGGAGGAGGATGGACCCTTCATTGGACCTTCTGAACAGAATCTGCAACTGTCCCAACATGTTTCTACACCAAATCCTCAGCAGCAGAGTGAAGCTGGCTGCATGCTGCCAGCCCATCGTGGGCAGCATGCAGAGACTGAGCCGACAGTCCCCAGTGTTAGCTCTGCTGCTGACGATTTTCCAAGCTGACCTGTGGCTGTTGGTGGACCTAGAGGAACATCATCTGCACGCCCCACAACCCGGGGAATTGGGAGACGTAGTCAACTACGTCGCCCAGTTTCCCAGGGGAGGGGCGCGCAGATGATGGAGTCAGCATGGCACCATGAGAGGCGGCTTTTCTACTCCAAAATCAACGAAACCACGAGCATCTTCATGGGCAATTTGAAACATTAAATAACACTTTAAACTCCATGCTGACTGAATTTTGGTCCAACAACAGCCACATAGCCACCTTATCAAATTATTACAGTGCCATACTTGAGGAAGTTCGAAATAGCAACAGCCACATGGACACCTAACGAACAATCTCAGTGCCATGATGGCTGAATTTCGAACTACCAATAGAAACATGTTGGAACAGTTGCAGATTCTGAATGCCACACAGGCCCAGGTGAGGGCCCACCTCCAAGGGCCCCAACCTGAGTTTTATGGGCATCCCCCATTTTAAGGCCAATTTGGCCTGTATCTGCTCCACATCTTTGCTCTACATCCCCACTGTATTGACCTGTCTGGTGAGCCCTACCAATATACCCTTTTGGTATGGCTTTGCTTGTATGCTTTGGATTTGCGCCCATATAGCTCATTAGAGTGCTGAGGTAGCCCACTAGCCAATGCCGGAGGTGAAGCCTCAATGAACCTGCCACTCAAGCTGTTGCGCTGCAGGCTTGGGCCTAATTACATTGGTTCTGGCTCCTCCTGTTTGTAGGCATTGATTGGGGGACATTCTGGCCTGGCAAACTACTACTTTGACCCCTGGCTGAGATTGAACTGGACTTGGATTGGGACTGGGGGTTCTTGTTTGGGTGGGCCACTGAGTAACATGTGTAGATGTGGCATAGGTTTGGCTGCTTTACACCTGTGCCTGTGGCAAATGTGGCCAAGCAGGAGAGGGTGTGTCTGTGGGCCTATTTGTTTTCATAAAAATCTGGACATGGCAATGCTTGTCACATATGTTTTTGTATTGTAAATTTGTATTAAACTTTTGCCAGGAGTGCCTTACTTTGAAACTCATGCCTGTGGCCAATTGCTATGTGGCATGATTTCCCAAAAATTACATTTGTTGTTTGACCATGTATTTTCATGAACTATGGAAGTGACCATCAACTCCAATGTTTGCTTTTCAAATAAACCCCATACATTTTTACTTAACCTGTTGTTGACTAAGTTTATGCCTTTAGGTTTTTGGGGAATAAAGATGAGTTTGCAGTAACAAATAGGGAACCAAAAAAAAATGAGTCTCAAATCAGGTGTAAGGTTGTTTGTAATTAATTCATTACTGTTTGTAAAAGTAAGAACCAATATACAAACACAAAGGGCAAAAAACACAATTAACAATCAATAAAGTGACAACACAAACAAAGGGACAACAAATTAGAAAAAATGTGTGGCTATCAAATTTGACCGCACGGCTTGGCCAGACACACTAGGTGGCCCACGGTAGTCCTCCTCTGGATCATCGGTAGGTGGAGAGGGGGGCAAATCCACATACCGGGGGACACGCTGCAAAATGGCAAAATTATGCAACACTGCACACGCCATGATAATATCTATGACCTTTTTGGGGTCATACTGAAGGGCTCCCCCGGTATGGTCCAAGCATCTGAAGCGGGTCTTTAATAGGCCAAACTCCCTCTCCACCACGGCCCTGGTCTTCCAGTGTGCCCTATTGCCTCCTGGGCGGCATTCTGGGGCCGGAGGACGGGCGTCAGCAGCCACAGAAGGAGTGGCTAGCCGGAATCACCTGCAAATATTGGAAGCAAAACACATAAATTACACATTACTCCCTAAATTGAATCCCAAAAACGGCCCATCAACATGACTAAGAGCCTAGGTCACATTTGCTAAACAGCATGAGCATACATATTGCACAGGCAAAAAAAAAAGCCTATAAACATCTAATAGATGTGGGAACAATTTAAACATCAAAGATGCCGGATGAGGGCCAATCAGCCAGACTGCTAACAGGTATTGGTTTAGGACTGTGCTGCTCAGCATTCTTGGATGTCTTAACTTTTCAGGATCGCGTAGCTGCTTTGTCTGAGGCAAAAACAGCTCGAACACGGCACCTGCACTTTATCCCGCTCTCCTCTACTCAGTAAGTGTAATGCATCTAAGCTAAGATGGCGCAGACCCTATCATAAAGTCAAGAACATAATTTCAGAGTGTGGGCAAGAGTAATGATTAATTTACTATAAATTCAAAGTTTAAAATTGGCAAATGAAGAACAAACATTTGGCAAGGCTTTGTTGTTTGAAAAACCTAATGGTTAAGGTCGTGTTTCACATGTAAACAAGGTGTTCAAATAGGCATAGTTTCATACATGGGACACAAACTAAATTCATAAAGGCATACATATAAAAAAAGGACGTTATTGGCGTAAACTTACCAAGGAGCCAAGGACTCAAACCGACCGTACAATCCAGATCTTCGCAGAATGTAGGCATCATGGGATGAGCCTGGAAACCCGGCGACCATACTAAGGAACCGCATGTCCGGGGCCACCACTGCTTGGACATTCAGTGAGTGGCCCATTTTGCGGTTCCTGGGAAAAAAAACAAAACATTATCAAGGCAAGGCAAACTAGTGAAACACTAACTAATCACACCCTAAGCAAAACCTGTGGGCCAATACAAATAACACTAACTAAGTACATTAGTATTTGGTACACAAAAAAAAGGATATGTATGTTTGAAAAAGTAAAGATTAACTTTGAAGTGTCTAATTCAGGTACACATTAAAATGTTTCCCTTTTGAACACGTGTTACATTTTGGAGAAACTAAATACGGTCCATTGTTTCACACGGACTCTTTACAAGGAGGGCATAATTACAAGGAGGGCATAATTACAAGGAGGGAATAATTACAAGGAGGGACTTTTTACAAGGAGGGACTTTTTACAAGTTGGCCTTCTCAAAAATTTTGAAAACAATAAGGTCAAGTAATTGTAAAAATGAGATTTTACTTGCCTGTAGATATACTCGTCGGCTGCCGGAGGCACCAGGGCAACGTGGGTGCAATCAATGGCACCCATGACGTTGGGCATGTCGGCCATGTTATAAAATGCCAGCTTAATCGCGTTCCTGGCTACCATGTCCTCAGGAAAACAAATATATTTCCGAGTAATGGTAGCCATGCCTTCCAAAAACTCGGATAGCGTACGGCTCAGCGTAGGCTGGGAGATCCCCACGGAGAGGGCACCCAGCCTCTGGAACGAGCCGTTCGCCAAAAATTGCAGGCAGCCAAGCATCTTGGTCATACCTGAAATTGCTTGCCCCTTCCTTGTGGTGCGGGCTAACCATGGCCGCAGCTCACTATACAATTTATGGAGGGAAGCGAGATTAAGTCTGGTGAGCAACTCAACGTCATGCATGCCATCGTTGTGCATGCGTCGCCACCGGTGCAATCTGGTCTCAGCCCTCCGGACAATTTCAATGCCCATGAGCTGCAGATCCTCATGCTCCTCAAATACACTAGAGTCATCCATAGCTGCTAGTCTCGAGGTCAAAATGGTCCTGGAAGGGGATCGCAAAGGAAACGGGTTTATAGGGTGGTGGTCCGTCGGCAATCAGCTCTTTGAATGAGACACATGCCCATAGCAATAACGTAAGTTATCTGAACGAACGAAAAATATCAGATTTTGTTGGGAAAATGATTCGAACTAACGCAAATGATCCGATTTGCTTTCGTTCATCGAAAGCTCATATACGCATTTGTCCGAACGCTCGTACGAATGAAAAATGGACGAAAAACACCAAAAAATGACAAACACACACAAAATCTTTCACAGACATCTACAGAAGTGCAGACGAATGTGCCTCTGAATCGAGCCTTATATACACAAATATGTAATGGAAAATGGTTTTACTAAGGACAGAAGCTGCCAGACTAACCTGATTGGATTCTATGAGGAGGTGAGTAGAAGTCTGGACAGAGGGGTGGCTCTGAATATAATTTTTCTGGATTTTGAAAAAGTATGTGACACTGTCCCCCATAGATGCTTATTGGAGATATTGAAAACACAGTTGTAAACACAGTTTGTAATTGGATTGAAAACTGATGACACAAAGATATGTAGCACAGTGCAGTCTATTGAAGATGTTCACAAGCTTCAGGTTGACTTGGACCCATTGCATGTCTGGGCAGCCACCGGGCAAATTAAGTTCAATGTGGAGAAATTTAGTCATGCACTTGGGGTCTAATAACCTAAATGGCCACATCTATCATCAGGGGAGTAAAACTGGGAGAGTCACTTGTTGATAAGTATCTGGGGTTACTGGTAGACCACAGGCTAAATAACAGAATGCAATGTCAAGCAGCTGCTTCCAAGGCCATCCAGATGTTATCATGCATTAAAAGAGGCATGGAATCACGGGATAGAGATGTAATTTTGCCTCTTTACAAGGCACTGGTGCGCCCTCACCTGGAATATGCCGTCCATGTCTAGGCACCAGTTCATAGAAAGGACGCTCTGACTATGGAAAGGGTGCAGAGGAGAGCCACCAAACTAATAAGAGGAAAGATTATGAGAATGAAATCTGTTTAGTCTTGAAAGGAGACGACTGAGGGGGGACATTATTAACTTGTATAAATATATTAATGGGCAATACAAAAAATATGTGGAAACACTATTGCAGGTAAAATCCTCTCTAAAGACAAGGGGGCACTCCCTTCGACTGGAAAAAAATAAATTCAGTTCAATATTTTTTTACCATAAGAACTATAAATCTGTGGAATAGCCTCCCACGGAAGCTTCCTACAGCATTAACTGCTGGCAGCTTCAAAAACGGATTAGATGCTTATTTAGGAGAAAATAACATTAACAGTTACTATTAGCTGTTATCAGTGAAAAAACAAAAACAATAAAATAAAAAACAACTTCCCCCTACCCCAACACTCTTGGTTGAACTTGATAGACATATGTATTTTTTCAACCGTATTAACTATGTAACTATCAATTGTCTCAGTGATTTCTTTAAAATAATGGATATTTAAAGAACTACAATCTTTTGCGTTTATCCATTGTGTTACTATTGGCCAGTTAATAATCTATATATACTGGTTTACATATTTAGCCGAGCCAGGCAGGATATATGTATATATATATATATATATATATATATATATATATATATATATGTTATCAATAATAATAGTTTACATATTTATTTGGTCATATTGGTCCCAGGAGACAGAATTGTTTACATATTTGGATGAACCAGTGACAGGGGATGTTAGTTATGATTTTTAGTTCTTAAATTGTTTACACTGGGTGTAGAGAGCCACATCTTCAGGTCTTTAAAACAAGAAAGCGCCTACATCTGTTTCTAAAGTGTCCACCTTCAGAACCAAGGGCAAGTTAGGGTCAGAGGCTTTAAAATGGGAGCCTATATAAAGAGAGATTTCTAAGGCATCAAAGGCTTCCTGCGCTGCCACATCCCCCGCTATCCTTTAACAGGGAGTGTGTCTGCGCCGGCCATTCTCTAAGTACAGTAGATGGTGAACCATTTTATTAAATAATATGCTGGACACTTATATCTCTTATTCACACCAAGTAAAGATATTTTATTTTAGATCAACAATAAATGTGAATTTTGTAAGCCAAACATGCTTGGTGGGAGGTGACGCAGGGGGTAGCAATTTTCTCTGGGTGTCCAGGGTTAAAGTGAAAGTCCTGTCTTCTAAGTACTCCCTGGCATCCCTCTCTCTGTGCGAGCTCTCGCCCGCCCATTCAACTGAATGTGCGGATGGGGCCACACATAGAGCGGGGGAAGCGGTCCAGCAGACCAAAAATGGTGGCAGATCAAATATTACGAGCACTTACAAACAATCCTCAGGATTTTTTTCTGTGCTCTCATTTTATGTTTCTGGTAAAAGTTTACCAAATGAATGGCTGAAAGTGAACTGTATGTTTGGCTGGGATGTAATACAATATAGAATTTTCATTTTCATGTAGTAATTACTGCAATAATGTGATTGGAGGGTGAGACACTACAGGGGATATACAAGGTTTACACACTCCTGTTAAAAGGCATGTAACAAATCATGCCAAGAAGAATAATTTCAAAGCTTTAATCTTGTTGGGGGCTGAAAATATCAGGATGTTATCCAAATAGACAGCACAAAAATAATAGACGATCTCCACTGGTCAACTTTGCGTACGTTCCAGATTATAAGCTACAGGAAAGTCTAATTTGGTAAACGCCCTTTTCAAAAGTTCCTAGTACTAGAAGCCTTTGCAATGACAAAGGGTACCATTTTCATTAGGGTATTCTTTTAGCACCTTAAAGAGGAACTCCAGAGGCCCTGGAGTCTAAAAGACCGGCCATTCACAAATGCCTGGTGTGGGCACGTGCCCTGCTATCGGGATAGAGGGAATGCGGCCGCTGCTCATGCATTCACTGTTTGACCAGGAACAAAGGTGAGTTTTTGGGGAACCTGGGGGGTTTTACACAGCGGGGTGCCCGGGGGGGGGGGGCAAGTATGCATGCCCTGGAGTCTCATAGACTCCAGGGAGGGTTTTGGTCCCCTTTAAGCAGAGCTATAACCCAGCAACACATGCCCAGTTACAAAAAGCACTCCACATTCCCAGAGATAGTGTTTTGCAATATAAGGAATCCAATAAGAAGAGCTGTGTCCCAATGGTTGTTACATATAACCCACGTCTGGAAGTCCTGAGGAAAATTGTGAAGTAGCTCTAACCCCTTCTGCACAGGGATGAGACTTTCTGAAATATTCCTAGATCCTCCTCTGTTGGCATATAGACAACCCCCTAGTAGGGTAGCCTTGCAAATCCCCTAATGTAGTAATGTAATTATGTGTGTGCAGTGCCCCTCAGCAATATACATCGGGAAGACAGGGCAGGCGCTAAGAAAGCAACAAAATCTGCATAGGTTCACAATTAAACATATACAAACCTCATATGTCTGTTGAAGCCCTCAAACTCAAGGTGCTCAAAGGCGGTCACAAAAGGAGAGGTTGGAGTGGGAAAGTAAGCGCATCCAAATGTTCAAATCAATGGACTGTGGATTAAACAGTTATAATAATATTATGGACTGGATTCACCACAAGGTCAGTTACACATACTGCTGATGTGACTGAAGAGCAGAAAAATTCCACAGACTTGATAGTTATCCCACAGCTTACTTTGTCATTATTCATGTATGTCAGTAAAAAAACAATTGTGCCTCATTTGTAGTTTTGTGTACAAATGTGTGTCTATAAGATTTCGATTTTTGGAGGTAAAAATATAAAACCCTTTTAATTATTTTTTCCGGAGTTACAAATTAGGATTTTTTACCAGTACCATGCTCCATGGAATAATAATGGCTGGAGTTATTCTTTAATTATTTTTCATGAAACTAATTGGGGTTTTGCTTGATGTCAGGAGTGACGAGTTTGCGTGTAGTCAGGTTAGTAGGTCAGCGACGCCGATCTTCACACTGTGCAGAGCTAACAAAGCCATGAAGAATTGACGTCACTTGTTATGTGGTGCAGAGGGATGCTGCAGAGGACAGATGCTACATGTGCATTGCATATGAGACTTAATTGCTTATATACCAAAACAACTGAACAATAACACACAATCATTGGAACCACCTCTGGACATGTTATACATATTATTTATATCAAGATACCTGCTCATACTAATTTCAAAGACAACCAGTGGCGGACACTACCTGGAAAAATAAAAACTAGGATAATGTACAGTCATGTATCTCCAAGGAGCACCTCCTATCTTTCCAGCAGCCCAACTGTCCTACCATTAAGAAAAAGACTGGTTTTAGACCCGCCACAGGTCACACACTTTAACACTCACCCCTGGGGCATCCTGATTTGAGATACCCCTCCAGTATAACATTTATAGGAAGACAAAATATGGAAGAGAGCTTTGTATGGTGAGGGAAGAGAACATCCAGGATCGCTTTAAAAACAGGCAGCAGGAACTTTGATTATACAATTTAGATTGTGGTGCAAATAATAACTGAAAATAAACACAATGAACATTTCTTTTCAGTAGTCTGGTGCCTGTAATCCAACTAGGACTGCTTCTTCTTCATCATTCGGAGTAGGTGACTATTGGTTTAGATTGCTAAAGATTTAGGGATCCAGAAGAGGGAATATCTCCTAATATAATAATAATAGCGGGGCAGAGATGCTGTGCGCCATTGGTATGTGCAGCTAGGATCTCCATTCAGCTTCTCTAGCCGCACATTAATAATATGATCAGCGGGAGAAGCTGATTGGAAGAGTGGCTACAACCTATGCCATGGACTCAAGAAGAGGAGAGTCTGCCCAGCTTTCTGGGGGGGGGGGGGGGTTCACACAGCTGGGCACCCCCAACCAGGGTGCACCAGGGGGAAGGACCAGATCCCAGATTTTGGTCCACTTTAAATACCTAGATACCTAGGAACCAAATCTGCGGTAACTATGTTCTCTAAGTACAGTAAATGGTGAACCATTTTATTAAGTAATACGCTGGACACTTATATCTCTTATTCACACCAAATACAGGTATTTTATTTTAGATCAATAAATGTGAATTTTGTAAGCCAAACATGCTTGGTGGGAGGTGATGCAGGGGGTAGCGATTTTCTCTGGGTGTCCTGGGTTAAAGTGGAAAGTTAAAGTCCTGTCTTCTACGTACCCCCTGGCATCCCTCTTTCTGTGCGAGCTCTCGCCCGCCCATTCAACTGAATGTGCGGATGGGGCCACGCTTAGAGCGGGGGAAGCGGTCCAGCAGACCAAAAATGGTGGCAGATCAAATATTACAAGCACTTACAAACAATCCTCAGGATGTTTTTCCGTGCGCTCATTTCTTGTTTCTGGTAAAAGTTTAAAAGTTTACCTAATCAGTGGCTGAAAGTGAACTGTATGTTTGGCAGGGCTTTAATACAATATAGAATTTTCAACATCAAGGGCTGCTTGTAAAAGTACCTAAATAAATATTAGAAATGGATTCGGGGGGGGGGGGGGTGTTAGAGAGCCAGCAGGATTAAGAGGCATATAGGAATTACTGCAGTAATGTGATTGGAGGGTGAGACACTACAGGGTATATACAAGGTATACACACTCCTGTTAAAAGGAATGTAACAAATCATACCAAGAAGAATAATTTCAAAACGTTTTCCACCTGCCATATGAAACAAAGGAAGGGTGGCAGCCGCTAAGAGCAATTTAAAGCTAACCTGCGAGGTGCATGTGAGCAGGGCAACTATGATGCACAAGTATTAAAGTGGCCACATCACTCAACCCTGTTAGCTTGCAACCAGATCTATAATCGGTCTTTAAATCTGGTAAAAACAGAAGTCTTGATCCACACACATCTGCAGAAGTATGCTAAACGCCACAGTGCGGGCAGTCCTAACTCTATTCTATGAGAGCCCCTTTTGGGGCATACAATGCAATGGATGAATTGGGAACAGCTTTCCTGAGGTTGCCCTATAACTTCGAGTGCTTGCACATGGGGTGGGGGGTCTGAAGCTCCACTGCGAGTCTTTTGACAGCCCTTCCTCTGTCTTTTAATAAAACTAGCACTTTAATAAAACTAGCACTTTCCATATGACGCATAAAAAGTACAATTCCATTGAAAAATACATTATTTAGAGGAGAAAAATATACGGAATAAATAAATAAAAAAATAATGTGGTTGCATAAGTCTGAACACCCTACAGCAATTGAAGATATGATTGTGTTCAGAATTAGCCAGCCATGATTTAAAGTGGAGTGGATACAATCTGGCAAAACAGTGAAACTACCAAGAACCTATAGGTGCAGCAGCAGCAGCGTTGGCGGCGGTGGCGATTAAAAATGGCCCCAGCCAGGGCTACAGAAAGATGGTCAGCTGGCACTAGCAGTGTCCTCACTCATGGGAGCTGGCAGCCATCATTTTGTAGTCCCTGCTAGGGCAAATTCCAAATGCTGCCGATGACCAGGAAGAGGATTGCTGGGCCAGGTAAGTTACAGCTGCGTTTCCTGTTGCTCTGCACCCCCCACAGTTTGGGTCCCCAATGACTTCAATGGGGACCAGGTTCGGGTCCTCCAACTTGCCAGACCCAAACTTTGGGGGGGTTCTCTCTTCCATAGTAAAGAGGAAAAACTGAAGACATTTCTTACAAAGAAAAACATCCTACCCCGGACTATGTTGAGACAAAACCTGCATCAATGTCTGCCAAGAGCATGTGGAAACCCCAGTCAGTCTTACCAGTAACGGTACTTCCATCAGTCCTTCAGGACAGCTTAGCCACCTCCTCCTCTCTTGCACAAGAAATGGAAAATGGAAGGCCATTAAGCTTTTTAGGCCCACCCCTTCCTTTGACCTTGTGTGTTTTTTTTTTTTTTTTGATTGTACGTTTTTATTAAGGAAGACAAAAGGCACGAGCCAACATCATCAGAAACAATCAGTACGGCATCAGAAGCGACTGAGCATGAGATTATATGACGACTGAATTACTTCACAATAATTGCCCGGAACAACATCAAATTGTATATAATAAAGCTTTTCCGGACATCGGTCGCGTCCTGCCCCTCCTTATAACATTTTTAAAGGATAACAACACAGGCAAAACTAAGAACGGAGACGAAGACACACCAATGGTGTGTCAGAGAGGAAAGAGCAAAAAGAGAAAAAGGGAAGGGGGGAAGGGAAGGAAACGGACAAAACAGCGGATAAGGGACTCTCCCCCAGCAGCCACCCCCCCCCCCCCCCCATCACTCCTGGAGAAATTTAAGGTATTCCGCAGATAACGTGAACTGAGCCCAAGAACGCCAAGTCTCCCAGTGTTTCCCAAGGTCATCCCTGAGAGAGGCCGTGAGCTCCTCCATCCTGCAGATGTCTCCAACCCGTGACAGCCACATAGCCATAGTGGGAGGAACCGAAGATTTCCAGCAAGTGGGGATGCAGGTTTTGGCAGCAAGTAGAAGAGGAGCCAAGAGGGATTTCCCCCTAACCCGCAGGGAAGTGTGCGCTAGATTTAAGAGGTAACTTGCCGAGTGAACCCCCAAATCAATATCTGTGAGGCGCTCAACGATCACCCTCACATTGGCCCAGAACTTTGATAGCCCCGGGCAGTCCCAGAAGATATGGATCATAGTACCCCTATCCTGTGAGCACCTCCAACACAGGGGGGAGGCAGAGGGAAACATCCTCTCCAATTTGGATGGAGTCAAGTACCACCTGGAGAGAATTTTATAGGAGGCTTCTTGATAGCGATTAGATATGGAGGATTTGTGAGTAAGCTGGAACATCGCTCGCCTCTGATCGGACAAAAAAGTTCTTCCCAGTTCCCTCTCCCACCCCTCCACGAAGGACGGAACAAAGGAGTCAGGGGGGTTTACCAACATCGCATAAGTGCAGGACAGGGTACCTTTAATATGACCCACCCCTGCTCAGGTTTTCTCAAATGGAGTTAAGGCTTGGTACCTGGGATGGACGTGAGATAGATTTTTGATAGTGGGAAAGTTGGAAGCCTTGCCACTCGCTGAGGGGCCGTAAAGAAAACCTCTCAGCCAGCTCCCCCAGCCCGCACCACTCCCCCCTCTCACTCAAATGTTGAATTCTAAAGCAGTTTTGCTTCACTCATGTCTGGAAGGGAGCATCAGAGAGACTCACTGGGAAGTCAGGGTGGCCAATAATCGGAGTCAGGGGCGAGAGGGGAGATATCCACCCCCGAGAAGAACTTCGCAGCTATCTTCCTAGTTGGGCCTATTGTCGGGTGTTTATTCAGTGCTGGGAAGTGATTGATCGGGATCCAGGGGAGACCCGCAAGGACAGTAGGGGATTCCGCCTGCTCAATCAGGGTCCATTGCTTATAGCTAGCATGCCTACACCAGTCTATGATGCGCACCAGGTGGGCCACCGCCTGATAAAGTTTCCAATTCGGAAGACCGATGCCCCCCACCCCCTTTGGAAGAGCTAACAGGGAGGCTGCCAGACGATGAGATTTCCCCGCCCATACAAACCTCGAACACAGGCCCGAGAGCTTCTTAAAGAATGACTGTGGGACCTCCACCGGCAGGGCTTGGAACAGATATAATACTCTAGGCAAGATATTCATTTTTATGACGTTTGCTCTACCGAACCAGGTGAAGGTGCCCCGGGACCATCTCCGCAGATCCTCCTCTACCCTCTTCAGCAGCGGGGGGAAGTTAGAACTATACATTTTTTGAGGGAGTGCTGGAATTTGTGTACCTAGGTATGTTATGGCCTCTCTTTCCCATGAGAAGGAGAAGTTCTCCCTGATGCGCTCCATTCTTTTGCATGGGGCATTGATATTGAGGGCCGAGGATTTATGGTAGTTTATTTTGTAGTTTGATAGTGTTCGGTATGTTTTGAATTCAGCTAGAAGGACCGGGAGGGTCGTCTCGGGTTTTGTTAAGAAAAAAATTAGGTCATCCGCATAGGCTGCGACCTTGTGCTCCACCCGTCCAGCATGGATACCTGCAATATCAGGGTTATTCCTGACAGTGCGGAAAACGGCTCCAGGGACAGAATAAAGATCAAAGGGGAGAGTGGGCAGCCCTGCCTCGTACCGTTGGCCAGAGTGAAGGTCCCGGAAGGGATGCCGTTCACCCTGACCGACGCAGAGGGGACTGAATAAGAGGCCGATATCCACCGATACATATTTTCCCCCAGGCCAATGTGTCTGAGGGACTGTAAACACAAAGTCCCAACTGACCCTGTCGAATGCCTTTTCTGCATCTGTCGAGAGGAGGACTGACGCTATATTATTTGAATGTGCCCAATGTATTAGATTGATTACCCTTGTGGTATTATCCTTACCCTCCCTTGATGGGACAAAGCCCACCTGGTCCCAATGAATCAGAGAGGGAATAAATGGAGCCAATCTGTCTGCGATTATTTTGTTAAAGATTTTAAGGTACAGTTTAGCAGAGATATGGGTCTGTAACTCCCGCACTGAGTCGGGTCCTTGCCTTCCTTAGGTATGACAGTTATTCTAGCCCTGAGAGTATCCCTGGGCGGGGCCAGTCCGTCTTTGAGGGAGTTGAAGGCCGCTACAAACCGGGGGCCGAGGGTCTCCACAAATCCTTTATAATAGCTCAGGCCAAAGCCATCAGGGCCTCGTGCTTTGCCCGGCTTTGCGTGTTTAATGTCTCTCGAAAATTCATCTAGTTTGATCTCCCTATCGAGTGAGTCTATCACCTCCTGGTTCAATATGGGGAGACCCGGCCCCCGAATGTAGGCGACTATATTATCCTGATGTTCAGCAGTCCGGGTTCGGGGCAGGTTATAGAGGGCCTTATAGTAGTCCCTGAATGAGTTTTCTATGTCTGCCGTTAAGCATTTCCTGTTCCCCCTAGGTTCGAGAATGAGTGGGATGAAGTTCTTGCCTCGCTGAACTCTGAGGGATCTGGCCAATGTCCTACCGCATTTATTACCAAATTCGTAAAAAAATCTACGGCATCTAACTGCCCTCACCTCCCTGAAGCAGATGTCCCTGAGGGAGTCCCGTAGGCTTGTTAAAGTGGACCAACACCCTCCAAAACAACTTAGCTTTATTATATATAAAATAAAAGGACACTTACCTTTTGATGACTGTTGGAGCCATCTGTCCCTCGCAGCGCCTGAAATATTAATAATTCTCAACAGGAAGTCCCACCCTCCAGGTCTTGTCCGCTGTCAATCACGCTTGTCCGCTCATTAGCATATTTTGTCCGTGGATCAGGTCTTCTCTAGGTCTTCTGTTGTCTCGCGTTGTCATCAGGTGGCGTGTCCTCTCTCTGGCCTTGGGCGCGTGCACGTCTCTCTCCCAGCTATACTTGCAGTCAGTCTGGTTATTTGATTGGTTGAGCTGTGCTCAGCCATGATTGGCTGCAGGCACCTGAGCCTCCGCCTCCCCTCCTCTCACTCCCCTCCCTCCTCCTTCCATTATACTTTTCAGCGTCTGCTCTCCTCTCGTCTCATCTCGTGCTGGATGCGTAGGACAGGTGAGTTTACTTTTGTTTCATAAATGTCTTGGTCAAATGTGTTTACTGTTTAATTCACTGTAATGTACTGCGCCACTGAGAATGTTATGGGGGGACTCGGCCACTGTGAATCTTATGGGGGGACTCGGCCACTGTGAATCTTATGGGGGGACTCGGCCGCTGCGAATCTTATGGGTGGATTCGGCCACTGAGAATCTTATGGGGGCCTCGGCCGCTGTGAATCTTATGGGGGGATTCGGCCACTGAGAATCTTATGGGGGGACTCTGCCACTGAGAATGTTATGGGGGGATTCTACCTGCTGAACATGTTATGGGGGGATTCTGCCTGCTGAACATGTTATGGGGGGATTCTGCCTGCTGAACATGTTATGGGGGGATTCTGCCTGCTGAACATGTTATGGGGGGATTCTGCCTGCTGAGCATGTTATGGGGGGATTCTGCCTGCTGAACATGTTATGGGGGGATTCTGCCTGCTGAGCATGTTATGGGGGGATTCTGCCTGCTGAACATGTTATGGGAGGATTCTGCCTGCTGAAAATGTTATGGGGGGATTCTGCCACTCTCAGCATGTTATGGGGGGATTCTGCCGATGAGCATGTTATGGGGGGATTCTGCCTGCTGAACATGTTATGGGGGGATTCTGCCTGCTGAGCATGTTATGGGGGGATTCTGCCTGCTGAACATGTTATGGGGGGATTCTGCCTGCTGAGCATGTTATGGGGGGATTCTGCCTGCTGAACATGTTATGGGGGGATTCTGCCTGCTGAAAATGTTATGGGGGGATTCTGCCTGCTGAAAATGTTATGGGGGGATTCTACCTGCTGGACATGTTATGGGGGGATTCTACCTGCTGGACATGTTATGGGGGGATTCTGCCTGCTGAACATGTTATGGGGGATTCTGCCTGCTGAACATGTTATGGGGGGATTCTGCCTGCTGAGCATGTTATGGGGGGATTCTGCCTGCTGAACATGTTATGGGGGGATTCTGCCTGCTGAGCATGTTATGGGGGGATTCTGCCTGCTGAACATGTTATGGGGGGATTCTGCCTGCTGAACATGTTATGGGGGGATTCTGCCTGCTGAACATGTTATGGGGGGATTCTGCCTGCTGAGCATGTTATGGGGGGATTCTGCCTGCTGAACATGTTATGGGGGGATTCTGCCTGCTGAACATGTTATGGGGGATTCTGCCTGCTGAACATGTTATGGGGGGATTCTGCCTGCTGAGCATGTTATGGGGGGATTCTGCCTGCTGAACATGTTATGGGGGGATTCTGCCTGCTGAAAATGTTATGGGGGGATTCTGCCTGCTGAAAATGTTATGGGGGGATTCTGCCACTCTCAGCATGTTATGGGGGGATTCTGCCGATGAGCATGTTATGGGGGGATTCTGCCTGCTGAACATGTTATGGGGGGATTCTGCCTGCTGAACATGTTATGGGGGGATTCTGCCTGCTGAACATGTTATGGGGGGATTCTGCCTGCTGAACATGTTATGGGGGGATTCTGCCTGCTGAACATGTTATGGGGGGATTCTGCCTGCTGAACATGTTATAGGGGGATTCTGCCTGCTGAACATTTTATGGGGGATTCTGCCTGCTGAACATGTTATGGGGGGATTCTGCCTGCTGAGCATGTTATGGGGGATTCTGCCTGCTGAACATGTTATGGGGGGATTCTGCCTGCTGAAAATGTTATGGGGGGATTCTGCCTGCTGAAAATGTTATGGGGGGATTCTGCCACTCTCAGCATGTTATGGGGGGATTCTGCCTATGAGCATGTTATGGGGGGATTCTGCCTGCTGAACATGTTATGGGGGGATTCTGCCTGCTGAACATGTTATGGGGGGATTCTGCCTGCTGAACATGTTATGGGGGGATTCTGCCTGCTGAAAATGTTATGGGGGGATTCTGCCACTCTCAGCATGTTATGGGGGGATTCTGCCGATGAGCATGTTATGGGGGGATTCTGCCTGCTGAACATGTTATGGGGGGATTCTGCCTGCTGAACATGTTATGGGGGGATTCTGCCTGCTGAACATGTTATGGGGGGATTCTGCCTGCTGAACATGTTATGGGGGGATTCTGCCTGCTGAA
Source organism: Gastrophryne carolinensis (assembly GCA_027917425.1). Lineage (NCBI taxonomy): Eukaryota > Metazoa > Chordata > Amphibia > Anura > Microhylidae > Gastrophryne > Gastrophryne carolinensis. Next base: position 289,410,223 of record CM051234.1, read on the forward strand.
AATGTTATGGGGGGATTCTGCCACTCTCAGCATGTTATGGGGGGATTCTGCCGATGAGCATGTTGTGGGGGGATTCTGCCTGCTGAACATGTTATGGGGGGATTCTGCCTGCTGAGCATGTTATGGGGGGATTCTGCCTGCTGAGCATGTTATGGGGGGATTCTGCCTGCTGAACATGTTATGGGGGATTCTGCCTGCTGAGCATGTTATGGGGGGATTCTGCCTGCTGAGCAGGTTGCAAGTCGGAGAAAAGCACATCAACACTACAAGAACCCGAGCAGACCGCTGAGCATCATGGGAGGCGTAGTCGGGCACGCTATCACACGCTTTGGCATCTAGTGGTCTTCTACCAATTTCCCAGAATGCCTCGCGCGCTGCTTCTCCATAGAGAAGTGCCTGCTTTTGCAGAAGCCTTGGCCGCTGTGATGTGACAGTTGCCAGACAACACGGTTTCCCAATAAAATGACTTATGGTTGTGTTAATTTCAGTGTGCCGTTGAACATGGCCACTAGCTCCAAGCCGCCCTGGTAAAGACAAGCTTGGGACAGGGCGGCCAGATAGCCCAGCATGGCGTTCCACTGGCCGCCACACACCCAGTCCGTCTGGTAGCCACCATAGAGTCGCTGCAGGGCCGAGTCAGCGTCCACCAACACCCGGCAGGGAGGGGGCGCCGCTGGGGAGGGGGGCTGTGTAGGGGGAGGAGGGGGTGGCGGGTAACCTGCCCGGTGCTGCTGGCGGGCCACCGTCCGGGCGAGCTTCAGGAGGTCCACGGGCACCACGGCCCCCGGGCAGCGCTTCTCCAGGAACTCCTGGAAGCCCTGTACGCCCATTGTGTCAGGCCGGGCAAACGAGTGGCCAAAGGAGTGAGGGACAGGCAAGGAGGGACCCGAGCGGGCCGCTGCTGGAGGTGAGCAGTAAGCGCGACTGTTGGCAGGAGGCTGTGAAGGGCGGCTTTCAGGTCCCTCACACAAGCAGGCTGCGGGGGGACGGTCCTTGCGCGCCACCGCTCGCCGCTATGCCCCACCGCGCGGTGCAGCCCGGGAAATAGAGTCCTGCCCCCGACAGCAGCCGGTAGCCGCTTCACCACCGCGCACTACGTCTCCCGGCATCCCCTGTGAGCCGTCTCCTTTCTGGAGCTCGCCGAGGAGTTTTACGGGGAAAGGAAACGCGATAGAAGCCCGTCCCTGGCAGGGGGAGACTCGCGCATGCGCAGTAGTGTCAGGTGAAGCGCCGCTCGCTCCCGATGCAAGCGGCGCTTCACCTATCTACCGCGCATGCGCGCGATTTTAACAGGAAGAGGTCAAAGGATCTCTTCCTGTTTGGAGAAAAATGAAGATGGCGGCCGAAATTTATAATGTTAGCGACGCGGAGCGGGATCATAAAAGGTAAGTTTTTTTTTCATAACTTTTTAAATCGGGTCTTCCTGCTTATTTTGTATATTTTTAAAGTACACATAAAAAAAAAACGGGACAGGGTGTTGGTCCACTTTAATTTGGCTCCCACCTCCCCCGACAGGGTCTGTTTATGGAGGGCCTCCAATTTGATAATTTCTTGGGTTATCTTGAGGATTTGTTCATTTCTCTCCTTCTTCAGTCGGGCTCCGTGCTTGATTAGCAACCCTCTGATCACACATTTGTGGGCCTCCCACAGGGACATCCACGAGACCTTCCCATTGCTATTCAATTCAAAATATTCCCTAATGGCCTTCTGGACGTCCTCCCTGACCACGGTATCCTGTAGCAGCAAATCATTAAGCCACCACTGGCCCCTAAAGGAGGGAGCATCCGGTATGGACAAGGTGAGGGTAATCGGGGCATGGTCCGAGAGAGTAATATGTCCTATATCCGTGTTCACTATGAGATGTAAAAACTTGTGGGGGACTAGGAAGAAATCTATGCGGGAATACGAGTTATGTGGATTGGAGAAGAATGAATGTGCAATCTCTACCTCTAGGATTGAGGGTCCGCCAAACATCCATCAACTGATAGTTGAGGAGCAGATGCTTTACTTTTTTGAGAGTTGAAAAGGGGACGTGGGAGGACCCCCTGGACGTGTCCAGGGACCGATCTAAGGTCAAGTTGAAATCCCCACCCAACACTAAGATCCCTTCGACTGTAAAAATTTGTACTGGCTGTCATTGGGGCAATAACAGGTAGCCAAGGTCACCTTCTGGGAAAAGAGAGTTCCCTTAACGAAAAGGAATTTCCCTTCAGCATCCTGGAGAGAATCAAGGTGGGACCAGGGCAGGGATCCGGCCACCAGGATCGCCACCCCCCCCGATTTGGAGTCTGGGGAGAGACTATGATACCTAAAGGTCTGATTGGTGAGGGTGTGAGACCGCCCCTTCTTCAGGTGGGTTTCCTGTAGGAAGGCAATATGAGATTTTAGGCGTTTCAGATCCCTGAGAATGGAGGTTCTCTTAATTGGGGAGTTCAGGCCTTTGACATTGAGGGATGTGCACCTAACCGCGGACATACTGAGCGCTTGAGCGCAAATCTACTGAGGGCCACCGGAATATATCCACGCAGAGAGGCACCCACGGGGCGAGGGGGTCACCGCTGGGGGGGAGAGGGGAAGGACTAGGGAGAAACACGGAGGGGAGAAGAGGGGGGTACAAGGTCAGAAGATAGGACAGAAGGGTGGAAGAGAGGAGAGACAAACAGGTAAAACGTAAAAGAGCAGAAATGGAAAATGCAAAACAGGTATGAACAAATATAACGTTCTAACTAAGCGGAAAGAGAAACTTTCCAAAAAACTAGGTACCCCCCTTCCCCCGTACAAGGCCGGAGGAGAGGGAGACCCGACCTATTGTGGGAACGAGGTGGAGCAGAGGGGGAAGCAGAGACCCCTCTGTCCAGCTGCAGCCCCGGTCAAATGGGTCCACCGCAACCTTTGAATCGCCGTATAAAACAATAGTGTGGGGGGCCACCCACCATCAACCAAGTGAGCACAGAAGTGCATATAGAGACCATCCCGAGGATCAAGAGGGTCAATGGGTCCATCCAAGAGGCAGGAGGCCCTGGGAGAGCCTCCCCGCATGGACCGCTCCCACGCGATCTGAGCGCGGGAGAATACAGCGGAATGAACTACAAAATGACCAAGACTAAACTCAGCAAGGCAAAGAGAGGGAGAAAAAATTCACTTATAGAAATGCAAGAGTCTAGTCCAAGAATATCGAGTGTCCGCTCTGGCAGCAGGATGTCTAGACTTCATTGTCCAAGGGCCTACGGGTATCCCCCCCGCCCCTCCTTCTATTGGGTGCGGCGGCCCCCCTGGCCCGACGGGGTCCAGCAGGCTGTCACCTTCTAGGCTGCTGGGGTGGCGGGAGTAGCGGCAAGTCCAGCCAATTAGGGACATCAATAGGCCCCGAGTCCAGGAAGGCAAAGAGTTCAGGGAGATCCGCCGGGGACCTCAGAGCAAAGACTTGTTGGTTCCTGCGCACGAGGAGATGAAAGGGGTAGCCCCAGCGGTAGGACGCTCCACTCTCCTGTATCTTTCCCAAAGGGGTCTAAGCAAGCGCCTCATCTGGAGGGACCTCCTGGAGACATCTGGAAAAATCCAAATTTCGGCCCCGTCAAAGCAGGGCCGGCCTTTCTCCCACGCCTTTTTGAAAATCTCCTCCTTGACGGTGAAATAATGGAGTCGGCAGACCACATCCCGCGGGCGGCTAGGGTCAGTCGATTTGGGGCCCAGGGCCCTATGGATATGGTCCATCACGATCTCGGAATCCGGCGGACGGTTCAGGATATTATTAAAGATGCCCATGACTGTATGGCGGAGTTGCTCCAGGCCTGTTGCCTCGGGGAGGCCCCGAACCCGGATATTGTTCCGGCGGCTCCTGTTTTCAAGATCGTCCAGGTGCAGAATTGTCGCTTGTGAGACGGATTGCTGGTAAGCCATGGTTTTCTCCAGGGCCTCTATTCTCTGAAGGGCTGAGCCACGAGAGTGTTCCAGCCCTGACATCCTAGTATCTAGGCTCTCCACTGAGTTTTGCAGGTCCGAGATTTCCTTTTAAAAAGAATTTTCCACTCTTGTGATGAAGGCTTCTAGGTCTGCTTTAGAGGGGAGGGCTTTGATTTCAGCTCTAATGTCCGCCAGAACCGAGTTGTTGTAGTCTGATCGGGACGGGTGGATCTCGACAGCCTGGAGGGTCCCAGGACTCTTCTGCAGGTCCCTCGAAGCATATGGGGCGGGATTCTTAAGCGGGGAGGACATCTGTTTGACGGCAGCCCCTGACGCAGAGACTGGATTTTTCTCCAAAGGCTGGGCTGGAATCCGCCGAGGCACGGGGACCGCATGCAAAGGTCTCAGGCTTATGGGGCCTATCGTCAGGATGGACAGCCCTCCGGGTTCTCCAGGCGCACAAATTTGCTCAAGACTGGCCTGCCAAGAGCTCTCCCCGCCCCATGTGAGGAACACCAGGGGGGTGTGGGAGCGTTAGGGATGCCCCCACCGGGGGGGGAAAACCACTCTGCCACCTGATTTGGGGAAGCTTCCGAGGAGGCCACAGATTCAGGGCTTGAGGGAAAAATCTGTGGGGAGTCCAGGCTGGGCATTGGATGCTGGGGTGTTCTTCGGCCTCACTGATGCTGGGGCTGTCCGTCCCTGAAGTCGGGAGCCTTGGCGAGTGAAGGGGATGGGAGCGTGTGGCCGGGCTCCCCCCCCCATGGATCAGTGCCTTGGAGCGTAGAGCTAGGAGACACCCTATTGTGAGGGGTGGGGCACAGCCCATTCATGACCCCAGGCTCCTCAGCTCCAGCTCTCCCCCCCTGTCACTCAGGGTAGCAATGCTGCTGTTAATCCGGGGGCCCTCCTGGATCCCCTGCCCAGGAGATTGTATGAGCGTCTAACCTGATGGTGATAAGGGCTCCTGCCCAGGCTGTCCTCTGGTCCTGTCATGCAGCAGAGCTCTTTCTCCCCCTCCGATCCCGGGGGGGGGGAGGTCCGCGCCGGCCTGCCGCCTCTCGGAGCGATGAGGCTTCTCCGCTCTCTTCTCACCGGCTGTCCCCATCTGCAGAGAGCCGGGCAAAGCTGTGGATAAAGCAAGCACCCATGCTACCAATGTGAAGTGGCCACCTTGAAAATTTATACCAGGGAAACACCCCCATTGTATGACCAAGAACCTGATACTGCCCTGGCAGACTGTGCATTAATGCCTTCCAGAACTGAAGTTCCTGTAGCCTGATATGCTACCATGATAGCATGCATAATCCATCTTGCAATGGAAGCTCTTGAAGCTTGAAGGTCTTGGTTCTTTTCAGCGAACAAGACAAGCAGATGATTCGATCTTCTCTAACCCTTGGTTAATTCAATGTAAAAAAGAAGAATACTCGAATCTAGTAGTTTTACTGGATCTTGTCCCTGAGCCCGCTCAATAGCCGGTAGGACCACTTCCTGAGATTGGTGACATTTTATCAGAATCTTTGGCAAATAAAGCGGATTTGGCCTTAAGAGTAACTTGTCCTGAAACACTCTTAGGTGTGGTTCCTTAATGGACAGGGCCTGTAAATCACTGACTCTTCTAGCTGATGTGATAGCAAGAATGAAGGTTACTTTACAGCTAAGCAGCTTTAGGGGGGCCTTCTTAAGTTGTTTGAATGGAGACAGGGTAAATCCCTGTAGGACTAATGTCAGGTTCCAAGTAGGAAACATCCTTGCTTGGACCAGTCTCTCCCTGGCTAGAGCTACAAAAAAAATCTGTAAATTAAGGGATTATTCCTCCGCAATCACCTGCACCTTTAATGTACTTACAGCTAAGCCCAATTCATAGCCTTCTTGGAGGAATTCAAGAACTGTGGCGATTCTGGAGGAACAAAATGACAAATAGTGCTTTACAATAATTTTTTTGTGTCACCAAATTTCTACTGTGCAGAAGGGTAGCAATAACCTTATTAGAGAGGCCTTAATACTTTAGCATGACCCATTCAGGATCCATAGTGTCAGACTAAAGGATTCTAGATGTGGGTGTCGAATGGGTCCCTGATGTAACAGCCCCGGAAATACTGGATTGAGCCAAGGGTTTTTTGCAGACATCTGGCTCAGGAGTGTAAACCATCATCTCTTAGGCCAATAAGGGGCCTCTTTCCTGCTGCTGAGGGCATCCAGACCCCCAACAAGTAGATCCCTTGACAGCGAGAAGTACCTCAGGCACTTGGCGTTTCTCCTTGAAGCAAAAAGGTCTATAGCTCTTTGCAATTTGCAGAAAAACTGTCTCAACAAGAAATAGTCATGTGGCCATTGGCAAAATTCCAACTTGCACTATTCGTAGCACAAAGGGACTTTTGGAGACCTTCTTGCAAGCCTAAAAGAATTGAAGGAGTCTCCCTCCCACTTGACTGTCAGGAGTGGGGCTTAGATGGGGGTTGTGGGTTGAAAAGTAATGTTCCCTTACCCCTACCCCTCTGTGCCTGCCAGGACATCCTGATTTCCAGTCTACTAAACTCCCTCTGAGAAAATTTAGGCTTCTTCGTGTCTCTCTCTTAACCAGAAAATTCTTACTCTTCTCGGAAGACCGAGTGAGGACAGCCCTGAGTTCTGGACCAGAGAGCTGCACCAAAAAGCTGGGACTTGGACACTATAGGCTCGATTCAGAGAGACAAAAAAAACCTTCCGTTTTAGTGCCGATGTCGTATTATTTTCAAAAGTTCCCGCTCTCGTATGAGTGTGCGAGCGATTCTATGCATGCATTGTAAACCTTCAGTAAAGTTTCCGTCCATTCGTATGCCAGAGTACGAGGATGTCATTTTCGATCGTGACTTTTCTGTTCCATTTTCTCAGGTAACAACGTAGGCTTTCGTTTTTGCCCTTTTCCCATCGTATCCTTCAACGAATCCTTTACGTTTCCCGATAGATTCTGTTTCCCTTTTACAAAAAATAATCGTCCAGACAGAAATACTTATGATCTGGCGCCTGCGCACTACAAACTTAACTCATTAAAGTGCTAGCCTACATATTTGACACCTTCACTTCTACTACAATGTTTAGCTAAACCCCCTTAGCGCTATCCTCCAGCTTCCCTTTTGGACCCTTAAAGCTCACTCAAACCCCTTAGCACTATCCTCCAGCTTCCCTTTTGGACCCTTAAAGCTCACCCAAACCCCTTAGCACTATCCTCCAGCTTCCCTTTTGGACCCTTAAAGCTCACCCCAACCCCTTTGCCCTATCCTCCAGCTTCCCTTTTGGACCCTTACAACTTACCCAAAACACTTCGCGGTTATGTTCTTCTTCCATTTTAGGCCCCTAAAACTTACCCAAACCACTTCGCGGTTATGTTCTTCTTCCATTTTAGGCCCCTAAAACTTACCCAAACCACTTCGCGGTTATGTTCTTTTTCCATTTTAGGCCCCTAAAACTTTCCCAAACCACTTCATCTTTCTTTTCGATGAATCTTCATCTCTAAATATTTATAGAAACCTTCATTTGTTGTTAATGTATTTATGTAAAAAACTGACACTGAAACATTTTTTTTTCTTTTAATTTGAAGGCCATTTTTAGGTGCCATTTTTAAAAATTTTTAGATTTCCAAATTTTAAAAATTGTAACCCTTTAACTGCCAGCCTACCTGGAGTTTTTGTTACGCTTTGTTGCCAGACCATTTTTCACTATTTTGCACTATGCATGTTCAACTGTGATTTTTGAAGGGATTTCCAGGGATTTTCCAGGAAAATTATATATTGTTTTTTTTTAGCAGAGTCTGTGTTTTAACATGAAATGTGTTGTTTGTCATTTGTCAAGTGTATTCTTAATATTTTGGGGGGAAATATGTGAAAAAAAATAAAAAAAAATAAATTTTTTACAATTTGTAGTTTTTTTTGTAATAAAAAATGTAAGTTTGTCAATTAAATCTTATTGCATGTGAAATCCCAATTTCTCCCGGTTACAACGGTACCTCATGTGTATTGGTAGACACCCTTTCCTGCCCAGGAGACCCCCCCAAACTGAAACAGCACAACAAAAGAGATTTTTAGATCAAATACAGCTATGCTAAGCGCTATGTGCACCTTGCAGTTTTTTAATAAAAACAACCCTTTACATTTGAAATACCCCCCACAAACTATATATTCTCTGGAAATACACACTTCAAGCTTTCTAGGCGTACCAGGCTTGTTGATGTTGCCACAGTTTTCTGGAAGTTCTCCCTCAATGTATTCTTTAGTTACACAGAGCTTCCCTAAAAAAGGATAAAAAAAGCAGGATCAAAGCCACATTTTCCTGAAAAAAAATATATGCAAACAAGAAAAAACAAGTTAATCTGAAAAAGCCACATTCCCTGGACAGAACGATACCCAACATGCATAGCTACTGTCAAAAGAAGAGTTGCCAAACACTAAAAAGTAAAGCATGTGCACAATGGTAATTTTGCTTGAAGATTTCAGCTCTGCAGACAAAGTGCGCACCTTGCTCTTTTCTACCAAAACAACCCTTTACATTTTGAGTACCCCCCACAAACCATATATTCCCTGAAAGTACACATGATAAGCTTTCTAAGCATACCCAGCATGTTATAGTGGACCCATTTTTCTGAAAGTAATCCCTCAAAGAATTCTTTGGTTGCACAGGGTTTCCTTAAAAAATGTATAATAGAGCAGAATAAAAAATGAGTTTTCTTAAAATATCAATATGCAAACAAGAAAAGGCAAGCTAAATCTGAAAGCGCAAGGTCCCCCCAGCAGAACGATACCCAACATGCATAGGTACTATTAACCCTTTTAACTGCCAGCCTACTTGAGGTTTTGTCACCCTCTCTTGACAGGTAATTTTTCACCATCTTGCGCTATGCTTAACTTTGATTTTTGCAGGAATTTCCAGGAAAATGATATATTTTATTTTTGCGGCAGAGTTTAGGCTTTAACATGAAATGTCTTGTTTGTAATTGTTTTACTGTTTTTTTAAATATTTTTGAGTAAATTAAACAAAACAAAATAAAAAAAAATATTTTTTAGAAAATTGTCTCCTTTATTTCAAATAAAACCATTTTTTTTTTTTAAAGAAAACCATATGGCATGTGAAAGCCCCATTTCTCCCGATTACAACGGTACCACATATATTGGTAGCCCCCCGTTACTGTTCAGAAGATCCCCCCAAACTGAAAAGAACACTTTATAACATGTAAAAATAAAATACAATTACAATCCACACTATAAAGGGTTAAATCAAGAGAAACATTGGCATGGGGTTCCCCTTTCCGGGGGGGGGGGGGGTAATCCCCATTTTCTTTTTAAAAACCCTTAAAAATTCCCAAACAAATGACATGGGGTCCCCCCTACCCAGTATAACCAGCCCGGGGATCAGCTATGCAGGGCTTGTAGAACAGGGTGCAGGGGCCAGCTTTGGTGGCCCCCCGCCCTGCCAAGTACAAGCCCACACCGTCTAAATCAGCCCAGGCCCTTCTGCCCCCCTGGGCTTCGGGGAGGCAGGTAATAGGGGGGTCGGGGTAGCGCAGGTGTCTTGACAGCCCCCCCAGCCTTGTGAACTGGTATAGGGGTTTCATGGACTCCTTACAAGTTCACAATGGGTTAAAGTGGACCAACACCCAGGGCTGATCGGCCCGGGAATCTATAAGATTTCCAGACCGTTCTATTCCTTCCCCCCGGGGCATCCAAAATCGGGATGCCCCTCTGTGTGAAACCCTTCGGAACACCCACTACCACTTACCTGAATCCCGGTCCTACGCGCATGCGCGGGCCGCATCCCCGCTATCCCTCTAGCAGGGCACTTTATGAATGGCCGGCACGGGCACGCTCCCTGTTAGAGGGAAGTGGGGGATGCGGTCTCCAGCACGCTCAGAGTGGCTGAGCTTAGACGTCTTTAAACGGCCATAACTCAGCCACTCTGAGCGCGCTGATTGGACGAGCGGCCGCGCATGCACCGTAGGACCGGGGTGAGGTGAGTTATTGTGGGCGATCGGGGGGGTTTCACACAGCGGGGCATCCCCGATCGGGATGCCCCAGGGGAAAGGACCTATACCCAGGATAGTCAAAATCCTAGGTGTTAGTCCACTTTAAATGTAAAAAAAAATGCTGGGTAACAGGACATAAGGGGTTAATTTAAAAAAAAATTGAAATAGGGTCCCCCTCCCAGGGCTATGGAGGCTTGTAGAACAGGGCGCAGGGGCCAGCGTCGGTGGCCCCTGGCCCTGCAGGCTACTAGCCCACATAGCCACTAAGTGGCCCGGGCCATTCTGCCCCCCCCTGGCCGTTGGGGAGGCAGGTAATGGGGGGGGCTGGGGGTTAATGGCAAGTCACCCACTAGCCGCAGGTGACTTGACAGACCCAGAGCCTTGTGAGCTGGTATAGGGGTCTCATAGACCCCTTATCAGCTCACAAAGGGTTAACTGTTCGAAAAAAAAACACCACACAAAATTATTTTATTAAAAAATAAAAAATAAAATTTTTTACTGTACTTACCTCCGATTGTAAGCTCTTGTCCCTCGCCGCTCTGATGACAGATGCCGGTGATCGGCATCCAGAGAAGGGGGAGGCAGGAGATCAGAGGATCTCCTGCCACCTCCTTCCCCGGGCACCGATCACCGGCATCTGACAGCTGAGAATGCTGATCGGGGCCGTGATGATTGGCTTAGCGGCAAGATGGCGGCCGCCATCGAGGAGGAAAGAGGAGAGAGCCTCCCGGGCTCTCTCCTGAAGATCCGTAAGTCCTGGGGGGGGATCGGAGGCCCCCCAGGTGAAGAGGAGGGTCGTCGGGAGCCAGCGCACACGCAGGTAAGTAAATGTCATTTTTATTTTTATTTTTTTTTACAGGAAAGCCAGTGGCAGCTGAAATGGGGGGGGGCACCCTATTGCCAGAGGAGGTCCGACGGACGATCGGAGCGCACCATCTTAAAAAGGAGACCCGGCCGCATCAAACGGGGGGTCAGATGAGTGTCTTTTTTTTTTTTTTTTTTTGCCAGTTAGCAGGGGCGAAATCCAGGTACGTAAAATTTACGTAGCTGGGGTTTAACGACAGGAGAGGCAGCTACGTGAATTTTACGTAGCTGGCGTTTAAAGGGTTAAAAACAACATAAAATTTAAAAAATGTTAAACTTTATAACATTTAAAACTATTTACATTAATAAAAACAGTGACAAGACCCAGAACACTATTCTTCTTCTGTTGTCCCCAACGAGTCAACCAGCTGCTGCATATCGGCCACCAACTCAAGGACCCTTCGATTCATTTCTTCCACTCTTGCCCGTGTGGTCCCTGTATAAAACTGATACAAAAACATAATTTTGCGCCAAATACATGTTTCTCACCTGTGGATGGAATGTTTGTTAGTTGCCAACCTAAATAAACACAACATATGACAGTCTGCAGAGGTCATTCTCCAAAGTCATTACCTAAAGGAAGTGGCCACAGATCAGTCTGCTAAGTCATTACTCTAAGGAAGTGGGCAGAGGTCATTCTGGGAAGTCATTACTCTAAGGAAGTGGGCAGAGGTCATTCTGCTAATGACATTGACTCTGCCTTTATGAATCTGGATGATCATGTCACTTAACACATACTGCAAAGAATGACATTACAACTTACTTGGTTGGTGGCTGACGGATGCCTCGTTGGGGACAACCCTATGTCCTGAGTCCTGCCACTGTTGTGAAGTAGAGGCTGTCGAGACATGGCAAATAGGGTCACTTCTAATGTCTTAGTCAAAAGTAATCAAATTTCATATTCAATGTTTGTGTCACATCACTCACCTTCTCCCTGTGCCTCCTGGGCGAGATCTGCTGCAACCTCCACATCTTCACCCGCTCCAGAAGCATCTACAAAAACAGATTAAGGGAATCAGCTTGGGTGGAAATTGCATGTATATGTGTGTGCGGTTACATGAAGAGTCACATACCAGAGGCTCCCGCATGCGTTGCTGGGTACGACTCTCTGCCCACGCCGTGCCGCCCCTCCTTTGTGGAAAGGTCCAGGGGCTGGTCAGAGGAACCAACAGAGGAGGGGTAGGACCGTCGCACTGGAGATCCACCACCTTCACTTCCAGCTGCAGATTCGTGCAGCATTGGTCGGCCTGTGTGCCTCCGGGTGCGGCGAATGCGGTAATCCATTTCCAACACTACCAAAGAAAAGGCATTATAACTAAAGGTCTACCTTCTGCATCAGTTACATCTAGCATGCAATCACTATGTACTTACTAGGGAAATGGAGTCCAAAAAAACGCCGCACCCGGGGCATGTGCAGCCGTTTCAGGTCTGACCAATGCTGCATGATCTGTGTGTGGGTGAAGGTGGTGTCCGTCTGATGGGGGATTCTGGAAACTATCTCCAGGGCGATGGTGCACTTCTTAAAAGAGTTGGGCAGGTAGTCGCACCTGCGCTCCAGCATGGTCTACAAAACACAATCAAAAACAAGGTTTGAGTGAAAACAGCATACAAATATCTGTGAACAATTAACAGACACATTTGTAGCCTAATACAATCCTTGAAGCTGGCCTCAGTGCTGGTTCGCACGTGTGGGCCCTCACTTCAGTTTGGCACGGAGTTTGAGACACTTTTTAAAACAACCGTTTGTTCATGCACTTCCTTATGGGCTAGGCATGCATTTACATGGCAAATCAAAGGCATTAAAAGACACTTACAAGCATGATGATCTCTTCTTGTTGGCGGGTGAAGATTGTGGGCGCCATCTTGCCTCTTGTCTGCAGCAGATAAGTAATGCCGCTGCGGTTTCCGGGTTCCGCACGGCCGGACGAACGGCAGTACGCACGCGTGCGAGAACGCATAAACGTCAGACCCCGGCATTAGTATTTAAAGGGGCCTGGAGCCACAGCTCATTCTATTTCAGAGTCTCTTCATGATGCCAGCAAAAAAAACCGCAGCAAAGGACAAAGCAGCCAAGGAAGCCAGCCTGAAAAGTGTGAGGAGGCTTCAGCAGGCCCCACCACTCGCTCCAAAATGCCTAAGGCGAAGCGGCCAGGAACCCGCAGTGGGCAGCCGAAGGCGACCACAAAGGCACCCACAAGCCCAAAAACAAAGGAGTCAGCGCAAAAGAAGAAGGGCCAGGCCAGCAAACACACAGGTACGGCCCATAAAAAGCACACCAAGAGGGTGAGAAGCCCCAGCCCCCAAAGGTCACCATCACCCCAGCCACGTGGGAAAAGCTCACAGCCCAAGAGGCCAAGTCACCGGGCCCGAAGCCCCAGCAGCCAGAGCTCAGCATCACCCCAGCCACGTGGGAAAAGCTCTCAGGCCAAGAGGCCTAGCCACCGGGCCCGAAGCCCCAGCAGCCAGAGCTCAGCATCACCCCAGCCCCGTGGGAAAAGCTCTCAGGCCAAGAGGCCAAGACACCGGGCCCGAAGCCCCAGCAGCCAGAGCTCAGCATCACCCCAGCCACGTGGGAAAAGCTCTCAGGCCAAGAGGCCTAGACACCGGGCCCGAAGCCCCAGCAGCCAGAGTTTAGCATCACCCCAGCCACGTGCATCAACCTCCCAGGGCCATGAAACTGTGAAGGGGCCACAGAGGCACAGGCCAAGAAGCAACATCATCCACCACACCCTCTCCTCCTCGCCCACATTTGGCACCGGCACAGGTGGATGTAGGCAGACTATGCCACAGCTACGCCTGCTAGTTCAGTGGCCACCCAGGCAAGAACCCCAAGTCCATATCCAAGTCCAGTCTAATCAGAAGCCAGCCACCTGTCCTACATTTCTCCCCAACACAGCCAGCCCAGAATGTCCCCCCATTTGCAGCCAACCACTGATGAGCCAGAACGTCAAGCAACAGGGCGCACATTGCGCCGAGGCCACTTGAGTGGCAGGTTTGGTGAGGCCCAAACTCTGGCATTGGCTAGTGGCCTCACCTTGTATTATGATGAGCTATATGGGCACAGATCCAAAGCTACAAGCAAGCAGCGGAAAGCCGAGATTTTGGAGCAGCTCACCAGACAGGTCAATGCAGCGGTGGAAGAGCTCAAAGATGTGGAGCAGATACAAAAGAAAATATCGGACCTAAAGTATGCAGCACGGAAGAAAGAAAATAAACGGCGTATTTACAGGTACATATATACTTTGTGGATTTGGCTTCATCTTGTATTGGCACCATTTAGCTAAATGTGTGCAACTCTCTTTTTGAGCTTACAAACTGGCGGCGGATTCCACACAAAACTGCAATTTACCCGAGCTGAGGAGATGGTGCTGGGCCTGCTACATCCTGTGGCCTTAGAGGGACACTCGGCACGACAGGACACAGACATCCCTAATATTCCTGCCGGTTAGTAATGTTACAGTGTATGTGAAATGTGATCTGCGTGTAAAATTACGCAAAAACCCATATATTAACACATGCCCCTAGGGTGTGCCTTGTAGCGGAGGTAACAATTTAAACAGGGTGTGGTGTGGCGACCCATTATTTGCTTGTTTACTTCCTCTGAGATTATTTTGGAGAGTCTTGAGGAACACTATTGAGATTAGCAAAGGACTGCCTGTTATGTAGTTATAGAAAATTACATACAACATTTCCATCTTTATCTGTAGCCAATTTGGGTTTGAGCTGTGCTTTGATCCGAACGACTTGATGTGGGGTGCTTGAAAGTTTGACCTAGAAAGAATGTCAAGCAGCCTAATCTAATGGCAAATGCTATTTGCAAGCAGAGTGTGGTCCCATAATGGCCTTTAAGTGATGTGTGAAGCCTCAGAACAGCCAGTACATGCATGTTTATTTTGGTTAAGGAGACCAATGTGTATGTACTTGTTGACTAATACATCTAACAGATAATGACATTCATAGTCAAGTTTAACTTGGTCCGTTGGGGGAGTTGCCATTCATGCATGGGCCCGTGTTTTAGTGTACCATATGTGTTAATACACATCACAAATGCCTAGTTGTGTGTTAACATGCCTTCTTTTCACCAATGCAGCCCAGCATCATCCCTCAGCTAGTGGGGAATCCTCTGCCAGTTTGAACATGCCGTCTACTTCCGTGCTGCCTCGGACCCAGGATCCGATATATACGGTAAGTGTCTTTATATGATGTTGCTTATGCATGTGCCTTGCCATGTTTCTTTTTGCGGAATTACATATGTAGTCCCTAAACTGAACCTTTTTTTTTTTACATGTCCCAACAGACCCACACACTGATGGAGGAAATCCAGGAGCTGGAGGAAAATGGAGCCTTCATGGAACCTTCAGAACACCTCCCCCTGGGACAGAATCAGCAACTGTCCCAACATGTTTCTACAACAAATGCTCAGCAGCAGAGTGAAGCTGGCGGCATGATGCCAGCCCACCGTGGGCAGCATGCAAAGACTGAGCCGACAGTCCCCAGTGTTAGCTCTGCTGCTGAGGATTTGCCAAGCAGACCTGTGGCTGTTGGTGGACCTAGAGGCACATCCTCTGCATGCCCCCTGCCCCCAAACCCGGGGAATTGGGAGGCCTAGTTGACTACGTCGCCCACTTGCCCAGGGGAGGGGCGCGCAGATGATGGAGTCAGCATGGCACCATGAGAGGCGGCTATTTAGCCTCCAAAACCAACAAAACCACGAACATCTTCATGGCCAATTAGAAACCTTAAACAACACATTAAACTCCATGTTGACTGAATTTAGGTCCAACAACAGCCACATGGCCACCTTATACAATTATTTCAGTGGCATGCTTGAGGAAGTTTGAAATAGCAACAGCCACATGGCCACCTTAACTGCCTCAGTGCCATGATGGCTGAATTTCGAATTTCGAATTTCTAATAGAAACATGTTGGAACAGTTGCAGATTCTGAATGTCACACAGGCCCAGGTGAGGGCCCACCTCCAAGGGCCCCAACCTGGGTTTTTTGGGCATCCCCCATTTTAAGGCCTATTTGGCCTGTATCTGCTCCACATCTTTGATCTACATCCCCACTGTATTGACCTGTCTGGTGAGCCCTACCAATATACCCTTTTGGTATGGCTTTGCTTGTTTGCGCCCCATATAGCTCATTAGAGTGCTGAGGTAGGCCACTAGCCAATGCCGCAGGTGAAGGCTCAATGAACCTGCCACTCAAGGTGTTGCGCTGCATGCTTGTAGCGCATGACATTGGTTCTGGCTTCTCCTGTTTGTAGGCATGATTGTGGGACATCCTGGCCTGGCAAACTACTACCTTGACCCCTGGCTGAGATTGAACTGGACTTGGATTGGGACTGGGGGTTCTTGTTTGGGTGTCACACCGAGTAACAGGTGTAGATGTGGCATAGGTTTGGCTGCTTTAGACCTGTGCCTGTGGCAAATGTGGCCAAGCAGGAGAGAGTGTGTCTGTGGGCCTATTTGTTGGATGCACAATGTGGACATGGCAATGCTTGTCACCTATGTTTGTAACATTTTCATTTGTCCTTAACTTTGCACAGGAGTGGCTTACTTTAAAACTCCTTCCTCTGGGCAATTGCTATGTGGCTTGATTTTGATAAACTTTCATTTGTGTTTTGCCCATGTTTTTGATGCAACTATGGGAGTGACCATCAAATGCAATGTTTGCTTCTGAAATAAACTACATAAAATTGTAATTAACCTGTTGTGGACTAAGTTTATGCCTTTAAGTTTTGGGTGAATAAAGATGAGTTAAAGTAGGCAGTAACACATTTGTAACATAGCAAAAAAACCCAAATGACAATCATGTGTGAGGTTGTTTAAAATTATTTCTTTACTGTTTGTAAAAGTAACAAACAAACATACAAACACAAAGGGCCAAAAACAGAATTAGCCAAGAAAAAAGGGACAAAACAAACAAAGGAACCACAAATTAACCAAAATGTGTCTCAATAAAATTAGACTGCACTGCTTGGGCAGACGCACTCGGTGGTCCACGATAGTCCTCGTCTGGGTCATCGGTGGGTGGAGAGGGGGGCACATCCACATATTGGGGGACACGCTGCAATATAGCAAAATTATGCAACACTGCACAGGCCATTATAATATCTATGACCTTTTTGGGGTCATACTGAAGTGCTCCCCCGGTATGGTCCAAGCATCGGAAGCGGGTCTTCAACAGGCCAAACGCCCTCTCCACCACAGCCCTGGTCTTCCTGTGCGCCCTATTATATGCCTCCTCGGCTGCATTATGGGGCCGGAGGACGGGCGTCAAAATCCACGGAAGAAGTGGATAGCCGGAATCACCTGTCAAAATGTATGATAAAATACATAAATTACACATTCCTCAATAAATGGAAGCCCCTAAACGGGCCATCAACATTACTAAGATCCTAGGTCACATTTGCTACACAGCATGAGCATACATAGTGCACAGGCCCTTCCAAAAATAAAAAAACATCAAATAGATGTTTGAAAAAATTAAACATCCAAGATGGCGGGTGAGGGCCAATCAGCCAGACTGCTAACAGGTATTGGTTTAGGACTGTGCTGCTCAGCATTCTTGGATGTCTTAACTTTTCAGGACCCTGTAGCTGCTTGGTGTGAGTACAAACCAGCTCTAACCCGCCCCCTGCACTCCTCTACTCAGTAAGTGTAATGCATCTACTCAAAGATGGCGCAGACCCTAGGATAAATTCAAGGACACAATTTAAGCAGAGTGTGTGGAAGACTCATTATTACTTTAATCTAAATTCCATTTCTGCAGTTTGCTAATGCAGGACTAACATTTGTCAAGGCTTGGTTGCTTGAAAAATATAATGGTTAAGGTCGTGTTTCACAGGTAAACAAGGTGTTCAAAAAGGCATAGTTTCATACATGGAACACAAATTAAATTCCTAGCCATACATATCAAAAAAAAAGGACGTTATTGGCGGCAACTTACCAAGGAGCCATCCACCGGAAAATTCCCCAGACTCAAACCGACCATACAATCCAGATCTGCGAAGAATGTAGGCATCATGGGATCCCGGCGAGCGGTTCCCGGGATAAAAAAAAAAACAACAAAAACATTTAAAGGGGACGCAAACTAGGGGAACACTAACTCATCACACCCTAAGCAAATGCTGTGGGCAAATTAAATTAGCAAGAAGCAAGTACATAAGTATTTTGGCTTGGCCAAAAACTATATGTATGTTTTATAAAGTAAAGATTAACTTTCCCGGGTCTATTTCAGGTACACAATAAAATTTTTCCTTGGTGAACACATGTGACATTTATATGCAACTAAATACGGTCCATGGTTCCACAGGGAGTTTTTAAAAGGAGGGAATACTTAAAAGGAGGGATACATAAAAATGTTGTCAAAATTCCAAGGAGGGATAAATTACAAGGAGGGAATAATTACAAGGAGGTAATAGTTTAAAGTAGTAAATAATTCCATGGAGGGATTACCTCGACGGAGGGAATATTTACAAGTAGGTAAAAATACATGGAGGGATTAATTACAAGGAGTGATTATGGAAAAGGAGGGATAAATTACACGGAGGGAATCCAAAAAATAAGGGAAGTATTTGCAACGATGGATAACTTACAAGGAGGGATTAATTACAAGGAGGGACTACCGTATTTGCCGGCGTATAAGGTGACTTTTTCCCCCTGTAAAACATGCCTCCAAGTGGGGGGCTCATCTTATACGCCGGGTGCACCTTGGCCCAGGGGTGAACTGGCCATAGGGCGTACCGGGCAATATCCGGGTAGGCCGGCGCCAGGGAAGGCCGCAAACCTGAACGCCAGACGCAGAGTGGGAGGGGTGGCCGTTGCGGCTGGCTGGCCTGCCCGTCCCTGCTGTTCCTGTCGCCGCCGCTCTCATACACACTAACACACACACACACATTCATGCTTACTTCACTTCCTGGCTGTTGCGTGCTGGTCGCCGGTGGGTGGGTCCCAGATGGCCGCCGTCCAATGAAAACAATGGACGCCGGCCATCTGGGGCACGCCCACCGACGACCAGCGCGCAACAGCCAGGAAGTGCCGGTAAGCATGAATGTGTGTGCGTGTTTGTGTGTATGAGGGCGGCGGCGACAGGAACAGCAGGGACGGGCAGACCGGCCCTCCGACCATCGGTAAGTGTGTGGGTGTGTGAGGGGCGGGGCGGGGGGAAGAGGGAGTGGGGCCACTCGCTGGCTGTACTGAGGGATGCCCCCATGCCTGTATTGAGGGATGCCCCATGCCTGTACTGAGGGATGCCCCCATGCCTGTACTGAGGGATGCCCCCATGCCTGTACTGAGGGATGCCCCATGCCTGTACTGAGGGATGCCCCATGCCTGTATTGAGGGATGCCCCATGCCTGTATTGAGGGATGCCCCATGCCTGTATTGAGGGATGCCCCATGCCTGTATTGAGGGATGCCCCCATGCCTGTACTGAGGGATGCCCCCATTCCTGTACTGAGGGATGCCCCCATGCCTGTACTGAGGGATGACCCCATGCCTGTACTGAGGGATGCCCCCATGCCTGTACTAAGGGATGCCCCCATGCCTGTACTGAGGGATGCCCCCATGCCTGTACTGAGGGATGCCCCCATGCCTGTACTGAGGGATGCCCCCATGCCTGTATTGAGGGATGCCCCCATGCCTGTATTGAGGGATGCCCCCATGTCTGTATTGAGGGATGCCCCCATGTCTGTATTGAGGGATGCCCCCATGTCTGTATTGAGGGATGCCCCCATGTCTGTATTGAGGGATGCCCTCATGCCTTTACTGAGGGATGCCCCCATGCCTGTACTGAGGGATGCCCCCATGCCTGTATTGAGGGATGCTCCCATGCCTGTATTGTGGGATGCCCCCATGTCTGTATTGAGGGATGCCCCATGCCTGTACTGAGGGATGCCCCATGCCTGTACTGAGGGATGCCCCATGTCTGTATTGAGGGATGCCCCCATGCCTGTATTGAGGGATGCCCCCATGCCTGTATTGAGGGATGCCCCCATGACTGTATTGAGGGATGCCCCCATGACTGTATTGAGGGATGCCCCCATGACTGTAAGAAGCCAGAAAGTATGACTGTAAGAAGCCACCCAGGGACTCTGGGGAAGGGAATTAACATGTTGAAATAAAATCTGATACTTTTACGTTTTATTTGGTGTGCGGAAGAGGGAGTAGTCTTATACGGTGAGTATATAACAAACTCTATATTTTGAGTGGAAATGTTGGGTGGTCGTCTTATACGCCCAGTCGTCTTATACGCCGGCAAATATGGTAATTCGAAGAAGGGGCATTTGACAAGGAGGGTATTTTGGAATTTTGAAGGACATTAAAACAAAACCAAAAAAAAAAGGATTGATTGAACCTGCCTGTAGATATACTCGTTGACTGCCGTAGGGACAAGGACAACATGGGTGCAGTCAATTGCACCCATGATGTTGGGCATGTCGGCGATGT
Source organism: Gastrophryne carolinensis (assembly GCA_027917425.1). Lineage (NCBI taxonomy): Eukaryota > Metazoa > Chordata > Amphibia > Anura > Microhylidae > Gastrophryne > Gastrophryne carolinensis. The sequence continues at coordinate 289,430,439 of CM051234.1, forward strand.
TATAAAATGCCAGCTTAATCGCGTTTCTGGCTACCATGTCGTCAGGATAACAAATATATTTGCGAGTAATGATAGCTATGCCTTTCAAAAACTTGGATAGCGCGCGGCTCAGCGTAGGCTGTGAGATCTCCACGGAGAGGGCACCCAGCCTCTGGAACGAGCCGTTCGCCAAAAATTGCAGGCAGCCAAGCATGGTCATACCTGAAATAACTTGCCCCTTCCTTGTGGTGCGGGCTAACCATGGCCGCAGCTCACTATACAATTAATGGAGGGAAGCGTGATTTAGTCTGGTGAGCTCGAACAACTCAACGATGTGCATCGATGTGCATGAGTCGCTGCCGGTGCAATCTGGTCTCAACCCTCCGGACAATTTCAATGCCCATGAGCTGCAGATCCTCATGCTCCTCAAATGCACCAGAGTCGTCCATAGCTGCTAGTCTCGAGGTCAAAATGGTCCCGTAAGGGGATCGCAAAGGAAACGGATTTATAGGGTGGTGGTCCGTCGGCAATCAGCTCTCTGAATGAGACGCAAGCCCATAGCAATAACGTAAGTTATCTGAACGAACGAAAAATATCAGATTTGATTTGGAAAATGACCCGAAGTAACGGAAATGTTCAGATTTGCTTTCGTTCATTGAAAGCGCATATACGCATTTGCCCGAACGTTCGTACGAATGAAAAATGAACAAAAAAAAGCCAAAAAATGACAAACACCCACCAAAACTTTCACAGGCAGCTACGGAAGTCCGGACGAATGTGTCTCTGAATCGAGCCTTATATCCCCGTGCCAAGTCTTCATTCACAGTGCCCGCCAAACACTGTTGGTCAAAGCCATGCTTTTAGCGTTGGCCATGATGGCTTCAGCCAAAGCATCAACCATGAAGGCAATCACTTTGGCTACAAAAGAAAGCGCTTCCAATATATCCTTCTTAGGGGCATCCTTTATCAGATTGTTCTTAAAGTTGTCCACCCACATTTCAAGAATACTTGCTACACAGTCTATGGCTATTAAGGGTTTCAACAGAAAGGCATCAGCCTCCCAAGATCTCTTTAACCCTTTCAGTGCCAAGCACGTAGATTCTACGTTCTCGCTTTTATGCCACTTAAGTGCCAAGCACGTAGACTCTATGTGCCTGACTTTCCCCCCTGCTAGTTAAAAAATAGAAAAAAATAAACACTTACCTCTGGTATGTGTGTAAAGCTGGGGGTCCCCTTTTCCTCCGGGGGGCACCCGATCCCTCCCCCATTGTCCTCCATCTTCAGGAGGGGGCCAAAAATTGGCCGCCCCCCCATTTCCAGCACTGACAGTTGGCCTGTAAAGGCCGCCCCTAGCCCCGCCTTTTGTGGGAGGAGCGGGGTGACGTCATCCCGCTCCTCCTATAGCCTCACCCAGTTCTGGCATCTGTCAGATGCCGGTGGTGATCGGAGCAGGGCAGGTCAGAGGCAAGGAGGCTCCGATCTGAGCCTTCTCTCCTCTCACCCGCCCTGTGCCGATCACTATCGGCATCTGTCATCAGCTGACAGCGGCGAGGGACCCAGGTGAGTAAAGTAAAAAAAAAAAAATAAAGATCATTTTTTTTCTCTTTGTGTCAGTGTCTTTTTTTTTACATTTAACCCCTTGTGAACTGGTAAGGGATCCATGAGCTCTCTATACCAGTTCACAAGGCTGGGGGATGGCAAGTCACCTGCGGCCAGCGGGTGACTTGCCATTAACCCCCGGCACCCCCATTACCTGCCTTCCCAAAGCCCGGGGGGGGGGGACGGAAGAGCCTGTGGCCATGGGCTATGCGGGCTTGTAGCCTGCAGGGCCAGGAGCCACAAAAGCTGGCCGCTGCGCCCTATTTCTACAAGCCCTGCTGGTCCTGGGCTGGTTACTTAGGGTAAGGGGGACCCCATGTCATTTTTGGGGGGATTTTTAAGGGTTTTACGGGAGGGGGGACCCTATGTCGTTTATTTTTTAATTAACCCCTTATGTTCTGTCACCCAGCAGCTATAAAAGGCTTCCAGCAGGTGAGCAGAAGCCAGTGATTGTCAAGGGACACCGTGTTCCAGGATGGATGGGAGGTAAGTATTAAAAAAAAAAAATGTAAATATTTTTTTCTCTGTGTGTGTGATGTGTTTTTTTTTACATTTAACCGATTGTGAACTGGTAAGGGATCCTTGAGCTCCCTATACCAGTTCACAAGGCTGGGGGCTGGCAAGTCACCTGCGGCTAATGGGTGACTTGCCATTAACCCCTGGCACCCCCATTACCTGCCTTCCCAAAGCCCAGGGGGGGGGGCAGAAGAGCCCATGGCCATGGGCTATGCGGGCTGGCCCCTGCGCCCTGTTCCTACAAGCCCTGCATAGCTGGTCCCGGGCTGGTTACTTCGGGTACGGGGAACCCCATTTTTTTTGGATTTTTAAGGTTTTTTAACACTTTAAAATCCACCAAAAAATAGGGTCTCCCCCCCCCCCCAAGAGAGGGGACTCTATGACATTTTCTTTCTCGATTTAACCCTTTGTAGTGTGGATGGTAGTTGTATTTTATTTGTAAATGTTAAAAGTACTTGTTTCAGTGTTGTCTCCTGGGCAGGAACAGGGGGCTACCGATAAATATGTGGTACCATTCTAATTGGTAGAAATTGGGCTTTCACATGCAATATGGTTTTCTTTAATAAAATACATTTTTTATTTAAAATAAAGGAGGCAATTTTCTAAAAAAAATTTTATTTATTTTATTCTACTTAATAGTATTGTAAAAAACAGAATAAAATTTACAAACAAGACATTTTATGTTAAAGCCTAAACTCTGCTGCAAAAAAAATATATATAATTTTCCTGAAAATTCCAGCAAAAATGGCGCAAAATGGGGAAAATGACCTGTCGACAGAGGGTGACAAAATCTCAAGTAGGCTGGCAATTAAAAGGGTTAAAATTAGCTATGCATGTTGGGTATTGTTCTATTCGGGGGACCTTGCGCTTTCAGTCTTGTTCTTGTTTGCGTATTTATATTTTAGGAAAAGGGTTGTTTTGGTTGAAAAATCGCAAGGTGCGCACTTTGTCCGCAGAGCTGAAACTTTCAAGTAAAATTACTGTTACGCACATGCTTTACGTTGGGGTGTTTGGCAACTCTTCCCTTGAAGGTAGCTATGCATGTTGGGTATCGTTCTGTTTGGGGGATGTTGCTTTTTCAGATTAAACTTGTTTTTTCCTGTTTGTATATAGTTTTTTTAGGAAAATGTGGCTTTGATTCTGCTTTATTAACCCTTTTTTAGGGAAACTCTTTGCAACCAAAGATTACATTGAGGGATTACTTCCAGAAAACTGTGGCCACATCAACAAGCCTGGGTGTGCTTGAGGTGTGCACTTCCAGAGAATATGTAGTCTGTTGGGGGTATTTCAAATGTAAAGGGATGTTTTTCTGGAAAAACTGCAAGGTGCGCATAGTGCATAGCATAGTTGTATTTTATCTGAAAATCTCCTAAAGCGCTGTTTCAGTTTGGGGGAGTCTCCTGGGCAGGAAAGGGTGTTTATCTATACATATGTGGTACCGCTGTAACCGGGATAAATTGGGATTTCACACGCAATAATAATACATTTTAAATTTTTTTCACATATTTCACCCAAAAATATTGAGAATACACCTAAAAAATGACAAACAAGACATTTCATGTTAAAGCCCAGACTTTGCTGAAAAAAACAATATATCATTTTCCTAGGAAATCCCTGGAAAACCCTTCAAAAATCACATTTGAACATGGGGAGCGCAAAATAGTGCAAAATGGTCTGGCAACAAAGGGTGACAAAAACTCTAGATAGGCTGGCAGCGAAAGGGTTAAAAGTATATCCGCCCTTTTATCCATCGGGTCGGACGAGGCTAACGTATACCTCGTATGTTACCGTTTTTCAGCGTTTTTGAATGTAGTTTCCCACGAAGAATTTCCGTGTCCCGTTAGATTCTGCATGCACCTTCCTCCCAATATACGTCCAAACAGCATTTTTTAGGAAATCTGCTGTGTTTGCATGCATGTACGCATGCGCCCAGCTATTACCCTCAATCATGTCCCCGTCTCAACTATTCTCTCACTCACTTCTGCTTCCATACTTACCTTAACTCACTCACAGTTCCACTTTAGATGATCTCCCATGCTTAATGCTTACCTTAACTCACTCGCGGTTCCACTTTAGATGTTCTCCCGTGCTTAATGCTTACCTTAACTCACTCGCGGTTCCACTTTAGATGATCTCCCGTGCTTAATGCTTACCTTAACTCAGTCGCGGTTCCACTTTAGATGTTCTCCCATCCTTCATGCTTACCTTAACTCACTCGCAGTTTCACTTTATATGTTCTCCCCTCCTTCATGCTCACCATAACTCACTTGCGGTTCCACTTTAGATGTTCTCCCATGCTTAATGCTTACTTTAACTCTCGCGGTTCCACTTTAGATGATCTCCTGTGCTTAATGCTTACATTAACTCACTCGCAGTTCCACTTTAGATGTTCTCCTGTGCTTAATGCTTACCTTAACTCACTCGCAGTTCCTGTTTAGATGTTTTTTCTGCATTCATGCTTATCTTATTCTTCTGCATTTTCCGCTTAGTTGTCTCTTCCTTCTTGATGTCTTCTGCTGTTATAAAGGTATTTGATGTGTTCATGCATCATAAGTTTGTAGCTTAACATAAAATAAACACGAAACATGGTTAATTGTAAAGATATTTATTTTTTTGGCCTTCTACTATTTTTTTATTTTTTTGGATTGTGTTTAATTTAAAATCTTTTTTTAAACAATTTTTTCAAAGAGCTTTACATTTTTTTTTGTTTTAAAATGTTGTTAAAAATGTAAAACATTTAAAAAAAAAACATTATTAACAAACTTGTGGCAGGCCCCAGGAAACTATTCTTCACTGGTCCCCAATGAAGCAGCAAGCTCTTGGATGTCGCTCACCAGCCTATACACCGTCACGGTAAGATTTTGTAGTCTCTCCAGTGGTGTTGCTGGGAAAAGGAAGCAATAATTAATGTTTGCAATATATATTTTTCATAGCAGTGGGATGAATGATTAATCGTGTTCAAGCAAAGGGATGAGGCCATAGGTCATTATCCTAAGGGATTATGAAAGGCATGAGGCCATAGGTCATTATGCTAAGGGATTAGGCCAAACATTTTAATGACATGTGAATGAAGCTATGTTATAGGTAATTAAATAAGTAGTCTAAAAACTTACCAGGCTGGTGGGTGACCTGGGCTTGGGGGACCAGCATTCTCTCTGGGGCCTGCCACTGACCCGGATCTGAGGCTGTAGAGGAAGGAAAAATATATTTACTTGTAATGTTAGATTATGTCAAGGCAACATTGGTTTCATAATGTCAGTGTGACAACACCCACCTTCGCCATGCACCTCAGGGGCGTAATCAGGTGGCCTCTCCAAAGGACGCTCTCCACCCGCTACATCGACATCTAAAAGAATAGAAGCAGGGAATGAGTGTGTGTTGACAGTGGATGTACCTGTGTGTGCTTCAGTCAGACAAACATACCGGAGTCTAGCGGTTCGGGCATCTGGTACGACTCCCTGGCGATGCGCTGTTGCCCCTCCTCTGTAGACAGGTCTAGTGGCTGCTCAGAGCCACCTACAGAGGAGGGGGAGGACCTTGGCCCTGGAGATGCACTCACTAGGCCCAGATCCATCCCGCACTGGCCGGACTTCTCACTAGAAGGGAGTGAAGAATCGCCTCACCCGGGGCCTCTTCCTTCTCTTTAGGTCCGACCAGTGTTGGATGATCTAGGTAATGGTGAAGGTGGTGCCGCTGTCGGCTGCAATTTTGGCCATGATCTCCAGGGCCAATGTCCTTTTCTGGAAGTCATTCGCCAGGTAGTCGTACCTGGCCTCCATCATCATCTGAAAGATAAAAGCGAAACACATTTGATTAGTCAAAACACCATACAAATCACAGTCACAGCAGGTTGCTAACTTGCAGTCCACATAACCTTTCTAGCATTCCACTATCCTTCTAGCTGCCATTTTGTTGTTGAGCATGTTGCCTGTTACATTCCAGCTCCTCAGAATACTCAAGCGACTGCGCAACCCTCAACCTGTTTGCCCACTGCAACCACGTACCGGCAGCCAGTCCAAACATATTCAACACAGGACCAGCAGAGTCTGGTAAGTGTAATGTGCAAGAACTGGTGATGCATGTGAATTAAGATGACTACTTGGGCAAACATCTATTGGGCAAATATCTTACACAGTTTATTTTCTATATCCCTACAGACACCACCCCTAATGGATGCAATCCACCATCTGGAGAAAGAGGAGATCAGTAACATGGCCCCACTAATGCCTACCCAGCCACATCAGGTCTCACTGCCCCAGCAGCAGTCGCCAACAAATCCTCTGCAGCAGAGTCTAACACGCCCTTTGCTGGCAGCCCACCATGGTCAGCAGCAAGAGACAGAACCAACTGTCCCATGTGCCAGCTCTGCAGCAGAGGATTTGCCTACTACATCTGGTCTGGTTGCTAGACCTAGACCTCCAGCATCTGCATGCGCCCCAACCCGGTGCAGTGGAGGACACTCTCAGGCACGTTGCCATGTCAGCCAGATGAGACGTGTGCAGATACTGGAGACAGCATGGCGGAATGACAGCCGCAACTTTCGGGCAGTGAACCTAAGATTAAGAGAGGAGCTGGCAGCACATTTAGTCAACTTCAATAACAACTTCACCACCCTGATTGAGGAAATTAGGACTATCAACAGGCAGACCAGCAGGCATAGGGAGGCTAAGCTTGAGCAGTGGCAAATGATGAATGCCACCCAAGCACAGATGTTGGCAATCCTCCAAGTGCAACAAAAGCCTTAGAATGTCAATCAAGCAGATTGACATTTTTCCTTGCATTTCATTCTACATCTTTCCTCAACATTCCCACACTATTGACCTGTCTGGTGATCTCCAAACATATTTGGCCATTTGAGCCTAGGCTGGTTGTGTTAGAATTTCGCCCATAAAGCTCATGATAGTGCTCAGAAACCCCACTTGGCCATGCCATATTTATTGGCTCATTAAATCGCCCGCTCAAGCTCACACACAGCAGGTTTATGTCTAATGAGATCCTGCAAACATCATCGTGGGTGGGTGAAATATTGGTTAACTTTCTTGGGTGACTAACAACCCATTCATAGCTCAAACTTGTGAGCATAAAGTTTTGTGTTGCAGTTGCTTGGGGGCTGGGTGTCATAGGCTGGCTGGCCCTTGAACTTGCAGCCGTTGAGCTGCATGGTGACTTAGGGCTGCCTACGTTGTAATGCAGAAATAGGGCACGAGCTGGAGAGGGTGTTGTTTTTGGACTAGGGATTCCAGCCATCATGGGCCCCTTGCCCTTAATAATAGTGCTAAGAAATAAGTGATTGGTGGCACACTTTCAAACAATTCTATACCTAGCATAAAAGCCTCAATACATCGGGTGCTGCCTGCCTGGATACTTCTTCCTATCCTACAGACCATGTATTTCAAGATATCAGGCGCACACCAATTATCAACTATAAAAAACTTTTTCTTTTTATTTTGCAATTTTAGGACCCATATTCACAGCTTATTTACAGAAATTTAATAACACTTTATCTCAGATACACATGGGAATAATAGTGCATTAGTTGCTACATATTAAACGCATATGAGCAAGTGGATTGAATTATAATCTCATCAGATATGCAGGCACTTACTGTGGTAACAATATTGACCACTGCTATGTAACCTTAAGCATACAGCAAACACATCCAGATACCAACTGTATCCACAATATAGTTTTGTTTACAAACAAGCAAAAAAATGTGCAGAGCAGTGATCTGTGCTAGTTACATATGTAGTTACATTAGGGTATGGCTGCATGCAACATATACTTCTGCTGCGTAGTTCTGCTGCCCTTTCATCTGTACATACATCTGTAACTATTGTTATAAACCATAGCTTCAAATAGCAAAAAAATCTCATATAAGCATACAAGGGACATTATATCTTTACAAATTATGATATACAATCAGCAGTAAATGTCCCCACATTATGCTTCAACAGCAACCAAGGAGATTAAACCACAGCAATATTAAAAATCAATCCAACATAAGATTGTATCAAAACATCAACAGTATATTTCCTTGAGAAAGGGGACGTGATCCCCGGAACGTGGGAGGACCGCCCCCACCTTTGCTATTAAGATCACTGGGGTAATATTATACTGTTGATGTTTTGATACAATCTTATGTTGGATTGATTGTTAATATTGCTGTGGTTTAATCTCCTTGGTTGCTGTTGAAGCATAATATGGGGACATTTACTGCTGATTGTATATCATAATTTGTAAAGATATAATGTCCCTTGTATGCTTATATGAGATTTTTTTTGCTATTTGAAGCTATGGTTTATAACAATAGTTACAGATGTATGTACAGATGAAAGGGCAGCAGAACTACGCAGCAGAAGTATATGTTGCATGCAGCCATACCCTAATGTAACTACATATGTAACTAGCACAGATCACTGCTCTGCACATTTTTTTGCTTGTTTGTAAACAAGACTATATTGTGGATACAGTTGGTATCTGGATGTCGCAAGAGGCTGGGTCATTTCTTTGACAGTGTCACTAAAGTGTTAGATGAAGGTGGTGCTGTGGATATCGCCTATCTGGATTTTAGCAAAGCCTTTGACACTGTACCACATAAGGAGCTCATAGATAAGTTATTGAAGGTAGGACTCAATTCCTGGATAGTTCAGTGGATTTCCAGTTGGCTGAGGGATCGGTATCAGAGCGTTGTTGTAAATGGTGTGCAATCTGAGCAAAGGCGAGTTACAAGTGGTGTGCCGCAAGGCTCTGTCCTGGGCCCCATTCTTTTTAATATATTTGTAAGTGACATAGGAGAAGGCTTGGTAGGAAAATTTGTCTGTTTGCTGATGATACAAAGGTTAGTAATAGGGTGGATATTCCTGGAGGTGTCTGCAACATGGAAAATGATTTAGCTTTACTGGATAGATGGTCAAAACTGTGGAAACTAGAGTTTAATGTCTCTAAATGTAAAATCATGCACTTGGGTAGAAGGAATCCCTGCTCTGAGTACCATATGGGCAGCACTGTATTAGCCAGGACCTCGGAGGAGAGAGATTTAGGGGTACTGATTACCGATAGCTGCAAGATGAGTGGACAGTGTAGCCAGGCAGTGGGAAAAGCAAGCAGGATGCTCGGCTGCATAGCTCGAGGCATCACCAGTAGGAAGAGGGAGGTTGTGATGCTTCTGTATAGAGCCCTGGTAAGGCCACAGCTAGAATACTGTGTGCAGTTCTGGAGACCTTACCTGCAAAAAGACATTATTCAAATAGAACGTGTCCAAAGGCGGGCAACGAAAATGGTGGAAGGACTTAAACTTAAAACTTATCAGGAGAGACTTAAAGAATAGAGATGAGCGAGTAGTGAAATATTCGAAATTTCGAATTTCGATTCGAATAGACCGCGTTACTCGACTACTCGACCGATTATCGAATCCCATTATAGTCTATGGGAAAAAATGCTCGCCACTTGGAAATCTCAATTCGACCACTTGGAGGTCACCAAGTCCACCCTGAAACATCAGAAAATGATGCCAACACTGCTGGAATGCAACTGGGACAGCAGGGGAAGCATGTCTGGGTGCATATAACGCGCCCAAGTCGCACTATTACGCCACTATCACAGCCTCTCAACAATACACTCCAAACACAATATAACTTCTACGTAAAGTGAGACAAGACAAGGAAACCTTCTTTCCTCTACATTGCCATGGACCCCAAGCCAAACTGTACAAAAAAGAACAAAATTCTGCACCCCTTAAAATCACGTTGCCTATGACAACCACAGATGGCATAGGCAAGGGGGAAAACAAATAGGCCCCACCCCTAATTGTCATTGTGTGTGTGTGTGTGTGAGATGTGGTCAGACATGTCTTCTTGTGTCATTGTGTCACCCCAGCAGTAAGGGAAGCTTAAAGGAGGAGGTGTGTTACAGTGTGTCACCCCAGCAGTAAGGGAAGCTTACAGGAGGAGGTTTGTTACAGTGTGTCACCCCAGCAGTCAGGGAAGCTTACAGGGGGAGGTTTGTTACAGTGTGTTACCCCAGCAGTAAGGGAAGCTTACAGGAGGAGGTTTGTTACATTGTGTCACCCCAGCAGTAAGGGAAGCTTACAGGAGGAGGTTTGTTACATTGTGTCACCCCAGCAGTAAGGGAAGCTTACAGGAGGAGGTTTGTTACAGCGTGTCACCCCAGCAGTAAGGGAAGCTTAGAGCTGAGACCTCTTAAAAATTGTATTAAGGCCCAAGAGCTGAGACCTCTTAGAAATTGTGTGGAGTCCCAAGAGCTGAGACCTCTTAGAAATTGTGTGGAGGCCCAAGAGCTGAGACCTCTTAAAAATTGTGTGGAGGCCCAAGAGCTGAGACCTCTTAAAAATTGTGTGGAGGCCCAAGAGCTGAGACCTCTTAAAAATTGTATTAAGGCCCAAGAGCTGAGACCTCTTAGAAATTGTGTGGAGTCCCAAGAGCTGAGACCTCTTAGAAATTGTGTGGAGGCCCAAGAGCTGAGACCTCTTAAAAATTGTGTGGAGTCCCAAGAGCTGAGACCTCTTAAAAATTGTATTAAGGCCCAAGAGCTGAGACCTCTTAGAAATTGTGTGGAGTCCTAAGAGCTGAGACCTCTTAGAAATTGTGTGGAGGCCCAAGAGCTGAGACCTCTTAAAAATTGTGTGGAGGCCCAAGAGCTGAGACCTCTTAAAAATTGTGTGGAGGCCCAAGAGCTGAGACCTCTTAAAAATTGTATTAAGGCCCAAGAGCTGAGACCTCTTAGAAATTGTGTGGAGTCCCAAGAGCTGAGACCTCTTAGAAATTGTGTGGAGGCCCAAGAGCTGAGACCTCTTAAAAATTGTGTGGAGGCCCAAGAGGTGAGACCTCTTAAAAATTGTATTAAGGCCCAAGAGCTGAGACCTCTTAAAAATTGTGTGGAGTCCCAAGAGCTGAGACCTCTTGAAAATTGTATTACGGCCCAAGAGCTGAGACCTCTTAGAAATTGTGTGGAGTCCCAAGAGCTGAGACCTCTTAGAAATTGTGTGGAGGCCCAAGGGCTGAGACCTCTTAAAAATTGTGTGGAGGCCCAAGAGCTGAGACCTCTTAAAAATTGTGTGGAGGCCCAAGAGCTGAAACCTGTTAACAATTGTGTGGAGGCCCAAGAGCTGAGACCTCTTAAAAATTGTATTAAGGCCCAAGAGCTGAGACCTCTTAAAAATTGTGTGGAGTCCCAAGAGCTGAGACCTCTCAAAAATTGTGTGGAGGCCCAAGAGCTGAGACCTCTTAAAAATTGTATTAAGGCCCAAGAGCTGAGACCTCTTAAAAATTGTATTAAGGCCCAAGAGCTGAGACCTCTTAGAAATTGTGTGGAGGCCCAAGAGCTGAGACCTCTTAAAAAAATTGTGTGGAGGCCCAAGAGCTGAGACCTCTTAAAAATTGTGTGGAGGCCCAAGAGCTGAGACCTCTTAAAAATTGTGTGCAGTCCCAAGAGCTGAGACCTCTTAAAAATTGTATTAAGGCCCAAGAGCTGAGACCTCTTAGAAATTGTGTGGAGTCCCAAGAGCTGAGACCTCTTAAAAATTGATTGTATTAAGCCCAAGAGGTGAGCCATAATTCTTTTTATTAATACAGCAATTCTACGGCGGTTAAGGAGGAGGAGGAGGAGGAGGAGGAAATGGCACTTCATACAGATGGCACTTCACTCTTGGCTGCTTTCCACTGTTGTACAAGCAAAGTCCGGGTCAATCCACTTGCTGTTCATTTTGATTAGCGTCAGCCTGTCGGCACTGTCGGTTGACAGGCGGCTGCGCTTATCGGTTATAATGCCACCGGCTGCGCTGAACACCCTTTCTGATAGCACGCTGGCGGCAGGGCAGGCAAGCACCTACAAGGTGTACAGGGACAGTTCCAGCCACGTGTCCAACTTGGAGACCCAGTAAGTGTAGGGCGCCGAGGGATCGGGGAGGACAGGGTGTGGTCTGCCAGGTAGTCCCGCAACATCCGCCGATACTTGTCCCTACTGCTGATAGCGGGCCCCGCAGTGATGGAAGTTGCACGAGGGGGTGACATGAACGTGTCCCACACCTTGGAGAGTGTTCCCCTGGTGGCTGTGGGCCTGATCGATGTTGTCAGACTCTGGGAGACACTCTCCTCTCTGCCGCCAGCGATGGTGGGTGGGAAAATCTGCATCATGTTCTGCACGAGTTCCCTCTGGTATTCCAGTAATCAATACGTCCTCTCCTCTACCGGAATAAAAGAGGAGAAGTTATCTTTATACCGGGGGTCCAGGAGTGCGAAGACCCAGTATAGTTTGTTCTCCAATATCCGGACAACACGTATGTCCCGGGAAAAGCAGCCCAGCATGAAGTCAGCCATGTGTGCCAGACTCTGAGTAGGCATGACGTCACTGCCCCCACCAGAAGGATCATTTTCCATTTCCTCCTCTTCCTCCTCCTCTCCGCCCCATCCGCGCTGAACCAATGGGACGCACACAGCCTGACTGCTACCCTCGCCGCCAGCATCCTCTTCCACAGCCACCTCCACGTTGTCCTCCTCCTCCTCATCCTCCTCCTCCTGCAACTGCCACCGAGCAGCAGACAAAAGTGTGGTCTGACTGTCTACCTGCGTTGCGTCTCCTCCTACCCCCGTCTCCTCTGTGTGCAATGCGTTCTCCCTATAGCGTCCTCGCTGCTGACCTTCTTAGTGGACTCCTCAAAGATACGCAATACATCGCATATGTCTGCCATCCATGGCCACTCGTGGTTGGCAAACTGAGGGAGCTGAGTTGGATGCACGCGTGGATGCATCATCTGGTACTCCATCAATGCTCTCTGCTGCTCACACACCCTGGCCAACATGCAATAGGTGGAATTCCAGCGAGTGGGCAGGTCGCACAACAGCCGATGTTGAGGCAAATGGAGGCGTTGCTGGATTTTTTTTAAGCTAGCAGCAGCTACAGTTGACTTCCGAAAGTGAGCGCACAAGCGCCGCACTTTCACCAGTAGCTCTGCCAGGTTGGGGTAAGTCTTTAGAAACTTTTGTACTACCAAATTAAAAACGTGGGCCAGGCATGGTACGTGATTGAGTTCTGCAAGCTCCAGAGCCGCCACCAGGTTACGGCCGTTATCGCACACGACCATGCCTGGTCCTAGCTGCAGCGGCGACAGCCACATTTCTGTCTGCTGCAATATGGCGTGCCTCACCTCTGCGGCGCTGTGCTTCCTGTTGCCCAAGCTGATGAGCTTAAGCACCGCCTGCTGACGTCTCCCCGCGTCAGTGCTGCAACGCTTCCAGCTAGGGGCTGAGGGTGATGTTAAGGCAGAGGAGGAGGAGAAGGAGGAGGAGGAAGAGAAGGGGGGTCTATCAGAACCCGTGCTGGCAATCTTGGGCGGGGGTGGTATGTAGGCCGTCCCTGTTTGCGACCCCGTCCCTGCTTCCACAACATTCACCCAGTGTGCCGTCAAAGAGATGTAGCGTCCTTGGCCGCAAGCGCTTGTCCACGAGTCGGTGGTCAAGTGGACCTTTGCGCTGACTGCGTACCTCAGGGCCCGCCTGATGTTACGCGACACGTGCTGGTGCAGGGCGGGGACGCCACACCGGGAAAAATAGTGGCAGCTAGGGACGGAATAGCGAGGTGCGGCAGCCGCCATCAGGTCGCGGAAGGCCTGCGTCTCCACAAGCCTAAACGGCAACATCTCCAGGGCCAGCAGTTTGGAGATGAGGCAGGTTAAGGCTTGGGCTTGGGGGTGACTGGAGGCGTACTTCCGCCTGCGGTTGAACGCCTGCGAGATGGACAGTTGATGGGACGAGGAGATGGAAGGTGCAGACGAAGATGCGGGGGAAGGGGGGCTGAAGGAGAAGGCCCCAAAGTAGCCGAGGCAGAGGCAGATGTGGAGGTGTCCTGGCTGGAGGTCTGGACCGCAGTGGCAGCACACAACAAAGGGGAAGAGGCAGTGGCAGCAAGACCGGGCGCAGGTTGTATTGCGTTTGCTCTCTCCCACTCAGCCCAGTGCTTGACTTCCAAGTGACGGCGCATGCCTGAGATAGTCAGATTGCTCTTCTCAGAGCCCCTACTCAGTTTTGAGTGGCAGATTGCGCAAACCGCGCTCAGTTTGTCGTCCGCGCAAACATTAAAAAATCTCCACACCACAGAAGTACGAGGCCTCGATGGGGGAGCTTCGCGCGACTGCCTGCTGCCGGGAAGAGCTTCGGCCCTGCTGGCTGTGGCCTGCCTTCTCTGTCTGGACTGTCCTCTGCCTCTGGACTGTCCTCTGCCTCTTGCTGCCTTATTCGGTGATGCGCAGACCGCATCTCCACTGCTTTCCCCGCTGGACATCACCCCTGTCCAAGTGGGGTCGGTCATTTCGTCGTCCACCACCTCCTCTTCCACTTCCTCTCTCTGCTCCTCCTCCTGCCCACTGAACATTCCAACAGCCTCCCTTGATGGCAACTGCGTCTCATCATCATCGCTCATGATAGCAGATGCTGGTTCCGGGTCCACATCACTAGGAGATGGCGGATACTCAAGTGTTTGGGCATCACTACAAACAAATTCCTCTGCTAGCTCCTGGGATTCTTGCAGCACATCTGGAAAAGGACCCGAAAAGAGGTCCTGGGAGGGGTCAAGGGTGGGCTGACTCTGTTGGCCAGGTTGGGAGGAAGGAGGGTCAGAGTGAGACTGTGTGGATGACTGGGTGGTGGACAAGTGACTGGAAGCGTTATCGGCCATCCATTGCACCACCTATTCACGCTGCTCAGGCCTCAACAGAGGTGTACCCCGCCCCCCGCTTAACTGTCCCATAAAGGCAGGGAAGCTGGATGAGCGTAATGCTGGCTGCCCCTCACCAGCACGCATTGTATCCCCACTGGCTTCAACGCGGTTTGTGCCCCCGCCAGCATTTCCGCGCCCCCGTCCTCGTCCACGTCCCTTTGCGCTAGCCCTCCGCATTTCAGACGTTTTACTTTTTTGGCCACGCGTTATGCCAAATATAAATATATATTTTAGGAGAACACCTGGCTATACAGCCATATACTGCCAGAAGGTGAAATGGTGCCTATACGCACCGGGTATATAACAGTGTTTTGTTGGCACAGAGGACACAAAATAGTAGTGCCAAATATAGAAGGTTTTTTTTAGGAGAACACCTGGCTATACAGCCATATACTGCCAGAAGGTGAAATGGTGCCTATACGCACCGGGTATATAACAGGGTTTTGTTGGCACAGAGGACACAAAACAGCAGTGCCAAATATAAATATATTTTTTAGGAGAACACCTGGCTATACAGCCGTATACTGCCAGAAGGTGAAATGGTGCCTATACGCACCGGGTATATAACAGGGTTTTGTTGGCACAGAGGACACAAAACAGTAGTGCCAAATATAAATATATTTTTTAGGAGAACACCTGGCTATACAGCCATATACTGCCAGAAGGTGAAATGGTGCCTATACGCACCGGGTATATAACAGTGTTTTGTTGGCACAGAGGACACAAAATAGTAGTGCCAAATATAGAAGGTTTTTTTTAGGAGAACACCTGGCTATACAGCCGTATACTGCCAGAAGGTGAAATGGTGCCTATACGCACCGGGTATATAACAGGGTTTTGTTGGCACAGAGGACACAAAACAGTAGTGCCAAATATAAATATATTTTTTAGGAGAACACCTGGCTATACAGCCGTATACTGCCAGAAGGTGAAATGGTGCCTATACGCACCGGGTATATAACAGGGTTTTGTTGGCACAGAGGACACAAAACAGTAGTGCCAAATATAAATATATTTTTTAGGAGAACACCTGGCTATACAGCCGTATACTGCCAGAAGGTGAAATGGTGCCTATACGCACCGGGTATATAACAGTGTTTTGTTGGCACAGAGGACACAAAAAAGTAGTGCCAAATATAGAAGGTTTTTTTTAGGAGAACACCTGGCTATACAGCCGTATACTGCCAGAAGGTGAAATGGTGCCTATACGCACCGGGTATATAACAGGGTTTTGTTGGCACAGAGGACACAAAACAGTAGTGCCAAATATAAATATATTTTTTAGGAGAACACCTGGCTATACAGCCGTATACTGCCAGAAGGTGAAATGGTGCCTATACGCACCGGGTATATAACAGGGTTTTGTTGGCACAGAGGACACAAAACAGTAGTGCCAAATATAGAAGGTTTTTTTTAGGAGAACACCTGGCTATACAGCCGTATACTGCCAGAAGGTGAAATGGTGCCTATACGCACCGGGTATATAACAGGGTTTTGTTGGCACAGAGGACACAAAACAGTAGTGCCAAATATAGAAGGTTTTTTTTAGGAGAACACCTGGCTATACAGCCGTATACTGCCAGAAGGTGAAATGGTGCCTATACGCACCGGGTATATAACAGGGTTTTGTTGGCACAGAGGACACAAAACAGTAGTGCCAAATATAAATATATTTTTTAGGAGAACACCTGGCTATACAGCCGTATACTGCCAGAAGGTGAAATGGTGCCTATACGCACCGGGTATATAACAGGGTTTTGTTGGCACAGAGGACACAAAACAGTAGTGCCAAATATAAATATATTTTTTAGGAGAACACCTGGCTATACAGCCATATACTGCCAGAAGGTGAAATGGTGCCTATACGCACCGGGTATATAACAGTGTTTTGTTGGCACAGAGGACACAAAATAGTAGTGCCAAATATAGAAGGTTTTTTTTAGGAGAACACCTGGCTATACAGCCGTATACTGCCAGAAGGTGAAATGGTGCCTATACGCACCGGGTATATAACAGGGTTTTGTTGGCACAGAGGACACAAAACAGTAGTGCCAAATATAAATATATTTTTTAGGAGAACACCTGGCTATACAGCCGTATACTGCCAGAAGGTGAAATGGTGCCTATACGCACCGGGTATATAACAGGGTTTTGTTGGCACAGAGGACACAAAACAGTAGTGCCAAATATAAATATATTTTTTAGGAGAACACCTGGCTATACAGCCGTATACTGCCAGAAGGTGAAATGGTGCCTATACGCACTGGGTATATAACAGTGTTTTGTTGGCACAGAGGACACAAAAAAGTAGTGCCAAATATAGAAAGTTTTTTTTAGGGGAACACCTGGCTATACAGCCGTATACTGCCAGAAGGTGAAATGGTGCCTATACGCACCGGGTATATAACAGGGTTTTGTTGGCACAGAGGACACAAAAAAGTAGTGCCAAATATAGAAGGTTTTTTTTAGGAGAACACCTGGCTATACAGCCGTATACTGCCAGAAGGTGAAATGGTGCCTATACGCACCGGGTATATAACAGTGTTTTGTTGGCACAGAGAACACAAAAAAGTAGTGCCAAATATAGAAGGTTTTTTTTAGGAGAACACCTGGCTATACAGCCGTATACTGCCAGAAGGTGAAATGGTGCCTATACGCACCGGGTATATAACAGGGTTTTGTTGGCACAGAGGACACAAAACAGTAGTGCCAAATATAGAAGGTTTTTTTTAGGAGAACACCTGGCTATACAGCCGTATACTGCCAGAAGGTGAAATGGTGCCTATACGCACCGGGTATATAACAGTGTTTTGTTGGCACAGAGGACACAAAAAAGTAGTGCCAAATATAGAAGGTTTTTTTTAGGAGAACACCTGGCTATACAGCCGTATACTGCCAGAAGGTGAAATGGTGCCTATACGCACCGGGTATATAACAGGGTTTTGTTGGCACAGAGGACACAAAACAGTAGTGCCAAATATAGAAGGATTTTTTTAGGAGAACACCTGGCTATACAGCCGTATACTGCCAGAAGGTGAAATGGTGCCTATACGCACCGGGTATATAACAGTGTTTTGTTGGCACAGAGGACACAAAAAAGTAGTGCCAAATATAGAAAGTTTTTTTTAGGAGAACACCTGGCTATACAGCCGTATACTGCCAGAAGGTGAAATGGTGCCTATACGCACCGGGTATATAACAGGGTTTTGTTGGCACAGAGGACACAAAAAAGTAGTGCCAAATATAGAAGGTTTTTTTTAGGAGAACACCTGGCTATACAGCCGTATACTGCCAGAAGGTGAAATGGTGCCTATACGCACCGGGTATATAACAGTGTTTTGTTGGCACAGAGGACACAAAAAAGTAGTGCCAAATATAGAAGGTTTTTTTTAGGAGAACACCTGGCTATACAGCCGCATACTGCCAGAAGGTGAAATGGTGCCTATACGCACCGGGTATATAACAGGGTTTTGTTGGCACAGAGGACACAAAACAGTAGTGCCAAATATAGAAGGTTTTTTTTAGGAGAACACCTGGCTATACAGCCATATACTGCCAGAAGGTGAAATGGTGCCTATACGCATCGGGTATATAACAGTGTTTTGTTGGCACAGAGGACACAAAATAGTAGTGCCAAATATAGAAGGTTTTTTTTAGGAGAACACCTGGCTATACAGCCGTATACTGCCAGAAGGTGAAATGGTGCCTATACGCACCGGGTATATAACAGGCTTTTGTTGGCACAGAGGACACAAAACAGTAGTGCCAAATATAAATATATTTTTAAGGAGAACACCTGGCTATACAGCCGTATACTGCCAGAAGGTGAAATGGTGCCTATACGCACCGGGTATATAACAGTGTTTTGTTGGCACAGAGGACACAAAAAAGTTGTGCCAAATATAGAAGGTTTTTTTAGGAGAACACCTGGCTATACAGCCGTATACTGCCAGAAGGTGAAATGGTGCCTATACGCACCGGGTATATAACAGGGTTTTGTTGGCACAGAGGACACAAAACAGTAGTGCCAAATATAAATATATTTTTTAGGAGAACACCTGGCTATACAGCCGTATACTGCCAGAAGGTGAAATGGTGCCTATACGCACCGGGTATATAACAGGGTTTTGTTGGCACAGAGGACACAAAAAAGTAGTGCCAAATATAGAAGGTTGTTTTTAGGAGAACACCTGGCTATACAGCCGTATACTGCCAGAAGGTGAAATGGTGCCTATACGCACCGGGTATATAACAGTGTTTTGTTGGCACAGAGGACACAAAAAAGTAGTGCCAAATATAGAAGGTTTTTTTTAGGAGAACACCTGGCTATACAGCCGTATACTGCCAGAAGGTGAAATGGTGCCTATACGCACCGGGTATATAACAGGGTTTTGTTGGCACAGAGGACACAAAACAGTAGTGCCAAATATAAATATATTTTTTAGGAGAACACCTGGCTATACAGCCGTATACTGCCAGAAAGTGAAATGGTGCCTATACGCACCGGGTATATAACAGGGTTTTGTTGGCACAGAGGACACAAAACAGTAGTGCCAAATATAGAAGGTTTTTTTTAGGAGAACACCTGGCTATACAGCCGTATACTGCCAGAAGGTGAAATGGTGCCTATACGCACCGGGTATATAACAGTGTTTTCTTGGCACAGAGGACACAAAATAGTAGTGCCAAATATAGAAGGTTTTTTTTAGGAGAACACCTGGCTATACAGCCGTATACTGCCAGAAGGTGAAGTGGTGCCTATACGCACCGGGTATATAACAGGGTTTTGTTGGCACAGAGGACACAAAACAGTAGTGCCAAATATAAATATATTTTTTAGAAGAACACCTGGCTATACAGCCGTATACTGCCAGAAGTTGAAATGGTGCCTATACGCACCGGGTATATAACAGTGTTTTGTTGGCACAAAGGACACAAAATAGTAGTGCCAAATATAGAAGGTTTTTTTTAGGAGAACACCTGGCTATACAGCCGTATACTGCCAGAAGGTGAAATGGTGCCTATACGCACCGGGTATATAACAGGGTTTTGTTGGCACAGAGGACACAAAAAAGTAGTGCCAAATATAGAAGGTTTTTTTTAGGAGAACACCTGGCTATACAGCCGTATACTGCCAGAAGGTGAAATGGTGCCTATACGCACCGGGTATATAACAGTGTTTTGTTGGCACAGAGGACACAAAAAAGTAGTGCCAAAAATAGAAGGTTTTTTTTAGGAGAACACCTGGCTATACAGCCGTATACTGCCAGAAGGTGAAATGGTGCCTATACGCACCGGGTATATAACAGGGTTTTGTTGGCACAGAGGACACAAAACAGTAGTGCCAAATATAGTTTTGTATATAGGTGCTAATACACCACTGAAGTCTTTCTGTCCCTATTCCAGCAGCAGCTACCCCTCACTAAAGCAGCTGTTTTGAGCAGAGTGTATATAGTTTTGTATATAGGTGCTAATATACCACTGAAGTCTTTCTGTCCCTATTCCAGCAGCAGCAGCTACCCCTCACTAAAGCAGCCGTTTTGTGCAGAGTGTATATAGTTTTGTATATAGGTGCTAATACAGCACTGAAGTCTTTCTGTCCCTATTCCAGCAGCAGCAGCTACCCCTCACTAAAGCAGCCGTTTTGAGCAGAGTGTATATAGTTTTGTATATAGGTGCTAATACAGCACTGAAGTCTTTCTGTCCCTATTCCAGCAGCAGCTACCCCTCACTAAAGCAGCCGTTGTGTGCAGTGTGTATATAGCTAGAATGAGCTATATACCGTTCAGCATAGTAGCCCTAATAAGGACTCTCAATGACTCTCTTGTCTTCTGGTAGCTGGTATATATGGTGGTAAATGCGATATTCTGAGCTTCTGGGGCCCTGCCTGCCTACATATGGGCTATATACTGTTCAGCATAGTAGCCCTAATAATAAGGGCTCTCAATGACTCTCTTGTCTTCTGGTAGCTGGTATATATGGTGGTAAATGCGATATTCTGAGCTTCTGGGGCCCTGCCTGCCTACATATGGGCTATATACTGTTCAGCATAGTAGCCCTAATAATAAGGGCTCTCAATGACTCTCTTGTCTTCTGGTAGCTGGTATATATGGTGGTAAATGCGATATTCTGAGCTTCTGGGGCCCTGCCTGCCTACATATGGGCTATATACTGTTCAGCATAGTAGCCCTAATAAGGGCTCTCAATGACTCTCTTGTCTTCTGGTAGCTGGTATATATGGTGGTAAATGCGATATTCTGAGCTTCTGGGGCCCTGCCTACATATGAGCTATATACCGTTCAGCATACTAGCCCTAATAAGGGCTCTCAATGACTCTCTTGTCTTCTGGTAGCTGGTATATATGGTGGTAAATGCGATATTCTGAGCTTCTGGGGCCCTGCCTGCCTACATATGGGCTATATACCGTTCAGCATAGTAGCCCTAATAATAAGGCCTCTCAATGACTCTCTTGTCTTCTGGTAGCTGGTATATATGGTGGTAAATGCGATATTCTGAGCTTCTGGGGCCCTGCCTGCCTACATATGAGCTATATACCGTTCAGCATAGTAGCCCTAATAAGGGCTCTCAGTGACTCTCTTGTCTTCTGGTAGCTGGTATATATGGTGGTAAATGCGATATTCTGAGCTTCTGGGGCCCTGCCTGCCTACATATGGGCTATATACGGTTCAGCATAGTAGCCCTAATAAGGGCTCTCAATGACTCTCTTGTCTTCTGGTAGCTGGTATATATGGTGGTAAATGCGATATTCTGAGCTTCTGGGGCCCTGCCTGCCTACATATGGGCTATATACGGTTCAGCATAGTAGCCCTAATAATAAGGGCTCTCAATGACTCTCTTGTCTTCTGGTAGCTGGTATATATGGTGGTAAATGCGATATTCTGAGCTTCTGGGGCCCTGCCTGCCTACATATGGGCTATATACCGTTCAGCATAGTAGCCCTAATAAGGGCTCTCAGTGACTCTCTTGTCTTCTGGTAGCTGGTATATATGGTGGTAAATGCGATATTCTGAGCTTCTGGGGCCCTGCCTGCCTACATATGGGCTATATACGGTTCAGCATAGTAGCCCTAATAAGGGCTCTCAATGACTCTCTTGTCTTCTGGTAGCTGGTATATATGGTGGTAAATGCGATATTCTTTTTTTTAAAAGTTTCTTTTTATTTGCATTTGCATTTGCAATTAAACAAACATTAGATACAAGTACAAATCACTTATCACTTTAGGGTGACGGGATCACCCAACTCAGTAGCATAGTTTCAATTAACATAGACACGACACCATTCACACACCACATTCACACACACACTTCTGGACTCGAGGTCTACACAGATGTTCACCGATATGGGAGGGCCAACCGGGGGGAGCCCTTCTCCAGGACACTACTCTCGTTTCTTTAGAGCCACCTTCCCCTACTCAATACCACAAGCTACCTGGGTGAATGCTATACTTTTACATGGGTCTGAACCCGTCCTAATCATCCTCAGAGGCTGTGTCTTGGCTTTGCAGCCAGGGACCCCATATCTTCTCAAACTTATCAGGCACCCCCCTGGCCATATATGTCAGTTTGTACATAGTGAGTTTCTGGTTAATTAGAGACCTCCACGCCCGCGCTGATGGTTTGGCCGGGTGTTTCCAATTAAGCAGAACACATTTCCTGGCATAGAAGAGCAGCAGTCTAAATAATGATTTCAGCGGGCTCGATATCGACAGTGAGTCGACCACCCCTAGAAGACATAATGAGATCGAGCCGGTGAACCGGATGCCCACCACTTCGCCAATCACGTCCATTACCTCGCCCCAGTATCCCACCAGAACCTCACATGACCAGGTCACATGTTCCCATGTACCAGTTTCCCTCTCGCACCTGGGGCATAAGTCACTAGCCAGTAGTCCCATCTTATGCAACCGTACCGGTGTAATGTAAGCTTGGTGTATCCATTTGGTCTGGATGAACCTGTCTCTGGCTTCTACGACCGATGAGTGTATATTATCTAAAATTTCCTCCCATTCGTCTCGATCCAGGGTTTGGTCCAAGGCCCGCCACCTGCCTTCAATCCTCCCCCTAGGGGATTCCAACCCAGCAACCAGGCACCTGTACAACGTAGAGACAGGTTTCCTCAAGTCCAGCCCTCTCACTGCACTCTCCACCGGGGACACCGACAAGTTCGGACTGATCCTGTGGAACTGAGTTTGCAGAGCGTGTCTGAGTTGCAGGTATCGGAAGAAATCCCGGTGGGAGACCCGAAAGGCCTCTCGGACCTGATCAAACGCCATAAGCACTCCCTCCTTGTACACCTGGCCCAGCGTCCGGAGGCCCCTCCTTTCCCAGAACTGCGGATCCTGCATGGAGATCAGCTCAGGGAGTTTGGGATTATTCCAGAGAGGGGTGAAGGGGGACCAATACTGGACCTCGTCCGGATTCTCGATCAGCTTGGCCACTCTACCCCATATGTTGCATACTGCCCGCATGCATCCGGTAGCCTCCCGGACCCCCCGAACCCCTCTATACACCAAGAGTGACAACCCCTCAGCAGAACCCAGCACCGCCGCTTCCAGACTCACCACTGGGTTGTTTTGCGGTTGACAGATCCACCAGTGCACAAACAGGAGCTGCGTGGAATAGAAATACATTAGCATATGTGGAACCGCTAGACCCCCCTCCACCACCTGTGCTTTCATAATTTGTCTATTAAGCCTGGGCGGAGACTGTCCCCAGATAAAGCCAAACAGAATTGAGTCCAACATCTTAAAATGGGAGATGGGCAGCAACACTGGCGAGGCCTGATATATGTACAGAAATTTAGGAAGGAATATCATTTTGTAAATATTGATTCTGCCCATGACCGACAGGGGCAGGTTTGCCCATTGAGCAGTCCGCTGCCTCAATCTTGACATGACAGGGGAAACATTCAGAGTCAGGAACTCACTTGGCTGCCTGCTAACCATGATCCCTAGGTATTTAAAATGCTGGACTATTTTTAATTGGGACCTCGGAGAGATGTCAGAGGCAGCAAGCTCGTCTACTAACATTAGGCTGGATTTATCCCAATTGATCTTCAGCCCAGAGAACCCTCCAAACACCCCAATAGCGTCCAAGGCTGCGTCTAGACTCCCGCGGCCGTCCGCCAGGTATAGCAGTGTATCATCTGCATATAGGGATATCTTTTCCTCTACTGCCCCCAGTTTCCATCCGGAGATATCCGGGCAATTCCGGACAACAATAGCCAAGGGCTCGATCGCCAGGGCAAAAAGCAACGGTGAAAGCGGGCACCCCTGTCTTGTCCCCCTATGCAAAGCAAATGAGTTAGAGTAACATCCATTGACCCGTATCCGGGCCGTAGGTTGTCTATATAACAGTTTGACGTACGTAATGAAGCTGGAAGGGAATCCAAATCTTTCTAGTACTGCCCAGAGATAATCCCATTCTACCGAGTCGAAGGCCTTTTCATTATCTAATGATATGACTACCCGTTCCCCATGATTATCATGTATAATTTGCAGATTGGACATCAGTCTGCGGAGATTCACACCTGTGGTACGTCCAGGCATAAACCCCGACTGATCCGGACCAATCAAACGTAGTATAACTTTGTTTAGCCTAGTGGCCAGTATTTTGGCAAGTATTTTTGCATCATGATTCAATAGGGATATGGGGCGGTAGGACGCACAAGAATCGGGGGGTCTCCTTTCCTTATAAATGAGGACCACGTGTGCCTCATAAAAAGAGGCTGGAAGGCGCTCACTATCAAGCGCTTGTTTCAGCACTTCCCACAGCCGGGGGGTCACTTGCTCAAGGTCCTGTTTATACCACTCGGCCGGTATACCATCAGGCCCTGGTGCCTTTCTGCTAGAGAGCATCTTAATTGCGCCGGAGACCTCGTCCATGGTGATAGGGGAGCCCAAAGCCTCCCGGTCCTCCACAGCCAACCTAGGAAAGGAAATCTGGTCCAGATAGTTATCCAGCTCAGACGTCCCATAACTCACCCTCGAGGAGTATAAGGCCGAGTAGTATTCCAGAAACCTCTGAGCAATCTCTTCCCCATCCGTCACCCTCGCACCATTATCCAGAATTTCAGCAATGTGGTTGGATTGGCATTCGGCTCTCGCTAGATAGGCCAGGGTCTTACCATTCTTATCCCCTTTATCAAAAATAGTTGCCTGCTTATATAGCAGTAGTTTTCTAGCCGAATCGGTCAGAAGCAGGCTATATTCCCTCTTTAATGCCAGCAGTGCTGAATGGTCTCTGCTATCTGAGCTCGCGCTGAACCTCTCCTCCGCCCGTGCCAGCTTACATTCAAGATCTGTCACTTCCCTCCCTTTTTTTTTCCTAGCAGCAGCTATGGCACTAATGGCCGCTCCCCTGGTAACAGCTTTGAAGGCATCCCAGCTGACCTCCACCGATGTCTCCGCCGTATTACAGTCCCAGAACGCCTCAGCAGAGGATTTCAAACTACTCATAATGTCGGGTGCTTCCAACCATAAAGGGTTCAAGTTCCATCCCACCCAATTCTCCCGCCTTAGCGACAACTCAGCTGTAATCAATAGGGGTGAGTGGTCCGAGACCCCTCTCGGGAGGTAGCTACAGGTTGTCACTCTCGGTAGAATTTCAGGTGAGGAGAACGCCAGGTCGATTCTAGACAGAGACTTGTGTGTAACCGAGTGGCAAGAGAACGCCCTGTCGGTGGGGTGTTTCCACCTCCAAAGCTCCTGCAGCCCTAGCGTTTCCGCCCAGTTAGCCAAGTGGGTCCTAGGACCAGGGTTCTTACTCATCCTATCTAGCGCCGTATCCAAAACCATATTAAAATCCCCTAACAGCAGTATCGGGGACGGAGGGTAAGAGAGCACTTTCTCCATTATTTTATCTAGAATGCTTGCCGAAAATGGTGGGGGAACATATATTCCGACTATTATCATGACAGTGTCCATTAACTTAGCATGGAGAATAACATAACAACCCTCCCGGTCAACGTGAACTGAGAGCAACACAAACGGGGTACCCTTCGAGATCAACACCGATACTCCTCTAGAGTAGGCCGAAAAAGGGGCATGGAAGGAGCTCTGGATCCAAGGCCTCTTCAAAGCCAGGACCCTCTGACCCACTAAGTGGGTCTCTTGGAGAATAACTACATTCGGCTTATATTTCTTAATGAACTGGAAGACAGTGGCCCTCTTGATCTTATCATTAAGCCCCCGAACGTTCCAGGAGAGAAATTTACACTCACCCATTGTTATTGCATAAAGTGTAACTATCAGTAGCCACCCCCAGATGGCACCACCCCCCCCCCAAGGATCTCCCTATCCCTCGAGTCCAGCAAACAAACATCACAGTCAAGCCCACATACAAACAACCACATACAGAACAGATGGTATAACAGATAATACAACAAATCAACTGTACCTCACCCCAAGACCCACCCCCCACCCCGCTCCACCACCCCCCAACCTTGGCGAGCATCATACCCCAAACGAAGTAACTAAGTAACACAACACTGGTTTAACTATGTGCAATTGGAACGCGCAGGCCCATTACCTAGGGGTCTGCATAAACAAGCTTGCTAAACAGTTGCGGGTCAGCGGAAAATCCGCCGCGGGTTCCCCGAGCCAGCGAGGGGGATCCAGGAGAGGAAAAGGGAAAGAAAAAGGGGGGGGGGGAAAAAAGGGGGGGGATTCCCTATAAGGGGGGGGGGGTCATCGGGGGGACCGGGGAGGGGGGGAGGGGAGTGACGGGAGGGAAAGAGGGGGGGGAAGGGGGGACGGGGAGGGCATAGGGGGATGGGTGGTAAGGGGTTCGGAGGCCCGGTCGCGCCCCGGGGAATCCGGAGCCTAGGCTCCCCCGCAACAGCTGCCAACAGGATAATCTAGCTGTTTGGGCATCACAAAAACAACACAACTACATTAACTGTAAACAAGATGCTTAACAGAGAACCAACTCGGGCTCCACCAAACTGCCCCTCAAAGGGGCTCCCATTGGATCGGAGGAGGCGGGCCCCCGTCATCAAGAGGAAAAGGCAAGGAGACCATCAATCAAGTTAACGCTGGTCAGGAAAATAGCAGGACTATGCGCCTCAATCGGGGCCCAGTCCGTCAGGCTCCCGGCAATGAGTCCAGCCATATGTCGGCTTCCTCAGCTGATGTAAAGAATTTAACAGACTCCCCGTCTTGAACACGCAGTCGTGCTGGAAAGAGCATGGCGTATTTGATTTTTTTCTTCCTAAGTCTCTCTCTGACCCCGTTGAATGAGCGCCGCAATTTCTGAACTTCCGAAGTAAAATCCGGGTAGAAAGACAGCCGGGCGTTCTCATAGGACACCACACCTTTCGTCCTGGCCGCAGCGAGTATGGCGTCTCTGTCCTTGTAATGGAGCACTTTAAATATAAATGGTCTTGGCGGGGCCCCGGGCGGGGGAGATTTCAGCGGGATTCTGTGCGCCCTTTCTATAGTGAAGAAAATGCGATATTCTGAGCTTCTGGGGCCTTGCCTGCCTACATATGAGCTATATACCGTTCAGCATAGTAGCCCTAATAATAAGGACTCTCAATGACTCGCTTGTCTTCTGGTAGCTGGTATATATGGTGGTAAATGCAATATTCTGAGCTTCTGGGGCCCTGCCTGCCTACATATGGGCTATATACCGTTCAGCATAGTAGCCCTAATAATAAGGCCTCTCAATGACTCTCTTGTCTTCTGGTAGCTGGTATATATGGTGGTAAATGCGATATTCTGAGCTTCTGGGGCCCTGCCTGCCTACATATGAGCTATATACCGTTCAGCATAGTAGCCCTAATAAGGGCTCTCAATGACTCTCTTTGTATTCTGGTAGCTGGTATATATGGTGGTAAATGCGATATTCTGAGCTTCTGGGGCCCTGCCTGCCTACATATGAGCTATATACCGTTCAGCATACTAGCCCTAATAAGGGCTCTCAATGACTCTCTTGTCTTCTGGTAGCTGGTATATATGGTGGTAAATGCGATATTCTGAGCTTCTGGGGCCCTGCCTGCCTACATATGGGCTATATACCGTTCAGCATAGTAGCCCTAATAATAAGGCCTCTCAATGACTCTCTTGTCTTCTGGTAGCTGGTATATATGGTGGTAAATGCGATATTCTGAGCTTCTGGGGCCCTGCCTGCCTACATATGGGCTATATACCGTTCAGCATAGTAGACCTAATAATAAGGGCTCTCAATGACTCTCTTGTCTTCTGGTAGCTGGTATATATGGTGGTAAATGCGATATTCTGAGCTTCTGGGGCCCTGCCTGCCTACATATGGGCTATATACCGTTCAGCATAGTAGCCCTAATAATAAGGGCTCTCAATGACTCTCTTGTCTTCTGGTAGCTGGTATATATGGTGGTAAATGCGATATTCTGAGCTTCTGGGGCCCTGCCTGCCTACATATGGGCTATATACCGTTCAGCATAGTAGCCCTAATAATAAGGACTCTCAATGACTCTCTTGTCTTCTGGTAGCTGGTATATATGGTGGTAAATGCGATATTCTGAGCTTCTGGGGCCCTGCCTGCCTACATATGAGCTATATACCGTTCAGCATAGTAGCCATAATAATAAGGGCTCTCAATGACTCTCTTGTCTTCTGGTAGCTGGTATATATGGTGGTAAATGCGATATTCTGAGCTTCTGGGGCCCTGCATGCCTACATATGAGCTATATACCGTTCAGCATAGTAGCCCTAATAAGGGCTCTCAATGACTCTCTTGTCTTCTGGTAGCTGGTATATATGGTGGTAAATGCGATATTCTGAGCTTCTGGGGCCCTGCCTGCCTACATATGAGCTATATACCGTTCAGCATAGTAGCCCTAATAAGGGCTCTCAATGACTCTCCTGTCTTCTGGTAGCTGGTATACATGGTGGTAAATGCGATATTCTGAGCTTCTGGGGCCCTGCCTGCCTACATATGAGCTATATACCGTTCAGCATAGTAGCCCTAATAAGGGCTCCCAATGACTCTCTTGTCTTCTGGTAGCTGGTATATATGGTGGTAAATGCGATATTCTGAGCTTCTGGGGCCCTGCCTGCCTACATATGGGCTATATACCGTTCAGCATAGTAGCCCTAATAATAAGGGCTCTCAATGACTCTCTTGTCTTCTGGTAGCTGGTATATATGGTGGTAAATGCGATATTCTGAGCTTCTGGGGCCCTGCCTGCCTACATATGAGCTATATACCGTTCAGCATAGTAGACCTAATAATAAGGGCTCTCAATGACTCTCTTGTCTTCTGGTAGCTGGTATATATGGTGGTAAATGCGATATTCTGAGCTTCTGGGGCCCTGCCTGCCTACATATGGGCTATATACCGTTCAGCATAGTAGCCCTAATAAGGGCTCTCAATGACTCTCTTGTCTTCTGGTAGCTGGTATATATGGTGGTAAATGCGATATTCTGAGCTTCTGGGGCCCTGCATG
Source organism: Gastrophryne carolinensis (assembly GCA_027917425.1). NCBI lineage: Eukaryota > Metazoa > Chordata > Amphibia > Anura > Microhylidae > Gastrophryne > Gastrophryne carolinensis. The sequence goes on from CM051234.1 coordinate 289,459,710, forward strand.
CCTACATATGAGCTATATACCGTTCAGCATAGTAGCCCTAATAAGGGCTCTCAATGACTCTCTTGTCTTCTGGTAGCTGGTATATATGGTGGTAAATGCGATATTCTGAGCTTCTGGGGCCCTGCCTGCCTACATATGAGCTATATACCGTTCAGCATAGTAGCCCTAATAAGGGCTCTCAATGACTCTCTTGTCTTCTGGTAGCTGGTATATATGGTGGTAAATGCGATATTCTGAGCTTCTGGGGCCCTGCCTGCCTACATACAGCTACAGCCTGTCTTTCCCTGCTGTGAGCGTCTATCCCTCACTAAGTTCAAGCTGCTAATGCTGATGAAGAGGAAGTGCTGAGTTTTGTAGATTCGAGGTCACATGGTTTTTCCAGCCAATGCATCTAGACGCCGTTCTCGCGATGCCAGCGTCCTCCCAGGACCTGTCCCACCCCCCCTGCATGGTGATTGGTGTAAAAAACGCGCCAGGAAAGGTGGGAGGGGAAACGAATTGTAAGTGCGCCATCGCTGCTGTACTCGATCGAAATCGAGTATGACGAATAGCGTAGTATTCGATCGAATACCGACTCGGTCGAATACTATTCGCTTAATTTGTACAGTCTGGAGGAAAGAAGGGAGAGGGGGGACATGATTGAGACCTTTAAATATGTGAAAGGATTGAATAAGGTTAAGGAGGGAAGTGTTTTTAAGAAGAAGCTTAATGATAGAACAAGGGGGCACAACCTGAAGCTAGTCGGGGGGAAGATCAGGAGCAATGTTAGAAAATATTATTTTACAGAAAGAGTAGTAGATGCTTGGAACAAACTTCCAGCAGAGGTAGTTGAAAAATCAACAGTCACTGAATTTAAACATGCCTGGGATAAGCACACATCTATCCTAAGATAAAGAGTACATACAGTATATACATAAGGGCAGACTAGATGGACCGTATGGTCTCCTTCTGCCGTCAACCTTCTATGTTTCTATGTTTCTATGATGTGTTTGCTGTATGCTTAAGGTTACATAGCAGTGGTCAATATTGTTACCACAGTAAGTGCCTGCATATCTAATGAGATTATTATTCAATCCACTTGCTCATATGCGTTTAATATGTAGCAACTAATGCACTATTATCCCCATGTGTATCTGAGATAAAGTGTTATTAAATTTCTGTAAATAAGCTGTGAATATGGGTCCTAAAATTGCAAAAGAAAAAGAAAAAGTTTTTTATAGATGATAATTGGTGTGCGCCTGATATCTTGAAATCCTTAATAATAGTGCTCCCTAGGGGTCTGAATTTTCTTTTACAGGGAGCATTCTGCCTTGAGGAAGTGTCCTTGGACCTCAAGGGTGTTTGAAATTAAGGCCCAAGATTGTGGCCAAATGGATCCTTCCTTGGCCTACTGGATGTCCGCGTAGGCTGCGATTGGGCTTCAACAAATAATTTCTATATTGTGGCATGAATTGTGTTCCTGAGTTTGTTGTGTGCTGTGTTCTTATTACCCATGTCTTAATTTTTGGGTAAACAAATTCTGTTTATTGTGATGTTGATGTTGTAATGTTTTTTCATTACGATGTACTGATAAGCAAATTAAAGTATACATGTCATATCTTGGTTTCGTGACAAATCTATAACATATCTAATGACAACCACATAGATTGTATGGTCATGGTTTTTTAGTTTCCAAAAGATCCCAAATTTGTTTTTATACAAAAAAAAAAAAATTGGGTGTAAAAAAAAAAAAAAACAAACTTGGGGGAAAAAAACCCCCAAAACTTGGGGGAAAAAAATAAACACCCGAAACTTGGGGAAAGAAAAAACAAACTTTGGGCAAAAAACAAAAACATCTTAATCACCTTGTTGAGGTCATACTGCAGGGCACCCCCGGTATGATCCAGGCATCTAAACCTGGTTTTAAGCAGTCCGAAGGCCCTCTCCACCACAGCCCTGGTCTTGCAATGGGCCCTGTTATAGCCCTCCTGTGCCTGAGTCTGAGGGCGCAGGACGGGGGTCATCAGTCATGGCAGTAGTGGGTATCCTGAATCACCTGAAAACAAAAATTCAAACAAATTAGGGTCCACTTGTTAACTACATTCTATATCTTGTCATCAGAGGAAAATAACAGCCATATGTTGAGACAGGTTTATAGGCAAAATAATAGTCTGACATTGAAAGTCTAATGCTATTCATTCACCAAACTTACCCAGTAGCCAGCCACCAGACAATTCTCCTGATTGAAAACGACCATAGAGGCTCGAATTTCTCAGGATATATGCGTCGTGGGTGGATCCGGGAAAGCCAGCCATCACACTCAAAAAGCGAAGGTCAAGGCCAACCACAGCTTGTACGTTTATGGAATGACCCAGCTTTCTGTACCTGTAAGAGCAGAAATAGAGGTCATTAGTACACTAAAACTATCCCAACATTTAACTAAAGACACAACACAAAATAAGGTATCATTATTGTTAAAGTGTAAATTGAACAGTTACAACCCTAAACAATGTATTTAAAAAACCTAAACAAAATAGGACAGTCGGTTTGTAATCTGGTACACATGATAAGCACGCATTATGGTATGCATGAACTAATTTATTTCTGACATACATGGAAATAATTAGTTAAGGTATGCATTAATTAATTTATTTCTGACATATATGGAATTAATTAGGTAAGGTATGCATGAACTAAGTTATTTCTGACATACATGGAAATAACTAGTTAAGGTATGCATGAACTAAGTTATTTTTGACATACATGGAAATAATTAGTTAAGGTATGCATGAAATAAGTTATTTCTGACATACATGGAAATAATTAGTTAAGGTATGCATGAAATAAGTTATTTCTGACATACATGGAAATAATTAGTTAAGGTATGCATGAAAATGATTGCTTGAATTATAAAATTGAATATACGGAAAAACAATTAGTTAATACAAGTCATAATGTTGACTTAAACCACAAACCTAAAAAGATATTCCTATCCTCGGCTGGCAGAACTAACGCAACATGGGTACAATCGATCACACCCATGACGTTGGGCATGTCGTATATTAAAAAAGCCCAACCTAACCGCATTCCAGCCTACAATGTTGTCGGGAAAATAGATGTATTTTTGACACAGGGTAGCCATGCCATCCAAAAACTTGGTTAGTGTGCGGCTCAGCGTAGGCTGGGACATCCCCAAATAGAGGGCACCCAGCCTCTGGAATGAGCCGTTCGGCAAAAATTGCAGGCAGCCAAGCATCTTGGTCATACCAGCAATTGCATGCCCCTTCCTTGTGGTGCGGGCTAACCATGGCCGCAGCTCACTATACAAATTATGGAGGGAAACACGGTTAAGGCGGGTGATCTCGAACAGCTCAATGTCATGCATGCGATCGAGTCCATGCATGCGCGGTGTGATCTGGCTTCTGCCATGGCAATGCACAGCATGCCGTTCAGCTGCAGGCGCTCATACTCCTCCACATCCTCCTCAAACAAATAGAGGGCACCCAGCCTCTGGAATGAGCCGTTCGGCAAAAATTGCAGGCAGCCAAGCATCTTGGTCATACCAGCAATTGCATGCCCCTTCCTTGTGGTGCGGGCTAACCATGGCCGCAGCTCACTATACAAATTATGGAGGGAAACACGGTTAAGGCGGGTGATCTCGAACAGCTCAATGTCATGCATGCGATCGAGTCCATGCATGCGCGGTGTGATCTGGCTTCTGCCATGGCAATGCACAGCATGCCGTTCAGCTGCAGGCGCTCATACTCCTCCACGTCCTCCTCAAACATCTTAATAGCTTGCTTTCACCTACAAAATGACCCCAAAAGTTGAGCGGAAGCAAACCCGTTTTTTGGAGTGGCTTGTCATTGGCGATCAAGGCTCAGAATCACCCACCAGCCCATACCAATCACGTAAGCTGGCCAAAATAACGGCAAATTGCCAATACACATGCGCTTTTCGAGAGCGCTTATACGCGTTAGTGTAAACGCATATACGCATGAAAAACGTACAAGCCGAAAAAGCATGGACAAACTCACAAAAAATATACAGACACATGTGAAAGGGCATGTGAAAGAGGCTCTGAATCAGGGCTATTGAGAGGAAAAAAAAGCTTTTGTCCTTTTCTATTCCCTAGCAATAATGTCTTTGATTGTGTCATGGACAAAAAAAACTTGGGCTCCTGCAGCCCTTAATATAACGCATCTTTAAGTGACAGGGGTTTGGAAACCGAATCAATCTTAAGGGTGGAGAAAATGGCCTGAATAAGGTCAGGATTATCTTCTACTGCAAACTTCTACTGAACCGGGAACTTCTAGCCTTATCTTCCTCAGCAAATTTACTGGAAGTCCCCCAATGAACCGATTCATCTGAGGTGGATCCGGACCTACCATCACCTCGAGGAAAGAAAACAGCAAATAGCTCATCCACATGTTTCCTGGAGAGGAAACACAAAGCACTGAAGGTCAAAGGGGGTGGGCCTATTAACCCTTTAACTGCCATCTGGAGATTTTGTCACACTTTGTTGCCAGACCATTTTGCACTATTTTGCGCTCTACATGTTGAACTGTGATTTTTGAAGGGATTTTCAGGGAAATTATATATTGTTTTTATCAGCAGTCTGGATTTTAACATGTATTGTTTGTCATTTTTAGGTGTATTCTCGATATTTTTGGGTGAAATATGTGCAAAAAAATTTAAAAAAAAATCGAATTTTTACAATTTGTAGTGTTTTTTCATGATAAACATTGTAAGTTTGTCAATAAAATCTTAATTTCTCACGATTACAGCGGTACCACATATGTATTGGTAGACACCCTTTCCTGCTCAGGAGACGTCCCCAAACTGAAACAGAGCTTTAGGAGAGTTTCAGATAAAATACAACTGTGCTAGGTGCTATGCGCACATTGCAGTTTTGCAAGAAAAACAACCCTTTATATTTGAAATACCCCCTACAAACTATATGTTCTATGGAAGTACACACCTTAAGCTCTTTAAGCGTACCAGACTTGTTGACATGGGTGCAGTTTTCTGGAAGTAATTAGAGATGAGCGAATCGATTATGACGAACCTGAATTCGTTACGAATTTCATGAAATATTCGATTCGTTATGATTCCGAATATCGCCGTGATTCGATCACATGCTACCTATCAGCAGACAGGCTTACCGATGATGTCACAGCCCCATATAAGCGGCGGCCATCTTGCGGATCATTCTGACACTGTATTGCGGCCTGAGCAGATCAGGCAGGGAGAGAGCGAGAGATAGATAGATAGATAGATAGATAGATAGATAGATAGATAGATGGAACAGAAGAAGCAAGGGAAAGATAGAGAAGGAGAGAGCCTGTGACAGTGACAGATAAAGACAGGGACAGTTTAAAGTGTTTGCTTTAGCTTCCAAGCCTATTTAGTGTTAATAACACACCTGCCTATTTAGCTTTTGCTTTACCTGGTGTCATTTAAAAAGCATGCTAGCATTAATATTTCAAGACTACCTGTGTAATAACTGCTTGCATTTTATAATCAACGTCACTTTTCCACAATCAAAGGAGGCCACCTCTGTATGTGAGGAGGGGGCATCCCAAACACTAGCATAAATATTTCAAGACTACCTGTCTAATAACTGCTTGCATTTTATAATCAACGTCACTTTTCCACAATCAAAGGATCCCACCTCTGTATGTGAGGAGGGAGCATCCCAAACACTAGCATAAATATTTCAAGACTACCTGTGTACTAACTGGTTGCATTTTGTAAGCAAAGTTACTTTTTAAGCAAACTTTGCCTTTCACCGGGGGGGGCATCCCAAATACTAGCACGTGTCTTTTAAGAGTACCTGCCTACTAACCTTTTGCCTTTTGTATACAAAAGTCTGGTTTACAAGTTAAAAGCACCCATTGCCTTTCACCGGGGGCCATTGTCAGTGCTAGCACTTATCTTTTAAGAGTACCTGCCTAATAACCTTTTTCCTTTTGTATAAAAAAGTCTGGTTTACAAGTTTAAAGCACCCATTGCCTTTCACCGGGGGCCATTGTCAGTGCTAGCACTTATCTTTTAAGAGTACCTGCCTACTAACCTTTTGCCTTTTGTATAAAAATACCATTTTGTGAGTACTCACCTGTAAAATGGTTATTACGAGTATGTCACACACCTCACTTCCAAATATTCATGACACTTGGGAACCCAGCCTGTAGAGGGCGATCTTGCAGAGATGACATGGAAAAAGGAGCCCCTCCTGGTCCATAAGTACTGGGTTCCTCCCACTATTCCTCAGTCTTTTTAAAAAGCAATGAAGAACCAGGAAGAGCAAATTATATTCGATAATTGAAAAATAGTTTGAAAATAATAATCACCATATAAAGGATCCCTTAGAACAAAAAAGGGCGGGGGAAGTGGGGTGTGTGACATACTCGTAATAACCCTTTTACAGGTGAGTACTCACAAAATGGTATTATTCCTAGTATTTCACACACCCCACTTCCAAATATTTGTCAGAAATCGTCACTTACCTGGGCCCCGTTCCAGCGCTGGTCGTGGGCGGCCGGGTGCGGCGGCTGTGTCTGCTCGGCGGCCGCGCCGGGCAGCGGCTGCTTCTGCTGGCGCGCGCGCGCCCCCTGCTGTTCCGGCCGGCGGCCCTGGCTCCCTTACACGTGCTTGCCCGCGCGAGCACGTTCTGCTTATATCCTCCGGCGGCGCTGCTCTCAGCGCGGCCGCCGGGGGAAAGTTAATTAAGGCCAGGTGGGGTGGTGGGAGTGCCCTGCAGAGACTAGTGTTGTCTTTGGGCCAATGAGCCCAGCTAGGGACAGGTCAGGCCAATCCTGGCCTGGATCTTAAAGTGCACCAATCACTCACACCTTCCCTCTCTGTCTGTCCCTATAAAGGCAATTCCCTCTCAGTTGTGAATTGCCTGTGATAGCGCCTTGTACCCTGCATAGTCTTGTGATTTACCTTGTTTGATCTCCGTTGCCGACCCCTGCCTGAACCGACTATTCTCAATCTGATCTCCGTTGCCGACCCCTGCCTGAACCGACTATTCTCGATCTGATCTCCGTTGCCGACCTCTGCTTTGTACCTTGACCTCGAGCTGCCTCTTCCCTCTGTACCGCTGTGATCTCTGACTTCCCTGTGTCAACCTCTGGCCTGGTTCTGGACTTCCGCTACACTCGCTCTTAGCCATTGGTTCTTCAGACCTCTAAACCAGTAAGCTCTCATCCTTTGAGGGGGCAACCGATCCCGGGCAGGCGTATTTTGCGTCCCGGCAAGCGGGGGCTCCTACAGGTGAAGCTGGCTGCGGAGATTGGGGGTTGAGGGCTTACCTAGAGGGCTGGAGTTACCAGAGCGTGACAATATTCATGACACTTGGGACATCCAATAGCAGTGTCTATAATGGGTGGGGATCCCCAAGGTATAATGCATAACTTAAATTACTGCAGCTTGCAGAATTTTGCAGCCAAAAGCAGCATCCGCTGAGGCCCGCACATCAACCTTGTAAAACTTAGAAAAAGTATGCACAGAAGACCAAGTCGCAGCCTTGCAAACCTGTTCAACAGAAGCCTGGTGCTGAAAAGCCCAGGAAGCTCCTAATAGCACGAGTAGAATGAACGGTGACATGCAAAGGGGGAACCTTCCCCTTAGCCAAATAGGCCCCAATGATGGCCTGACGTATCCACTTACTAAGGGAAGATTTGGCAGGAGCAAAACCCTTCTTGGGCCCAGAAGGCACAACAAAAAAGGCATCCGTCTTGCGGAAGGCCGAGGTAGTAACTAAATAATACTTAACACAACGAACTACATCCAAAGAATGTAAGACCCGTTCCATGTCGTTACTAGGTTTAGGACACAGGGAAGGAAGAACTATATCCTGATTTAGGTGGAAAGCAGACACCACCTTAGGAAGGAAATCCGGTTTAAAACGGAAAACAACCTTATCTTGATGCCTCTCAAAATAAGGGGCTAGAATAGACAAAGCCGCCAGTTCAGAAACTCGGCGGACAGAAGTAATAGCAACCAAAAAGGCAACCTTCTGAGTAAGAATAGGAAGAGGAATATCCTGCAAGGGCTCAAAGGGAGCGGCCTGCATAGCTGAAAGCACTAGGTTAAGGTCCCAAACAGGAAGTATAGGCTTTCTGGGAGGCCGCACATGCGCGACTCCTTGGAAAAAAGTCTTAACCAAAGGATGAAGGGCAAACGACCTTTGAAAGAAAATAGCCAAGGCAGAGACTTGCCCTTTCAAAGTACAAATCTGGAATCCCATATCCAGACCTCGTTGCAGATATTCCAGAATTCTAGGAATAGAAAATACTCTACAGGGCAAAGCCCTGGATTCACACCAATCAATATAGGACCTCCAAGTCCTGTAATAAATGACAGAGGAAGACTTCTTCCTAGCTCTAATAAGAGTCTGAATAACCACATCAGAAAGACCTTCTTCTTTCAAGATGGAGACTTCAGCAGCTATGCCGTCAAAGCCAGCGTTTGTAAATTGGGGTAACAAAGTTGAACCTGAGTGATGAGATCTGGAAGAAGAGGCAGATGGAATTGATCCACTGCCAGCCTTACGACGTCTGCGTACCACAGACGTCTTGGCCACCTTGGCGCCACCAGAATTGCTCCTGTGCTAACTTGCGCACCACCTTGCTGATCATGGAGAATGGGGGAAACAGATATAGGAACCCCAGATCCTTCCAAGCCAGAGACATGGCATCCGCTGCCACTGCCAGAGGATCCTGGGATAGAGACACAAAAGCTGGCAGCTTGTGATTGTGGCAAGAAGCAAACAGGTCCAACTGTGGAGTCCCCCACTTGTGACAGAGGAACTGAAAGACCCTTGGATTGAGAGACCATTCTCCCTGGTGAGAACATCCCCTGCTCAGGGAGTCTGCCTCCACATTCTCTATCCCCGGAATGTAAACTGCTGATATGCAGGGAACATTGAACTCTGCCCACTGAAGGATCAGAGACACTTCCCGGAGGGCACCCCAACTGCGAGTCCCTCCCTGGTGATTGATGTATGCAACAGTTGTTCAGTTGTCTGACCGAATCTGAACTGGCAGACCCTGTAAGAAATGGGTCAGGCGAAGTAGAACAAGACGTATGGCCCGAAGCTCTAACACATTGATTGGAGAATGAGCCTCCTGAGGTCCCCACAATCCTTGGAACTGATGCTTCTTCCAGAAGCCCCCCCCAGCCCACCAGGCTGGCATCCGTGGTAACTTGTTCCCAACACGGAGTCAGAAATGACTTGCCCTTTTGGAGGTTGAGCGATATTAACCACCACTGAAGGGACTGCAAAACATGGGGAGACAATAGACAAGTCTGATTCAATGATAGTGGGCACCTGTCCCACTTTGCCAAGAGAAAGAGCTGAAGCGTCCTTATGTGAAACTGGGCAAACGGGACTGCCTCGAATGCAGCTACCATCAATCCCACTAGTCTCATCCCTAGGCGGATAGACTGACGAGGGTTGGACAAGAATAGACGAATTAAGTCCTGAATCAGAACCATTTTGGACTGAGGAAGAAAAACCCCGGCCTGAAATGTATCCAGAATCAGGCCCAGGAAGGGAATTTCCCTGGACGGACAGAGAGAGGATTTGGGGTAACTTATTACCCATCCGAACCTCTCTAGCGTAGAGACCACCGTCCTGGTGTCCAACTCTGATTGTTCGAGGGAGGAGGCCACGATAAGAAGATCGTCCAGAAAAGGCACAATGCGGATGCCCTGGACCCTGAATATAGCCATCACTCCTGCCAGCATCTTGGTAAAGACTCTTGGGGCCGAGGTAAGGCCGAATGGCAGGGCCACAAATTGATAATGCTGGTCTTCTATCGAGAACCTGAGAAATCTCTGGTGACCCGGAAAAATAGGAATGTGCAAATAAGCATCCTTGATGTCTATGGATGTCATGAAGTCCCCCTGACGGGGAGCATCGATCTTTGATTCCATGCGGAATTTTCTGAAACTGATAAATTGATTGAGTCTCCTTAGGTCTAGGATAGTCCGAACAGAGACGTCCTTTTTGGGTACCGTGAATAGGTTGGAGTAAAAAACCCCACCCCTTTCCCCGGGAGGCACTAGGCAGATGACAGCCATGTTTAACAGATTCGCTACTGCTGCCCGCAGTCCCTGCGCAATTGCCGGATCTGATGGCATCCGGGACATGAAAAATCTGGGAGGAGGCCGGAACTCGAATTCCAGTTTGTAACCGGAAGAGACTACTTCCAGAACCCAATTGTCTGATACCTCCTGACCCCAGACCTGGAAGAAGAACCGCAGCCGTCCCCCCACCCGTAAGGGTGAGGGCGTCCCCTCATTGTTGAGCAGGCTTAGTGGCAGATTTGGTTTTGGACCCCCAATTCTGACTTGGACTGCCACGTCCCTTCCCTCTATTCCATGCATTCCCTCTAGGGGCTGAAAAGGCCGATCCTCTACCGGATCTAGACCCCCGAAAGGAAGGGTTTAAAGAGGCCACTCCACGAAAGGAACGACGTTGTTTCTTACGCTGAGGTAATTTACCTCCTTTAGTGACAGAATCCAATTTTTCTCCAAAGAGGCGCAATCCCACAAAAGGGAGCGCTGTAAGTGATTTCTTGGCTACAATATCAGCTGTCCACTGCCGCAACCATACTGACCGCCGAATGGCGATTAACAAGGCAGAGGTTCTGCTGCACATGAGCAGAGTATCATCTAAGGCAGAAAGTACAAAAGATGCAAACATCTCACATCGCTTAAGAGCAGCGTACTCATCAGAGGCTGGATCAAGCCCTGAGTAATTCATTAGGTCTCTCACAACAGACCTAATAGCCACTGTCATGAGTGCAGAAGCACCAACAGGCAGCAAGGCCGAGCCCACACTGGAAAAAGCGTGGCACGCCATTTGATCAATACGCTTATCCTCTCCATCTTTAAGTGTAGTGGAGTCAGGAGAATGCAACACAGAAGAATTGGATAAATTAAGCACAGGGGCATCCACCACAGGTGGTGATGACCAACACTTAACAGTATCAGCTGGGAAGGGATATTTCTTGTCCCAGCTCAAGGGAATGCCAGGAAGCCACGCAGGCTTCTCCCATTCTTTAAGAATAATTTCATCAAAATGCTTTTGATTTGGAAATTCTAAATGAGTTTTAGAGACTCCAAAGAATTCCCCTTTTTGAGGAGGGACTACTTCAGGAGGAGTGATACCAAAACCTCAAATAACTGAGCAAGAGCCTTAGGGGTATCCACAACACTAGCTTCACCCTGCTCAATCACAGTACCAACAAATTGCTGTTCATCAGTAACATCTGAATCCTCATAAAATTCTCCTTCTTATAACTGAGAAGGATGAGACCAATAAAGCATTTCACAATTATCCAACTCACTTACCGGAACGGCCTGACTCAAATGTTTCCTTTTAGCTGAGGCCTTCTTGGCCACAGAGCTAGACATTAATTTTTCAAGATGAGCCAATCTGGCGCATAAATCAGAATGCGACTCACCAACCACGACAATATCACTGAGGGTACGGACAAGACATGGCGGAGTAGGAGATAAGGCAGAAGCCGCAGATGCCGAAGCCTGGGCCGCAGTTTGCTGCATAATAGTTCATTGAGCACAAGGGATGCAAAGAATTGCGTTATCCCCAACAAGGGATGCCCCACATCCAAAACATTGCCGAGTCTGTGCAGAGGGAACTGCATGCCCGTTGTCCTGAGATGCCTCCATATGGTGTTTAGCATTATACTATAATTGATTATAGTCGCCAAGTATATATGGGATTTACGCAATTGCTACCCGGGATGCCCCTTTAAATAGTCCCAAGTGGGAGGATATTAACACAAATGGACCCCCAAATACGTCTTTAAGGGCTAAAGACCAGGAGAAACCCCTTTAAAATAAAGAGTTTCCACCTACAAAGAAAACAAACAGTCACCAATGCACACAATACAATAAATGACAAAGCATGAAAAACAAAAATGGCAGAAACTCCCTTCAGCAAGCTGAGGGGTACTCTCAGCACCTTTAAATAAGGAACGCTTCATGAATTTGTGTGTCATCCTTGCGCAGGGGCCATGCTAATCTTCTCAGTATTGTTCCAATTTTAGTATATGTGCTGCCAAAGCAAGCACAATGAGGGAAGCAGCAGGAGCCAGGCAGACAAAGAGAGCACCCAGGTGCTCTTGAGAATGAAATGATTGCTGTGTGCCTAAGCCCCGCCCACCCCCAGAATCACATGACCAAGAATGGAGGAAAATTCAAATCTGAACATAGCCAGAAAACAAAGAGTGCTGCCTAGACAGAAATAGGAAAATCTAAATAAAACATATCCTATTAAATAGTATAGTAAACATACATAATAATATAATAAAGATTTATTTTATATATCTTTTTTTTTTTAATTATTATTTGTGTGCATGGTGACAAATAAGCCCAGATAACGCCCCCTCCTTTTTACCCCAGCAGGGTAAAGGAGAACTAAAGGGGAGAGGATAGAAATGCACCCATAAGGCACAAGGGGATTATAAAGGGACAGGGGTATCCCATGCCGAGAACACCAACCCGGAAACCGCCTACCCACATTTGGGTCTCACGGAGGAGTAAAACTCCTGTATACACCAGAAGGTGTATGTATCTACCTTTGCCTGAACCATACAGCGAGGGCTGGGAGGCATACAATATAACCAAACAGGTTTAAAGGGTATCAGACAGAAATAGAGAAAAAAAGGGGCCGGGAGCAAACCCGGCTACCTGCAGCTTGAAGGAGAGTCATCTTCTGAATGCTTCGCCGACTGCAGAGACGAAAAGACTGAGGAATAGTGGGAGGAACACGGTACCTGAGGAATAGTGGGAGGAACCCGGTACTTATGGACCAGGAGGGGCTCCATTTTCCATGTTGTCTCTGCAAGATCGCCCTCTACAGGCCGGGTTCCCAAGTGTCATGAATATTTGGAAGTGGGGTGTGTGACATTTTTAAAGCACCCATTGCCTTTCACTGGGGGCCATTGTCAGTGCTACCATTTATCTTTTAAGAGTGCCTGCCTTCTAACCTTTTGCATTTTGTAGAAAAAAGTCTGGTTTACAAGTTTAAAGCACCCATTGCCTTTCACCGGGGGCCATTGTCAGTGCTAGCACTTATCTTTTAACCCTTTAAGTGCCAGCCTTCCTGGAGATTTTGTCACACTCTGTTGCCAGACCATTTTGCACTATTTTGCGCTCCCCATGTTCAACTGTGATTGTTTAAGGGATTTCCAGGGATTTCCCTGTAAAATTATATATTGTTTTTTTCAGCAGAGCCTGGGCTTTAACATGAAATGTCTTGTTTGTCATTTTCTAAGTGGGTTCCCAATATTTTGGGGTGAAAATTGTGCAAAAAAATAAAATCTTATTTTGTGTGAAACACCAATTTCTCCCGGTTACAGCGGTACCACATATGTATAGGTAGACACCCTTTCCTGCCCAGGAGACTCCCCCAAACTGAAACAACGCTTTAGGAGATTTTGAGATAAAATACAACTATGCTATGCAATATGCGCACCTTGCAGTTTTTCAAGCAAAAAAAACAACCATTTACATTTGAAATACCCCCAATAAACTATATATTCCCTAGAAGTATACACCTCAGGCTTTCTAGGCGTACCAGGCTTGTTGACATAGGTGCAGTTTTCTGGAAGTAATCCCTCAATGTATTCTTTGGTTACACAGGGTTTCCCTAAAAATGAATAAAAAAGCAGAATCAAAACCACATTTTCCTAAAAAAAACTATATGCAAACCAGAAAAATCTGAAAAAGCAACATGCCCCGAACAGAACAATACCCAGCATGCATAGGTTCTGTCAAGGAGAGAGTTGCCAAACACCCCAAAGTAAAGCATGCGCATAACGGTAATTTTACTTCAAAATTTCAGCTCTGCAGACAAAGTGCGCACCTTGTGCTTTTTCTACCAAAACAACCCTTTACATTTGGAATATCCCTGATAAACCATATAATCCCTGAAAGTACACATGTTAAGCTTTCTAAGCGTACCCAGCTTGTTGTAGTGGGCTCATCTTTCTGGGAGTAATATCTCGAAGAATTCTTAGGTTGCACAGGGTTTCACAAAAAATGTTATAAAAAAGCAGAATAAAAACACCTTTTCCTAAAATATCAATATGCAAATAAGAAAAAGCAAGCTAAATCTGAAAGCGCAAGGTCCACCGAGCAGAACAATACCCAACATGCATAGGTACCTGTAACCTTTTAACTGCCAGCCTACTTGAGATTTTGTCACCCTCTGCTGACAGGTAATTTTTCACCATTTTGCGCCATGTTTAAGTGTGATTTTTGCAGGAATTTCCAAGAAAATGGCATATTTTCTTTTTGTGGCAGAGTTTAGACTTTTAACATGAAATGTCTTGTTTTTATTTTTTTTACTTTTTTTAATATATTTTTTCTACTTTTTTTATATATTTTTAAGTAAATAAGTAAAAAAAAATAAATATATATATATTTTTTTTAAATTGTCTCCTTTATTTTAACAAAAACATTTATTTTATTAAAGAAAACCATATTGCACATGAAAGCCCCATTTCTCCCGATTACAATGATACCACATATGTATTGGTTGCCCCCCGTTCCTGTCCAGGAGATCCCCTAAACTTAGAAGAGCACTTTATAACATTTACAAATAAAATACAACTACTATCCACATAATAAAGGGTTAAATAAAAAAAATTGGTGTGGGGTCCCCCTTCACAGGGGGGGGGGGGGGTGGGGGGGACACCATTTCTTGGGGGAATATAAGGGTTTTTTGGGGAGGCAGGTAATGGGGGGTCTCGGGGTTAATGGCAAGTCACCCACTAGCCGCAGGTGACTTGCCAGACCCCCGAGCCTTGTGAACTGGTATAGGGGTCACATGGACCCCTTACCAATTCCCAAAGGGTTAAAAGTAAAAAAAACACACAGACACACTTTTTTCAAAATAACTTTATTAAAAAAATATTTTTTTTTTTAATTATTTTTTTTAATACTTACCTCCCATCCATCCCTGTGTCCCACGCTGATCACTTAGGCTTCTGCTCTCCTGCTGCTGCTGGAGGCCTTTTATACCTACTGGGTTACAGGTAACATAGGGTTAATTTAAAAAAAAATTACATAGGGTCCCCCCTCTCAGGGAGGGGGACCCCATTTTGGCGTGAGGTTCCCCCTACCCAGCATAACCAGCCTGTGACCAGCTATGGGGGCTTGTAGAACAGGGCGCAGGGGCCAGCTTTAGTAGCCCCTGGCCCTGCGGCTACAAGCCGTCATAGCCTAGGGCCACGGCTCTTCTGCCCCCCCCTGGGCTTTGGGGAGGCAGGTAATTTGGGGGGCCAGGGGTTAATGGCAAGTCACCCGCTTGCCACAGGTGACTTGCCAGACCCCCAAGCCCTGTGAACTGGTATAAGGGGTCTCATGGACCCCTTACCAGTTCACAAAGGGTTAACAGTATAAAAAATAAACACAGACACAGGTTGTTTAAAAATTTTATTTAAAAAAAAAACATTTTACCTTTACTCACCTCCGATCTTCAGATGCAGTGTCCCGCGGCGATCTGATGCAGGTGACAGCTGGGCAGAGAAGGGGGGAGGCAGGCGATCGGAGGATCGCCTACTTCCCTCCTTCTCTGCCCAGCCGTCACCGGCATCTGACAGTAGAACTGCCGGGTGCCCTGATGACACCCGGCAGTGACAGCATTAAAAATCCAAGATGGCGGCCGCCATCGGAAGCTGCGGCAGAGGGAGGGATGTTATGCCCCCCCTCCAGAAGACAGAAGAGCCGGGGGGGTGATCGGAGGCCCTATTCTGGGCCCTCCCCTGCAGCCGGAGGAGCCCCAATCGGCGATTGGAGCCCTGCTGGCTGAAGAGGAGACCCGGCCGGATCAAACAAGGGGTCAGGTAAGTGCCTTTTTTTTTTTTTTACTTTTTTTACTGTGATTGGGCAAAGCCAGGCACGTAAAATTTACGTGGCTGGCACTTAAGTGGCGGAGAGGCAACCACGTAAATTTTACGTGGCTGGCATTTAAAGGGTTAAGAGTACCTGCCTACTAATCTTTTGCCTTTTGTATAAAAAAGTCTGGTTTACAAGTTTAAAGCACCCATTGCCTTTCCCCGGGGGCCATTGTCAGTGCTACCACTTATCTTTTAAAAGTACCTGCCTACTAACCTTTTGCCTTTTGTATAAAAAAGTCTGGTTTACAAGTTTAAAGCACCCATTGCCTTTCACTGGGGGCCATTGTCAGTGCTACCACTTATTTTTTAAGAGTACCTGCCTACTAATCTTTTGCCTTTTGTATAAAAAAGTATGGTTTACAAGTTTAAAGCACCCATTTGGTCCCTGTTGATCCCACACTCTCCACAGGTGCGCTAATTGTTAGAAGCTAGAGAAGAATACAATCTCAATTGTTATGTGATTACTTCTTCTCTTCCTCAAATATATTGTTGTTTAATATAGGCTGCAAAGTTGGTATTACTCAAGATTGCTGCCAGTGTAGCACATTTACCAAATAATAAGTATTGGCTGAGAAAAGTATGTTTAACCCTTTAAGTGCCAGCCTACCTAGATTTTTTGTCAGACTACTTTTCACGTTTTTGCGCTACACATGTTCAACCTTGATTTTTGAAGGGATTTCCAGGGATTTTCCAGGAAAATGATATATTGTCTTTTTCAGCAGAGTCTGGGCTTCAACATGAAATGTCTTGTTTGGCCTTTTTTAGTGTATTCTCAATACTTTTGTGTGAAATATGTGCAAAAAAATAATAAAAATCAATTTTTTACAATTTGTAGTTTTTTTTGTAATAAAAAATGTAAGTTTGTTAATAAAATATTATTGCGTGTGAAAGCCCTATTTCTCCCGGTTACAACAGTGCCACGTATGTATTGGTATACACCCTTTCCTGCCCAGGAAACTCCCCCAAACTGAAACAGCAGTTTAGGAGATTTCAGATAGGATACAACTATGCAATATGATTGCATAGTTGTAAGGGGTTAACTTAAAAAAAAAAATGACATAGGGTCCCCCCTCCCGGGGGGCTCATTTTTTTGGGAACTTTAAGGGTTAAAAACCCTTAAAATCCCCCCAAAAATGACGTAGGGTCCCCCTTAGCCAGCATTACGGACAAGACATGGCGGAGTAGGAGGTAAGGCAGGAGCCGCAGATGCCGAAGCCTGGGCCGCAGTTTGCTGCATAATAGTTCATTGAGCACAAGGGATGCAAAGAATTGCGTTATCCCCAACAAGGGATGCCCCACATCCAAAACATTGCCGAGTCTGTGCAGAGGGAACTGCATGCCCGTTGTCCTGAGATGCCTCCATATGGTGTTTAGCATTATACTATAATTGATTATAGTCGCCAAGTATATATGGGATTTACGCAATTGCTACCCGGGATGCCCCTTTAAATAGTCCCAAGTGGGAGGATATTAACACAAATGGACCCCCAAATAAGTCTTTAAGGGCTAAAGACCAGGAGAAACCCCTTTAAAATAAAGAGTTTCCACCTACAAAGAAAACAAACAGTCACCAATGAACACAATACAAAAAATGACAAAGCATGAAAAACAAAAATGGCAGAAACTCCCTTCAGCAAGCTGAGGGGTACTCTCAGCACCTTTAAATATGGAACGCTTCACAAATTTGTGTGTCATCCTTGTGCAGGGGCCATGCTAATCTTCTCAGTATTGTTCCAATTTTAGTATATGTGCTGCCAAAGCAAGCACAATGAGGGAAACAGCAGGAGACAGGGGTGACAAAGAGAGCACCCAGGTGCTCTTGAGAATGAAATGATTGCTGTGTGCCTAAGCCCCGCCCACCCCCAGAATCACATGACCAAGAATGGAGGGAAATTCAAATCTGAACATAGCCAGGAAACAAAGAGCTTTAAAAGGTAAGCAAAAGAATGCTGCCTAGACAGAAATTGGAAAATCTAAATAAAACATATCCTATTAAATAGTATAGTAAACATACATAATAATATAATAAAGATTAATTTTATATATCTTTTTTTTTTTTTTGTTTTTATTATTTGTGTGCATGGTGACAAATAAGCCCAGATAACGCCCCCTCCTTTTTACCCCAGCAGGGTAAAGGAGAACTAAAGGGGAGAGGATAGAAATGCACCCATAAGGCACAAGGGGATTATAAAGGGACAGGGGCATCCCATGCCGAGAACACCAACCCGGAAACCGCCTACCCACATTTGGGTCTCACGGAGGAGTAAAACTCCTGTATACACCAGAAGGTGTATGTATCTACCTTTGCCTGAACCATACAGCGAGGGCTGGGAGGCATACAATATAGCCAACCAGGTTTAAAGAGTATCAGAAAGCAATAGAGAAAAAAAGGGGCCGGGAGCAAACCCGGCTACCTGCAGCTTGAAGGAGAGTCATCTTCTGAATGCTTCGCCGACTGCAGAGACGAAAAGACTGAGGAATAGTGGGAGGAACCCGGTACTTATGGACCAGGAGGGGCTCTATTTTCCATGTTGTCTCTGCAAGATCGCCCTCTACAGGCCGGGTTCCCAAGTGTCATGAATATTTGGAAGTGGGGTGTGTGACATTTTTAAAGCACCCATTGCCTTTCACTGGGGGCCATTGTCAGTGCTACCATTTATCTTTTAAGAGTGCCTGCCTTCTAACCTTTTGCATTTTGTAGAAAAAAGTCTGGTTTACAAGTTTAAAGCACCCATTGCCTTTCACCGGGGGCCATTGTCAGTGCTAGCACTTATCTTTTAACCCTTTAAGTGCCAGCCTTCCTGGAGATTTTGTCACACTCTGTTGCCAGACCATTTTGCACTATTTTGCGCTCCCCATGTTCAACTGTGATTTTTTTAAGGGATTTCCAGGGATTTCCCAGGAAAATGATATATTGCTTTTTTCAGCAGAGCCTGGGCTTTAACATGAAATGTCTTGTTTGTCATTTTCTAAGTGGATTCCCAATATTTTGGGGTGAAAATTGTGCAAAAAAATAAAAAAAACAAATTTTTACAATTTGTAGTGTTTTTTTGTAATAAAAAATCTAAGTTTGCCAATAAAATCTTATTTTGTGTGAAACCCCAATTTCTCCCGGTTACAGCGGTACCACATATGTATAGGTAGACACCCTTTCCTGCCCAGGAGACTCCCCCAAACTGAAACAACGCTTTAGGAGATTTTGAGATAAAATACAACTATGCTATGCAATATGCGCACCTTGCAGTTTTTCAAGCAAAAAAAACAACCCTTTACATTTGAAATACCCCCAATAAACTATATATTCCCTAGAAGTATACACCTCAGGCTTTCTAGGCGTACCAGGCTTGTTGACATAGGTGCAGTTTTCTGGAAGTAATCCCTCAATGTATTCTTTGGTTACACAGGGTTTCCCTAAAAATGAATAAAAAAGCAGAATCAAAACCACATTTTCCTAAGAAAAACTATATGCAAACCTGATAAATCTGAAAAAGCAACATGCCCCGAACAGAACAATACCCAGCATGCATAGGTTCTGTCAAGGAGAGAGTTGCCAAACACCCCAAAGTAAAGCATGCGCATAACGGTAATTTTACTTCAAAATTTCAGCTCTGCAGACAAAGTGCGCACCTTGTGCTTTTTCTACCAAAACAACCCTTTACATTTGGAATATCCCCTGAAAGTACACATGTTAAGCTTTCTAAGCGTACCCAGCTTGTTGTAGTGGGCTCATCTTTCTGGGAGTAATATCTCGAAGAATTCTTAGGTTGCACAGGGTTTCACAAAAAATGTTATAAAAAAGCAGAATAAAAAACACCTTATCCTAAAATATCAATATGCAAATAAGAAAAAGCAAGCTAAATCTGAAAGCGCAAGGTCCACCGAGCAGAACAATACCCAACATGCATAGGTACCTGTAACCTTTTAACTGCCAGCCTACTTGAGATTTTGTCACCCTCTGCTGACAGGTAATTTTTCACCATTTTGCGCCATGTTTAAGTGTGATTTTTGCAGGAATTTCCAAGAAAATGGCATATTTTCTTTTTGTGGCAGAGTTTAGACTTTTAACATGAAATGTCTTGTTTGTATTTTTTTTACTTTTTTTAATATATTTTTTCTACTTTTTTTATATATTTTTAAGTAAATAAGTAAAAAAAAAAATATATATATATATATATATATATATTTTTTAAATTGTCTCCTTTATTTTAACAAAAACATTTATTTTATGAAAGAAAACCATATTGCACATGAAAGCCCCATTTCTCCCGATTACAATGATACCACATATGTATTGGTCGCCCCCGTTCCTGTCCAGGAGATCCCCTAAACTTATAAGAGCACTTTATAACATTTACAAATAAAATACAACTACTATCCACATAATAAAGGGTTAAATAAAAAAAATTGGTGTGGGGTCCCCCTTCACGGGGGGGGGGGGGGGACACCATTTCTTGGGGGAATATAAGGGTTTTTTTGGGAGGCAGGTAATGGGGGGTCTCGGGGTTAATGGCAAGTCACCCACTAGCCGCAGGTGACTTGCCAGACCCCCGAGCCTTGTGAACTGGTATAGGGGTCACATGGACCCCTTACCAATTCACAAAGGGTTAAAAGTAAAAAAAACACACAGACACACTTTTTTCAAAATAACTTTATTAAAAAAATTATTTTTTTTTATACTTACCTCCCATCCATCCCTGTGTCCCACGCTGATCACTTAGGCTTCTGCTCTCCTGCTGCTGCTGGAGGCCTTTTATACCTACTGGGTTACAGGTAACATAGGGTTAATTTAAAAAAAAATTACATAGGGTCCCCCCTCTCAGGGAGGGGGACCCCATTTTTTTTTTGATTTTTAAGGGCCTTAAAAATCCCCCAAAAAATGGCGTGAGGTTCCCCCTACCCAGCATAACCAGCCTGTGACCAGCTATGGGGGTTTGTAGAACAGGGCGCAGGGGCCAGCTTTAGTAGCCCCTGCGGCTACAAGCCGTCATAACCTAGGGCCACGGCTCTTCTGCCCCCCCCTGGGCTTTGGGGAGGCAGGTAATTTGGGGGGCCAGGGGTTAATGGCAAGTCACCTGCTTGCCGCAGGTGACTTGCCAGACCCCCAAGCCCTGTGAACTGGTATAAGGGGTCTCATGGACCCCTTACCAGTTCACAAAGGGTTAACAGTATTAAAAATAAACACAGACACAGGTTGTTTAAAAATTGTATTTAAAAAGAAAAAACATTTTACCTTTACTCACCTCCGATCTTCAGATGCAATGTCCCGCGGCGATCTGATGCAGGTGACAGCTGGGCAGAGAAGGGGGGAGGCAGGTGATCTGAGGATCGCCTACCTCCCTCCTTCTCTGCCCAGCCGTCACCGGCATCTGACAGTAGAACTGCCGGGTGCCCCGATGACACCCGGCAGTGACAGCATTAAAAATCCAAGATGGCGGCCGCCATCGGAAGCTGCGGCGGAGGGCTGTTATGCCCCCCCTCCAGAAGACAGAAGAGCCGGGGGGTTGATCGGAGCCCCCCCCCATGAAGAGGAGAGGCGGCGGGAGCGGAGGTGAGTAACTGTCATTTTTTTTTTTTTTTATTTTGCATGCAGCCTGCAGCTGCTGAAATGGGGGGGGGGCACCCTATTCCGGGCCCTCCCCTGCAGCCGGAGGAGCCCCAATCGGCGATCGGAGCCCTGCTGGCTGAAGAGGAGACCCGGCCGGATCAAACAAGGGGTCAGGTAAGTGCCTTTTTTTTTTACTTAAGTGGCGGAGAGGCAACCACGTAAATTTTACGTGGCTGGCATTTAAAGGGTTAAGAGTACCTGCCTACTAATCTTTTGCCTTTTGTATAAAAAAGTCTGGTTTTCAAGTTTAAAGCACCCATTGCCTTTCACTGGGGGCCATTGTCAGTGCTACCACTTATTTTTTAAGAGTACCTGTCTACTAATCTTTTGCCTTTTGTATAAAAAGCACCCATTTGGGTTTTATGGTGGGTTTGAGGGGGGTTCACAGAGGGTTAACTCCTCTGTTGATCCCACTCACACTCTCCACAGGTGCGCTAATTGTTAGAAGCTAGAGAAGAATACAATCTCAATTGTTATGTGGTTACTTCTTCTCTTCCTCTAATATATTGTTGCTTAATATAGGCTGCAAAGTTGGTATTACTCAAGATTGCTGCCAGTTTAGCACATTTACCAAATAATAAGTATTGGCTGAGAAAAGTATGTTTAACCCTTTAAGTGCCAGCCTACCTAGATTTTTTGTCACACTGTTGCCAGACTACTTTTCACGTTTTTGCGCTACACATGTTCAACCTTGATTTTTGAAGGGATTTCCAGGGATTTTCCAGGAAAATTATATATTGTCTTTTTCAGCAGAGTCTGGGCTTCAACAATTTGTAGTGTTTTGTAGTGTTTTTTTGTAATAAAAAATGTAAGTTTGTTAATAAAATATTAAAGCCCTATTTCTCCCGGTTACAACGGTGCCACGTATGTATTGGTATATACCCTTTCCTGCCCAGGAAACTCCCCCAAACTGAAACAGCAGTTTAGGAGATTTCAGATAGGATACAACTATGCAATATGATTGCATAGTTGTAAGGGGTTAACTTAAAAAAAAAATGACATGAGCCGGGGGGCTCATTTTTTTGGGAACTTTAAGGGTTAAAAACCCTTAAAATCCCCCCCAAAATGACGTAGGGTCCCCCTTAGCCAGCATTACCGACCCGGACCAGCTATGGGGGCTTGTAGAACAGGGCACAGAGGCCAGCGTTGGTGGCCCTTGGCCCTGCAGGCTACTAGCCCACATAGCCACTAAGTGGCCAGGGCCCTTCTGCCCCCCCTGGCCGTTGGGGAGGCAGGTAATGGGGGGGCTGGGGGTTATGGCAAGTCACCTGCTAGCCGCAGTTGATTGCCAGCCCCAGAGCCTTGTGAACTGGTATAAGTGATCTCATGGACCCCTTACCAGTTCACAAATAGTTAAAAGTAAAAAAAGACACAGACACAAAATTCTTAATTATTCTTTTTTTTTTACTTATACTTACCTCCCATCCAGTGTCCCGCGCTGCTGCAGATGACACTTGTCGGTAGTGATCGGAGCAGGGACAGTGGGAGGCAGGGAGATCAGAGCCTCCCTGCCTTCCACCCTCCCTGCTCCGATCGCTACCGACAAGTGACAGTCTGAGGCTGGGTGCCGGTATAGAGGAGCTGGATGATGTCATCCATCTCCTCTATACCGGCACCCAGCCTCAGACTGTCACAAGTGGGCGGGGCTAGGGGAGGGCCAGCGCTGGACAGAGAGGACGGTGAGGGCCATTGTTGGGTCCTCACCCGAAGAGTGGTAAGTCCAGGAGGGGGATCGGAGCCCCCCTGGTGAAGAGAAGACCCGGGGAGAGCGATTGGGCTGCGAGGTGAGTTTGTGTCATTATTTTTATTTTTTTCTTTCAGATGCCGAGGGGGGGGGAGGGCTATTCCGGGCCCCCTCCTGAAGATCAGAGGCCCGGCTGATACTTGAAGAGAATCGCTGGAACTATCAAACGAGGGGTCAGGTAAGTCTGTATCTTTTATATTTTTTTTTTATGGGGGTTTAAAGTCAGCTACATTATGTGATTACTTCTTCTCTTCCTTTAATATATTGCTGTGGACAGCTGCCACCATCCACCATGGATCAAAAACACTCCCTAGAGTCCTGAACAGTGTTGCAGGCCAGTGGGGGGAAAGAATAATAATTGTCCTTTGGGAGTGTTTTGATCCATGGTGGATGGTGGCAGCTGTCCACAGCTTTGGAGACCATCTTTATCGATTGTAATTTATTATAATAAGAAGCAACCAACTTCCAGATGCACCACAAGCGGTGCAATACTCCATAACTCTGCACATCACACTCAGTGGCCCAGGACAGGTCGAGCACACCCGGGCCAGGCGGGTAAGTGTTTAAACATACTTTTCTCAGCCAATACTTATTATTTGGTAAATGTGCTAAACTGGCAGCAATCTTGAGTAATACCAACTTTGCAGCCTATATTATACAACAATATATTAGAGGAAGAGAAGAAGTAATCACATAACAATTGAGATTGTATTCTTCTCTAGCTTCTAACAATTAGTGCACCTATGGAGAGTGTGAGTGGGAGCAACAGAGTAGTTAACCCTCTGTGAACCCCCCTCAAACCCACCATAAAACCCAAATCCTTGATACTATCAGTTGAGCCACCTGACCAGGTTGCAGCTCCATACTAAGCGCCAATCTCTCATACACAAATTTCCATTAAAGCACCCATTGCCTGTCATGGGGGGGGGGGCATCCTGAATACTAGCACTTAGCTTTTAATAGTACCTGCATCTTTACCTTTTTTACATTTTGAACAAAAACCATGTTTTAAAACTGCCTGTGGTGCATTTAACTCTGACCAGGGGCATCCTGTGTAAGACCATCTGAGAGTGTCTTTTTGCATTAGCTTTTAGCTACAGTGTCTGCCTATTTTGATCTAACTTTTCTACACACCTGCTGTTACAAAAATACTGTTCTAGGTGTAGTGTAGTATATTGTTTTCCCCTCCTAAGCTCAGTAAAAATGTCAGGCAGAGATGTGCCAGGATGTGCACCGAGGAGAGGACTAGTTTCATCAGGCAGAGGTCGCAGCAGACTAGGGGAAAGTGGCAGCAGGAGTTGCGGTGAGAGGCCTGATCTCCCGGTATTTGCTAGGGGTCGTGTCTCGACCAGCAACACATCTGTCGTCATCGATTGGTAAACGCGGTCATCGACCTCATCACAAGTGACATCTGACACCCCCAGTAAACAGTCCGTAGGTTCCTCGGACACAATCCTGAGTTGGCATGGCCCGGGAGCAGCCCTTGTCTTTCCATTGCCTCTGTCCTGCGCCCCCACTCCAGCCGCCGTATCTTATGCTTTGGGTTCAGCTCCACTATTCAGTGAGGACGATGTGTTAGAGGACAGTCAGCAGCTACTGCCCAGCCAAGAAATGGAGGAGACATCCGCTGCTTCTTCCGCTAGGCAGACAAACACTGAGGAGAGTGGCGTGGGAGGTGGTGTGGTGAGCGTTCCGTCTCCTGCAGCACATGCTCTTGTGGAAAACTGAGGACATCAGTGATGTGCAGACGCAACTTGATGATGATGATGAAGCCGATCGCACTTGGGAGCCCGGTGCAGAAGGGGCTTCATCATCATCAGGAGAAGAGGGTCCCACGTTGCCCCAGAGTCATCAGCTGAGGCAGCAAGGTGGCAGTAGGGTTGGCAGTCAACATGGTGGCAGTAGGGTTGGCAGTCAGCATGGTGGCAGAATTGGGATGTCTGGAGCCATACATGGCCGGGGACGGGGTAGACCACCTGCTGCACGGCAGGCTTCCTTCCCGGGAGGTAGTGGAGCAGGGGTTCCTGGAGTTGGCAGCTGTAGCAGTGTATTAGTGCGGACTGTTGGAGGGAAAATTAGCTACTCGGCAGTGTGGCACTTTTTCATCAAGCATCCGCAGGAGGGTAACCTGGCCACATGCAAGATGTGTAGACAGAAGGTCAAGCGTGGCCAGGGCCCCAATGTTGGTACCACGGCCCTGCGGCAACACATAATAAAGCGGCCTGGGAGAACCGAGGCTCTGAAGTGGGGGTCCAGCCTGCTGCATCAGCCAGTGCCACGCCGCTTCCAATTTCACCCATCCAAGGCTCCAGCACCTCAGCCGAAGGTAGCTGTGCATCATACCCATCCTCTGCCAGTCCAGATGTTCCTGCTCCTCCTACTAAAAATCACTCATACCATCAGCAATCCATCAGCGAAGCCATGTCCAAGAGACAACAGTATGCGCCCACTCATCCTACGGTGCAGAAGCTAAATGTGCTTCTGTCCAAGTTGCTGGTGCTGCAGTCCCTCCCTTTTACGGTGGGGGACTCTGCACCTTTCAGAGAGCTGATGGCTAGTGCTGAGCCGAGGTGGAGAGTCCCAAGCCGTTATTTCTTTGCAAAGAAGGCAGTACCAGCCCTGCACAAATTTGTTGAGCAGAAGGTGGGCCAGTCCTTGAGCCTGTCGGTGTGCACCAAAGTGCACGGCAGCACCGACATCTGGAGATGTAACTACGGTCAGGGACAATACATGTCCTTTATGGTCCACTGGGTGAATGTGGTTCCTGCACAGCAACTTGGACAGGTAACACCGCTTCATCCTCCACGCTCCTAGGCCGTTTTGCCTGTCACAGTGTGTGACTCTGCCTCCTCATCCTCCGCCGTCTCCTCAGCCTCCACTGTATGGTCAATTCTCAATGCCCCTTCAGCCTACCATGTGTGCAGGGCTCGGCGGTGTCACGCTGTGCTTCACATGGTTTGCCTTGGCGAACTGAGTCACACAGGGGAGGAGCTCCTGAAATTCATTCATCAAGAAATCAAAACATGGCTTACTCCGCGAAAAAGGAAGCCTGAGCCATGTGCCCTGTATGGCACACGTGCTCAACCTAGTTGTCAAACGTTTTCTAAAGTCTTCCCCTCATCTGCAAGACATCCTAACAACGGGAAGGAAACTTTGTATGCACTTCAGCCACTCCTACACCGCCAAGCACACCCTTCTTGAGCTACAGCGTCAGAACGGTATCCCCCAACATAGTTGGATTTGCGATGTTCCCTGCCATTGGAATTCCACCCTACACATGTTAGATCGCCTATACGAACAGAGGAAAGCAATCACTGATTTCTTGATGATCCAAGCAGATAGGGGGACTCCCCTGTGTAACTTTAATGTGAACCAGTGGCAGCTTATACGTGACACCTGCCATTTGCTCAGGCCCTTTGAGGAAGCCACTTTGTCAGTCGCCAGGATTACGGCATGAACGACGTGATTCCACTGCTTCATGTAATACAACACATGTTGGAAACCATGGCTGGTCAGGGCACTGGAGACATGGCGCATACATTTCACGGCAACATAAACCCCCTGGGAGCGGAGGAGGAGGAGGAGGAGCAGCACAGTGAAGCACAGTTTAGTTTTGGTGAAATAGGCGGTTTATCTAGTCATCTTACAGGAGAGGAGGAGCAGAGCAGCCAGTGGAGCTAGAGGGTTGTGAGGAAGGTGAGACAGAGGACCCAGACACAACGTGGCAGTATGCAGTGGAGATAGAGACAGGTAGTCCCTCCGAGTCACTTACACAAATGGCACGATGCATGCTCACGTGTTGCGTAGTGACCGCAGAATTGTCTCCATTTTTCTGCGGGATGACTACTGGCTCTCCATCTTATTGGACCCTCCCTACTGGCACAAAATGGGGGCATTTTTTACACCCGCTAAGAGGGAGGACAAACTGACCTACTACAAAGACATTCTACGTAGTCAGTTGGCCGATGCCTATCTGCGCCATGGTCCATACTCTCGCAGGTCTGACTCGAGGGGACCTCTGTACTCACCTTCCACTGCCATGGCTGCCGGGGGGGTGGCAGGAGCAGCAGCAGCAGCTCCATCAGCAGCAGACTCAGTCTTCAGTCGCTAATGAGTAGCTTTCTGCACGTGCATAGTGAGGCTACCCATGAGCAGCAGGAAGACCTGGAGCAGGTCGTGTCATACCTTGAAATGACCATGCCAACGCACCTTGAGGATCAGCTGGACTTCTGGGCAGCCAAACTTGACTTGTGGCTGCAACTGGCAGAGTATGTCCTGGGAAAGCTGTCCTGCCCGGCCTGTAGTGTGCCATCTGAGCGGTTCTTTAGTGCTGCGGGGGCCATAATAACGCCAAGGAGAACTCGTCTGTCCACGAAAAATGTGGAGAGACTCACCTTTGTGAAGATGAATCAGGCATGGATCAGCCAGGATTTCCACCCACCAATAGCTGATGCATGCGAGTAGCTGATGCATGGTAGCTCCTTCTGCTGCTGCCAACTCCTGGGTGTGTCTTTCAGGCAATACATGAGCTCCCTATGCTGCTGCCAACTCCAATGTGTTTTTCAGGCAATATATGAGCTCCCTGTGCTGCTGCCAACTCCAATGTGTTTTTCAAGCAATATATGGGCTCCCTATGCTGCTGCCAAATCCAGAGTGTGTCCTTCAGGCAATTTATGGGCTCCTAATGCTGCTGCTGCTGCTGCCAACTCCAGGGTGTGTCTTTCAGGCAATAATGCTGCTGCCAACTCCAATGTGTGTCACACACCAGAACCAGAGTGCTAGACTTTAGGAAGACAAACTTCAAGGAAATGGCGGAGTATGTAGAAAGAAAATTTGGTGAGTGGAACAGAGTAGCAGAAGTAAGTGCCCAGTGGTCACTATTAAAAATGGCCATCTTAAAGGCAACTAAGCAATATGTGAAACAAACTAGCAAGAATAAAAGGAAGAAAAAACCATTATGGTTTACTAGGGAAGTCGGCACTAACATAAAAGATAAGAAGTCTGCCTATAAGAAGTATAAAGTAAGTGGAAGTGTAGCTGACAGAGAGGCGTATAAAATTAAACAGAGGGAAGCAAAACTGATTATAAGGACTGCTAAAGGGCAAAAGGAGGAAGAAATGGCCAAATCTATGAAGAGGGGAGATAAAACCTTTTTCCGATATATTGGTGACAGAAGAAAAACAATGCAGTTTCAAAAATTAGAAATAGGGAAAATAAATATATTGACGGAGATAAGGCTGTGGCTGACCATCTGAATAGCTACTTTAGTTCGGTATTTTCAGATAGTAGCAGGCATGGCCATAGCACAGCATCCAGCTGGGAGGGCACAGCTCCGGAGTTTCTGGAGGCTGATGTCTTAGCCGAGCTGGCACATCTAAAGGTAAGTAAGGCGATGGGTCCAGATGGAATCCACCCCAGAGTTCTAAGGGAACTTAGGTTTGTGATTGCAGCCCCTCTGACTGATTTACTTAACCATTCCCTTTCAACTGGTGAGGTATCAGATGATTGGAGAATGGCCAATGTCGTACCAATCCATAAAAAGGGGAGTAGAGAAGAAACCAGTAATTACAGGCCAGTTAGTTTAACATCTATAGTGGTCAAATTAATGGAAACACTCTTAAAAAAACTGATAATTTCCCATCTAAAAATTAATGACCTATTGGACCCAAAATAGCACGGCTTTACTGAGGGCAGATCATGTCAGACCAATCTTATTGATTTCTTTGACAATGTCACTAAAGTGTTAGATGAAGGTGGTGCTGTGGATATCGCCTATCTGGATTTTAGCAAAGCCTTTGACACTGTACCACATAAGGAGCTCATAGATAAGTTATTGAAGGTAGGACTCAATCCCTGGATAGTTCAGTGGATTTCCAGTTGGCTGAGGGATCGGTATCAGAGCGTTGTTGTAAATGGTGTGCAATCTGAACAAAGGCGAGTTACAAGTGGTGTGCCGCAAGGCTCTGTCCTGGGCCCCATTCTTTTTAATATATTTGTAAGTGACATAGGAGAAGGCTTGGTAGGAAAAGTTTGTCTGTTTGCTGATGATACAAAGGTTAGTAATAGGGTGGATATTCCTGGAGGTGTCTGCAACATGGAAAATGATTTAGCTTTACTGGATAGATGGTCAAAACTGTGGAAACTAGAGTTTAATGTCTCTAAATGTAAAATCATGCACTTGGGTAGAAGGAATCCCTGCTCTGAGTACCGTATGGGCAGCACTGTGTTAGCCAGGACCTGTGTTAGCCAGGACCTCGGAGGTTTACTAGGGAAGTCGGCACTATCATAAAAGATAAGAAGTCTGCCTATAAGAAGTATAAAGTAAGTGGAAGTGTAGCTGACAGAGAGGCGTATAAAATTAAACAGAGGGAAGCAAAACTGATTATAAGGACTGCTAAAGGGCAAAAGGAGGAAGAAATGGCCAAATCTATGAAGAGGGGAGATAAAACCTTTTTCCGATATATTGGTGACAGAAGAAAAACAATGCAGTTTCAAAAATTAGAAATAGGGAAAATAAATATATTGACGGAGATAAGGCTGTGGCTGACCATCTGAATAGCTACTTTAGTTCGGTATTTTCAGATAGTAGCAGGCATGGCCATAACACAGCATCCAGCTGGGAGGGCACAGCTCCGGAGTTTCTGGAGGCTGATGTCTTAGCCGAGCTGGCACATCTAAAGGTAAGTAAGGCGATGGGTCCAGATGGAATCCACCCCAGAGTTCTAAGGGAACTTAGGTTTGTGATTGCAGCCCCTCTGACTGATTTACTTAACCATTCCCTTTCAACTGGTGAGGTATCAGATGATTGGAGAATGGCCAATGTCGTACCAATCCATAAAAAGGGGAGTAGAGAAGAAACCAGTAATTACAGGCCAGTTAGTTTAACATCTATAGTGGTCAAATTAATGGAAACACTCTTAAAAAAACTGATAATTTCCCATCTAAAAATTAATGACCTATTGGACCCAAAACAGCACGGCTTTACTGAGGGCAGATCATGTCAGACCAATCTTATTGATTTCTTTGACAATGTCATTAAAGTGTTAGATGAAGGTGGTGCTGTGGATATCGCCTATCTGGATTTTAGCAAAGCCTTTGACACTGTACCACATAAGGAGCTCATAGATAAGTTATTGAAGGTAGGACTCAATCCCTGGATAGTTCAGTGGATTTCCAGTTGGCTGAGGGATCGGTATCAGAGCGTTGTTGTAAATGGTGTGCAATCTGAACAAAGGCGAGTTACAAGTGGTGTGCCGCAAGGCTCTGTCCTGGGCCCCATTCTTTTTAATATATTTGTAAGTGACATAGGAGAAGGCTTGGTAGGAAAAGTTTGTCTGTTTGCTGATGATACAAAGGTTAGTAATAGGGTGGATATTCCTGGAGGTGTCTGCAACATGGAAAATGATTTAGCTTTACTGGATAGATGGTCAAAACTGTGGAAACTAGAGTTTAATGTCTCTAAATGTAAAATCATGCACTTGGGTAGAAGGAATCCCTGCTCTGAGTACCGTATGGGCAGCACTGTGTTAGCCAGGACCTCGGAGGAGAGAGATTTAGGGGTACTGATTACTGATAGCTGCAAGATGAGTGGACAGTGTAGCCAGGCAGTGGGAAAAGCAAGCAGGATGCTCAGCTGCATAGCTCGAGGCATCACCAGTAGGAAGAGGGAGGTTGTGATGCCGCTGTATAGAGCCCTGGTAAGGCCACAGCTAGAATACTGTGTGCAGTTCTGGAGACCTTACCTGCAAAAAGACATTATTTAAATAGAACGTGTCCAAAGGCGGGAAACGAAAATGGTGGAAGGACTTAAACTTAAAACTTATCAGGAGAGACTTAAAAAACTTAATTTGTACAGTCTGGAGGAAAGAAGGGAGAGGGGGGACATGATTGAGACCTTTAAATATGTGAAAGGATTGAATAAGGTTCAGGAGGGAATTTTTTTAAGAAGCTTTATGATGGCACAAGGGGGCACAACCTGAAGCTAGTTGGGGGGAAGATCAGGAGCAATGTTAGAAAATATTATTTTACAGAAAGAGTAGTAGATGCTTGGAACAAACTTCCAGCAGAGGTAGTTGAAAAATCAACAGTCACTGAATTTAAACATGCCTGGGATAAGCACACATCTATCCTAAGATAAAGAGTACATACAGTATACACATAAGGGCAGACTAGATGGACCGTATGGTCTCCTTCTGCCGTCAACCTTCTATGTTTCTATGTTTCTATGTGTTTTTCAGGCAATAAATGAGCTCCCTATGCTGCTGCCAACTCCGGGGTGTGTTTTTCAGGCAATATATGAGCTCCCTATGCTGCTGCCAACTCCAATGTGTTTTTCAGGCAATATATGGGCTCCTAATGCTGCTGCTGCTGCCGCCAACTCCTGGGTGTGTCTTTCGGGCAATATATGAGCTCCCTATGCTGCTGCCAACTCCAATGTGTTTTTCAGGCAATATATGGGCTCCTAATGCTGCTGCTGCTGCCGCCAACTCCTGGGTGTGTCTTTCGGGCAATATATGAGCTCCCTATGCTTCTGCCAACTCCTGGGTGTGTCTTTCAGGCAATATATGAGCTCCCTATGCTGCTGCCAACTCCAATGTGTTTTTCAGGCAATATATGAGCTCCTTATGCTGCTGCCAACTCTATTGTGTTTTTCAGGCAATATATGGGCTCCCTATGCTGCTGCCAAGTCCAGAGTGTGTCTTTCAGGCAATATATGAGCTCCTGATGCTGCTGCCAACTCCAATGTGTTTTTCAGGCAATATATGGGCTCCTAATGCTGCTGCTGCCAACTTCTGGGTGTGTCTGTCAGGCAATATATGGACTCCCTATGCTGCTGCCAAATCCAGAGTGTGTCTTTCAGGCAATATATGGGCTCCTAATGCTGCTGCTGCCAACTCCTGGGTGTGTCTTTCAGGCAATATATGAGCTCCCTATGCTGCTGCCAACTCCTAGGTGTGTTTTTCAGGCAATATATGGTCTCCTAATGCTGCTGCCAACTCCAGTGTCTCTTTCGGGCAATATATGGGCTCCCTATGCTGCTGCCAACTCCTGGGTGTGTTTTTCAGGCAATATATGGGCTCCCTATGCTGCTGCCAAGTCCTGAGTGTGTCTTTTAGGCAATATATGGGCTCCTAATGCTGCTGCTGCTGCCAACTCCTGGGTGTGTTTTTCAGGCAATATATGGGCTCCTAATGCTGCTGCTGCCAACTCCTGGGTGTGTCTTTCAGGCAATATATGAGCTCCCTATGCTGCTGCCAACTCCTAGGTGTGTTTTTCAGGCAATATATGGTCTCCTAATGCTGCTGCCAACTCCAGTGTCTCTTTCGGGCAATATATGGGCTCCCTATGCTGCTGCCAACTCCTGGGTGTGTTTTTCAGGCAATATATGGGCTCCCTATGCTGCTGCCAAGTCCTGAGTGTGTCTTTTAGGCAATATATGGGCTCCTAATGCTGCTGCTGCTGCCAACTCCTGGGTGTGTTTTTCAGGCAATATATGGGCTCCTAATGCTGCTGCTGCTGCCGCCAACTCCTGGGTGTGTCTTTCGGGCAATATATGAGCTCCCTATGCTGCTGCCAACTCCAATGTGTTTTTCAGGCAATATATGGGCTCCTAATGCTGCTGCTGCTGCTGCCAACTCCTGGGTGTGTCTTTCAGGGCAATATATGAGCTCCCTATGCTGCTGCCAACTCCTGGGTGTGTCTTTCAGGCAATATATGAGCTCCCTATGCTGCTGCCAACTCCAATGTGTTTTTCAGGCAATATATGAGCTCCTTATGCTGCTGCCAACTCTATTGTGTTTTTCAGGCAATATATGGGCTCCCTATGCTGCTGCCAAGTCCAGAGTGTGTCTTTCAGGCAATATATGAGCTCCTGATGCTGCTGCCAACTCCAATGTGTTTTTCAGGCAATATATGGGCTCCTAATGCTGCTGCTGCCAACTTCTGGGTGTGTCTGTCAGGCAATATATGGACTCCCTATGCTGCTGCCAAATCCAGAGTGTGTCTTTCAGGCAATATATGGGCTCCTAATGCTGCTGCTGCCAACTCCTGGGTGTGTCTTTCAGGCAATATATGAGCTCCCTATGCTGCTGCCAACTCCTAGGTGTGTTTTTCAGGCAATATATGGTCTCCTAATGCTGCTGCCAACTCCAGTGTCTCTTTCGGGCAATATATGGGCTCCCTATGCTGCTGCCAACTCCTGGGTGTGTTTTTCAGGCAATATATGGGCTCCCTATGCTGCTGCCAAGTCCTGAGTGTGTCTTTTAGGCAATATATGGGCTCCTAATGCTGCTGCTGCTGCCAACTCCTGGGTGTGTTTTTCAGGCAATATATGGGCTCCCTATGCTGCTTCCAACTCCTGGGTGTGTCTTTCAGGCAATATATGGGCTCCATATGCTGCTGCCAACTCCTGGGTGTGTTTTTCAGGCAATATATGGGCTCCCTATGCTGCTGCCAAGTCCTGAGTGTGTCTTTTAGGCAATATATGGGCTCCTAATGCTGCTGCTGCTGCCAACTCCTGGGTGTGTTTTTCAGGCAATATATGGGCTCCCTATGCTGCTTTCAACTCCTGGGTGTGTCTTTCAGGCAATATATGGGCTCCCTATGCTGCTGCCAACTCCTGGGTGTGTCTTTCAGGCAATATATGGGTTCCCTATGCTGCTGCCAGGTCCAGAGTGTGTTTTTCAGGCAATATATGAGCTCCCTATGCTGCTGCCAACTCCAATGTTTTTTTCAGGCAATATATGGATTCCTAATGCTGCTGCCAACTCCTGGGTGTGTCTTTCAGGCAATATATGAGCTCCCTATGCTGCTGCCAACTCCTGGGTGTGTCTTTCAGGCAATATATGAGCTCCCTATGCTGCTGCCAACTCCAATGTGTTTTTCAGGCAATATATGAGCTCCGTATGCTGCTGCCAACTCCTGGGTATGTCTTTCAGGCAATATATGATCTCCCTATGCTGCTGCCAACTCCAATGTGTTTTTCAGGCAATATATGGGCTCCCTATGCTGCTATCATGTCCTGGGTGTGTCTTTCAGGCAATATATGGGCTCTCTATGCTGCTGCCAACGCCTGGGTGTGTCTTTCAGGCAATATATGAGCTCCCTATTCTGCTGCCAAGTCCAGAGTGTGTCTTTCAGGCAATATATGGACTCCCTATGCTGCTGCCAAGTCCTGGGTGTGTATTTCAGGCAATATATGGTCTCCTAATGCTGCTGCCAACTCCAGTGTCGCTTTCAGGCAATATATGCCTGCTGCTGCCAGATGCCAGTGATCGCCAGCCAGAGGAGGGGGGGCAGGGGATCAGAGCATCCCCTACCCCTCTACTGCTCTGCCCAGCGATCTCCGGGCATCTGACAGGTGAGCCACCGAGAGCCGGGATGACACCCGCGTGGTGATGTCATCCACCCCTCCCCCAAAGGGTGAGTGTTTTTTGCCCACTAGCAGTGCTACAAATATACAAACAATGCACATAAAGTGCTATGACAGTGCAGATATTGGGATAAATCCTGTAAACATATGAAGACCATATAGGAATACCAGAAAGTGCAAAAAGTGTTTAAGGGATAGTTAAGGGATACTATAAAGTACAGAGCAGTTGAGAACAAGCAGGATGCACCCAAGGGTGATAAAACCCACAGTTTCTTTTGCATTGTACATTCCTTGCTACTCAGTGGGTGTGTACACATTCATTTGATTGCATGTGAAAGCCCCGTTCCTCCTGACTCCAACGGTACCACATATGTACCAGCCCCCCCCCCCATTCCTTGTCAGGAGACACCCCAAACTGATAGGGGAGCTTTATGATATTTTCCAGTAAAATACAACTACTATCCACTCTATCAAGAGTTAAATTGACTGACAGGTCAAAAGTAAAAAAATAATATTGGTAGCTTACCATACATTGAGTCACCCCAAGGTTCTCCTTCCTGCTATGTTGCTCTACTTAGTGAGGAAATCACCTCCTCATTCAGCTTTCAGTCTCCACCCTGCTGACCTCTTCCTTCAATCAACCTTCAGTGGACCGAGAACGTAACCCCCCCCACTCCCTCCCCAGACATCCTGATTAGCTGCCTCTCTCTGCAGCTAAGAAACCCCACCCTTCTCCCTTCTCTCTCGTCACACTATGTGCTTGCAGAATGGAGATGTTCTTAGCCTGCAGCATCTTTCCCCCCTTTTTCTGATCACACTATGTGACTAGAGACACAACAATGCACCTCTTTTTTTACTATGATATATGTAAATCACACAGTGTGTCTACATCACATCGCTGTTGCCAAACCCACTGTTTCTCCTCATGTTTTCTCTGCATCTCCAGTGTTCTAATACCTTTACTAATAACTTAGAAACTACAGGGTCTTTTGAAAATTGATTGAAGTTTGGGAAAGTGCAACATGTAGCCTGAGACAATGGCGCAACAATAGGGCTTGCCTTTAGTATAACTTTAAATTTAAAAAAATAACTATTGGCTAAAAAATAAGCTAGATTAGACACCTTAGTGTAGACTTACAACTCCTACACACAGTGTTTTTGGTACTTTTGGAGTTTGACTTCCCCCTAGGGCTACTCCCCAATTAAGAATAGGCAGATGGGTACGCAATAACTGTTTACTAATGTTTACTAGTATGGACCAACACTGAAAATTCTCTCACTGAAAATGTCACCCTGGCTTTTTATTGCATATATTTGGAAAAGATAATCAGTCAGGTAAAATTTTTTTACAATGACCAAAAATAGTGTTCAGTATTTGACCACATTAAAAAAAAATACAAACCAAGTCCTGGTGGCGCCGCTTGGCTGCCAAAGGGAGTAGGGAGGGGGGGCTGAACACACGCTAGGCCAACCAACGCACTTGCTTTCGTCTGAGTCTGTGCCGTGGGAGCAGAAGGAAGGTGAGTGAAATAGGGCAACCTGGGGGGGGGGTACACACAGCGAGGCATCCCAATTCAGAATGCAGCCGCACAGAGGAACAACACATAGGAAAGCAAAATTCTTGTGTGTTGTTTAAGAGTCTGCGAGAAGAATAATCTCTATGATTTGATTTCAGAGTAGGCTTCCAGAGTATAACAGCACGAAAAAACGAATGCATATTATAATCCAGTAAAAAAAGGAGGGGACACAATTACTCTGATAAGACCATAAAGCAAAGGCTGGTGTTGGTTTAAAGTCCCTTTCCAGGCACATCCTAACTTTCTCCCCCCTTCTCTCTCACAAAATCTCATACATATACCGTATTTTTCGCCCTAAAAGACGCACTTATTTTTTCCCAAAAGAGGGGGGGAAATGTCCATGCGTCTAATTGGGCGAATGTTAAAAAAAAAAAAAATGAACTCACCCGTTACGGGCGCTCCCGCTCGTGTCTGCCACACTGCGGGAGGCCAGAAGAAGCTAAATGAGCAGCGGGCTTTGTTCCCCTCCCCGCTGCTGCTATATTTGTCTTTTCCCACAGTGACAGCAGCGGTAGAGACAGAGACAGTGCCCGCCGATCCTCCGTCTGCTGGAGGGCAGAAGAAGATGGAGGATCGGCGGGCATTGTCTCTACCGCTGCTGTCACTGTGGGAAAAGACAACTATAGCAGCAGCGGGGAGGGGAACAGAGCAGTGTTCCCTTTAAGCTGAATTATTGAATCAATGCTGCTTACCACCAGCTGATATCCGCGCAGCAACAGCTGCCGATGTAACGTCTTTAACTTCTCCTCTCCCCTCTTATGATTGTCACTGTTCTCCTTTCAGCACAGAGAGGAGAGTGAATGAAGCAAGCTGCACTCCCCCCTCTCTCTAGCAGCAAGCTGATAACTTTTAATTTATTCACTGCACTCTGAATGCCCCCCTCCTTAACCCCCCTCTCTGCACATCATCATGCTGCTTCTGCTGTGTCTTCCGGGCTGTGAAAGGAATCAGCAGCGTGCAGCGCAGGGGATGGAGCTGGGACATGAATGGATGTGTGCACAGTAAGTTTATTTACATGGGGGATAGGGACTGCTACTTGTGTACAGCCAGAATTATCTGTTCCACAGTCCCATGCTTTCCCAAGTTATGTCCAAAACCTTGTAAAGCAGACCAAAACCCAGGAATATCAATTACCTGGGTTTTAGTCTGAATTAATGGGGCATCCCTATTTATGAGTGAGTGAAACAGGCAATTAGATATAATGCCACACTGCCTATATGGGGAATGGGAGGGGGAATGCCACACTGCCTATATGGGATGGGAGGGGGATTGTCACACTGCCTATATGGCGAATGGGAGGGGGGAATGTCCCATTGCCTATATGGAGAATGGGATTGGGGCATGTCACACTGCCTATATGGGGAATAGGATGGGGGCATGTCACACTGCCTATATGGGGAATGGGAGGGGGGAATGTCACACTGCCTATATGGGAATGGGAGGGGGAATGTCACACTGCCTATATGGGGAATGGGAGGGGGGTGTCACACTGTCTGTGGGAATGGGAGGGGAATGTGTTTTAGCACATTTGGTAATAATATTGGTAAAAATATTTTTTTATTATTATTTTCCTCCTCCAAATCCTAGGTGCGTCTTATGGGCAGGTGCGTCTTATAGGGCGAAAAATACGGTATTAGGGTTGATTCAGAGAGACAAAAAAAGACTTTTGTTTTTGTGTCGATCTGTTTTTTTTTTTAAATGTTCCCGCTCTCGTATGAGTGTACGAGCGATTCTATGCATGCATTGCAAGCCTTCTGTAAAGTCTTCGTCTGTTCGTACGCCAACGAGAATGTCATTTTCCAGCTTTGTTTTCCATTTATTTTACTCATGTTACAACATCGGCTTTCGTTTTTGCCCTTTTTCCAACGTCTCCTCCCACGAATCCTTTACGTTTCCCGTTAGATTCTGTTTTCCTTTTACAATAAATAATCGTCCAGATGAAAATCCTTATGACCTTACGCCTGCGCAATACAAACTTAACTCATTAATGTGCTCGCCTTCACTCACTTCTGCTACAATGCTCAGCTAAATCACTTCACGCTC
This sequence comes from Gastrophryne carolinensis, assembly GCA_027917425.1. Lineage (NCBI taxonomy): Eukaryota > Metazoa > Chordata > Amphibia > Anura > Microhylidae > Gastrophryne > Gastrophryne carolinensis. The sequence goes on from CM051234.1 coordinate 289,497,973, forward strand.
TCATTCTTCTTCCATTTCTCAACCCTAAAACTTACCCAAATTACTTCGCGGTCATGTTCTTCTTCCATTTCTCAACCCTAAAACTTACCCAAATCACTTTGCGGTCTAATTCTTCTTCCATTTCTCAACCCTAAAACTTACCCAAATGACTTCGCGGTCATGTTCTTCTTCCATTTTTCAACTCTAAAACTTACCCAAATCACTTTGCGGTCTAATTCTTCTACCATTTCTCAACCCTAAAACTTACCCAAATCACTTTGCGGTCATGTTCTTCTTCATCTCATCATATTTCTTGGCCCATTCGTTTTGTGGTAATGTATTTGGAAAATGAAATGACACTGAAACTTCTTATTTTTTTTTTTCAATCACAAATGCCAGCTTTGTTTGGCCTTTTTTTTAATTGTTTTTTTAAAATGTAACATTTTTTTAATCGAAATAAAATATAACATTTTAAAATATGTAAAACACTAGAAGAGGGCATATGTCATTATGCTAAGTAATTAATCTAAGGAAGAGGGAAAGTGTCATTATGCTAAGTAATCTAAGGAAGAGGGCATATGTCATTATGCTAATGCCATTGACTATGGCTTTAGGTATCTTGGTGATCATGTCAATTCCCACATACTCAAAATAGTGACATTACAACTTACTTCGTTGGTGGCCGACGTCTGCTTCCGGGAACACCCTGGGTTCTGGGACCTGCCACTGCTGGGAAGTTGAGGCTGTAGAGATATGTCAAATAGGGTCACTTCTAATGTCTGAGTCAACATTAAGCTTATGACAATTTGAATGTGTGTGTGACATCACCCACCTTCTACATGTGCCTCCTGGGCCTGATCTGCTGCAGTCCCTGCTCCAGATCCTTCACCCGCTAATGAATAATTTAGAAAAAGAGATTAAGGGAATCAACTTTTGTTTAAATAGCATGCATGTGTGTGTGGTTACATTAAGAGTCACATACCAGAGGCTAAGGGTACGACTCCCTGCCCACGCCGTGACGCCCCTCCTCTGTAGAAAGGTCCAGGGGCTGGTCGGAGGGGTAGGAACGTCGCCCTGGAGATCCACCACCTCCACTTGGTGCTTGGAAGCACTGGTCGGCCTGTGCGCCACTGGGTGCTTCGTATTCGGTACTCCATTTCCAACACTAGAAAAGCAAAGCATTTTTAAAGAAAGGCCTACCTTCTGTATTATTTACATCTAGCATGCAATTGCTATGTACTTACTTGGGAAATAGAGCCTGAAAAATCGCCGCACCCGGGGCATGTGGAGCCATTTCAAGTCCGACCAATGCTGCATGATCTGCGTATGGGTGAAGGTGGTGTTCCTCTCGTGCTGGATCCTGGAAACGATCTCCAGGGTGACGGTCCTCTTCTCAAAAGAGTTGGGCAGGTAGTCGTGCCTGCACTGAAGCATCGTCTAAAAAACACAAAATAAACATAGTTGTTAGATCAAACTGCATACAAATATCTGTCACAATTAGATCAGCTGACTAAATTACATTCACAGACACATTTCTAGCCTCAAACTATCCTTCTAGATGTTAGTGAGTTGGTTCGCACATGTGCGCACTTCTGTTTGGCACCGAGTTTTACAAACTTTTAAAGATAACTGTTTCTTCCTGCGCTTCCTTAAAGTGGACCAACACCCAGGATTTTGACTATCCTGGGTGTTGGTCCACTTAGGTGGGGCACCCCGATCGGGGGTGCCCCGCTGTCTGAAACCCCCCCGATCGCCGCAAAAACTCACCTCTCCCCGCTCCCACGTGACCTCGTCCGGCCAATGACAGCGCTCAGAGCAGCTCTGGTATGCGCGTCCAAAGCCGCTTGGATGCGCATACCAGAGCGCTGTCATTGGCTGCGTCTCTCGCTTCCCTCTAACAGGGAGCGCGCCTGCACCGGCCATTCGCAAAACGGCCGGCGCGGGAGCGCGCCCTGCTAGAGGGAAGCGAGAGACGCGGCCGCGTCTCGCGCATGCGCCGTTGGATCGCCGGTAAGGTGAGGATTGTGGGCCTCCTGGGGGGTTCCTCCCCGCGGGACATCCCAATTTCGGATGCCCCGCGGGGAGGGATCTGATCAGTCCGGGAATCTTATAGATTTCCGGGCCGATCCCCCCTGGGTGTTGGTCCACTTTAAGGCCTAGGCATGCATTTAGATGGCAAATCAAAGTCCTTACAATACACTTACGAGCATAATCAGCTCTTCTTGTTGGCGGGTGAAGATCGTGTGCGCCATCTTTCTTCTTGTCCGCAGCAGAAAAGTAATGCCCCAGCGGTTTCCGGGTTCCGCATGGCCGGACGAACGGCCGTACGCACGCGTACACGAACGTGTAAGCGTCATACCCAGTCATTAGGATTTAAAGGGTCATGGACACAAAGCTCATTCTCTTTGAGATTTTCAACATGCCACCTAAAAAAGCCCTCCGTAAGGCCACACCAGCCAAGTAGGCCACCAGCAAAAGGCCACAGCGGCCTGAGGAGCCTTCTTCATGTCCGACCACTCGGTCCCAAATACCAACTCCCAAGGCGACATTACCCATCAAGTCCGCTAAACCCAAACCAACCAGCAAAGCCAAGGAGGGAGTGGCTAAGAAGAAGCTCACAACCAAGCAGGCAGGTACGCCCGCAAGAAAGGCCACAAAGAGGGTGAGAAGCCCCAGCCCCCAAAAAACACCATCCCCTCCTCCCCGGCCTAGCACATCCGTTCAGAAAGAACACTCCACTGGCAAGGCCAGTAAGAGCTACAGGCCCAGAAGCCCCAGCCCAGCCAGCTCTGCATCTCCTCAGCCACGTGGGAAACACACCCATGGCCATGGAACCACCAAGAGCCACAGGCTCAGAAGCCCCAGCCCAGCCAGCTCTGCATCTCCTGAGCCACGTCGGAAACACACCCATGGCCATGTAAAGACCAAGAGCCACAGGCACAGAAGCCCAAGCCCAGCCAGCTCTGCATCTCCTGAGCCACGTGGGAAACACACCCATGGCCATGGAAAGACCAAGAGCCACAGGCCCAGAAGCCCAAGCCCAGCCAGCTCTGCATGTAGTGAGCCACATGCAAGTACCTCCCAGGGGCATGGAAGTGGCAAGGGCACAAAGAGGCACAGGGCCAGAAGCACCACACCCTCAAGCACACCCTCTCCTCCTTGGCAAGCAACTATCCATATGCCACATCCACGCCTGGTCAACACAACAGAGCCAGCCCAGAATGTCCCCCAAATTGCCTACATACAGAGATGAGCCCGAACAGCAAGCAATACGCCGGACATTGCGGCGAGGACAGTTGAGTGGCAGGTTTGGTGAGGCCCAAACTCTGGCATTGGCAAGTGGGCTCACCCTACATTATGATGAGCTATATGGGCGAAAATCCAAATCTACAAGCAAAATGAGAAAAAATGAAAACTTGGAGGAGCTCACCAGACAGGTCAATGCAGCGGGGGAGGAGCTTAAAGATGTGGAGCAGATACAGCGCAAAATTTCTGACCTGAAGTATGCAGCACGGAAGAAAGAAAATAAACGGCGCAATTACAGGTACATATTTGAGTTGTGCATTTGTCTGCTTGCTGTATTGTCCACAGTTTCCTAAATTTGCAAACCTATATTTTTCAGCTTACAAACTGGCGGAGGCTTCCCCACAAAATTACAATTTACCCGAGCTGAGGAGATGGTGCTGACGTTGATACATCCCGTGGCATTAGAGGGCATTTCTGGGCGACGGGACACGGGCATCCCTACCATTCCTGCAGGTTAGTAATGTAAGTGTGTATGTGAAATGTTTTAGACGTGTAAAATGAGGCTCACAGGCATATGAGCCCCTAGGGAGTAGCTTGTAGGGGAGGTTACAGTTTTAGCAGGGTGTTTAATGTCTGTGGAATGTTCATTTTCCAATTTGGCAGGCCATACACGAACTTGGACAGTATTTATGGTCACAGGGTGAGTCATACATATAACAGATAATGACATTCATAGTGAAGGTCACCTTGGACCGTTGGGGGAGTTGGCATTCCTGCTTGGCCACGTGTTTTTCGGTGGTTACGTGCCTTTTTACTTAAAATACAGCCCAGCATCAAGCCTCAGCAAGTGTGGAAGCCTCATCCAGTTTGACCACGCCGTCAACTTCCGTGCTGCCTAGGAGCCAGGACCAGATATATACGGTAAGTGGACTTTGATGAATCTGCTGATGCATGTGAATGAACATGACTACTTTGCATAACAAATATATTTGGGGCCCAAACTGAACCTTTTTTGGCACATGTCCCAACAGACCCACACACTGATGGAGGAAATCCAGGAGATGGAGGAGAATGGGACCTTCAGAATTGACCCCCCTGGAACATAATCTGCCACTGTCCCAACATGCTACTGCACCAAATCCTCTGCAGCAGAGTGAAGCTGGACGCATGCTGCCAGCCCATCGTGGGCAGCATGCAGAGACTGAGCCTACAGTCCCCAGTGGTAGCTTTGCTGAAGAGGATTTGCCAAGCACATCTGCGACTCTTGCTCACCCTAGAGGTCCAGCATCTGCAGGTGCTCAAACCCGGGGAATTGGTAGACGTAGTCAGCAACGTCGACCAGTTTCCCAGGGGAGGCGCGTGCCGATCCTGGAGTCAGCGTGGCACCATGAGAGGTGTTTATTTCGCCAGGTGACTCAAAGAACCACAGAGCAGCTTACTGCACAATTAGTTACATTAAATAATACATTCACCACCATGCTGACAGAATTTAGGATGGGCAACAGCCACATGGCCACCTTAACTAATAATTTCACAGCCATGCTCGAGGAAGTTAGAAATAGCAATAGACTCATGTTGGAACAGTGGCAGATTATGAATGCCACACATGCCCAGGTGATGGGCCACCTCCAAGGCCCACCACCAGGGTTTTATGGGCAACACCCATTCTAACAGCTATTTGCCCTGTATCTGCTCCACATCTTTCCTCTACATCCCCAATGTATTGACCTGCCTGGTGAGCGCTACCAAGATTGCCTTTTTTATGGCTTTGCTTGTATGATTTGGATTTTCGCCCATATAGCTCATTAGAGTGCTGAGATACCCCACTAGCTAATGCCTGAGCTAAAGCCTCACTGAAGCTGCCACTCAAGCTGCCACGCTGCAGGCTTGGGCCTAATGAAATTGTGTCTGGCTCATCCTGTTTGTAGGCATGATTGAAGGACATTCTGGGCTGGCAAACTACTACCTTGAACCCTGGCAAAGATTGGACTGGACTTGCATTTGGACTGGGGGTTATTGTTTTGGTGGGCCACTGACTTACAGGCGTGAATGTGGCATAGGTATGGCTGCTTTCCACCTGTGCCTGTGGCAAATGTGGCCAAGCAGGAGAGGGTGTGTATGTGGCCCTATGTATTACTGGCCAAATATTGGCATGCAAATGGTTGCTCCCTATGTCTGTTTCTTTTATTTGTTATTGACACTTCGGCCTGGAGTGCATTACTTAAAAACTCCTGGATGTGGCCAATTGCTAGGTGCCATGATTCTGCACCAATGTATATTTATGTTGTACTATGTATGTACATGAAGTCTGCGAGTGCCCTTCAACTCCAATTTTTAATATTTCCATAAAATATATTGAATGTGACTTTAGCTGTTGTTGACTAAGTTGATGCATTAATGTTTGGGTTATTTTGAGATTACTGAAGGTTTTTCTAAACAAACATGTCCAAAAAAAAATGCATGAGACTCATCATGTGTGAATATTTTAGTAATTAAATCATTACTATTTGATACAAAAAACAATACTAAAGCATTCACAAAGCCAAATTATAGTAAAAATAAATAATTACATATAACAAACGAACAAAAACAAATTAGGCAAAATGGGTGTAAATCAAATTAGCCGGAACAGCTTGGCCAGAGGCACTAGGTGTGCCACGGTAGTTCTCTTCTGGGTTCTGGCTGGGTGGGGAGGGGGGCAGATCCACATACTGGGGGACACGCTGCATTATGGCAAAGTTGTGGAGGACACAGCAGGCCAGTATTATATTATGACCTTGTTGGGGTCATACCGGAGTGCCCCCCCGGTATGGTCTAAACACCTGAAGCGAGTTTTTAAGAGGCCAAAGGCCTCTCAACAACGGCCCGGGTCTTCCGGTGGGCCCGATTGTAGGCGTCCTGGGCTGCATTCTGTGGCCGAAGTGCGGATGTCATCAGCCAGGGAAGTAGCGGATAGCCAGAATCACCTGAAAGAATAAGAATATAAATTACACATTCAAAAAATAAATTTTGTGACAAGCGGTAGTTCACTCTGACTAAGAGCCTATCTTATATTTTAGCCACACCCTGTACATACAGATTGCTCAGCTAAAAAAACAGCCTAACACCATCTAATGCATGTTCTGAGCCTTTAAACATCCAAGATGGCGGATGAGGGTAAATCAGGCAGCCTGCAAACAGGAATTGGCTTAGGACTGTGCTGCTCAGCATTCTGGGATGTCTTACCTTTTCAGGACCCCAGATCGGCTTTGTCTGAGCCAAGCACAGCTCTAACCCGCCCCCTGCACTTTATCCCGCTCTCCTCTACTCAGTAAGTGTCATGCATCTGAGCAAAGATGGGGCAGACCCTATCATAAAGTCTAGAAAGAAGAAATATATTATTTTGAAATGCTGGCAAATCAGTTTTTAAGGGTTTGTGCTTTGCTAAACATCATGGTTAAGGTCCGGGTAAAAACAGCTATAGGTTCAGACATCGGTCATAAACTATATTCATAGGCATACATTGAAAAGTGAATGACGTTATTTGCGTCAACTTACCAAGGAGCCATCCACCTGAGAATTCTCCAGACTCAAACAGACGGTACAATCCAGATCTTCGCAAGATGTATGCGTCATGGGAGGAGCCTGGAAACCCGGCAAGGACACTAAGGAACCACATGTCCGGGGCCACCACTGCTTGGACATTCAGTGAGTGGCCCATTTTGCGGTTCCTGGGAAAAAAGAAAAATTAAAAAAATTAGCAATGCTAGGTAAACTACTCAAACACTAACTCCTAACACCCTCCAAAAAACATGTTGGGCAAATCAAATAACACTAAGTACCTAAGTATTTTTTGGCCCAAAAAAGGATATGTATGTTGGATCAACTAAAGATTAACTTTAAAATGACTAATTAAGGTCCACATGAAAATGTTTGGCTTTGGCCGACATGAAAAACATTGATGAAGCTAAAGACGGTCAAATGTGTCACAGGGACAATTTACAAGGAGGGATTAATAGATATACAGTGTAAGCTGTTTCACAGGGACAACTTACAAGGAGGAATTAATAGATATACAGTGTAAGCTGTTTCACAGGGACAATTTACAAGGAGAGATTAATAGATATACAGTGTAAGCTGTTTCACAGGGACAATTTACAAGGAGGGATTAATAGATATACAGTGTAAGCTGTTTCACAGGGACAATTTACAAGGAGGGATTAATAGATAGTTAAAATACAATTTTTCTAAACTATATAACAAAATGACCAATTGAACTTGCCTATAGATGTACTCGTCGGCTGCAGGAGGGACCAATGCAACGTGGGTGCAATCGCACCCATGACATTGGGCATGTCGGCGATATTATAAAATGCCAGCTTAAGCGCGTTCCAGGCTACCATGTCATCAGGAAAAAATATATATTTCTGACTAATGGTAGCCATGCCTTCCAAAAACTTGGATAGCGCACGGCTCAGCGTAGGCTGGGAGATCCCCAGAGAGAGGGCACCTAGCCTCTAGAACGAGCCGTTCGCCAAAAATTGCAGGCAGCCAAGCATCTTGGTCATACCTGAAATTGCTTGCCCCTTCCTTGTGGTGCGGCCCGGGCTAACCATGGCCGCAGCTCACTATACAACTTATGGAGGGAAGCGCGATTAAGTCTGGTGAGCTCGAACAGCTCAACGTCATGCATGCGATCGATTTGCATGCGTCGCCGGTGCAATCTGGCCTCGGCCCTGCTGATACATTCAATGCCCATTAGCTGGAGTTGGTGACGTTCCTTCACAAAGGCACAAAACATGGTGAAAGCAAGGTATCCGAGGTCAAAATGGTCCTGTAAGGGAATCGCAAATGAAACGGTTTTATAGGGTGGTGGTCCGTCGGCAATCAGCTCTCTGAATGAGACGCAAGCCCATAACAATAACGTAAGTTATCTGAATGAACGCAAAATATCAGATTGAGATGGGAAAATGATCCAAACTAATGCAAATGATCCGATTTACATATACGCATGAACTCGAACGAATGTACGAATGAAAAATGCAACAAAAAAACTTTAAAAAATGACAAACACACAGAAGAACATACACAGACAGCTACGAAAGTCCAGATCAATGTGTCTCTGAATCAAGGCTATTGTTATCTCAAAATCTCACAATATACGTGAATACCAGTACCTTATATATTCTAAATAGATCCACTGGCTATGCTTCTTTTTCTGGATTGTGGCCAAGCTGGGAAATGCATGTCATGGTGCAGCTTTAGGAGTTTATGTGCTCGATCTGCTGTGGTCAGAGCCAACTGTAGAACCACTGTGGCCTGCTGTGCTCACTTGTGCTGAGTGCTCCAAGGAACAGAGTGGCTGTTTTTGCATGGTGCTGGAAGAATAAAATTGAAAGGAGGGCAAGCTTTGGAGCCCTGCTATGGCTTCTACCCTGCACTGCAGGAAATGGTGGAAAGGCACATGGGACAGGCATCAGGCAAGCTGCTTGCTGCCTTATTATTCCTGTTGTCTGGGCTGTCCACTGTTGTCTGGAGTAGTTCATCTTAATCACAGAATCTGCTTAAACACAGACTTGTTCATCTGATGAAGTTACATGCTGATGGTTTTTAACGATAGGGTAGCATGGAAATAGGTTAACATACACAAATATAAGTGTCAGTGAAAAGGATCACCCAGCAGCAAAGAAGAGCTTTCCTCCTGCTCCCACTGCCCCACTGAGCTATGCTATTTTCACTGCTCAGATTAGTGATTACACTAATCCTAGTAGAGCAGGCATATAAACTAAATAGATGTAGAAAACACAGTCAACACAACAGCCTAAAAAGTATAATATTATAGCAGAACAAAACCTGGGATTTTGAGTATATCCTGGGTTTTGTTCTGTACCCCGGGGGCATTCTAAATTGGGATGCCCTGCTGTGTGAAACACCCTGAACCCCCTGTAAAACTCATCTCTTACCGGTGCAGATGCGCATGTGCGGGCTCTTCTCTGACTATAGCGGTTAGCTGTGCTTATGTCTATGGCTCTAATTGTTTTCAATAGGAAGCACAAGTGGGAGTATCCCAGCAGCAAGTGCTTCTGCTCCAGCCATTCAGCCCCAGCCTAATGATGCAGGGGATGTGACTCTCCATTGAAAACAATCAGAGCTGTTTGCCAAATTACATAGCCATGGCATACAGCTCTGATTGAACGAGAGCCTGCACATGCGCCATTGGACCAGGAACAGGTAAACATTTACTGCCGATCTGGGGGGTTTCACACAGTGCAGAATCCCAATTCAGGATGCTCCAGGGGAAGGCCAGCAGATGACCCCCCCCCCCCTTCTTTTAGATTCCAGAGCCAGACAGCCTGGGTTTTGTTCCGCTTTAAGGCTACAATAAAGAAACACCCAGCTGAGTTTATTTTTTTTTCAACTCCATTGATATGTAAATAAGTAGATCCTAGGTTACATATATGTAGCATCAGGTCCTAATATATCTTATAGTAACATGTGTCCACCATATACATAAAAGTGCAAGGTAAAAACACATGCATCTTAAAGCACAAGAGTGTGGACCCAGCAGTATTGTTATTGGGCCTAGCTATTTTATTTGTATATACTTTATGGTGCTTTTTATTTGAATTTGCTGGTTTCTGCCCAAAGTCAAAAGATTGACTACGACATAACAAAATTCAAGAGTACTCACCTATTGTCCCCTGCAGCTAATTGGTCCAACATGTTGGTCAGCAACTCAACTGATCACTGGAATGCATCCTGCGCCACCTGGGGCCCAGAACAACAGTCCAAAATAAATCTGTGTTGGACCCGTGCCCCCACCATCAGTCACAGGAGTGTTGCCAAGCCCTCTCTATTCATAGTAAAAGAACATGAACCACACGCAGCCTGTGATGGGATACAGCAATCAGGTCAGTTGCTGACCAATGGCAACCGACCAATCATCTGTGCGGGTGCAGAACCTGGCAGCATTTATAACGGATACTACTTAATTGTCTCATAAATAATTTTGGAAGATCTCACCAGCGTCCTCCACTCCAATCATCATCACTGGAAGGACATTCCTTTGTGAGTAAATGCCCTTAGTAGCCTGTAGACCATTAGAGAAAGGAAAATCTTTAAACTGCTGCTTTTACTGTTGTGTGAGATTTCCTCTCACCTTTTTGTAAAGGGGACCTGTGACACTTAAAGCTCCCCTCCAGCTGCCCTTAAATCTTAAAAAATTATTCCCCAGCATCTAAAATTAATATATTTTACATTTTTAGTCACTTACTTATTATTCTTTCCCCCACTGGGTTGCAACACTGTTCAGGACTTTAGGATATGGGCGCCGCCACATTGACTCAGAAGCAACATACTTACTGAGGAGAGGAGAGTGGGATAAAGCACAGGGGAGCAGGTTATAGCTGTGCTTTGCTCAGACAGAGCAGAGCTGGGGTCAGGAAAAGGTCAGCAGTCCCAGAATGCAGAAGAGCAGCACAGTCAGAAAACACTTTCTGTTTTCAGGCTGCCTGATGTTCCATGAGCCGCCATCTTGGATGTTTAAAAGCTCAGAAGATGCAGTAGATGCAGTAGATGCAGGTAGGATGATTTTTAATGTGAACAATCTGTATGTGCAGGGTGTGGGAAACATATAAAATAGACTCTTATTCAGAGTGAAGGACCGCTTTAAGTCTGCCATACTTGGGTTTTCTCTTGCAAACATCTATGGAGCTAGGGGGGGCATAGGTTGTATTAAAAGGTACACTAAAGGCAAATAGGTTATTTAAAAAAGCCCAAAGCACAGTTTTCTGCCCCCCTCCCCCCGGCTTTGGTGCACTTAACCCCTGTGTGTGAAACCCATAGAATCCTTGGTTCTCTTGCCTCTTGTCACACTCACATACCACATACGCAGGCTCTCAGTCAGTCAGAGATGATTGTTGTATACATTAATGCCGACATTCAATTCAATCTAATCCAATTGAATGGATTACCAGTGCGCCAGACACTGGCCTCTCTCTCTCATTGTGCACCCATTTCACTGGCCATTTAGATCTGCCTGGCGAGAGTGCGCCCATTGGACAGAGGGGCCCCTGTGATACTGACAGAGGCTCGCACATGCACTGTGGAAGTATGGATGAAAATTAGAATGCATGGGATCCCAGGGGTTTCGTACAGAGGCCAATCCTAAATCAGGATGCCCCTGCCTGGAAAGGACTTCACCAAGCCCTTGAGTGATTCTAGTGCCAGGTGCGTTAGCTTTTCTGGGGGTTGGGAGGGCACATCTCAATTAAGGATGCCCCACAACTTGATTGGCAATAGGTAGTAGTAACTGGCAAGCTGTGATTCCGAATGCAGGGCATTCAAAATCATCATGCCCCCCCCCCCCCCCCATGAAAGCTATAGCATAGGAAGGTATTATATGCTCATCCAGTCAATATATGACCATCAAGGTGGTGCTAGAGGGGTGTGACCACACTCCATAGACAAAAAGGAAATTTAACCCTCTTTTTATTTATAAAGCCTGGACTTCTAATTTAATTAAAATAATAATTAAGCCCTGGTCCAGGTCTTTAGGTTAAGTAGTAGGCCATTCAGGGGTTGCAGAGAGGGTAGTATTTCTAGTTTTGATGGCAACCCTGCAGAAAATTCTGTCTGACCTGCTTTCCGTGCTCACAGCCCCCTCAGATTACTGGTGCAGCCTGGTGCTGGGTGCAGGCAATGCATGCCTATGATATTATCATCTCAGAAGTGGCATCAGAGTAAGAAGTGAGCCCTGGGCACATAGTGTATGTCTTAGTAATTGCCTGCAGCTGCTTGCATTAAAGAAACCCCAAAGTTTCTTTTTAACCCCCCTCCTCTGGCGCTGAGGCAGAACAAAGTACCTTATCCGGTCCCCACAGCAAAGGTGCACGGAGCGGCATCCTCTATTCTGTGTGTAGTCTCAATACCCAAATCAATAGTCAAGCGGACACCTGCAACAATGTCGGACTGTAAAACAGACACCTGGGGCGTCGGAGGAGGTCTTTTTTTAAACCCCCTTCCAGGCTGGGGGATGAAGTTTAGACTATAGAGCCTCTTTAATGCAGCTTGTATTGCACTGTATTGTGCAGCTTTCTTCCAAGTACCCCATTGGAAGGGGCTACTCCGGAGGGGCCCAGAGTTTTAGTTTGTATGGGACCCAGAAATCTTTAATGGGTTGTGATGAGACAAAGCAAATGTACCATAGTCACCTGCGAATAGGGTGTGAAGAAGCTGCCTAAACTTTTTACAGGCTCTTAATATCTGTCAATCAATACCAAATTAGATGATGAAGAATAACAATTAGTTATTGGGTCTAATATAACATCTAAATAAAGGGATCTTTAAAAAGAACAATCAAGCAATGAAATCCCAAATGTAAAACCTCAGACATCAAAGCATTAGCCTAAAAACTGGACTCACATCAAAATAAAAAATCTAAAAAATAAACAAAGATCTAGCTTACTGTCAGACCTGCAACAACACAGACATTACTTAATCTGAAGATAATAAAATAAGTATGAGGTAAAGAAAGGAGGAAGTGTGTGAACACATAAGTGCAGACAAATGGGAGACAAAGAAATCGGAGACATAGGAAAAAATAGGTCAGAACTTTGTAGAACAGATGTCACCTGCGGTAATAAATCTAAACAAAAAAATGTAACTAGAGAAGTATCTTCTTCACAGGTAAATGCCTATGTCAGTAGTTGGTTCAAACAAGGTATAGGAAAAGAACACAATATGATAAATGTATTCATTTTATCATCTAAAACACTGACAGATGCACAACTACAAACACTGGCTCGAGGGATACATGTTTGCCCTGATTAAGCTCATTTATTTAAACAAATTATATGTGAATTAAAAACACACAGCAGCAGTGAATCTGCCACCAGGTCGGCTGATATGGCCAAGGTGGATATTTATAAAGAATCACGGGGGGGGGGGGGGGCTGTTGCTTTCAGTTCAAAAGAAGGCATCCACAACATTGACAGCACCATACTGAGATCTCCAAATAAATATTGGAAGACACAGCTTCAAATTTGTGGGCAAATTGCTTTTAAACAGAAATCAAAATCTGTCCCTGAAAGTTCCAAAAAATGTTTGCATCTTGGCCAAACTGCAATTAAAGGAGAGCCCTCATTATGATATGAGAATGGGAATGGATCCTCAGTTGTTCACATCTGAAATCAGATTTACATTACCTGTGATACACTCTTGGTAGATGATGCCTTGTAACCCATGAGCAATGTGCAGGCTACCAGCAGAGAGAGACCTCTTTTGTCTAGAATGCCACAATAGTCACATTTTCAAAATCAGTGACTGCAAATTGGGATGCCATAAAGAACAATGCAAGACCAGGAGGTAGGTGTGGTGCCATAACCCATATCCTGCTAGAATGACCACTTTGATGTAGCAATCAAATCTTGGCCTTCTTGGTTTGACCCTGCAAATGAACAGATATACAGTATCTTGTTCCTAGTATTTACAGACACTCAAAAGCCTCTGAAGACAGGGCCCATTCATTCTGCCAAACAGGACCTTCACCCAAGGTTTCTCACATTAAAATCATCCTACCTGCACCTAGTGCATTTTCTGAGCCTTTAAACATCCAAGATGGTGGCCTATGGAGTCTCGGGCTGCCTGCGGACAGGAAGTGTCTTCTGACTGTGCTCTGCATGCTGGAATTGCTGTCCTTTTCTGCTCTGTCTGTGCAAAGCATAGCTATAACCCGCCCCCTGCACTCCCCCCCCCCTCTCCTCTCCTCAGTATGTGATGCTTTTGAGGCCAGATGGCGGCGCCCATATCCTAGAGTAGTATTATGGTGAATGGCATGCCATATGCTAGTCAATTCAGTTACAACCAAACTGTCACATAATGGCGGTTAGGTTGATGTGCTCTCCATTGCTGAGCTGTGTGTACTCTGATTGCATCATCACTGGGGGTGGGGCTCCTCAGCCAGGGAGCAATATGGCCGACAGCATTTTGGGGCACTGGGCTGGTGATATAAGGTGAATCCATATACTTCCCTCTGAGTATAGGTGCACTTTAAAGCCAACCAAATATGCTTCACTCACTTTCCATTCAGTTTTTTGAAGCCCCTCTGACGTCAGAATAGTTTTGTAAAGCTGAATAGAGTAGCTAATGTAGTAGATGTCACACATCAGCTGAGGAGTTGGACAGAGAGAGAATTGAGCATTAGAGCATTGAGAATTACAGCAATCCAGGGAGTTTCACACAGCCGGGCATGCCAAATAAGGATGTCCTGCTGGAGAGGAACAACCACAGGTATACCTGGTTCCTTAAGGAACCCCCAAATCTGGAACCACATACCACCTACAGTACCTCTGGATTCCTGCTGTTCAAATGCAGTACTGAGCACTCTTTCCACTGTACACACCCCGCTAACAGAAATCAAGTTTGGCGCAGAGTATGGATGGTGCTGCACAGTAAAACTCCTCTGCTCAGTGCAGAACAGCAGAATCAGAGGAATATGTAGGTGGGAGAAGAATCTGGAAGAGGCAGCCCTAAGTCACCAGCTTCTGTGTCTTCAGGGAGCCTTATGTCCACAGGCGAACACCAAGGTTCGAAGGGGGAAGTTTGCACAATGCTAGGTTATCCACCCACTTGCCCAGTGAATAGGGTTGCCTATTCACTGGGCCGTTGCTCTTCAATTGCTCAATTGGGGTGTTTCAATTTTTTTTTTAAATTGGGGGGTCACTTTAAAGGAGAACAACCGTCAAAGTTAATCTTGGTCCTTTGTAGATCTGCAGCAATTGGGCACTGCTGGATACCCCCTAATGCATAGCTTCCCATGCCTCAGGGAAATAAACCGTTGGTCCCATTACCAATTATCATATTCTGACAGGGTTTTGTGGCCCCATGTGACCACGGACAATCAACCCTCTCCTCAAGGGCCACTAGCAGGTCATGTTTTATGGTTGACTCTATAGCTCTGTCTGAGCTCTAAATACTCCTGTGCATCTGCGTGGAGATCTGCAAAACCTGGTCAGTTCGTAGCCTTGTAAATGTTACTGTTTGCCAGCTGTCAGGCTGAGCAGCAGTCAGAGCAAGGGAGCAGAGATGTGAAATTTGAGGCTGGTCTTTGGGTTCCCCAGGCGAACGGACCAGTATGTAGAACTGGGCATGCAGGAATCAGATGCCCCTGCTTCAGGGCTCAGAGGACCAACAGTCGTTTTTTTAAGTTAAAAAGTGCAGGATTGTTGTATTTGTCTCTGTTTGTGAGAGACATTGAGGGACTTGGGGTGCTTGTGGTGGAGCCATAATGCTGGCGAGGGCCCAGGCACACAGTAACTTTCTTCCTATGGGAAGAGTGTAAAATAAGCATCCTAAAATCTCTAAATTATATGTATGTAACTACCTTATGTATTCTAACAAAGTCAATTTCTTTCTCTTGAATTTCTGGGCACGGTTGGGTTGAGAAGGGCATTTCATGCAGCTTTATGAGTCCTGAGCATGCACTGCTGTGGTCAGAGAAAGCTGTGCGACCACTGCCATGCTCACTTACGCTGAGAGCTCCAAGGGACAGAATTGGTGGTTGGACCAATTTTTTGCATAGTCTAGAAAGAATAAAATTAAGGGGAGGGGGAAATGTCAGCCCTGCTACAGCCTCTGCCTGGCACTGCAGATAATGGCAAAGAGGGATATGGGACAAGCATCAGGTGATCAACATTGCCTGGACTTCCTTTGCCTGGATGATTTTTGGCAATTCAAGTTTCAGAAACAACATTTTAGACCGGAAAAGCATGCAGAAAATGTGTGCAGGTAAACTATCATTCTTTACATATTCTGTGCTGCACTGTCTGTTAGAGGCAAGCGTTTACCTGTCCGCACTCTTCAGAGTATTAAAACGCCTCATATGCCTTGCGGTGGCGTTTTGCAGCTTGCTGTGGTCAGCGAAGGTCCAGTTAAGGGTTAACTTAGAGGTTTTGTCTGGCTCACTGGGAGTAGAGTGTCCATAAAGCAACTGCTGTGCAGTGAGTTGTGTCTCTGCTTACTGATTTGACTCGAAAAGGGGCAGATCCAGCCCACTGGCCTCCTAAAGCTATTGAAGCCTTTCATCTTCTTAAGGAAGCCTTCTGTTCTGCTCCTATCCTGGTACATCCAGCACCCCTATTTTATTGAGGTGGATGCCTCTGAGCTTGGTGTAGGGGCGGTTCTCTCCCAGTATTTCGGTGTTCCTGAGTGGTTACATCCATGTGCCTTCTTTTCTAGAAAGTTTTCCCCTGCAGAGAGAAATTATGACATAGGCAATTAGGAACTACTAGGGATCAAATTGGCATTTGAGGAGTGGAGACACTGGCTGGAGGGGCAGTGCATCCAATAACAGTCTTCACAGACATAAGAATTTAGAGTATATTGAAGGGGCCAAGCACCTTAATTCAAGACAGGAAAGGTGGGCCCTCTTTTTCTGACGGTCAAAAAACATTAAGACTGATGCATTATCCAGAAGTTTTGAGGAAACACTGCCTCGCCAAGAACTGGTTAAGGAATCCATTTTGCCTTCCCACTGTATTGTAGCTGCCATCTCCCCAGGCCTGCTCTCTCCAGACCTCTCAGCATTGTTATTACCTTATCAATCAGAGTCTCCACCAGGTAAACCTCAAGATTGTCTGTTTGTAACTCTGGTTGCAGATCCTACAATAGTTCCATGACTCTAAGACTGCAGGCCATTCAGGGGAGAGAAAGACCCTGTCCTTGTTTTCTCGTCTAGTCTGGTGGCCCTCTATTTCTGCGGATGCCAAAGCCTATGTGAAAGCACGTTCCATCTGTGCCCGCTGTAAGTCTCCATGTACCTCTCCAGTTGGTACCCTTTCACCACTCCCAGTTCCTGAAAAACCCTGGTCACACATAGCCATGGACTTTGTTGTAGAGTTGCCCGAGTCTCAAGGTTACACTCTGATCTGGGTAGTAGTTGATAGATTTAGTAAGATGGCTCATTTTGTACCACTCAACAAACTCCCAACGGCTAGGGAGCTAGCTCGGTTATTTGTTGAACAGATTACATGGAATCCCTGAGAATATAGTATTTGATAGGAGGGGTCCAGTTTGTTTCCCAGTTTTGGAAGTCCTTTTGTGCACGTTTGGGTATCTCCCTGTCCTTTTCCTCGGCCTTCCATCCGCAGACTCACGGTCAGACAGAGAGAACCAACCAGACCTTGGAACAGTATCTTCGTTGCTACATCTCAGATTGCCAACTTAATTAGGCAGAATTCTTACCATTTGCAGAGTTTTCCTTTAAAAATACCATACACTCTTCAACTTGGATGTCTCCCTTCCAGTGTGTTGGTGGTCAAGATCCAAAATTCTCCTCTCTCTCTGGTTATGCCTCGAATCTACCTGCCTGGAAGTTTGGTTATCACATATGTCCGACATCTGGTCCAGGGTTCAGCGGAACCTCCTTTGGCATCAGAGCAGCAGAAAAGGTTTTCTGACTGCCACCATTCCAAAGTAACTGAGTTTAGCCCAGGAACTCCTGTCTGGGTTTCCACACGTAATATTGCCCTAAGACAACCCCCTGCCAAACTTAGTCCAAAGTTTATTGGGCCTTACTCAATTCTCAAAAAGGTCAATAGAGTCACATACAAGTTAGCCCTTCCAGAATCCCTCAAATGCTCCAATTCATTTCACGTCTCTTTGCTTAAGTCTGCTGCTAACTCTGCTCCCATCACTTCCCCTCCTCCACCAGTACTATTCCAGGGAGAGCCTGTATACGAAATTAATAAAATCCTTGACTCCCGCTGGGTAAGGAATTCTGTTAAGTATCTAACTAACTGGAAGGGATATGGGCCAGAGGGGAGAAGTTGGGTACCAGCTCGCCGAGTCCATGCCAAGGCATTAGTTAAGAAGTTCCATTTAGCTCATCCTGAGAAACCCTGGGTAGAGAGTCCAGAGAGGGGTAATGTTAGAGCCAAGTGTTTACCTGTCCGCACTTGTCAGAGTATTAAAACATCATTGCTGAAACACAGATTAACGTGCTTAGGGGTCTGCATGGCGGCGTATTGCAGCTCGCTGTGGTCAGCGTAGGTCCAGTTAAGAGTTGACTCAGAGGTTTTGTCTGGCTCACTGGGAGTAGAGTGTCAATTAAGCAACTGCTGTGCAGCCCGGCCTTCCAACCTCCCATTTGTCAGCAGTCACATAAAGCTGTCCAGGCTTCAGCACACACTGCGTGTTATGGCGTCTAGCTTGTGGTATGTTAATCTGTTGATTTAATTCCTGCTGACCGGATTAGTTTGCCTTGCATCCAGACTACGCTTTTGCCTGACCCTTTGGATACTGCGACTCTCTGATTTACGGCTTGGTTTACTCCTTCTGTCAAGACACTGGTAGGACTGATAATCTGTTGCAGACCAGGCTATCCCCTTTGTACTGTTAGTTTTGCTCTGTTCTACATCAGCCTTTGCGCCCTTAAACCGGATCTTCACCATGATTTATTGAAAAGCCCAAACCCTTATAAAACTATTCCCCAGCATCTAACATTAATATATATTAAGTTTTTAGTCACTTACTTATTATTCTTTTCCCCACTGAGCTGCAACTCTGTTCAGGACTTTAGCATATGGGCGCCGCCATTTTGACTTAGAAGCATCACACTTACTGAGGAGAGGAGAATGGGATAAAGTGCAGGGGGTGGGTTATAGCTGTGCCTCGTTCAGACAGAGCAGAGCTGGGGTCAAGAAAAGGTCAGCAATCCCAAAATGCAGAGCAGCACAGTCAGCCGTGTTCGGGTGTGTAATGTCTCCCGGCAAATGGGGGCTTGACTATAGGTGAAGACGACAGTGTTAGATTGGGGGTTAGCATCTGAACTTAGGCTGGTGATCAGCTGGGTATTAGACTGTCCATCACTAACCTCTGACTGTTGGTCCTTCACCACCACCTTGGTTGGGTCCTCCAATGCTGCTGCCTCCTCTGCCAGATCTATCTAGTCTCTGGGTACTTGCCACCTGCTATACAGGTCTTCTCTGCTGCAGCCACCTCGGTCCCTGATGCTACCACCAGTCTTAAAGTCTTTAGTCTTTTTTTTTTTTATATATATTCTTTATTTATTGCATATTCAAAGTAGAATTACATACATATAGAAAATGTATATAAAGACAGCATACAGCATTAAGAAATAACCAACATATTGGTGCAACATATTAAAATAAAAAGGAATTATCAAGTAAGCTTCCATTTGGTCTGTTTTCTTTGCTTGTCTCTGCGCCGGACCTAGCTATACCATGCTCCTGCAAGGCCGGTCCCCCCACGCGCCCCCCCCCCAACCAGACCACCCCCAACCGAGAGAGCTAGGCCCAGAGACGGGAGTGGGACACCCACAGAGACCGGTCCCCCCTATCCAAGGCGCCTATCCCCGAAGATTCGAGACCTGTTCTCGCCTCACAGGGGATGTAGTACATGATCCAGAAGCATCGTACCTAGAGGAGAAAAAGCAAAGAGGGAAAAAAGAAGAAAGGAAGAAAAAGCAAAAGTAAAGTAATATCAATATCAGCATCCCTTATTATTGCTCCTACTGATTTCTTGCAACTAGCCCCTTATACCCCTCGATTCAAAGAGCAAAAGTTAATTGATTTCGTATCGAGAATCGTAAGTTTGGGTGGGTGTTAGTCATTTTTTCCTGTTTTTTTGGCCATTTACGACTCGCACGAGCCTACGTACGAATGCGTATATGCTCTTACGATCAGCGGAAGTTCGTTCCTAAATTTTAGGATCAAAACGTAAAACTTAGGATCAAAACGTAAAACTTACGATCAAAACGTAAAACTTAGGTTAATTGGATGTGTTTAGGTGTGATTCAGAGAAACCTCTAAACGCGTTTTAAAAGAAAGCCACAGCCGACACCTTTTAGCAGCCGGATTGCTGTTCGTGAACAGGTTTTTAGGCTAAGTGGAGGAGTCTGCGCGTCTTGTGCTCCAATGAACTGCATGTATCAGCATGGCCGAGGCCATAAATTGTATTGCAATGCATACCTGATTCATGTATGCCTTATAAAAGCATTGTAATGTGGACCTTAATTAGTCCTTTGCATGTAAACCTTTATTTGGCAATATATTTGCGTTAATTAAAGAAACTTATGTCCTTTGTTATTTAATTTAAAATTGAGGTACTAGAATAATATTTTTAGATTGCATTTATTGGTGTAGTTGTTTACCTTTGCTTTGTTTAATTATTTAAGCACATCTTTGGTCAGATGCATCACACTTACTGAGGAGAGGAGAGCGGGATAAAGTGCAGGATGTGGGTTACTGCTGTATTTTGCACAGACACAGTAGAGCTGGGGGCATGGAAAGGTCAGAAATCAAAGAATCCAGAGCAACACAGTCACAAGGCCCTTTCTGTTTGCAGGCTGCCCGATAATACCTGAGCCGCCATCTTGGCTGTTTCTAGGCTCATAACATGCAGAAGTTTCTGGGTGTTTTTTAATATTTGAGAGCAATCTGTATGTAGAGGGTGTGGGTAACCACACTAAAAATTTAAAGTTGTACCATTTGAAGCATAAATATTAAAATTAAATCCACAAGTAAAAAATGCAAGTTAACTAAAAATTAAACAAAGTAAGATTTACTTATGCAAATGCATTCATTAATGGTTGGTTACTACAAAATGAATGAAATAAAGAAAAATAAAAGACCAAATATTTAGAATGCACTTTAATGAGGTAAGTTTGTAGTGCGGAGCCGCAAGATCAGAAGGATTTACGTCCAGCCAAAAAAGGAAAAAGGGCAAAACCAATGTTGCAACCTGAGAAATGAAACGGAAAATTCAGGATGGAAACTGACATAGGTCTGATTCCCGAACTGCCATACGAACGGACGTATATTTTAGGATAGAAACGTATTTGCTTATTGAATCACTCGCAAGTTCATACGAACGCACGAGCGGACGTGAAAAATAGGATGATCGTGAGCCAAATCCAAGCTGTTACATGTTTCTTTGAATCAACCCAATAGTCTGCCGAATATGCAAATGCGTCCCAACCCGCCCATCTGAGACGGTGCGCCTCCGATGTTTCGTTGCGCTCAGCAATGATGCCCTCAAATCGCTCCATCTCTGAGACCTTATTGAGCCAGAGTAGAATGCTAGGTGGATCTGATTTCTTCCACTGCACGGGAATGCACGCCCTGGCTGCATTAAGTAATTGACCCATGATGGACCTTTGGTATCTTTTGGCAGGTATCTCCGAGTGGTGGAGAAAGAAGAAGGCCGGACCCCCCGAGATCCCCTCACCCAGCACCCTTTCCATTGTTTCCTTAACCGTAGACCAGAAACCTCGCACCCCCGGGCAAGACCAGAAAATGTGCAGGAGATCGCCCCTCTCCTGTCCACACCGCCAGCAGAAAGGTGACGCCTCCGGGAACCATTTGTGAAGGGAGGCAGGGACTCTGTACCACCCGGTCAAAATTTTATAGTTGCATTCTTTATACTTGGTACATCTTGCCATTTCATGAGCCAGTCTAGCTATTTTTGTCCATTGTTTTGAAGTAAAGAGGGTGCCCAGGGTATCCCCCCACTTTGAGATGAAAGACGGCGCCTCCTTGTTCTCCGGGCTGATCAAAATCTTATAGGCGGAAGAGAGTAGATGTCTTACGGGGCCCTTTTCTTCACATAGCCTCCCAAATGTGGTGAGCCCTCTATCTTCCCGGGACTGCCGCTGAAGCGTTGAGAAAAAAGTGCCTCAGTTGCATGCTCTGCCAGGCACCCCATCTGGGCAAACCCCGTGTAGTGACTCCCATGCCCCCTGACTCTGGAAGTGATGGACCCTGCCCACCCCTCCCTTAAGCCACCTCTCCACTGCCCCCCCTCCCCCCCCGGCAGGAACGCCGGATTTCCTAGGACCGGGTACAGCGGGGAGAAAGCCGGTGAAATGTCACTATGTGACCTGCATCTCTAAAAGATTTAATGGTAACCCCGATCGTTGGGTGTCTCGCAACAGGCCCCAGGTGCTGCTTAAACCACCAGGGCAGGAATTTTAATGGGAGGGGGGTGTTACTCTGTTCGATCTGCACCCATTGCTTATCTTGCGAATGTCTGCACCAGTCTATTATCCTGCATAAGTGCGTGGCTGTGTGGTACAGGCCAGGGTCTGGGAACCCTATCCCTCCATTCTCTTTTGATCTACTCAGAGTTTTTTCCCAACCCTGGGGTTCTTCCCAAGCCATATAAATCTAGCAAATAAGGCACCCACTCTCTGCAGGAAGGCGCCGGGGACATCTACTGGGAGCGCCTGCATCAAATATAACAGACGCGGCAGTAGGTTCATTTTTAAGGCGTTACACCTCCCGAATCATGACAGCCTCTTGTGAGCCCAGATCTTTGTGGCTTTGATGAAGTTCCGCAACAGTGGGGGGAAATTAATCGGAAAGATCGTGTCTAATGTCCTACCAATCTTTATACCAAAATATGTGATGTGATCACTCACCCACTTAAAGGAGAAGGCATTCTGGAGGGCAACTTCCTTGTTCCTTTGCAGGTTAATATTCAAGGCCTCAGATTTCTGCAGATTAATTTTGTAATTCGAGACTTCCTTGTATGCGTCTAGTTCTTGTATTAAGTTTGGGAGAGTGACCTCAGGACATGACACAAAGAAAATCGGACATCCGCCTAAGCCCCCACTTTATAATGGCCCGAGGGCAGGGCCACACCCTGAATGTTGGGGTTCGCCTTTACCCTACAGAGAAATGGCTCCAGGGTCATGATAAAGATGAGCGGCGAGAGGGGCAACCCTGCCTCATCCCGTTCCCAATGCTGAAAGGCTCCGAGAGTAAACCGTTGACACTCACAACTGCCGAGGGGCACTGGTAGAGGCTAGTAATCCAGGATAGCATTCCTGGCCCGAGACCCACATGCCGCAGGACCACTTTCAAGTAATCCCACTGAACCCTGTTGAAAGCCTTTTCAGCATTAGTGGCAAGGAGGATTGCAGGGAGCTCTCTTTTGTGGATCAGGTCTATAAGGTTCAAAACCTTAATCGTGTTGTCCCATGCCTCTCTATACGGCATAAAAACCACCTGATCTAGATGAATAATGTGGTGCAGGTGAGGGGACAAACGGGTGGCCAAAATTTTAGCAAAGAGCTTCAAGTCTGTGTTTAGCAGAGAGATAGGCCTGTAACTAGAGCTCTGTGTTGGGTCTTTGCCATCTTTCGGTATGACCGAGCTCTGGGCCCGAAGACTGTCACACGGGAGGGACTCTCCTGCGGGAATAGAGTTTAGCGCCTTAAGGAGGCGCGGGGACAGGATACCCGCAAAGGTTTTATAGTAGAGCAATGGTAGTCCGTCAGGTGCCAGAGTTTTCCCATTCGCAGAATTCTTAATAGCCCCCGCCAGTTCTTCTGCAGATATAGGAGCCTCCAGCTGTTCAATCAGTTCCCTCGGTAGCCTAGGGAGACCTGACTGGGCAATGTACTTGTCTATTTTCGCTTGCTTGTCACCCCGTGAGTGGCAGGGAATGTTATATAGCACCTCGTAGTACTTTTTGAATACCTCCGCTATTTCCCTGTCCCTGTGAACCATCTTCCTTTTTTGGTCTAATATTTTGGGAATGTACGTTCTTGCCCTTTCCCCCCTCAGAGCCAAAGCCAGAAGTCCCCCGCACTTATCACCCGACTCATAAAAGACCCTCCGGCTCTTAATGAGTTGGATTTTGATCCTGTCGCAGTAGATCTTCCGGAGTCTGTCCCTAAGGGGGGCAAGTGCAACTATTTGAGCTCCTGCCAGTGTTTGCTTGTGCACCACTTCCAACAGATTAGCAATCTGCTTACCTCTCTCTCTCTTAACCCTAGCCCCCCTCTGGATCAGTGCCCCCCCGAATAACACATTTATGGGCTTCCCACAGGACCGGAGCACCTATGCCCAGGGAAGCATTCTTCTGAAAGTAATTTTGCAGGACCTGTTTCATCTCTTCTCTAATCTGGGGATCCTGAATTAGAGATTTGTTTAGTGTCCACGACCACGCACGTGGTACCCGGTCCTGCGGGGCTAATTGAATGCTAACTGGGGCATGGTTAGAGACAGTGATGCTTCCTATTGAGGCCGAGGAGACCCGGGGGAGAGAGTGGTGCTGAACCAGAAACCAATCAATCCTGGAGTACATTTTGTGTGGGGGGGGGAATAAAATGTATAGTCCCTGGATTCGGGATTAAGAATCCGCCAGGGGTCCACCAACTGGTGGGCATGTAATAGTTTTCTAACCCTTTTCAATTAAGCGTAAGACATGTAGGAATGTCCCTTTGAGGTGTCTATTAAGGGCTCCAGGAAGAAGTTGAAGTCATCTCCAATGATCAATCTGCCCTCCATAAATTCCGTAAGCCCTTCCAGGATTCCCTCCAAAAATGTGATCTGCCCCGTGTTTGGGAGGTAGAGGTTCACCAAGGTAAAGATCTCCGATCGGATCCTCCCCTTAACGAACAGCCACCTCCCCTCTCCACCACTCAGAGAACCCACCTCCTCCCAGGGCACAGACCGAGAGATGAGTATGCTCACCCCCCTTGATCGTGAGTCTGGTGAGAGGCTGTGATAGGACACCGGAAATACCTTATTGCGGAAGGTTGGCGGATTGGATGACTTGAAGTGCGTCTCCTGCAAAAAAGGCCGCGCCTGCTTTTGACGCTCTGAGGTTGTTCAATATCATGGACCTCTTCTCGGGGGTGTTCAGCCCTTTTACATTAAAAGAAATCAGATTAGTCTCACCCATAGCAGCACTCGGTAAGGGGTTCAGGTATAGCACAGAGAGTAAAGGGGCGAGTCAAACATGTTGAACACAGGGGGGCAAGCACAATCACACACCTGTCTTCAGTAGTAACTAAGCCTCACTACTCCAGAGAGAGTATACAAAACCTCTGGTAGGGCCCTCGGCCAGGCCCACCGCACTGTCAGTCGGGTTCCACCGAACGCCCCACCAGAGGAAAACTAAGTGCGATTTACGCTAAGTCTCAGTTCCACCCAGGAGGGTGAAGAGTGACACCGGCCTAACTGGGGGAACTATGTCCAGCACCGGATTCAGAGGCGGAACCACCTCAGTCCCCAGGGCAACATTTATCATTTGAGGAACAGCAAGTAAACCGTTATCTAAACTTCAACTGCAGGAAAGAAGAAACAGCAAACAATACAGATGAACATGGTTTAACAGCATAACAGCAGGAGGGACCTGATCTCTTTCTCAGGGCCGAGCGTCTCCGGTCGCGCCCTCCCCGGGCACCAGCGGCACCGCAGTAAGGCGCCCCTGTTCCCCCCCCCCTCAGGCTCTGGCTTGGATACCCACTTGGCCCGCCGCCCCCCGCTGGCACCCAGCGGGAGCCCACCCCGAGACCCCCAGACACTCCCGCTCCACCTCCAACAACTGAAACAGTCTTACTTCTCTAGAGACCGGTACTACCAACGTTTCAGATCTCTCTGTCCATTGGACTGGGGCGCCTCTCCCATCGTCGCTCCTCGCGCCTCCCGCTTCTCATCTCCGACCTTCTCATATGAGGACGTCTCTGGGGTAGGCTGCCTCGACCCTGCGGAGGCAGCTCCGTTGACGACGAGAACCAGTTGGGGACTGGGATGGGTTCACAGTCCAGGAAAGCAAAGAGACTCTCGAGATCCTGAGCATGTAGGTACCTCTCTCCTTAACCACGATTAGGTGGAACGGATAGCCCCAGCGGTATGTTGCTCCTTTGCTTCTGATCAGCTCCAGGACAGGTTTCAGTGTATTCCTCATCTGCAGTGTGTGCCTAGAGAGGTCTGGTAAGATAATGATCCTTGCCCCATCAAAGTCCAGTGGTCCGTGTTGCCAAGCTTTGCGCGCTATTTCCTCCTTGATGTTGTAGAAATGAATCCTGCATACTATATCTCTGGATACGCTGGATCTGGGTTGCGTGGGCCCAAAGCCCTGTGCGCTCTGTCGATTTCAATTGGGGTGTCCACGTTTCTTCCCAGGAGCGTGTTAAAGATTGTGGTTATGATACGTCTCATGTCTGCCGGGATGCCTCTCAGCCGTAGATTGTTCGTCTGTGCCTGTTTTCAAGGTCATCATGTTGCAGCTGGAGTTGCAGGATTTGCAGGTTCTGTTTGTCAAGGCTGCTACCCGCCACCTCGCTGGACGTCTGGTTGGTTGTGATCCTGGAGTCAAGCGTTAGGATTTGTTCCCGTACTTCTGCGATCTCTTTCTTATAAGCTGATTCATAGCAGGCGATCAGCGCCTAAAAATCTGCTCTGGACGGGATGGCTTTCAGGAACGATAGGGTTTCTTTATGAATACTTTCGGCTCCTGGACCCTGCCCGGGTTCAGATCTTTCCCGCCGGACCGGGAGTGGAGTAATCTTCCGGCGGCGGCAGGGTAATTGAGTTAGGTTGAAGGAGAGACTGCCGGGGAGGTGAGGCTAAGGCTCTGTAATTGCAGACCCTCTTGCCCCCTTTCTGCCTGGCCCCCCTGCTGGGATGATCTGGTGCCATTTTGTGACACTGATACTGGGGGCTATTGCTGTCAGGCCCCATCTGCGGCTGATTGCCCATTTTGCTAGCTGCCTCATATAATATGGCTGCGGGCTATATCACAGCCCCCGTTTCATTCCCCTTTGCTCGTTGTCTAGGGGGAAGTACCTGCGGGGCTCCGCGGGGGGCGCCATCTTGCCGCACTCCGCCGCCGCCTCCTCCGCACGCGGTCGCATCTCCTCTTCGGCCTCCTCCACCACATGGGTCACCGGCGGGCCCGCTTCGCTTCTCCGCCGCTCTTGCCGCCACCCCGGGGGATCTCCACCGCTGTCAGATGTTCCTGGTGACGCCGCCCGATCAGCTGCCGCCATTCCTGCCTGCTCGCCGGCCGGCGATCTTCTATCCTCCTCTCCAGGTATTCTCTGCTTTCTTCCTCTGCTCCTTCTTTCCTGTCATCTTGCTTGCGTTTTTCACTCTCTATTGCCTGATATTCTTCTCTATATGCCCGTGGGGGACCGGAGCTCAGGAATTCACGTCCTCTTCATCAGAGATTCTTGGTCTTCAGCCCACCAAGTAAGGGGAAAAGTCAGCTTTGGTGTGGAAGATCAAAGGAGTTTAAGTTAATAGAGGCCAATTGCACCTTGCTATGTTGTGTAACTACGGTGGAATTGCATATGTGAAGGGGTCTTGAGAGCAATGACACACAATTGGTTATATTTCCACGCTACTGGGCTGGCTTCTAGCTGGATATTATCCGCTAATAAACAAGGAGGATCTAACAGAGCCCAGTGGCAGTTATTAGGGCTAGACAAACTCACTGTTCACTTGTGGTAATGAAGGAATCCCACAGCTGGTAAAGGTCCTGACGACTGGTATTAACGAAAGTGACATCAGCAGATGTTTCAATTTCCAGTGCAATGTCTGCTTACCTTTTTCCTGAAGGGGTGAATTGACCTACCAGTGAAGGTCCTTTGAGCCATGGGGCTTAATTTCTTCTGATGGAAAGTACACTTTCCTCTCCCAGTAAGCTCCTAAATGAGCTTACTGGGGACTCAATTAATAAATACCAAGTAAAGGGGGTGGGAGTAGCTCCATCACTATTATTTATACAAAATTATTATTCAGGGCCTGGTAACCAATTTACCACCCAGTTTAACCCTCTCATCATCTAAGTATTAAGCACCAAACACGTCTAGCTATGTGGAAAGACAGAGATTTGGTTGCATATATCTGCAGATACATGTGGAAGCCATACCGCCCCGACAAGGCACTCTGTGTTTAGTGTGGTCCCTACTCTTATTTTTAAGTCCCTAAAGTTGGGACGGTAATAATAATAATAATTTTGTATAAATAATAGTGATGGAGCTACTCCCACCCCCTTTAGGTTCTTTGGTCTGCTATAGTTTACTAAATTTTGGCTGATTCAGTGTTCTGCCTGGTACCATGCATTTCTCTTCTGCTTTGTATACACCTCTGTCTTTGTATATACATTTGTTAAATATAAGCTCTGCTTGTGCCACCAGCTTTCTGTGCTGTGCCTCCTAAGCAAACTGCTGCTTCTAGAGAAACTACAGAGGTTTCTACAAATTAATCAGCCTGACTCAACCAGTGCTTCGGTCCATGGGCCTTAGCAGTGACAGGAGCTCCTCAAAGAACAAAACACACAGCTCTCGAGAAATGAAAGATTGAGAGATGAAAATCAAGAAACACCTGTGAGGCAAGAATTTCACGTCCTTCTTTGAAGTTTGGATTTTTTTCAGCCTAGCATTTATGTAACTAATCTATCTGAAATACATCATTTAGAAATATCTGTGTTTTTAGAATGTCCCTAAAAAATGTTACTGCAGCATAAGAATGTAAATTTTTCTTGAACACACCCTGGCTTACAGCACAGAAAGAAAGTACCAAAGAGAAACATACCTAAAATGGAACATTTTTTAAATAAGTATAGTTTATTTAAAGTAACCGTGTATCACTAAAACACTGATGTCTTCATTACGTAAAATAAATGGCTTTAATTTAAATTAATGTTCCCTGTGATAAATAAATGTCTGTAAGCTGCTAACCTTTATTCAGAGGTGTCTAGCATTCCCTATTGTACCCCGCTGGTTCACTAACTATGGAGTTGCTGTTCTGCCAAACTCTGCTTGTTTTTAATGACTAAGGGAAGCCCCATAATCAGGAAGGTGAGGTACTAAAGCTCCTGAGTACTGCCAATATCACTAAAGCTGGCAGACAGACTAGACACAACCAGGGTTATCAGGCAGCACTGGAAAAAGGGTATCAGAAAACTAATGAGGATTGCCCCACTATGTGAGGTTACATCCAAGATGGCCCGACCCACCAGTTAGTTAGCTGAACTCTATTGCAAAGGTGTTTGGTGATTAAAGTGTGATAAATAAATTGGGCAGGTTGGTCAGGGCCCTACTCAAATGGAATCGTTGAGCGGGGGAGTTTTTGAACCTTCTCCTTAGCTCAAAAGGGTTTGTAACGGGGCTCAGTGGGGACCAACCTTCACATAGAATATACAATGTGTATATAAAAGTTCATTGCTTTATTTCTGTTTATACAATTTAAAATACATATCAATGAGATGTCACAAACAAATTAAAATATTGCAATTTCTCCATCAGTTAGTTGGAAGAAACAAAACAGTAGTTTCCATCCTGCATGGTAGACTAGTTTCGTCGCATAGGCTTCCTCAGTACCTGCTGGGTTTAACAAGGTTTACTATATACAATATGGCAACAAATTATAGTGTCATTTTTCAATTGTGATTAACATACATTTGAAGAAATCATTTGAATTATTACAAATGTTACCTGTGTTTGAAGGACAGTTGCTCCCTGTGTAGCTATACCGAAATCATTTATAAAAATTGGCAGAGTTGTAGTTATTAGGTGCACCAGGATAATGAATGCTCGTTTTTCAGTTAGGAAGGTTTTTACTGGGAGAGAATTTTTTTTTTCTCATATTATTACAGAAACAGTGTTACACTGCTGGTAAAATGTGTGGGACTCAGCCCTAAAGGAGTGCTCCCATAAGTGCCTGATGGTCAGGGATGGTACTGGTGACTAGGGGATATTAGTATAAATATGGTGCCTGTGCATGTCTGTGAAAATAAAGCCAAGAGTTGCACATTTTTGTTTAATTATAATACCGCAGTATGTCATAAAAGTGTAAATACCAGCTGTTAGATTCTTTATTGATAGAAATGAGATCAAAAGTGGGCAATTGGCAGTAATGTATATGGTATTATATATACGGCGAAACTAGTCTACCCAGCAGGATGGAAACTACTGTTTTGTTACTTCCAACTAACTGATAGAGAAATTGCAATACTTTAATTTGTTTGTGACATCTCATTGATATGTGTTTTAATTTTATAAACAGAAATAAAGCAATGAACTTTTATATACACATTGTATATTCTATGTGAAGGCGAGGTTGGTCACCACTGAGCCCCTAACAAACCCTTTTGAGCTAGGGAGAAGGTCCAAAAACTCCAAGCTCAACGATTCCAGTATCAGAAAACCTCTTGCAGTTGCCTAGAATATTTGTGTGTCTAGAATTTGTGTTTTTATATTCTGACATGCTATAGAGCCGATATAGCGATCTGAGAATGTCTAGGGTGTAAAAGAATGTATAGCCATATTGTACAACTACATAGTTACATAAGAATTATACATTACAATTATATAAGTGCTGTTGCCCTCATTCTTTTGCTTAGAAAGTACATAGCAATACCTCATAACAAATAAGATGCAAAAATGATTACAAATCAAGATTAAAAATCCGGGAACCATAAATGTGTGATGATACCAAGCAAGTAGGGGATTTAACATGAGGAGAGCTGATGGCTCCACTGATGGCAGAAAGGGGGAAGTCTTCTGCATGGTGCCTGTAATCTGGGGGGGGAAGGGTTTTGCCACACTGTCTGTAATGGGGAGATCCTGCACACTGCTTGGAGGGGGTGGGATTCTGCTCTGTAATAGGGGATTCTGCATGCTTCTTGTAATGGGGTCATTCTGCACACTGCCTGTAATGGGGGGTGATTGGGTGATTGGGTGGATATTCTGCACACTGTCTGTTATGGGGTGGCGGTATTTTAGCACAGAATTTAGTTCAGAATATTTTTTTCCTCATATTCCTCCTCTAAACCCTAGGTGCGTTTTTTGGTCCAGTTCGTCCGAAAGTGCCAGGGTTCCACCCCTCGATCAAGCACTGTAAGGCCCACAAACCTTACTTGACAACTCGCACCCTTTTGTGCAGAGTTAGTGGTAATCTTTCCATATCCTAACTAACCAGTTGTCGGACAATAATAATGAATACGCATGAAATCAGATTTGCTGCAGAAATGGTGCCCATCCATGGATTTCAATGACTTGTCAGATTATTTCTTCCTCATACAACAATTCGTTTAGCTGCTGCAGTACCTTCTTTGATCCTCATACCATGATGGAGCAGAATATTTGTTCAAAGCTAAATAAAAACATATCTTAAAACTAAATTTGTCAAGGCATTATGTAGGAGCAAGAAAACAGATAAATGAACAACATTAGGTTCCTCACCACACCCGTGCCCTGTCCGCCTCAGCGTGGGGGAGACCACACGATATACACAGCCGGTCCTGTCCCGATGGGACCCCGGTAACACAATCCTGAGATGCCTCCATATGGTGATTGTTTGATTATAGTATGTCGATAGGGATTTATGCCGTAAGCAACCCTGGATGCCCCAACTACCCGCTGATCAATGTGGGAGATTTTGGGAAGGCCCGCTCCTTATACTAGTGAGTATAGCAATGTATACGTATAAGGTACTTATATGAGTGGTATATATTGTGGAGATTAGCTCTGGTAGGCGACCGGGTGTCAGCAGTATAGAGGCAGAGGCAAACAGTTCAAAGTAAAGTCTGTGTTTATTTCACACATAAATCCACAAAAGCATATGTCCAAACAGGCTACATCACCTTTTCAGGAAACAGCAGCATAAATGATTCAATCAGGCAAACAGCTTTTAGTCCTTGAGCAAACGTCCTGTTTACAGTCCAACTAGGCCTCAGGTCCGCATGAAACAGCCTCCACAGGAGATTTCAGCCAGGCTCACAGAGTCTCACTCCCATGTGAGCTCTAGACAAAGGACCCAGCACAGCTGATTCCCCAGGCTATTTAAACAGCCCGCAAAACCCGGACCTGGGTAGTGGGATGGAGTCCCACCCTGCTCTACTCCATCCCAGTAAAGCCGTCCCAGGTTAGCCTTTCGGCTATTCTAAATCATCAGCAGCAAACTGCCACCAGCAGCTGATGCTGGAAAAACAAGCTATACGGCTTTACTGCACCAATGCCAGGTACATTGGTGCTACATACCTGCCGTCAATAACGGCCCCTTGCACCTTACCACATACCCCCCCCCTTTGTTCAACCCTGAGGGGGTGGACACATGCCAAACAATGTGTTCTGGACAGGGCATCCGCGTTACCCAACAATCGTCCCGCTCTGTGCTCTACTGTAAACTTGAAGTTTTGTAATGACAAGAACCATCGGGTGACCCTGGCATTCCTGTCCTTAGCCTGGCACATCCACTTGAGGGGAGAGTGGTCCGTAATCAGACGGAACCTTCTCCCCAGCAAGTAGTAGCGAAGAGACTCCAGGGCCCATTTAATGGCCAAACACTCCCTCTCCACTATACTATACCGGGTCTCCGCGGGTGTCAATTTGCGACTCATGTAGACAACGGGGTGCTCCTCCCCGTTGACTTCCTGAGACAGT
The DNA here is from genome assembly GCA_027917425.1 of Gastrophryne carolinensis. Lineage (NCBI taxonomy): Eukaryota > Metazoa > Chordata > Amphibia > Anura > Microhylidae > Gastrophryne > Gastrophryne carolinensis. Next base: position 289,530,380 of record CM051234.1, read on the forward strand.
ACAGCACCGAGACCTACCTCGGAGGCATCGGTCTGCACTATGAACTCCCTCTTAAAGTCGGGTGTCACCAACACCGGAGACCCACACAGGGCAGACTTCAAAGCGGAGAACGCTTTTTCGGCCTGTTCATTCCACTTCACCATGACAGACTTGCGTCCCTTTAACAGGTCTGTCAATGGTGCCGCTAGGGTGGCAAAATTGGGAATGAACCGCATATAATATCCCACCAACCCCAGAAATGACTTTACCTGGCGGGTGGTGTTAGGCCGGGGCCAGTTACGGATGGCTTCTAGTTTGTTCACCTGGGGCTTGACCACTCCTCGTCCAATCACATAGCCCAGGTATTTTGTTTCTTCTAGGCCTAAAGCACATTTTTTCGGGTTTGCCGTCAACCCAGCCTTCCTGAGGGAATCCACTACGGCCTGGACTTTGGGTAGGTGACTTTCCCAATCTGTGCTATGGATAATTATATCGTCCAGATATGCCGAAGCATACCGACGGTGTGGCCTGAGGACAATATCCATTAACCTTTGGAACGTAGCGGGAGCGCCGTGTAACCCAAAGGGTAACACCTTGTATTGGAACAGTCCCTCTGGTGTAATAAAGGCTGTTTTCTCCTTGGCAGCCTCAGTCAAGGGCACCTGCCAGTACCCTTTTGTGAGGTCCAAAACCGAAAAGTACCTGGCTTGGCCTAGCTTCTCAATGAGTTCATCTACCCGGGGCATAGGGTAGGCATCAAACTTGGAAACTTCATTAAGTTTGCGGAAATCGTTACAGAACCGCAACGTACCATCGGGCTTGGGAATCAAGACTATGGGGCTGGCCCACTCACTCTTTGATTCTTCAATCACGTCTAACCGGAGCATTTGCTGCACTTCCTCCGCGATAGCTTGTCGCCGGGACTCGGGTACCCGGTAAGGCCTCAACCGGACCTTGACCTGAGGTTCCGTGACAACATCATGTTGGATGACCGAAGTGCGCCCAGGGAGTTCTGAAAACACGTCCGTGTTTCTGCTAATAAACTCCCTGGCTTCCTGAGTCTGTTTAGAGGAGAGGTTGTCGCCAGTTTTCACCTCGACTACTACTTCTCTACTAATAGACCGAGGAATGGGAAGCTCCACCCCCACCATACCTGGTCGGGGACTGTCACCCCCAGGGGTCTCCCTGTCTTTCCATAGTTTCAGCAGGTTTACATGGTACACCTGCTCGGGCTTCCTCCGCCCAGGCTGATGTACCTTGTAAGTCACTTCCCCAACTTTTTCAATGACCTCATAGGGACCCTGCCACCTAGCTAGAAATTTACTGTCCACCGTGGGTACCAGAACCACAACTCTGTCACCGGGGTTAAAGTTCCGTACCCTGGCTTGCCGATTATAAACCCTGCTTTGGGCCCGCTGCGCTGCCTCCATGTGTTCTCTGACAAGGGGCAAGACGGTCGCTATCCGTTCCTGTAGCTGAGTCACGTACTCTACCACACTTTTGTGGGGTGTGGGTTGCTGTTCCCAGGCCTCCTTGGCTATATCCAACAGGCCCCGTGGATGTCGACCGTATAAGAGTTCGAAGGGCGAGAACCCCGTAGAGGCCTGGGGCACCTCTCGCACTGCGAACATCAGATAGGGCAGCAGCAAGTCCCAATTCTTCCCATCCTTGGCGACCACCCTTTTTAACATGGTCTTTAAAGTTTGATTAAACCGTTCTACTAGGCCGTCTGTTTGCGGGTGGTAAACGGATGTCCGCAACTGTTTCACCTGCAGCAGTTTACAGAGCTCTTTCATTACTTTCGACATAAACGGGGTACCTTGATCGGTCAGGACCTCTTTAGGCAGACCTACTCTGGAAAACATTTCCATAAGCTCCTTAGCAATGAGCTTGGCAGAGGTGTGACGCAGGGGCACTGCCTCAGGGTACCGCGTGGCATAGTCCAAGATCACCAGAATATGTTGGTGCCCTCTAGCGGATTTTGGCACTGGACCCACTAGATCCATGGCAATCCGCTCAAAGGGTACCTCAATAACTGGGAGAGGAACTAAGGGACCACGGTAATGAGGCTGAGGGCTGGTCATCTGACATGTTGGACAGGACTCACAATATCTCTCCACCTCCTTGTACACACTGGGCCAGTAGAATCGTTGTAAAACGCGGTCCAGTGTTTTCTGCTGGCCTAGGTGTCCACCCAGAACATGTTGGTGGGCCAAATCCAACACCAATTTGCGATATGAATTGGGTACCACCAATTGTTCCACCACCTCTTCACGTACCTTGTTTACTCGGTACAACATTTCCTGGTGAACCACAAAGCGAGGAAACTGTAACTCCGCCCCTGGCTGTTGTGGTTCACCTTCCACCTCAAGAACATTCTCCCAGGCCCGAGACAGGGTCGGGTCCTGGTGTTGAGCGGTACCAAAGTTAGTTGTGGAGACATGGAGATCTGCCAACTCTGGACCTGTTGTCAACTCTTCCACATCTCCAACCATAACATTTAGTGGGGTTGACTCCCCCTCTTCCATTTTAGGGACGGGCACCTCTTCCACGGTGCCTCCTGATTCCGGTTCCCAGGGCACCGGGGTCTCCCCTGAGTAGGGCCAGTCTATTGGGGACACACCCGCCTCGCGGGTTTCCGGAACTGCCAGCTTGGCCCACAGTGACCTGAACCCTGGAAAGTCTCTCCCAATAATCAGTTCATATGGGAGTTTAGCGGCGACAGCGACTTCATGTTTCCAGCTGCCGGAGACGGTGGTGAGAGACACTTGTGCTGTGGCATAGTCTCTCAAGTCCCCATGAATGCACAAAACCCCGGTTTTCCGCCCAGTGTACTCATCGGGCAGTACTAAGGCGGGTCTTGCCAGGGTAACCATACTCCCCGAGTCCAAAAGGGCCACAGCCAGGGTGTCTCCCACTTTCACCTGACAGAGGTGACTTTGCTCCACAAGCTCAGGGATACCGGCAGCACACAGCCTCCTGGCATACATGGAAGGGCGGTAACCAAAGTTTACATCCATGGGCTCCCCCTGGTGGGGACAATTGGCTCTGATATGTCCCGGCTCCTTACATCCCCAACACAACACTTGGGCAGGGACTTTGGGGGGTAGGTCCTGAGAGGGTTTAGGGGACACCACTCGCCTGAGCTGGGGCGGGGACCTCCGGGGTTTCCCCGAATCCCTCCTCATGGAGCCGCTTTGCAAGTTCCTGGTGGCCTCATATCGCTCCACTAGGTCCACCATCCCTAGTGCGTTGTCAGGGGATACCTGGCCAACCCAGTGCTGAAGAGGGTGCGGTAAAGCCCTCCAAAACATGTCCGCCAGCAAGCGGTCCAAAATGGCAGTGGGGCTTAACAACTCCGGCTGCAGCCATTTTTGCAGCAGGTGCAGCAGTTTATAATACTGGGGTCGGGCGGGCTCTGCCGACTGGTAGCTCCACTGATGCACCCGCTGAGCCCGAACCCACACATTCACCCCCAGTCTCGCCAGTATCTCACCCTTCAGAGTCGGGTAGTCAGCGGCTTGGTCCTCTGGGAGATCAAACAACACCTGCTGGGGTCCAGACGCCAGAAATGGAGCGATGACATCAGCCCACTGGTCATGCGGCAACTTCTCCCTTGCAGCCACCTTTTCAAACACCGCCAGGTAAGTCTCCACGTCATCTGAAGGGGTCATTTTTGTGAGCGCCGAGCGGACAGCTTTCCGGGCATCAGGAATACTTTTGGGCGCACCTGCAGCTTGCTGCGCCATCATATGTTGCAAAAACAGCTGGTTGGTCTCATGCTGCTGCCTGTTGGCCTCCACGAGCGCTTTCACGACCGCCTCCATTTTGTCTGCAGTCCCAGGTAGGAGCCTGGCAGGTTTAATATAGGACATGCACAACAAAAAACTTTTTCGTCGGTTGCTCCTAGCAACGGCCTCACTGCTATGCCCGCATCCTCCACCAAATGTGGAGATTAGCTCTGGTAGGCGACCGGGTGTCAGCAGTATAGAGGCAGAGGCAAACAGTTCAAAGTAAAGTCTGTGTTTATTTCACACATAAATCCACAAAAGCATATGTCCAAACAGGCTACATCACCTTTTCAGGAAACAGCAGCATAAATGATTCAATCAGGCAAACAGCTTTTAGTCCTTGAGCAAACGTCCTGTTTACAGTCCAACTAGGCCTCAGGTCCGCATGAAACAGCCTCCACAGGAGATTTCAGCCAGGCTCACAGAGTCTCACTCCCATGTGAGCTCTAGACAAAGGACCCAGCACAGCTGATTCCCCAGGCTATTTAAACAGCCCGCAAAACCCGGACCTGGGTAGTGGGATGGAGTCCCACCCTGCTCTACTCCATCCCAGTAAAGCCGTCCCAGGTTAGCCTTTCGGCTATTCTAAATCATCAGCAGCAAACTGCCACCAGCAGCTGATGCTGGAAAAACAAGCTATACGGCTTTACTGCACCAATGCCAGGTACATTGGTGCTACATACCTGCCGTCAATAACGGCCCCTTGCACCTTACCACAATATGTGTATGAGGCCGGGAGAGGCCGCCGGGAACTCAGCGTCTGAAAGACACAATGGGAAAAGAGATGTCAGGAACATGCGCAGATGGGCAGACAAAAAATGAAAGGGACTCGCCCACAAGGGCACTTACAGCTCGGGTGGATGAGGAGGAGACCGTCACGACGCGTGCGCGGGAAGCTAACCAAAATGGCGCCCAGCGAAGCCCGAAGAGCGGGCAAAATACTCCGCCGTGACGCGGAGCGCGCCAGACAAGGGCCCCGCCCATTTTGAAGAGCGCGAAGCTCTGAAGGAAAATTTAGGCAATGGAGTAATAGACGGCCTAACGTACCATAGAGTGGATGCCGACAGTAAGCTCGGAGACCGCGGCAACTCTATTAATTGGCAATCATTTGAAAAATACACACGGGCAGTCGAAAGAAACGATCAGCGCGGCCCTGACATCTCTGATTTTAGTGAAGGCAGAATATAAGCCACGAGCGTGACATACGGGTACACTAAGACCGCCACACGCGTACCCTCCCCCCCCTTCTTTTCCCCCGAAGACGGAGAAAAGAGGGAGAATGGAGACCCTAATAGGGCTCAGAACTACACGGGGTACGGGACAACAATGCGGGAGGGGCATCCCTTAGAGGCTCACCATCAGCCTAAACCGCCTACCCTATGGTTGGGGAATTGCGGTGGAGTCTAGCTCCATAAGCACACTAGGTGCTGCCTACCTTCACCCGACCCGCGCAGCCCAGGCTGGGAGGCATATATTTCACAATGAGGACGGGTGGAAATAGTCCCGCAGGGCCTCGGGCTGTCAAGCCCCGCTCGCCTGCAAGAGTGTGATACTTCATGTCTTCGCAGTTCCAGCACTGCAGAGAAATCTGGGGATTGTGGGAGGTCCTCCGGTATATGTAGGGCCGGGAGGAGCTTGTTTTCTTAGTGATCTGCAGTGCACGGCGCTGAAGGCGGAGGTATACCCATACGTTATGAATATGTTCTGGAGCAAGACGTGCTGTATGCTTAGAATATTAGCATTTACAGGTCAAACAGCAGAGATCACAGACCCCCTGTGATGCCGCTTTTCTGCCGATAGTCGCACCTTAGTCTGGGAAGCTGCCGCTTAGTCTGTGGCTCACTGGACCCCTTGCTGTGAATTTGTCATAGCAAGGATAAGAACCGCAGACTAGCGGCACCAACAGAAATTGCTCCATAACTGCGCGTCCATGTGTCGCAGCGCCAAACCAGTTACAGAATCAGAACCGGCTCACGAAACCGCACATGGGAATAGGAAATAAAGGAATGCCCCGTAAACGGAGATCTGGTCGGGTCAGCGTAGGAACCCGATTTCTGGACTCGTTGCGTGCACGGCGTCCAGCCGCTTCCAAGGCCATATGAACCCTGCTCTAAGTTATAACCTCTAAAGGGTTTTAGGGCAAAAACACGCCAGAACCATAGTAGTTGACGGCCCATTCCACAGAGGGGAGGGGGGCAGAGAGCCCTTGCAGCATAAATAGGGTGGTCTGGAACCAGGTAATGGTCACTCATCTGGAGGGGATGTGCGGTCAGCATACTGGGGGTGGCCATCATCATCGATAAGCTCTTGACACACCCCTTGTGAGAGCTCCCCATCATCACTACTACTCTGCAACTGCATACTAAGGTAACTGCTTATTGTTTCTCTGTGTAATGCACTCAATCCTGTAACCATCTCAGAATAGCATAATTGTATCATCTGTATCATATTATATTACATCATAGTTAAATGCTTGTTATCAGTGCCTAGTGTGCTTATAGCATTAAAACTTATATTTAACGATCTGTTCTCTTAAACCAAGAATCTGTGTGTCCGTGGCTTCAGGCCTTGTATCCCTGGTAGGAGGGGTCGGACAAAGGGTTTTTGGGAACGCTGTCTGTGTGCACGGAGGTCCCTGGTTTGTAGTGGGACCACGTGACCCGCGGTTCCCTGACAAATTGGTGGCAGCTGTGGGATAAGACAAATAGTGTGAGTGTGGGCCCCATACTCATATACACTAAAGATTACCAGCAGTGGCTTTTCTGTTGCTGGGATGTTAAGATCGGCTCAACACTAGGCATATTCTGAGAGTGGTTACAGTAAATTGTGTGATTACAACTGTGTGCAATATCTCAGTGACCAGCAGCTGCAGGCATGGCAAGTGGCTCCAGGGCCAGAAGCAGGGATGTGGCTGCCGATGTTACAATGGGTGTGGAGGGGCCCAGCCGGGGCTCTCCCAGATGCCAGTCACCAGCCCTCGGTATCCCGGAGGACCAAGCCCCGCCTGCCGGTCCTCCCAGCCAAGCAGGCTCAGACGCTCTCCTGCACGCTGCTCTGGCAAGTCTACGGGCTGGAGACCAGGCCACCTATGAGGTCCTCATGGAAGAAGCGCCGGGAGCAAGCTGAACGAACGCGAGGAACGCCGTGAACGCGAGCAAGCTGAACGTGAACACCAGCTCCAAGTACTGCAGCTAAAGCTCCAGCACCCTCAACCTATCACAGCTGGTAGTGGTCCCCCTATGAACCAGGCACCAAAGTTGCGTGTAGAGGATTTCCCCCGTCTTGGACAAAGGCACAGATCTGGACACCTTTCTGCTGGCTTTTGAAACTGTTTGCCATCAATACCATGTCCCGGAGGATCAGTGGGTCAGGAACTTAACCCCTCGACTTAGGGGTAAAGCCCTGGAAATCTTTGGGTACCTACCTAGCGAGACCGGCCTGTGCTACGAGGGGGTCAAGCAAGCTCTGATCCGTCAATTTAACCTTACCCCGGAATTTTATTGCAAGAAACTGCGGGGTTTGCGTCGTGGCCCCACAAACAGCTGGGCTGACCACATGAGGGCGCTACAGAGAACAGTCTAGCAGTGGACCACCGGCTTAGAAATCACCACCATCCAGCAACTGAAGGAGCTGATCGCCATAGAACAGTTCCTCTGGAATTGCCCTGAGGATCTGCAGCAGTTTCTGCGTGACAGGAAGCCGGAGGGGGCCTCAGCAACTGCAGCATTTGCGGATGAATACAGTCACAACAGAGCCCAGGAGCCCTGGAAACCTGCCAGCTGGAAAGTGGGTAAGCCGCCGCTGGCGTCTGTTGTACATGCCCCTCAGCCCAAGACCCCTGCCCCTACCCCCTTCTCCAGGCAAGGGGGGCCCCAATTGTGTCACCACTGCAACCAACCAGGACACTTCAAGGCTACATGTCCTCAGCACCAGCAGGGCCCGTTCCAGAACTCCTCCACGGTGCTGTATGTGGGTAGGGGTGCTGGGAGGTCCCGGGACAATTTGCAATTCGTCACTGTGGGCCAAGCTGTGGCCGTGGGACTTAGGGACACAGGCGCAGAGACAACTCTTGTGCGCCCTGAGATGGTGTCCCCACCGGACTTCCTCCCTGGAAAGATTGTCTCAATCTCCGTAATTGAGGGAGGTGCATCGGCACTCCCCATGGCAAAGGTTTATTTGGACTGGGGTGCCAGGCGGGGTGTGCGGGAGGTGGGGGTATCGCCGAATATCCCTGCCGGTGTTTTGCTGGGGACAGACTTGGGGTGGCTAGTGTCTCAGTATGTGGCCACTGAACCCCCGAGGTCTGGTCCCCCAGAATGTAATAACATGTATATTCCAAGGTGTGCAAATAATATGAGTAATGTGAGTAACCTACCTGCTACAGGGAGTGTGGGGGTAGGGAATATAAAGTGTGCTTCTTCCTCCCGGAGGGAGGAGGGTTACCCAGCAGCTGGGGAGGGAACTGCGACTGAGGTGAGGGCTGTTCCAGGAGACGAGGGACCCCTAGGTAAGTCCACATCGCAGGGTTTCTCCGCCACTGGGGTATCAGAGGGCCAGGCTGGTCTGTCTGGACTGGCGGCTTGGATGGGAATGGAAGGGGGGCAGGCATTACCTGAGGCCACAGCGGCTCTGGCCACTATCGTGAATAGTGAGAGCGCTGGTGGCTCAGGGGCCCCGCGGGGGTCAAATTGCTCCCTTCCTCCAAGCCAAGAGGCTGCCAGAGCCGACGGAGGTCCGGAAGGAGGTCCTGGGAAACGGACAGGGGATGGGATGGTCTCTTCTAATCCAACCATCCCACGTCCGGGGTTCCTGGCACCTCAACCCGAGAGGACCAGTCCAGGCCAAAAAGCAGGGGTGGTGGAACCTGCAGGTGGGGTGGGGGGTGTCCATGGAGAGATGGGACCCCTAGATAAGGCCCCACTGCAGGGGTTCATCACACCCGGGGTGTTAAGGGACCAGGGTGTTCTGCCTGGACCGGCAACTTGGGTGGAAGTGGTGGAGGAGCAGGTCCCAGAGTCCCCTCAGGGGACCGACCGCTCCTTCCCTTCCTCCCAGGAGGCTGCTGAGACAGGCGGAAACCCAGAGGTGGGTCCCGTGAAACTGACTGAGGACATGGTGGTCCCGACCATGTCCAGGCAGAGATGTGGGGTAGCATCAGACACTGATGACCCCCAGAGAGTCTTCCCCAAACAGGAGATGCAGCTCCACTTGGGCCCAGACCCCAGCCGTGTGGTCTGGAGACAAGTGTGGCTGTACCCAATGATGGTCAAGCCAGGGTCACCAGGAGAATGGCCTGAGGACCAGCAGTTGGTGGTTCCCTATCTGTCCAGGGCTAAGGAGTGCTATGCCTTAGAGAGCCGGATGATTGGGCACATAGGGATCACCAAGAAGCCAGTGGGGCCTGACCTGGCTGCCCACTGCCATTTGTACCATACCTGTCAGAGGGTGGGGTGGCAGGGCCAAGTCCCAGCAGCCCACCGGAAACTCTGCCGCAAAGAAAGAGGTCGGTACCGATGGCGGTGGACTATGCCACCCAGGGCCAACGTTCAATGGCCTTGTCACCCACCTGGGTCGACAGGGTGGGTACTGCCCTGTGGGAGACCCTTCCCAAGGAAGGTCCCCCCCAGGGTAGACTCTTCATTCAGGGGACCCAGTTCATGGTGCTGGAGGTTAGGCAGGCATCCACTCGGGGCGGCCTCCTTAGCCAGTGTTGGCAACATGCACCGGGGCCCCTGGCTCTGGTAAAGCAGAAAGGGAGGAGTTGCCATCGGCAAACTGTGCCGGCTATGGGCCACCCTACACCCCTTCCAGGAGTGGTCCAACCACTACTCTGGAGGGGTGTGGACCTCGCCCAAAATCCTCAACACAAAACAGCACTGTGGCCGTGGTGCTGCCGCGGAGTACTACCGACAGGGGTAGGGGGCACCTGGGTGCACGGGCCAGCATCAGTAAGCGCTGCCCCTTAGCGCCCTCTTAGAGGGGGAGGTGTGAAGGAACGGTCCAGCTTAAGTTAAGAAACCTCACATATCCAAGGTCTAGAGTTTCCCTTTATTCCCCCTGTTATAAATGCACAAGTCCTTAGCTCTATTCAGGAAAAGAAATTAGCATTTACAGGTCAAACAGCAGAGATCACAGACCGCTTTCCTGCCGTCGCACCTTAGTCTGGGAAGCTGCCGCTCAGTCTGTGGCTCACTGGACCACTTGCTGTGAATTTGTCATAGCAAGGATAAGAACCGCAGACTAGCGGCACCAACAGAAATTGCTCCATAACAGCGCGTCCATGTGTTGCAGCGCCAAACCAGTTACAGAATCAGAACCGGCTCACGAAACCGCACACGGGGATAGGTTATGAGGGAATAGGAAATAAAGGAATGCCCCGTAAACGGAGATCTAAGGTTCTGGTCAGTGTAGGAACCCGATTTCTGGACTCATTGTGTGCACGGCGCCCAGCCCGATAGTTTGGTATCGCTTCCAAGGCCATACGACCCCCCCTGCTCCAAGTTATAACCTCTAAAGGGTTTTAGGGCAAAAACACGCCAGAACCATAGGAGGTGACGATCCATCCCACAGAGGGGAGGGGGGCAGAGAGCCCTTGCAGCATAAATAGGGTGGTCTGGAACCAGGTAATGGTCACTCATCTGGAGGGGATATGCGGTCAGCATACTGGGGGTGGCCATCATCATCGATAAACTCTTGACACACCCCTTGTGAGAGCTCCCCATCATCACTACTACTCTGCAACTGCATACTAAGGTAACTGCTTATTGTTTCTCTGTGTAATGCACTCAATCCTGTAACCATCTCAGAATAGCATAATTGTATCATCTGTATCATATTATATTACATCATATTTAAAAGCTTGTTATCAGTGCCTAGTGTGCTTATAGCATTAAAACTTATATTTAATCTTAGCGATCTGTTGCCTTAAACCAAGAATCTGTGTGTCCGTGGCTTCGGGCCTTGTATCCCTGGTAGGAGGGGTCGGACAAAGGGTTTTTGGGAATGCTGTCTGTGTGCACAGAGGTCCCTGGTTTGTAGTGGGACCACATGACCCGCGGTTCCCTGACAAGCATATTAAAAAAAACAATAGCTAAAATATTTGAGTTGGCTTCCTTGATTGAGCCTGGTGATTTGCAAGGCCTAGTTACCATTACTTCATGTGCCTTTCATTGAACCATACAGCAACAATGCCCCAATGGACATATGACATAAGGACATATCAGAACTGGAATGTGTTCAAAGGTTGGCAACTAAATTATTAAATGTAATGCAGGGACTAGAGTACCCAGAAGACTGTCAAAGTTAAGTTTATGTAGTCTGGAAAAGAGACGTCTAAGGGGTGATGTAATATCTCCGGGAGTTTAACTATAAGCCAAGGGCATCCACTAAGGTTGGAGGAAAGGCGATTCCTCCACTGACATAGGAGGGGATTATTCTCTGTAAGAGCAGTGAGACTATGGAACTCTGCCAGAGGAGGTAGTTATGAAGAATACACTGACAGTGGCCTGAATGCCTTCCTTGCTTGTAATATCATTACCAGCTATGGCTACTAGGCCACTGGAAGGAGATCTTTTCTATACAGGCTGAACTAGATGGACTCATGTCTTTCTTTAGCCTTACATACTGTGTTACTATTGGGCACATTAGATGATTTTGAACTGTAAAATTTCCGGACTTCTCCGGAGATCCTCTTCAGCTGCCGCAGAAAGAACGTTTGCTATTGTGCTTTGGTTTGTGTCAAAGTGGTGTTTTATCCCACTTGAGGTTCTTGGTTACACGTAGGTTGTTTCCTTCACCATTGCAACTACTTCCCATTGTATGAATACAAGGGAAACTACTGTAACCTTCCTGAAGTCAAATAACATCTCCATATCCACTGTTCTCCGTACAACAGTGGCGGAGAGCTTTCACTTCTTCTCTGTAGGCACTCTCATCCTCCATGAGGCCAATGAGGATGGTTTTGAAACGTTACAGATTTGGACTTTGTTGGCTTTTTTTCCCTATCAGAAAGTTTTGGATCCAGTATCAATTGTTATAAGATACACCAATCTGCTCTAGGTGTTTGTCCACAATGAGTGGGATAATAGCATGTAAACAGGTGAAGTCAGGCCATGCCTTAGAAAATGCCACATTTGAAAAAGCATGCAATAGTAGCTTCCTTCATTGCACCTGATGATTTACAAGGGCTACTAATCATTGTTCCATGGGCCATCTGGTGGTGAAGAAGGATAATTACATTTTCTCTCAACCGTTGAGCAACTGGCATGTCACCTCAAAGCAGACAATATTACCAAAAGTGTGAACAAAAGCCTTACAGTTCCATAAAATGCATCAAATAATGATTAATAAGGACTTCCATACAGCTCCGGCTAATGCCACTTGCTAGACGTCATGCACAGGCATTCAGGAAAGCTGGGTGCTCAAAAGGAAACAAAGCACAGACTAGGAACTAGTGCTTGAACTGGTAAGTGTAGCATGGACTGAACTGAAAAACATACAAGGAACTAGTGCATGGGAAGAGACTAGAAACAGAAGCAAAGGCAATGGGACTGCAGAGACCAATGACAATACTGGGAACAGAAGCAAGGGTGAAGACTGAACAGTAGCAAAGGCTGGAAATAAAAACACAGGTTTGGACTAGGAAAAAGAACACGTGCACAGACTGGATAAAGGAACAGATAATGGAACACTGGTCTGTACCAACGATGCAAGAGGCCAGTTACTCAAACAGCAAACTTATCTAAAGGAGTCAGGAACACTACAGGGAATAGGAAGGCCAAAGGTAAACTGGGTCAGGAAGGCCACTGTCCACCACAGATGAATACAAAAGTCAAACAATGAGTCAGCAAGAATTTGGGGTTAGATACATATGTATATGGGAAAAACCTAAGAAAACATAAAAACACAATTCTGTGATACTCACCTGTAGAATTGTTTTTTCTTCTGTATCCATTCCAGGCGTCAGCTTCATTCATGAAATGGTCAATTCCTGCCTGGAGGGCGTGGACTGCAAGATTGAGAGGTGTGGCTCCTCCCGGCCCTATAAGTATGCGGCTGCCTCTGACCAAACCAGTAATTAAAAATAGTAAAATCAGTTACCGGGAGGCCTAATGTATAGGAGACAATGTTACTCCACATCGAACTCCGCTAATTTTCTCTCAAAATTTTCTCTTTTTCGATACTAAATACTATTACAAATAGAAAAAAACACCATAAAAAAGGCATCAAGGATAAGCTCGTAACCCAACAGAGCGGATCTGACGGTCTCGAATGGATACAGAAGAAAAAACAGTTCTACAGGTGAGTATCACAGAATTGTGTTTTTTCTTCCAATCCATTCCAGGCCCTCAGCTTCATTCACGAAAGGGACCTCCAAAAGCAGTGCCTATATATTGGCGGGATCCCCAACATGGAAACAGCAGGTAGTTCATTTCACTAACGCCTGAAGAACTTTTTGACTAAAAACACAGAGGCCCTAACATCTACCTTGTAAAATTTGGTAAATGTATGAACCAAAGACTGGGTGCCAGCTTTACAAACCTGTTCCACCGAGGCCTGATGCTAAAAGGCCCAGGAAGCACCGATGGCCCTAGTGGAATGAGCTGTGACCTGAAAAAGAGGGCTCCTGTCCTTTGGCAGAATAGGCTCTTACTACTGCCTGTCTAAACCACTTGCTGATAGTGGATTTAGCTGGCAGAAGCCCCTTTCTAGGCCCTTCCGATATGACAAAAATAAAATCCGACTTCCGGAAGGATTCTGTAGAAGACATGTAATATCTCACAGCTCTGACTATGTCCAAAGAATGAAGAGCCCTCTCCTTAGGCGAAACTGGACATAAAGGTAAAACTACCTCATTAAGGTGAAAAGGAGAAACCACCTTGGGTAAAAAATCTGGTTTAAAAATGGAAAAACACCTTGTCTCTGTGTCAGACAAGGTGGGCAATTTGGAAACTCAAGGTACAGAGGTGATCGCCACCAAAAAAATGACCTTGAGTGTCAAAATGCTCAAGGGAGTGTCAATCAAGGGCTCAAAGGGAGCGCCCTGGAGAGCCCAAAGTTAAGTCCCACACCAGTAAAATTGGCTTGTGCGGTGGATGGACATGAGTGACTCCCTGAAAGAAGGTTCTAATGAGTCTATTGTCAGCAATTGACTTCTGGAAGAAGATGGATAAGGCCGAAACATGACCCTTAACCCTTTAAGTGCCAGCCTACCTGGAGTTTTTGTCACACTCTGTTGCCAGACCATTTTGCACTATTTTGCACTCCCCATGTTCAAATGTGATTTTTGAAGGGATTTCCAGGGATTTCCCAGGAAAATTATATATTGTTTTTTTCATCAGAGTCTGAGCTTTAACATGAAATGTCTTGTTTGTCATTTTTTAGGTGTATTCTCAATATTTTTTGGCGAAATATGTGCAAAAAAATAAAAAAACAATTTTTTTACAATTTGTAGTGTTTTTTTGTAATAAAAAATGTACGTTTGTCAATAAAATCTTATTGCGTGTGAAACCCCAATTTCTCACAATTACAGCGGTACCACATATGTATTGGTAGACACCTTTTCCTTCCCAGGAGACTCCCCCAAACTGAAACAGAGCTTTAGGGGATTTTCAGAAAAAATACAACTGTGATATGCGCTATGCACACCTTGCAGTTTTTCCAGAAAAACAACCCTTTACATTTGAAATACCCCCCACAAACTATATATTCTCTGGAAGTACACACCTCAGGCTTTCTAGGTGTACCAGGCTTGTTGATGTTGCCACAGTTTTCTAGAAGTAATCCCTCAATGTATTCTTTGGTTGCAAAGAGTTTCCCTAAAAAAAGGATAAAAAAGCAGAATCAAAGCCACATTTTCCTAAAAAAACGATATACAAACAAGAAAAAACAAGTATAATCTGAAAAAGCAACATCCCCCGAACAGAACGATATCCAACATGCATTGCTACTGTCAAGGGAAGAGTTGCCAAACACCCCAAAGTAAAGCATGAGCATAACAGTAATTTTTCTTGAAAATTTCAGCTCTGCAAAGTGCGCACCTTGCGATTTTTCAACCAAAACAACCCTTTACATTTGGAATATCCCCCATAAACCATATATTCCCTGAAAGTACACATGTTAAGCTTTCTAAGCGTACCCAGCTTGTTGTAGTGGGCTCATCTTTCTGGAATTAATCCCTCAAAGAACTCTTTGGTTGCGCAGGGTTTCCCTAAAAAATGTATAAAAAAGCTGAATAAAAAACACCTTTTCCTAAAATATAAATATGCAAACAAGAAAAAACAAGCTAAGCCTAAAAGCGCAAGGTCCCCCGAACAGAACAATACCCAACATGCAGAGGTACTATTAACCCTTTTAATTGCCAGCCTACTTGAGATTTTGTCACCCTCTGTTGACAGGTCATTTTTCCCCATTTTGCGCCATGTTTTGCGACATTTTTGCTGGAATTTTCAGGAAAATTATATATTTTTTTTTGCAGCAGAGTTTAGGCTTTAACATGAAATGTCTTGTTTGTAAATTGTATTTATTATTAATTTTATTTATTATTAAGTAAAAAAAATTAATAAATACATTTTTTTTTTAGAAAATTGCCTCCTTTATTTTAAATAAAAAATGTATTTGATTAGGGAAAACCATATTGCATGTGAAAGCCCCAATTCTAACGATTAGAACGGTACCACATATTTATCGGTAGCCCCCTGTTCCTGCCCAGGAGACCCACTTAACTGAAACAAGTAATTTTTAACATTTACAAATAGAATACAACTACCATCCACACTACAAAGGGTTAAATCGAGAAAAAAAAATGACATAGGGTCCCCCCTCCAAGGAGGGGGCGGGGCATTTTTTTGGGGGATTTTTAAGGGTTAAAAACCCTTACAAAATAAAAAAAAATGACATGGGCCCCCCCTTACCCAAAGTAACCAGCCCGGGACCAGCTATGCAGGGCTTGGAGGAACAGGGCGCAGGGGCCAGCTTTTGTGGCCCCTGGCCCTGCGGGCTACAAGCCCGCATAGCCCGTGGGCCCGGGCTCTTCTGCCCCCCCCCCGGGCTTTGGGGAGGCAGGTAATGGGGGTGCCAGGGGTTAATGGCAAGTCACCAGCTAGCGCAGGTGACTTGCCATCCCCCCAGCCTTGAGAACTGGTATAGGGGTCTCATGGACCCCTTACCAGTTCACAAGGGGTTAAATGTAAAAAAAACACAGACACACAAAGAGAAAAAATATTTTATTACTTTTTTTTTTTAATACTTACCTCCCATCCATAGTGGAGCACTCTGTCCCTCGGCGATCACTGGCTTCTGCTCACTTGCTAGAAGCCTTTTATAGCTGCTGGATGACAGAACACAAAAGGGTTAATTACAAGAAAAAAAAGACATAGGGTCCCCCCTCCCAGGGAGGGGGGGGGGGGAATTTTTTTGGGGAATTTTAAAAACCCTTAAAAATCCCCCCAAAAAATGACGTAGGGTCCCCCCTACCCAGCATTACCGACCCGGGCCAGCTATGGGGGCTTGTAGAACAGGGCGCAGGGGCCAGCGTTGGTGGCCCCTGGCCCTGCAGGCTACTAGCCCACATAGCCACTAAGTGGCCCAGGCCCTTCTGCCCCCCCCGGCCGTTGGGGAGGCAGGTAATGGGGGGCTGGGGGTTACTGGCAAGTCACCCACTAGCCGCAGGTGACTTGCCAGACCCAGAGCCTTGTGAACTGGTATAAGGGGTCTCATGGACCCCTTACCAGTACACAAAAGGTTAACTGAAAAAAAAAACACACAATAACAGTATTTTATTTAAAAAAAAAAAAAATTTTTTACTGTACTTACCTCCGATTGTAAGTTCCTTTGTCCCGCGCCGCTCTGATGACAGATGCCGGTGATCGACATCCAGAGAAGGGGGAGGCAGGAGATCAGAGGATCTCCTGCCACCTCCTTCACCGGCACCGATCACCGGCATCTGACAGCTGAGAGAGCTGAAGCCGGTAATCGGATGGCACCAAAATTAAAGAGGAGATCCGGCTGGATCCAACGAGGGGTCAGGTGAGTATTTTACTGTTATATTTTTTTTACTGTGGGGGTTTAAAATCAGCTACGTGAGTCTCACGTAGCTGGCACTTAAGTGGAGTAGAGGCTGCTACGTGAGCTGGCACTAGAAGGGTTAGGGTGCTCAACTGGAGGCCCAACTCTAAACCATTCTGCAGAAATTCTAGAATTCTTGAAACAGAATATCTTCTGCAAGAAAACTTCCTGGACTCACACCAGGAGATGAATGCCCGCCAGACCCTGTAGTAGATCTTAGAAGATGTATACTTCCGGGCCTGGATCATGGTATGTATAACCCTGGCCAAGAAACCCTTCTCTGTCAAGATCGAGGTTTCGATCGAGGTTTCGAATAGCCAGGCCGTCAAAGCCAGCATTTGTAAATTCGGGTGCCGAAGGGACCCCTGTGTGAGAAGATCTGGATCGTCGGGCAGGCTCCAGTGATCTGCTGACATGTCCTTACTATGTCCGAAAACCAGCTTCTTCTTGGCCAGTGGGGAGCCACCAGGATGGTTGCCACTCCCTCCCGAGCTAC
Organism: Gastrophryne carolinensis; assembly: GCA_027917425.1. NCBI lineage: Eukaryota > Metazoa > Chordata > Amphibia > Anura > Microhylidae > Gastrophryne > Gastrophryne carolinensis. The sequence continues at coordinate 289,547,711 of CM051234.1, forward strand.
CTTCTTTAGTACTCGACCCAGGAACGGTAATGGAGGAAATGCATATAGCAGATTGAACCTTGTCCATTGCCATGGCCAGAGGGTCTTGTGATAGCGACACAAATATCGGAAGCTTGTGTCTGGATGAGAAAGAGAATTTTTTTCCCTTTCTTTTAAATAAGTACACATATTTTAATAATAGTAAAAATAGTATATAATAATAATAGTACAATAATAACCCTTTCAGTGTCAAGCATGTAGATTCTACGTGCTCGCTTCTACTATACTTAAGTGCCAAGCACGTAGAATCTACATGCCTGACTTTCCCCCCTGCTAGTTAAAAAAAAAAAAATAAAAAATACTCACCTGACCCCTCGTTGGATCTGGCCGGGTCTCCTCTTTAATTTGGTGCCATTTGATCCCCTGTGGGGGCTCGGATGGCTCCAGGAGAGCCCCCGGAATAGCGCCCCCCCCCCCCCCTTTGGCAGCAGCAGCTGCTAACTGTAAAAAAAAATAAAAAATGACATTTACTTACCTGTGGCTGCGCTGCCTCCCGACAGGTCTCCTCTGGGGGGGCCTCCGATTGTCCCCCCAGGCTCTTCCGTGGTGAGGAGAGGGCAGAAATCATTGTGATGTCACCAGCAGCCGGCTTCATAATACCAGCACCCGAGACTCTGAATCAGTCTGTAAGTAATCAGTCGAGTAAAGTAAAAAAAAAAAAAAAAAAAAAAGTCATTTTTTTTCTTATGTGTGTCAGTATGATTATTTTTACATTTAACCCCTTGTGAACTGGTAAGGGATCCATGCAGCTAGCAGGTGACTTGCCATTAACCCCCGGCACCCCTATTACCTGCCTCCCCCAAAGCCCAGGGGGGGCAGAAGAGCCCGGGCCCACATAGGCTATGTGGGCTTGTAGGCTGCAGGGTGGGGGGCCACAAAAGCTGGCCCCTCCACTCTGTTTCTGCAAGCCCCCAAAGCTGGTCCCGGGTTGGTAATGCTGGGTAAGGGGGATCCCATTTTTTTTTTTTTTTTAAGGGTTTTTAACCCTTAAAATTCCAAAAAAATGGGGTCCCTTCCCCTGGGAGGGGGGACCCTATGTCATTTTTTTTTTAAATGAATCCCTTATGTTCTGTCGCCCAGCAGCTATAAAAGGCTTCCAGCTGCAGCAGGAGAGCAGAAGCCAGATTGATAAGTGTGGGACACAGGGATGGATGGGAGGTATTAAAAAGTATTTAAAAATATATATATAAAATAATTTTTCTGCTTGTTTCTGTTTTTTTTATTACACTTAACCCCTTGTGAACTGGTAAGGGATCCATGAGATCCCTAAACCAGTTCACAAGGCTGGGTGCTGGCAAGTCACCTGCGGCTAGCACCCCGATTACCTGCCTTCCCAAAGCCCAGGGGGGGCAGAAGAGCCCGGGCCATGGCTATGTGGGCTTGTAGCCTGCAGGGTCAGGATCCAGCTTTGGTGGCCCCCTTGCACCCTGTTTTACAAGCCCCCATAGCTGGTCCAGGGCTGGCTATGATGGGTAAGGGGGACCCCATATCATTTTTGGGAGGAGTTTTAAGGGTTTTTAACCCTTACAACCCCCAAAAATGGGCCCCTCCCCAGGAGGGGGGACCCTATGTCATTTTTTTTTTAATTAACCCCTTATGTTTATAGTGTGGATAGTAGTAGTATTTTATTTGTAAATGTTATAAAGTGCTATTTTCAGTTTGGGGGGTCTCCTGGGCAAGAATGGGGGGGTACAGACATATGTGGTACCGTTGTAATCGGGAGAAATTGGGAATTCACATGCAATATGGTTTTCTTTAATAAAGTAAATGTTTTATTTAAAATAAAGGAGACAATTGTCTAAAAAATATTTATTTATTTATTTTTTTGCTTTTTTACACAAAAATATAAAAAACAAACTGTAGAAAAATTACAAACAAGACATTTCATGTTAAAGCCTAAACTTTGCTGCAAAATATATATCTATAATTTTCCTGGAAATTCCGGCAAAAGTCACGGTTAAACGGCGCAGAATGGGGAAAAATGACCTGTCAACAGAGGGTGACAAAACTTCAAGTAGGCTGGCAATTAAAAGGGTTAATAGTACATGTTGGGTATTTTTCTGCTCGGGGGACCTTGCTCTTTCAGATTTAGCTTGTTTTTTCTTGTTTGCATATTTATATTTTAGGAAAACATGTTATTTATTCGTTTTTTTAATTCATTTTTTTAGGGAAACCCTGTGCAACCTAAGAATTCTTCGAGGGATTACTTCCAGAAAGATGAGCCTACTACAATAAGCTGGGTACTCTTAGAAAGCTTAACATGTGTACTTTCAGGGAATATATGGTTTATCGGGGATATTCCAAATGCAAAGGATTGTCTTGGTTGAAAAATTGCAAGGTGAGCACTTTGTCTGCAGAGCTAAAATTTTCAAGTAAAATTACTGTTATGCGCACGCTTTACTTTGTGTACTTTACTTGACAGTACCTATGCATGTTGGGTATCGTCCTGTTTGGGGCATGTTGCTTTTTGAGATTTTACTTGTTTTTTCTTGTTTGCATATAGTTTTTTTTAGAAAAATGTGGCTTGATTCTTCCTTTTTATTTTTTTTTAGGGAAACTTTGTGAAACTAAAGAATACATTGAGGGATTACTTCCAGAAAACTAAGCCCACATAAACAAGCTTGGTACGCCTAGAAAGCTTGAGGCGTGTACTTCCAGAGAATATATAGTTTGTGGGGGGTATTTTAAATGTAAAGGGTTGTTTTTCTGGAAAAACTGCAAGGTGCACATAGCGCATAGCGCAGTTGTATTTTATCTGAAAATCTCCTAAAGCTCTGTTTCAGTTTGGGGGAGTCTCCTGGGCAGGAAAGGGTGCATATGAAAATACATATGTGGTACCGCTGTGACCGGGAGAAATTGGGGTTTCGCACGCAATAACATTTTATTGACAAACTTAAATTTTTTTATTTTTTACAAAAAAACCCTACAAATTGAAAAAAAAAAATTTTTTTTAAATTTTTTTGTTGCACATATTTCACCAAAATGTATTAAGAATACACTAAAAAAAGGCCAAACAAGACATTTCATGTTGAAGCCCAGACTCTGTTGAAAAAAACAATATATAATTTTCACCAGATAAAAACCTGTGGCTGACTTGCTCTTCAAAGAAAGCCTGCATCCCAGAGGGTAATAACACTCTGAAAGCACCCGAGACCCCGGCGCTCTACCTTACCTTCACGGACCCAAATTAGCAAAGCTGGGGAGGCAAAAATGGGTCAGGGGATCCATGGGAATAAGGCCGTGCAGGAAGTCGACAGGGTATATCCCCCACTTGCTGCCAATACCTAGATTGAGAGAGAGAATCCAAGCGACTGTCACAGTCCAGTCCAACTGCAAGAATTAAACTGGTTTGGTCAAAGGCAGCAGCATACTTATAGGGCCGGGAGGAGCCACACTTTTCAATCTTGCAGCCCACCCCCTCCGGGCAGGAATTAACCCTATTGTGAATAAAGCTGACGGCCTAGAATGGATTGGAAGAAAAATAAACACAAACAACTGTTGTATTATGTAGATTACTTCTTGTGTGTGTTTTTACATTCTAAGTCACCACTGTGTGTCACCGGTGGTCCGATTTATGTGCTCATTAGCACCAGACAAAGGAAAATCTGTGCCAGCAGAGCAGGGTCTGTTTGTATGGTGTACAGGCAGGCCAGACTGATATTTGGTTGCAGCAGTGTCTCATATCATTGTGTGGGTACACTTGTATTTGTGTAACAAAAAGTTAAAATGTTTTATTTAGTACTAAATAGTTTATTTTAGCTGTTTTCATTCAATATTGAATATATGTATATATATTTGTGAGTTAACAGTGGATACATTTGGTCATGCTAGGTTGCAAGAGATCAGGGCTCTTGGGGTGTGCAGTGCTGGCCTGAGAGTTGAGACAGTTGCTCCTGGACTCGAAATGGTGGAAACTGCGTTCTTAGCCAGCCCAAAATCTCAGTCTATGCTGTGATTCATGGATGCGAAATAAACCTTACCCTTTAAAAGATGCCTTACTGCCTACATCCGAGGACCTGCTTTAATAGTCCCTTGATCACCCTATTACATTTGTGCCTTTTGGGAGAATCTTTTGACCCCCATTCCTGCCAAGCCATACCACTGCAATTGTTCTCATTCACTTTGAGCCACACTGACATACTCATTTTCAGGGATTTCCAAAACACTCCTAGTTTTGGAACCCAATGGTTGCCAGTGGGTCACATTTTAGATAACTGCAGATATTAGGAGACATGCATTCTTCACAGGGATTCTTTGGAGTAGCAGCGGTCTTGATGGGGGCTTTGACTTGTAACCAAGTCTGCTGCTCTAAAACAACAGCAAATGCATAATCACTTTTAACCCCTGGCATGTTTGTATAACTTTTCTGATTCTTTTTTTCCAAAAAGTACATAGCTGATATTGTATGCAGGTGAACATGCAACAGCCATATCAGGCTCTTCCGATGTCAGTAAGTAAATAACCCCAGTTAGTCTTACCGGCAATGGTATTTCCAATAGTTCTCCCGAACGGCTAGCCACCGCTTCTTCTCCCTAAACAGGAGACACAAAACTGATAAGAGTATTAAAGTCTCGCTCCTTCCCCCCGGTGTTTTAGGCAAGCATACAGGAAACATTCCAAGACCCTAAGAATGAACACCCGTGCAACCATATAACATTAGAAATGAAACTAGGGTGTAGGACGCCGTCCTGGAGGACTAATTGGAAATACTGTTACCGGTAAGACTAACGTGGGTTTTCCCCTGGTGTCCTCCATGACTGGTAGCCACCGAAGGCAAGCAACACACGTGCCCTGATGCAGAGCCTCCCTGTTCAGCTATCCCGTGCGTTTTCCAGTTGGTTTTGGGCTGTGATCGGGTAAGGAAAGGGTGCTACGTTGGTTTTTGTGTGCGTTTATGCGCTCAGGTGTGTGCTCAGCCGCCTTTCCGATTGACGGCTCGCAAGAGGCTGTTTTCCGGGAAAACGGACGGGTCGTTCATAGGTCCGTTTTTTTCAGTGATGCAGAGCCTTGATTTCCGATTGCAATCACCCTAATAAAACGTGGCCGTCGAGCCTTCACTTACGGGCAGTCTGACCAGCCGTATTTGAGCTCCGTGCTCTGTGGGCGCACATCAAAGGCGCCAGCTACGCGGTCTGGTACTTATGAGCATAGTTTGGGGGGAAGGGTTTTGACCTGTTTTTTGTCAGAGCCCTTAGGAGCGATGAACGGATGACGAGCACCGCGTCATCCGTGCAGTCGCCGGACACAGGCAGCCAGGTGCTCAGGGAGGCATACACGCCCCCCTAATCACAGAGCGCCGATTGGACGGCCCCGGTCGTAGGCGGCGCCCACGCCCGCAAAAAAAGACTCGCTACCACACACTTCCAGCCTGGCGCACATCGGCGGGCGGTAACGGCAGCCCACTACAGACCTGCACCCAAGCAGGATCACACCGCAGGGACTCCGTCCAGACACAGGTAAGCCCCTTCCATTACCGGACATGTAACTATTTAAAAGCACCTATGTAAGATATCTGCTTATATGGCTTATTCTATTTCCCTTATCCGCTCTACAGCTACTTGAAAGCTGACACCCTTAAGGGGCAAAGCAGACTTATCTACTGAATAAGGCCACTAACAGGTATGCCATATATATTTATTTCCTAGACCATTTGCTATCATAACCCCACACTTTAGAATTATACATATGCAAATAGCATATTTATATATATATTTACAATATCTTCTTTATATACTTAGGCAATCACAGAACAGGCAATCCAAACACAAGCGCTGCCTTACAACCAAACTCAGTAAACAAAGGTATGATCCTTTATAATACTGCCATAATTATAGACTGTAGACACCTTTTGGTCACCATGTCAAGGTAATTATCTCTAATTATTTATCCAGTTACTAAATAATGAAGTGCACTGATGAAGCTGACTAAAGCGAAACGTTTGCACAATTAACAACACTTGCTACAACTGAGTGGGAAATTACCCAAGTGCTGGTGAAGATATCAATTGTATGAACTAAGTCCCTCTAGGACAACCATTGAGGAGGGCGGGAGTCTCTATTTTTGCACTCCCTAACATTGGATGTAAAATGTTTTCCAAGATTTAAGTATTGTAAAATATGTGAAACATGAATATGTGAAATAAACTTGTCAAAGTGTTTTAATATTAGAATGTATTTATGTGTATCCAAGACAAACATGCACCCCTACAACAAGCTCTCCAACAGTTAGGAACTTCTCCTAGTACCTGTACTCCCCCCTTCAGTGTACTTATGAGCATGGCAGAAACCAGGCTGCACCGAACGCCTTTTGACATCGATTGCATGCATGACGTTGACCTATTCGACCTCACCCGCCTTAACCGTGTTTCTCTCCATGCCTTGTATAGCGAGCTGCGGCCATGGTTAGCCCCCACCACAAGAAAGGGGCATGGAATTGCAGGTATGACCAAATTGATTGGCTGCCTGCAGTTTTTGGCGAATGGCTCATTCCAGAGACTGGGTGCCCTCTCCGTGGGGATGGCCCAGTCTACGCTGAGACACAGCCTAACTAAGTTTTTGGATGGCATGGCTACACTGGCACAGAATTATATATTTTTTCCCTCAAACAGGGGAAGCCTGGAATGCAGTTAAGCTGGGCTTTTATAACATAGCCGACATGCCCAACATCATTGGTGCAATCGATTGCACACATGTCTCATTGATCCCCCCTGCTGACCAGGAATATCTGTTCAGATATTTGGTTTGGGCCTGCTTTTTTTTTTCTTTTTTTCTTAATTTTTATTTTTCCATTAAAAGTTTAAAAAAAACATTTAAAAAAGTTAACAAAAATGTTAACAAAGTTTCAATAAATTTTAAAGTAAAAAAAAAAAAAAGTTGGTGTGTTGTCTTTCCTGGCACTGTACATTCTCACATCATCACACATTTACATGTCACAAAAGGTTAATATATGGGACAATAAAGAGAAAGAACAATAACAAAAAGAGATAAAGGTAAGCATTAAAGGCAAAGATGAATAACCAAAAGAGATAAAGGTAAGCATTAAAGGCAAAGATGAATAACCAAAAGAGATTAAGGTAAGCATTAAAGGCAAAGAAGAAAAACAAAAAGAGATTAAGGTAAGCATTAAAGGCAAAGAAGAAAAACAAAAAGAGATTAAGGTAAGCATTAAAGGCAAAGAAGAAAAACAAAAAGAGATTAAGGTAAGCATTAAAGGCAAGGAAAAATAAACAAAAATAATTTAATAGTAAATTTAGGTATGTGTCAAAGTGACAGTTTGTGGCATATGTACATTTACATGGAGGTTTAGAGATGTGTGCTTGCGTGGACCCAGATTGACAACAGGAAATCCATGGAGATGTAAGTATACTTGTCAAAAACAACAAAATTGGTGTGAAAAAGGACACGGAAGGCAAGCAGGTACGTTAAAAAACAAAGCAAAAAAGGAGGAAAAAACGGAACGCACGTGTGAACGTGAACGGAAGCCACGAGGAAATTGCATGCTCCCGAGAGGGGCAAAAAATGCTTCCCGATTGAAGACAAATTAACGGATCAGTTAGGGACCCATTCCGACGGAGGCTCTGCATCACATTGGAGCCACGATTCAAACGGGACCCCCGGACAATCGGAAGGTTTTAAGGTCAGTTCAGGGGAGGCTCTGCATCAGGCCTACAGTGTCCTTCCTCAGGGTGGGCAGACTGCCCTTACCTCAATTCTAAATTTTTGCTGGTAGTGATCCCATAATTCCACCTTATAATGCCTACAGAAGGTGTGTGCATACAACATATTTCTTTCAGTGAGATGCCGCTGTTGTAAGCCCATGAAGCCAATACTGCCCTAGTTGAATGTGCCCTCACTCCTAACGGGGGCGGGGAACCCACAGCTTGATAGGCCAGAACTATAGCATCCCTTATCCACCTAGCTATGTAAGCCCTAAATGCCTGCAAACCTTTGATCTTCCCACCAAAGGAGACAAACAAATAAACCGACTTCCTCCACTCGGCTGTAGTCTGTAAATACAAAGGAATGAGCTTTCTAGCATCCAGGAGATCTAAAGACCTTACCTCCTGACCAGGTAACCCAAATTCCTGTGACCGTGAAACGTTGTTGGCATTTTAGGTAAATATAAGGGATCTGGTCTCAGGAGAAGTTTGTCAGGAAACTTCCTTTGGTACAGCTCTTTGATCGACAGGGCTTGTAAGTCACTTAACCTGCCTGGCCGATGTAATTGCTAGGATAAAAACAACCATTAAGGATAGCATCTTCGGGGACATGGCTAATACTCGGGGCTCCTGAAACTCCATCCTGTAAAGCTCACCGAAGCATGTTTATCTGGACAGCAGAGGGCCGGGCGGATCGCCTGTGTCTTGGTGTGAGGCCTGGCAGTGTTCGTGCCCGCAGCCTGATCACTGCATGAGTGAAGGGAAGTAATCGCACAGAGATCCCTGCACATGTCAGCAGAGGCGAAGTGCGGCTTACCTGAGGCCGGGGGGGCGGCTCCTGAATGAGTCAGATGGCCTGAGAGAGAAACGAGGTGGTGCCGGAGGCGAAGTGAGGGGTCAGGATCCGGTCTATCAGCCAGGAGGTGACTGGAGTGGGGAGCTGGCAGCGGAGGTGAGAGGAGGTGAATGGCGCCATTTTGAAAGGGAGCTCAGTGTGAAGGGAAAAAAAAAAGGCAGCTGACTATACAGTGCTGTGGACTCGCTGGGAGCACCCCTCCCGGGTACATTCTTAGAAGGGAATCCCTCCACCATTGCAGAGGTCGTTGGTGCTTAGGCACTTCCAGCCCCCCCCCCCTCATTAATTCAGTGATGATGCTGCTCTTGCTGTCGGGGTTGCTGGGGCCTGCCGCAAGAATGTGTTGCGTGAGGGGTCGCCCTGACTGACAGGGGGGCCATACATGGGTGGTAACAAAAACAGGAAATCCACCCTAATCAGCAGCTATACCCAAACGAAGATAGACACCACATGGGTCGGGAATGGAACCCTCTAATCCTGATACAGCAGCCATTATGGCGGGCATAGCCTCGTGACAAGTGGCTACCTTGATGGAGAGTGCCGAGGACGCCGAGAATAGGAATCGGAGGAATAATATCAGAATCCTGGGCCTCCCTAAGAAATCTGAGGGACCCTCCCCGGAACTTTCTGTTGAGAATCCTCACCACGGCGAATCTGTCCAAATTTTTTACTGTTGAAAGGGCGCATAGGATCCTCCTGTAACCCCAGGGGTGCCGCCTCGCCCCTTTTATATTCAAAGTGCTTCATTACAAAGATAGGGACGCTATCCTGTCCGTGGCAAGGTTGAAGGGCACAGTAACTTACAGTAATGCTTGCCTATTTTCCGGGATTTTACCTCGGAGGTTCAAAAGCAGTGGGGTTCCTTCAACGGAGTTAGAGAGAGACTCAGGCGAAAGAAAATCAAGTACTCCATGCTGTTTCCGGCGCAGCTGCGCGTCCAAGATGGAGAAGCTACAAGATTTTTTACCTCGGCGGAGGAAGCTAATGCTTGGCTGGACTCTCTCCCTGGGTTTTGAAGCGGTGGAAAGTAGGCTTGGGCATTACTGAATTTTATCGTTAGTGAATATTGACAGCACCCCTCAATAATGGTCGCGGATGCTGCCGGCCTGGCTGACGCTCGGACGGACCTGATTGTTATTGTTACAGTTCTAATAGTTTCTTAAAATTGCTGGTTGTTAGGTCCCTGCTGCCTGGGTTGCTTACCTATCCTGGTCTGGTGGCGGAGATGGTGCCACGACTCTGGGTTCCCTTGTCCACGCTGACCCGCCTTTTTTCCCCATCCCGTTGCTTATCTTCCCCTCCACCCCATCTACCTGGCCCATACACCCCCCAACCTTTTTTTTTGTCGGTGGCAGTGGGAGCCCATGGTAGGCGGACGCCGGTCAGCATCTGGAAAGCTATCCTGTGCATAGACCACTGAGTGACGGGTCCTCTTTACCTTGTATGCAACTCATTTCACCTAAGTTGTAACATAGTTTGTTGAGGGGGGTGGGGTGTGAAGCTTGCCAAAGTTGGGGTTGGTGGAGCAGGGTGTGCTGGGGGTAAGTGTTTTGCTATTTGTTTAGTTTGTCCTCGTGTGTGTATGGAAGCAATGTGTGCATGCTGGGACTCGGACGGCGAGGTGGAGTTGGAGAGAGGTGGGTTAATAGGGGTCACCTTTGGGCCAGTGAGATTTTTGGCATAATGACCAAATGTAGAATTCTCTCCTGGAATGTCCAGGGTCTCAACGACAAAATTAAAACGACCACTGTTTTTCAATTCATTAAATGTTATAATCCCAATATCGTTATTTTACAAGAGACTCATCTGGTGGGGCAGAGGGCGTTGGCACTAAAGAGGCCCTGGATTCAGCACTCTTTTCATGCCCGCTTCTCGACCTACTCCAGAGGGGTCTCCGTGTTGGTCTCAAAGGGCACCCCATTCGTATTATAGTCTGCTCAGGTTGACCCGGAGGGTTGCTTTGTGATCCTTCATGTCAAAATGGTGGACACTGATGTAATAATAGTGGGAGTATATACCCCATTTAGTATGCATATACTGGATCACATTATGGAAAAATTGGTAACCTTCCCCCCTGATCCAATTTTGCCGGCGGGCAAATTTAATATGGTGATGGATCCCGTGTTGGACAGGTTTGATAGGAGAGCGGGTCCCAAAACACAGCTGGCAACATGGGCAGAGACGCTGGGCCTGCTGGAACTTTGGAGGTGGAAACACCCAGAGGAGAAGGTATACTCCTGTAACTCAGCTACGCACAGGTCTCTCTCCAGAATCGATCTAGCGTTTTGCCTCACCCCAGCTGCTCCTTAGAGCGGTGTCATGTGTATATCTTCCAAGGGGTATCTCTTATCACTCGCCCTTGCTGACTACAGTTCGGATGTCAAATATGCGTGAGTTGGGTGGGCTGGGCCTTGAGCCTGGTTTGGTTACAGACCCCTGAGATCAGGAGTGGCTTGAGGACTTCTGCACAGGTGTTCTGGGATTGCAAGACCGAGGAGACGCCTAAAGGAGTGAGATGGTATGCCTTTAAGGCAGTCACTAGAGGTTCTGCTATAGGTGCCATTGCAGCGGTCAGAGAAAAGAGAGGGAAAGAGGTCACAGATCTAGAAAATAAAATGGCCACAGCGGAAGAGAAATACGTGGCTTCAGCAGATAGTAAAAACTATTCACCTCTGATGGCGTTAAAGCGTGAGTACAGCTTGTTGTTAACTCATTCCGCAAAGAAAGCCTTACTGTATAGACAAGGGGCGCTGTTTGATAAGGGGGACAAAAAGGGGTGGACACTGGCCTTCCTGGCAAGGGCGGAAAGTAAATCTAATAGCATTGCCAGAGTCTCATGTGGAAACTCATTGGTGACTGGTGGGGAAGATATAGCTAAACAGTTTCTCGCGTACTTTTCGGCCCTATACTCCTCGAGAGCTGAATATACGCTGGAGGATCTTGATATACACCTGGAGCATATCGCCTTTCCGGAGTGGGAATCCCTGGACTGCCCAATTACTATAGAGCAAGTCACAAATGCAATCTGGGCACTTCCTGGCATATAGGCACCGGGGCCCGATGGGATTCCAGCCTAGTGGTACAAACAGGAGGTGGACCAGAATGCCCCCAGGCTGCTTGAGATACTAACCCGGGCAGTAGAAGTTGAGTCTCCTCTGGACTCCTGTGAGGCGCATATTGTTTTGATTCATAAGGAAAGGAAACCTCTGGAGTCCTGCGCGTCGTATAGGCCCATCTCCCTGTTAAATCAAGATGCCAAAATACTGGCTAAAATTTTGGCCACAAGGTTAAATAGAGTAATACTTCAGTTGATTGGACCGGATCAGTCTGGTTTTATGCCCGGGTGTAGTACCTATATAAATCTGCGTAGATTGATGTCTAACCTCCAGATCAGCCATGAAAATCACGGGGGCCGTGCGGTTATCTCATTGGATAATGAAAAAGCATTTGGTTCAATAGAGTGGAAATACCACTGGGCTGTGTTGGCCAGATTTGGGCTCCCTGCAAGTTACATTATATTAAACTGCTGTATGAGCGCCCCACGGCCAGGGTGCGGGTTAATGGATGTTACTCTGATCCATTCTCCCTAAGTAGGGGGACTAAGCAGGGGTGCCAGCTGTCACCGCTGCTTTTTGCGCTGGCCATTGAACCCTTAGCGATTGTAATTAGGAGCTCCTCCGTCATTGCGGGATGGGGTCTGGGGGGTGTAGGGGAACGGATATCTCTCTATGCAGATGACACGCTGATATACTTGACGGACTGCCGGGGATCTTTGGAAGTGGTGTTGGACATAATTGAAAGGTTCGGAAGGTACTCGGGGTTGAGAATTAATTGTGACAAATCCAGTCTAATGCTGGTGGATGACATCGACCTCAAGAGGATATCCCCTAGGTCTCAGTTAAAAGTGGTCCGACAGTTCAAATACTTGGGAGTTATGATAAGCAAGCAGCCCGGGGGAGTACATGCCGCTTAACATCTCTCCGGTGATAGCGAAGTTGAAACAGCGGGTGGCCCAATGGGTGAATCTGCCTCTGTCCATCATGGGTAGAATCAATATCTTATTAATAAAATGTTGTAGCACACTGTTAAGTAATTTAGAAAATAAATAAAGTTCGGTAAAGAAAGGGGTTCAAAAGGTCCCAAAATGCGTCCACTCACTGCGCATCACATATACCATAGACTTCTAAGAATGGGAAGAAATGAACAGCCATAATAACTGCTATGCAAGAGAAATAGTGATTTAATACTGTGACACAAAAGGAAAGCACATTAACAATGTGTAAATACAGAAACAAAAATATATACAGCAGAATGACTGCTAGGTGGTGCTGTGTCCCTGATCACAGAGCTCTGGTGTAGCCCATAATGAATGCATAATACAAGAAAAAAGTCAAAAAATGGCAACCTTTAAATGGGCAAACAGCCAGAGAAATCCATTCCTCAATAGCATGTAATAGAAACAAAAAGTGCAAAAAGCATAATGCAAGGCTTACAGGCAGGATACCAGGGAGACAACAACAGGTAAACGCAACATTTTGGCTGACGCCTTTGTCAAGAGATGCAGTCAGAGTCAATATCTTTAAAATGGGCTTCCTCCCTAAGCTTCTGTATGTTTATCGCACTTCAAAATGCTAGATACAATCATCTTTAGTTTCTTCCGGGAGCAGTCCTCGCTGAGGCTGAATAGGCAGATAATGATATATGTTATATTTTTATTAACACAGCTCCTGAATGCGCACTGGTGGACAGCCAGCCGCAGAACAACCCAGTGGTCCTTCTTGAAATGGATGTCATGGGTTCCTCCGAGCGTCTGGCTTCCATGGTGTATAAAGGCATGAGGGGGGTGTGGGGGGGCAACTGCATGTATGAGAACGGTTGGCAATATCTGGGAAAGGGCGGCGAAAATCGTCAAGAGGATGGATGAGGGGCAAATATGGTCCCCCTTCACCCCCCTTTGGCACAATCTGAGGCTCCAGGAGCTTTTCTCCCTGAAAGATACAAGGTTCTGGGTGAAAAGAGGAGTAAATGTTCTGGGTCAGGTTTATAAGGAGGGCACCATCAGATCCTTTAAGCAGATTAGGGAGGTGTACCAGCTGTCCCATCGAGATTTGATCTGCTACCTGCATCTCAGGCACGCTCCACATGCCCAGTTGCGTGGGGGGGCCCTAGATATTGACGCCCCCAGTGGAAGAGGCAATTAGAACCTCCACCTTATATAAATGTCTTCTGGGAGGTCTAAAGTCCCCAAGGGAGCAGATTATAGATAGGTGGCAGGCACTGGAACCAGGCTTGGACCTGGATGAATTGGGAGGAAATAATGGAGAACTTGCATGCGTCTGTTGTGGAAGCCAGGGATTCACCAAGCCTACATGATGCCGGCCCGCCTGCATAGGATGGGCCTGCTGGATAGTGAGACATTCCCAAGATGTGAGAGGGATAGTGCCACGTGGGTGCATATGACCTGGTCTTGTGAAGTGTTGAAGCGCTTCTGGGGGGAGGTAATGGAGCTTGTCAGTAAGGTAATAGAATTCTGTGTTCCAGGATCAGTGCTCTGTAAAGCTCTGTGCCTCCTAGGAGCAGTGGAGCAGCTGTTGGAGATAAGACCCGGGGAGCTTTACTGAGACTACTGCTATTCTCGCTAAGTAGTCTGTGCAAGCCTGGAAGAGGCTGATTAATCCTTCTAGTGCCAGCTACTTAAGTCTCAGGTAGCTGCCTCTCCAACCGTTAAGTGCCAGCTACGTGAGACTCACGTATGTTCAATTTCCGCCCCCGGCCTCTGATCTTCAGGAGGGGGCCCGGAATAGCCCCCCCCTCCGCTGCGCCGACATCTGAAAGATGCCACTTGCCACGCTTCGGGTGAGGACCCAGCAATGGGCCCTCACCATCCTCTTCGGGCGGCGCTGACCCCGCCCCTAGCCCCGCCCACTTGTCGGAGGAGCGGGATGACGTCATCCCGCTCCTCGTATACCGGCACTGGGCTCCGATCTGTCACTTGTCGGTAGCGATCGGAGCAGGGAGGGTGGGAAGCAGGGAGGCTCTGATCCCCTGCCTCCTTCCTGTCCTACTCCGATTACTACTGACAACTGTCATCTGCAATGGCGCGGGACACTGGATGGGAGGTAAGTATAAGTGAAAAAAAGAATAATAAAATATTTTTTGTCTGGTGTCTTTTTTACTTTTAACTATTTGTGAACTGTCCATGAGACCCCTTTTACCAGTTCACAAGGCTCTGGGGCTGGCAATCACCTGCGGCTAGCGGGTGACTTGCCATAACCCCCAGCCCCCCCATTACCTGCCTCCCCAACAGCCAGGGGGGGGGGGCAGAAGGGCCCGGGCCACTTAGTGGCTATGTGGGCTAGTAGCCTGCAGGGCCAGGGGAAACCAACGCTGGCCCCTGTGCCCTGTTCTACAAGCCCCCATAGCTGGTCCGGGTCAGTAATGCTGGGTAAGGGGGACCCTACTTAATTTTTTGGGGGGATTTTAAGGGCTTTTAACCCTGAAAATTCCCCCCCAAAAATGAAGTCTCCCCCCTGGGAGGGGGGACCCTATGTCATTTTTTTTTTTAAATTAACCCCTTACAACTATGCAATCATATTGCATAGTTGTATCCAATCTGAAATCTCCAAAACTGCTGTTTCAGTTTGGGGGAGTCTCCTGGGCAGGAAAGGGTGTGTACCAATACATATGTGGTACCGTTGTAACCGGGAGAAATAGGGCTTTCACACGCAATAAGATTTTATTAACAAACTTACATTTTTTATTACAAAAAAATACTACAAATTGTAAAAAATCGTTTTTTTTTATTGTTTTGCACATATTTCACCCAAAAGTATTGAGAATACACTAAAAAAGGCCAAACAAGACATTTTGACATGTTGAAGCCCAGACTCTGTTGAAAAAAACAATATATAATTTTCCTGGAAAATCCCTTCAAAAATCAAGGTTGAACATGTGTAGCACAAAAAAGTAAAAAGTAGTCTGGCAACAGAGTGTATCAAAAAATCTAGGTAGGCTGGCACTTAAAAGGTTAATCAAAAACTTATATAGCAAGAGGGTGCCGGATAAATTTGAGAAGGTGTTGGATCCGTGGTTACAATGTCTGGAGTTGGCCTCTGAGGAGGGGTAAGGGAGGAGGTAGGGTTTGAGGGTATCACGTTTGTACCCCTGCGCCTTCTGGAGGGGCACTTGAATCTAGGTGGGCTGAGAAATGGACCCATACATAGCCTGGGGGTTATCTAGAGTGGCGATGTTCCTCCTTGTTTTCAACAGCTGGCCTCTCCACCCACCCGCCAATAACAGCGAGATGTACTCCTTCATTCGACTGGATTTTGTGGAGTCCTTAGGTGTGAGTGATGAGTGAATAATGTCCTGGTGTCTGATAGTATATAGTAGGTAGTGTTCATGCTGTGGCACTGGAAGATGTTGTTTTTATGTACACTTTCAAAACTGCAAAATAGCATCTTCATCTTCAAGTTGCTCTTTCTATTGGTTCAAAAGGATGTACCGTTTGACCCCGAGACTAACGTCAAATCTCAGCTGGGAAACATTTTGGGTCCTAACGGTTGCTTCCTGGGAACGTAAAATAACCTGTCTACTAGGGCATTGTTTCTAACTCGCTCTTCTAAAAATACTGATGGTTCATAACCCTCCTGAAGGAATTCTAAAACCAAAGCTTTAGCACTTCCTCCAGAGTGGAACTGAAGGGTCTGTAGCGCTTCCAGATCATACAGTACATTTTTGGGTGACAATTTTCTACTCAGAGTAGAAATGACTCAAAGTAGAAATGAGACAGACCCTTCTTTCTTAGAATGCCCCACTCAGGATCCCGATTGCCAGCTTTAGGGACTGGACCTGTGGATAAATTATGGGGCCTTTGTGAATGATATCTAGCCGTATGGTAGAAACCTTGGCAGCTCCATCGACATACAGGGCAGAAAAGGAAAAAAAACAATTTCTCCGGGGCTAATGTGGTGCGGACAGGACCCTGGCTTGATCCCATCTGATTTTCCTTAGAACTAAGGGTAACAACCTCATTGGAGGGAATGCATAGCAAAGCTCTCCCCACTGATAGTTGAACACATCCAGACCCCGAGTCACCTGGTCCCTCCTGAGGTAGAAGCACCTCCGGCACTTGGAATTCTGGTTGCTGGCAAATATATCTATGTCCGGCTGTACCCAACGAGCAACTATCTGACTAAACACTGACTGGTGTAGTAGCCATTCTCCTCCTTGATGGTTTAGGCAGGCAACCGCCCAGACATTGTCTGAGACAATCAGAATGCCCATGGACAACCAGGTTGGTTCTAATTCATTCAGGGACCTCCTTACAGCTAACCGCTCCCTGTAATTGGAGAATGTCCAGGCTGTGGCTTCTGACCAGGCCCCCTGGAAGTATTGCCCCTGGCCATCTGTGGTTATCGCCAAGCTCCATCTGGTGCCAGTATCTCCCTTCTGCCATTTTCTCCAAAAAGGTCCACCATGTCAGACTTTCCCGGTACCACTCCGACAAGGTGACCAAGTGGTACAAGGAGGATGGGTTCTTGTCCCCTGTGTCTAGGAAGAAGGCTTACAAGAGACGAAAAGTAAGGTTTTCTGCAAGGCTGCTAAAGGGGAGGACCTGTCCACTGCAAAAAGAAGCAGGTCATCCAGATTGGCTATGATGATCACCTGATTAAGTCTCAGGTGAGCCATTGCTTCTGACAGAATCTTTGTGAAGATCTGAGGTGTTGAAGAAAGCCCAAATGGCTCCTTGTCTTTGGCGTATTTTTCCTTCTCTTTTCCTTGAAAATGAAATACCAACACTTACAAAAGGATAAAACCTACAAACTATTAACCTAACCTGCCCATCCCCTGTGCCACTAAACATACAGGATCGAGGGGAACAAGAATAACTGACTGATTCCAGGGAATCTCCGCTGCCCATAGCCGCTGTGATGAGGTTGCAGGTTGTGGCTGCCATCATGCTTCCTTGTGTTTCTCTGCATCAGGTAGAGCAACAGCACAGTAACATAGGCCTGACTCGACTCCATCGGCACTTCTAGATGATGTCAAGCGCTAACCGTAAGCGACCCTGGTCCCAAACACGGAGTCACCGGACCAGAACCTCATACTTACCTTGACGCCTCCCAGAAGCAGGTACCCGACATGCCCACAATCCCCACCCTGAATTCTAACAGGGAACACACCTTGGAGCATTGTGTAGGGAGTCCGGCACCAGGCCTGGACCTACACCTGTGTGGGGGAAGTGCAGGGAAAAAACGCATCATCCCCTATTTCCCCCAATCCAGCCTCCAATAAAAAACAAAAATATTTTTGAAGGTGCAATCCCCTTCCTAGTACCCGACCAACAGCCAAGGGTGCAGAGGGTATAAGGGGAATAGTAAAAAGAGGAATTTGGACCCGCAATCAAACATCTATCCCAAACAACTACTCCATCACGTTTCCTGGAAGGAAACACAAAAACACTGAGGGGCTGGGGGGAGGGGGCAGGGCTTTAATACTCTACTTATCAAAGTGAATAATATTTCACTTCCACATGTCTACACACTGCTGCTCTCTTGTGATAAGAAGTTAATACTACAGCTACCGGTAGGTTTCACATTCTGTGACTTTTTATGTTACTGCAATTTAACAATTATCGAGTTGTGTTTTGTATATCATGTACATCCTAGTGCCTCTACACTCTAAATAAATATAAGGAGGAGCAGTACAGCAAAAACAGGGTGCTGCTTTAAAGTGGACCAACACCCAGGGGTGATCGGGAAGAAGGAAGATTCCCGGGCCGATCACCTCCCCAAAAAACCCCCCCAAAAAAACCTTACCTGCCGCTGCCTCCCGCGCGCCCCTCTAGACGTGCGCGCGGCCGCGCCGGACGTTTTTGAATGGCCGGCGCGGGCCCTGTAAGAGTGACATGCGGGAGGCGGCGGCGGACGCGCTGTCTTGTCCGTCGCTGTCACCCGCTTGTTCGTCGGCGGGGATTGGACGGCGCGGTCACGTGGGAGCGTGGTGAGGTGAGCTTTTAAAGCTTTCTGGGGGGTTTCACACAGCGGGGCACCCCCAATCGGGGGGCTCCCCCGAAGTGGACCAAAACCCAGGATAGTCAAAATCCTGGGTGTTGGTCCACTTTAAATATATTTGCAATGTACCAGCAGGTAATTGCCTCCAAACTGGACAAGTTTGAACCATGCGACTATGTACAGCAGACTGGTAAAAGTCAGGGGACGTGCTGCACCTAGGCACTCTATACCCCCATCCACCATCCCAGCCGCACAGGTAAACATCTTGTCCTATTCCACCACCAGATATCTGTGCAACAGGGGATTGGAAGCTGCAGACACACAGAGGCTCAGTAGCGTAAGAAGTGATTATGCTCAATTCCAGTGTTGAGGACCGTGTTTAAATAGGTAAAGAGAGACCTTTGAAAGAGCAATGGAAGTTCCTCTTTAAAATGTGCCAATTGTTTAGGGGCCAGAGATAGAAAAGCCTGGGGGGGTATTTGTTGGTGAGATGGAGGCTGTGGGGCGATTACAAGGTGTGATTTTCAGCAATGGAAACGGTGGGTGATGTTGGGTGTTGCAGTGTCGCAGTGGAAGAGCACGGCTTAGCAACTAGTTAAACAGTTTGTGTTGTGTTTCCTAGTGGTTACTGGGAAAGTGAGGGGGGATTGTGTAATACTAGAATTACGTCACCGACATTCTAGGGTACATATATTTTAGGGCCCGGTTATATCTATGCATTATGATTGCAGTACAGCGCTGTGCACCACTGCAGCCACCATGCATAAAAATAATGGTAATTACCAGCATGCTCTAGTCCTCCTTACAGTGTTTCTGAATTTGGTGTTACTGCAGTGTGTGCAAGTCTCTGATTCATTCACCTTGAAGTTTTTATACTGTTGTAACTGTTTCAATCTCTCAATGAGGGGGGTGTAAGAAACATTTTACCTTGCCTAACCCGGCCCCTCTGGTTGTCAAAAAGATAAATTTAAACTTACCTCTCCCAACGCATTGGCGCTTGGCATCCCTCTGACCCCCATTTTCCTCCGACGGGCAGCGCCATTTTAGCACCCCGGCATGCACTGCACCGCCCTTCATATATCGCGCATGCATGTTTCATCACATGAGTTGCAATGACACTCAGCGCGATATATGAGGAGCAGCGCAGGACTATTGAACAGAATGCGGCTAAGCGTGTAGCCATCATTCTGGGACGGCTAAAGGGGGGGGGGTGGAATCGGGCCAGGAATACTGTTAAATGTCTGTGTTTTAGATAACCCCGACATCCAAAAGGCAGTGAAGGAGGGAGGTTTAAAGAGGAACATCAAAAAAGGTCTGATGTTCCACTTTAATTAAACAATTGTCCTTCTTTCCCACCCTGGAAAGTTGTAAGGAACGGTAAAGCCATTTTACTTACTAACACTTCTACACACTTTAATAATCCACAATTTAGCTTAACTGGCTCTTCTAAAACAATGTTAAGACTATACAATCAGACGGTAAGGTATATACTCAGCATAAGCCTCACTAATACCACAGTATAGCACTGCCACATGTACTGTAAGTAGGTAGAGCACTGCCACATGTACTGTAAGTAGGTAGAGCACTGCCACATGTACTGTAAGTAAGTAGAGCACTGCCACATGTACTGTAAGTAAGTAGAGCACTGCCACGTGTACTGTAAGTAGGTAGAGCACTGCCACATGTACTGTAAGTAGGTAGAGCACTGCCACATGTACTGTAAGTAAGTAGAGCACTGCCACATGTACTGTAAGTAAGTAGAGCACTGCCACATGTACTGTAAGTAGGTAGAGCACTGCCACATGTACTGTAAGTAAGTAGAGCACTGCCACATGTACTGTAAGTAAGTAGAGCACTGCCACATGTACTGTAAGTAAGTAGAGCACTGCCACATGTACTGTAAGTAGGTAGAGCACTGCCACATGTACTGTAAGTAAGTAGAGCACTGCCACGTGTACTGTAAGTAGGTAGAGCACTGCCACATGTACTGTAAGTAAGTAGAGCACTGCCACATGTACTGTAAGTAGGTAGAGCACTGCCACATGTACTGTAAGTAGGTAGAGCACTGCCACATGTACTGTAAGTAAGTAGAGCACTGCCACGTGTACTGTAAGTAGGTAGAGCACTGCCACGTGTACTGTAAGTAGGTAACGGCTACATGTACTGTAAGTAGGTAACGGCCACATGTACTGTAAGTAGGTAACGGCCACATGTACTGTAAGTAGGTAGAGCACTGCCACATGTACTGTAAGTAAGTAGAGCACTGCCACATTTACTGTAAGTAGGTAACGGCCACATGTACTGTAAGTAGGTAGAGCACTGCCACATGTACTGTAGGTAGGTAGAGCACTGCCACATGTACTGTAAGTAGGTAGAGCACTGCCACATGTACTGTAGGTAGGTAGAGCACTGCCACATGTACTGTAAGTAGGTAGAGCACTGCCACATGTACTGTAAGTAAGTAGAGCACTTCCACATGTACTGTAAGTAGGTAGAGCACTGCCACATGTACTGTAGGTAGGTAGAGCACTGCCACATGTACTGTAAGTAAGTAGAGCACTGCCACATTTACTGTAAGTAGGTAACGGCCACATGTACTGTAAGTAGGTAGAGCACTGCCACATGTACTGTAGGTAGGTAGAGCACTGCCACATGTACTGTAAGTAGGTAGAGCACTGCCACATGTACTGTAGGTAGGTAGAGCACTGCCACATGTACTGTAAGTAAGTAGAGCACTGCCACATGTACTGTAAGTAGGTAGAGCACTGCCACATGTACTGTAGGTAGGTAGAGCACTGCCACATGTACTGTAAGTAGGTAACGGCTACATGTACTGTAAGTAGGTAACGGCCACATGTACTGTAAGTAGGTAGAGCACTGCCACATGTACTGTAAGTACCCCAATCAGAAGCCGTGGGCGCACGGCGGAACGCGAGGGGCAGCTGGAGGTCCCGGGAAACTGCTGTCGGTAGTATCATCTTTTGTTTATGTTTAATTGACTGTCTCTATAGCATGGCTCTGAGCGTTGCCTCTATATCCCCATCCATTGTGTCTTATTAAGCTGCAATAATGATCGCATGCTAGCTATAGTCTAGCCTGACATCTCTTAGCAGTTCTCATTTGGGGAGTGGATTATTCATTCTTAGTATGCCCAGCATGGGAAATTATATTATAATGCATTGATAATGTTAATAGGCATGTTTTTTTTCATTGGTTTGATAAATTAGGGTTTGTATTTATTCTGATCAGCTCACTTAGGTGGGGACTGTGATTCATTTGCACATGACACTTTATTATATATATTTGAATCATATGAGATGGGCTTCTTTTTTTGGCCTAGCATCACAGCTTAATTGGGTTTTGAATATTTATGCACCCAGCACTTTTTCATTGTATTTATCTATTTTGCACTGTATTTATTAGATTGCTGTTTATAGTTTATTTATGTGATTCCTTATTTGTACATGTTATTCCCATGTTGGTTTATTTATTGGTCATTAGGGGGCGCCAGTAGGCCATACTCTGTTTATTGATATAGATATAGATATGTTTAATCTATGATATATTGGATTGACCTAATATTTGATTTGTACATCGGCTTTGTAGTGAGCAGTTCCCGGGGACCCACCAATTTTCCTTTTTAATCTTGTCTTGTCTGTATATGTTGTGTATATGTTTTTTATTGTGTATATAGCACCTTTAATAAATTTTGTCATATTACTTTGTACATATTTTCAGAGTGAGTGCCCATATCTAGATCCCCTCTTTTGTATTGGTTTGCTATTGTGTTGTTTTGGGATTTATGGGAGCACCATCTGTACTATATAGTCTTTCATACTTTAGTGGTGCCCTTACAGGTTTATATTTGCTCCACTACTGTAAGTAGGTAACAGCCACATGTACTGTAAGTAGGTAGAGCACTGCCACATGTACTGTATGTAAGTAGAGCACTGCCACATGTACTGTAAGTAGGTAACGGCCACATGTACTGTAAGTAGGTAGAGCACTGCCACATGTACTGTAAGTAGGTAACGGCCACATGTACTGTAAGTAGGTAACGGCCACATGTAATGTAAGTAGGTAGAGCACTGCCACATGTACTGTAAGTAGAGCACTGCCACATGTACTGTAAGCAGAGCACTGCCACATGTACTGTAAGTAAGTAGAGCACTGCCACATGTACTTTAAGTAGGTAACGGCCACATGTACTGTAAGTAAGTAGAGCACTGCCACATGTACTGTAAGTAGGTAACGGCCACATGTACTGTAAGTAAGTAGAGCACTGCCACATGTACTGTAAGTAGAGCACTGCCACATGTACTGTAAGTAAGTAGAGCACTGCCACATGTACTGTAAGTAAGTAGAGCACTGCCACATGTACTGTAAGTAGGTAGAGCACTGCCACATGTACTGTAAGTAAGTAACGGCCACATGTACTGTAAGTAAGTAGAGCACTGCCACATGTACTGTAAGTAGGTAACGGCCACATGTACTGTAAGTAAGTAGAGCAATGCCACATGTACTGTAAGTAGGTAACGGCCACATGTACTGTAAGTAAGTAGAGCAATGCCACATGTACTGTAAGTAGGTAGAGCACTGCCACATGTACTGTAAATAAGTAGAGCACTTCCACATGTACTGTAAGTAGGTAACGGCCACATGTACTGTAAGTAGGTAACGGCCACATGTACTGTAAGTAAGTAGAGCAATGCCACATGTACTGTAAGTAGGTAGAGCACTGCCACATGTACTGTAAGTAAGTAGAGCACTGCCACATGTACTGTAAGTAGGTAACGGCCACATGTACTGTAAGTAAGTAGAGCACTGCCACATGTACTGTAAGTAAGTAGAGCACTGCCACATGTACTGTAAGTAGGTAGAGCACTGCCACATGTACTGTAAGTAGGTAACAGCCACATGTACTGTAAGTAGGTAACGGTCACATGTACTGTAAGTAGGTAGAGCACTGCCACATGTACTGTAAGTAAGTAGAGCACTGCCACATGTACTGTAAGTAAGTAGAGCACTGCCACATGTACTGTAAGTAGGTAACGGCCACATGTACTGTAAGTAGGTAACGGCCACATGTACTGTAAGTAGGTAACGGCCACATGTACTGTAAGTAGGTAACGGCCACATGTACTGTAAGTAGGTAACGGCCACATGTACTGTAAGTAAGTAGAGCACTGCCACATGTACTGTAAGTAGATAACGGCCACATGTACTGTAAGTAGGTAACGGCCACATGTACTGTAAGTAAGTAGAGCACTGCCACATGTACTGTAAGTAGGTAGAGCACTGCCACATGTACTGTAAGTAGGTAACGGCCACATGTACTGTAAGTAGGTAACGGCCACATGTACTGTAAGTAAGTAGAGCACTGCCACATGTACTGTAAGTAGGTAGAGCACTGCCACATGTACTGTAGGTAGGTAGAGCACTGCCACATGTACTGTAAGTAGGTAACGGCCACATGTACTGTAAGTAGGTAACGGCCACATGTACTGTAAGTAGGTAACGGCCACATGTACTGTAAGTAAGTAGAGCAATGCCACATGTACTGTAAGTAAGTAGAGCACTGCCACATGTACTGTAAGTAGGTAACGGCCACATGTACTGTAAGTAAGTAGAGCACTGCCACATGTACTGTAAGTAGGTAACGGCCACATGTACTGTAAGTAAGTAGAGCACTGCCACATGTACTGTAAGTAAGTAGAGCACTGCCACATGTACTGTAAGTAAGTAGAGCACTGCCACATGTACTGTAAGTAGGTAACGGCCACATGTACTGTAAGTAAGTAGAGCACTGCCACATGTACTGTAAGTAAGTAGAGCACTGCCACATGTACTGTAAGTAAGTAGAGCACTGCCACATGTACTGTAAGTAGGTAGAGCACTGCCACATGTACTGTAAGTAGGTAACAGCCACATGTACTGTAAGTAGGTAACGGTCACATGTACTGTAAGTAGGTAGAGCACTGCCACATGTACTGTAAGTAAGTAGAGCACTGCCACATGTACTGTAAGTAAGTAGAGCACTGCCACATGTACTGTAAGTAGGTAACGGCCATATGTACTGTAAGTAGGTAACGGCCACATGTACTGTAAGTAAGTAGAGCACTGCCACATGTACTGTAAGTAGGTAACGGCCATATGTACTGTAAGTAGGTAACGGCCACATGTACTGTAAGTAAGTAGAGCACTGCCACATGTACTGTAAGTAGGTAACGGCCACATGTACTGTAAGTAGGTAACGGCCACATGTACTGTAAGTAGGTAGAGCACTGCCACATGTACTGTAAGTAAGTAGAGCACTGCCACATGTACTGTAAGTAGGTAACGGCCACATGTACTGTAAGTAGGTAACGGCCACATGTACTGTAAGTAGGTAGAGCACTGCCACATGTACTGTAAGTAAGTAGAGCACTGCCACATTTACTGTAAGTAGGTAACGGCCACATGTACTGTAAGTAAGTAGAGCACTGCCACATGTACTGTAAGTAGGTAGAGCACTGCCACATGTACTGTAGGTAGGTAGAGCACTGCCACATGTACTGTAAGTAGGTAGAGCACTGCCACATGTACTGTAGGTAGGTAGAGCACTGCCACATGTACTGTAAGTAGGTAGAGCACTGCCACATGTACTGTAAGTAAGTAGAGCACTTCCACATGTACTGTAAGTAGGTAGAGCACTGCCACATGTACTGTAGGTAGGTAGAGCACTGCCACATGTACTGTAAGTAAGTAGAGCACTGCCACATTTACTGTAAGTAGGTAACGGCCACATGTACTGTAAGTAGGTAGAGCACTGCCACATGTACTGTAGGTAGGTAGAGCACTGCCACATGTACTGTAAGTAGGTAGAGCACTGCCACGTGTACTGTAGGTAGGTAGAGCACTGCCACATGTACTGTAAGTAAGTAGAGCACTGCCACATGTACTGTAAGTAGGTAGAGCACTGCCACATGTACTGTAGGTAGGTATAGCACTGCCACATGTACTGTAAGTAGGTAACGGCTACATGTACTGTAAGTAGGTAACGGCCACATGTACTGTAAGTAGGTAGAGCACTGCCACATGTACTGTAAGTACCCCAATCAGAAGCCGTGGGCGCACGGCGGAACGCGAGGGGCAGCTGGAGGTCCCGGGAAACTGCTGTCGGTAGTATCATCTTTTGTTTATGTTTAATTGACTGTCTCTATAGCATGGCTCTGAGCGTTGCCTCTATATCCCCATCCATTGTGTCTTATTAAGCTGCAATAATGATCGCATGCTAGCTATAGTCTAGCCTGACATCTCTTAGCAGTTCTCATTTGGGGAGTGGATTATTCATTCTTAGTATGCCCAGCATGGGAAATTATATTATAATGCATTGATAATGTTAATAGGCATGTTTTTTTTCATTGGTTTGATAAATTAGGGTTTGTATTTATTCTGATCAGCTCACTTAGGTGGGGACTGTGATTCATTTGCACATGACACTTTATTATATATATTTGAATCATATGAGATGGGCTTCTTTATTTTGGCCTAGCATCACAGCTTAATTGGGTTTTGAATATTTATGCACCCAGCACTTTTTCATTGTATTTATCTATTTTGCACTGTATTTATTAGATTGCTGTTTATAGTTTATTTATGTGATTCCTTATTTGTACATGTTATTCCCATGTTGGTTTATTTATTGGTCATTAGGGGGCGCCAGTAGGCCATACTCTGTTTATTGATATAGATATAGATATGTTTAATCTATGATATATTGGATTGACCTAATATTTGATTTGTACATCGGCTTTGTAGTGAGCAGTTCCCGGGGACCCACCAATTTTCCTTTTTAATCTTGTCTTGTCTGTATATGTTGTGTATATGTTTTTTATTGTGTATATAGCACCTTTAATAAATTTTGTCATATTACTTTGTACATATTTTCAGAGTGAGTGCCCATATCTAGATCCCCTCTTTTGTATTGGTTTGCTATTGTGTTGTTTTGGGATTTATGGGAGCACCATCTGTACTATATAGTCTTTCATACTTTAGTGGTGCCCTTACAGGTTTATATTTGCTCCACTACTGTAAGTAGGTAACAGCCACATGTACTGTAAGTAGGTAGAGCACTGCCACATGTACTGTATGTAAGTAGAGCACTGCCACATGTACTGTAAGTAGGTAACGGCCACATGTACTGTAAGTAGGTAGAGCACTGCCACATGTACTGTAAGTAGGTAACGGCCACATGTACTGTAAGTAGGTAACGGCCACATGTAATGTAAGTAGGTAGAGCACTGCCACATGTACTGTAAGTAGAGCACTGCCACATGTACTGTAAGCAGAGCACTGCCACATGTACTGTAAGTAAGTAGAGCACTGCCACATGTACTTTAAGTAGGTAACGGCCACATGTACTGTAAGTAAGTAGAGCACTGCCACATGTACTGTAAGTAGGTAACGGCCACATGTACTGTAAGTAAGTAGAGCACTGCCACATGTACTGTAAGTAGAGCACTGCCACATGTACTGTAAGTAAGTAGAGCACTGCCACATGTACTGTAAGTAAGTAGAGCACTGCCACATGTACTGTAAGTAGGTAGAGCACTGCCACATGTACTGTAAGTAAGTAACGGCCACATGTACTGTAAGTAAGTAGAGCACTGCCACATGTACTGTAAGTAGGTA
This sequence comes from Gastrophryne carolinensis, assembly GCA_027917425.1. Classification (NCBI taxonomy): domain Eukaryota; kingdom Metazoa; phylum Chordata; class Amphibia; order Anura; family Microhylidae; genus Gastrophryne; species Gastrophryne carolinensis. The sequence goes on from CM051234.1 coordinate 289,574,952, forward strand.
ACGGCCACATGTACTGTAAGTAAGTAGAGCAATGCCACATGTACTGTAAGTAGGTAACGGCCACATGTACTGTAAGTAAGTAGAGCAATGCCACATGTACTGTAAGTAGGTAGAGCACTGCCACATGTACTGTAAATAAGTAGAGCACTTCCACATGTACTGTAAGTAGGTAACGGCCACATGTACTGTAAGTAGGTAACGGCCACATGTACTGTAAGTAAGTAGAGCAATGCCACATGTACTGTAAGTAGGTAGAGCACTGCCACATGTACTGTAAGTAAGTAGAGCACTGCCACATGTACTGTAAGTAGGTAACGGCCACATGTACTGTAAGTAAGTAGAGCACTGCCACATGTACTGTAAGTAAGTAGAGCACTGCCACATGTACTGTAAGTAGGTAGAGCACTGCCACATGTACTGTAAGTAGGTAACAGCCACATGTACTGTAAGTAGGTAACGGTCACATGTACTGTAAGTAGGTAGAGCACTGCCACATGTACTGTAAGTAAGTAGAGCACTGCCACATGTACTGTAAGTAAGTAGAGCACTGCCACATGTACTGTAAGTAGGTAACGGCCACATGTACTGTAAGTAGGTAACGGCCACATGTACTGTAAGTAGGTAACGGCCACATGTACTGTAAGTAGGTAACGGCCACATGTACTGTAAGTAGGTAACGGCCACATGTACTGTAAGTAAGTAGAGCACTGCCACATGTACTGTAAGTAGATAACGGCCACATGTACTGTAAGTAGGTAACGGCCACATGTACTGTAAGTAAGTAGAGCACTGCCACATGTACTGTAAGTAGGTAGAGCACTGCCACATGTACTGTAAGTAGGTAACGGCCACATGTACTGTAAGTAGGTAACGGCCACATGTACTGTAAGTAAGTAGAGCACTGCCACATGTACTGTAAGTAGGTAGAGCACTGCCACATGTACTGTAGGTAGGTAGAGCACTGCCACATGTACTGTAAGTAGGTAACGGCCACATGTACTGTAAGTAGGTAACGGCCACATGTAATGTAAGTAGGTAGAGCACTGCCACATGTACTGTAAGTAGAGCACTGCCACATGTACTGTAAGCAGAGCACTGCCACATGTACTGTAAGTAAGTAGAGCACTGCCACATGTACTTTAAGTAGGTAACGGCCACATGTACTGTAAGTAAGTAGAGCACTGCCACATGTACTGTAAGTAGAGCACTGCCACATGTACTGTAAGTAAGTAGAGCACTGCCACATGTACTGTAAGTAAGTAGAGCACTGCCACATGTACTGTAAGTAAGTAGAGCACTGCCACATGTACTGTAAGTAGGTAACGGCCACATGTACTGTAAGTAAGTAGAGCACTGCCACATGTACTGTAAGTAGAGCACTGCCACATGTACTGTAAGTAAGTAGAGCACTGCCACATGTACTGTAAGTAAGTAGAGCACTGCCACATGTACTGTAAGTAGGTAGAGCACTGCCACATGTACTGTAAGTAAGTAACGGCCACATGTACTGTAAGTAAGTAGAGCACTGCCACATGTACTGTAAGTAGGTAACGGCCACATGTACTGTAAGTAAGTAGAGCAATGCCACATGTACTGTAAGTAGGTAACGGCCACATGTACTGTAAGTAAGTAGAGCAATGCCACATGTACTGTAAGTAGGTAGAGCACTGCCACATGTACTGTAAGTAAGTAGAGCACTTCCACATGTACTGTAAGTAGGTAACGGCCACATGTACTGTAAGTAGGTAACGGCCACATGTACTGTAAGTAAGTAGAGCAATGCCACATGTACTGTAAGTAGGTAGAGCACTGCCACATGTACTGTAAGTAAGTAGAGCACTGCCACATGTACTGTAAGTAGGTAACGGCCACATGTACTGTAAGTAGAGCACTGCCACATGTACTGTAAGTAAGTAGAGCACTGCCACATGTACTGTAAGTAGGTAGAGCACTGCCACATGTACTGTAAGTAGGTAACAGCCACATGTACTGTAAGTAGGTAACGGTCACATGTACTGTAAGTAGGTAGAGCACTGCCACATGTACTGTAAGTAAGTAGAGCACTGCCACATGTACTGTAAGTAAGTAGAGCACTGCCACATGTACTGTAAGTAGGTAACGGCCACATGTACTGTAAGTAGGTAACGGCCACATTTACTGTAAGTAGGTAACGGCCACATGTACTGTAAGTAGGTAACGGCCACATGTACTATAAGTAAGTAGAGCACTGCCACATGTACTGTAAGTAGGTAACGGCCACATGTACTGTAAGTAGGTAACGGCCACATGTACTGTAAGTAAGTAGAGCACTGCCACATGTACTGTAAGTAGGTAGAGCACTGCCACATGTACTGTAAGTAGGTAACGGCCACATGTACTGTAAGTAGGTAACGGCCACATGTACTGTAAGTAAGTAGAGCACTGCCACATGTACTGTAAGTAGGTAGAGCACTGCCACATGTACTGTAGGTAGGTAGAGCACTGCCACATGTACTGTAAGTAGGTAACGGCCACATGTACTGTAAGTAGGTAACGGCCACATGTACTGTAAGTAGGTAACGGCCACATGTACTGTAAGTAAGTAGAGCAATGCCACATGTACTGTAAGTAAGTAGAGCACTGCCACATGTACTGTAAGTAGGTAACGGCCACATGTACTGTAAGTAAGTAGAGCACTGCCACATGTACTGTAAGTAGGTAACGGCCACATGTACTGTAAGTAAGTAGAGCACTGCCACATGTACTGTAAGTAAGTAGAGCACTGCCACATGTACTGTAAGTAAGTAGAGCACTGCCACATGTACTGTAAGTAGGTAACGGCCACATGTACTGTAAGTAAGTAGAGCACTGCCACATGTACTGTAAGTAGGTAGAGCACTGCCACATGTACTGTAAGTAAGTAGAGCACTTCCACATGTACTGTAAGTAGGTAACGGCCACATGTACTGTAAGTAGGTAACGGCCACATGTACTGTAAGTAAGTAGAGCAATGCCACATGTACTGTAAGTAGGTACAGCACTGCCACATGTACTGTAAGTAAGTAGAGCACTGCCACATGTACTGTAAGTAGGTAACGGCCACATGTACTGTAAGTAAGTAGAGCACTGCCACATGTACTGTAAGTAAGTAGAGCACTGCCACATGTACTGTAAGTAGGTAACGGCCACATGTACTGTAAGTAGGTAACGGCCACATGTACTGTAAGTAGGTAGAGCACTGCCACATGTACTGTAAGTAGGTAACGGCCACATGTACTGTAAGTAGGTAACGGCCACATGTACTGTAAGTAGGTAACGGCCACATGTACTGTAAGTAAGTAGAGCACTGCCACATGTACTGTAAGTAGGTAACGGCCACATGTACTGTAAGTAGGTAACGGCCACATGTACTGTAAGTAGGTAGAGCACTGCCACATGTACTGTAAGTAGGTAACGGCCACATGTACTGTAAGTAGGTAACGGCCACATGTACTGTAAGTAAGTAGAGCACTGCCACATGTACTGTAAGTAGGTAACGGCCACATGTACTGTAAGTAGGTAACGGCCATATGTACTGTAAGTAGGTAACGGCCACATGTACTGTAAGTAAGTAGAGCACTGCCACATGTACTGTAAGTAGGTAACGGCCACATGTACTGTAAGTAGGTAACGGCCACATGTACTGTAAGTAGGTAACGGCCACATGTACTGTAAGTAGGTAACGGCCACATGTACTGTAAGTAAGTAGAGCACTGCCACATGTACTGTAAGTAGGTAACGGCCACATGTACTGTAAGTAGGTAACGGTCACATGTACTGTAAGTAAGTAGAGCACTGCCACATGTACTGTAAGTAGGTAGAGCACTGCCACATGTACTGTAAGTAGGTAGAGCACTGCCACATGTACTGTAAGTAGGTAACGGCCACATGTACTGTAAGTAGGTAACGGCCATATGTACTGTAAGTAGGTAACGGCCACATGTACTGTAAGTAAGTAGAGCACTGCCACATGTACTGTAAGTAGGTAACGGCCACATGTACTGTAAGTAGGTAACGGCTACATGTACTGTAAGTAGGTAGAGCACTGCCACATGTACTGTAAGTAGGTAACGGCCACATGTACTGTAAGTAGGTAACGGCCACATGTACTGTAAGTAGGTAACGGCCACATGTACTGTAAGTAAGTAGAGCACTGCCACATGTACTGTAAGTAGGTAACGGCCACATGTACTGTAAGTAGGTAACGGCCACATGTACTGTAAGTAGGTAGAGCACTGCCACATGTACTGTAAGTAGGTAACGGCCACATGTACTGTAAGTAGGTAACGGCCACATGTACTGTAAGTAGGTAACGGCCACATGTACTGTAAGTAAGTAGAGCACTGCCACATGTACTGTAAGTAGGTAACGGCCACATGTACTGTAAGTAGGTAACGGTCACATGTACTGTAAGTAAGTAGAGCACTGCCACATGTACTGTAAGTAGGTAGAGCACTGCCACATGTACTGTAAGTAGGTAGAGCACTGCCACATGTACTGTAAGTAGGTAACGGCCACATGTACTGTAAGTAGGTAACGGCCATATGTACTGTAAGTAGGTAACGGCCACATGTACTGTAAGTAAGTAGAGCACTGCCACATGTACTGTAAGTAGGTAACGGCCACATGTACTGTAAGTAGGTAACGGTCACATGTACTGTAAGTAGGTAGAGCACTGCCACATGTACTGTAAGTAGGTAGAGCACTGCCACATGTACTGTAAGTAGAGCACTGCCACATGTAGTGTAAGTAGGTAACGGCCACATGTACTGTAAGTAGGTAGAGCACTTCCACATGTACTGTAAGTAAGTAGAGCACTTCCACATGTACTGTAGTAAGTAGAGCACTTCCACATGTACTGTAAGTAAGTAGAGCACTTCCACATGTACTGTAAGTAAGTAGAGCACTTCCACATGTACTGTAGTAAGTAGAGCACTTCCACATGTACTGTAAGTAAGTAGAGCACTTCCACATGTACTGTAAGTAAGTAGAGCACTTCCACATGTACTGTAGTAAGTAGAGCACTGCCACATGTACTGTAAGTAGAGCACTGCCACATGTACTGTAAGTAAGTAGAGCACTTCCACATGTACTGTAAGTAAGTAGAGCACTTCCACATGTACTGTAAGTAAGTAGAGCACTTCCACATGTACTGTAGTAAGTAGAGCACTGCCACATGTACTGTAAGCAGGTAACGGCCACATGTAATGTAAGTAGGTAACGGCCACATGTAATGTAAGTAAGTAGAGCACTGCCACATGTACTGTAAGTAAGTAGAGCACTGCCACATGTACTGTAAGTAGGTAGAGCACTGCCACATGTACTGTAAGTAGAGCACTGCCACATGTACTGTAAGTAGGTAACGGCCACATGTACTGTAAGTAGGTAGAGCACTGCCACATGTACTGTAAGTAGGTAGAGCACTGCCACATGTACTGTAAGTAAGTAGAGCACTTCCACATGTACTGTAAGGAAGTAGAGCACTGCCACATGTACTGTAAGTAGAGCACTGCCACATGTACTGTAAGTAGGTAGAGCACTGCCACATGTACTGTAAGTAGAGCACTGCCACATGTACTGTAAGTAGGTAACGGCCACATGTACTGTAAGTAAGTAGAGCACTGCCACATGTACTGTAAGTAGAGCACTGCCACATGTACTGTAAGTAAGTAGAGCACTGCCACATGTACTGTAAGTAGGTAGAGCACTGCCACATGTACTGTAAGTAGGTAACGGCCACATGTACTGTAAGTAAGTAGAGCACTGCCACATGTACTGTAAGTAGGTAACGGCCACATGTACTGTAAGTAGGTAACGGCCACATGTACTGTAAGTAGGTAGAGCACTGCCACATGTACTGTAAGTAGGTAGAGCACTGCCACATGTACTGTAAGTAAGTAGAGCACTTCCACATGTACTGTAAGTAGGTAACGGCCACATGTACTGTAAGTAGGTAACGGCCACATGTACTGTAAGTAAGTAGAGCAATGCCACATGTACTGTAAGTAGGTAGAGCACTGCCACATGTACTGTAAGTAAGTAGAGCACTGCCACATGTACTGTAAGTAGGTAACGGCCACATGTACTGTAAGTAAGTAGAGCACTGCCACATGTACTGTAAGTAAATAGAGCACTGCCACATGTACTGTAAGTAGGTAGAGCACTTCCACATGTACTGTAAGTAAGTAGAGCACTTCCACATGTACTGTAGTAAGTAGAGCACTTCCACATGTACTGTAGTAAGTAGAGCACTGCCACATGTACTGTAAGTAGCACTGCCACATGTACTATAAGTAAGTAGAGCACTTCCACATGTACTGTAAGTAAGTAGAGCACTTCCACATGTACTGTAAGTAAGTAGAGCACTTCCACATGTACTGTAAGTAAGTAGAGCACTGCCACATGTACTGTAAGTAGAGCACTGCCACATGTACTGTAAGTAAGTAGAGCACTTCCACATGTACTGTAAGTAAGTAGAGCACTTCCACATGTACTGTAAGTAAGTAGAGCACTTCCACATGTACTGTAGTAAGTAGAGCACTGCCACATGTACTGTAAGTAGGTAACGGCCACATGTAATGTAAGTAGGTAACGGCCACATGTAATGTAAGTAAGTAGAGCACTGCCACATGTACTGTAAGTAAGTAGAGCACTGCCACATGTACTGTAAGTAGGTAGAGCACTGCCACATGTACTGTAGGTAGGTAGAGCACTGCCACATGTACTGTAAGTAGGTAGAGCACTGCCACATGTACTGTAAGTAGAGCACTGCCACATGTACTGTAAGTAGGTAACGGCCACATGTACTGTAAGTAGGTAGAGCACTGCCACATGTACTGTAAGTAGGTAGAGCACTGCCACATGTACTGTAAGTAAGTAGAGCACTTCCACATGTACTGTAAGTAAGTAGAGCACTGCCACATGTACTGTAGTAAGTAGAGCACTGCCACATGTACTGTAAGTAGAGCACTGCCACATGTACTGTAAGTAAGTAGAGCACTTCCACATGTACTGTAAGTAAGTAGAGCACTTCCACATGTACTGTAAGTAAGTAGAGCACTGCCACATGTACTGTAAGTAGGTAGAGCACTGCCACATGTACTGTAAGTAGGTAACGGCCACATGTACTGTAAGTAGGTAACGGCCACATGTAATGTAAGTAAGTAGAGCACTGCCACATGTACTGTAAGTAGGTAGAGCACTGCCACATGTACTGTAGGTAGGTAGAGCACTGCCACATGTACTGTAAGTAGGTAGAGCACTGCCACATGTACTGTAAGTAGAGCACTGCCACATGTACTGTAAGTAGGTAACGGCCACATGTACTGTAAGTAGGTAGAGCACTGCCACATGTACTGTAAGTAGGTAGAGCACTGCCACATGTACTGTAAGTAAGTAGAGCACTTCCACATGTACTGTAAGTAAGTAGAGCACTGCCACATGTACTGTAAGTAGAGCACTGCCACATGTACTGTAAGTAGGTAACGGCCACATGTACTGTAAGTAAGTAGAGCACTGCCACATGTACTGTAAGTAGAGCACTGCCACATGTACTGTAAGTAAGTAGAGCACTGCCACATGTACTGTAAGTAGGTAGAGCACTGCCACATGTACTGTAAGTAGGTAACGGCCACATGTACTGTAAGTAAGTAGAGCACTGCCACATGTACTGTAAGTAGGTAGAGCACTGCCACATGTACTGTAAGTAGGTAACGGCCACATGTACTGTAAGTAAGTAGAGCACTGCCACATGTACTGTAAGTAGGTAGAGCACTGCCACATGTACTGTAAGTAAGTAGAGCACTTCCACATGTACTGTAAGTAGGTAACGGCCACATGTACTGTAAGTAAGTAGAGCAATGCCACATGTACTGTAAGTAGGTAGAGCACTGCCACATGTACTGTAAGTAAGTAGAGCACTGCCACATGTACTGTAAGTAGGTAACGGCCACATGTACTGTAAGTAAGTAGAGCACTGCCACATGTACTGTAAGTAAGTAGAGCACTGCCACATGTACTGTAAGTAGGTAACGGCCACATGTACTGTAAGTAGGTAACAGCCACATGTACTGTAAGTAGGTAGAGCACTGCCACATGTACTGTAAGTAGGTAACGGCCACATGTACTGTAAGTAGGTAACGGCCACATGTACTGTAAGTAGGTAACGGCCACATGTACTGTAAGTAAGTAGAGCACTGCCACATGTACTGTAAGTAGGTAACGGCCACATGTACTGTAAGTAGGTAACGGTCACATGTACTGTAAGTAGGTAGAGCACTGCCACATGTACTGTAAGTAGGTAGAGCACTGCCACATGTACTGTAAGTAGGTAACGGCCACATGTACTGTAAGTAGGTAACGGCCACATGTACTGTAAGTAGGTAACGGTCACATGTACTGTAAGTAGGTAGAGCACTGCCACATGTACTGTAAGTAGGTAGAGCACTGCCACATGTACTGTAAGTAGGTAACGGCCACATGTACTGTAAGTAGGTAACGGCCACATGTACTGTAAGTAGGTAACGGCCACATGTACTGTAAGTAAGTAGAGCACTGCCACATGTACTGTAAGTAGGTAACGGCCACATGTACTGTAAGTAGGTAACGGTCACATGTACTGTAAGTAGGTAGAGCACTGCCACATGTACTGTAAGTAGGTAGAGCACTGCCACATGTACTGTAAGTAGGTAGAGCACTGCCACATGTACTGTAAGTAGGTAACGGCCACATGTACTGTAAGTAGGTAACGGCCATATGTACTGTAAGTAGGTAACGGCCACATGTACTGTAAGTAAGTAGAGCACTGCCACATGTACTGTAAGTAGGTAACGGCCACATGTACTGTAAGTAGGTAACGGTCACATGTACTGTAAGTAGGTAGAGCACTGCCACATGTACTGTAAGTAGGTAGAGCACTGCCACATGTACTGTAAGTAGAGCACTGCCACATGTACTGTAAGTAGGTAACGGCCACATGTACTGTAAGTAGGTAGAGCACTGCCACATGTACTGTAAGTAGGTAGAGCACTGCCACATGTACTGTAAGTAAGTAGAGCACTTCCAAATGTACTGTAAGTAAGTAGAGCACTGCCACATGTACTGTAAGTAGAGCACTGCCACATGTACTGTAAGTAAGTAGAGCACTGCCACATGTACTGTAAGTAGAGCACTGCCACATGTACTGTAAGTAGAGCACTTCCACATGTACTGTAAGTAAGTAGAGCACTTCCACATGTACTGTAAGTAAGTAGAGCACTTCCACATGTACTGTAAGTAAGTAGAGCACTTCCACATGTACTGTAGTAAGTAGAGCACTGCCACATGTAATGTAAGTAGCACTGCCACATGTACTGTAAGTAAGTAGAGCACTTCCACATGTACTGTAAGTAAGTAGAGCACTTCCACATGTACTGTAGTAAGTAGAGCACTGCCACATGTACTGTAAGTAAGTAGAGCACTTCCACATGTACTGTAAGTAAGTAGAGCACTTCCACATGTACTGTAAGTAAGTAGAGCACTTCCACATGTACTGTAGTAAGTAGAGCACTGCCACATGTACTGTAAGTAGGTAACGGCCACATGTACTGTAAGTAGGTAACGGCCACATGTAATGTAAGTAAGTAGAGCACTGCCACATGTACTGTAAGTAGGTAGAGCACTGCCACATGTACTGTAAGTAGGTAACGGCCACATGTACTGTAAGTAGGTAACGGCCATATGTACTGTAAGTAGGTAACGGCCACATGTACTGTAAGTAGGTAGAGCACTGCCACATGTACTGTAAGTAGGTAGAGCACTGCCACATGTACTGTAAGTAGAGCACTGCCACATGTACTGTAAGTAGGTAACGGCCACATGTACTGTAAGTAGGTAGAGCACTGCCACATGTACTGTAAGTAGGTAGAGCACTGCCACATGTACTGTAAGTAAGTAGAGCACTTCCACATGTACTGTAAGTAAGTAGAGCACTGCCACATGTACTGTAAGTAGAGCACTGCCACATGTACTGTAAGTAGGTAGAGCACTGCCACATGTACTGTAAGTAGAGCACTGCCACATGTACTGTAAGTAGGTAACGGCCACATGTACTGTAAGTAAGTAGAGCACTGCCACATGTACTGTAAGTAGAGCACTGCCACATGTACTGTAAGTAAGTAGAGCACTGCCACATGTACTGTAAGTAGGTAACGGCCACATGTACTGTAAGTAAGTAGAGCACTGCCACATGTACTGTAAGTAGGTAGAGCACTGCCACATGTACTGTAAGTAGGTAGAGCACTGCCACATGTACTGTAAGTAGGTAACGGCCACATGTACTGTAAGTAAGTAGAGCACTGCCACATGTACTGTAAGTAGGTAGAGCACTGCCACATGTACTGTAAGTAAGTAGAGCACTTCCACATGTACTGTAAGTAGGTAACGGCCACATGTACTGTAAGTAGGTAACGGCCACATGTACTGTAAGTAAGTAGAGCAATGCCACATGTACTGTAAGTAAGTAGAGCACTGCCACATGTACTGTAAGTAGGTAACGGCCACATGTACTGTAAGTAAGTAGAGCACTGCCACATGTACTGTAAGTAAGTAGAGCACTGCCACATGTACTGTAAGTAGGTAGAGCACTTCCACATGTACTGTAAGTAAGTAGAGCACTTCCACATGTACTGTAGTAAGTAGAGCACTTCCACATGTACTGTAGTAAGTAGAGCACTTCCACATGTACTGTAAGTAAGTAGAGCACTTCCACATGTACTGTAGTAAGTAGAGCACTGCCACATGTACTGTAAGTAGAGCACTGCCACATGTACTGTAAGTAAGTAGAGCACTTCCACATGTACTGTAAGTAAGTAGAGCACTTCAACATGTACTGTAAGTAAGTAGAGCACTTCCACATGTACTGTAAGTAGGTAACGGCCACATGTACTGTAAGTAGGTAACGGCCACATGTAATGTAAGTAAGTAGAGCACTGCCACATGTACTGTAGTAAGTAGAGCACTGCCACATGTACTGTAAGTAGGTAACGGCCACATGTACTGTAAGTAGGTAACGGCCACATGTAATGTAAGTAAGTAGAGCACTGCCACATGTACTGTAAGTAAGTAGAGCACTGCCACATGTACTGTAAGTAGGTAGAGCACTGCCACATGTACTGTAAGTAGCACTGCCACATGTACTGTAAGTAAGTAGAGCACTTCCACATGTACTGTAAGTAAGTAGAGCACTTCCACATGTACTGTAAGTAAGTAGAGCACTTCCACATGTACTGTAGTAAGTAGAGCACTGCCACATGTACTGTAAGTAGAGCACTGCCACATGTACTGTAAGTAAGTAGAGCACTTCCACATGTACTGTAAGTAAGTAGAGCACTTCAACATGTACTGTAAGTAAGTAGAGCACTTCCACATGTACTGTAGTAAGTAGAGCACTGCCACATGTACTGTAAGTAGGTAACGGCCACATGTACTGTAAGTAGGTAACGGCCACATGTAATGTAAGTAAGTAGAGCACTGCCACATGTACTGTAAGTAAGTAGAGCACTGCCACATGTACTGTAGGTAGGTAGAGCACTGCCACATGTACTGTAAGTAGGTAGAGCACTGCCACATGTACTGTAAGTAGAGCACTGCCACATGTACTGTAAGTAGGTAACGGCCACATGTACTGTAAGTAGGTAGAGCACTGCCACATGTACTGTAAGTAGGTAGAGCACTGCCACATGTACTGTAAGTAGGTAGAGCACTGCCACATGTACTGTAAGTAAGTAGAGCACGGCCACATGTACTGTAAGTAGGTAGAGCACTGCCACATGTACTGTAAGTAGAGCACTGCCACATGTACTGTAAGTAAGTAGAGCACTTCCACATGTACTGTAAGTAAGTAGAGCACTTCCACATGTACTGTAAGTAAGTAGAGCACTGCCACATGTACTGTAAGTAGGTAGAGCACTGCCACATGTACTGTAAGTAGGTAACGGCCACATGTACTGTAAGTAGGTAACGGCCACATGTAATGTAAGTAAGTAGAGCACTGCCACATGTACTGTAAGTAAGTAGAGCACTGCCACATGTACTGTAAGTAGGTAGAGCACTGCCACATGTACTGTAGGTAGGTAGAGCACTGCCACATGTACTGTAAGTAGGTAGAGCACTGCCACATGTACTGTAAGTAGAGCACTGCCACATGTACTGTAAGTAGGTAACGGCCACATGTACTGTAAGTAGGTAGAGCACTGCCACATGTACTGTAAGTAGGTAGAGTACTGCCACATGTACTGTAAGTAAGTAGAGCACTTCCACATGTACTGTAAGTAAGTAGAGCACTGCCACATGTACTGTAAATAGAGCACTGCCACATGTACTGTAAGTAGGTAACGGCCACATGTACTGTAAGTAAGTAGAGCACTGCCACATGTACTGTAAGTAAGTAGAGCACTGCCACATGTACTGTAAGTAGGTAGAGCACTGCCACATGTACTGTAAGTAGGTAACGGCCACATGTACTGTAAGTAAGTAGAGCACTGCCACATGTACTGTAAGTAGGTAGAGCACTGCCACATGTACTGTAAGTAGGTAACGGCCACATGTACTGTAAGTAAGTAGAGCACTGCCACATGTACTGTAAGTAGGTAGAGCACTGCCACATGTACTGTAAGTAAGTAGAGCACTGCCACATGTACTGTAAGTAGGTAACGGCCACATGTACTGTAAGTAGGTAACGGCCACATGTACTGTAAGTAGGTAACGGCCACATGTACTGTAAGTAGGTAACGGCCACATGTACTGTAAGTAGGTAACGGCCACATGTACTGTAAGTAAGTAGAGCACTGCCACATGTACTGTAAGTAGGTAACGGCCACATGTACTGTAAGTAGGTAGAGCACTGCCACATGTACTGTAAGTAGGTAGAGCACTGCCACATGTACTGTAAGTAGGTAACGGCCACATGTACTGTAAGTAGGTAACGGCCATATGTACTGTAAGTAGGTAACGGCCACATGTACTGTAAGTAAGTAGAGCACTGCCACATGTACTGTAAGTAGGTAACGGCCACATGTACTGTAAGTAGGTAACGGTCACATGTACTGTAAGTAGGTAGAGCACTGCCACATGTACTGTAAGTAGGTAGAGCACTGCCACATGTACTGTAAGTAGGTAACGGCCACATGTACTGTAAGTAGGTAGAGCACTGCCACATGTACTGTAAGTAGGTAGAGCACTGCCACATGTACTGTAAGTAAGTAGAGCACTTCCACATGTACTGTAAGTAAGTAGAGCACTGCCACATGTACTGTAAGTAGAGCACTGCCACATGTACTGTAAGTAAGTAGAGCACTTCCACATGTACTGTAAGTAAGTAGAGCACTTCCACATGTACTGTAAGTAAGTAGAGCACTTCCACATGTACTGTAAGTAAGTAGAGCAATGCCACATGTACTGTAAGTAGGTAGAGCACTGCCACATGTACTGTAAGTAAGTAGAGCACTGCCACATGTACTGTAAGTAGGTAACGGCCACATGTACTGTAAGTAAGTAGAGCACTGCCACATGTACTGTAAGTAAGTAGAGCACTGCCACATGTACTGTAAGTAGGTAGAGCACTGCCACATGTACTGTAAGTAAGTAGAGCACTGCCACATGTACTGTAAGTAGGTAACGGCCACATGTACTGTAAGTAGGTAACGGCCACATGTACTGTAAGTAGGTAACGGCCACATGTACTGTAAGTAGGTAACGGCCACATGTACTGTAAGTAAGTAGAGCACTGCCACATGTACTGTAAGTAGGTAACGGCCACATGTACTGTAAGTAGGTAACGGTCACATGTACTGTAAGTAGGTAGAGCACTGCCACATGTACTGTAAGTAGGTAGAGCACTGCCACATGTACTGTAAGTAGGTAGAGCACTGCCACGTGTACTGTAAGTAGGTAGAGCACTGCCACATGTACTGTAAGTAGGTAACGGCCACATGTACTGTAAGTAGGTAACGGTCACATGTACTGTAAGTAGGTAGAGCACTGCCACATGTACTGTAAGTAGGTAGAGCACTGCCACATGTACTGTAAGTAGGTAACGGCCACATGTACTGTAAGTAGGTAACGGCCATATGTACTGTAAGTAGGTAACGGCCACATGTACTGTAAGTAAGTAGAGCACTGCCACATGTACTGTAAGTAGGTAGAGCACTGCCACATGTACTGTAAGTAGGTAGAGCACGGCCACATGTACTGTAGTAAGTAGAGCACGGCCACATGTACTGTAAGTAAGTAGAGCACTTCCACATGTACTGTAAGTAAGTAGAGCACTGCCACATGTACTGTAAGTAGAGCACTGCCACATGTACTGTAAGTAAGTAGAGCACTTCCACATGTACTGTAAGTAAGTAGAGCACTTCCACATGTACTGTAGTAAGTAGAGCACTGCCACATGTACTGTAAGTAGCACTGCCACATGTACTGTAAGTAAGTAGAGCACTTCCACATGTACTGTAAGTAAGTAGAGCACTTCCACATGTATTGTAAGTAAGTAGAGCACTTCCACATGTACTGTAGTAAGTAGAGCACTGCCACATGTACTGTAGTAAGTAGAGCACTGCCACATGTACTGTAAGTAGAGCACTGCCACATGTACTGTAAGTAAGTAGAGCACTTCCACATGTACTGTAAGTAAGTAGAGCACTTCCACATGTACTGTAAGTAAGTAGAGCACTTCCACATGTACTGTAGTAAGTAGAGCACTGCCACATGTACTGTAAGTAGGTAACGGCCACATGTACTGTAAGTAGGTAACGGCCACATGTAATGTAAGTAAGTAGAGCACTGCCACATGTACTGTAAGTAAGTAGAGCACTGCCACATGTACTGTAAGTAGGTAACGGCCACATGTACTGTAAGTAGGTAACGGCCACATGTAATGTAAGTAAGTAGAGCACTGCCACATGTACTGTAAGTAAGTAGAGCACTGCCACATGTACTGTAAGTAGGTAGAGCACTGCCACATGTACTGTAAGTAGAGCACTGCCACATGTACTGTAAGTAGGTAACGGCCACATGTACTGTAAGTAAGTAGAGCACTGCCACATGTACTTTAAGTAGGTAACGGCCACATGTACTGTAAGTAAGTAGAGCCCTGCCACATGTACTGTAAGTAGGTAGAGCACTGCCACATGTACTGTAAGTAGGTAACGGCCACATGTACTGTAAGTAAGTAGAGCACTGCCACACGTACTGTAAGTAAGTAGAGCACTGCCACATGTACTGTAACATCTACGCTGAGAGCTGCGAGCTCCCGTGTAGCCCAGCTGGGTGCAGACATGCAGCACACTATTGTGGGAAGAGAACAGCTGGAATGTGCACGTCATACGCCTGAATCTCTAGAGCTCCTCCCTGACTCTTACTGCTTCCCCGGGTCTCCGCTCGCCTCTGTCGTCACTTCCAACTGAAGGGTCATATCCGGGTCTTCCGACAAACAGGCATCCCCGGGATTCCTTCAGTTGTGCGCTCTTCCTGCTCGTCCAGGGCGGCCTGCAGGCGGCGCTGCGCACCCGATAGTTATGCTTTCAGTAACATTACCTCAACCTTAGCTTTAAAGCGTAATAAACTTTCATAGCAAACCCTCAGAACAAATGATAAAGCAAAACAAGAAAAACTACACGTGACCCATTACAATAATAGCAACTATCTTTCACTTCAACGTTTTTGTATGCAGGTATAGACCCATTAACTCGAACGAACAAGAGGACGAGAAAATGACCTGTTCAGCTCTTTGCAGTTTTTTCTCCACCGGAATCTCCATCCTGTTTAATCAGCAGAGGCAGCTGCTGGCTGCTAGAACCCCCGCCCCCCAGATTTTAACCCCAATTTGTGATGGACCTCTGGGTGAAACCCCAGATCGCCCATACAAACTCAGCTATCCCTAGTCCTATGGCACATGCCATAGCAGAGCCATTTGCCATGCATATTTAATGCCTGCCATATACTAAAATGGGTATCACACAATGCCGCATACCACTCATCCCCTGCAGCATGTACACTTCCGTCCCAGCCATTCAGATAGAATGGGAAGGGAGCACACACACCGCCAGGGATGCAAGGGATGCGGAAGCGCACACTCCCCTTTGACAACAATAAAAGCCGATTGCCGAATTACATAGTTACGGCAGACGACTCTCATTGGAAGAATGCCCGCGCATGTGCTGTTGGAGCAGGGAAAGGTGGGTGTTTATGGGCACCCTGGAGGGCCTCACCTTGAATTGGGATGCTCCAGAGAAGGCCAGCGGCTGGTACGTTTTGCTCCCATGACCCACAAGAATTATTTAGCCTGAACAGTCCCTGAACAGTGAGAGCGCTTGCATGAAATAATGGTCTAATAATAAAAATGCACATAAATATGCTAGCTAGCAAGAAGAGGGGTTACTTACCTGCATCAAAGCAACTCAGCACAATGGAAGAAGAATCTAGGGTGATGTGTTTTACATTTACTATTCTACTTTTACAGGGGTGACTTGCTCTGCTCTAACTGCCTGTCTTCTCAGACAGCCAGCTGGAATAACTGCTTATTACAATTGCAATTCTTCTGATGTGTGCAAGATGCTCTTTCCCATCATGCAATGCTTTGGGCAGATATTGTGGAGAGTGGGTAAAGGCTGCTGCTCCCCACAGGCTGTCTCAAGAGACACTGGAATGGAACACTCAAAAAGCTGAGCCCAGTATTTTATTCCTATTAGCAGAAGGGGCAGTGTTGCGGGATGTTCCTGCACTGTGATGCATGCACAGGCTAAATGCAATATGCAATACATATCGATGGGCTACTTTGTGATCATAGTGCAAGTAAAACGCTGAATGCTGTGTTCCTACTGAAATGTGACACAATTAGGAAGTTGTGAATTGGGCTTGAATGACACTCTGGTGCCCAGCTCTTAATGCGGACCAAAGCAAGGAATTATTACTCTTGACTTACTTTACAGGGTATTTCAATTTGAGATGCTACTGTGTGTGAACTCCCCCCCCCCCCCCCCCCCCGGGTTTACCCAGTAGCTAACCTCCATCTCCATGGCGCATTTGTGTGCTCTCCTCCAGTCAGCATTTATTGCTGTGCATACTAATACCCACCAGCGCACATTGAATGAATGGATGCCAGGCACTTTCCTGGGCCCATTTACTCCAGACTCATGTACCGGCCACCAGCAATTTAGATATGCCTGGCAGGCGTGCGTGCAGCAGAGAGAGAGTGGGGTGCGGGAGATGCCTGCATGGGGCTATGCATGCGCAATGGGATCGCTGGATTGAGCTGAATACTCAATGAATCAAGAGGTTTCACAAAGTGGGGCATCCCAAATCACCCCAAGGGCAAACTGTAACCCAGCCCTGCAATCTTTTAGACTCTAGGGCTGGGTTACATGGATTTGCTTTAATGTTCATGTCTAGGCAATTAAAACCAAACACACATACTCACCTTATGTCTGGCTTTCAAGATTGTGGACTCCGTGCTGACCGCTAGCCTCCAAATCTTATGCCCAACACTGCTCTTCCAGTCACACTGACTGGCCACGTCCACTCCATTTACCACAATGGAGGGGCATGATATAGGGTGGCCAACCCCCTCCATTATAAATGGAGCTGCCATGGCTAGACTGACCCCAAGGGGTGGTAATTCAACACCATAGTCGTGGCCAGCAGGTTTACAAAGCTGTTAACCGGGGAGTCAACCATGTGATCCAGTATGTTTTAATCAATTGGACCAGGATGAATCAGCTGCGGGGAGAAAAAAGGTGGATATTCGTTTTTGTTATTTTCCTGCCAGGACTGTCCCTTTACAAGCCTACCCTTCCTTGAGATTAGGGCCAGCAATGTACACACGCATGTTGAATATTCTGGAGGTCTTCCAACTGTTTTGTGACTTTTCTACACCGCTGTCACAGTGAAGAGAGCATGGAGTGTCAATAACTGTTGACAACAGGAGCATGCCTCGGAACACAAGCATTGGAGGCAACGGGGAGGATGCAGCATGTCGCAGAAGTCAATCTCCAGGATGGGTAAGCTTTACAGAGTGGAAATCTGAGGTAGCAGCTTCATTGGGAGAAAAAAAAGGGTTATTTTGACATCTTTCTTTGCTTGACCAGACAGGCACCAGACCAGACATTAACTGCAACATTCATTTTGCCCCCCCCCCCCCCTCGATTCCTGTCTCTCTACAGTAGGTCCCCACGGGTACATGTATAGCAGTCTCTTTAGATCCCTTTTCCCTTTAGGTTGTTACATAGCGGGTGGGATGATGAAGGCTATTCACAGGAAGATGAATTCAGTGCATATGAGAGGTATACCAGCTGTGGTGTTTCAACACATCATTCCTTCCCTGTAGCCATACTGAAGACAGATACAGTCCAACCAATCCAATGCATCTAACAAGAGAAAGTCCAGGTGGATGTTTTGTAATACATTTCTCTGCATCAGGGGTTCCCAAGGATTGGTGGTTGTTGAGCTCCCCTCCGTTGGTACTTAAAGCCACTGGGTGTAAAAGCAAGGGGGCATAAAGCACTGCGGACAGATTGCTGCTCCCACAGGATATGACTGGTGGGCCAGGCATTGTATCCTATCTTGGATCTGAGGGCACTGCCATTATGATTAGAACACAGTGCAAATATCTTAAAGTGGACCAAAGCCCACCCTAGAGTCTATGAGACTTCATGGTCAGGCATACTCACTCCCCCTAGGGCATCCAGATTCAGGATGCCCTGCTGGGTAAAACCACCCAGGTAGCTCAGTAAACTCACCTCCTACCTGATCCAACGGCACATGTGCGAGCGGCGCTGCTCCCTGTTAGGGTATACCTTTAGCAGGGCTTGTGTCTGTGCCAGGCATTTATGAATTCCCTATTAGAGGGCAGCAGAGATGCAGCCACCAGCACAGGTAGCTGATCCGAGCAGGCTGATTGGACAGGAGGCCGCGTATACGTCATAGGACCGGGGAGAGGTAAGTTAGTTTGTGCGACCTGGGGGGTTTCACACATTGGAGCATCCCTGATTGGGTTCCCCGTGGCCAAGGACCAAAATCCAGGCTAGACAAAATCCTGGGTTTTGGTCCACTTTAATGCAAATATGCTTACATATAAAAGTTATTATGGCCCAAAGAAAACAAGGAACCCCCCCCCCCCCCCCGGCAATCTAAACATGGCCACTCCCAACCTAGCAGTGATGAGATTCCCACCTGTTATAGCTCTGCCCAACAGGGGACTATGTGTTGCAGCACCCGGACCTCTCTGCCAGTCTCCCCCATAGTAGCCACCCCAGCTGTCTTCCACAAGGTTTGAGCTATGGACGGTCACCCTGTATGTTCCTTTAGTTTCCCCTTATACAACTTTTGCTTTCTACAATGTTGCCTGCATTTTCCCTTCAAAATGCCTCCTAACCAATCACAACAGTTTCCTGTTATTACCCAAATGTATCTTCTGTCCCCTGATACATCCTAAAGGGAAATCCTAGCTCAGGATTCTAAGACCTGAATTTAATTCTCTCTTCCATTTGTGGTCATACATTACCATCTAGTGTCTAAAGTGGGAACGGCGACTGCATTTTCATTTCAATGGCAAATTCACAGTATATTCCTTACCCACTTCTAGTATATTGATGAGATGAGCGACCTTCCTAAAAATTCGATGCGGCCGATTCGCCTAATTTCTCCAAGAAATTCAGGTTCGTCTGAATGGAACCTTTGAGAATTGCTCATCTCTAGTGGAATGTGCGATACACAGCACGGTGGGAGCGGGGCCGGAATGACGCAGTGCAGCTGGCTCCTCCATGCAGGGGAGGAGTGAGGAGCAGGCTGCACTGTCAGTTGTGCAAGTCAGCTTCCACTGAGCACACTGGATCCAAGCGTGCCGCTGGAACGAGGATGGTGGTGAGTTTTTTTTTTTTTTACCCACCGGCCGATGTGCCAGTGAATTTCAGGGAAAATACTGTCATCACAAACCCCCCAAAATTTGGTTTTGTGCCAAATCTAATTTTTCCTGAAATTCGGTACGAACTTGGGTTCTGACGAACCAGTCCTCCTAAAAATACGGGCCACAGGGTCATCCCCAGCATTCGCACGGCTGATACATGCCCTGTGCCAGGCCTTAATGGCCAGTGTGGTTATGCACAGCTCAAGTGCCCATCCTGGAAATCCATTAATTCAGAATAGATTGCCAGGTATTAGTATAAATACTATTTATTATATTGGCTGGAAGACTATCAGATCATGGATCGAGGTAAGGGAACTGGCAATCCTGGGAGTTTCAAACACAGGGGCATCCAAAATCAGGATCAAAACCCAGGAAGGCAAAGAAATTGGTTCGGGTCCACTATAAGGCCCATGTGATCCCTGGCAGCCAATGAGGTTTGCATGCCACATTCACACACATCTGGCAAACCTAGAGAAGGAGGCATGCACATGCAGCTGCCATTGCAGGTCAGTATTAGTCCTCAATTTCAAGCTTGCTAAGGGAAAGGGGGGATAAAATAACCATATTGACAGTTTTCACTTTAGGTCCACTTTAGAGCACACCTACCTGTTTATCTCTGTTTTAAAAGGTGCATACTGGTCTTACATGGCATAGCACTGTGTAGCCCTCCCTTGTACAATATCTCTCTCTGGTGTTACTAATGATGAGCCGAACATGCCCCCTATTTGGTTCAGAGACTATGGCCTTGATTCATCAAGAGTTGAAAATAATTGTCATTATAGTAAAAAATTAATTTTATGAGAAAAAAGCCTGAGAATGTCACTGCTGATGAATCACCAGATAAGAAGATAATGAAAGTCAATGGAACTTTTTACTACAGAGTAAAAAGGAGTAAAAAGTTTGCTACTTTTTTTCAGGAGTAAAAAAGTTCCATTGACTTTTATTGTATTCCTATCTGGTGATTCACTAACAGTGACAGTCTCAGGCAATTACATTTTTGCTACCATCAACTCTTGATAAATCGCGGCCTGTGTGTCCAAATCTGTCAGGCTAATTGTGTTTTTTGTATGAACCCCAAGCCAAACACATTAAAGTGGATGGGGGGAAAGGCCTGGTGCTCTTCCATGGACACCCCTTCTGTTATTGAGGTCTGGCCAAACCAAATTGAATAGACAATATTCAGGTGCAATTTAAAGGGTAATTTCACTTTTCATTTTTAAAAGTTTCACTTATCATGTGCCAATATGATGTGCTCCAGGTGCTGAGCTTGTCTCTTATTTTTTTCTTTTCTATTTGTATTCAACTCAGTGTTATAAAATAAAACAGCTTTCTGTAGCAACAATGTGTTTATGTTAGCAACCTACATCAAAGTGGTGTTTTGGAGAACATATCAGAGGCTTCCTGACCCCAGCTTACTAATCATCCCATTGGCTAAGGCAGAGACGATGTCTGCAATAATTCAACCTCTTCAGATAGGTGGATCATAGTCTTGTGTTTCAGTAGCTAAAAGGTTACTGGCAGCATTCTCACCAGTGGAGGGCATTACTGCTGCATGATTTCACTAAAGCTGTTGATTAGTTCACCTGTTACAGTGGAAGGATTCTGGGACTTGCAGTCAGTAGATTTACACAAGGCCAAGAAAGCCGCATCCACTGTAGCAACACAGAGCCAATGAATATAAGGAACTTGTAAACCGCATGCTGATAAATAAGTCACAGGGGGGTAAAACTCTTAAGACACATGTTTATTTTACATACCAGGATAAGGAAAAACACAAAAAAAAGGAATATTTAAAATTGAACAGAATCCAAAGCTCCTCACTTGGTGCTAGTATTGCAGAGGGCAGGCTAAAGACAGGCAGCAAGGAACTGAAGACCAGAAGCAGATAACAGAAACCGGCGGGGATGGACAGAAATTTCATGGTGAGTATCTACCGTGTTTCCCCGAAAGTAAGACACCGTCTTACTTTCTTTTTATCCCCAAAAGCCCCACTACGTCTTACTTTCGGGGTATGTCTTATATTGGAAAAAAATTGTGACGTTGGTGAGCGAGCCCGTCATTTTCATGTGAGGGACAGAGCAGTGTGAGAGAAGGCCTTGCTGGCCAATAGGGGGAGACCTAGTAATTACATCAGGTGGAGGGGCGGGGTTTACAAAGCCGCAACAACTCACAGCGACAGCAGCTGTGAGCGGCGGTGCCGGCCGCCGCGGACTTCACTGGGGGGGGGGGGGTGATAGCCTATGCGCGGGGATGATCACCGGTGAGGGGGGCCCCCGGTCGGGTTTCAGCCACGTCGGGTTTCCTCACAGCGCCCGCAGCTCACCTCCGGTCACGGCGCTGCTCCCGCTCTGTGCTGCAGTGAGAGCCAGATGACAGACGCTCCTCTGCACCCGGCGCCGCTCGTCTTCTGTGGGTCACCCGCGGTCTCTGGGGCACAGGAGGGGGGAGACCGCCCGGCAAAGCGGACCTCCCGTAACAGATGCCCTGGCCTCTATAGTCAGTGGGGGCGATAGGTCAGTGGCAAGATGGCGGCCGTGCCTCAGCTCCTGCGCTCGCAGCCCCGGATCCACCGCCGCCTCTCCTCCTCTCAGGTAGGTCCCGTCGGCGCAGGGGGATACACGCCGGGGCGGGGGGGGGCGGGGCTATATCGCTTCCCTCAGCCCTGTTCGACAACAATGTTATTTCCCCGAAAGTAAGACATATGTCTTACTTTTGGGGTACGGCTTATATTAGGCGACCCCTCTGAAACTCCCCATACGTCTTACAATCGGGGGTGTCTTACTATCGGGGAAAGACGGTAACTACAATGATGGTGAAGCAGTAGCCGAGATTACCTGAAATATCAGTCAGTGCAAAGGAAATTATATTTTTGTAACTAGTCATTGATGGTTCAGTGGATCTTAGGTCACCGCTACTCATTCTCATTGGTGCTCTCACTCATTCGTGGCTAAGCGACCCCACCTCTAGTCTAATCAGCGTACTCAGAGCTGCTGACGTCACATCGTCTAAGCCTTTGCACCAGGCATTTGTGAATGGCCAGTGCAGGCACGCTCCCTGTTACAGGTAGGCGGAGGATGGACAGCCAGCGCGCTCAAAGCCACTGACCTTAGACAAAGGCTTAGAGAATGTGACGGCAAAGAGATGAGTTACCTTTGGCTATCTGGTGGGTTTCATTTAGCGGGGAACCCCTTATTCATTATCATTCATTATCGATGATTGGCGCTGAGGAAGCCTTACCAGGCGAAACTAGTACACCAAAGCAGTTACCACCTTCAACAATCAGGAGACATTGTTCTATTAATCCATGTTTATATACTTAATACTAATAATACAATTCTGTGAAATACTCGCCTGTAGAATTGGTATTATACGTATACAGTACGTCCTGCTCCAGATATAATACTTACACTTGGGTTATCCTCCGCCAGATGGCGCTGTGCACTGCAGACATGCAAAAACAGGCTCCTCCCGGCCCCTCATATACCCGGGGACCTCCCACAAATCCCCAGCATTGAAAAGCAGTGAACCAGAAGCCGGGAGAATTTAACCACCAAAAAACAACTGGTAATGATAACAATGATAACAATCACCATACAGGGGATCCAGAATAATGCAAAAAAACCAGGGTGGGGTGGAGCAGGACGTACTGTATACGTATAATACCAATTCTACAGGTGAGTATTTCACAGAATTGTATTATTCTAAGTATACAGTACGTCCTGCTCCAGATATAATACTTACACTTGGGACATCCAATAGCAGTGTCCATAAAGTAGGGTGGGATCCCCAACAAAAAAGGCACAGCAGACAGTAAAAGCACTGTCACTCAAACCTTGCAACCGAGAGCGACACGAGCAAAGGCTCTAACGTCAACATCATAAAAACCTTTGAAAAGGTACGATCAAAAAACTAGTAGCGGTCTAGCAAACATCCAGACCAGAGCCTGTAGATTGGGGTGAAATAGAAAAGGGGGGCCTGAGTGAGCAGATCAGCACTCCTGACAGAACGTACAGGTCCGCTGTCCTCAGTACCACATCTGCAAACCACACTCCACTAGGCCACCCAGGGGCCACCAGTATCACTGGTTCCCCCTTCCAGAGCAAACTTGCGCAGAACCCCGCCTAGCAGGGTGAATGAAGACCTATAGAACAGAATGTCCAGCATAAAGTTACTAATCCTCATGACCAAGGTCAGAACAATCTGAGACAGGGAAACAAGGGCCTAGAACCTATGATAGTGACGGGGCCCAAAAAGATCCACACTAGACGGATCACATAGAGACACAAGAATTAGCACATCCTGTCGCAGAAGGACATCCACCGGAGCGAGTATCGCAGATATGCAGGGAAAGCTGTCTTCCACCCAGATACCTTCCTGGAGGATCAGCCTGCTCCGCGTTCCACACAGATAATTAATACAGTCCCTGTCGTCAGACAGAACAAGGAGCCCCTAAATAGACAGATCCCGCAAGGGAGAAGTCCAGCGAGATAGGGCCAACCTGAAAGCCTACCGCTTCAAAAATTAGACAGGTGAATGGACCCCTAAAGGTCCCACCTCCCCCGGAACCACAGGGGATTTTAGAAGAAAAAAATCCCCCCTCCGCCAACCTGATAGATTTGGTATCCATCTACAGGAAGACGCAGGGAAGGGGGTGCCCCCTGACTGGTTCCTTGAGTACAACAGTCTCAAGGGGAACCACCATACCAAGGTGGAAGGGTACACAGACCCAGCTCCAGTGAAGCTGGAACCCAGTCCAGCATTTACAATATAAGTTGCCGAAGAGCCCAAGGGCACTGAACATAAGGGACAACCTCTGAGCAGCCACCAACAGGCCCACCAGCTGCAATCCAGCCTGGTGAAGAGATGGGAACAGCAAAGAGGGACCGAGCCCATGTAACCAGATTGTCCACTTTATAGTCAAGGAAGCAGGTTCCCACCTGAACCAAATCCAAATTCAACCCTAGGAATGGAGATACCAAATAAGGGGAAAATGAGGAATTGAGGTGATTGAGCACCCATCCAAAGACTCCCAAAGGACACCACCAGCTGAGTAACAAACTCGGCCTGACGTAGAGATTGGGAAGCAAAGAAGGACGACCAGGCAGTTCCTCGCGCGGACGCCCCCTTGGTCTCATCAGAGACATCACCCCCGTCATCGCCTTGGCGATCACTCTGGGAGCAGAAGAGAGGCCAGATAACAAGGCCACAATCAGCAGTGTCGGACGTCCAACACTAACCTGTAAGATCCTCGGTGCCCAGAAGACACAGTGGCAATGAAATAAGCATCTTAGACCTCCACAGACGGCAAGAGGTCCCTGGACACAGGGCACTGGCGGCCCAACTCAGAGAAACCATGCAGAAACCGCCTGTGAATGTAAATTGCAGCACCTATGGAAGGCCAGAATGGGCAGAGTGCCTCATCCTTTTGGGGGAATGTGGAAAGGTTGGTGTAGAGGCCCCTGCCTCTGCCTGTTAAGGGCAACCTGCAAGTGACCCCAGACCTCGCAGGCCGCGCGTGGCCTGCACCAACACCAGGAGAGAGACAGGGACCAGAAGCATCCTGACAATCTCGGGAAGGGGCCGCCCAGCAAACACTATCCTGCATCCAGAGGAAACTTCCTCCTGAATCCATCAGAACGAGGCATGACGCCTCCTGATAGGAGCAAGGTGCTGCAGCCATCATGCTTGGGGGGTTTTGGTGAAAGATTTGGACTTAGTCCTGCCGGAGGGGCCAGGGCGTTGTCTGCCACTCCTGGGGCAGGAATCTACACCAAAAAGCTGGAAGGACACCCCTGGTTCGGGTTTGACACTAACATAGGGGGGGAGGGGTGCCCCTGCCCCGATAAGGCCGAGACCGCCTTCTGCGAAGGGGTGTTTTGCCCTTTTTTCCAAGTCTTTTTTGTAGTATCGTCAACACCCCACTGTCGCAGCCAGACCAGGCGGCGTATAGCTACCACAAGGGCGGAAGCTCTTGCGCACATCCTAATGGTGTCATCCAGCGCTAAAAGGATAAACCTTACAAATACATGACAACTGGAGAGTGCATTAAACACCTCCCAGGGCAGATCCTCAGGTTGATGATCAATCATCTTTCTGATGAGGGTCCTAGCGGCCACTGCAGCGATGGCCGCGGCACAGACCGGGCGCAGAGCCGTCCCTGCACAAGAAAAGGCGTGGGAAGCCAGCCTATCAATGCGCCGGTCCTCAGCATCCTGAAGGGTACGATAAGTAGGGGCTGCAATAAAGGGGGGGTGAAGAACCCCAATGATCGGTGCATCCACCACGGGAGGTGATGACCAACAGTTAACCACATCAGGGGGAAAAGGGTATTTCCAATCCCAGTCCCCTGGAACCCCTGGAAGTTTATTAGGGCATTGTCATTCTTTGAGCACAAGAGCCTGGAAGTGATCCTGCTCCAGAAATTCCAAACGCGGCGTTGCTGTATGGAAACTCTCCCTTCTAGGCCTGGGAGCCTCACCAGGGAGAGAGATAGACAAGACCTCGAAGATCTTTATCAGTAATTCATCGGTGTCACACAGGCCCCAGGAACCAGGGCCCGTATCATCATGACTCCTCGGCCCCTCGTCAGATGAGCCTGAGTCAGAGAATAGCTCACCTTCGACAAAAACCCTGCTCAGTAGTGAACTCCTCAGTTTCAGAAGGAATGGGCGACACCGGAGGCGTCAGGGAACACTTCTTACCAGGGCCCAAGCACTCTGCCAAGCTCGAAATCGCCTGATCAGCCGTAGGCAGTCTGCGCGGCACGACTTGCTGGTCATTCCCGCTCGAGTGCGACTCATCAGGAGTGAGATTTAAGCACGGGGAGAGAGGTGTATTGAAACGAGGCGCAGCCACTGGCAACCCTGACTGCAGGGCCAGTACTTGTTCAGCACAGGGTCCGCAGACCCGTGCTCTGTCCACATCAGCATGGGGTTGTCCACACGCTGTACACAGCCGGTCTTGTCCCGGAGGGACCCCGGTCACATAATTCTGAGATGCCTCCATATGGTGATTATCAATGCAATATATGCCAGTAGGGATTTATGCAATAGGCAACCCTGGATGTCCCAAAGACCCGCTAGGAATGTGGGAGAATTTTTTGTAAGCCCGCTACAATTTATGTTAGGCCGGGAGAAGCCACCGGAGTCTTTGACGTCTGAAAGACAGAAGGGGAATAAGAGGTGTCAGGGCCATGCGCAGCAGAAAAAATACTAATGATGAAATCGCCCGCAAGGGCACTTACAGACCTGGGGAGGAGAAGGACCGCAAAACACGCGCGTGCGCGAGGATCAACAAAATGGCGCCAACCGAACCTCGAAGGGCGGGCCCAATCTGGGCGTGACGCAGAGCGCGCCACGCCAGGTCCCTGCCTCCCCCAAAGAGTGCGAAGCTCTGAGGCAGCCGTCCAGGCTTGACAAGCCAAGCATAGGATATGCTAGTATAAGCATCTGCTAATGGATACTCGTAGTCTGACGACGCCGCCACCCAGCACAGTACATTTTAATAAAAAAATGAGAAGGCGAAGACGGCGGCGGCCAAAATAAGAAGAGTAAGCAGCGCGGCTCTGACACCCAGATACCAGTCAAGGGTAAAACTACGGCCATAAGCGTGACAATACAGTACACTGAGACCGCCAAACACACACACACACCCCCCCCATTCTTTTACCCCGAATACGGTGGGAAACGAGGGAGGATGGCGACCCTTTACACAGGTTCCACCGCTACACGGGGCATGGGGCAATAATGCGGGAGGGACATCCACTAGAGGCACACCATCAGCCTAAACCGCCTACCTTTTGGTGGGGGATTGTGGTGGAGCATGGCTCCGTTAAGCACGCATGGTGCTGCCTACCTTCACCCGACCAGCGCAGCCCAGGCTGGGAGGCACATCACAGGAAGGACGGGTGGGAATAGTCCAACAGGGCCGCAGGCTGTAATAGCCCCGCTCACCTGCGAGAGAGTGATACTTCATGTCTTCGCAGTCAGCACTGCAGAGAAATCTGGGGATTTGTGGGAGGTCCCTGGGTATATGAAGGGCCGGGAGGAGCCTGTTTTTGCATGTCTGCAGTGCACAGCGCCATCTGGCGGAGGATAACCCAAGTGTAAGTATTATATCTGGAGCAGGACGTACTGTATACTTAGAATATTTGTCTGATCTTGTCAATATATTTGATTGTTTTAAATCACATGTGGAGGGAATAGACCTCTTTGACTGCTTCCCCCTGCCTATACCCACTCGTCCTTGTTGTAGATAATATTAAGTAAGCCTAGAGTGCTTACCAGCCCACTAAGCACTTTGAGGTAAAGGCCACACTATCAATTTTTGTTGCCTGCAGAGCAACAATACTAACCACCTGGCCAGGAGGCTAATAATGGGGCCCACCACTGCACACGGGCAGTAGTTGAACGTGCCTTTGGGCTATTGAAGGCCAGATTTCGTTGTCTGGACCACACAGGAGGCACCTTTCAATACAAGCTAGAGAAGGTTGTGCAAATTATTATGGCATGCATCAGCCTGCATAATTTTGCCATGAGTGAGAGGGTGACAGCATATTTCTGCTCTAGAGAGTCCTGGCCATCTGTATGCTGGCACCTAGAGCCGTGCGGTCTAAAATATTTGGCAGCATTCGGTGGACAGCTCTTTTTTTTATTATTTTTTTGTCCACGTGTCATTTGTGAATAATTATATCCCTTGCCTTGTCTGGATGTGATAACATAATTTTCAAACAAAGATTTGGTATTTATTCCTTAATTACTTGTTAATTGTCACAACTTGTTGGGTTATGGCACAACTGTGGATGCAGGTCAACAGAAAATTGAACACTAAAAATGTGCCACAACCCAAAGTCCAGCATGGCAGGTTAGGGGGATCTTTGGGTGTTTGTAGCTTGCTGTGCCTCAAGCCTCTTCAGCATTTGAAGGGCAACCTGGCTGGCCTCTCCCAGAGCCCCAAGCAGCGTCTCCATCTGCTGGTGGTGGTTCTGCTGCTCCACAACTGCTGCAGCCAGGTGTTCATGGAGCAAACTGGTGGTCCGTTGCACAACTTAAAACTATCTATTGCTGATTTGACAAAAAGTGGTGCTGTTGGCCTCAGTGGGAAATTGTATTGGAACAGCCCTTCGAAGGCACAAGCAATCTATAGGCTACATGGGCGTATGGACACAAGCACATTTCCGGGGTCTGCCAGGGTGCATTGGTGCTTGTGCGGTGGGTGCGTCATACGGATGACATCCAAAGGTCCAACATGGCACCCACTATGTTCACCCATAAGTAGCAGGAGGACATTATGATGGTAAGTCACACTTTCATGCCATTCACCTATGCATGTGTGCCGCATTACACTCCAGCCAAGGTGCAAACAGGTGACACAGTGGCTGTGAAATACGAGTGAAGGCACATGGCGCCACAGTAATGGGGGAGGCCTGGCCTTCCAGTGTTACAGGCCAACAGTACTTTGCTGCCACTGTCACATGGACCACTCCAGCATGCGTGTATGTGACACAGGGGTGCCTAAGTGACTTATGTTTGATATTTCTATGCTATCGGCTACTATTGTGGGATGGGAGAGCTGGCTTCGCCTTGTTGCTGGCCATGGTCAGTGAGCCCTATCTGACAGTAGTAGTGGAGTGGAGAGTAGACTGAGTAGTTTCTGTTACATATGTAACAAAATGTAACAAGCTTCCCCCTGCACTAGAAGTAATTTATTTATCAGCTGAGAGGCAGAGAAGTGTCATTGATAGATGTAAGTGACCCCCCCCCCCCCCCCCCCCCAGAGTTCATGTCCAAAAAGTTCAGACGTCTTAAAGGGGCCACAGCACTCAAACCAGTTAGCTTGCTGACCAACCTACAATCTGTCTCTAAACTAGGTTAAAAACAGGGAGCTCGGTCACACACATCTGCAGAAGTATGCTTAAGCTGCACCACCAGCGCCAAGGTGCCCCTGTGAGGTGCAGTCCTAACTCTAGTACTAATTCTAGTCTCTAAGAGCCCCATTTGGGACATACAATGCAATAGATAAATTGGGAGCAGGCTTACCTGAGGTTGCCCTAAACCTCAAGTGCAAGCCATGAGGTGGAAGGGTCAAAGACCTTGCAATACAGCCTAGACCCCACACTCCATGTGCTTGCACAAATTCAAAAGAAAGAAATTATCTATTGCATTGTATGTCCCAAATGGGGCTCTTAGAGACTAGAATTAGTACTAGAGTTAGGACTGCACCTCACAGGGGCACCTTGGCGCTGGTGGTGCAGCTTAAGCATACTTCTGCAGATGTGTGTGACCGAGCCCTCTGTTTTTAACCTAGTTTAGAGACAGATTGTAGGTTGGTCAGCAAGCTAACTGGTTTGAGTGCTGTGGCCCCTTTAAGACTTTTGTATTCTAATTGCCCTGCTAATGTGCACCTCCCTGGTTAGTTATAAAATGGTTGAGCGGCTGCCACCCCTCCTTTGTTTCAAAAAGCTCAGACGAACTTTGAATAAATGTATCCATTTAAATCAATAGGGAAATTTGGGGCTGTGGCTGTGGGATTGGAGCAGGGTGCAGGAAGTGCTCCTGTACTTGGCCCTGCGACCCTCCCCTGGGGCAGCGGCAGCCAGGGCTACGGAAAGATGGCCGCTGGCTGCTAAGTAGCCCATTAAGCAGCTTTTCCTTCTTCGGGCTGGACACCTAACTCAAACACGGACTTCTGGTTGAGGTTTTCCAAATTGCAAGGTTCAGGTTCGCCCATCACTAGTCATTGATGAACATAAACACACAGTTTGTCGCCAGAGCAGTTGGTAAATGATATTGTCCTTTAATCTAATTCCACCTATATTGGTGTAGTATGGAATCCCCCCCCCCCAGTCACTTTTGTTAGGCTTGTCGGTACGCCACTCACACTTGAAGTAGGGGGTGAGAGATTTGTTGTGCAGGAGCATAACTATAGGGGTTGCAGAGGTCGCGCTGGGGCCCTTAATGTCAGGCTGTTTGTGCTCTCATTACATCATGTACAGAAAAAAGAAACACTGTTTGTCTCTGGTGTATAAGTCTTGTGACTGGAATGTAAGAGCCATTTTGGGCCCCATTTAAAGTTTGTACCAGGGCCTGGTCAAGTTTAGTTACACCACTCTTATTGTGTGTTGTGTTTGTGATAAAAATTGTATAATTTATATCACGCGATCGGGGGGGGGGTTCACACAGCAGGGCATCCCTGGATGCCCGGGGGGGGAGTCTATCGGGATTCCAGGGCCGTTGGGGTGCGGGTTTTGGTCCACTTTAAAGTAGACCAAAACCCAGGATTTTTACTATTCTGGGTTTTGGTCCTTTCCGCTGGGGCACCTCGATTGGGGGTGCCCACTGCATGAAACCCCCCAGATCGCCTAAGGAAACTCACCACTTCCTGGACCTATGGCACATGCGCATTCGCTTGTCCAATCAGCGCGTTCGGAGCAGTTGATGTCACACCATCTAAGGCTCCGTCTAAGAGCGGCGCCTCCGAGCGCGCTGATGGCCGCATCCCCCGTTTATCTCTAATAAGGAACATGGCCGCGCCGGGCCTCCACAAATGACTCATGTGGGCATGGGCCCTGCTAGAGGGATAGCGGGGATGTGGCCGGGAACGAAGGTAAGTGAATGGGGCGACCTGGGGGGAATCCCGATTTGGGATGCACGGGGGGAACGATCAGTGTGGGTTTTGGCCCATTTTAAAGTAGGACTGTCCCACCGAAAGTGAGACATCTGGTCAGTTTAGGTGGGGGACAGTTGAAGTAGCAGCAGATGATAACATGGAGCACTAGCTCGGTCATTTTTCTATGCGTTTTGTTGAATTTCTCTCGTCTGATCCATAATAGTCTGTGATTTGCATTACTTGTCCTTGTCTTTCCCTTCTGTACAGCGCGAGACAGCGTCTCTATCTCATGTCTGGCCTCATACATTTAGGAGATGCGCTGCTGATAAATCAGAGGCAAGAACAGACAGCTCCATGTATGCGAGCAATGTGTGTGGAGACTGAGGCGTCCGGCCATGGCAGGAGCCCGCACGTCTGGAGGCGGGCCGGCCATAGCAGGGGCCCGCACGTCTGGAGGCGGGCCGGCCATAGCAGGAGCCCGCACGTCTAGAGGCGTGCCGGGGATGCCATGACTGGAGCAGGCCAGCAGCCGGAGTTCCCCAGTCAGGGCCGGAGCGCACAGTCGGCTTGGCCGGGAGCCGTGTGAGGCAGGCGCTGGATGTTCTTCCTTGTCAGCGCGCGCTCGGTCATGTGAACAGCTGATAAGCTGAGAGGAGAAGAAATGACCTCGGCATTATAACGCCCGCCGCTGTCGGCGGCACCATTATGTCTGGCTGGAATTCCCGTATTGCTCGGTGGAAGGAGGGCGCGGAGCCCTAAACCCAGCACGAGCGGGTCAGCTCGGGTTGCGCTGCCTTTATTTGGGTCGCTGAGGCCGCCCACAGATTGGCAGCCCTGTGTGTAAGCAATCTGCCTATGGCCAAAGATTTCCCATGCTACTGCTAATGGATTAGCCGCTGCCGCCTGTACCGCTGGTGTGTTCCGCATTGGTGACCATGCTGCAGCCTCCCTGCCACCCCTATTCAGCCTTCAGGTCCTATTACTTTGGCTGATCTTTAGAGCTCGTTTCCCCCTATGAGCCAAACCTTTTACGTGTGTTTAGCTCTATAATTTCTTCCCTGGGAGATGAACGGCTTTTCCATCAAAGAGCTGTGCTGCCTGTTCTGTTGCCCGCCATGCCCGGGCAGAATTGCAGCAAAGCTGGCCTTCTTGCCCCCTATGCCCACCTACGCAGTGTTACCAGAGCAAGAAGCCTCCATGAGGGTTGGAACTGGCCGGGGGGCAACCGGGGTCATGGGACGATGGAAACTCCACCTGACTGATCGGGCTGACTTTCAGTACACTCAGCGGGAACTGGACACCATAGAAGTTTTTATGACCAAGAGTAGTCGTGGAAACCGAATCGCTTGCATGTATATCCGCTGTGCCCCAAGTGCAAGGTATTTTAACCTTTCCTTTTATTTGGCACTATTGTATTTGCTTTATGTATACATTGCATAGTAATGAATTCAGGCCAGGCAAACTGAGTAACCCAGGGCTGGGTTACATCTTGCCCCTAAGGGGGCATCTCTATTTGGGCTTCCCCTCCCCCAGGTTCACCAGTATACTCATCTCAAGAATCAACCCCATGATGCTTGTGCTGTCACAAGACAACATATTGGAATGCCCCTGTAAAGCAAACCAAAAATCAAGAGGGTCAAAGTATCTGTGTTAACAGCTACTCGTCACTATGGAAATCCATGTTGGTCCTGACAATAAACTTGTATAGAGTTGAACATTTTCTAATGGTGGCTCTGTCCACCACTGATGATCATGAACAAAGGAGCCTGCCTATTTGACTGGATGCAGAAGTGCACACGGAAGCCGTCCAGGGGGCACCTCTGGCCGCTGTGTACCACTGATAACAGGCCTGTGGCCAGAAAGGTTAGTATAATATTTTTCTCAAAACCTCCTTAGGGCAGCATACCACTAACATATTAAGGCTTCACCCCAAGGTAGGGACACATGACCACCAGAATACACAAAAGCTGTAGCTCCTCCTCCAAACACCAGTTCTCTATGTGTTCCTGCCTAGGGCAGGAGCCAGACCACCATCTCCTGAACCACAGGATTAGGTAAGTAGAACAGGTAGCTGTGGGTCTGATGGGGTTGACTCATTCCCTGGCTCTGGAGGCAGCCTGCCAGGGGACTCTCAGCAGATAGGCCAGATTCCTCTATCCCCGATTCATGGCCGGGTATGCTATGGTCTGAGGCATTGTGGAAAACATCAGGTGAGATTTCCCGGTCCCCATCCCACCACTCCCCCCCCCCTACCCCCCTCCAATACCATGTGGCGGGATATTATATATATGCAGGCGGTCGGGCTGCATTGTGTTTTTTTTCCTGCTGGTGTGGGTCTGTGGAGCTCGCCAGAGGCCAGGCTGCTGTATGTGCACGCACTTTCAGTCTGATAGAAGGGGGGAGAGATCTGCTACAGGCGGACGATTCCACCCGGTGGTGCTTGATGACATCAGCGCTGTGCGCCAAGACCCAGCTAGTGCACATGCTCCCGGCTTAAAGGGTAAGCATTCTGCTAATCTTGTGTCTTTTTCTGGCCTTTTACCTTAGAGGGTTAAATACTCAGCAATTAGGAACCTCTCTGACTTCTTTTTATTGAGCTTGGGGAGGGGCGCCCCTACCTCATACTGGACTTCAGAATGGTGGATCAGGCAGGGAAATCCAGCCACTCAGTCTGGGAAGAAGGGTCCAGCTCTGCTTCGGCAAGTCTCTTTTTTATTTATGGGCACACTCTTGCAGTTTTAAAGACTACTTTTAAATTAAATTTAAAATTGTTTTGTGTTTGGAAGGTTAATTAGGATCCTTTTGTATTTTATACCGAGCCCTCTAATGAAGGAAGGACTAAAACAGTCCACAACACACACAAACACAAGTCTAAGGATAAAAGTAGGAGATGCCTGATATGTTAAATCAAGCTACTAGATCCCTATAGGAAGCCACATTGCAAGCCCTGTGCTGATAAGGTCGTGAGTAAGAAACGTCAGCCCAGCATGACGTGATGAGAGTTCTGCAGGATCCTATTTCCTCTTCTTTTGAGAATCTTTTTTTTTTTTTTTTTTTCTTTTTAAAGTTTCTTTTTATTGCAGTTCAACAAACATCAAACACAAATACAAGTCACATATCACATTAAGATGCCGCAGGCACCCAGTACAGTTGCATAGTTTCAATAAACATTTAGACACGACACCATTCACTCAACACACATACATACATTTGGACTCGGATGTCTAGTTAATTATTCACCGGGATGAGAGGACCCGTTGGGGAGTCACATCTCCAGGATGCTTCTCCCGTCTCCCTAAATCCACTTTAACTCACTCAATGATTCAGCCTTCTATAGGTGAGCAGCCTCGCCCCTTAAGTAGACCCTTCCCCTCTCTAATCGGCCTCCGAAGCAGTGTCCTGACTCTGCAGCCAGGGACCCCATACCTTCTCAAACTTATCAGGCACCCCTCGAGCCGTGTATGTCAGTTTGTACATAGTGAGTTTCTGGTTTACCAGAGCCCTCCACGCCTGTACGGATGGTTTAGCCGGGTGTTTCCAATTAAGCAGAACACATTTCCTGGCATAAAAGAGCAGCAGCCTAAATAATGATTTCAGCGGCCCCGACAGCGATAGTGATTCGACCACCCCCAGAAGACATAGGGAAATCGAGCCGGTGATCCGGATGCCCACCACTCTACCAATCAAATCCATCACCTCTCCCCAATATCTCACCAGGACTTCACAGGACCAGGTCATATGTTCCCATGTACCAGTCTCCCTCTCACACCTGGGACATAAATCATTAGCCAGTAATCCCATCTTATGCAGCCGTATCAGCGTGATGTAGGCTTGATGTATCCATTTGGTCTTGATAAATCTGTCTCTGGCTTCTATGACTGAAGAGTGTAGGTTATCTAAGATTTCTTCCCAGTCATCCCAGTCCAAAGTTTGGTCCAGGGTCCGCCACCTGCTTTCAACCTTCCCCCTGGGGGATTCCAGCCCAGCAACCAGGCACCTATACAATGTAGAGACCGGTTTCCCTAAGTCCGTCCCTCTCACCGCATTCTCCACCTGGGACACCGAAAAGTTCGGACTGTCCCTGCAGAATTGAGTTTGCAGAGCGTGCCTGAGTTGCAGGTAACGAAAGAAATCCCGGTGAGAAGCCCGAAAGGTCTGCCTAATTTGGTCAAACGATATAAGCACTCCATCCCTGTACACCTGGCCCAGCGTCCGGAGGCCCCTTCCATCCCAAAACTGCGGATCCTGCATTGAAACCAACTCAGGGAGCTTGGGGTTGTTCCAGAGAGGAGCAAAGGGGGACCAATGCTGGGCCTCGTCCGGCTTCCTGTTCAACTTGGCTACCCTTTCCCATATGTTACACACTGCCCTCATACAGCCGGTTGCCTCCCGGATCCCCCGGACCCCCCTATACACCAAGAGGGATAGTTTCTCAGGGGAACCCAGCACCGCCACCTCCAGACCTACTACCGGGTTGTTTTGCGGCTGACAGAGCCACCAGTGCACAAACAGGAGCTGCGTAGAATAAAAATACAATTGCATGTGCGGGACCGCTAGACCCCCCTCCGTCACTTGTGCTTTCATTATTTGTCTGTTAAGCCTAGGTGGAGACTGCCCCCAAATAAAGCCAAACAGAATTGAATCCAGCGTCTTAAAGTGGGAGACGGGCAGCAACACTGGCGAGGCCTGATAAATATACAGAAATTTTGGAAGGAATATCATTTTGTATATATTAATTCTGCCCATGACTGACAGCGGCAGGTTCGCCCACTGAGCGACCCGCTGCCTTAGTCTTGACACGACAGGGGAAATATTCAAAGATGTAGCGATAACCCTTATCGCCGGAGGGCTTCACCGCCCGAGACGTCCTTTTCCCAATCGTAAGAGGTGCTGCTGGAATTCCAGAGTCGTCCGTGAGGAAACAGGAACAGCCCTTACAAGGGCTAGTGAACTGTAATATAGCGTTTCCCCCCAATAAGAGACAGAACTTCAGTATTGAGGGTGAAGGTGAAGTGTTTTTATTAGTGCCACTCTAGGCCTTATATGCACAAGTTTCCATGCAATGACAACCACACTGACCAATAGCAGCAGGGCACACAATCCCTCAACTCTGCCGGTGACGCAATCAGTAGAACAATAGCAGGCTGTAATACCATCAATCAGGACAATGCCATTGACTGTGACGTAATCAACAATACACAATGGCAGTCAAAATACAATGACGTTGCCTGTAACAGTATCAAAATACAATTACATTGTCTGGAACCTAATTAAGAAAAGGCCAGTGAATGACCCGGTGGGCAATCGAATAGTGATGACATCCAAAAGACAGAGCGTCTGTCACAATGCCCCCTTTTTGTGGAACACCCGGCAGACCCGGATTGACCCTGTTCGGGTTAACGTGGGGCTGTCCGGACTCTTGTTATGGGCAGAGTTCTGTGTAAGGACAAGTCTGCACATAGTGAGTAACCGGACTAAACATTGACGTGGGCTGTACATAGTAATCGGTCATGGGTGGGGTCCAAACACTGGGATATTGTGGCGTTGGTGAGTTCAGCACCAAAGTCCTTGGTTGGATGTGTGCACAGGTGCTCTGCTTTCTTATAGCTGGCCCAAGTTTCAATCTCTTTCCATGGAAGCTGATCGGAGAATCCACAATTTTCTGCACATCTACATCATCGTAAAAGTAGACAAAACCATAACCCTTAGAAACGCCAGAGGCATCCCTAATAATTTTGACATTCTTTACAGCGCCATACTTTGAAAAAACATCCTTAATTTCAGGCTGATTAATCCGACGGCCAATGCCTCCAACAAAAATAGTGTTTGGCATACGTTTCCCTTCTGGAAGGACGTAACCTGATGGCTGATCCTCTTCTTGGCTTCTTGTAACAGACATGACGTGATGCAGACGAAACCCCTGGGTCTCCCCGACCAGTGGGCTGGAGTCGGCAGCTCGGGCTGGAGCCTGGGTTGTAACAGGGTTGACGCTGGCTGGTCCAGAGGTAGCGTAGGCAGAAGTCATTGGTCCTAGATCATTTCCCAATAGTACTTCTGCTGGTAAGTTGTCCATAAGTCCCACCTGTACCCTGCCGGATCCAGCGCCCCAGTCAAGATGTACTCGGGCGGTGGGGAGTCGAAACACAGCTCCTCCCGCCACCCTTACTGCAACGGTGAGTCCAGTGCGGTCTTTGTTCTTGACCAAATGAGGTTGGAGCAAGGTAAGTGTGGCTCCGGTGTCGCGTAATCCTTGCGCGGTGCGCCCATTGACTCGTACCTCCTGGCAATGGTGCTGTCGGTTGTCTTGGATGGCCGCTTGTACGGGATCAGCTTCGTACAGTACCCCCAGATACTCTTCCGAACTGCTCTCAGCTTCCAAACAGTGTGCCACAGGAGTACGGGAGGTGGAAGGTTGCTTTTGCCTCCACGTGTTTCGGGGAGGCTCTAGGGCGCAATCACTGCGATAATGTCCCCATTGTTTGCAACGATGGCACTGAACTGTGGAGAGGTTCGGTTGCTGTGCTGGCCTATGTGGCCCAGAGTCACGAGTATCAAAATATCAAAATACAATTACATTGTCTGGAACCTAATTAAGAAAAGGCCAGTGAATGACCCGGTGGGCAATCGAATAGTGATGACATCCAAAAGACAGAGCCTCTGTCACAAAAGATATGAACTCACTTGGTTGCTTACTAATCATAATCCCCAAGTATTTAAATTGTTGGACTATTTTTAATTGAGACCTCGGGGAGATGTCGGGGGGAACAGGCTCATCCACTAACATTAGACTGGATTTGTCCCAGTTAATCCTCAGTCCAGAGAACTTCCCAAACACTCTGATAGTATCCAGAGCTGCGTCCAGACACTTATGGCCATCCGCAAGGTACAGCAGTGTGTCGTCTGCATAGAGGGATATCTTTTCCTCCACTGCTCCCAGCTTCCATCCAGAGATATCTGGGGAGTTCCTGACAATGATCGCCAAGGGTTCGATGGCTAAAGCAAAAAGCAATGGCGATAATGGGCACCCCTGTCTTGTCCCCCTATGCAAGGCAAATGAATCAGAGTAACACCCATTAACCCGTATCCGGGCAATTGGCTGTTCATATAATAATTTGATATATGTAATAAAGCTAGCAGGAAGTCCAAATCTTTCTAAAACTGCCCAGAGATACTCCCATTCCACCGAGTCGAAGGCTTTCTCATTATCTAATGATATAACCACCCGTTTCCCATGGTTATCATGTATAATTTGGAGGTTGGACATCAGTCTGCGGAGGTTCACACACGTGGTACGCCCCGGCATAAACCCTGATTGATCTGGCCCGATCAAATGTAGGATAACTTTGTTTAGCCTAGTGGCCAGTATCTTGGCTAATATTTTAGCATCTTGGTTCAATAGGGATATGGGTCGGTAGGACGCACAGGAGTCAGGGGGTCTCCCTTCCTTATAAATGAGGACCACATGTGCCTCATGGAAAGAGGTCGGAAGGCACTCGCTTTCAAGCGCTTGTGTCAGCACTTCCCACAGCTTGGGGGTTACCTGTTCAAGGTCCTGTTTATACCACTCGGCCGGCATCCCATCAGGTCCTGGCGCCTTCCTGCTAGAAAGCATCCTAATTGCGCCAGAGACCTCATCCATGGTGATAGGGGAGTTCAAAGCCTCCTGATCTTCCACAGTCCGCCTCGGAAAGACTATCTGGTCCAAATAGTTACCCAGCTCAGTCGTCCCATAGCTCGCCCTCGAGGAATACAAGGCCGAGTAGTACTCCAGAAACCTCTGGGCTATCTCCTCCCCCCCCCCCCCCC
The DNA here is from genome assembly GCA_027917425.1 of Gastrophryne carolinensis. Taxonomy (NCBI): domain Eukaryota; kingdom Metazoa; phylum Chordata; class Amphibia; order Anura; family Microhylidae; genus Gastrophryne; species Gastrophryne carolinensis. The sequence goes on from CM051234.1 coordinate 289,614,319, forward strand.
TCCACCCTCGTCCCACTATCTAGGATTTCAGCCTTGTGGTTGGGTTGGCTTTCGGCTCTCGCCAGGTAGGCCTGGGTCTTGCCGTTCTTATCCCCTTTATCAAAGATTGTTGCCTGCTTATATAGCAGTGATTTCCTAACCGAGTCGGTCAGAAGCAGATTATATTCCCTCTTTAGTGCCAACAGTGTTGAATGGTCTCCGCTATCCGAGGTTGTACTAAACTTTTCTTCCGCCCGCGCAAGTTTGCTCTCAAGATCTGCCACTTCCCTCCCTTTCTTCCTCCGAGCCACAGCGATAGCGCTAATGGCCGCCCCTCTGGTAACAGCTTTGAAGGCATCCCATCTAACTTCCACCGACGTCTCCACCGTATTGCAACCCCAGAACGCCTCGGTAGGGGGCGTCGGGGGCTTCCAACCATAGAGGGTTCAGGTTCCATCCCACCCAATTCTCCCGCCTCAGTGACAAACCAGCTGTGATCAGTAAGGGTGAGTGGTCCGAGATCCCTTTCGGGAGATAACTACAGGCCTCCACCTTAGTTAGAAATTCAGGCGAGGAGAACGCAAGGTCAATTCTGGACAGGGACTTGTGTGTAACCGAGTGGCAGGAGAACGCCCTGTCGGTGGGGTGCTTCCACCTCCAAAGCTCCTGCAGCCCCAGCGTCTCCGCCCAATTCGCCAGTTGGGTCTTGGGGCCTGAATTTTTACTCGGCCTGTCCAGCGCCGAATCCATAACCATATTAAAGTCGCCTAACCACAGTATCGGGGCTGGGGGGTAGGAGAGTACTTTCTCCATTATTTTATCTAGAATCTTAGCAGAAAATGGTGGAGGGACATACACCCCGACTATTATAACAGTATCCATTAGTTTGGCATGAAGGATAACATAACAACCCTCTCGGTCAACATGTACTGAGACCAACATAAACGGGGTACCCTTAGAAATCAACACTGATACTCCTCTTGAGTAGGCTGAGAATGGGGCATGAAAGGAGCTCTGGATCCACGGCCTCTTCAATGCCAACACCCTCTGGCCCACTAGGTTCGGTTTGTACTTCTTGACAAACTGAAGGACGGTGGCCCTTTTTGATCTTATCGTTAAGCCCCCGGACGTTCCAGGAGAGAAATTTACACTCACCCATTATTACTGCGTAAAGTGTTACTATCAAAGGCCTCCTCCCCGCGGACCTCCCCCCCCCCCCTCCAGAGAACAACTAACAAAACAGATAATACAACAGTTTAACTGTAACCCTCTCCCGAGCCCACCCTCCACCCCGCTCCACCACCCCCCAACCTTGGCGAGCATCATATCCCCAAACAAAGTAACACAACACTGGTTTAACTATGTGCAATTGGGGTGCGCAGGCCCGCTGCCTAGGGGTCTGCAAAATCAGGCTTGCTGAACAGATACGGGTCAGCGGATTATCCGCCACGGGTTCCCAGAGCTAGCGAGAGGGAATCAGGGGAAGTGGAAGGGGGAGATTCTCAGTGGGGCTCTCAGACCTCAATAGCGAGGGCTATGGGAGGCAAGTAGAGGAGGGCAGTGGGGGGAACCGGGGGGAGGGGGGGAGAAGGGGCAAGGATGGGCATTAGGTGGGACGGATGGGAAGGGGGATGGAAGGACAGCCTGTCGCGCCCTGGGAATCCGGAGCCAAAGGCTCCCCTGTAACAACTGCTAACAGGATACACTGGCTAATTAGGCATCACCAGAAACACTACTTCATTAACTTTAAACAAGGTACATAACAAAGCACCACCTCGGGCTCCACCAGAGCGCCCATCAGCGGGGCTACCGGGAGAGCAGCGGACTCCCGCCACCGGCGCTGGCGGGACAAGGGGGAAGAGAACAGGTCAAAGCAATAGCTGGACTATTCCCTCCGAACAGAGCCCAGATCATCAGGCCCCTGGCAGAGAGTCAAGCCATGTGTTAGCTTCCTCGGCCGACGTGAAGAATTTAATGGACTCTCCATCCTGGACCCGCAGACGCGCCGGGAACAGCATGGCGTATTTAATCTTTTTCTTTCTGAGCCGTTCTCTAACACCGTTGAATGAGCGCCGCAATTTCTGGACTTCCGATGTGAAATCTGGGTAGAAAGACAGCCGGGCGTTCTCATAAGATACCGCGCCTTTCGCCCTGGCCGCGGCGAGTATAGTGTCTCTGTCCTTATAGTGGAGGACTTTAAATATAAATGGTCTCGGCGGGGGGGATCTCAGCGGGATTCTATGTGCTCTCTCTATTGTGAAAAATTTGGTCAGGTTCCTGGGCGCCAGGGTATCCCTTATGAGGCTTTCAGCAAACTCCTCCGGGGAGGAGCCCTCCGATTTTTCGGGCAGTCCCAGTATTCTAACATTATTTCTCCTATTCCTGTTTTCAGAGTCCTCGGCCCGTCCCAACAGTACAGTCACCTGTCTTCGTAAGGTTGCCAGCTCCCCCGCCTGCACAGACAAGCGATCCTCCGTCTCCCCAATTCTCCTTTCATTCTCCCCTGTGCGGTCCCGAATCTTATCCAGGTCGTGACGAAAATAATTGAATTGCTCCTGAAGAGTATCAAATTTAGTTGTAAGGACGTTTTGACAAGAGGCTATGGCAGCCATGATCGCTGCTGTGTCCGGATTAGAGGGCTCCGGCCCGGCTCCTCCTGGAGTTTCCATTGTTTGCGTGCTGCAACTGACCACTGTGGATTTACGCTTCCTGTTGCCTGACATGCGTAAGAAGAAAGGCGTACAGGGTTCAAGGTGCTTGTCTTTGCAGTGTCCCAATGCCAGGCTCAAGAAGCCCGCAGATGCTGCGCAGATATGAGATTTAAAGAGCTTGTTTTGCGATACTCAGATACAGGGTTCGAGGAGTACCCAGCTGCTGCACAGAGAGAAGGTTCAGGGATCTAGTTTAGCTGCTCCGAAGCAGGGTTGAAGGGGCTCTCAGGTGCTATACCGATATGATTCAAGGAGGTTGTTTTGCGGCACTGGCATAGAGTTCAAGAAGCACCCAGACACTGCACCGGGACAGGGTTCTTGGAGCTTATTTCACGGCACTGTTATGGGGTTCAAGGGAGTTCCTTGCTGCTGCACAGATATGGGGTTCCCGGAGCTCGTCCGCGGCACCGATATAGGGTTCAGGAGGGGACTCTGATGCTGCACAGATATAGGGTTCAAGGAGCTTGTTTTGTTATCCGGCGCCAATATAGGGTTCAAGAAGCGCTTCAAATGCTAAGCAGCACAGATATAGAGTTCAAGGAGCTTGTTTTGCGGTATAGATACAGATGTAGGGTTGAAGGGGCTCACGGATCCTGCACAGATATAGGGATCAAGGAGTACTCAGAAGCTGCACAGATCTAGGGTTCAAGGGACTTGTTTAGCGACACAGATATAGGGTTCAAGGAGCTCTCAGACACCGTACAGATATGGGGCTCAGGGAGCTTGTTTAGCGGCACAGATATAGAGTTGAAGGAGCTCTCGGATGCTGCACAACCACAGGTCCCAGGGGGAGCCGGTTCAGCGGCACAGATATGTGGATCAAAGAAGCTTTCAGGTGCTGAGGTGATATAGAGCTCAGGGTAACCGTGAGCGCCGCACAAATTGGGGATTTCAAGGAGCACAGGTATGTGGGTCGGAGTGTATCCCGTCGCCGTACAGGGCCGGAGGGGGGGCGGGGGGACCCGCAGGTACTGTCCCAAATATTAACTCCCAGGACACTTGCTGCTGCTGCCCGGTCGTCGGGGATCCATGGTGTGGAGATCGCAAAGAGCCCAGCCGCCACTCAGTGCCCAAAAAAAACCACCTCCGCGCTGCCCCCCTATGTGGCCAGGGGATTAACTGCTGCACCAATTCGCCCGGGGGGGGGCTGGGGAGCCCACCTCAGCTGCTCCAATATAGGGTTGAGGGGCCGCTCACTTTCAGGGGGGACTTATTTCCCCTTCTCTGGCTCCTGTGCTTCACAATGAGGGGGTATAGCGGCAGGAGCAGCCCAGGATGTGAAGGTGTGACTGGTGTTGACAGTGAAAGTCTCAGCTGCAGCCGCAGCTTCCCGCCACCGCTCCAAAATGGCGCCGGCCTCTCCCCTGGTTTTCGCGCCCAACCGCGGCTTGTCGCGGTCCACTGCCGGGAGACACCCAGCGCTCCGGGGGGGAATCCCCAGCTATCACCGCCGCCGCCCAGGCCACACAAGGAATGGCTCACCTCCGCCGTCGGCCTCCCTGCTCAGAATGGGGCCGCCCCCCTCCTCCACCGGCCGACCGCCGCCCGGACCACACCGCCGCCGGCAGCTCTGCGGGGATATGCCAGCGCGAGCTCCGGACACCCCTCCGCACTCCTCACCGCCGCCCGGGTCTCCCAGGGGTCGACGTCTCGCTCACCGCCACAGTCCGGTCGCCACACGATGGGGCCGCACGCTCCGCCACACGCTCCAGATCACACAGGCCGCCAGCTACACTTAAGGGCCGCCTCCGCCACCGCGCAGTCACAGGATCTCCCGGCCACAGGCACGATCCTCCAGCCCAGGTGAGTGAGAATGAGGTCTCTGGATGCACACATACCAGCCCAGAAGGCAATAAATCAGGATTATCTCCAAGAGCCCCTAGCAGACACGTCCGTCTAGGCGGCCATCTTAACCACGCCCCCCCTTCTTTTGAGAATCTTAGGGCCCCACATGACTTGGCTGGATGTAAGGAGCTTGTTGGGCATCCCCTAGACCCCCCCTTTTTTCTAGAGGGTAGGAGTCAGAGGTCTCTGATACCTCCCTTTCTGAGGGGGAACAAGAGCCCTCCTCAGAGTTCCTCCTCCTTGTTCTGATTCAGTTTCACCAGTGAAATTCCCTTTTTCTCCAGAGAATTAACCATATCTCCTGCACATGGTACATCTTTCTTTGGGCATTGAGTATAGGAGTTGCACCTCGAAGTCTAAACATGATAGGTTCTATTTCGATTATGTTCCTGATTCCCCTATGACCTTCCCCATTCATAACTCAGTTAAGGGGGCTATCCTTAATGAGTGGAAGGATCCAGTTAAGAAGGTCTATAGATCAGGGGCTCTTAAAAGGCGTTATCCTGTCATTGAAGAAGACTCTGGGATATTGGCTGATATTTGGGATGGATGCCCCCTTTTCTAAGGTCTCCAAGGGGGTGCATTTAGCCTTTGAGGACTTTGGTATCCTCAAAGATCCTTTAGACTAGAAGATTCTCTCTTGAAGAAAGCATGGCAAGCTGAATCTTGTACTCTCAATCAGCTTCTAGCCTGTACTTGCATTGCCAGGAATCATAATTATTGGCTTCAGCAGCTTAAAGCGGACCTTCACTCTGAATAAGAGTCTATCTTATATGTTTCCCCCACCCTGTACATACAGATTGTCCACATTAAAAATCATCCTACCTGCACCTACTGCATGTTATGAGCCTTTAAACATCCAAGATGGCGGCTTATGGAAGCCGCCATCTTATCAGGCAGCCTGCAGACAGGAAGTGCCTCCTGACTGTGCTACTCTGCATTCTGGGATTGCTGACTGTTACCTGACCCCAACTCTGCTCTGTCTGAGCAAAGCACAGCTATAACCCGCCCCCTGTACCTTATCTCACTCTCCTCTCCTCAGTAAGTGTGATGCGGCGCCCGTATCCTAAATTCCTGAACAGAGTTGCAGCCCAGTGGGGGGAAAGAATAATAAGTTAGTGACTAAAAACGTAAAATATATTAATTTTAGATGCTGGGGAACCGTTTTTTAAGAGTTTGGGCTTTTCATTAAATCACGCTGAAGGTCCGGTTTAATTCATGTCTCTTGAAGCAAATGGATATTAATGAGATGATGAAGGCTTTAGCGATTCTATTCTCTGCGGCCTTTTTTCTGTATGATGCCCTTGCAGAATCAGTGAGACATTTGGCTGGGGCCAAGGCCCTCACTAATTCGGTGTGTAGGACTTTGTGGTTGTGTACTCGCTCAGGGGGTAGAGGTTAAAAGTTGCACCTGTGTGCCATGCCCTTGAGGAATTCCTCTTTGGCCCAGAACTAGAAGGGTGTTGGACAGGTCTGATGACAGAAATATGTTTTTTTCCAGTAGGGATTTCAGGAATAGAAATGTTATTTCTAGTCAGTCCTCTTATAGACGGCCCTTTCTTAGCAAGGACTCATTTAGAGGGACCCCTAGTACTTCTAGGTACCACCCTCCCAGGAACTTTTATGTTACTCCTCTCTCGGGGCAGGGAGGAAAGACTGGCCATTCACAGCAGTCTAGATTCTATGTTGCATATGGAAGGGATTGTCCCGGTTCCCCACAACTGGGGGAGGGGGGGGGGGTTCTACTCCAAGTATTTTTTTTGGTAAAGAAGTCCTCCAGAGGATTCCACTTCATTCTCAATTTGGAGAAGCTGAATCCGTAAGTACGCTACATATGCTTCCCTATGGAGTCCATCTTCACTGTGAGGAATCTGCTCCCGCCTGGCTTCTTCATGGTCTCAACAGACCTAAAGAATGCCTATTTGCAGGTACCGATGAGCTTGTTGGCTCAAGCCTTTTGGACATATGCAGTAAATTTGGGGCAAATACTTCACTTCCAATTTGTATGCCTAATCTTCAGGCTGGCGTCAGTTCAGAGAATTTTTACCAAGTCCTGCCGGAACTTCTAGCTGCACAGAAAGCAGTCGAGATTATAGCATCTTTAGACAACCTCCTCCTCTTTGCCCCAGATCAGGAGAGGTTGCTCCAGGATCTGGAATTGACAACAGATTTCTTGCTACAATTGGGTTAGATCCCAAATTAACAGAAGTCCAGTGTAGTCCTGTTACAGCTCATGACTTATCTGGGGTTTGAGATCAATACAATCCTTCAGAAAATCTTTCTGCCTCAGTCAAAGATAACAATCTTTCAGGAAGCCGTTCAGTCCCTGTGTTCCAGTTGGCCGTTTTTGATTCCTCAAGCTATGGTGGTCTTGGGGCTAATGACCTCGTCCTTCCCCGCAGTAAGATGGGGTGAGCTACACTCAATGCATATTCTAAACTCTTGGGACAGGTCTCAGCAGTCCATAGACAGGATAATCAAAGTCCCAGATTTAGTGAAGGAATCTCCCCTATTGGCAGGGCAAGCACAGGTTTGTCAGTGGCCCCCAAGGACATGGTATTGATGACGGACGCCTCGTCGTGGGTTGGGGGGCCCATCAGCCATCCACCTGAAAGGTTGCTGAAATCAGGTGGCAGATAGCTCTCCACTAGCGGAAGCAGAATTGTCACTGAACCAGGAATTTTTCAATCAGATTTGTATCCTGAGGGGAATTCCGAAGTTGAATCTTTTCGTCCCCGAAACAACAAGCTGAGAAAGATCTTCTCCCTCAATCCCTCCGATCAAGCTCTAGGAATGGACACCCTGGCTCACCAGTGGCGTTTCAGTCTGGCTTACGCTTTTCCTCCAGTTTCGGACCCTCCCTCAGGTTCTAATCAAATATCCTGCCAGTCAGCCACGATTCTATTGCTAGCCCCATGGTTGCCAAAGAAACCATGGTTTTCAACTCTAAAGATGCTCTCAGTCCAACAGCCTTGGAAACTCCCAGTGAGACCAGATCTTCTATCCCAGGGACCAGTGCTTTGTCAGGATCGGACACCCTGAGATCATGATGCGCCTGAAAAAGGGTTTTTCAAGGGAAGTGATCAAGACTGTGCTTTTCGGCAGAAAGGAGGTGACACAAAAGATCTATTTGGAAAACTTTTAACACCTGAAAGGTGCGTAATCAAAGATCCCCCCTTCTAGTCTTCCAGTTGTACTGAATTTCCTTCAGGAAGGAGTCAATTTGGGTCTCAGCATCAGTACTCTGAAGGTCAAGTTCCCTTCCTATTTTTTTTTTTTTTTTTCGGTATAGGAGACTTTCATCTTTTGCAGTGGTCAGGCATTTGTTGCTATCTGTCACGCAGTCCAGACCTGTCTGTTTGAGGTTAGCTCCTCAAAGGGGTCTCGCCCTGGGCCTTAGAGCTCTGACCACACTACCCTTTGATCCTCTGTCGAGCATTCGTATTAATTTTTTTACATGGAAGGCTCTCTTTTTGATGGCAATAACCTCAGCCCGCAGAATCGGTGATACCCATGTTCTCTCCTGTCGTCACCCCTTTCTTCAAGTTTTTCAGGATCGTATAATATTATGGGTGGATCCTTGCTACCTTCCTAAGATCTCTTCTGACTTTAATCGAACCCAAGAGATTATCCTTCCATCCACTGGGGATAGTGATTCCTCCAGGGGTTCTCCTTTGGCAGGAGTGTGTTGCAGGCAGCGTTTCCCACCCAGTAGAGGTAGATCTCGGTTATCTCTCATGTGTATGCTGCCCTGAGGATGTTTTGAGAAAACTTAAGTTATTTAACTGGTAACTTCTTTTCTAAACATCCGGAAGGGCAGCATACAGGCTTCCCTCCCTCAGGCTATGTTATTTTTTGTTATCTTACTGTTTTACCAGTTGGTGCTTTGTCTTTGTTTTTCAGATCTCTTAAACTACTGGTGTCTGGAGGAGGAGCTAAAGCTTTTGTGTATTCTGGTGGTCATGTGTTCCTACCTTGGGGCAGAGTCTTAATAGCTCAATGGTATGTTGCCCTTTCGGATGTTTAGAAAAGAAGTTACCAGGTAACTTATTTAAGGTTTTTGGTAGTACCTGGACAGTCACTTTTTAAATACCAGTTCCAGGTATTTAAAAAAAATAAATAAAGTGGCAGGACTAGGACTGGGTCCACACCGTACTTTATCGGGTCATGACCATATTTATTAGCCCTACTTACTTTTTGGTTGATGTAGACAGAACATCCCGCTTCTGTGAGCATTTTTCCTTTTGTAGGATTGCTGCTGCTCTACCTCAATGGAGGCACAGTGCAGAACGCAATTGTGTGGTAGGCTGCAATGCGCCACCAATACAATGTAAAAGGAGCTATGTTCACACTTAGGATGTGTTTGTGTTTCTGTAGTGAAAATGCAACAATAAGGTTCGGCTTGCTGCATGTGGTTGTGGGAAATTGTGCATTTTCACGTGGCATTTGCATTTTAATCGTTTTTCACTTGAGCTTGACCTGCATCTTCCTTAAAGTGGACCAACACCCACTGCTGATCAGCTCCCTGTGTGAAACCCCCCCAGGACCCCCAAAAATCCTACATTTTTCCTCGTTCCAACGGCGCATGCGCGGGACGCCGCTGCCTCTCGCGCTTCCCTTTAGCAGGGCGTGCACCTGCGCCGGCCATTTGTGAATGGCCGGTGCGGGTGCGCTCCCTGTTAGAGGGAAGCGCGAGAGGCGGCGGCACGCGCGCTCTTCTTGTCCGGTCCATATTCCAGCTTGTCCATCCGCGCTGATTGGCGAAGCGCTCGCGCATGCGCCGTAGGAGCGGGGTGAGGTGAGTTTTTTTTTTTTTTGGGCTTTCTTGGGGGTTTTCACACAGTGGGGCACCCCCGATCGGGGTGCCCCGCAGAAGTGGACCAACACCCAGGATAGTGAAAATCCTGGGTGTTGGTCCACTTTAAAGCAGAACAAAATCTGTGATTTTGACTTTGCCAGGTTTTGTTCAGTGCACCCTGGGGCATCCTGAATATATATAAAAGCCTTCTGCCGTCAACCTTCTATGTTTCTATATTTTAAGTGCAGTGTATTGTGTTTCCATAACTTGTATGGGGCTGCTCTTAATGAAGAAGTCCAGTGAAAAATGACGAGACTCCCTCTCTAATATGCTGCAGTGGGGAAGCCCTGACTAGCATTGATGTCTCTAAACCAAAGAATGGCGTTGCCTCTTCCGAGTTGCACATCCCATTTGACTGGGAGCAGCCTATCGGACTTGATGGCGGCTTTGTACATTACTGTGCAACTGGTGGTCATGTGAGCCTCATAGGCTGCTCCATGGCCACCATAGAAGTATCCTGGAAGAGGTAAGTACCTGGGTGGCCCTGTTTACTGGGTCAACCGTGCTGATGCACAGCACACTGCTGCATATTAAAGAGGGAGTCTGGTTATTTTGACTGCATTAGAAACCTGGTACAGAAACACAATGAAGATGGCTAGGTGTGAAAGGGGTCTGATTCTGTGTCTATTCTGTAGAACGCCACCTGTAAAAAATAAATAAATACAAAAATAGATGTAAAGGTAGTGCCTGTTCACACCAATGTAATTTCTGTTTCAGTTGGGAACAGGCACTACATCTGCATTTGCAGTTTGGTTGGAATGCAGCAACCAGGTTTCTTCTTCCTTTTTTTTTATTTATTTATACATTCCATATGGTATCAAAACAGAGAGGTGCAAAAAGGGACATAAAGAAAAAATGTAGTGCCTTTTTCTCAAGAACTGCAAAAAGCAGAGGCTTGAATGCATCCAGCTCAGTGTGAATGTTCACACCTATGTGGATGCAGATGCTGTTTCTGTTCATTTGTTGGCCTTCACATCTGTCCGGATACTGCACCTGAGCTGCAACCGCATCTGTGTAGGTGTCCACTTGCTTTGTCTTAACACCACTTGTCAGTGATTACCACCAAAATTTGTACAACAGGACATTGATCTCTGTAAACTTGCAATATGCAGGATTTAGAAGACTGACATAGCATAATCCTGTAAGGCAGGTGTCCCCAACTTGTATCTCGGGTGCCACATGTGTCACTAGCCTAGGACACTTTTGGAGATCTACTATATTGGGGGAATAGAGGGTGCCCAGGATGCAACTTAAATGTGGCTCCCGACCATCTATCAGTACTGGATGTGGCTCTCATTTTTTATAAAATAAATCCACTCATAGTCACCATTATTACTTCTCAATTAAGCCCCATCCCTAGCATATTTGTTTTAACATTTCAACATTTCCGGAAAAGGTTAGACCAGCCTATTGAATCTAGTAGGGGCCAACCTGCTGCTGCATGCACTGAAGCCCCCAACAGCCCTTCTGGGCCTGCCTGTTGACGTACTGAATTTAAAGCGTAACAAAACCTGGGAATTTGACTTTGCCGGGTTTTGTGCTCCCCTCTGCTGCGAGAAACCCCCCCTGGAATGCTGTGATTCACCCACTTTTTCCTTGTTCCTATGGTGCATTCCAGAGCAGCCACTGGTGGCAGTGCTGAATGGACATTGGCTTGCCAATTTTTTTTTTTACTTATAAATCCCAAGTGAAAAAAATTGCCAAGCTTCTAGTTTTCTTCTCCTGGCAGGAATAAAATCCAGGGATGACTGGTTTTGCAGCGTGGCATTTCTCATTTACAGGGGTGATTGTCTGAGCCAGCTAATGGGGAGCAGCAGCACATATCAGCAGAATTGCAATAGCAATAAGCACAGGTTGGTCCATATTTTAAAATAGTAACCCCTCCTCTAACTTATTTAATTGGATTTTTATTATTGGACTTTTTTTGTGGTAGTGCTTTTTTTTTTTTTTCTTCAAATTTGAGTTTTACCATGGGGTAATTGTGTAACTCACAAATACAGTGACCCACATATTCCCTATTCAAGATCCTGATTTTAACAGGATATTATTAGTATAGAAACATTTTACTAACTGGAAACTGTACATCTGCATAAAAATCTGCCTAATGAACAGTGTTGGTAAAATCTGATACCTTGTTATCCGTTGTTAACCTTTAGGATAAATCTTTTTTTCAGCAGGAACCCACTTCATAGGATCTTTGTTGTAACTCCCCCCCCCCCCCCCTCCCCCGTGGCTGCCTCCTCCTTTTGATTTAAATGCAACCAACTTTGTGTATATAGGCATGCACTCCATTCATTAATCATTGCTCCTGAGGGACTAAGCACATATTTGGAAAAAATGTGAGGTGGTGGTCATACATAAGTTTTGCTGGGTGCTCACATGGAAGGTAGGTGGTATTACAAGTAGCGAATCCATAGGCACAACAGAACCTGCAGAAAATAGTGATTATAGGTTTCGGGGTTGTCAAGGTTCCTGTTTAAAGCCACTTATACATATATTGTTCTAGAAAAACATTATAGGTAGAAATGTGAAGATAGGTGAGAGAAACAGATTTAAAAAGGTAATATTTCCCCATTTACTTGTATGGCAGCCAATCATGTGACCTGCAGCAATTATTCAGGTTTAATGCAGAACAAAACCCTGGGAGGCCAGCCTTGGGATCTAAAAGACCCCCCAGGGGCATCCGAAATCGAGATGCTTTGCTTTGTGAACCGCCCCTCCCCCGGTTCACTCTAAAACTCACCTTTGCTCTGGCTCTCACGGTGATGTAAACACCAGAGGCCGCATCCCCAGTGTCTCTCGCTCCTGTTTGCGGAGCTCTGTATCTTAACAGAGCCATATGCTGGGAGTTAATATGCACGGCATATGGAGCTGATTGGACAAGAGCCAGCGCATGCACCATGGGGACTGTGGAAATGTATGATTCAGGGGTGTCACTTAGTGGGGTATCCCAAATCAGAATGCCTCGGGGCAAGGATTAAAACACTGGATAGCACACTCTACAATCCCATATGGTCACCGTCAGTCACATGATTGGCAGCCATACATGAATGAGGAAATGGTAAACATATGGGTATAGGAACGCTTTAACAGATAATTTATTGGGACATTCCAGGCAAAAGTTTAATTTTAGCCTGCTTCCTGCTCTCCCAATGCTGGCTGTGATATTTCAGCCTTCATTCCGCCTGCTTTATATTTGTTGATAAGCCCTTTTGCTGGGCCTCATGCATGAATGAGTCCTGCTCTGCTGCTGCATGACCATGAAGGGTTCCCGAGAATTGAAGTTCATTATGAGGGTAGAATATGATGAATCAGCAGAAGGGAACATGTTTAAGGGTTCAGAAATGTAGTGTAACCCTTTGCCTGGAATGTGCCTTTAAACCCCAAAAATGTTACTTTTAGTTATAGAAAATAATGAGATAATGTCTGTTATATATACTGCCCACGTCTGAATGGAGGCTATTATTTCTACATGTTGTGCAACCAGAGAAAGCTGGTGAGCTTGTATATTGCCAAAACCACACGATTAATATCCTGCCATCATAGCTTTCATGAGATCAGTAGTAATGAAATCTTTCTATGTTTAAGAATCTCTTGCTTCTGCATCAGTGTAGCTTTATTGTAGATGGTTGTATATGCCTAACATTTGTAATATAAATATCCAATATCCTGTTACTCACCCCCCCCCCCCCTCAAATGGTTATTTTAAATGTATATTCTATGTCTTGACTACACAAAGTTTCATGTATTCTGTACCATTTTGAATGTCTTACTCATTTCACCTCCTCATGCAGGTTTACTCTCCTGTTCTCTCATGGCAATGCAGTGGATTTAGGGCAGATGAGCAGCTTCTATTTGGGTCTAGGAACACGTATCAACTGCAACATTTTCTCCTATGATTACTCTGGGTATGGAGCTAGCTCAGGACGCCCCTCCGAAAAAAACCTTTATGCAGATATAGATGCCGCGTGGCAAGCTTTACGTACCAGGTGAGTTAGTAACTGATGTAATTATATTATATGCATACATTTGCATACATGTTTGAGCAGAGCAATTATTGTCACACGTTAGTAACTTTGTACATGAACTAATGCTTGAAGCAGCCTGGGTTTATATGACCAAGCACAGAAAGTCATAAACCAGTTTGTCTGCATACTTCCTTCTGGCTTATGGTTACGGAGTTGCCACATTGTTGTAACTGATTTATTAACTTATAATTTAAACAAAGAATGTGACAGAGGTTGAAGTGTGGAAAGCTGTATAACTTTTCCTCCCATCTCCTCCCTTAACTCCTTCACCTAGAAGTAGGGGTGCACAACTGTATTTATTTTGTCCAAGGGCTGCCTTGTCTTATTGCTCCACTTCAAGGGGCTGCATTAAAATAATAGGAAATGCTCAAACTGTTTGCTGTAGGAAAGCTGCAGGAAGAAGTGGGCAGCGCAGAGGATGCAAAAGGTAAGGAGAGAAGAGTTGAAGTGAGTAGAAGCGGTAAGGTGGGCAGAGCTGAGGCATAAAGAAGTGAGCAGAGGTGGGTAGAGATGGGTAAAGTGAGGAGAGGTGGAAAAAATTGGGCTGAAGTGAGGCGAGCAGAGGAGATACAGGAAAAAGTGGGCAGGTGTGAGACAAGAGGAGGTGAAGTGAGCAGAAGTGGTAAGAGGTAATCAGAGATGGGCAGAGGTCAGTTGGGGACAAGTGAACAGAATTGTGTAGAGGTAGGTGAGGTGAGGTGGAAAAAGGGGGCAGAGCTAAAGCAGGAAGAGGCAAGTCAGGCATAGGTCAGTGGGCAGAGTAGGGCGAAAAAAATACAATTCTGTGATTACTCACCTGTAGAATTGTTTTTATGGGTATCCAGCACGGGTTGCTTCCTTTTTCAATTCGTCACATTTGGGTAATCCGCCACCAGGTGGCACAGTCGACTGCAGGAGGACTTGTGGCTCCTCCTGGCCCATAAAAGGCAGGAAATTACCCATAATACCCAGTGTTGAAAAGCAGTAATGCAAGAAGCCGGGAGGCAAAAACCATGTTAATGAAAACACAGCCCCATTAAGACAAATCACCATAACAAGGCAAAAGAGGATAACAACAAAGGAGGGATGAAGCAACACCTGCTGGATATCCATAAAAACAATTCTACAGGTGAGTAATCACAGAATTGTATTTTTCTTGGTATCCAGCACGGGTTGCTTCATCTTTCAATTCTTCACATTTGGGACATCCAAAAGCAGTGTCCAAGAAGAAGGGTGGGATCCCCAGTGAGCAACAGCAGATAGTTCCAGCCACTACCGCCTGAAGCACTTTGCGGCCAAAAACAGCATCAGCTGAGGCCCTAACATCAAGTTTGTAAAACTTAGAAAAAGTATGAACTGAAGACCAAGTAGCGGCCTTACAAACCTGTTCAACAGAAGCCTGGTGCTGAAAAGCCCAGGAAGCCCCAATAGCTCTAGTGGAGTGAGCAGTAACACGAAAAGGAGGTTCCTTCCCCTTGGCAGAGTATGCTTGCACCACCGCTTGTCTGATCCACTTGCTAATAGTGGATTTGGCCGGAGGCAAGCCCTTCCTAGGCCCGGCAGGGAGAACAAACAGAGAATCCGATTTCCGAAAAGACTCAGTGGCAACCAAATAGTATTTGAGCGCCCTGACCACATCCAGAGAATGAAGGTTCCGTTCCTTAGAATTTGAAGGGGCAGGACACAAGGAAGGCAAGACAATGTCCTTATTGAGATGAAAGGCAGAGACAACCTTGGGCAAGAATTCCGGTTTAAGACGGAATACCACCTTATCCTGATGCCGTTCAAAGTAAGGAGGCTTCATAGAAAGCGCTGCCAGCTCAGAGACGCGACGCACCGAAGTGATAGCAACCAAGAAGGCCACCTAAGAGTCAGAATGGATAGAGCAGCATCGCACAAGGGCTCGAAGGGAGTACCCTGGAGAGCAGAAAGCACCAAGTTCAAATCCCACACCGGTGGCAGGGGCTTACGCGGTGGACGTACATGAGTAACTCCCTGGAAAAAAGTCTTGATAAGCCTATGATTGGCGAAAGATCTTTGGAAAAAGATTGCCAAGGCCGAAACCTGTCCTTTGAGGGTACTCCGTTGTAGACCTGACTCTAGACCATGTTGTAGAAACTCCAAAATCCTGGAAATGGAAAAAAGTGCGACAAGGAAAAGACTTAGACAGCACACCAGGCAATGTAAGCATGCCAGACCCTGTAATCATGGAAGAGGTTTTCTTCCGAGCCTGAATCATAGTACTGACGACCGAGGCCGACAATCCCTTATCCACCAGGATGGAGGTTTCAGCAGCCAAGCCGTCAAAGCCAGCGTTTGTAAATTGGGATGGCGCAACTGTCCCTGAGAGAGGAGCTTTGGATCGTCGGGCATGACTAAGTGATCCACCGCCATCTGGACGACGTCCGTGAACCATACTCTCCAGGCCAGCGGGGGGCCACCAGAATGGTCAGTACCCCCTCCTGGGCTATCTTGCGCAGCACCCGACCCAGGGGAGGAAAGGCATAGAGGAGTCGGTTGCTAGAGCGTCCGTGGTGAAGGCCAGCGGCGACACAGGGCAAGAAAGATCTTGTTGTCGAGAGACCATTCCCCTAGGCGAGACGTCCCCCTGCTCAGGGAGTCCGCCTCCTGGTTCTCCACCCCTGGGATGTAAACCGCCAAGATGCAGAGAACATTCTCTGCCCAAGACAAGATCAGGGACACTTCCTTGAGGGCTCGTTTGCTCAGAGTCCCACCCTGATGATTGATGTAAGCGACCACTGTCTGATTGTCCGAGCGGACCTGGACCGCACGACCCCGTAGGTGAGAATTCAAATGACGAGGACCAACCTGATCACTCTCCGCTCCAGAAGATTGATAGGTAAATGAGCCTCCTGCGGGCCCCACTGGCCCTGGAACTACAGCGATTTCCAGAACCCTCCCCAACTGGACAGACTGGCGTCCGTGGTGACTATCTCCCAGCACGGAGGGAGAAAGGACCAGCCCACTAGCAGATTTCTCGAGTCCAACCACCACGAGAGGGACTGACTGGCCAGAGGGGACAGAGCAAATTCCTACTCCAGAGACTCGCGGTCAAAAGATTCAACTGAAGAGGTCTCATGCCCAGGAAGGACCTCACCAATGACGGAGTGAGTGAAGACTTGGGATAATTGATCTTCCAACCGAAGGACTCGAGGGTGGACAATACCATCCGAGTATCCCTCTCGGCCTGATGAAAACATTGAGCAGCAATCAACAAGTCGTCCAGGTAAGGAAGAATGCGAATGCCCTGGCTCCTCAGGAGGGCCATGGCACCCGCCAGCACCTTGGTGAACACCCGAGGGGCCCAAGTGATGCCGAAAGGCAAGGCCACAAACTGGTAGTGTTGATCCCCCAGGGCGAACCTCAGGAACTTCTGATGTCCTAGGAAGATGGGAACGTGCAGATAGGCATCCTTGATGTCCAACGTGGTCATGAAATCGCCTGGCTGAAGGGAGCTCACCGCCGACCGCCAGGTCTCCATGCGGAAATGTTTGAACCTGACAAATCTGTTGAGACCCTTTAGGTCCAGGATGGGTCTCAGGGAACCGTCCTTCTTGGGCACCGTGAACAGATTGGAGCAGAATCCCCGACCTTGTTCCTGAAGAGGCACAGGACAAACCACTCCAGACGATAGACGTTGGACGGTCAACCTCAGGCCCTGCTCAGTCACGGGGTTTTGAGAGATCCGGGACCGAAGGAATCTTGGGGGCGGCCAAGCTGCCAGCTCTATCTTGTAGCCGGAGGACACCACCTCCTGAATCCACTGGTCCGAGACGTGTTGTCTCCAGATGTGAGCAAAGAGCAGAAGCCGTCCTCCCACCACGATGGGTGAGGGCGCCCCCTCATGCCTGAGGGGGCTTTGTGGGGGGACCCCCAGGAGAAACCGGGACGACCACGGGATCTACCTCATCCCCAAGGGTCTCTGCGACTACCAGGGAAGGAAGAGCCGCGTCCCCCACTGGAAGGGCGAAAGGAAGAAGAATCCAGAAAGGGCCGAGAATGCTTTCTACGCTGAGGGAGCCGACCATCCTTGGCCAATACATAAAGACGCTCCCAAAGAGACGGAGCCCCGTGAAGGGAAGCCCGGTGAGGGACTTCTTAGCAGCGGCGTCGGCCGCCCACTGCCGCAGCCAGATAGACCGACGCAGGGCCGAAGCCCTAACACCAAGCCGGACAGCATCATCCATGGCAGAGAGCACAAAGGCAATAAAGTCAGTGCAAAGCAAAAGTTCCTTATACTCGTCCGCACGCTTGCGGGATCTGGCGGCCTCAACAAGGCGCTTAACCTTCTTCTTGAGCGCCACGGCGACAATAGCCGTGGCGCAGACCGGGGCGAAGACCAGCCCCCACAAAGGTGAAAGCATGGCAAGCGAGTTGATCCATGCGCCGATCAGCATTATCGTGTAAGGTAGTGGTGTCAGGAGACGGCATAACAGAGGTATTGGAGAGCCCCAGGACGGGAGCGTCCACCTCCGGGGGACAAGACCAAAGACGGACCAACTCTGCAGAGAAGGGATACCTATCCCCAGAAGCCTCCATATGGTGATTATAGCAATGACAAAATAAGCCAATACATGGGTAAACGGAGCTAAGGCACCACCCGGGAGGCCCCCACAGGGTCCCCTAACACAAAAAGGGGGGGGAGGAACACCCCTCCTCAAGTAACCACCGCTGCGGAGCGCACAAGCAAACGCAGGTCGGCGGTTTTAATGCGGCTGGCCCGGGAACCCCCCCCCCCCCCCCAAACCCGCGGCCCAGAGAGCAGGCCGAGAATGTCCCCACTCCTGGTAGAAGGGGAGGGGGGTCGCAGGGAGACACACACAGTGAAAGGATGAAACAGCTAAGTGGAGCAAAACAGACACAGGTGCCGCCTGTCACAAAAATAATAAAGCATGTGAGATGAACAAGTCCAGAGTGCTTTCTCCCCCCCCCCCCCCCCCTTCTAGGCTCACCATTAGCCTAGGACCGGCTACCCTTTGGGCACGGCCCAGAGTGTAGCTCTATGAACACCCGACCCCAGGTGTTCCCCTACCTTTACCTGAACCATCAGCCAGGGCTCGGAGGCAGAAAAGGGTCCGGAACAGGTGGGAATAGGCCTGCAGGGCAGACGGGCTTGGGATGTCCCACTCGCTTGCGAAAAACCAGAGAGAGAAAATCTGTCTTCGCAGTCAGGACTGCAGAAAAACTCTGGGTATTATGGGTAATTTCCTGCCTTTTTTGGGCCGGGAGGAGCCACAAGTATTCCTGCAGTCGACTGCGCTACCAGGTGGTGGATTACCCAAATGTGAAGAATTGAAAGATGAAGCAACCCGTGCTGGATACCAAGAAAAGGTGGGTTGAGGGGAGGTTGAAAGTGATGAGTCAGGCATAGGTAAGGTGTTTAGAGGTGAGGCAGGTGGGGCCAGGGGGCACAGGTTGTACATCTCTGCCTTTTTTAAAAAGCATTGTTTGGGCAACAAAAAAGCTACATACTCCCCTATAGTACTGTACAGCTGATCAACCCTATAACGGTAGTTTGAAACTACCAGAGATTGCACAATTACCAGATTGCACCATCCCTGTTTACGACTATGGCCTTTGGTTGCTTTAATCATGGCTTATGGGGACTGGCCACACCCACTTTATTCATTTCAGTGGAGGGTTGTGCAAAGGGCTGGCACATCCACTCCAATGTAGTGAATAGTGTGTGTGGAGGGGACGGCTTTGGGCCACCAAGCTGGCGGAGATGACATTGCAGATGGCGGAAAGTTTCAAACTACTGGTGAATATCTGTTTTTGCCTGAGCGGTCCAAAACCCTGCATGACCAGCCCTGGAGTCTTAAAAAAAAGAAAGATGCCTCTAGGTATCCTGGACGGTGGGTCGGGTGGGTGTTGGGTCTGCTGTAATTCTGGGGGGTTAATGGCCCACCCACCAGGTTAACCACCAAATGTAGTCAACCATAGCTGCTGCAGCATAGAAGGAAAGATAATACAGTGCAAGCCTAGGTTTGGGAGAGAAAGTATAGAAACACAATGGGAAATGGAACAGTTTTTCCTGACCTAGGTGCCACTTACCCCAGAGTTTTGGTATCTAGGAAATGGTTACAATAGGGCTAATAAAGTCTGACACATTGAGGGTCAATTGGTAGGTAAGAAGGATTTTTGGACCAGGCTGCAATACCAAGGTGCTACAGGGATGAGTCATGGAAGAGAAAATACTTGGGCCAGTTTGGAGAAAAACATAAAGCACAGTTAGTAGAGAAAGCTTGTCCTCTAGCAAGGTACTTGGCCTGCTTAATAGGAGGATGGACACTTTTTCCTCCCCTCGGGTTTATACCGGTCTTTTTTTACCGGTCTTTTTTCTATTTCTAGGGAATTCCCCATGACCAGGGGAACCCCACCCCAGAAGCAGAACATGTCTCCAATGGTCCATCCGAAACTACCCTTTGGCCTCATGCTGTAAAGCCAAATGTCCATGTGGACATTAGAACCCTGTGCTTGGCATGTGATGCAGCTTCTCTTAGTCAGTCAACTGCATCTAAAGAGAACTCTAGAAATGCTGTAATGTGCCTAACTTCATTGGGCGGTATCTCAGTGTTGTCCCTGCAATATGTAGCATTTTCCCCTCCAGCTTTGCCCTATACTGGAAATGCAGAGTCATCTAGTCCTTCAAAAAGTTTGATCCAGAGAGAAGTGGTTATCCAGATTGGCCTTGCCCACTTGAAAAACAATCCTTCTAGAATGTCTTGCAATGACTCCCTCTCCACTGAAGGATCTAGAAGTGTAGTTGGCACTGGTCACTGCTTCCTTTCACACCTCCATACTGTCGCTCTAACCATGTAACTACTATTCTACACACTGTGTTGCCTCACTTGTGATAGGATTGCCACTTGTTTTTATTTCTGAACATTTAGAGGAAGGGATAAAGTGTGGGGTAGCCACACAAGACAACAAGTATAACATTTTGTTCTCCTATTCTTCTCCCAAGGTATGGAATCTGCCCTGAAAACATCTTGCTTTATGGCCAGAGCATTGGCACAGTACCAACAGTGGATTTGGCGTCTCGCTATGAATGTGCAGCTGTCATCTTACACTCCCCCCTCACCTCTGGAATGAGAGTTGCATTTCCAGACACTAAGAAAACCTACTGCTTTGACGCCTTTCCAAAGTATGTACCGTAAGAAGTCAACTTTGGGGAGGGGGAGCAATTCCACATGGACAGTATTTTAAAGCAAATTGCTTATAGCAAATTTACTAGCGATTGGTGCCATGACATATGAAACAAGATAGGTAGAGGAAAACATTTCTTCAGCACTTGTGACCCTCTCCCTGTGCCAGTCACAGTGCCTGTGAAGCACAATTTCCTTAATCTCAATAAAGGAGTGCCAAGGTGGAGTCTGCATGCTTCCCCCATTACAGTGAATAGAGGGGGCATGCAGAGTCGCTGTGACTGATGGGAAGGGTGGGGAAGCATGTGGGGACACCGCAAGCCTAGTTTTCAGAAATCAGGAGGTTTGGAGAACTTCTACTCTACCCACTTCCTTTACTTGCTGGGGGGGGGGGGTCATTTTTGGACTGGAGAAACCTAAACATTTAAAACAGACAAAAAGATTAAAGAGACTTTTTGTTTGCCTAGTATGGTCACTGGTGCATCTCAATTAGGGATGTCACACAATGAATACCCTATGGGCCCAGAATTGTTCTTCTTGGTGCCACATTTGATCACATTGGGATCCTGGAAGCATTTGGTTATGCCTACTGGTAAGGGATTAAACTGGGAATTACAATGCCAAGCATTACTATTCAGATGTTACTCCGATTTTAAAGAAGTCAACCTTCCTGCCACTCCAAAGCCATTGATCAGTCTCTTGCAGGCCTGATTTGTGAGGCCGTAGGTCTAGAGGGTGTGCATAGCCTTTGTATGGTAGAGTAAGCAATATATATCATGTCTTCTGGCACTGCCCTTCTCTGTGGAAAAGTCCCTGAAAGTGGAGAATATTTATTCTAAGTATGTCACACACCCCGCTTCAAGATATCCATAACATGTGGGTAATACCGACCTGAAGTGGGCGTTCCTGCAGAGATGATAGCAAAAAAGAAAGCCCCTCCCTGATCCATAAATACCTGGGACCTCCCACTCATTACCCAGTTTTCCATCTCTGCAGACGGCGAGCAAGTCAGAAGATGATGGCTCCTCCTTGCACAGGGGGATTTCAGGTAGCCGGGATGACTCCCGGCCCACTATTCATTTATTTCCGTTTGGACCTTTTTTCCCCAGAAATCCACATGCCTCCCAGCCTCGGCTGAGGGTCCAGGCGAGGGTATATCGGCACCTTAGGTGCTCAGGAGCTATGCTCCACCGTGAGACCCTATATGAGAGGGTAGGCGGTTGCTCCGGGTTGGTGACCCCGGTTTGGGATGCCCTGTCCCTTATTTAACATTCAGTGGCCCTCCCAGGATCCCCTTTTCACAGGTGGGGTTGGGGAGTGTGGGTCCCTTCTTATTTAATCCCTAATATGTTCCGTTCAGGGTGTTGTGCAATGTCTCTTTAATTGTTTCACCGCCGCAGCCGTTTTACAGGGCCTGTGCGGTGCTGGACCTGTCTTTTTTCCCCCCATCTTCCCTCAGCTGGTGTTTCACTTTTATAATGGCGGAGGTCTTTACCTCACGCCATGTATACTGTCCTTCTAGCGGGGGGGGGGGGGGCGGGTCCGGACCGTCGGCGTGGGGCCGGGGCTCGTCCCTCCTGTTTCCCATGTTTGAATGTGTGTGTGGCTGTGTCTTTTACTGAGCCGGGCGCGGGGGCCGCTCTGTACACTGCGGCGCCGGCCGGCTGGCTCTTGGCGCCTTTTTTTCTGTGTGGAGATTCTCCTCACGCTTGACTGGGGGGGCGGGGCCGGTGTGGCGGCGTGTCACCGCTGCCCGCCCCCATCCTTCTCTGGCGCCGCTGCGGAGCTCTGCCTGTGTGAGAGAGGGGAAGGGGGGCGTTGCTCGGCGTCACGCGCGTCCCGCGCTGACCACGCCCCCTTCTCCCCTTCTGGCTGCGAGCTCCGGTGGATTACCTCACGGTCGCATTACTTGCTGTCGGTTCTGTAAGTGGCCTCTGGCCATCTCCTTTTTGCTCATCCTCTGTATGTAAGAGTGTCTGTGCCTTCATTAGTCTTATTAGCCCTTCCTTTCTGTCTTCCAGGTGGTGCTTCAGGAGGTTCTCCATTAGCATTTAGGGGGTCTTCCCGATCCTTAATCACTGGGTTCATTATTGTCCATAAATCCTCCCACTCGGGACATTAAAGGGGCATCCCGGGTTGTCTAGTGGCGTAATTCCCTGGGTCATTGCGACTATTCCTATAAAAGTTCACCTTATGGAGGCATCCCCGGATACTGGGCTCGGGGCCCCCTCGGGGCATCCCCGAAAGTGTATGTTGTGTGGGGTATCCATTTCTGGGGACGATGTACTTCTGTGTATTCCATGTGCACAGCAGACTATTACGCGGCAGTCCGAACCCCAGGTGTCTGGGTCTGCACCGCCGGTCGCTTCATCTCCTCCTCCCACCTTGACACACAACCCATGTGACGTTGTCATGGGCCGGGAGCTGCAATCTGAGATGTGTGCAAGATTGGCTAACCTTGAAAAAATTATCTCCAGCTCGGTTGCCCGTAAGGCCCCGACTAAGAGAAAGCATTTGTCGCTGGCTCCGCTGGTGGAGGACCAGGAGGATGTTAATAATCTGGATTGGTCTGATTATTCCCCGCTAGAGGAAGGGGAAGTTTATGAGGATTCTGATATTTCGGACGATGAGCAGTCCTTTGGTGCTGATGCTGAGCTTGGTGACTTGGGGAGATCCTCCGATACTCCTCACGCTCTGGCTCTGATGTTAGAGGTTCTGAATATTTCTCCTCCTGAGGAGGTGTCACAGCAGAAGGGTGAATTGTTTGAGGAATCCAGGCCGCGCTTGGAATTCCCTACACAACGGCATTTTGACAAAATCATTGCTAAGGAATGGGACAGGCCGGCTCGGCTCCCTGGCATCCCTCAGGGGTGGGATAGGAAATATCCCTTTCCTTCGGAGGCGATTAAGCGCTGGGCATCTCCCCCCGAGGTGGATGCCCCGGTGTTGGGGTTGTCCAATTCCTCGGTTTTAAATAGACCTGATTGTTCCATTCTCAAGGATGGAGAGGATAAACGTATTGACCAGATGGCTTGTCATGGTTTCGCTAGTGTTGGGTCAGCCATGCGGCCCGTTTGCGCCTCGGCTCTAATGGTGTTGGCTGCCAGGTCCGTGGTCAGGGACCTGTTGACTTCTTCCGGGCTGCGTCCTGGTAGTGCGGAGTTCCTTAGCCTTAAGCGGTGTGAGTTGTTTTTATCCTTTGTGTTGACAGCCTTGGATGACACTTTGATGATGTGTGGTAGGACATCGGCTCTGCTGGTCACTATTCGGCGCTCGGTTTGGCTGCGCCAGTGGGCAGCAGATTTTATGTCCAAGAAGTCGCTAACGGCTCTGCCTTTTGTTGGATTACGGCTTTTTGGAGAGACATTGGACTCCGTTACCAAGGGTGGTAGGTTACCCCAACGCAAGAAACAACGCCGCCCCTTTCGAGGGGCGCCTTCCTTTACCCCCTCTTTTCGTGGGGCCAGATCTGGCAGAGGATTTGCATTCCCCTCTTCCAGAGGAGATTCTGGGAGCAGGGGCAGAGGACGTGCCCGTCCAGGATACAGTTGGGGCTCTAAGCCCAAGCCGGCTGCCAAGCCGGCTCAGCAATGAGGGGGCGCCCTCACCCATGCGGGTGGGGGGACGGCTGCGACACTTCTCCCAGATCTGGGATCAGGAGGTCTCGGACAGATGGATCCGGGAAGTGGTGTCTTCCGGTTACAAGCTGGAGTTCGAGCTCCGCCCCCCTTCCAGATTTTTCAGGTCTCGGATGCCTTCGGAACCTCTAGCGGCGCAGGGGCTCCTGTTGGCAGTACAGAACCTTCTGGATATGGCTGTCATTTGCCCAGTGCCCCCTTCGGATCAGGGCAGGGGTTTTTATTCCAATCTGTTCACGGTACCCAAGAAGGACGGATCGGTCCGACCCATCTTGGATCTGAAGTTTCTCAACAGGTTCATCCGGCCACGGAAATTCCGCATGGAAACGCTACGTTCGGCCATTCACTCTCTTCGTCAGGGAGACTTTCTGACGTCCATAGACATCAAGGATGCTTATCTACACGTTCCAATTTTTCCAGCACACCAGAGGTTTCTCAGGTTTGTGGTGGAGGATCGGCATTTTCAGTTTGTAGCACTCCCTTTCGGTCTCACCTCGGCTCCTCGGGTGTTCACCAAGGTGCTAGCGGGGGTGATGGCTCTGCTAAGGGTTCAGGGTATCCGCATTGTGCCCTATTTGGACGATCTTCTGATCATGGCCTCTTCTTTCAACCAAGCGGAGTTGGACACCAGAATGGTGGTGTCCACCCTGGAGAGGTTCGGTTGGGTGGTCAACCACCCCAAGTCTTCTCTCTCTCCGTCCAGAGTAGTGACCTTTCTGGGAATGTCTCTGGACACTTCGCAGGCCAGGGTATTTCTGCCCCAGGCCAAGATTCTTTTGATTCAGGAATTAGCTCGGCTTCTCTTGTCGGCCCCTCGTCCGGCCATCCGGCTAGGGATGAGGCTGGTGGGGTTAATGGTGGCCTCATTCGAGGCAGTTCCCTTTGCGCAGTTTCATACAAGGACGCTTCAGCTTCATCTGTTGAAGGTTTGGGACAAGTCTCCTCTATCGTTGGATCAGTCCTTCCTGATGACTCCCCGAGTTCGTCGATCCCTGCAATGGTGGCTGGGGTCGGTCAATCTGTCGAAGGGCAGATCTTTTCTGGCTCCGTGTTGGGAAACAGTCACCACGGATGCCAGTCTGTCAGGTTGGGGGGGGGGTGTTTGGAAGGACCTCCAGTTTCAGGGTCTGTGGGGCCCGCAGGAGGCTCACGAGCCCATCAATGTTCTGGAGTTGAGAGCCATCAGGTTGGTTCTGTTTCGCTTGACTCATCAGTTGAGAGGCCTGCCAGTTCAGGTCCGGTCGGACAACAGGACGGCGGTTGCTTACATCAATCACCAGGGGGGGACTCGCAGCAGGAGTGCCCTCAGGGAAGTGTCTTTGATTCTGGACTGGGCGGAGAGTCACGTCCCGTGTATCTCAGCAGTCTACATTCCGGGAGTGGAGAACACGGAGGCGGACTTGCTGAGCAGAGCCTCTTCTCGTCAGGGGGAGTGGTCTCTCAGTCCCACGGTGTTTCGTTCGATATGTCTCAGGTGGGGGTTCCCAGCGGTGGACCTCTTTTGCCTCTCGTCACAATCACAAGCTTCCAGTCTTTGTGTCTCTCTCGCAGGATCCTCTGGCTCTGGCAGTGGATGCCATGTCTCTGAACTGGAGGGATCTGGGGTTTCTTTACCTGTTCCCTCCGTTTCCAATGGTAGCCAGAGTGGTGCGCAAGCTGGCCCTGGAGGGCGCGTCGGCGATTCTGGTGGCACCAAGGTGGCCAAGGCAGGTTTGGTTCGCAGACCTGGTAAGACTGGCAGAGGATCAGTTCGTTCTGCCGGACCTGCTCACCCAGGGTCGGCTACGCTATCCCAATTTACCTTCGCTGGCTTTGACGGCGTGGCTGCTGAAACCGCCATCTTGAAGGAAGAAGGTCTTTCTGACGCGGTGGTTCAGACTCTTATTAGCGCCAGGAAGCGCTCTTCCTCTACTATTTACTATAGGACTTGGAGGTCCTATATTGACTGGTGTGAAAGTAGGTCTTTCTCTTGTCGGGAGTTCTCCATTTCCAGAATCCTGGAGTTTCTTCAACATGGTCTGGATCTGGGGCTTCAACTTAGTACCTTGAAGGGGCAGGTTTCTGCCCTGGCAGTGTTCTTTCAAAGGTCCTTTGCACTTCATCCCTTAGTCAAAACTTTTTTCCAAGGAGTTACGCATGTACGGCCTCCTAGGAAGCCTTTTGTTCCAGTTTGGGATTTGAACCTGGTTCTTTCTGCTCTTCAGGGTCCTCTGTTTGAGCCCTTGAATGAGGTTGCTTTGTCTTCTCTTACTCAAAAGGTGGCCTTTTTGGTGGCTATCACTTCAGTTCGGCGTGTTTCTGAGTTGGCAGCTTTATCCATTAAAGCTCCGTACTTCGAAAGGCATCAGGATAAAGTTGTCTTTCGTTTCAAGACGGATTTTCTTCCTAAGGTGGTCTCTGCTTTTCATCTGAATCAGGACATTGTTCTGCCTTCTCTATGCCCTAATTCCAGCAACGACAAGGAAAGGGCGCTGCATTCCTTGGATGTGGTTCGTGTTGTGAAATATTATCTGGTGGTTACGTCTTCCTTTCGTAAGACTGATGCTTTTTTTGTGGTGCCTTTTGGGCCTAGGAAAGGTTTGGCTCCTGCCAAATCTTCCATTAGTAAATGGATTCGTCAGGCCATCATTGGGGCCTATTCTGCCAAGGGGAGGAGTCCCCCTTTTCGTGTTACTGCTCATTCTACTCGTGCGGTTGGAGCGTCCTGGGCTTTTCAGCACCAGGCCTCTGTTGAGCAAGTTTGTAAGGCCGCTACTTGGTCTTCTGTTCACACCTTTTCCAAGTTTTACAAGGTTGATATTCGGGCCTCAGCGGATGCTGTTTTTGGCCGCAAAGTTCTGCAAGCTGTTGTGGTTTAAGTTGTGCATTGTTGCCTTGTTTTGGATCCCCGCCCCTTTTTATGGACACTGCTATTGGATGTCCCACATGTTATGGATATCTTGAAGCGGGGTGTGTGACATACTTAGAATAATACCATTTTGTGAAATACTCACCTGTAAAATGGGTATTATAATGTCACACACCCCGCTTCACCCGCCCTTCTTGTATTCTGGATCCTTTATTTTGTGAACTTTGCGTGGTTATGACTTATATTTGCCTCTTCCTGGTCCCTTACCTTACTGCTTCTATATACTGGGTGATGAGTGGGAGGTCCCAGGTATTTATGGATCAGGGAGGGGCTTTCTTTTTGCTATCATCTCTGCAGGAACGCCCTCTTCAGGTCAGTATTACCCACATGTTATGGATATCTTGAAGCGGGGTGTGTGACATACTTATAATACCCATTTTACAGGTGAGTATTTCACAAAATGGTATTATTGCAATAAGCTGCAATCATTTGGAAATGGCTGTATAATCAGACTGGAGAAGTGAGATACACTTGCACCCTGATTGCCAACTTCATGTCCCCATGATGCACTATGTGCTTGGCAATCCCCACTGCCAGACCAGCAGCAACAGAACCCAGAAGTAATAAGTAGTCTGCCCAGTCATCGGCTCTGTTAATATAGTCGACACTTGAACATGGCAATCCAGGATGCACCACTCCTGTTGCTTGTAGCACCTAGCACAGCATCCGATTCTTTTACCTAATTCAGTATCAGGTCCTGCAGTGTGCACACTCCTGTGAATACTTTAGGAGCTCATTCAACGGCCACAAATAAACTGGTGGACAAGTCTCTACCCTGCCCCCCCCCCCCCCCCCCCCGACGTGCTGCTCCATTCACTGAGACAGAGGGAGGCATGTCAAGGATTGCCTTGGTGAGCTCCATCTGTCTGAGGTAGCATGGGCTCACCTTTCTGTTTGCAGAAAGAGACCAGCATCCATGTGTTTCTGTATTTGTTCCTACAGCATATTATTGTGAATAATTATTAAATGGGCATATTCTTGTATTTACCTAACTGTATAAAAATCTTTTTTGTAGCATTGAGAAAGTTTCCAAGATAACATCACCTGTACTGATCATACATGGAACAGAAGATGAAGTGATTGATTTTTCCCATGGCCTGGCACTTTATGAGCGCTGTCCAAAAACTGTTGAACCTCTTTGGGTGGAAGGTGCGGGGCATAATGATATTGAGTTATACAGCCAGTATCTGGAACGCTTGAAGCGATTCATATCACAAGAGCTGACCTCACAAAGCAGTAATCGCGAATAAGAAATATAAAGCTTAACAATTTTTCATTGATCTTCAGAATACCTTCTACTGATCACAGAAGAGTTTAAAAAATAAAATAAAAGATGTAACCGTTTTTACATTTTGCAAATGACTCATATCCAATGATCTTTCCTATATGAATATTTTTGCTATTTTGTGTCAAACTTGACTGTGCATACATGTTTTGTGCTTACTGCAAAGAGCAGAATGTGGAAGCTTTTTCAGAACGACCCATAAAATTAAATTGCCAACAACATATCATGTTTTCACTTTGGCTCCTTCTGGTGAAGTACTCTAGAAGACTAAAAAAACACTATCAAAATCTAGATTTTATTTAGTTTTGAAATTCTGAATGTATGTACAAAGATATAGGTGTATTTTTAGTTTAAGTAATCTGTATTAAATTGGATATGTACAATTTAAAGGCTCATATGTTCTGTAATCCCATAGACAAATGTTCTGCCATGTTAGATTTACAATAAGCGCATCTGCAGCCACAAAAGCCTGTATTTCCCTAAGCCCCAGGCCAGGCAGTCCAGTTATGAGCAGAGGAGGTCTCCTTCATTTATTATTGGCTGTTTCCGCAGCCTTGTCTGGTTCTAATGTGATCTCCTGCAAAGAGTCAGGGGAGCAGGAAACTGCAAGTCAGATGTTTATCTCTGCTTTGGGTGCTCTAGAGCAGTGATTTTCAACCTTTTTTAAGCCGCGGCACACTTTTTATACTTAAAAAATCCCGCGGCACACCACCAACCAAAATGGCACAAAATGACACTAAAACAGTACATACTATACATATAGTTAATAATATAGATTCTAAATGTATTTCTTACCACTCAGTGTGAAACCTGGGCCTGTTTCGATTGAACACAAAAGGGATATCCTGGCAGGAATGGTGGAAAGACACACACAAAGCTCTTCCTCCACAGTTCTCAGTCTCTCCCTGTTTTTAGTTTTTATCGCAGTCAAGCTTGAGAAGCCCAGCTCACATAGATATGTGGTTGAAAATGGCAGCAATATCAAAATAGCTTTGTTATGGGCGATTTGCTTTTAGATTTCAGGGCCAGCCTCTCAGTGTTTTGTTCTGCTTTAAAGAAGAACGGCACGCCTGATTTTCACTTCTCAGGGTGTTGTTTCTCTCAGTGGGGGCATCCAGAATTGGGATGCCCAGCTGTGCGTATCCCGCAACATTTATTCGCCTACCTGCCTACAAGGCTGGGCATGCACACGGCTAAAGGTGAGCCGGGATGCAGCCACAGTGCAAAGACACGGTGAGGGCTCCAGGACAAGGTGAGTGAAAAGGGCTTCTGGGGGGGTTTACACAGCGGGGGAATTCCAATTCAGGATGCCCCAAGGAGAGGCATTCCTCTTTAAAAAATAAGTCACATTTGGATCAGTGTTTCCCTCCCGCCCTGCTCCTCCAGTGTCAAGTACCGACCACCTATCAACATTCATGCACACAAATACAACACAATATGCCCCTCTCCCCAAAACTTTATCATCATCATCATCTAATTTTTATAAAAGCTGCAAAGTCCAGGAACTCTCTTCCCACTCCATTATGCCAAGTGACAGTCCCGATTCCCTGAATCTCTGGCCACCCCTCCATTACCTTTACTTGCAGAACCCTCTACTTGCAGAACTGGAGTGAATAGAGAAAGCGAGCAAGTCTCTTCTCCCGCGCAGGGAAGACTATGACAACACAGCAGGTGGGCGGAGCCAGACGGCCTGCTGTCATGTGCTGTGAATCGGGCCGCGCTGGCAGTTTCACCAACGGGGTGGGCGGGCGAGCCGGCAGTTCAAAGCGGAGCCTGATGGGGGGGGGGACGTACAGAGACATATGTATCATCCGGCTGTGGGGCCGGGGGCACACTGCGCCTCGCTGACTTAACCATGCCTCCAGCTCCACTCCTTACTGGGCAGTAACTGTCCCGCCCATTCTGCCAGACGCCCAGGCATTGGCTGAGACTTGTTTAGCCTGAGAGTTACTTCCTAGTGCAGAAGCCGCATCGCTGCGCATTGCCGGGGAACAGGGGGCACCTTAGTTTGGGGAACTTTCCCCGCGGCACACCTGACCATGTGTCGCGGCACACCGGTTGAAAATCACTGCTCTAGAGCATGCTTAATTGCTATGACTGGATAGAATATGTCTGCCGAAACAACTGATGGCAAACCACGGCCACCAATTAATTAAATTAGGTTTTTTGCATGTAAAATCTCTTGCAGATTTGTGTGATCAAGTGGTTCAAAATCTGTCACCCTTCCAGTAAAAGAAAATCCAGGGTGTGTACATATGCACCTTTCTTGCCATTTACCCTTTTCCAATATTTTTGTATTTCCCATCAGTGTAAAGGCTTCCCCCTCTGCAATAGGTGGGAAAAAAGATCAGGACGTTCTCTTTCTGGATTCAATGGATTGCAGCATATTGTGCATTTTTTTTTTATTAATGAGCTGCAGTGAACATGCTGATAATTAGCATAATGGTGGTTTTCTAGACAATAGACCACATAATAATAATAGACCAGCATTATGCTGATTTTAAGCACAAAACATGCTTGCATCACAGCATGCTTGAGAAAAAAAAATCATTAAAAAATCCAAACCTCAATATAATGGCCATTTCTTAGTCAATTTAGAACATTGCCAAGGGTAGCTATGCCTGTAATACAACTCTTCACAACTGGAGGGCACTTCCTGTGGGGGTATATCTAAAATATTTTATATATATATATATATATATATATATATATATATATATATATATATATATCTCATATAGAGTGGTAAACCACTCTTTATTTTAGCTACCATAAAGAGCTGTCCTGAGGGAAATAACCTATATATCTACAAGTAAAGAATGAAAAAGTGCTCTTATTTCAAAAAGGGTCCACAATAACATTTTAAAAGATTACAGGGTAATGTTTAATTTGCTAACCAGTGTTTTGCATTTACACTTATCTCTTGTCATTGACTGGGGAATACTATTTTTAAAGTGGATTAAGATTTCGACTATCCTGGTCCCTGCCTGGGGGCATCATGATGTTAGATGCCCCCATGTGTGAAACCCCCCAGATCATATACTTTCACTCACCTTTTCCTGCTCCATCTAAGCAGCACTGTATGCGGGGCATACTAATGTGCTGCATAAAGCCACCGATTAGAACTTGGCGGATGCATCCCCAGCTCCCCTGTGGAGTGTGTGCTCCCGCATGCTCCGCCTATCTGAATGGCTGGGTGCAGAGAGCGCACACAGCTGCAGAGAAGCTAGGGATGCAGGCGCTGATAACACAGCACTGCTGGAGCTCCGTGATCAGGTAACATTACTGGTGCCCCAAGGGGTTTCACACAGCGGGGCATTCGGTATAGGATGCCCTGGGGGCAGGCTAGTGGCAAGTCCTGGAAACTTTTAGATTCCAGTGCAACTGTAGGGGGGTCATTGGTCCACTTTAAAGAAGTCCAGCTAACTGTAAACCCCATCCCTATCATGATGTCATTGTTTCTAAATGCCTTTAAAAGGCTTGGAATCAGCAGCAACTGTGTTTTTGATTTGAGAAATGCCTGTAAAAGCTTCAATGGAAGTTGTGTAACTTTTTATTGCAGTGTCTGCTGTGCACTGCTCAATGCTTGGCCCACTCACCTTTCCCTGTTCCCACGGTGTATGTGCGGCACTAGTCCAATCAATGCTTTCTGCAGCATATAATAATACACAGCCCACAGCTCCCATGCGCCAGGGCTATCTGAATGGCAGGGCTGTGGGAGCGCGCACAGCTGCAGAGAAGCTGGAGCAGGCTAGTGGCCAGTCCTGGAATGTTTAGATTCCAGGCCGCCGGCAGGGGTGATTGGTCCACTTTAAAGGTGCTAAAATAGGATGCTATTGGCAACTGTAGTCCTAGATTGAAGAAACACACATTTCCCCCCTCCCAGGTTCACCTGGCAACTAGCCTCAATCCAATCAATCAGCATTCTCCCTCCAGCGGCCTTTTAGATATACTTGGCAGTGGTGCATGCTTTGAATGGAGGGGTGCAGGGAATACCGTGAGATGGCTGGATTGAGGCGAGGCTGGGGCTTAGAGGTCCCAAAGCAGGATACCCCAAAGGAAAGCTTTAATCCAGCCCTCATCTCTTTGGTGATCCAGCAACACAAGCGTGAGCAGCGAGCCAGTCATTGGTTTGCGCTTCATTCAGTTTTTTACTATGCCACTGTGAGCTCAGAGGAGAAAGTAAAAACGTAGGCAGCCCCCACATACTTGTGTCAGCCATTCAGAGTACATGCCACAACTGGAGGTAAGCTGTGACGTGGCTGCAGTCCATGCATGCACCGTGAGGTAAGGATTTCACCTTTCCCCACAAAGAGAGGGACCATTAGTGCTAGAGTCTCATGAACTCTAACCCATCGAGACAGTCGGATTTCACTTTCTATATTCAATATTTGGGTAATTGTGAGATAATCACCCTAGTAGTAAGAAGCCAATCTTGTGACGGGTGGGTTGCAGGTTCGGCTCCTGGCTGGTAAATGAGCAAATGCTTCCTGGGCACCATGGTTTGGACAGCCCACTGATCCAGGTATGTCTGCAATCACTGCTTCAGTTAGTTGCAGATGAAAAAATCCTATGTGTGCAAAAGCAGACGATGGTCATATATACAGATAAAAAAAATACACTTCAGGGATAACATCTATCAATAAACTTAGGTCTGCCTCACTGCACGGATGAGTTAAACCGGACCTTCACCATGATTTATTGAAAAGCCCAAACCCTTAAAAAAACGATTCACCAGCATCTAAATGTAATATATTTTACGTTTTTAATCACTTACTTATTATTCTTGCCCCCACTGGGCTGCAACTTTGTTAAGGACTTTAGGATATGGGTACCGCCATCTTGACTCAGAAGCATCACACTTACTGAGGAGAGGAGAGCGGGATAAAGTACAGAGGGCGGGTTATAGCTGTGCTTTGCTCAGACAGAGCAGAGCTGGGGCTGCCTGATGTTCCATGAGCCGCCATCTTGGATGTTTAAAGGCTCATAACATGCAGTAGATGCAGGTAGGATGATTTTTAATGTGGGCAATCTGTATGTACAGGGTGTAGGAAACATATAAGATAGACTCTTATTCAGAGTGAAGGTCCGCTTTAATTGAAGAGGAAAAAATCCTATGTGTGCAAAAGCAGACAATGGTCATATAAAATATACACTTTAGGGATAACATGTATCAATAAACTTAGGTCATGCTTTCTAGCAACGCTTTTCTTGTCTCAAGTTGTACTTTGGTGCACTCCTGCCATCTAGTGCTCATGTTTGTATTTGCAAGATAGTATTCTGTCACATAACAACAAAACCAGGAATTTCACTTTCTTGGGTTTTGTTCCTCTCTGGTGGGATATCCTGTGTGTATGCCCTGGGATTGCCGGAAAACTCACTTCTTTCTGGCCTGCTCAGCCAATGATTCAGATTTCCTTTGCCGCAATGACATTAAAGTGGACCAACACCCAGGATTTTGGTCCACTTCGCCTGCTGTGTGAAACCCCCCAGAAAGCCCTGAAAACTCACCTCTCCCCGCTCCCACGTGACCGCTGCAGCCAATCCCTGCCGACGGACAAACGAGAGGCAGCGCCGGACAAGCAGAGCGCGTCCGCCGCCGCCTCCCACGCGTCCCTCTTACAGGGAGCGCACCCGCACCGGCCATTCACAAACGGCCGGCGCGGGAGCGCGCCCTGCTAGAGGGACGCGCGGGAGGCGGTGGACACGCATGCGCCGCTGGAACGTGGAAAAGGTAGGATTGTGGGCTTCCTGGGGGGTTTCACCCCGCGGGACGTCCCGATTTCGGATGCCCCGCGGGGAGGGATCTGATCTATAAGATTCCCGGGCTGATCCCCCCTGGGTGTTGGTCCACTTTGAATATGAATGGAGCGAGCGCCACCTCTAGCTGTGGGCATGCCTGCGCCAGCCATTCAGAAAGGCCTAGCCCTTGACAGAGGTATGCTGGACAGCACAGAGACATGGTGAGGACCCCTCAGCCAATATTAGGGGTTTCACACAGCGGGGCATCCCAATTTAGGATGACCCATAAAGAGGGGGACCATCGCACCTCAAGTCTTATAGGAGAAATCTTAGACTTTGGGGTTTATTCATCAAGGGATAGTGCTAGGTAGTGCCTTGTAAGTAGCAGGCAGCGTCTGGTGAATGCTGGGCAGACTTTAATCACACAGCATCTGCCGCTCTATGTTATAGCGACCAGATCCAGAGCGCCGACGCTGTTTTTTTGATGAATATGGTGTGAGTCTCTGAGAGTCGGTCGCAATGAGCTGGTGCTACCTTTCGCTCCCTGCAATGCTGTACTGGTGTTAGAACGCCCAACATACATCACATTCATCAATGCCAGCCAGGTTACTACAGCACCCGATAGCCGATCACAGCGTCTACTAGTGGTTGCTCTTAGCGCCTTTGTACAAATGCTAATCTGCCGATACCTGGCACTAGTCATGAATCAGCCTGTTTATTTAGTTACTTGCTGTTAAAGTTTTAACCACTGGGCTATCCAAGAGCTGCATACAAAGGTCTGCTTCCATGACTCCACATTTTAGGCAAGCCTAGTGGGGAGAAACATATTGTGAATTTCCAATACCATCACCCTATATGATAAAGCTGGTATGCATTTCCATGTGTGTGTGAGGGCCTTTAGGATAGGGACAAGAACCTAGCTGCCCACCTTGTCACACTCAAATTCCTGGTACTTTATATAAGAAAAAAGTACATTTTCGCCATGGAATGGAAAAGGGCGAGCTGTCTCTAAGCAGTGTCTAGGGGCTGGACCCAGTCAGGGCAGTTTCTAGGTGAAACGGCTCTTAAAACTGAACAAAACCCAAATCGGCATGCCCCGCTGTGTGAAGAATCAGCATAATCGGACAGTCTGTTATATGGCGCCACCACTAACAGTGGCTCTGACCCATCTGCAGAAAACAGGATGGCTGTGATAAACATGTCCCGGCATACAAAATGGCCTTGGCAGCCATTTATTACTGTTCCCCTAATCTATCAATGGGTCACTCATTTGGCCTGTAGATCCACATTAACACTTCTTTCTCGTTGTATATCTTCATTGCTCCAAATGGGAAAAAATGGAGAAGGATCAATACTGACATCTGATTTGCCACAGATTCCATGACAAACTTTCCACATTGCTATAAGCAAAGAAGTATTACCGTATTTGCCGGCGTATAAGACGACCCCCCAACATTTCCACTCAAAATATAGAGTTTGTTATATACTCACCATATAAGACTACTCCCTCTTCCGCACACCAAATAAAACGTAAAAGTATCAGATTTTATTTCAACATGTTAATTCCCTTCCCCAGAGTCCCTGGGTGGCTTCTTACAGTCATACTTTCTGGCTTTACAGTCATGGGGGCATCCCTCAATACAGACATGGGGGCATCCCTCAATACAGTCATGGGGGCATCCCTCAATACAGTCATGGGGGCATCCCTCAGTACAGGCATGGGGGCATCCCTCAGTACAGGCATGGGGGCATCCCTCAGTACAGGCATGGGGGCATCCCTCAGTACAGTCATGGGGGCATCCCTCAATACAGACATGGGGGCATCCCTCAGTACAGTCATGGGGCATCCCTCAGTACAGGCATGGGGGCATCCCTCAATACAGTCATGGGGCATCCCTCAATACAGTCATGGGGGCATCCCTCAATACAGGCATGGGGGCATCCCTCAATACAGGCATGGGGGCATCCCTCAGTACAGGCATGGGGGCATCCCTCAGTACAGGCATGGGGGCATCCCTCAATACAGACATGGGGGCATCCCTCAATAGAGGCATGGGGGCATCCCTCAATACAGGCATGGGGGCATCCCTCAGTACAGGCATGGGGGCATCCCTCAGTACAGTCATGGGGGCATCCCTCAGTACAGGCATGGGGGCATCCCTCAGTACAGGCATGGGGGCATCCCTCAATACAGGCATGGGGGCATCCCTCAGTGCAGGCATGGGGGCATCCCTCAATACAGGCATGGGGGCATCCCTCAGTACAGGCATGGGGGCATCCCTCAATACAGGCATGGGGGCATCCCTCAGTACAGGCATGGGGGCATCCCTCAATACAGGCATGGGGCATCCCTCAGTACAGGCATGGGGGCATCCCTCAGTACAGTCATGGGGGCATCCCTCAATACAGACATGGGGGCATCCCTCAATACAGTCATGGGGGCATCCCTCAGTACAGGCATGGGGGCATCCCTCAGTACAGGCATGGGGGCATCCCTCAGTACAGGCATGGGGCATCCCTCAATAGAGGCATGGGGGCATCCCTCAGTACAGGCATGGGGGCATCCCTCAATACAGACATGGGGGCATCCCTCAATACAGACATGGGGGCATCCCTCAGTACAGGCATGGGGGCATCCCTCAGTACAGGCATGGGGGCATCCCTCAGTACAGGCATGGGGGCATCCCTCAGTACAGACATGGGGGCATCCCTCAGTACAGGCATGGGGGCATCCCTCAATACAGGCATGGGGGCATCCCTCAGTACAGGCATGGGGGCATCCCTCAATACAGGCATGGGGGCATCCCTCAATACAGACATGGGGGCATCCCTCAATAGAGGCATGGGGGCATCCCTCAATACAGGCATGGGGGCATCCCTCAGTACAGGCATGGGGCATCCCTCAATACAGACATGGGGGCATCCCTCAGTACAGGCATGGGGGCATCCCTCAGTACAGGCATGGGGGCATCCCTCAATACAGGCATGGGGGCATCCCTCAATACAGGCATGGGGGCAACCCTCAATACAGGCATGGGGGCAACCCTCAGTACAGGCATGGGGGCATCCCTCAATACAGTCATGGGGGCATCCCTCAATACAGACATGGGGGCATCCCTCAATAGAGGCATGGGGGCATCCCTCAATACAGGCATGGGGGCATCCCTCAATACAGGCATGGGGGCATCCCTCAGTACAGGCATGGGGCATCCCTCAATACAGACATGGGGGCATCCCTCAATACAGGCATGGGGGCATCCCTCAGTACAGGCATGGGGCATCCCTCAATACAGACATGGGGGCATCCCTCAATACAGGCATGGGGGCATCCCTCAGTACAGGCATGGGGGCATCCCTCAGTACAGGCATGGGGGCATCCCTCAGTACAGTCATGGGGCATCCCTCAGTACAGGCATGGGGGCATCCCTCAGTACAGGCATGGGGGCATCCCTCAGTACAGGCATGGGGCATCCCTCAGTACAGGCATGGGGCATCCCTCAGTACAGGCATGGGGGCATCCCTCAGTACAGTCATGGGGGCATCCCTCAATACAGTCATGGGGCATCCCTCAGTACAGGCATGGGGGCATCCCTCAGTACAGGCATGGGGCATCCCTCAATACAGGCATGGGGGCATCCCTCAGTACAGGCATGGGGGCATCCCTCAGTACAGGCATGGGGGCATCCCTCAGTACAGGCATGGGGGCATCCCTCAGTACAGTCATGGGGGCATCCCTCAGTACAGGCATGGGGCATCCCTCAGTACAGGCATGGGGCATCCCTCAGTACAGGCATGGGGCATCCCTCAGTACAGGCATGGGGGCATCCCTCAGTACAGGCATGGGGGCATCCCTCAATACAGGCATGGGGGCATCCCTCAGTACAGACATGGGGGCATCCCTCAGTACAGGCATGGGGGCATCCCTCAATACAGACATGGGGGCATCCCTCAGTACAGGCATGGGGCATCCCTCAATACAGACATGGGGGCATCCCTCAATACAGGCATGGGAGCATCCCTCAGTACAGGCATGGGGGCATCCCTCAATACAGGCATGGGGGCATCCCTCAATACAGGCATGGGGGCATCCCTCAATACAGGCATGGGGGCATCCCTCAATACAGGCATGGGGGCATCCCTCAATACAGGCATGGGGGCATCCCTCAGTACAGGCATGGGGCATCCCTCAATACAGACATGGGGGCATCCCTCAGTACAGGCATGGGGCATCCCTCAATACAGACATGGGGGCATCCCTCAATACAGGCATGGGGGCATCCCTCAATACAGGCATGGGGGCATCCCTCAATACAGGCATGGGGGCATCCCTCAATACAGGCATGGGGGCATCCCTCAGTACAGGCATGGGGGCATCCCTCAGTACAGTCATGGGGGCATCCCTCAGTACAGGCATGGGGGGATCCCTCAGTACAGGCATGGGGGCATCCCTCAATACAGGCATGGGGGCATCCCTCAATACAGACATGGGGGCATCCCTCAATACAGTCATGGGGCATCCCTCAGTACAGTCATGGGGCATCCCTCAGTACAGTCATGGGGCATCCCTCAGTACAGGAATGGGGCATCCCTCAGTACAGGCATGGGGGCATCCCTCAATACAGACATGGGGGCATCCCTCAATACAGTCATGGGGCATCCCTCAGTACAGGCATGGGGGCATCCCTCAGTACAGGCATGGGGCATCCCTCAGTACAGGCATGGGGGCATCCCTCAGTACAGGCATGGGGGCATCCCTCAATACAGACATGGGGGCATCCCTCAATAGAGGCATGGGGGCATCCCTCAATACAGGCATGGGGGCATCCCTCAATACAGACATGGGGGCATCCCTCAGTACAGGCATGGGGCATCCCTCAGTACAGGCATGGGGGCATCCCTCAGTACAGGCATGGGGCATCCCTCAATACAGGCATGGGGGCATCCCTCAGTACAGGCATGGGGCATCCCTCAGTACAGGCATGGGGGCATCCCTCAGTACAGGCATGGGGGCATCCCTCAATACAGACATGGGGGCATCCCTCAATAGAGGCATGGGGGCATCCCTCAATACAGGCATGGGGGCATCCCTCAATACAGACATGGGGGCATCCCTCAGTACAGGCATGGGGCATCCCTCAGTACAGACATGGGGGCATCCCTCAGTACAGGCATGGGGGCATCCCTCAGTACAGGCATGGGGGCATCCCTCAGTACAGTCATGGGGGCATCCCTCAGTACAGGCATGGGGGCATCCCTCAGTACAGGCATGGGGCATCCCTCAGTACAGGCATGGGGGCATCCCTCAGTACAGGCATGGGGGCATCCCTCAATACAGGCATGGGGGCATCCCTCAATACAGGCATGGGGGCATCCCTCAGTACAGACATGGGGGCATCCCTCAGTACAGGCATGGGGGCA
The DNA here is from genome assembly GCA_027917425.1 of Gastrophryne carolinensis. Lineage (NCBI taxonomy): Eukaryota > Metazoa > Chordata > Amphibia > Anura > Microhylidae > Gastrophryne > Gastrophryne carolinensis. Next base: position 289,653,879 of record CM051234.1, read on the forward strand.
TCCCTCAATACAGACATGGGGGCATCCCTCAGTACAGGCATGGGGCATCCCTCAATACAGACATGGGGGCATCCCTCAATACAGGCATGGGAGCATCCCTCAGTACAGGCATGGGGGCATCCCTCAATACAGGCATGGGGGCATCCCTCAATACAGGCATGGGGGCATCCCTCAATACAGGCATGGGGGCATCCCTCAATACAGGCATGGGGGCATCCCTCAGTACAGGCATGGGGCATCCCTCAATACAGACATGGGGGCATCCCTCAGTACAGGCATGGGGCATCCCTCAATACAGACATGGGGGCATCCCTCAATACAGGCATGGGGGCATCCCTCAATACAGGCATGGGGGCATCCCTCAATACAGGCATGGGGGCATCCCTCAGTACAGGCATGGGGGCATCCCTCAGTACAGTCATGGGGGCATCCCTCAGTACAGGCATGGGGGCATCCCTCAGTACAGGCATGGGGGCATCCCTCAATACAGGCATGGGGGCATCCCTCAATACAGACATGGGGGCATCCCTCAATACAGTCATGGGGCATCCCTCAGTACAGTCATGGGGCATCCCTCAGTACAGGAATGGGGCATCCCTCAGTACAGGCATGGGGGCATCCCTCAGTACAGGCATGGGGCATCCCTCAATACAGACATGGGGGCATCCCTCAATACAGTCATGGGGCATCCCTCAGTACAGGCATGGGGGCATCCCTCAGTACAGTCATGGGGCATCCCTCAGTACAGGCATGGGGGCATCCCTCAGTACAGGCATGGGGCATCCCTCAATACAGATATGGGGGCATCCCTCAATACAGTCATGGGGCATCCCTCAGTACAGGCATGGGGGCATCCCTCAGTACAGTCATGGGGCATCCCTCAGTACAGTCATGGGGCATCCCTCAGTACAGTCATGGGGCATCCCTCAGTACAGGCATGGGGGCATCCCTCAATACAGGCATGGGGGCATCCCTCAGTACAGACAAGGGGCATCCCTTAATACAGACATGGGGGCATCCCTCAATACAGTCATGGGGCATCCCTCAGTACAGTCATGGGGGCATCCCTCAGTACAGTCATGGGGCATCCCTCAGTACAGGCATGGGGGCATCCCTCAATACAGACATGGGGGCATCCCTCAATACAGTCATGGGGCATCCCTCAGTACAGGCATGGGGGCATCCCTCAGTACAGTCATGGGGCATCCCTCAGTACAGTCATGGGGCATCCCTCAGTACAGGCATGGGGGCATCCCTCAGTACAGGCATGGGGGCATCCCTCAATACAGGCATGGGGCATCCCTCAGTACAGACATGGGGGCATCCCTTAATACAGACATGGGGGCATCCCTCAATACAGTCATGGGGCATCCCTCAGTACAGGCATGGGGGCATCCCTCAATACAGACATGGGGGCATCCCTCAATACAGGCATGGGGGCATCCCTCAATACAGGCATGGGGGCATCCCTCAATACAGGCATGGGGGCATCCCTCAATACAGGCATGGGGGCATCCCTCAATACAGGCATGGGGGCATCCCTCAATACAGTCATGGGGCATCCCTCAGTACAGGCATGGGGGCATCCCTCAGTACAGTCATGGGGCATCCCTCAGTACAGTCATGGGGCATCCCTCAGTACAGTCATGGGGCATCCCTCAGTACAGGCATGGGGGCATCCCTCAATACAGGCATGGGGGCATCCCTCAGTACAGGCATGGGGGCATCCCTTAATACAGACATGGGGGCATCCCTCAATACAGTCATGGGGCATCCCTCAGTACAGGCATGGGGGCATCCCTCAGTACAGGCATGGGGGCATCCCTCAGTACAGGCATGGGGGCATCCCTCAATACAGGCATGGGGCATCCCTCAGTACAGGCATGGGGGCATCCCTTAATACAGACATGGGGGCATCCCTCAATACAGTCATGGGGCATCCCTCAGTACAGGCATGGGGGCATCCCTCAATACAGACATGGGGGCATCCCTCAATACAGGCATGGGGGCATCCCTCAATACAGGCATGGGGGCATCCCTCAGTACAGGCATGGGGGCATCCCTCAGTACAGTCATGGGGCATCCCTCAATACAGGCATGGGGGCATCCCTCAATACAGTCATGGGGCATCCCTCAATACAGGCATGGGGGCATCCCTCAGTACAGTCATGGGGCATCCCTCAGTACAGTCATGGGGCATCCCTCAATACAGGCATGGGGGCATCCCTCAATACAGACATGGGGGCATCCCTCAATACAGTCATGGGGCATCCCTCAGTACAGGCATGGGGGCATCCCTCAGTACAGGCATGGGGGCATCCCTCAGTACAGGCATGGGGGCATCCCTCAATACAGACATGGGGGCATCCCTCAATACAGGCATGGGGGCATCCCTCAATACAGGCATGGGGGCATCCCTCAATACAGACATGGGGGCATCCCTCAATACAGACATGGGGGCATCCCTCAATACAGACATGGGGGCATCCCTCAGTACAGGCATGGGGGCATCCCTCAGTACAGGCATGGGGGCATCCCTCAGTACAGGCATGGGGCATCCCTCAGTACAGGCATGGGGCATCCCTCAGTACAGGCATGGGGGCATCCCTCAGTACAGTCATGGGGGCATCCCTCAGTACAGGCATGGGGGCATCCCTCAGTACAGGCATGGGGGCATCCCTCAGTACAGGCATGGGGCATCCCTCAGTACAGTCATGGGGGCATCCCTCAATACAGGCATGGGGCATCCCTCAGTACAGGCATGGGGGCATCCCTCAATACAGTCATGGGGGCATCCCTCAGTACAGGCATGGGGGCATCCCTCAGTACAGGCATGGGGGCATCCCTCAATACAGACATGGGGGCATCCCTCAGTACAGGCATGGGGGCATCCCTCAATACAGGCATGGGGGCATCCCTCAATACAGTCATGGGGGCATCCCTCAGTACAGGCATGGGGCATCCCTCAGTACAGGCATGGGGTCATCCCTCAGTACAGTCATGGGGGCATCCCTCAGTACAGTCATGGGGGCATCCCTCAATACAGTCATGGGGGCATCCCTCAGTACAGGCATGGGGGCATCCCTCAGTACAGTCATGGGGCATCCCTCAGTACAGGCATGGGGGCATCCCTCAGTACAGGCATGGGGGCATCCCTCAATACAGACATGGGGGCATCCCTCAATACAGACATGGGGGCATCCCTCAATACAGGCATGGGGGCATCCCTCAGTACAGGCATGGGGCATCCCTCAATACAGTCATGGGGGCATCCCTCAGTACAGGCATGGGGGCATCCCTCAGTACAGGCATGGGGGCATCCCTCAGTACAGGCATGGGGGCATCCCTCAGTACAGGCATGGGGGCATCCCTCAGTACAGGCATGGGGGCATCCCTCAGTACAGGCATGGGGGCATCCCTCAATACAGACATGGGGGCATCCCTCAGTACAGGCATGGGGGCATCCCTCAGTACAGGCATGGGGCATCCCTCAATACAGGCATGGGGCATCCCTCAGTACAGGCATGGGGGCATCCCTCAGTACAGGCATGGGGCATCCCTCAGTACAGGCATGGGGGCATCCCTCAGTACAGGCATGGGGGCATCCCTCAGTACAGGCATGGGGGCATCCCTCAGTACAGGCATGGGGGCATCCCTCAGTACAGTCATGGGGGCATCCCTCAGTACAGGCATGGGGGCATCCCTCAGTACAGGCATGGGGGCATCCCTCAATACAGGCGGGGCATCCCTCAATACAGTCATGGGGGCATCCCTCAATACAGACATGGGGGCATCCCTCAGTACAGGCATGGGGGCATCCCTCAGTACAGGCATGGGGGCATCCCTCAGTACAGGCATGGGGCATCCCTCAGTACAGGCATGGGGGCATCCCTCAATACAGGCGGGGGCATCCCTCAATACAGTCATGGGGGCATCCCTCAATACAGGCATGGGGGCATCCCTCAGTACAGGCATGGGGCATCCCTCAATACAGTCATGGGGGCATCCCTCAATACAGACATGGGGGCATCCCTCAGTACAGGCATGGGGGCATCCCTCAGTACAGGCATGGGGGCATCCCTCAGTACAGGCATGGGGCATCCCTCAGTACAGTCATGGGGGCATCCCTCAGTACAGGCATGGGGGCATCCCTCAATACAGACATGGGGGCATCCCTCAGTACAGGCATGGGGGCATCCCTCAATACAGGCGGGGGCATCCCTCAATACAGTCATGGGGGCATCCCTCAATACAGACATGGGGGCATCCCTCAGTACAGGCATGGGGGCATCCCTCAGTACAGGCATGGGGGCATCCCTCAGTACAGGCATGGGGCATCCCTCAGTACAGGCATGGGGGCATCCCTCAATACAGGCGGGGGCATCCCTCAATACAGTCATGGGGGCATCCCTCAATACAGGCATGGGGGCATCCCTCAGTACAGGCATGGGGCATCCCTCAATACAGTCATGGGGGCATCCCTCAATACAGACATGGGGGCATCCCTCAGTACAGGCATGGGGGCATCCCTCAGTACAGGCATGGGGGCATCCCTCAGTACAGGCATGGGGCATCCCTCAGTACAGTCATGGGGGCATCCCTCAGTACAGGCATGGGGGCATCCCTCAGTACAGGCATGGGGGCATCCCTCAATACAGTCATGGGGGCATCCCTCAGTACAGGCATGGGGGCATCCCTCAATACAGTCATGGGGGCATCCCTCAATACAGTCATGGGGGCATCCCTCAGTACAGGCATGGGGGCATCCCTCAGTACAGGCATGGGGGCATCCCTCAATACAGACATGGGGGCATCCCTCAATACAGTCATGGGGGCATCCCTCAGTACAGGCATGGGGGCATCCCTCAGTACAGGCATGGGGGCATCCCTCAGTACAGGCATGGGGGCATCCCTCAGTACAGGCATGGGGGCATCCCTCAGTACAGGCATGGGGAGATTTTTGGGCGGTTCAATTACCTCCTCCTCAGGGCATCCAAATTTGGGATGCCCCTCTGTGTGAAAACCCCCCAGGTTGCCCCGTTTACTTACCTTACTTCCTGGTCCAATGGCAGAAGCGCAGGCCCTGGCCCCATCCCCGCTATCCGTCTACCAGGGCATGCGCCGGTGCTAGCCACTTGTGAATGGATAGTGCAGGCATGCTCCCTGTTAGAGGGAAGGGGGGATGCGCCCGCCAGCGTCCTCTGCATGCACCGTAGGACCGGGAAGAGGTGAGTTTCTTCAGGCGATCTGGGGGGTTTCATGCAGTGGGGCACCACGCACTCCCAGCTGGGCTTGGTGGGTTTTGGTCTGCTTTAAAGAGGCACATTGGCCTGTATGGCCGGCCCTGGAGTCTAAAAGACTTCAGGGCTGGCTAATTCCTTCTCCATGGGGCACCCCAATTTAGGATACCCCCTTTGAAATCACCCTGTAATTGTGGCAAATCTTACCTTTCTGGCGATCCCATGGCACATACACAGGCCGTGTCCCCAGCACCTCATTTGTGAGGCCCACTTCACAGGGACACTGGAGCTATGCTAGAGCTACGTTTGGAAACTAGAGCTTTAAAGCAGAACAAAATCCAGGAATCTGATTTTCCCCTAGAAATCCCCAAACAACTCACCTCTTCCAACTGCGCATGCGTGGGTGCTCAGCCAATTGGAGCAGTTTGCTGTGTTTGACTCTTTTGGCAAACGTCTCTCATTGTCTTTAATGGGGAGCATGCATCCACACCTGCTGCATCCACACCTTGAACACGCCTAACTTAAAGGAGCACTATCGCGAAAAAATGGGCCAATAATAAAAATCCATATAAATGTGCTGGATGGTGGGAATAGAGGTCACTTATACACCCTGCATCAAGAAATATCCAGCCAGGCTTGTTTTTTATTTTTATTAATGGATGGAAGAGGAAATCAGGTGACAGGTTCTGTCACCCCTGGATTTTATTCCTACCAGGAGAAGAAAACCACAAGCTTGGCCAAGTTTTATTCAGTTTGGGTGTATAAATGACCCCTCCTCTCATTAGCCAATGTGTTTATATGGGTTTTTAATATTACACAATTTCACGATAGTGCGCCTTTATTGGCTGCATGAGACATAGTCATAGCAGGCGGCTTTCATTGGAGGAGAGCCCAGGCATGTGATGATGGACCAGGGAAAGGTGATTACCTGGGGGTTTCACACAGGTGAGGAAAATTGTGAAAATCCTGGATTTTGGTCCTTTTTAAAGACTCCCAAGACAGCTTACGCGTGTGACACATCCCTATTAAATCCTTAGCTAGGCACATGCCTACACCAGGCTTTTGTGAATGGCTGGCATGGGTATACCCAACAGCTAGAGGTAGGTGGCGGGGCACCATATCTGGGATATGCTTCCAAGGGTCCATAAGTAACCCAATATCAGGCAGGAAACAGCTGCAGTAAAACAGGTAGGTATTGGCAGAGGCGATACCACCTGTGTGCGTGCAGCTGTTTCCTGCACCCTGCCAGGTGTTTTTGCTTTATAAATGGCATTGGAAGGTCAGGGTATAACGATTTGAGTACAGTAAACACCCGTAGTCGGTGGATTTTCCTTACATGCCACCGGAAAAAAGGTCTCAGTTAAGAGCTGCCCTTCCATATCGGGCTATGTACCAAGAGAGGAGCACGCATGCGCTATATACAACCTTTCCAGGGAGGAAGGACGTTATTAAAGCACGCCAGAGGACATGCTTCCGGTGACGTCAGCCGCCTTCTTCTGCTCCCAGCCTGCATTGCGAGGTGTCATTTAGAGGAGAGAAAATGGTTCCCCCCGTGCAAGTGTCGCCGCTGATCAAGGTGAGTGGTTACAGGCCATTATATTCTCTCATGTTTTGGGGGGCCGCGCTGTGCCCGTGCTGCGGCCTGAAGGTGCCATCCGGGGGCCGCTCCCGTCATACTCTCCAAGCAATGATCCCAGGGGTCACATTGCAGGCATGGTGACTTGTGCTTCATCTATAGAGGGACACAAGGCTACATACTGCTGCCTTCGAGCTCTGGACAGCAGCTACATATCCTATAAGGGTCCATTCAGCACCATCTATGTAAAAGTCACTGCTTTTTTAAAGAGCGAAAACGTCCTTCCGGTTGCTAAGTCAGCCCCGAGATAGACCATGAAATAAAAAAAAAAAGTTACTTTGACCCTATAGTATTTATTGGGCTGAGCCTGAACTATTGTGACATAATTATAAGGTGTTTTTCTACCCACTCTGTACCAGCACCATACACCCCATCCTGCATAATGGGTCTCCAGGACACATAGAAATGGTATGTGACTCAATTTTTAGTGTTTGGGCCTACATATTAGATATTACAGCTTTTTAAAGTGGACCTAAACCCAGGATCTTGATTTTTGGTATTTGCCCCGGGGCATCCTGATTTGACATGCCCCACTGTGTGCAACCCCCGGTCCTATGGCACATGTGGGAGCTCTCGTCCAATCAGTGCATGTACTGCTCTTGTCTATTTCAGCTAAGGGCCAAATCTAGCTGGCTGGAGTCACTAGCCAATGTCGGCCATTCACAGATGCCTGGCGTAGGCACACGTCCACCTAAAGATATAGCTTGTGGCAGTGTGTGCTGTTGGATCAGGGAGAAAGTAAGTTTTTTACAGGGGAATCAGGGTTCACACAGTGGGGCAGCTTGAATCTGGATGCCCGGGGGGTACTCCAGCCCCTTTCTCTGCATTGCGCAAGCTTCCGCTCATTTACGTGAATGGCTGTGCGGAGGCGAGTGATGCCGCTCATAAGTGTGGCTGCACAGTGTGGGCTTGTAGAGAGGTGTGTGGATTCTGCGTTTTGGGGGTGTTCACACAGTGGGGCACCCAAAACTGGGGTGCCTCAGGTGGACGGACCATAATCCAGGGTAGTGAAAATGAAGTTTTGGTCCATTTTAATATGCATGGCTAAAGAAGCTGATTGGAGCTGAGCTCCACTGTGGGTTTGTTTAGGCCTTGTGACCAGGTTTTGTTTACAGGTATGCATCCTCTCTGGGGTAGCACCCAACCCCCACCCCCCCTGCGGCAAGCCTTACTTGAACCTTGATCATAAATGCTGGCCGCGATTGGCAACTGGTGGTCATGTGGTTCAGGGTCGCTTTCTCTTTCCCTTCAATTGTGGAGCTGCATTTCGTCAGGATTACGGGAGGGGGCTCCAGCAATTTGGTTTCCTCACCCCCCCCCCCCCCCTTCCCGTGCCTGCTATAATCTAGCCCTACACCCATTATTTAGAATATCGGTGTGGGATCACTTTAATCTGCGTTTCCCTGGCGAAATGCAGCAAGCGTGATTTGCCAGGCGGCAAAGTGTCACCTTCTCATGTTAAGGTAAAACTTACAAGGTTCGCAGGGGGTTTACTGGGGTGGGGGGGAAGGGGGGAAGCAATGATGCCGTCCATCACCCGATGTACGGCATCCTGACAACATTTCTGTAGCTTGTAAAGTAGTTGCAGGCAAGCAGAGGTAACCAATCGGTATGAGCGGGAGGCAAAATGCCTTGTAAGGGGACCTCCTGTTGCCTTTAAAGTGGACCAACACCCTCCCATGATCAGCCCGGGAATCTATAAGATTCCCGGACCGATCAGCTCCCTGCCTGCGGGGCACGCTGTGTGAAACCCCCCAGAAACCCCTAAATCCCTACCTGCTCCTCGATCCAGCAGCGCCCGCCGCCGCCTCCCGCGCGTCCCTCTAGCAGGACGCGCACCCACGTCGGCCGTTTGTGAATAGCTGGCGCGCGCCCTGTAAGAATGAGGCGCGGGAGGCGGCGGCGGCAGGCGCGCTCTCTTGTCCGTCGCTGCCTCCCGCTTTTCTGCCGGCGGGGATTGGCTGCAGCGGTCACATGGGAGCGGGGAGAGGTGAGTTTTTGGGGCTTTCTGGGGGGTTTCACACAGCGGGGCACCCCCCCACCGAAGTGGACCAAAACCCAGGATAGTCAAAATCCTGGGTGTTGGTCCACTTTAACTGGGCCATGTGCTGCAAATTTTTTTTTTTTTTTTTATTTTTTGTGAAATGAAGTATTGTATACACATATATAATATATAATTATGTTTTTAGTTTGCCAGGTACTCTGCTTTGCTACTTGGGTTTGCATATGGCAGTTCAAGATATGGTAAGAATAAAAATATAACCCTGACTCCTTAGAATTCTTTTTTTTTTTATTAAGAGACTGTAAACCCAATTGCATCATTTAGAAACTTTGGATGCCCTGCACGTCTTTTAGACTGTTTGAGTCCCACAGCTTGGGGCTTCCCAAATTGGGATGCCCCGTTTTTTTTAAACACCCCCCCCCCCCATATCACCCATTGCGCACTCCTGTTTTCAGAGCCGTAGGCAAATCCCTGCTCAACTCTAGTTGTGCGTGTACCCATGCTAGGCCTTTCTGTATAGGTGGCGCGGGGGTTCCACCGGAAGTGCATTTGGCTGCTTAGCCACTAGCTGAATGGAGCGGAGCAAAATCTGAGACCACTGAGTGGGCTAAACTTGGGGATACACATGAGAGCATCCAAAATGAGGAAAAGTAAAATTCCTGGGTGGTGGTCCTCTTTTATTAGCCAGCAAGCACTTGATCTGATGCCTGCCTCATGTGCTTCTCCATTTCTAGCAGTGCCAGATAGAAGCTTAGCAGGGCTCCAAAGTTTGCCCTTTTTTCAATTGTATTCCTCCAGGACCATGCAAAAAAGTGGTCCTACAGCTACTCTCCCTCTCTGCTGTCAGCATGAGCCAACATGGCAAGCCAAAGCGATCCCACAGCTGGCTGACTGCACCTGAGCATGCTCATTACTCTCTACCATGACAAGCTCAGCCACGACTCAAATCTGTCTTGCCTAGCATACATGAGGAATCTACATATCAGTTTCCGGTTCTTTGAAATGGATTATTTTATACTTTTTCCAAGGAAGATGATGGGAGAAAATGATTGTGTGCCTGGAGAGGGACTTTAAATATATATATTTCTGGAATTCCCTTTTTATAAGGCAATATCCAATCTAGCAACCCCTTCAAGGCAGCATTATGGAGGACGTTTTCTTCCCCAGGGTACAAGCAGCTTTGGCAAACATTTTTGTTTTCATCTAGAAAATCCTGAAATGTTTTATAATATCTGTTTAGGATAAAAGGGCAGAGGCATGTGGTCATTGTAAGACTGACAGACTGCTGACCACTGGCAGACATATGTAAATCACAAGAATGGCTGTCCAAACTTTTGCAGATAAAATCACCTAACTGAACGGAGTGTCCACAGTATCTTTTTATAAGGTGGCCAGATAGTGTACAGAGTTTGGTTTTGTAGTGTTAACCTGACATAGGTGATCGCAGTTGGTCATATACTGTTCAGCAATTAGAATGTCAAGCTGAAAAGTTTCTTCGGGCTAGTTTAATATAGCCGTTGTGCTGTGTAATATGAAGCAAAGTTTCTAATTGATTTATGATTGTTGCAGCTTATTTAAAACCAGTTGCTGAAGAAGACAGAAGGTTAGAGGCTGAAGAGAAGAAGAAACAAGAAGAAGCAGCTCGAATTGCCAGAGAGTTGGCAGGTTTGTTGTGCGCTCTAACTATCTGTAGATGTCTGGAAATATGATTTAATAAATGTGTGCCATTTTATGGGCATATTAAAGTAAAAACAATCAAAGGCTGCTATTACCTCGAGTGTATAAATCAACTTTATATGCATGGTATTGAGTAATGTAGATTTGCTGAAGAGTGTACAGCACTGTATGCAGCTATTGGTGTTCAGCTGTATAGAGCAATTAAAGTCTAGACAGACTTTTTTACCTTATTAATTGTATGTTGAACACATCGCCACTCCGCGGGACATTACTTTCTCCTTCAATACAAAAACACTTTTCCTCTTGATTATAACAAATCCACCTCTTGTGTGTATTTCCAACAAGGATGCTAATTGGTGACAACTCCCACCACCATCTATTAAATCACGTACCAGATGCAAATGAACAACTTGCGAGATAGTTTAGATCCTCTTTAGGGTGTCACAAAACTTCTGCGTGCCTTTCATCAATTAGGGTATATTTGAGCAATATTAGTAGCTTTTAAATACTCCTTATCTTTCAGAACTCCTTAAATCTCTTCCACTCCAAAGATTTATAACATGAAAGCAAGCAAATGAAAACACATGGCGTGATATCTTCACAAATTAAGAGCTCCTGCCCACATTTAATATGCTTACCAGCATTAAGATAAAAACACGTTTTCAAAATCAAGTTTCAAACTTCAGACGCTATACTGGGAGGCGCGCTGTAAAGACCTTTTGTATCCCCATACACGCTACCTTCAGCTTAGTGTCAATCTGTGATGCAGCTGCGCGTTCCTCCCCTTCTCCTCGGCCGCCGGACACGGGAGCGCTTGCTGTTTCTCCTCTGTGTAGCTACGTAGTGATGCCTCACAGTACTGGCCCCGCCCACCTGACAACTTAATCAGGTAATTTTTACCTAGTCTTTCCCGATTACCAGCAGCATGGGGGGCAATCCTAATTTGGGATGCCCTGCTCCACAGCCCTGCAAGCCCAATACTGGTGAACCAGTGAACATATGACTGTGACCAGTTTGTCTGGGCACATGGGCTCACAGGGATTTGCTATCCTGCACCGCAAACCTGAATGCTGGCAGTTACTCATTTGGCCACCATTAGGCTGAGCAGTGGGACGTCTCGAATCAGGAGGCCTCTATGCTGCTGATCAGGGAAGTCTGGGTAAAATAGTTGTAATGCAATTCAAAATATGTCACATGAGTCCCTTAGATTAACACTAACGTTAAACGGCATGCCTAGTTTACTTCATACATCACCTCCTCCACATGTAATGTGCTTTACTAGAAGGGTAAGTAATGAGTATTGATGTTTATCAACCCTTCCTAAGATATTACATATTTTGTTTAGTGGGGAAAGAGTCCTTCCTATATGAGAGATGAGATAAGTTGGGGGGGGGGGGGGGGGGCTTTCAGAAAGGTGGAAGTTAATATTTGAACGCCCACTATCCCCATGTGTGTCAGAGCAGAGCCTTGCTTGCTCAGAGCCTTTTGTGCCTCAAATTCAATCTGTTTCTAATGCATGAAGAAACTCCCATGATTCTTTATGTAGGCCTATGTATAGTGATGTGGCTGGACTTCTGCACGCACAGAATGACTGAAGGGAAAGGGGTTAAATGGTAACCTTGGACCATTGAACTGGGTCATTGGCAATAATCTATCCTTAGTTCAGTGTCTGGCCTATGTACTACCTGAGGCACAAGTGGCATTGCCATTTTTCACATAAATTTTGCCTTCTAAGGAAAAAAAAAGAGGGTCCTTTTTTTAGAGATTTATTTTCTTTAAAGGGTATCATTGTCCTTTTATTGGTGTATGCTTGTTAAAATTCCTTACTTTGTATATTTCTTTTTTTTTCTTTCAGCACAAGAAGACACCATTTTGAAATAAACCTTTGTAGTTGATCTCTTCCAAGATATTACAACCTATGACCACCTGGACATTGCCTAATCTGCTGAACATGTTGCTGTAGACCCATTTGTAAATTTGAATTACTAGTATGCTTGTTACTATAAAGTAATAAAACAATGCAACTGTTGGCATGGACTGTTTGTTATTAGTAAATTCTTACCTGTTTTTGTGGCCTGGAAAATATTAGTACTAAAGTAATATTATTGCAAATAGGCATGCTTTCATTTAAAGTGGTACAAAACCCGAGACTTTGACTATCCCAGGTTATGTTTTATGCCTCCGGGGCAAGCCACTCAGATAGTCAAGTACAAACTTGTCTTTTCCTGATCCTACGGCACATGCGCAGGCTTTAGTTCAGCCATTTACTGCGCCGATCCCTGCATATCAATGGTTGGCAATCAGGAGTAAGAGTGGGCGCATCTCCAGACTCTGGTGAGGGAGAGCGCCGCAGCCACTGTTTACATCTGAGCAGGTGCCGCCAGAAAGGGTGAGTCATTTTGGGGAGGGGGGGTTGGCTTTTCACACAGCAAACACATACTGATCAGTGGAAGGCTAGCAGTCTGAGCCCAGAGCCAGCTGTGATGGATTTTGTTCCGCATTAAAGTGGTCCAGTCACGGGGTAACCCCTCCGCTGGTGCTGAGGCAGGGGGGTTAAAACGTAAACAAAAATGCCTTACCTCACCCTGGGCTTCCAGCAATGTCTGTGGCACTCCTGCAGCTGCCATATGGACCATGTATAGAGTGGCTTCCCCTGCTCTGTGTGCTTGGCCACACATTGGCCAGGCTGGGCCATGCCAACAGTGGGGGAATCCACTATGTTCAGCAGATCTAAGATGGCTTCATCCAGCGCTGTAATCACGGGAGTGCACACTGCTGCATGCCCCTTCTCTCCCATTTTGTTTGGAGAAGCCTGCTGAGCCCCAGACCACTTTCACTGGTTGTAGCTCAACTGAGGTCTGAATGCGGGCATTTAAATCCCAGTCATTGGTGGCGCATGCTCTCGGGATCCTGTGCTGGCTTACTGAAGCGTTCTTGGTGGTGGTCTTTTCTTGGGGAGGCGCAGACTTGCTGCTGACCTGGCAGTGCTCTGACTTCCCTTCTGGGCACGGGCTCTACATGTTGGGCTACCTAGAAGTACAATCGACAGCCACTACACAGTGCTGGAAGGGATTCCGGACTGATGAATACAGCAGCAGCGGTGGCGACTCACCAGCAGCCCACAGCAGATAGGTGATTCCTCCACTTTCAGCCCACTAAAGGTCAGCGATCTTGGACAAAGGAACCCAGGTGCAGGCAGTGTATCTGCCAACCTTAAACCGGACCTTCACCATGATTTATTTAAAAGCCCAAACCCTTAAACTATTCACCAGCATTTAAACGTAATATATTTTTAGTCGCTTATTCTTCCCCCCCCCCCCCGCCGCCACTGGGCTGCAACTCTGTTTAGGACTGCAGGATACGGGCGCCGCCATCTTGACTCAGAAGCATCATATACCGAGGAGAGGAGAGTGGGAGGGGAAGGTTATAGCTGTGCTTTGCTCAGACAGAGCAGAGCTGGGGTCAGGAAAAGGTCAGCAATCCCAGTATGCATAGCAGCACAGTTAAGAAGGCACTTCCTGTAGGCTGCCTGATGTTCCATGAGCCGCCATTTTGATGTTTAAAGGCTCATAACATGCAGTAGATGCAGGTAGGATGATATTCTTATTGTACATCCCGTTCCGAAAGATATCCTTACAGGGGAGTATTCATCTTCAGATGTCACGTGACTGCAGAGCAGAAAAAGTGGCACCTCCCGGCCCATATATACCGAGGCACCTCCCACAGAACCCCAGATTTTCTCTGCAGTCGCGGACTGCCAGGACGAGAAAGTGGTTCTCTTTTCAGGCAAGTGAGCGGGGTCTTTGACCCTATGGACCTGTTGAGCTATTCCCCACCCGATTCTGTTCTTGTTTTACTGCCTCCCAGGCTGTAGAGTTCGGGTGACGGTAGACAGCACCATATTTAGGTGCCAAGGAGCTAGGCTCCGCCGCAACTCCCCCACCAAAGGTTAGATGGTTTAGGCCATGGTTAGCCTATGGGATGCCCTGCCCGCATTTGTGCCTGTCATTCCCTTACCTCTATAGTGGTTCCCGGACCGCTGTCTCCCTTCATTCTTCTGTGTCTCTCAGGGAAAAGGGGGGGCGGGGTGTTCCTTGTATCTGAGGTATCCTGTATTGTGTGGCACCTTTAATTCTAGGCTCTGGCTTATGCTGAGCGCTTTAGAAATTATCCCTGTCTGATTGGTTGCACTGGTGTTCTTTTTTTTTTTTTTTTTTTTTTTTTTTGTTACTTCGCGCTGCTGTACACCGCTTGGCTTGAGGCGGCGACATTTACCTCAGAAGCGTCGGAGCAGCCATTGGCTGTCCTGCTCACGTGGGTGCGTCTTTTTGCGCTCTTCGGAGGGTGGTGGGCGAGGTGGGTGACTCATTTTGCGTCACTCCCCCGTGGCACGCCCCTCGAGGTATATGTCCGGGCGCCATCTTGTCTCGGTGGTGCGGTCGTTCCGTGTGCGGTCTGTAAGTGCCCTCACAGGCAGTTTAGTCTCTGCAGTCAGCATCGACAGTCAAGATGATGGCTCTCTCTCTCCTTGCAGGTAAGCCGGGTAGCACCCGGCCCCCTTTTGTCCTATTTCCACCCGGGCCATTTTAAAATGCCTCCCAGCTACTGCTGCATGGTCTGGGTGATGGTAGGTAGCACCTATTAGAGGTGTTTTTTACAATGGAGCTAGAATCCACCGCAAATCCCCCACCAAAGGGTAGGTGGTTTCAGGTTGGTGATCCTGATATGGGATGCCCTGTCCGTTTTATTGCCCTCTTTACATAACCTGAATGTAACCATGGGCTTTCCCCCTGCCTCCCTGTTCCCGGTTGGGGGGGGGGGGGGGTATTCAGTTGGCTACTGTACTTTTATATGTATGTGTGTGTTTTTTGTGACTTACGCGCGCTGCCAGCTTGCTTTACTCCTCTCCCCATCGGCTCCTTCAGTTTGATCGGCCCGCGCGCTTGCTCTGCGGCGGCGGCGGGCCGGTGATGTCACGGCCGGCTCCCAGCCTATTGGCTGGGGTGCGCGCCTGTTAGCTGTCCTCGCGTTTGGAGGGGGTGGGGCCTAGCGCTCGGCACGCTCAGCAGTGGCCCGCCCCCGTCCTCCTCCTCTTTCTGTCTCTCCGTCCGGACGCCATCTTGCGGTCCCTGTCGGTTCTGTGAGTGCCCATGCAGGCTTACCTTTTTTCAATAATTGCTTAGTATTGCATGTTATGGCTGCTAGGCGATTGGGACTCTGTGGGTATTTACAAATTACTATTATGGGTATGCATGCTGGGGTTTTCTACTAATGTGAGTTTTCCCATTATGTCTTCCAGGGGGACAACCCTAATTAGAGGTTTCTCCCGGTCCTGTGGCCCATCCCAAAAAATTAAGGGGGATAATTAATTTTATCCTATTAAATCCTCCCACTAACGGACATTTAAGGGGCATCCCGGGTAGCTGATTAGCGTAATTCCCATTGGTCATTGCGACTACCTAAAATCACCATATGGAGGCTCCCCAGGATACTGTGCTCGGGGGTCCCCTCGGGGCAATCCCGGCTGTGTGTGGTGTGCGGGGCATCCCTTGTGGGCGATAATGTGCAGATTTGTGTACCATGTGCGCAGCAGGCGTTTGCATGGCAATCTGGGCCCCGTGCGGCTGGGTCAGCTCCGCTGGTCTCATCCCCCACACCTCCGTGCCTGGTTATGACCCCTAGTGACATTAACACTAGCTGGGAGTCGCAATCAGATGTTTGCGCTAGACTGGCCAACATTGAGAGAATGATTGCTAGTTCTGCAGCCAGGAAGGCTTCAGCTAAAAGACGGCACATTGCGCCCGCTGCGCCGGCCTTTGCCTCTGATTATGATGATTTCCTTGATTTGTCTGACTATACCCCGCATGCGGAGGGGGAATTATTCTCAGACGCCGATTTCTCTGATGATCAGCAGTACCTTGGTGCAGATGCCGGTACAGAGCGTGGGGACGCGGACGACACCCATAGGCTGCTTACCCAAATATTTTAGGTACTTGCCATTCCCCCCCTGCGGCGGCGCCTAAGCAGCAGGGCGAATTGTTTGGTACCGTTAAGCCACGGTTGGAATTCCCAGATCAGACGCATTTTAACAAGCTGATTCTTAAGGAATGGGAAGGCCTAGCAGGCTTCCCGGTATCCCTAAGGGGTGGGATAGGAGGTATCCCTTTCCCGCTGACGCGGTCAAACATTGGTCAACTCCCCCCCCCGAGGTGGATGGCCCTGTCCTGGGGTTGTCCAATTCGTCCGTCGTGCATTCTCCTGATTCCACTACCTTGAAGGATAGTGAGGACCGACGTATTGACCAACTGGCCTCACATGCCTTTGCTTGTACGGGTTCGGCCTTGCGCCCGGTGTGTGCTTCTGCTATCACAGCCGTGGCTATTAGGACCTCGATCAGGGGCATTTTGGATGGCTCCCATGAGGATCCCTCTAGTGCGGAGTTGAGAGCTCTGTCGCAATGTGAGTTTTTCATCACTTACGTCTTATCTGCCTTAGATGACACCATTCGGATGTGTAGCAGGACCTCGACTTGGTAGTCTATCCGCCGCTCGGTCTGGTTGCGCCAGTGGGCAGCTGACAATGCTGCTAAAAAGGCGCTCACTGGCTTCCCTTTCAGGGTTTGCGCCTGTTCGGGGATCGTTTGGACCTTTTTGCTAAGGGAGGTAAGTTGCCCCAACGCAAAAAGCAGCCGCGACCCTTTCGGGGTTCAGGCTCTTTCACTCCCTCCTTTTGTGGGCCTAGGACAGGCAGGGGATCCTCCTGGGGTGCCAAACCCAAATCCACTGCCAAGCCTGCTCAGCAATGAGGGGGTGCCCTCACCCTTGCGGGTGGGGGCACAACTGCGGCTCTTCGCTCGGGTCTGGGCCCAACAGGTTTCAGACAAATGGATTCTGGAGGTTGTCTCCTCCGGGTACAAGCTGGAGTTCGCGGACTGGCCTCACAGATTCCTCAGATCTCGGGTTCCTACGGACCCTTGGGCAGTGCAGGGCCTGTTGGCGGTGCAAAACCTTCGGGCCATGGGGGCCGTTCGTCAGGTTCCCCCGAGAGAGAGAGGTCAGTGTTACTATTCCAATCTCCTTACAGTGCCCAAGAAAGATGGTTCTGTCAGACCCATTCTGGACTTGAAGATTTTCAACCAGTTCATCAGAACCAGACGGTTTCGTATGGAGACACTGCGCTCCACTGTCGGCTCCCTGCGCCCGGGGGACTTTATGACCTCAATAGACATCAAAGACGCTTACCTTCATGTGCCGGTCTTTCCAGGACACCAGCGGTTCCTCAGGTTTGCGGTAGGGGAACAAGACTACCATTCTGTGGCTCTACCCTTCGGGCTCACCTCTGCACCCAGGGTGTTCACAAAGGTTCTGGTGGGCGTGATGGCCCTTCTCAGAGCCCAGGGCATTCGCATTCTTCCTTATCTGGATGACCTTCTCATTACATCTCCTTCACTCCATCAGGCGGAGTTGGACACCCGGACGGTGGTGACGACACTGGAGAGGTTCGGGTGGGTAATCAATTACCCCAAGTCCTTACTCTCTCCGTCACAGGTGACTTCCTTCCTGGGCATGATGCTGGATACCATTCAGGCCAGGATTTTCTTGCCTCAGCAGAAGGTGGATGCTGATTCATCTCTTACTGTCCAAACCTCATCCATCCATCCGGCAAGGGATGAGACTGGTGGGACAGATGGTGGCCTGCTTCGAGGCAGTGCCCTTTGCTCAATTTCACATGAGGCCTCTTCAGCTCCATCTCCTGTCGGCCTGGGACAAGTGTCCTCTGTCTCTGGATCAGGCTTTTGTTCTGTCTCCTCTGGTCCGGCGGTCCCTTCTGTGGTGGCTGGACCCGAAGAATCTTTTGGGGGGCAGATCATTTGACGCCCCGCTGGGAGACAGTCACGACGGATGCCTGTCTGTCAGGCTGGGGGGGCTACTGGAGAGCCCATCAATTTCAGGGGCTGTGGGGCCCTCAGGAGGCACACGCCCCCATCAATGTTCTGGAGCTGAGGGAGGTTCGGTTGGTGCTGACACCTCACCTCCAGGGCCTGCCAGTTCAGGTTCGCTCCGACAACAGGACTGCGGTTGCTTCATCAGGGAGGGACTCGGAGCAAGAGTGCCCTCCGGGAGGTGTCGTTGCTTCTGTCTTGGGCCGAGAGCAACGTTCCGTGTATTTCGGCGATTTACATTCCGGGGGTGGAAAACCTGGAAGCGGACTCCCTGAGCAGGGGGGCCTCTCGCCGGGGGGAATGGTCCCTCAGCAACGAGGTCTTCCTATCCTTCTGTCGCAGGTGGGGGATGCCGGATGTGGATCTGTTTGCCTCTCGTCACAATCACAAACTCCCAGCATTTATATCACTGTCCCAGGATCCTCTGGCTCTGGCAGTGGATGCCATGTCTCTGTCCTGGCGGGGGTTCGGTCTCCTGTACCTCCTCCCCCCCCCCCCCCCCGTTTCCCATTCTGGGCAAGGTCGTTCACAAGCTGGTTCACGAAGGAGTGCCAGCTGTTCTGGTGGCCCTCAGGTGGCCAAGACAGGTGTGGTTTGCAGACGTCGTGCAGTTGACGGTTGATCAGTACCCTCTGCCTCTGGTTCCAGATCTTCTCACTCAAGGACGTCTCTGTTACCCCAATTTACCAACGCTGGCTTTGACGGCGTGGCTGCTGAAACCTCCATCCTAAAGGAAAAGGGTCTGTCTGAGGCGGTTGTTCAGACTCTGGTTAAGGCTAGGAATAAATCTTCCTCTATAATCTACTACAGGACCTGGCGGACCTACATTGACTGGTGCGAGGCTAGGGCCTTCCCTTGTCGGGTGTTCTCCATCCCTCGGATTCTGGAGTTCTGGATATGGGTTTTCAGCTCAGCACTCTAAAAGGGCATGTTTCCGCCCTGGCGGTTTTCTTTTAGAGGTCATTTGCTCTTCATCCTTTGGTCAAGATGTTCTTCCGGGGGGTCACCCATGTGCGCCCTCCCCGCTAACCCATGTTACAGGTTTGGGATTTGAATTTGGTGTTGTCGGCCCTTCAGGGTCCTCTGTTTGAGCCTGTGCATGAGGCTGCACTGTCTATTCTCACCTGGAAACTTGCCTTCCTGGTGGCTATTACTTCTGTCCGGCGTGTTTCTGAGTTGGCGGCTCTGTCCATTCAGGCCCCCTACTTTGAAAGACACCAGGACAAGGTGGTTTTTCGCTTTAAACCAGACTTCTTGCCTAAGGTTGTCTTTGCCTTTCACCTCAATCAGGACATTGTGCTTCCTTCCTTATGTCCTAATCCTAGTAACGACAAGGAGAGGGCCCTGCACTCTCTGAATGTCGTCAGAAACTTGAAATACTACCTGGTGGCTACTGCACCTTTCAGGAAGACGGACGCCTTGTTTGTTGTGCCCTCTGGTCCTAAGAGGGGTTTGGCGCCCGTCAAGTCTACCATTAGCAAATGGATTCGTCAGGCTATTGTTAGGGCGTATTTTGCCAAGGGGAAGGATCCCCCTTTCCGGATCATTGCCCATTCTACTCGTGCTGTTATGGCCTCTTGGGCTTTTCAGCACCAGGCCTCTGTTGAACAAGTTTGTAAGGCTGCTACTTGGTCTTCTGTTCATACTTTCTCAAAGTTTTACAAGGTTGATGTTCGGGCCTCAGCGGATGCTGTTTTTGGCTGCAAGGTTCTGCAAGCTGCAATGGTTTGAACTGCGCATTGTTGCCTTTTTTTGGGATCCCCACCCGTTGTTGGGACACTGCTACTGGATGTCCCAGACGTGATTACATTACCGGAGCAGGGTGTGATGCACACTTGGAATAATACCATTCTGTGTTTACTCACCTTTAGAATGGATATTATAAGTATGCATCAAACCCTGCTCCGTCCCGCCCTGAGTTGTATTCTGGATCCTCTATATGGTGAATGTTTTCCTTGTTAATGTTGTTAGTTTGGTTCTTGGTTCCCTTACTGCTTACATATACTGGGGAATGAGTGGGAGGGGCCTCTTTTTTGCCATCTTTGCAGTAGAGCGCCCTCTTGTGGGCTATAACCCAGACGTGATTAATCATTACCGGAGCAGGGTGGGATGCATACTTATAATATCCATTCTACAGGTGAGTAAACACACAATGGTATCTTTTTTATCTTTTACTATATTATACTGGTGCTTACTGGATCTTTTTCTGTCTTATAGGCCTATAGAATCAGTGGTTTGTCCTGACCTTTACATTCATTAAAGGGATATTGTCTAATATTTAAAATCCCCCCACTTCCCTTGCGGTGCATTGGGGGCATCCCGGGTTTGCTTCGGCATTATTCCCATTTGGCCTTGCGAGCCATATGGAGACTTCTCAAGACATTGAGTCCGCGGTTCCTTCGGGACAAGGCCGGTTCTGTACTGATTGTGGGATTTCCCCTGTACCTGGCGACTTCAAGGTCTGTCTCTCCTGCGCCCAGCAGACTGTTGTGCCGTTATCTGGGATGCCCCTGCTGAGGGCCTCTTCCCTTGAGACCTTGCCTCCTCCCTCTCTCTCACATTCGGCTCGGGTGGCACATGCTTCTGGGGATGCCCAACCTGATTTTGCTTCTAGATTGGCAGATCTGGAGAGGCGGATGGGTGGTTATGAGCCGCGCAAGGCTATTGGCAAGACAGGGCATTTGATTGATAATTCCTATGTTTGCCCCATGACTTCTGAAGTGCTGGAAAACATTGTTGGTTATTCCCCGGAGGGGGAATTATTTTCTGAGTCTGAATCTGAGGATCAGAATAGGTCTTTTGATGAGCCAAGGTCTGGGTCCAAGCCTTGGGATGCAGCTGATACTGACAGGCTTCTTGCCCATTTGTTTGAGGTGCTTGAAATATCTCCCCCTGTTGCTCCCCCACAGCAGCAGGGAGAGTTATTTTGTGCTGCTAAACCACGCTGGGAATTCCCGGCTCAGGCTCATTTTAATAATCTTATTTTACATGAATGGGAAAAACCCAGTAGGCTTCCAGGTGTACCTAAAAGCTGGGACAAGAGGTATCCCTTTCCCATGTATACCGCTAAATTATGGTGTTCCCCACCTGAGGTCGAGGCACCAATTCTGGGACTGTTTCATACCTCTGTGCTGCACTCACCTGATACTACCACCTTAAAAGATGTGGAAGACCGGCGCATTGATCAGCTGGTTACACATGAGCCTCGATTCAGAGACACATTCGTCCGGACTTCCGTAGCTGTCTGTGAAAGTTTTGGTGGGTGTTTGTCATTTGTTTGCTTTTTTTTCGTCCATTTTCTACTCGCACGAACGTTCGCGAATGCGCTTCCGATGAACGGAAGCAAATCGGAACATTTCCGCTAGTTCGGATCATTTTCCAAACAAAATCGGAAATTTTCCGTTCGTTCAGAAAACTTCTTTTGCTGGGATGGGTTTCTGTCTGATTCAGAGAGCTGATTTCCGACGGATCACCACCCTATAAATCCGTTTCATTTCCGATCCACTTACGAGACTTTTGAGGGCTCGGATTGCTATTGTTGAACATGTTTTGCGGCTATGTGGAGGAGTCTGCGCGCCTTTATCACCAAGGCATTGCATGTATCAGCATGGCCGAGGCCATAAATTGTATAGCAATGCATACCTGAATTAATACATTTCATGCATGCCTTATAGATGCATTTTAATGCTGACCTTAATTTGTCCTTAGCATGTAAACATTTATTTTTCCACACATCCATATAATTGCTATATTTTTTGTGAATTATATTTGGATTGTTGAACTTGAATCTTAATTTGTGGTAGGAGTTATTGTTTTAGTTGGTTACCTTTGCTTTGTGTAATTATTTTATATTTGGTTGCAGGAACTGCAAGATGTGACACCCGCCCTTGCTCCTGATGCCCCTTCTTTGCCTGCAGAATGCGGGCCAGGGGTTCTCTAATCGGGCACTATGCAAAACCCGGGCCGTGGTGGCGAGGGCCCTCTGGCTTTTGAAGTCCAGATTTAGGTGTTTGGACCATACAGGGGGGGGGGCAGGGGCACTGCAGTATGACCCCAACAAGGTTATACCAAAATTTTAATTTACGTTTTTTTTTAACAGGGACCACACGTGCAAGAGTGGCACAACTGAGTGTCAGGGTCCTTCAGTTGGTGGGCGAGATGCAGGAGCTGTGCAACTCGTTGGGGACCACAGATGAAGAATAATGTTCAGTGGCCTGCCATTGCTATGTATTTTGTTTTTTATAGTTGTAAAAATTTGAAATTTTCAAATTTTTTTAAAATTTTATATTTTATGATGGTATAAAAAAAAATGTTACATTGTCATTTCATTTACAAAATACATTAACACAAAACTAATGGGCCCAGAAATATTTAAAGATGAATATTCACATGACCGAGAAGGGATTTGGGTAAGTTTTAGGGAGCTAAAATGGAAGAAGAACCTAACCAAGAAGTGGTTTGGGTGAGCTTTAAGGGTCCAAAAGGGAAGATGGAGGATAGTGCTAAGTGATTTAGCTAAACATTGTAGTAGAAGTGAGGGTGGCAAATATGTAGGCGAGCACTTTAATGAGTTAAGTTTGTAGTGCGCAGGCGCAAGATCGTAACATCGAAGATTGAGGATTGCCTTAGAAGGTGGTTCTGCGGCTTATGTATTGTGAGAAATATACTTCTTATGTCCTTGCTGCCCTAGAGGATGCCATTAGAATGTGTGCCAGAACCTCTGCCCTGCTGGTTGCCTTACGACGCTCTGTTTGGCTGCGCCAATGGATGGCTGATATTGCTGCTAAGAAGGCTCTTACAGGGACCCCTTTTAAAGGTCTACGCTTTTTTGGAGGACGTCTGGATCTGTTTGCCAAGGAAGGTAAGCTGCCTCAGTGCAAGAAGCCACTCAGGCCCTTTCGAGGGTCCAGGGTTGCTCTTTCCCCCTTTTATTTCCCCAGAAGAGGAAGGGGAACTCCACCCGCGGGAGGCCGTGGTGAGTCATGGGGCAGAGGCAGAGGACGTGGTAGACCCGGTCCTTCCTGGGGTGCTAAGCCAAAATCCTCTCCCAAACCTCCGCAGGCATGAAGGGACGCCCTCACCCATCCGGGTGGGGGGGGCGGCTTGGGTTTTTGCTCACATCTGGAGACGTCTTGTCTCAGACCGGTGGATTCAGGAGGTAGTCTCCCCAAGATTCACATATTCACGGATGGCTCAGGTCCCTCTGTCCACTTGGTGTCTGTGCTTGGCTGTCCAAAATCTACTAGAATTCGGGGTCATTTGCCCGGTCCCTCCGTGGGAAAGGGGCAGGGGCTATTATTCCAATCTTTTCACTGTTCCAAAAAAGGATGGATCAGTCAGGCCTATCCTGGATTTAAAGCTCCTCAACAAATTTGTCAGATTCAGGCACTTTCGCATGGAGACTCTGCATTCTGCCATAAATTCCCTTCGTCCAGGGGACTTCCTGGCCTCTATAGACATCAAAGATGCTTACCTTCATGTGCCCATTTTTGCAGGCCATCAAAAATTTCTCAGGTTCGCAGTGGAAGACCAGCATTACCAGTTTGTGGCTCTGCCATTCGGTCTTACTTCGGCTCCCAGGGTGTTTACCAAGGTGCTGGCAGGAGTTATGGCTCTTTTGAGATCTCAGGGTATTCGCATTCTTCCTTATCTGGACGACATTCTTGTAGTTTCCCAAACCTTGCAACAAGCAGAGTTGGATGTTCAGAAGGTGGTATCCACTCTGGAAATGTTTGGTTGGGTGATCAGTCTTTCCAGATCTTCCCTGTCTCCTTCCAGAGTACAGCTTTTTCTGGCCATGACTCTGGATACCTCTCAGGTCAAGGTCTTTCTCCCTCAGCTGAAGATAGAGGGTCTTCAGGCACAAACACAGCTCCTTCTGTCTTGCTCTCATTCGTCCATCAGACAGGCAATGCAGTTGGTGGGTCTGATGGTGTCCAGCTTCGAGGCTGTCCCTTACGCTCAGTTTCACATGAGGCCTCTCCAGGTTCATCTCTTGTCAGTATGGGATCGGGTCCCTGGATCAGGTGTTTGTTCAGTCACCTCTGGTCTGGAGGTCTCTATCATGGTGGCTGGACTCAAGGAATCTGCTAGTGGGCAGATCCTTTTTGACTCCCTGCTGGGAGGTGGTCACCACGGATGCCAGCCTGACAGGTTGGGGGGGCTTTTGGAGGTCCCTGAAATTCCAGGGGCAGTGGGGTCCTCAGGAGGCCCAACACCAACCAGGAGCAAGAGGGCTTTCAAGGAAGTGTCCCTGATTCTGTCCTGGGCAGAGGACAATGTTCCCTGCATATCAGCGGTGTACATTCCGGGAGTGGAGAATCTGGAAGCAGACTCTGTGAGCAGGGGGGCCACTCGCATGGGCGAGTGGTCCCTCAGCAACAGGGTGTTTCACTCTATGTGTCTCAGTTGGGGCCAGCCGGATGTGGATCTCTTTGCGTCACGCCACAATCACAAGCTTCCAGCCTTTGTATCCCTGACACAGGATCCACTGGCCCTGGCAGTGGATGCTCTGGCAGTGTCCTGGGAGAGTTTTCAACTCCTTTATGTTTTTCCTCCGTTTCCTCTGCTAGGCAATGTGCAAAATAGCCCAGGAGGGAGTGCCAGCCTCACTCAGGAGCGGCTCCGTCACCCCAATTTACAAACGCTGGCTTTGACGGCCTGGCTGCTGAAACCTCCATCTTGATGGAAAAGGGATTGCCGGCCTCTGTAGTTAATACCATGATCAGAGCTAGGAAGAAGTCTTCCTCTACCATTTACTACAGGGTTTGGCTTGCTTACATTGACTGGTGTGAGTCTAGGTCACTTCCATGTCGAGTGTTCTCTATTCCCAGGATATTGGAATTCTTACAAAATGGCTTGGACATGGGTTTTCAGCTTAGTACTCTGAAAGGTCATATTTCTGCTCTGGCTGTTTTCTTCCAGAGATCTTTTGCTCAGCATCATCTGTTTAAGACTTTCTTTCAAGGTGTTACTCATTTGCGTCCTCCGCGCAAGCCCATGTTCCCTGTTTGGGATTTGAACCTGGTTTTGTCTGCCATGCAAGGGTCTCCCTTTGAACCCTTGCAGGAGGCGGCTTTGTCCACTCTCACTGTCAAGGTAGCTTTTTTGGTGGCTATTACCTCAGTCAGGCGTGTTTCTGCATTGGCTGCGCTTTCCATCAAGCCTCCTTATTTTGAAAGACACCAGGACAAGCTGGTGTTTCGCTTTAAAACTGACTTTCTGCCTAAGGTTGTGTCTGCTTTTCATCTCAATCAGGACATTGTGTTTCCTTCTTTGTACCTTAACCCTAGTAACCCCAGGGAAAGGGTGTTACACTCTCTTGATGTTGTTAGGGCTGTGAAATTCTATTTGGTGGCTACTGAACCCTTCAGGAAGACTGATGCTTTCTTTGTGGTTCTGTCTGATCCTAAGAAGGGCCAGGCTCCTGCTAAATCCACTATCAGCAAGTGGATCCGTCAGGCCGTGATTCAGGCCTATTCTGCTAAGGGGAAGAATCCTCCCTTCCGCCTTACTGCTCATTCTACTCGTGCTATTGGTGCATCTCAGGCTTTTCAGCACCAGGCTTCTGTTGAACAAGTTTGCAAGGCCGCAACTTGGTCTTCTGTTCATACTCTTTCTAAGTTTTACAAGGTTGATGTTAAGGCCTCAGCTGATGCTGCTTTTGGCCACAAAGTTCTGCAGGTGGCAGGGGTTTAGACTGCTTACAGTTGCTTTTGGGGATCCCACCCTACCTTATGGACACTGCTATTGGATGTCCCATGTGTAAGGATATCTTTCGGAACGGGACGGGATGTACACTAAGAATAATACAATTCTGTGATTACTCACCTGTAGAATTGATATTAGGAGTGTACATCCCGTCCCGTTCCGCCCCACCCTTGTTGTTCTTGTTACCTCTTTATGG
Organism: Gastrophryne carolinensis; assembly: GCA_027917425.1. NCBI lineage: Eukaryota > Metazoa > Chordata > Amphibia > Anura > Microhylidae > Gastrophryne > Gastrophryne carolinensis. The sequence continues at coordinate 289,680,282 of CM051234.1, forward strand.
TGATTGTCGATTATTTCTCCCGGCTTCTGTTAACTGCTTTTTAAATACTGGGGTTCTGTGGGAGGTGCCTCTGTATATATAGACTGCTCTGCAGTCACGTGACATCTGAAGATGAATAACCCATGTGTAAGGATATCTTTCGGAACGGGACGGGATGTACACTCAATCAATTCTACAGGTGAGTAATCACAGAATTGTATTTTTTAATGCGAGCAATCTGTATGTACAGGGTGTAGGAAACATATAAGATAGGCTCTTATTCAGAGTGAAGGACCGCTTTAACTCTTCTTGCAAAACGCCACAGGAAAATCCAGTAATGTAAAAATCCTGTTCATTGTTTTTCTAGCCTAATTCACCTAAAGGAAAAAGAGATAAGGACCCCCAAAAAGAAAAGTTCAAGGATTCTAAACCCATTAGGATCCCAAGGCGTTACACTTCTGAATACCTGGCAGGAGTCTGTCTGTCAGACATGCCGACAGATAAGAATGGGACGATACTTCGGCTATGTACAGGGAGATGCTAGCCATGAGTAATGAAAAGGCATTGTTCGAGGTCTATAAGTCTTTTGTGTTGCACCCAGGGGCATCCACTTCTGGTACACCCGGCCCTGAGCTAGTGCATTTAACGCAGGATCCTAGGCCCTTAGTATCACTTATTGGTTCGATTCCTTTTGCAGGGACCCATGGTCCTGGGCCAGTTCAGATTGAAACTGGTTCAGAGGTAGCTGGGGAGAGTGAGGGTGAACTCTCATCCAGGCCTCCGGTTCCTCTGGAGCCTTGCCAGAGGACTTAGCAGGTCTGTTAGATGACATTTATGATACACGGGGGAATCAAGAGTGAGGATACACCCTTATCCATTCATGATTCCATATATACTAAATTCTTAAGAATATCATTAAGTCCGAATGGAAGTACCCAGAGAAAACAAATGTTATGCCGAGCTCACACAAGTGTAAGTTTCCCTGTCAGGGAGCAGGACATGGAGCCTTGGGCAAAATGTCCAAAATTAGATGCACCACTTGGTCAGATTGGCAGACTTGAGTTTTGAGGATATGGGGACAATGCACAATCCAATGGATCGTAGGACAGAGGGCATCCTGAAAAGAGCATGGGATGTTGCTTCCTTCATGTTCAGGTGTATGCTAACATCCTGTTGTGTCATCAGAAGCATGGAAACATGGCTCAATATCTTGAGGCAAAAGACATAAAAACATGAGGGTTATCTGACTTATATGGATAATCAAACTACAATATCCTGCAAATGCAAAGTTAGCCATATGATTTAGATACCCCTCTTATCTTGCTTTAATGTTTTGTTGCCTCAATAAATTGGAATATCATTAAGCGTTTGACTTGTAAAGCCTTTGGAGTGAGGAGGGTGCCACTGGGGAACAGCACCTCATTTCTGTATGTAATGGGTGACATACCTCATTTCTGTATGTAATGGGTATCACACTGTGGGGCATCCCAATTTGGGAATGCTCTAGGGAGTGCTTCCACCCCGCCCAGGAATCTTAAACTCTAGGGTCAGGGTTAGTGGGTTTTGGTCCCCTCTAATAAAACAAGTTGCTGGAGGTGAGTTCAATACCACATGAAAAACGTCTCTGCCTGAGTAGCTGGTGCAGCTAAAAATAACGTACCTTGCCCAAAGCCAGCGTTACTGGCGGCAGCTTTATGAAGAGAGGGTGGCTTTCCCTCTGTGCTGCATTGCTTTATAGGACGTGACATACAGGAATTGGGAAAGATGGATGTGTGAAGGATTTGTGCTGTTCAAAAGCGCGCTTTATGCCTTGCATTAGTATGCACGGCATAAAGCGCTGATTGGAAATGAGCCCACGCATTTGCTGGGCTCTCTGGGGGTTTTCACACAGCATGGCATTTGCAATTGGGATGCCCCAGGTAAATGGACATATGACCAGGATAATGAAAAGTGGGCACCTATATTGCATTTGCACTTCTGCCACTGACTGCAAATGTGGCTTTACATCAAAGATACTGTCAGTATCCCAGTAGCAAGATAGAAAGGAATATGTTAGGCACACAAACAGTAAATCTCCAAGTAACATTTCAGACCCTTCATCTGAACAGCTTGTTTGTGTAGATATATCTGTGTATTTCAGTCTTAGTCTCCGGGGCTGCCTGAGCTGCATTTTGGTCCACATTAAAGAGTTACACCAACATGAAATGCATGGTGGCCCTGGGAACAAGTACTTGATTAGGGCGTTTAAGCCTAGACACAGCGCCCCCTCTTCATAATTGCTGAATGCATACGGATTGCGCCTTTGCTATGCCTAATTCAAATGTGTTACAGAATTTTTCCCACTCATATTTGTTTCAATTTTTCACTCAAACATTTGCTATAACAGATGGGAACTATTTACATGCAAATTAAAATGTACTGGAAGCATCAATATGTTAAATGATATGAAAGCTGAAGCCACTGTCTGTGCTATGGAGAGAAATGATCATTTCAAATGTACAGGCTGCAGTATTCTAACTCCAAAAACCAGAGCTTGAAATGGATGCAAGTGGCATAATAAACTATATGAGCTGCAGATATGTGTGCATGCATGTCTGTGCACACCTGAGGTTTTATGTTTATGCTCCGGGGTATAAATAGATTGGGACAGGTCTTTGTTTTGACCCCGAAAATATTTATACATAGTTATTAGATCACCCCTCAGACCTCTCTTTTTTGTGCACAGCACAGCAGATCTACAACCTGACCAGGTATGTAAGAGTGCTAAAGGTGACACTGGGCAAGCCAAGCTGCAGCACCCCTCTGGTGGGCGGGAGGGGGAACACCAACAGGAAAGGTTTTAGTGTCGGGTGCCAGTCAGTCAGACAGGGGGTCCAGGAAAAGAGAGAATTACAGATAGCTTGTCTCCTGACTACTCAGATAAGGTTCTCCCTATAAAAATGTAATCTAATATCTCCTTGCCTGGCTCCCAAATCTGTAAACAATTATACTCCAGATTAGCTCGTCCAATTTATGTAAACCATTAACAACAATATATCCTTGAATAACTAAGATACTAATATATATATATATATATATATATATATATATATATATATATATATATATATTGTATATATAGCTAGCAGCTCAACTAAAATAGGCAAGCAAATATATAAATATTATTAATAACTGGCCAATGATAACACAATGGATACTTGCGAAAGACTGTAGTCTCTTTGGACGCCCGGTAAATACGAAGAACACTGAGACAAATAGTAAATATTGAGATATATTGTTGGAAAAATGCAAAAAGAAAATACAATTTAACCTACATAGCCACTAACGGGTGGATTTACAGCACAAACAACATTCTGAGCCAAAAATCACACAAGGAAATGTATAGTTAAAACCATGCAGAAAAGAAAAGAACACCAGAAGTTAATATAGATACCCCAAACAATGCTAGAAGTAATGGTTATTGTTTGCAGCACAGTGATATCCCCTGGCAGCACTAACCAGTGTTAGTTATGGCACAACGTTAGTAGCAGCTATCTGTGTTACCTACATGGGTCACTCCTCTAGCCTGTCTCCATAGTCTCTCCCCAGGTCTATAGCAAGGCCGTCCTAATGTGCTAGCAAGTTCTCCTTCTTCCTCCCCCTCTGCTGCTTCTCTCCCTCAGATATATCCCAATATCCCTTTGATCTCTAGGCTGGTCTTCCTCATCTGGCTACTCTAAACTTGTCCCAAGCTGCTTTGCTGGCCTGTAGGTGGGCATGTATCGGAATTTCCAGGAAACTGCCCTCCCAAACCTGCATTGATTGTTTGGTGGAAACTGAATTTATTGTTTAGTTTCAGAATGCTGATACTATCTACTGCGAATACAGTTCCCGCCCAGGCAATCTAGGCCTGCTGATATTCTAAGCAGCTTCCCACTGATGTCATGCCATGAAATATTTTGCTGTATATCCTTATATTTAATACAAGAGCAAAATTAGTAACAATATTAATTTTCCATAAAGGCCCATTATTTACATCCCTTTCTGCTGCATGCCATGCTCCATTTGGGCTGCCCATTCTGCCTCCTTTCTGCCCCGCCATCCTGTGCCTTTCTAATACTTACTTTGATCACTTCCTGCAAATCCTCTATTTAGCCTACTTTCTGTGTACATTTCTCATTATTTTTACTCCTTTCATCCAATTTCCCTCCTCCTTTCTGCTGCCCACTGAGCTCATTTAACTCTTGTCTAGCCCTTCATCCTGCCACTTTCATGCATCCAGCTGTTCCCCCTTTCCCCCCATTCATGGTGCTTGTAATTCCCCCACTTGGTCCTTTCATGCTGACAAATTTCCTCCTTCTCTGCTCCTCTCTGTCTCACCCTGATTCACACTGTGCCCACTTTCTAATTTCTTCCCACTGCCCTGGCCCCTCCAAATAGTGAATGGGTGGGTGGGAGTGCGCGCGATGCAGAGAACGTTGCTCCCAGCGGCCGGCCAGGCCTTCCGGGAAGATGGCAGGGGGAGTTCAGAGGCATCAGCTGCAGCACCGCCGACTTGGGGGGCTGGATTCAGGGTGAAGGTGAGCGTCTATTTTTCCTTTATTACATTAGCAGGATCACTATTTGGAGGGGGCAGGGTGGGGGTTATGTTATTTTTCAGGAAGGGGCTGGAGTGGCCTTTTAACACTTTGCTGTGAAATCCTGCATTGTAAAGAATGTACATCCTGACAGCCTTGGGAAAGTTGTGATCCAAACTTTGAAATGTCTCATAAACATCTTTCTTAGATAACTTTAGTTACATTCATGTTATAATAATACAAATGATATGAACAATTGCAACAGGTTTTGCACTTTCACGTCATACCAAACATCAAATGGCTAGTACACCGATCAAGGCTAGAAAATCATATTTATATGTAAAAAGCCATAGACATTTGGAGTTTGGTGTCAAATGAAAGGCAATATTTTGCTGAGATAGAAAATAAGTTATGAAATATTCATAATTAATACTAATATTAATTAAATTCATTAAATATTAATTAATGACAATTCATAATCTCCCCTTTCACTGGCGAGCCAGCCCCTATGGCAACTAGCAGGAATTCACAGGAAAGTGTTAACTTTGGAAAGGCAGCTGTTGTGTGTAGGTTTTATGTTTCCCAGAAGTCTGCTGACAAATGGTAGGTATATATCCAACATATATATCCAACATATATATATATATATATATATATATATACATATACACATATATACCATAATATATATATATATATATATATATATACACATTCACACATTTACACCAAATGAATTTGTATTATCCTTTAATATATCCCTTCCTGTTGCTCACTGTACCCCCTTTCTGCTCTCACGTTCTCTTCCCTGGCAGCCCCAGACCAAACATCCCCAATACCTACCACTTGCACATTCCCACCTTAAGCTGGCATTCACATAACAACCAGCAACCAATCAGGTTTCAAGCACAATAGGTAAAACTTATAGGTTGTTGCTGGTCCTGTGAACAGCGGGAGGTGATAGCAAGCACTGAAGTGGTAAGTAGAAGCCTAAGGCTGTCATGGGAATGCGCACCAGAGCATCCCAGATCAAGATGCCCTAGTACTCAGAGGCACCCTCACGTCTACCTGGTTAGTGGACCATCACAAGAATTTCACTAGCGTTCGTCCAATCACCTCTTGATGGTGACTAATGCACAGCATAAAGCCATTGCTTTGAATGGCGTGTCGGCATAGGAAGTGGCGGCGTGGGCATCCCTGTCTCCCCTTTTGAGCGCACACTCCTGCACCGGCCTATCTGAATAAATCACAGTTGTAAGGTTGTTGGGGATGCAACGGTGGCTGGCAATCGCGGTGGGAACCAGGGAAAAGTGAACGCCTTGTGGCCCTGCCCATGGAGTTAACACAGTTGGGCATCCCAAATCAAATTTTAGACTCCAGGGCTGGCCTTGGCAGTGATAGGTCCGCTTTAACATTAGGGGGTGAGGGGCATGTGTCTATTGTCTATGTCTAAGATGTCTATTGCAGCATTTATCCTAAATACGGCCCTGCACACAGTACTTAAAGTGGACCAACACCCAGGATTTTGACTATCCTGGGTTTTGGTCCACTTCGGTGGGGCATGCCCCGCTGTGTGAAACCCCCCAGAAAGCCCCAAAAACTCACCTGTCCCCGCTCTCACGTGACCGCTGCAGCCAATCCCCGCCGACGGACAAGCAAGCGTGCCCGCCGCCTCCGGCGCGTCACTCTTACAGGGAGCGCGCCCGCGCCAGCCATTCACAAACGGCCAACGCGGGTGCGCGCCCTGCTAGAGGGATGCATGGGCCGCTGGATCGAGGAGCAGGTAGGGATTTCGGGGTTTTCTGGGGGGTTTCACACAGCGGGGCACCCCCGATCGGGGTGCCCCGCAGCCCGAAGCTGATCTTATAGATTCCCGGGCCGATCAGCATCGGGTGTTGGTCCACTTTAAAAACAACCCCTCCATTCTGGCAGCATAAAAGTGAGAAGACCCATTGGAGGAAATTTTGAACTGCCAGCTTAGCTTGTGGCTCTTTGATTTAGTGTCTCTTCCATTGTCAGCCTCCCACAGTTTGTAATGGGGGACATTTTCATTTATTTTTTGGTGGCTGTGGGTAGACACAGTTGTTGGCATTTGCATTCCAAGTGGATAAGAAATGAAGCTGGACAGATAAAGATGGCTTATCAGGGGGCAAGAGGGGAAAAATATGAACGACCATGGAAAACAGGAGAAATGTATGGCCAATTGAAAGAAAGATGGTTCAGGAAGGAACTGAAGCAGAAAAGACTGACTAGGCTTAGGGGTCAAGTAGGAGCAACAAGAGGTCACGGCTCAAATTATGATTGAGGTGGGGCAAAAAAATAAAGGATGGATGTGAGGCCAGGGGGAGGGAACCTTAGGGTAGATTGTGAACTGAGGGCCTGAATGGACAAGAAAGATTATAGATATAGAGGCTGTCCAGACAAAAAACACATTCTTGCCAATCCTCCCCTGTAGCTGATCCATCCTAGTCCAATTAAATAAAGCTGGCACACCGGAGGGAGTGTGATAAGCAGCCCTGTCCTTCATTGCAGTGAACAAAGCTGCTATGGCCAGTCACCCCAAGCCCCCCCCCCCCCCAGATTGCCTCTGGTGCAAAGCAGTCAAGCACTTTTGTCACTATCAGACATCCAACATTCACCTCTGCTCTGCTGCCTTATAGAGTGTCCTGTGTCATGGGGGGTCTGCTGACTGCTTGGAGAACTTATTGTCATACCCCACCCTCTACTACTACAGACACGGGTGAAGCTGTCACCTTTACCGGTCGGACACATACTGAACAAACATGCCTGAACCCAGTTTATCTCAACCTGCATGGTAACACAGTAAATATGCAGAGATGCCAACCTTAGAGACCAGTTTTCATTGTGATGTGTGATGGGCATGGCAGTGGGTAAGTTTGGATTAGTTTGGATCAAATATTTGCATAATTCCATGGAGTGGGGAAAGGTAATGCTTTATTGGCTCCCTGGGAGGCCTCAAACTGCAGGGCATCTCAACTGGCAGAACCCCACATAACAAGCTGAGTGTCAGATTCCCCCTGTAACACGCTGAGTGGCAGAACCCCCCCTCTTCTCTCTTTCTGTTGCCGGGATGCCGCCGTTGGAAGCGGAGCAAGGGTCCTGGGATGCCACCGCTTGAAGGGAAGCCAGAGTCTGGGGCTGTCTGCCGCTGGGAGGGGATACTGGGCCAGCTGCTAGGAGCCATGGCAGACCAACCAAGGTTGTGTGCATGCTACTGAATGGCAGGCTGGTTGGCTGCCTCCTCTGATATGTGTCACATCACCAAGCATGTAGAGCCAGGGAATGACAGGCCGCTCCCACCTTTTTCCTCTCAACTTCATCCCTCCTTCCTGTCTGGTAGTGATGCTGCCGCTGCACTGTGGCCGGAAACGGCAGGTGGCAGCGGGTGCTAAGGGATTCTTTTTATGGGGGTGTCGGCGGGGGGTTCAAAATCCTGTGTGAGATCACCTAATTGCCAGGTGATCCAGGTGAGGGGGGTGAAATACAGGAGACACCCACAAAATTCAGGTGAGCTGTCATCTCTGAAATATGTGATAACATTTTATGTAGCAGAAAAGTTTATTTTGTATTATGAAATTATGTAGATTACTATAGAGCATAGACTTGTTTTCCATGTCCTGTAGTGTTTTGTACTTGATAGTACTATTTCAGTGCTCTACACCTGACTGCTTAACCCATGGTGTGAGGAGGGCAGTAGATCGGAAGATCCCCTGCCAGACTCAACTGCACAGATAGTGGGGTGTCAAAATTTTGTCTCTATGGTTTAACCCCTTCCCAGTAACTTGAATGGGTTTGAGAGCATGCACAGAGTAGCGGATGCTGCTCTTTGTAGTCTCTCTGCGCCACTGATAGAAGTGCTCAGGACAGCACTGGATGCAGAGACCAGGTAAGGTAAGTGTGGGGGTGGGAGAAGCGCAGTGGGGGCCATCTTGTGGAGGATCACCTAGGTTGAATTACTAGCGGGGGTCTGCTTTGTAAACAATGGGTCTTTTGGAAAATTAATATTGTTAAAATATTATGTAATGTTTTAATGTATGTCTGTCTCTCTCGCTTTGTATAATGAGTTGCATTTGACCAGTCATACATAGGTCAGGTCATGCAGGCAGGCTAAAATATCCCTTACCAGCCCAGAGGCTCGTCAGTCCTTTTTTTTTCTCCCCTAATAAAAACAGGTTTTCATCAACAGAAGGTATTTCACCCAAAACCATAAACAAACAACCAGTCTATAAAGTTATAAAAGTTCCTAAAATCATAATTAGCAAAACCAATTTCAGGGTCTGGGGAAAAGCCCAAATTTTCTCTGCAAAACAGTTTTTCACAAGTTTCAGGCTAGCAATACTGGGATGACAAGTCTGCACATCAAAGGAAGAGCACAGTATAACTGAACTGGGAGAGGGATGCCAGAAAAAGTGAGAAGGGGGAAGCCCCACAAGGATGGCCGTGCTATAGACCTAAGGAGAGACCAGCAGCTGGAGAGCTGGGATGGACCTGCGGGGACAGGCTAGAGCATCGACACAGGAAGGTAATTGAGAGATAGCTGCTACTGATGTCCTATCATAACTAACCATAGTTAGTCTTGCCAGGGGGTATCACTGTGTTGCAAGCACTAACCATTCATTTCAGCAGTGCAGTGTTTTTGCGTCGCTATATTAACTTGTGATGTTCTTTTCTTTTCCAGTCTGCATGGTATTAACCTATCCATTGCATAATTTAAATCCACTTTGGTGGCTAGTAATTTAAGGATAGCATGTGGATTGAGTTATCTTTGCTTTAGGTATTTTACCAACAATATGGGGATTATTTAACAACGGATAGTGCCAGGTAGTGCCTCGTAGCGTCAGGCAGCGTCTGGTGAATGCGGGGCGCTATATGTAAAACCACATTTAAGAAAGCAACATACATCACTTTCATCAATGCCGGCCATGTTACTAGAGCGACTGAGACGCTCTGTTACAGCGTCCGATACCCACTTACAGCGTCTACTAGCGGTCGCTCTAAACACTGCTATACAGACACTCATCTGGCAATACCTGGCGTTAGCAGTGCATCAGCCTCCACATCTCTTTATTTACCATTTGTCTCAGTGATTTATTTGGATTACCAGATATCTAAAAGTTCCTACTTGAGTGTATCCATTGCATTACCATTGCCCAGTTATTATATATATATATATATATATATATATATATATTGTGGTAAGGTGTATGGAAATGTGATAAATGGTGTGTATTTTTTCCCCTGCTATGCTATATCAGGCACAATCCATGCCGGGTTTTCAGGACCCAGTTCACATTCCCCAGTCCTCTACAGGTTTGTTCCCTAATCCCAGGCCTCGCACAGGTGATGAGGCTGATTGCAGGGGAAGCCTGAATAAAAGAAGCCGCTGAGCCTGTCAGTTTGCTGTTGACCAGCCTGGAGGAAGGAGCCCAGGCTGTACTGCTCAAAGTGAATGACAGATCTGGAGATAGCCGAACGACTTTGTTGGTATCTCTGAACTTGGACTTGTGGATGATCAGCGTGGGCTTGTATGCCCTGTAAAGCGGACCTGATATACCCCGGACTTGCAGGTTGCTGGAGTATCAAACCCTGGACTTTCATTGAGTTGGTGAAGTAACCACTTGATGCTGCAACCTCTGAAGTAAGAGACATTTTTTCTGTTGAACATTTTAGTTTCAATAAAACTTGCCTTTAATTGTTGAAGAACTGTTGTCCGTGTCAATGCCGTTTGCCCCAATCACTCACAATATATATATATATATATATATATATATATATATATATATATATATTTAATTTGTTGCCTATTTTAGCCAGGCAGGAAATACATACATTGGTTATTTTAGACATGAGTTATTATTGTAGTAATCATTGATATTTCCATTGATGATTTTTATAATAATAATTGTTTGCATATTTGGCCATATTGGTTCCAGGAGATAGTAGATATCATTGTTTACATAATTTGGACAAGTCATTCAGGAGACTAAATTGTTTACAAATTTAGACGAGCCAGGCAAGGATATATTGGTTATGATTTGCAACCTGGGGGGGGGGGGGGGGGCAAGAGAGTCCCCCTCGATATTCAGTCGGGTGTAATAAGCAGCTGTGCACCTTGCTCTAGCTATGTTTACAACCGCAGCCTGGAAAAGCCAGGCTGAAGTTGTAATCATAACTAAAGCAGCGTGAACAGGCCTCTCTGCTTTCTCTAACTCCACATCAGGCTCTGTGTAAGAAACTTACCTGCGGGTCGTTCCCACGATGCCTCCGCCCGGCCACGGCCGGCTCCGGTCTTCCGGCAGCTGCCTTTCTATCTTCCTCCCTAGCTGGAGCTCCGGCCTCCGCCACCTCCTCGTTGGCGGCGGCTGGGGTTCCTGGCGGCGGCGGCTCCTCCGCTGCTTCGGGGGGCGCACCCAGCAGTGTGTCTCGTGCTCGCTTGCGCGTCCTAATTATGCCCCCCGGCGGCGCTGCTCCCAGCGCATCCGCCGGGGGCAGGTTTGAATGGACCTACCTGGGTCCAGGGGGGGGGGGCTTCCTCTGGGTCTGATGAACCCAGGGACTGGACAGCCTGGCTGGTCAGGGCGGTCCAGTCCCTGGGGTAGCTCCTATCAGGACAAGTAAAATACGCCAATCATGAGTGCACCAATCATTACACTCCCCCCTTCCCATTGGCCAGTTCCCCTTTAAATATGTCCTTGACCTGACCATCAGTGCCCGTTATAGCCATTACTAGCTGTTGGAATTACGTTTTGTGTGTTTGATCTGGCTTCGTCTTTGACCACTCCTGTCCGCTGCCCGCACCGACCTTCCACCTGTCTGACCTTGCTTCTGCTTACCCCTTGAATACCGCGCTTCTGTGACCACCCGGCTTTGACCCCTGCCTGTCTTGACTAATCTCAGCCTAACGTTTTTAGCATTTTTGGACTCTGTTCGCTAGAACTCCTGATTTGGGATACCTGCAGTTCACCCGTCTTTACCATAAGCCAGCAATCTTTGCGCCAGTAAGTCCTGGGGGCAACCGAGTCTGGAGAGGCATAACCCGTGTCTCCAGCGAGCGAGGGCTTGACTATAGGTACAAGAGGCGGTGGAGATTGAGGATTGTTGGCTCATGCAAGAAGGGTGTTCGGCGATCCCTGACACTCTGCCTCTTGTTACAGGGTCTCCTAGGAGCCAGGACGTCCTCATATCTGTCTGCAGACCCCATCTTCTCTCTCCAGCTCCCGCTGAAGATTCTGCAATCGGCGGCACTCCGGTCATCACCTGAGGTATTTTAGCTTTCTAGGAGGCTACTAGGAGCCTGCTCTGTTCCTTCTATCCTCATCTGTCACAGGCACCGCCGCCACTGCCACCTCTCCTTCCTCCCAGGGTGTCCTCATATTTGTCCCTCGCCATCGCCGCCGCCATCTTCTCCAGCTCCCACTGCAATTACTGCAATCGGCAGCATGCCCAGTCATCAGCCAAGGTATTTTAACCTTCTAAGAGTCACTGCAAGTGCCTGCTTTCAGCGACAGTAACGTGTCCTCAAAGAGGCACCTATCTCCATCCATGTCACATTGATTGGCGATATAGAGTGATGACGATGCCCCCCTGGGCGAAGAACTCAGTGATCATTTATCCACTTGACGTACAGTTACTTCATCTTGTGGATGCAGATACAGTTACTGTATGTCATGCGTCGGCAAGGGGTTAAAAGAATTGTGATTAATATATCATAACTTCTAAATAATTAGTCATGGAGATATAAAGTTATTCCATGCATTATAAGCTACACATCAATACCAAGCATAGCCCCATACACAAGATGATGTAAATTGTCCAAGGATTGGTTGCAGAACAATGTATTGGACTATTCTGGTGTGCCCCCACCAAATGGAAACATTTGCTGTTCAACATTAAATATATTATTTACTCCTAATCCATAACAAATCAGACAATATTCAGGCAAATAGACAAATTCTATATTTGTTTTCTGTGTACTAAGCAATTCAATCAATATGCAATACAATACACTATATATAATAAAACTAAAAATGTATACACTTAGGGCCCTAAGATACTGCCAAAACCAGCAGGCAGTAATGTTTTACCTACATATAAAATGCCTATAAAGCATGTTTAAATGCATTAACATTTCTCTAACCTAACTTGCATCAATAGAGCAAAGTCACGTTTTTTTCTTAAGCTGTTCGGTGTTGCTAAACTTGTGTTCCCACTGCCAACGTCAGCATGTGTTCTCTAGTGACAGTAGTATGACGCTGATCTCCCAATATGTACAGCATACAGAAGCAGTCTGTTAGCCCACATTTGATTTATTAGCCAGAACTGAAGACATTTTGCTGCCAGCAAGCAGCATTGAAAGCCTAATATATTCTGCCACTTTGACGCTATGGCAAGTGTCACTTTCTGAATCCCATTAACGTCTGCAATGGCTGTTGAAAGATACAGCCAAGCTAATGCAAGAAGCACCTCCCAAATCTTCCTTCCATTATAATGTTTTACCGTTAAATGATATTTTGTTTCAAAATGTATTAAGGAGGACCAAAACCTCTCAGTCAACTAAATAAGCCAATCTTCCTGCAATAGTCCTCCCTGAGAGCATAAAAATAAATCGCTATTTTCTGCACCATATTTAACTGTGAACATTTTTGAAATATTGCAAAGCAAAATATGGAGCTAAATTGCATTGAGGAAAAATTTGTGAGAAAAAGTGTTTTCACTCAAAAAAATGTGAGTAAAAAAATACAGTGGATTCAACCCCATTGTAAACCTTGTTTTTGACATGCTGCTTTGGTACATATTACTGGCAAATATTGGCCAGTTTAAAATCAACCTAAATCAAATCTGTAAGTCATCACAGCTAGTTTGTTATATTTAAAGCGGCCCTGGAATCTTAAATATTCCAAGGCCTGCCGCTGGCCTTCCCCTGCGGCATCCCAAATCAGGATACGCTGCTGTGTTAAACTCCCCCTGGAGGGCTGCAAAATTCACCTGCCTCCCTTGCTAATGTAAATATCGGCAGCCCAATCCACTGACATCTTTGAGCTGTGCCCTAGCTCCAGTTACTAGCCATTCAGATTGGCTGGGGGCGGGAGTGTGCCTGCTTTTACTCCTGATTGCTGTAAACCAGCCATTTGGCGAACATTAAATGTGCATGGCAAATGTCTCTGATTGGCCATTGACATGGAACAAAATCTGGGATAGTCAAAAGTTTTGTTCTACTTTAAATAGGATTCCTTTTTGTAATGCTAATATATATATATATATATATATATATATATATATATATATATATATGTATATATGTATATATCAGTATGGTTGGCTAAACTGAACACATGTCGCACTCTCGGTTGGACAGTTCCACTTTGAGGCAGTTTGTCCCACTGTCCCTCCAAAAACTCTGTGGACCACCTTGCTGACATTATGGGAAGACTGTCCCACGGAATTCATGACATCTGGTCAATTTAAAATTGAGGCCCTGCTCCAGCTCACTGACTGAACAGCAGTAGTGGAATATCTGGATTGGCTGTGCATTAGGTCACCAACCTTCTTTACAGACCAGAGATATTCAACTTGTGCTTTAAGTGTACGTTAGGGGGTGGGAATACAAGAGGAGTAGCATAGAATACTGCACTGCATGTGTATACTCACTACATAGATGGGTTAAACCGGACCTTCACCATGATTTATTGAAAAACCTAAAACCTTAAAAAACTATTCCCCAGCATCTAAAGTTAATATTTTTTAAGTTTTTAGTCACTTACATATTATTCTTTCCCCCACTAGGCTGCAACTCTGTTCAGGACTTTAGGATACGGGCGCCACCATCTTGACTCAGAAGCATCACACTTACTGAGGAGAGGAGAGTGGGATAAAGTACATGGGGGGGCGTGTTATAGCTGTGCTTTGCTCAGACAGAGCAGAGCTGGGGTCAGGAAAAGGTCAGCAATCCCAGAATGCAGAGCAGCACAGTCAGAAGGCACTTCCTGTTTGTAGGCTGCCTGATGTTCCATGAGCCGCCATCTTGGATGTTTAAAGGCTCATAACATGCAGCAGATGCAGGTAGGATGATTTTTAATGTGGGCAATCTGTATGTACAGGGTGTGGGAAACATATAAGATAGACTCTTATTCAGAGTGAAGGACCACTTTAAATGTAGAGAAAAAGCATATATAGGTCACCACTGCCACCCTACTGCGGATATTTATTTCTCAAAATCGCTTAGATAAGCCACACCCCAAAACACCCCCACCACCACACCAGTTAGTCTGTGTAGTGGTCAGTCAGTTTCACTAAATTGCGAAAGTGAAAGTCTCGACCGCTGGGACTTTCACTCTGCTTTAACCCCTTTGCACACTTCCTCCTGCACTGTCTGTACCTCTTCCTTGCTAAGGTGGCGTGGGGGGACTTGTTGGGGGTCAGTCTATTTTGGGGGACTGAGGGGAGATTTGCCTTCACTCTGCTTATTACTAGAGATGAGCGAACTTTTGAAAAATTCGATTCGACTGATTCGCCGAATTTTCCGACAAAAATCGTTTCGACCCGAATAAATTCGCGACGAATCGCTATTAAAAACGGCTATTTCTGAGCCTCCTACAGCCTCAATAGGGTTGTAAACCATTCAGCCTTGCTGTAACACGCACAGGATGCGTGCTGGGTTAGTTAAATAATACTTTGAAGAAATATCACATGCAGATCAGAGGCATCGCTAATAGAATCGCAGAGCGGCACAATTGCAGAGAGTTGAAGTGGCATCACTATGAGGGGCAGAAGGAGCCCAAATATACACTGGAGTTGGCCTCAGGAGCCCAAAAATTGGATGAATCACACCCTGGAGTTGGCAGAAGTTGGCAGCAGCAGCAGCAGGAGCCCAAATATACACTGGAGTTGGCTTCAGGAGCCCAAAAATTGGATGAATCACACCCTGGAGTTGGCAGAAGTTGGCAGCAGCAGCAGCAGGAGCCCAAATATACACTGGAGTTGGCCTCAGGAGCCCAAAAATTGGATGAATCACACCCTGGAGTTGGCAGAAGTTGGCAGCAGCAGCAGCAGGAGCCCAAATATACACTGGAGTTGGCCTCAGGAGCCCAAAAATTGGATGAATCACACCCTGGAGTTGGCAGAAGTTGGCAGCAGCAGCAGCAGGAGCCCAAATATACACTGGAGTTGGCCTCAGGAGCCCAAAAATTGGATGAATCACACCCTGGAGTTGGCAGAAGTTGGCAGCAGCAGCAGCAGGAGCCCAAATATACACTGGAGTTGGCCTCAGGAGCCCAAAAATTGGATGAATCACACCCTGGAGTTGGCAGGAGTTGACAGTAGCAGCAGCAGGAGCCCAAATATACACTGGAGTTGGCCTCAGGAGCCCAAAAATTGGATGAATCACACCCTGGAGTTGGCAGAAGTTGGCAGCAGCAGCAGCAGGAGCCCAAATATACACTGGAGTTGGCCTCAGGAGCCCAAAAATTGGATGAATCACACCCTGGAGTTGGCAGGAGTTGACAGTAGCAGCAGCAGGAGCCCAAATATACACTGGAGTTGGCCTCAGGAGCCCAAAAATTGGATGAATCACACCCTGGAGTTGGCAGAAGTTGGCAGCAGCAGCAGCAGGAGCCCAAATATACACTGGAGTTGGCCTCAGGAGCCCAAAAATTGGATGAATCACACCCTGGAGTTGGCAGAAGTTGGCAGCAGCAGCAGCAGGAGCCCAAATATACACTGGAGTTGGCCTCAGGAGCCCAAAAATTGGATGAATCACACCCTGGAGTTGGCAGGAGTTGACAGTAGCAGCAGCAGGAGCCCAAATATACACTGGAGTTGGCCTCAGGAGCCCAAAAATTGGATGAATCACACCCTGGAGTTGGCAGAAGTTGGCAGCAGCAGCAGCAGGAGCCCAAATATACACTGGAGTTGGCCTCAGGAGCCCAAAAATTGGATGAATCACACCCTGGAGTTGGCAGGAGTTGACAGTAGCAGCAGCAGGAGCCCAAATATACACTGTATTTGGCTTCAGGAGCCCAAAAATTGGATGAATCACACCCTGGAGTTGGCAGGAGTTGACACCAGCAGCAGCAGGAGCCCAAATATACACTGGAGTTGGCTTCAGGAGCCCAAAAATTGGATGAATCACACCCTGGAGTTGGCAGAAGTTGGCAGCAGCAGCAGCAGCAGGAGCCCAAATATACACTGGAGTTGGCCTCAGGAGCCCAAAAATTGGATGAATCACACCCTGGAGTTGGCAGAAGTTGGCAGCAGCAGCAGCAGGAGCCCAAATATACACTGGAGTTGGCCTCAGGAGCCCAAAAATTGGATGAATCACACCCTGGAGTTGGCAGGAGTTGACAGTAGCAGCAGCAGGAGCCCAAATATACACTGGAGTTGGCCTCAGGAGCCCAAAAATTGGATGAATCACACCCTGGAGTTGGCAGGAGTTGACAGTAGCAGCAGCAGGAGCCCAAATATACACTGGAGTTGGCTTCAGGAGCCCAAAAATTGGATGAATCACACCCTGGAGTTGGCAGGAGTTGACACCAGCAGCAGCAGGAGCCCAAATATACACTGGAGTTGGCTTCAGGAGCCCAAAAATTGGATGAATCACACCCTGGAGTTGGCAGAAGTTGGCAGCAGCAGCAGCAGGAGCCCAAATATACACTGGAGTTGGCCTCAGGAGCCCAAAAATTGGATGAATCACACCCTGGAGTTGGCAGAAGTTGGCAGCAGCAGCAGCAGGAGCCCAAATATACACTGGAGTTGGCTTCAGGAGCCCAAAAATTGGATGAATCACACCCTGGAGTTGGCAGGAGTTGACACCAGCAGCAGCAGGAGCCCAAATATACACTGGAGTTGGCTTCAGGAGCCCAAAAATTGGATGAATCACACCCTGGAGTTGGCAGAAGTTGGCAGCAGCAGGAGCCCAAATATACACTGGAGTTGGCCTCAGGAGCCCAAAAATTGGATGAATCACACCCTGGAGTTGGCAGGAGTTGACAGTAGCAGCAGCAGGAGCCCAAATATACACTGGATTTGGCTTCAGGAGCCCAAAAATTGGATGAATCACACCCTGGAGTTGGCAGGAGTTGACACCAGCAGCAGCAGGAGCCCAAATATACACTGGAGTTGGCTTCAGGAGCCCAAAAATTGGATGAATCACACCCTGGAGTTGGCAGAAGTTGGCAGCAGCAGCAGCAGGAGCCCAAATATACACTGGAGTTGGCCTCAGGAGCCCAAAAATTGGATGAATCACACCCTGGAGTTGGCAGAAGTTGGCAGCAGCAGCAGCAGGAGCCCAAATATACACTGGAGTTGGCCTCAGGAGCCCAAAAATTGGATGAATCACACCCTGGAGTTGGCAGGAGTTGACAGTAGCAGCAGCAGGAGCCCAAATATACACTGGAGTTGGCCTCAGGAGCCCAAAAATTGGATGAATCACACCCTGGAGTTGGCAGAAGTTGGCAGCAGCAGCAGCAGGAGCCCAAATATACACTGGAGTTGGCCTCAGGAGCCCAAAAATTGGATGAATCACACCCTGGAGTTGGCAGAAGTTGGCAGCAGCAGCAGCAGGAGCCCAAATATACACTGGAGTTGGCCTCAGGAGCCCAAAAATTGGATGAATCACACCCTGGAGTTGGCAGAAGTTAGCAGCAGCAGCAGCAGGAGCCCAAATATACACTGGAGTTGGCCTCAGGAGCCCAAAAATTGGATGAATCACACCCTGGAGTTGGCAGGAGTTGACAGTAGCAGCAGCAGGAGCCCAAATATACACTGGAGTTGGCCTCAGGAGCCCAAAAATTGGATGAATCACACCCTGGAGTTGGCAGGAGTTGGCAGCAGCAGCAGCAGGAGCCCAAAAAATGGCCTAAAGACATAAATATGTTTTGCACCATTTGGAAAGTGTAAAACGTGGCACCATGCTGAATCTAGTCGCATGCATCAGGCATTGGTGGGTGGAAATCCTGGCTGATCCATCCCTGATTCATTTTGACAAAGGTGAGTCTCTCCACATTTTTAGTTGACAGACGAGTTCTCCTCGCCGTAACTATGGCCCCCGCCGCACTAAACACCCGCTCAGATGGCACGCTACTTGCCGGGCAGGACAGCTTTTCCAGGGCAAACTCTGCTAGTTGCGGCCACAAATCAAGTTTGGCTGCCCAGAAGTCCTCAAGATCCTCAAGGTGTGTTGGCATGGTCATGTCAAAGTATGACATGACCTGCTGGTTCAGGTCCTGCTCCAGGTCTTCCTGCTGCTCATGAGTAGCCTCACTATGCGGGTGTAGAAAGCTACTCATTAGCGACTGAAGACTGAGGCTGCTGCTGCTGATGGAGCTTCTGCTGCTGCTGCTGCCAACCCCCCCAGCGGCCATGGCAGTGGAAGGTGAGCGCAGAGGTCCCCTCGAGTCAGACCTGCGAGAGTATGGACCATGGCGCAGATAGGCATCGGCCAACTGCCTACGTAGAATGTCTTTGTAGTAGTTGAGTTTGTCCTCCCTCTCGGTGGGTTTAAAAAATGCCCCCATTTTGTGCCGGAAGCGAGGGTCCAATAAGGTGGACAGCCAGAAGTCATCCCGCCGACAGATGGAAACAATTCTGGGGTCACTACGCAAGCATGTGAGCATGCTTCGTGCCATTTGCGCAAGTGACTCGGATGGACTACCTGTCTCCATCTCCACTGCATACTGCCACGGTGTGCCCGGGTCCTCTGTCTCTCCTTCCTCAAAAACCTCTAGCTCCTCTGGCTGCTCCTGCTCCTCCTCTCCTGTCCGCTGACTAGTTAAACCAGCCATTTCGCCAAGCCTAAACTGTGTTTCGCTGGGCAACTCCTCCTCCTCCTCTTCCTCCTCCTCCTCCTCCAGTTCAGCTCCAACGGGGTTCATGTGGCCGTAAGATGTAAACGCCATGTCTCCAGTGCCCTGACCAGCCATGGTTTCCAACATGTGCTGTAGTACATGAAGCAGTGGAATCACGTCGTTCATCCCGTAATCCTGCCGACTGACAAATAAAGTGGCTTCCTCAAAGGGCCTGAGCAAACGGCAGGTGTCACGTATGAGCTGCCACTGGTTGACATTGAAGTTACACAGGGGAGTCCCCCTATCTGCTTGGATCATCAGGAAATCCGTGATGGCTTTTCTCTGTTCATATAATCGGTCCAACATGTGAAGGGTGGAATTCCAACGGGTGGAAACATCGCAAATCAGACTATGTTGGGGGATACCATTCTGACGCTGTAGCTCAAGAAGGGTGTGTTTGGCGGTGTAGGAGTGGCTGAAGTGCATGCAAAGTTTCCGTGAAGTTGTTAGGATGTCCTGCAGATGGGGGGAACACTTCAGAAACCGCTTGACAACCAGATTGAAGACGTGAGCCATGCAGGGGGCATGGGTCAGGCTTCCTTGGCGCAGCGCAGACAAAATGTTCTTCCCATTGTCGGTAACCATGATTCCCATTTTAAGTTTTCTCGGAGTAAGCCATGTTTGGATTTCCTGATGAATACATTTAAGCAGTTCCTCCCCTGTGTGACTCCGTTCGCCAAGACAAACCATGTGAAGCACTGCGTGACACCTCCGTGCCCTGCACACATGGTAGACTGGAGGGGCACTGAGACTTGAGCCTACAGTGGAGGGTGAGGAGATGGCGGAGGATGAGGAGGCCGAGTCGCACGGTGTCACAGGCCCAATGGGCAGAGAGCGCGGAGGCCGAAGCGGCGTGACCTGTCCAAGTTGCTGCTGCAAAGGGACCACATTCACCCAGTGGGCCGTAAACGACATGTACTGCCCCTGACCGTAGTTACAGCTCCAGATGTCGGCGCTGCCATGTATTTTGCTACACACCGACAGGCTCAAGGACTGGCCCACCTTCTGTTCAACAAAAGTGTGCAGCGCTGGTACTGCCTTCTTGGCAAAGAAATGACGGCTTGGGACTCTCCACCTCGGCTCGGCACAAGCCATCAGTTCTCTGAAAGGTGCAGATTCCACCACCTGAAAAGGGAGCGACTGCAGCACCAGCAACTTGGACAGGAGCACATTCAGCTTCTGCGCCGTAGGATGAGTGGGCGCATACTGCTGTCTCTTGGACATGGCTTCGCTGATGGATTGCTGGCGGGATGCATGACTTGGAGGAGGAGGAGCAGGAGCGACAGAGGATGGGTATGACGCACAGCTGCCTTCGGCTGAGGTGCTGGAGCCTTGGCTGGCAGAAATTGGGAGCTCACTTGGTGAGGAAGCAGACTGGACCACCCCTTGGGAGCCTCGGTTCTCCCAGGTCGTTTTATGGTGACGCATCATATGTTGACGCAGGGCCGTGGTGCCAACATTTGGACCCTGGCCACGCTTCACCTTTTGCCTACATATCTTGCATGTGGCCATGTTACCCTCCTGCGGATGCCTCAGGAAAAACTGCCACACTGCCAAGTAGCTACTTTTCCCACCCCCTGGCCTCACTGATTCACTGCTGCTGTTGCCAACTCCAGGAACCCCTGCTCCACTACCTCCCGATAAGGTAGACTGCCGCACAGCAGGTGCTCTACCCCGGCCCCGGCCCCGGCCGGCTCCAGCCTTTGGAATTGTGCCCCCATGCTGACTGCTACCACCTTGCTGCCTCAGCTGCTGACTCCGGGGCAACCTGCACCCCTCTTCTCCTGATGATGACGATGAAGCCCCTTCATCACCCGGCTCCCAAGTGCGATCGGCTTCATCGTCATCATCATCATCATCATCACCGAGTTGTGGCTGTACGTCACTGATGTTCGTGGATTCGTCAACAGTGTCTGGCGCAGGAGCTGGAACGCTCGCAGCACCCACGACACTGTCCACTTCACTATTTGTCTGCCTAGCTAAAGAAGCCACCTCCATTTCTTGGCTGGGCAGTAGCTGCTGACTGTCCTCTATCTGATGGTCCTCCTCACTAAAGAGTGGAGCTGAACCCAAAGCATAGGATACGTCGCTGGGGGAGGGAACGGCGTAGGCCAGAGGCAATGGGAGGACAGGGACTGCTCTCGGGGCATGCCAACTCAGGGTTGTGTCAGAGGAACCTACCGACCCTAGACTGGGGGTCTCAGACGTAAGTTGTGATGATGTTGTTGATGAGCGCGTCAACCAATCTACCACGGCAGATGCGTTACTGGTGGAGACCCGACCGCTAGCAGATACTGGCAGATTAGGTCTCTCAGCGTGACTCCTGCTGCTACTGGCCCCCAGTCTGATGCGAGCTCTGCCTGCGGAATCTTGGCCTCTGCCACTCCTCTTTTCACTTCCAGGCACTTGTCTGCCCGACATAGTCTAACTGGCGTGGTAGTAGGTGATATTTAAAAAAACCCCGGGCAGCGGTGGGTCTATATGAAACAGAATATAATGCACACCAAAAGTGAGCAGTAACACTCAGCCTCCAACAGGCCTGCTTAGTGTAAATAAGAGAGCTGCTTAGTGTAAATAAAGAGGGGTATGCTATGTTACAGAATGGGATGCCTCAACAGAAGTGCACCTGGCAGGCAGCAGTAAGCCTATGCCCAGCAAAAGTGTCTTATAATATAAATATAATAAGAGCAAATGCTTATATGGTCTTAAACAGAGGCTGCTTTAGTCACAGAATGGGATGCCCTGGGCAGGAATGGACCTGGCAGGGTCCAGTAGTGCTTTGGCCAGCAAAAGTGTCTTTATCAGGCTAATTTCAAATATGATAAGAGCAAATGCTTATATGGTCTTAAACAGAGGCTGCTGTAGTCACAGAATGGGATGCCCCGGGCAGGAATCGACCTGGCAGGGTCCAGTAGTGCTTTGGCCAGCAAAAGTGTCTTTATCAGGCCTAATTTCAAATATGATAAGAGCAAATGCTTATATGGTCTTAAACAGAGGCTGCTGTAGTCACAGAATGGGATGCCCCGGGCAGGAATGGACCTGGCAGGGTCCAGTAGTGCTTTGGCCAGCAAAAGTGTCTTTATCAGGCCTAATTTCAAATATGATAAGAGCAAATGCTTATATGGTCTTAAACAGAGGCTGCTTTAGTCACAGAATGGGATGCCCTGGGCAGGAATGGACCTGGCAGGGTCCAGTAGTGCTTTGGCCAGCAAAAGTGTCTTTATCAGGCTAATTTCAAATATGATAAGAGCAAATGCTTATATGGTCTTAAACAGAGGCTGCTTTAGTCACAGAATGGGATGCCCTGGGCAGGAATGGACCTGGCAGGGTCCAGTAGTGCTTTGGCCAGCAAAAGTGTCTTTATCAGGCTAATTTCAAATATGATAAGAGCAAATGCTTATATGGTCTTAAACAGAGGCTGCTGTAGTCACAGAATGGGATGCCCCGGGCAGGAATGGACCTGGCAGGGTCCAGTAGTGCTTTGGCCAGCAAAAGTGTCTTTATCAGGCCTAATTTCAAATATGATAAGAGCAAATGCTTATATGGTCTTAAACAGAGGCTGCTGTAGTCACAGAATGGGATGCCCTGGGCAGGAATGGACCTGGCAGGGTCCAGTAGTGCTTTGGCCAGCAAAAGTGTCTTTATCAGGCTAATTTCAAATATGATAAGAGCAAATGCTTATATGGTCTTAAACAGAGGCTGCTGTAGTCACAGAATGGGATGCCCCGGGCAGGAATGGACCTGGCAGGGTCCAGTAGTGCTTTGGCCAGCAAAAGTGTCTTTATCAGGCCTAATTTCAAATATGATAAGAGCAAATGCTTATATGGTCTTAAACAGAGGCTGCTGTAGTCACAGAATGGGATGCCCTGGGCAGGAATGGACCTGGCAGGGTCCAGTAGTGCTTTGGCCAGCAAAAGTGTCTTTATCAGGCCTAATTTCAAATATGATAAGAGCAAATGCTTATATGGTCTTAAACAGAGGCTGCTTTAGTCACAGAATGGGATGCCCTGGGCAGGAATGGACCTGGCAGGGTCCAGTAGTGCTTTGGCCAGCAAAAGTGTCTTTATCAGGCTAATTTCAAATATGATAAGAGCAAATGCTTATATGGTCTTAAACAGAGGCTGCTGTAGTCACTGAATGGCATGCCCCGGGCAGGAATGGACCTGGCAGGGTCCAGTAGTGCTTTGGCCAGCAAAAGTGTCTTTATCAGGCCTAATTTCAAATATGATAAGAGCAAATGCTTATATGGTCTTAAACAGAGGCTGCTTTAGTCACAGAATGGGATGCCCTGGGCAGGAATGGACCTGGCAGGGTCCAGTAGTGCTTTGGCCAGCAAAAGTGTCTTTATCAGGCTAATTTCAAATATGATAAGAGCAAATGCTTATATGGTCTTAAACAGAGGCTGCTTTAGTCACAGAATGGGATGCCCTGGGCAGGAATGGACCTGGCAGGGTCCAGTAGTGCTTTGGCCAGCAAAAGTGTCTTTATCAGGCTAATTTCAAATATGATAAGAGCAAATGCTTATATGGTCTTAAACAGAGGCTGCTGTAGTCACAGAATGGGATGCCCCGGGCAGGAATGGACCTGGCAGGGTCCAGTAGTGCTTTGGCCAGCAAAAGTGTCTTTATCAGGCCTAATTTCAAATATGATAAGAGCAAATGCTTATATGGTCTTAAACAGAGGCTGCTTTAGTCACAGAATTGGATGCCCTGGGCAGGAATGGACCTGGCAGGGTCCAGTAGTGCTTTGGCCAGCAAAAGTGTCTTTATCAGGCTAATTTCAAATATGATAAGAGCAAATGCTTATATGGTCTTAAACAGAGGCTGCTTTAGTCACAGAATGGGATGCCCTGGGCAGGAATGGACCTGGCAGGGTCCAGTAGTGCTTTGGCCAGCAAAAGTGTCTTTATCAGGCTAATTTCAAATATGATAAGAGCAAATGCTTATATGGTCTTAAACAGAGGCTGCTGTAGTCACAGAATGGGATGCCCCGGGCAGGAATGGACCTGGCAGGGTCCAGTAGTGCTTTGGCCAGCAAAAGTGTCTTTATCAGGCCTAATTTCAAATATGATAAGAGCAAATGCTTATATGGTCTTAAACAGAGGCTGCTTTAGTCACAGAATGGGATGCCCTGGGCAGGAATGGACCTGGCAGGGTCCAGTAGTGCTTTGGCCAGCAAAAGTGTCTTTATCAGGCTAATTTCAAATATGATAAGAGCAAATGCTTATATGGTCTTAAACAGAGGCTGCTGCAGTCACAGAATGGGATGCCCTGGGCAGGAATGGACCTGGCAGGGTCCAGTAGTGCTTTGGCCAGCAAAAGTGTCTTTATCAGGCCTAATTTCAAATATGATAAGAGCAAATGCTTATATGGTCTTAAACAGAGGCTGCTGTAGTCACAGAATGGGATGCCCTGGGCAGGAATGGACCTGGCAGGGTCCAGTAGTGCTTTGGCCAGCAAAAGTGTCTTTATCAGGCCTAATTTCAAATATGATAAGAGCAAATGCTTATATGGTCTTAAACAGAGGCTGCTGTAGTCACAGAATGGGATGCCCCGGGCAGGAATGGACCTGGCAGGGTCCAGTAGTGCTTTGGCCAGCAAAAGTGTCTTTATCAGGCCTAATTTCAAATATGATAAGAGCAAATGCTTATATGGTCTTAAACAGAGGCTGCTGTAGTCACAGAATGGGATGCCCCGGGCAGGAATGGACCTGGCAGGGTCCAGTAGTGCTTTGGCCAGCAAAAGTGTCTTTATCAGGCCTAATTTCAAATATGATAAGAGCAAATGCTTATATGGTCTTAAACAGAGGCTGCTGTAGTCACAGAATGGGATGCCCCGGGCAGGAATGGACCTGGCAGGGTCCAGTAGTGCTTTGGCCAGCAAAAGTGTCTTTATCAGGCTAATTTCAAATATGATAAGAGCAAATGCTTATATGGTCTTAAACAGAGGCTGCTGTAGTCACTGAATGGCATGCCCCGGGCAGGAATGGACCTGGCAGGGTCCAGTAGTGCTTTGGCCAGCAAAAGTGTCTTTATCAGGCCTAATTTCAAATATGATAAGAGCAAATGCTTATATGGTCTTAAACAGAGGCTGCTTTAGTCACAGAATGGGATGCCCTGGGCAGGAATGGACCTGGCAGGGTCCAGTAGTGCTTTGGCCAGCAAAAGTGTCTTTATCAGGCTAATTTCAAATATGATAAGAGCAAATGCTTATATGGTCTTAAACAGAGGCTGCTTTAGTCACAGAATGGGATGCCCTGGGCAGGAATGGACCTGGCAGGGTCCAGTAGTGCTTTGGCCAGCAAAAGTGTCTTTATCAGGCTAATTTCAAATATGATAAGAGCAAATGCTTATATGGTCTTAAACAGAGGCTGCTGTAGTCACAGAATGGGATGCCCCGGGCAGGAATGGACCTGGCAGGGTCCAGTAGTGCTTTGGCCAGCAAAAGTGTCTTTATCAGGCCTAATTTCAAAAATGATAAGAGCAAATGCTTATATGGTCTTAAACAGAGGCTGCTTTAGTCACAGAATGGGATGCCCTGGGCAGGAATGGACCTGGCAGGGTCCAGTAGTGCTTTGGCCAGCAAAAGTGTCTTTATCAGGCTAATTTCAAATATGATAAGAGCAAATGCTTATATGGTCTTAAACAGAGGCTGCTTTAGTCACAGAATGGGATGCCCTGGGCAGGAATGGACCTGGCAGGGTCCAGTAGTGCTTTGGCCAGCAAAAGTGTCTTTATCAGGCTAATTTCAAATATGATAAGAGCAAATGCTTATATGGTCTTAAACAGAGGCTGCTGTAGTCACAGAATGGGATGCCCCGGGCAGGAATGGACCTGGCAGGGTCCAGTAGTGCTTTGGCCAGCAAAAGTGTCTTTATCAGGCCTAATTTCAAATATGATAAGAGCAAATGCTTATATGGTCTTAAACAGAGGCTGCTTTAGTCACAGAATGGGATGCCCTGGGCAGGAATGGACCTGGCAGGGTCCAGTAGTGCTTTGGCCAGCAAAAGTGTCTTTATCAGGCTAATTTCAAATATGATAAGAGCAAATGCTTATATGGTCTTAAACAGAGGCTGCTGTAGTCACAGAATGGGATGCCCTGGGCAGGAATGGACCTGGCAGGGTCCAGTAGTGCTTTGGCCAGCAAAAGTGTCTTTATCAGGCCTAATTTCAAATATGATAAGAGCAAATGCTTATATGGTCTTAAACAGAGGCTGCTGTAGTCACAGAATGGGATGCCCTGGGCAGGAATGGACCTGGCAGGGTCCAGTAGTGCTTTGGCCAGCAAAAGTGTCTTTATCAGGCCTAATTTCAAATATGATAAGAGCAAATGCTTATATGGTCTTAAACAGAGGCTGCTGTAGTCACAGAATGGGATGCCCCGGGCAGGAATGGACCTGGCAGGGTCCAGTAGTGCTTTGGCCAGCAAAAGTGTCTTTATCAGGCCTAATTTCAAATATGATAAGAGCAAATGCTTATATGGTCTTAAACAGAGGCTGCTGTAGTCACAGAATGGGATGCCCCGGGCAGGAATGGACCTGGCAGGGTCCAGTAGTGCTTTGGCCAGCAAAAGTGTCTTTATCAGGCCTAATTTCAAATATGATAAGAGCAAATGCTTATATGGTCTTAAACAGAGGCTGCTTTAGTCACAGAATGGGATGCCCTGGGCAGGAATGGACCTGGCAGGGTCCAGTAGTGCTTTGGCCAGCAAAAGTGTCTTTATCAGGCTAATTTCAAATATGATAAGAGCAAATGCTTATATGGTCTTAAACAGAGGCTGCTGTAGTCACAGAATGGGATGCCCCGGGCAGGAATGGACCTGGCAGGGTCCAGTAGTGCTTTGGCCAGCAAAAGTGTCTTTATCAGGCCTAATTTCAAATATGATAAGAGCAAATGCTTATATGGTCTTAAACAGAGGCTGCTTTAGTCACAGAATGGGATGCTCTGGGCAGGAATGGACCTGGCAGGGTCCAGTAGTGCTTTGGCCAGCAAAAGTGTCTTTATCAGGCTAATTTCAAATATGATAAGAGCAAATGCTTATATGGTCTTAAACAGAGGCTGCTGTAGTCACAGAATGGGATGCCCCGGGCAGGAATGGACCTGGCAGGGTCCAGTAGTGCTTTGGCCAGCAAAAGTGTCTTTATCAGGCCTAATTTCAAATATGATAAGAGCAAATGCTTATATGGTCTTAAACAGAGGCTGCTTTAGTCACAGAATGGGATGCCCTGGGCAGGAATGGACCTGGCAGGGTCCAGTAGTGCTTTGGCCAGCAAAAGTGTCTTTATCAGGCCTAATTTCAAATATGATAAGAGCAAATGCTTATATGGTCTTAAACAGAGGCTGCTTTAGTCACAGAATGGGATGCCCTGGGCAGGAATGGACCTGGCAGGGTCCAGTAGTGCTTTGGCCAGCAAAAGTGTCTTTATCAGGCTAATTTCAAATATGATAAGAGCAAATGCTTATATGGTCTTAAACAGAGGCTGCTTTAGTCACAGAATGGGATGCCCTGGGCAGGAATGGACCTGGCAGGGTCCAGTAGTGCTTTGGCCAGCAAAAGTGTCTTTATCAGGCTAATTTCAAATATGATAAGAGCAAATGCTTATATGGTCTTAAACAGAGGCTGCTGTAGTCACAGAATGGGATGCCCCGGGCAGGAATCGACCTGGCAGGGTCCAGTAGTGCTTTGGCCAGCAAAAGTGTCTTTATCAGGCCTAATTTCAAATATGATAAGAGCAAATGCTTATATGGTCTTAAACAGAGGCTGCTTTAGTCACAGAATGGGATGCCCTGGGCAGGAATGGACCTGGCAGGGTCCAGTAGTGCTTTGGCCAGCAAAAGTGTCTTTATCAGGCTAATTTCAAATATGATAAGAGCAAATGCTTATATGGTCTTAAACAGAGGCTGCTGTAGTCACAGAATGGGATGCCCTGGGCAGGAATGGACCTGGCAGGGTCCAGTAGTGCTTTGGCCAGCAAAAGTGTCTTTATCAGGCCTAATTTCAAATATGATAAGAGCAAATGCTTATATGGTCTTAAACAGAGGCTGCTGTAGTCACAGAATGGGATGCCCTGGGCAGGAATGGACCTGGCAGGGTCCAGTAGTGCTTTGGCCAGCAAAAGTGTCTTTATCAGGCCTAATTTCAAATATGATAAGAGCAAATGCTTATATGGTCTTAAACAGAGGCTGCTGTAGTCACAGAATGGGATGCCCCGGGCAGGAATGGACCTGGCAGGGTCCAGTAGTGCTTTGGCCAGCAAAAGTGTCTTTATCAGGCCTAATTTCAAATATGATAAGAGCAAATGCTTATATGGTCTTAAACAGAGGCTGCTGTAGTCACAGAATGGGATGCCCTGGGCAGGAATGGACCTGGCAGGGTCCAGTCGTGCTTTGGCCAGCAAAAGTGTCTTTATCAGGCCTAATTTCAAATATGATAAGAGCAAATGCTTATATGGTCTTAAACAGAGGCTGCTTTAGTCACAGAATGGGATGCCCTGGGCAGGAATGGACCTGGCAGGGTCCAGTAGTGCTTTGGCCAGCAAAAGTGTCTTTATCAGGCTAATTTCAAATATGATAAGAGCAAATGCTTATATGGTCTTAAACAGAGGCTGCTGTAGTCACAGAATGGGATGCCCCGGGCAGGAATGGACCTGGCAGGGTCCAGTAGTGCTTTGGCCAGCAAAAGTGTCTTTATCAGGCCTAATTTCAAATATGATAAGAGCAAATGCTTATATGGTCTTAAACAGAGGCTGCTTTAGTCACAGAATGGGATGCCCTGGGCAGGAATGGACCTGGCAGGGTCCAGTAGTGCTTTGGCCAGCAAAAGTGTCTTTATCAGGCCTAATTTCAAATATGATAAGAGCAAATGCTTATATGGTCTTAAACAGAGGCTGCTGTAGTCACAGAATGGGATGCCCCGGGCAGGAATGGACCTGGCAGGGTCCAGTAGTGCTTTGGCCAGCAAAAGTGTCTTTATCAGGCCTAATTTCAAATATGATAAGAGCAAATGCTTATATGGTCTTAAACAGAGGCTGCTTTAGTCACAGAATGGGATGCCCTGGGCAGGAATGGACCTGGCAGGGTCCAGTAGTGCTTTGGCCAGCAAAAGTGTCTTTATCAGGCTAATTTCAAATATGATAAGAGCAAATGCTTATATGGTCTTAAACAGAGGCTGCTGTAGTCACAGAATGGGATGCCCTGGGCAGGAATGGACCTGGCAGGGTCCAGTAGTGCTTTGGCCAGCAAAAGTATCTTTATCAGGCCTAATTTCAAATATGATAAGAGCAAATGCTTATATGGTCTTAAACAGAGGCTGCTTTAGTCACAGAATGGGATGCCCTGGGCAGGAATGGACCTGGCAGGGTCCAGTAGTGCTTTGGCCAGCAAAAGTGTCTTTATCAGGCTAATTTCAAATATGATAAGAGCAAATGCTTATATGGTCTTAAACAGAGGCTGCTGTAGTCACAGAATGGGATGCCCTGGGCAGGAATGGACCTGGCAGGGTCCAGTAGTGCTTTGGCCAGCAAAAGTGTCTTTATCAGGCTAATTTCAAATATGATAAGAGCAAATGCTTATATGGTCTTAAACAGAGGCTGCTTTAGTCACAGAATGGGATGCCCTGGGCAGGAATGGACCTGGCAGGGTCCAGTAGTGCTTTGGCCAGCAAAAGTGTCTTTATCAGGCCTAATTTCAAATATGATAAGAGCAAATGCTTATATGGTCTTAAACAGAGGCTGCTTTAGTCACAGAATGGGATGCCCTGGGCAGGAATGGACCTGGCAGGGTCCAGTAGTGCTTTGGCCAGCAAAAGTGTCTTTATCAGGCTAATTTCAAATATGATAAGAGCAAATGCTTATATGGTCTTAAACAGAGGCTGCTGTAGTCACAGAATGGGATGCCCTGGGCAGGAATGGACCTGGCAGGGTCCAGTAGTGCTTTGGCCAGCAAAAGTGTCTTTATCAGGCCTAATTTCAAATATGATAAGAGCAAATGCTTATATGGTCTTAAACAGAGGCTGCTTTAGTCACAGAATGGGATGCCTCACAGCAGACTTAAGATCAGTTCAGTATATATGCACAGTTAGTTACTATAAGCAGCCTGAAAACGCTAACAAAGGCTGGATGAAAAAAAAAAATCTCCCTGTCAGCCAGCTCCGTTTTTCCTACCTTTCCCTGGCTTTCTGTCTGTCTCCTGTCTGTCTCCTGCCTGTCTCCTGCCTGTCCCTGTCTGTCCCTGTCTCCAGCCTGTCTAACTGCCTCAGCTACACAGCGTTCTGTCTGTCTGTCACGAATGCAATAGAGAAATGAGGAAAAGCAAGATGGCCGCCGTTAAATACCGCTGTGTGACGTCACCGGGCTTGCTGGCTGCTGATAGGCTGCATGTGACTGCCCCAGCTTGCACTGGCGCGGGATACATGTCCAGACATGTCCCGTCCGCCATCTTAGAATGCCTGTAAATGTAAATGAATGGATGTTAAAGGAAAACTTCGAGTGATCGAATCGCGGGGAAATTCGGATTCGATCCGAATCGAATTTTTCCTGAAATTCGGATCGAATCCGGGTTCGTCCGGATCGATCCGCTCATCCCTACTTATTACATTTTTGGGGTCTGGCAGGGAGACCCATGTGCGTACACTCTGATATCAATTTTAGGGGCCGGGGGATCAGTGCACATTCTGCATAGCAATCTGTGGGGGAATGCAATGCTCTTTGTACCTACCTATATTTGGGGGCTGATGGCTGGTGTTGAGCGCCTGTTTGCGTACATAAGGGTTGGGCAGTCCATAAGCACACTGAGGGGGCAGTGTATAAACATGGACTGTCCTGAAGCTCAAATAGTTTTACATTTAATCATAATATAGGGAAATGTAATATTTAAAGAATATTTTTAAGTGCACCATGTTACAGTCATGTGAGGTGTCAAGTGCAAGATAAGAGTGGTGACTACTAAAGGCTTGATTCAGCGCCATGCACTGCTCTCATTGCCCGTGTGCAATCCTTGGCACATGCGGAAATGTACTCATCCACATGCTCCACAATAAGGCATGTGCATCCAAGCCATGAGTGCATTTGTCGCATTAGCTGCCATGGTTTTTATCAATGAAAATGACGGAATTTGTTTTGTTTACTAGAGTCCTATGAAAAAAAAAAAGTGTGTACCCCTCAAGAGCCAACTAGCCCGGGCACCAAGCTTAAGGGCTGGTAACCCAGGACTCAGACAACACCTGGCCACAGCTCCTGTCCGTGCCAATTTACCAGCCCTTATGTCTTTCAGCATTTGTTTGGGGCTCTTTCAGGGGTGCTGTGGGCAGTTACTACACTGCAGAGGGTTGTGGTGGAGGCTCACCTCATGGGGGAGAATGTCTTTTCATACAGTATGTCCTTTTATTAGGATACAGTGACATCCTTATGTAGGGTGGAATCAAGCCCTCAGAGGGGATATTTATTACATCTATTTTGTTTACCTTTTTGCTATAGAAGTAGTGGTCACACAGCTGCATCCATTGGTTACTTTTT
Organism: Gastrophryne carolinensis; assembly: GCA_027917425.1. NCBI lineage: Eukaryota > Metazoa > Chordata > Amphibia > Anura > Microhylidae > Gastrophryne > Gastrophryne carolinensis. Next base: position 289,712,188 of record CM051234.1, read on the forward strand.
ATTTTTCCTCTAGGTGGCGCTTATATTACAAGTTAAACTGTATTTCCTCTCATTACATTCACGGAATAACATCTGCATTATTCAAATACAGTCGGCTCTTCCAGCCACCCCCACCCACATTTTGAGTGGTGCATTAGCAGGAAAGTAGTATTATTATAATGTATATGATTGTAAATAGCTTAATACTGTATGTAGTACATTATTTCAAAACATTTTTATTCGAGAAGAGAAAATAATGTTGCAATCCCAATCAGAAGACATTACTACAGACATGAACACTGAGAAAAACAACACTGTAATAAATTGTACAATCTTTAAGGAAATAAAGAGATTATACGTTTTGTGACCGGTTCTTGCTTCTTTTTTATATAATAAAACTACATTTTTGAAATAATTAATAAGACAATTATGAGCACAGGCAGTCACCGCACTGTTCTTTCCATTCCAAGGTTGACAGGGTATCCTTGCCACACGTCTAGGTCTAGCTAACCAGACAGAAGGTGTAAGAGGTGGCCAATGGTGAGGGGATGGATGACCCTGGTGTCTGCTAGCCAAGCACATGGGTTGGAGAACTCAGTCAGCCAATCAGTATGGAGAAGGAAGAAATTCATGTATTGACACTTTAAAAGGGTGACGGGGGGGGGGGTCAAAACCGTGTGACGCCCTGAAAATCTTAGCATCTCTGTGAACACCTTTTCTCATCAACAATAGTGGGGTTCCTGTATCCCCAGGTCCACTTACCCTCCACCTCAGAAAATCTGCCCCCCAAAAACCATCACCCTAAGCCCCCCCAAAGAAGTATACCCCAGTCAGAGAATTGTTGAGTCGCCTGCCACTTCTCTTCTCCTGTGAGGTACTAAAACATTTGGCAAAAGCAAGATTTTAGCTTAAGTTCATCAGGAAATGTGTCAGTACAGCTATGGATGCATTTCTTGCCGACCATGGAAATTATACAAGCTTTTACAACATCTGCAGGCCAAATATTCAGTATCACCCACTGCAAGGTATATGGGAGGTCATTGATTAGGAATTTTCGACTGAGTGAAACAACCTTGCACCCAAGATTACTAATACCAGGGCTGCTCCAAAACTGGTGAAGGAGGTCAGCCAGACCTGACTGTGCCAGCCAATCAGAGAGCTGGATTTCTCCATGGGACAAGGGAGAACGGTAAGATTTCTCCCACATTTTTTATACAAAGAATCATTGTTCCAGTTTAAGATGCCTCTCTTTTTCAGATAGGCCCAGGGCACCGGTAATCGCTTACATTTTCCCAGTCCAATCGAGCATGTGTGGGCTTTATTCCAATGAGAGCCACCTGCTGTGGCTATGTCATTCGGAAATCGGCTCTTGTTGTTTTCAATGGGGAGCACATGCTACCGCTTCCCTGGCATCCCCGGTGGCGTACGCATGATAGCGCATGCTGCCTATTTAAGTAAATGAGAGCTATTTGACGAAGGATGTAGACATGATTTGTTGCACGCCCGCACAGGCACTGTAGGAACGAGGAATAGGTGAGTTGTACTGGGCTTTCTGGGGGGTTTCACACAGCAGGGCATCCCGATTCGGGATGTATAATCCATGTCTCCACACATGACCTCTGCACCCACTCCTGTTTTGTACTCCATAACCCACTGGATTATTTCACAAGATGAGGCTTTATTGTTAATCCTTTCAGCTACAGTCCATATAGCATTTTCAGTAACACATTTCCAGGGTAACTGCGCGCCATCCCCACACTACACTGCTGAGCGAGGCGCCTCCTGGACTTCAGTTTAGCCCTGGGACATTTGGAGGCCTTCTCCTGCATGCCCTGCCCTTGTTACACTGTCCCCTCGTGGCTCCTGGCTTCCCATACTTTCTGGACCTGCCCCTCCTATAGTGGTCCCACCCCCAATACCCTCCATCTGAATCCCACGAGATTTTGCTGGTCCTAGCAGAGGTCACCTGCCCACATCCAAAATGGCAGTGGCGACGTCCTAGGCCGGGTTCCAGCCACAAAACTCTCCAAACCACCATGAATAATGCATAGTCCACAACAATTGGGGGGGCAATTCTTTGTGTTGATGTAGGAGGAAAACAATTGATTTAGACCCCAACCTTCACCCATCCAGGGATATCACCCTAATAGCACCTCAAAACCAGGTAAATATATTAATACAATTGATTTTATTATACAAATGTAAAAAAATGTCACTTCAGTATACTCCAGCAACTATAGATTAGATATTTCCAAGCAATTCATGTATCATTGATTCATAAGATTAATCTCCTGGCTATGGGAATAACCTCGCTGGATCACTGGTTGGCTTTGTTTGTGGTCTATGATGGTATCTGATCATCTGATTCCCATAGCCACAAGAGTAATCCTATGGATCAATGATACATTAATTGCTTGGAAATAATTCAGCAATAATTGCAGGAGTATACTGAAATGACATTTTGTTTTTAACATTTGTATAATAAAATCAATTGTTTTACTATATATACACTTGGTTTTGAGTTGCTATTAGGGTGATATCCCTGGATGGATGTTGTTATCCCGAAACCTGAACATTAGATGTTAAATTAAGAAAAAGGCACACCCGAAGAGACCCTCCGAACATATAGTTAGACTTTATAGATCAATAAGAGGAGGTTGAGGAGTACCCAAGAGGAACTTATGGTTCTGAACTAGCTGGGTGTTAGTAAATCGTGAGGTGCCATAGAGCCAGTCCTTCAAATACCGCATGGTCACGGCCAAGTTATAGCTACCTAAGTCAGCAAAATATATGCCTCCATTATGAACAAATTGTTGGAGGATTACCATACTGATGCCGTTGCTCTTTTGGCTCCATATAAAAGTCCTGAATTGTTTAGGGATTTTAAGTCCTTAGGTGCCAATAACATTGTGAAGGTGTGCAAAATGTACCCAAAGAACAATTATCTTCTTATGTAAGTAAGCTCTGCTCAGGTAGGAGAGCATTAGCCGTGTTCAGCCTTCAATCAGTGATTTGAGTTTTTTGCAGCAAGGGGTGAATGTTATAGCTGTAAAGCAGGTGTGACTCCCAAATAGGGGAGGTCCCCCTTTTGTCAAAAGAACTAAACTCCCTCTGCCAAGGGGAGTTTCAGTTGTTTGCTGAGGGACAACACAGAGAACTTTGATGGGTTTGTATTATAATATGTAATCTGCAAAGGCCATTCATTTGAGTGTTGCCTGATGCTGATGCCTTTAAATTGGAACACCAATTCCAGAGCCTTAAAGCGGTGAACCATCACATCCGGGTGCAATTATTTTGAGGGTTTGGGAGAGTTTATATACTTCAATCCCCCATGCAGTGGGCCTCCAGGCGGTCGCGGATAATTTTGGAAGAGTTGGGTCCTGGGGACGCGGCCTATAACGAGTTTGTTGTCGAAATCTTGGAGTCCATTTTGACTAACAACTACTTCCGGTTTAATGGGACCTTTTACCATCAGATTCACGGGACAGCCATGGGGCGGCCTGTACCCCGTCGTACGCCTGCCTCCACCTCGGAGGGTGGGAGTGTCTGGAGGTGGTTGGGCGGGCGTCCTTTGGGGCACACGTCGCCCTCTGGTTGCTATACATAGATGATGTCCTGGTGGTGTGGAAGGGTATTGCAGTAGAGTTGGAGGAATTTATTGCTCTATTAAACTGGAATCAACATAATATATGCCTCACGTACAAAATTAGTTCCATCAGTATAGAGGTTCTAGATCTTTTGATTTCTAAAAAGGCGGGTAGACTAGTCACCACCACATTTTGAAAACCCATGGCAGGAAACACGCTACTCCACTTCTCCAGTCACCATCCGGGCCCCTTAAGACGTGGGATCCCTCTTGGGCAGTTCCTCCATATACAGAGGAACTGCAGTACCAGGGAGGACTACATACGAGAGGCCTCGATGCTGACAAGGAGATTTAGAGATAGAGGGTACCCTCACCGCCTACTGCGTACCTGTTTTCGGAAGGCCTTGGATTCCCCCCATGAGAGCCTTTTAAGGGGAAAGTATAACAGGAGGGAGGAAGGGTGTCAGCCGGTCTGCTTAATTACACAGTTTAGCGCACATTGGGAAAAGTTCCGGAATATCTTATAATCACATTGGCATGTACTACTATTGGATCCGGCGGTTGCCAAATGTGTAGGTCCCAGACCCCGCCAGGCGGGCATGTAAAATTTGTGGTCAATTAGTAAATAGTGAATATAAGCCCCACTTGGATGAGAGCAAACATGTGAATAAACTGGTTGGGTCCCATAAATGTGGGCATTGTCGCATGTGCACATATATGACAAAGGCGACTACTTACATAGGGCCCAAAAGTAAGACCCCCAAGGCCTATTAAGGGATTTATTAACTGATCTACAAAATATGTTATCTACTTACTCACCTGTCCCTGTGACAAGAAATATGTGGGAAAAACAAAAAGGCATCTACGGATACGGGTAGGAAACATCCGTAAGAGGAACTGGTTGGGTCCCATAAATGTGGGCATTGTCGCATGTGCACATATGTGACAAAGGCGACTACTTACATAGGGCCCAAAAGTAAGACCCCAAGGCCGATTAAGGGATTTATTAACTGATCTACAAAATATGTTATCTACTTACTCACCTGTCCCTGTGACAAGAAATATGTGGGAAAAACAAAAAGGCAACTACGGATACGGGTAGGAAACATCCGTAAGAGGAACGAAAAAAGCCCCATAGGGCTTACCACAACAGTGATCCTTCTGGTCTGTCTGTGTGTGGTATATATAAATTGGGGATGGAAGGGAGAAGAGGATTTTATGACATGAGGCTCCTCCAACAGGAATCCCGACTCATTTTCGAGCTGTGAACAGTGACTCCAGATGGGTTAAATACTGATATAGGTCTCAAACCCTTCCTGTGAATATGAGCACTTCAAAAGTTTGTGAATCTATGATTTTCTTTTCTCCTTGTTTGGTTGTTCCTCGCTTTTCGGTCCCCTTTTTCTTTCCCCCCTATCCTTCTTCCCCCCCCCCCCATCCTGTATTTTTTCATTTCCCACGTTCTTTCTATTTATTTAATTTCGGTTTGCTCTTTCACCTAGGCTCGCTGACCTCTCCTCCTTGCCTCTCTGCTGGCATTTCTCCTGCCAATGTAAATATATAGGTAGATGGATGGGTTTAATTTTGCTTTGAGGATAATCAGATAGTGTCATAAGTGCCAGCATAATAGTTGTTGGGTAGTGAGAATTGATATGCCTTTTATTTGGTCTTAGGTTTTTGAAGCGGGGACTTTGTTAACATTGATGGTCTGTTAAATGGGGTCCGCTTGAAAGTGTACAAATGAGTAAATTCTGCTCTGTACAGAGAAGGGTGCCCGTTTGTGTTTTTTTCTTGAAGCGCGCGAAACCCCCCCTAATAATGTATGAATCTGTGATGAGGTCTGTTTGAAAGCATACTGAGAGATGTGTGAATCTTGTTATCTAAAGAATATAATATATTTTACATTTAATGAAAATGCCTTAAAGGGACAATAGAGAAATAGGGACTCTGTCATTCCCCGTGAGAGGTTGTCCCTCTCCTGCTCAATAGCCTCGATTCAGAGACACATTCGTCCGGACTTCCGTAGCTGTCTATGAAAGTTTGGGTGGGTGTCATTTTTTTGCATTTTTTCGTCCATTTTTCATTCGTACGAATGTTCGGGAATGCGCTTTCGATGAACGGAAGCAAATCGGAACATTTCCGTTAGTTCGGATCATTTTCCAAACAAAATCGGAAATTTTCAGTTCGTTCAGATAACTTCCGTTGTTGGGATGGGTTTCTGTCTGACTCAGAGAGCTGATTTCCGACGGATCACCACCCTATAAATCCGATTCATTTCCGATCCACTTACCTTTGAGGGCTCGGATTGCTATTGTTGAACATGTTTTGCGGCTATGTGGAGGAGTCTGTGCGCCTTTAGCACCAAGGCATTGCATGTATCAGCATGGCTGAGGCCATAAATTGTATAGCAATGCATACCTGAATCAATACATTTCATTCTCTTCTTATAGAAGCATTTTAATGCTGACCTTAATTAGTCCTTAGCATGTAAACATTTATTTTCGCACACATCCATATAATTGCTATATTTTTTTAGACTTATGTCCTTTATGTCCTTGTCCTTTATATTTGGATTGTTGAACTTGAATCTCAATTTGTTGTAGGAGTTATTGTTTTCGTCGGTTACCTTTGCTTTGTGTAATTAAATCGGCTAGCAGGGATATACTAAAGTTACTAGTTTCTCTTTAAACGGGACCAACGCGCATTTTACGCCCCCCCCCCCCATCATCATGCCCCATACTCACCACCGGCAAAGCAGAACCCGGGGAATGCCAGGATGCCACTCCGGACTAACACCTATTTCATGTACAGTGGGTGTTGATTCTTTTAAAAAACTTAACTTACCCGACTGCCTGGAGAATTAGAACATTCCAATCAAATAGTTATTAGGCTGCTTTCACCATGCACTATGCTGGCTGTCAGAGGCTGCATCTTTCATTTACTAGCACTTTGCATTCTGTGATAAACCCTATAGAACTTGCTCCTTTCTGCTCATTTCTCAGTGTCCACTAAATCAGGGGTCCCCAACACTGTCCTCAAGACCCACCAACAGGCCCAGTTTTGCAGATCTCAACACAGGTGCACAGTTGGAGTAATTAGTGCAGCAGCAGAGCTTTAAAGCTGGCTATGTGGAGATCCACAAAACATGACCTGTTAGTGAGCCTTGAGGACAGGCTTGGGGAACACTACCCTAAATTAATTGACTTATGAGGGGACCCTTGCACAGACGAGTCATAATCTTCTGCTGAGGAGGTAATGCAGGCTCAGAATGTATTGGGAGTTATTGAGTAATTTAAAGCAGACTAAATGATGGCTGGATGAAAGATCCAGCCCCTGACAACCAACATGGGGAAAGCAGAGAGCAGGCTAAACTCTTTTCCTGGAATGTCCCTTTAATCCTGTACAGTCCTAAGCTAAAGTGGTCTTGCTGTTGGTTCTTATGCCGAAAGCACACTCCCCCACTGGTCTTGGTGCACACTGCTGCTTCCAGACACGAGAGTGCAGATTCCTATGTTGATTGGCAACAGGGAGTCCACCATGTAATCGCTAATATGCTATCAGTTGTGGATGCACAGCACTGCTAGTCGGGAGTATGATGTGAGCTGAAATCAGAATAGTGGGGGGAGTTATTATAGACTAGACTTCTGCTTCCAGGGCCGGCGCCAGCGGCCAAATATATCAGTCACCTGCCAGGGTCCCTGGGTGGTCCTGGGGCCAACTGGCAGTCAGCACATCCAATGAATCAACGATAGATTCAGACTGGCTAGCTGGACATCTGTGAAGCAAACATGATAGGTGAAAATCAGAGGTGGGCTATCTCCCTTCTGCTGTCAGGCCACTGGGTGTGAACCCTCATTGCGGAGACTCGGCTCACCTCTCGACCGGGAGGCCTGGAATCTAAGGACCAACCTGGTGTTCACTAGAGCCTCTAATGGTGAGGATAGACTGGCTGCAGGAAGGCCCCAGGTCAGGCAACCTAGGAGTGGGTTTTTGCCACGTTCTGGGCAGAAGACATACCAGAGCTGGACTGACACGTGGAACTAGCCGAGGTCGTGGGCAGGTAGATCAGGATGAGAGTTGTAAACAGGCCGAGGTTGTCAGGAGAACAGGAGCGTAGTCAGGATCAAGCCGGGTCGGTACACAGGAATGGAAGACTGGAACTCAGGAACAAGCAGGAGAAATAACCAACTGGCAATGGAGCTCAGGGCTTGCCAGAATTTAAAGGCCCTTACGCATGCGCAAAAGCGAGCACATTTTCGCTCGTTTGCAATGCGCATGCCCGGTCAAAATTGCACATGTGCATGAATCATTGAATTACACAGTTCACAAATGCGTGCTTACTGGCCCTAGTGCGAAAATGCGAGCGCACGGGAAACCTTGGCGCCCTCTGCTGGGGAACAAGAGGAACAGCCCTGGTTCTATGACATCTGCCCACCAGCCATCACTGACTGGAGAAAGAAGTAGAGAGCGAGAGTAATGAGAGGTGGGCGGAATTATCTCCCTCCTGCCCACCTGCCATCAGTGACAGTCTCTTGACTGGAGAAAGAGAGCAGTGCCTGCAGTAGATACATCAGGCAGATGAGCACCCTGCCGATGTGTGTAATTTTTCAGCAGGCTGACAGCCACACTGACCCTGCAGCACTGGAGGCCAGTGTGGGACAGGAAAGCTGGCCACAGTGAGTGAATTGAAAAACACGCTCCCCATACACAACCCATACACACACCATGGCACATGCCAATAAAATTACCAAAACGTATAAAAATATATGTGTGTGCTTTGGCTGAACCCCAGCATGGACTTCTAGCTGAAGTCCGTGTTCGGGTCTGTGGACTTGAACTCGCAAATTTCTGTACGGACCCAAACTCTGCGTGTTGGATCCGCTCGTCACTGCTGAGGAAAATAAAGAATAAATCAGGGCTTTTTCAAGTCCATATATAATACGGATGGATGAACTATTTTGTAGAATAATTAAATAGAACATAATTGGAGCATATAATTGAAAATAAATAATTCCACCACTCATGATTCAGGGGTGCTAAAAGAGGGTGGATATGTAGTTAGCAGTTAAATACATTTTTAGTTATCTGTTAACGTTAACATAGTCTAAAAAATAAATTAGATTTACAGTGATTCAGAATGTTATGACTCACTCAGAAGCATGGACAAGCCAGTTTCCTAACAAAGGTCAAGCTAGTTTTCCTGGCAAAGGACAAGCCGGTTCTTCTGACAAAGGATCACATATCCCCACAGTATTAATAGGCTTCCCTGGGACAACAAACAAAAGAACCACTCTGCATTGTAGAAAGGGGAACAGTGTTGTGCCCTAATAGGAGCAGCCTGGCTCCAAAATTCATCCTGTAATTTTACTGGCCAATGGATAATTTGTGGCATCCCCACCCCCCAACGTGCTTACCAGCAGATCAGTGAGTGTGCTAATGTGGCAGAGGTAGGTATGTCACAGGAGGAAGGTACTACAAGTAGCACCAGTGTAACAGGACAAAGTGATTTCCGGCACTGACTCCAGGTAGTCGGGCTGCATGCTGGGGGCTACACCCAAAGCAGTGCAGCCCACCCTTAATGCTTATGGCTCTCTACCCCTGAGGAAAGCCTTACGTTTCTGGGCACCCTGTATAATATACTTTTGCATCCTTTCAAGTCTCTTTGTAGCAAAGGACAAAGTGGGGACAGAGAAATCAAGAGGGGCACAAAAAGACAAAGTAAACAGTGTTCCCTTTGTCAGAAGTAGGCTCTCTTAAGCAGGACTGGTACTGAGAATATTTGGGCCCCATACAGCCACAACTGTACTCACCTCTTGTCCCCTATCGTCTCTGGTGTGCATAAATGCTCTGGCGCACTCTGACTGCCTCATACAGCAGAAGCACTCCAAAGCAGTGCCTGGCACCCCCTGTGAATGATGCAGCACTGAGGGTGGATAAGCTCCTAAAGAATTCCCGGAGACGTGCATGTCTTAGGATCTTATCTTAAAGAGGAACTAAGGTCAGAAATGACCATAGCCCAACCATGGCTCCCCTGCTGTGTATCCCACCACTAAAGAAAAATGCCCACCTGGGTACTCATCTATCAGCGCAGTGGCCATGCAAGCTCATAGGCTCCTCCACGCCCAGGTTGCTCTTCCCTGCTGCTGCATATTAAAGAGGGACTGTGGTCATTTCAGAGAACAGGACTCTGTGCATCAATGTCCATCAATGAAAATAACCCACCACATGAATATATATTTACATAACGGTAACAGCAGTTTCACACAAGTGCCCCTTAGGCTCAGTTCACACTGTCTTTGCACATCGATCAGGCAGCAATAAGAAATTGCAATTCAAATTCAATAGACTGGAATCAATATAGCTTTTCTTGAAAATACAATGCAGATATGCAACTGTGATCTGTGCAACTATGTGAGGAGCTGCTGGGAACAATAGGTGAGTATTCTAGATTTTTTTTTTCCCACCTAGACAATTAATTTAATACTGGGTTTAAAGACAGTCAGAGATGGTAAGTTAGGTATGTTTTAGGCCCCTGCAGACCAGGACTCTACCCGTTAACTCTGCTGGGTTAACTGTGCTGGGTGGCTTTTTATCCACAGGGACCTAAAACACACCTAACCTATGCCCGTCCACCTTTTCTGAGCTTTAACAGGAGATCCAAAAATGGCTGCACATTGCAGCGCTATACGCCTTCAAAAGGTAGGAGGGGTGTCTACAACATGTACCTCCAGCTGTCTCTGGGTCCCCCATCTGACAAAGAACCACAAGATAAATGGCCTACCTAATTCTAGCTTCATGGTTGCTGAGAGGGATTGCTCACCTCCTCAGCCACCAGTAAGCCTTTCTTGCTCCCTCTGAGGCCAATAAACCTTCCTCGCTCCCCCCTTGTCCCCTCTGATACCCATAAACCATTCTTGCTCTCTGTACAGATGAGCGAATTTTAGAAAAATTTGATTTGGCCGATGTGGCGAATTTTCCAGAAAAAAAGTTTCGGTCCGAATTTATTTTCTGCGAATCACTATTAAAAGTGGCTTATTTCTGGCCTACCGAGAGCCTCAATAGGGTTGTAGAACATTTTGCCTTGCTGTAACACGCATAGGATGCTTGCTGGGTTAGTGAAATAATACTGTAATGAAGTATGACATGCCCCCATTAGACACACACAACACACAGTGACGTACAGTCAAATTCAAAAGACAGAGATGGACACAGGTAAAAACGTTGATACTCTGCAGCACACATACTTCCGCCGTGCTTTCTCATTCTCCCACATCCACTCAATCCCACTCAACTCTCCTGGTGTAAGGACGGGGCAAGGTAAGTATATTTCATATTTTTTACTTCATTGTGTCATATGATATTAGCTATACAAGCACCTATGCCTATACCAGCAGGAGGAGGGGCAGGGAATAAGGCGAGAGATACCTAGAGAGAAGGCACATAGAAAGTCACATGGGAAGTAGTGGGAGGCACGCAGAGGGATAGGGGAAATTCTGCCTGATGGCAGTGGGGGGTCTATCCTTCATATGAGGGAGTCACCGTGTTTAGGGCTTCAGGTGTACCTACAGTGGCCTGCTCACGTGTCAACATCAAAGCAGTTGTACCCAAAAATATGCTTCGCATATGTATGTTTGGGGCAGAATCACTGCTTCATTGGCACACCCTTACTAACAATGACATTGCACCTTCACCTGGCTATAAACTGGCTCTGTCGGGCATTATAGGGCAACGATCACCTGGTTTTCTTCCTATTCCCGAAGGGACCTAGGGATGCTACCCATCCATCTCCTTGAACCTCGCACCTATACTCATTGTCCCTATTTTTGAATCCCCAACACCCAGAGTAGCCACACCTCTAGTTATCGTTAAACTTCTATCACCAATTTGCCTATCCTTTAGGCCTATTCTTTCCTAGTTTTGTTGATCTCACCTCACATCCTGCCTCACATCCTACTTCTATACAGCACTATAAAAAAGCATTTAACCCTAAATCAGTGTTCAAACCTTGGGGGGATAAAGTACCCAATTCAAATATCAATCGTGATTCTTGTTGGAGGAGGCTCCTATCCCAGAAACCCCTTCTTCCTTCCTTCTTCAAGGCAAATATTTCACAAACTTTTAATCCCTTAGGGTTTCCCTGATGGTGAATCCTGAAGTGTTCCGACACTGGACTTTTATCATTTCCCTTTTTAATGTCGCGCACATGCTCACCTACCCGCGCCCACAGTTCGCGCTTGGTTTTGCAGATATACTGTGTGCTGTGTGTGTCACTGTGTGCTGTGTGTGTCTAATGGGGGCTCCGCTATGATTAGTTGCACTAAGAAGTCCACTCGGGATGAGGAATTGTGATCTCGCTAGGAGGTCTGCTGAGACCCATAGTCCGCCCCTGCTAACGAACACAGTGATGCAGACTGAACACAATGACAATTGAGCTGCGTCTGGATTGGAGGACGGACCAAAAGGGGCTGAACCTTGCTGTACATAATACCGAGTGGACAGGGCCGCCCCTCACCCTGACGAAGCTCCGGTGGGCGGGGCGAAACACGTGTCGGTGGACGGCCGGCCCCTTCATGCCCACGTCTCCCTGAATCTCCACTGCGGCCGCTCGCCGCGCTCGGACATAGCAGCTGATTGATCACGCAACTAACCCAGGCCTGGGATTCACTGAGTGAGACAAGTAACAGCCATATGATTCAAATGATGCAGATGATTATATGCGCATTTCTTAAGAGGCATGTTGGCGAAGTATACAGAGACAAGAAAGTCTCATATCCCCAGTAGACTGCAGCCTGGGAGGTGCGGTTTAACACTAAGTTTAACACTAAGAGGAATCTGGTATGTTATATGAATAATTGAGTTCAATGTTAATATGTTTCTTTTTTATGTTATTAGTATTTGGGCACTATGCACAGCACACGTCCTCTATTATGTCCCAGCTGTGAACCGTGGTTACAGGAGTTAGAGGTCCATAAAGATCGAGAGAAAAAAAAGTCTGAAGATATCCCAGAGCTGTAGGATTAGCATGTGACGGATGGCGATTCATGTGGGGACTGTATATACTCAATGTTAGACTTCCAGTGCACTTCTGTGGGTCACCCTCCCCCCCTCCGGCCCCCCCTCCCTCATTTTTTTGGGGGGGTAGGTGGGGGGGGGTTGGTTTGGAGTAAGACCCATAAAATCAACCTCATGTCCTGCAATTGATGTGTATTAGGAGAAAAGTATTCATCTTTGTGTAAATGTCATTAATTGTATGATTTGTAAGTGAAGCCAAAATATAGGTAGCCATGTTATATGTCTGAATAATTATATGGAACACGTCAAATTAGTAATCAAGTAATTATATATAAGATTGTATATAGTAGCCTTGTTTTTATTTTAAAGTGTCACTAAAGTATGTTTGCCACAGTAAAAGTTAAAAGTTGCTCGTTGCCAACGGGGAGTACTCACCTCTCCAGTGATCCGGTCCTGCGCCGAGCTCGCAGCCCACTGAGCAGCTGTGCCTGTTCTCTCCCCCCTGCGGCCCCGGGGGGCGAGCGGGCGCCCCGCTCAGCACACAGGACGAAGATCGGGGGACGTCATGTGCTCCAGGCTGGAGCGCAGACGTCCGCTTCCTGTTAGGCGGACTGACGCACTTCCAGCGGGTGTCACGCTGCTCTTCACATGGTTTGCCTTGGTGAGTCACACATGGGAGGAACTGCTAAAAGTCATTAATCAAGAAATCAAATCATGGCTTACTCCAAGAAAACTGCAAATGTGAACCATGGTGACCGAAGATGTAAGATGTTGGTTCCTTGTGTTAACTTTAACAAGGACTATTGGGCCATCCAGATATAATGTCAGCTATGATAAATCAAGGAACAAGTATTGGGCCGAAACCAGCATTGATGAGTGGATTTAATTAAAATAGAGTCGGCTACATTACAGAAAAAGTAATAATATGAACGGTGTAAATATGATGTAAAGTTGCAATGTCCATACAAAAAAGGCGGCAATCTCTCTCAAGTTAATTCAACCAGGGCCTTTTGTCCTCTGCCCAGCCCCCACCATACTGCCTGCGTGGCAGCCCTTCATGTGTCCTGCATTGTCAGAGGGGAAGCAAAGAGAAGAAGACCCTTCCCCCACGTTCCCTGTTTTAATATAATTCCCTGGTCAAACCTTAATTTCTCCTTCACCCAACTGCCCCTTAGACTTCCTGTTACAAAAAGAGGCCGTCATGAAATACAATCCTTCAGCCTAAACACATGTTTACAGTTAAATAGTTGAAAATGCACATCAAGTAATTACTGAGAGGGAACTCAAACATTCAGACCCAGACATTCTTACATCTGCATATGAACTGCTTCCCGAGGTCTGAAAGCAAAGTCAATTAACAGAAATAACCTTTATATTATATGGACATGTATATACGTTATATGTGTATGATTTCCTTTGAATCAACCACATCCAGATCAGAGTCATAATAAATGGCAGGTAGACTTTCACAGCTTCCACATTCCAAGGTACCTATATACATCAATAATCTTAGTGATTTAATAATAATTCTTTAATAATTGAGATCATAAACATTTTTTTCCTCCGGAACCTTCTTACAGAAGAACATCTTGTCTGCGCTGCAACAAGGAAGCCTGAGCCATGCAGTTAAATAGTTGAAAATGCACATCAAGTAATTACTGAGAGGGAACTCAAACATTCAGACCCAGACATTCTTACATCTGCATATGAACTGATTCCCGAGGTCTGAAAGCAAAGTCAATTAACAGAAATAACCTTTATATTACATGGACATGTATATACGTTATATGTGTATGATTTCCTTTGAATCAACCACATCCAGATCAAAGTCATAATAAATGGCAGGTAGACTTTCACAGCTTCCACATTCCAAGGTACCTATATACATCAATAATCTTAGTGATTTAATAATAATTCTTTAATAATTGAGATCATAAACATTTTTTTCCTCCGGAACCTTCTTACAGAAGAACATCTTGTCTTCGCTGCAACAGGAAAGCCTGAGCCATGCGCCCTGTATGGCACACATTGTCAAGCGTTTCCTGAAATCTTCCCCCCATCTGCAAGACATCCTAACAATGGGAAGGAAACTTTGCATGTACTTCAGCCACTCCTACACCGCAAAGCACACCCATCCTGAGCTGCAGCGTCAGAATGGTATCCCCCAACATAGTCTGATTTGCGATGTTTCCACCCGTTGGAATTCCACCCTCCAAATGTTGGATCAACTATACGAACAGAGAAAAGCCATCACCGATTTCTTGATGATTCAAGTGGATAGGTGGACTACCCTGTGTAACTTCAATGCACCTGCCGTTTGCTCAGGCCCTTTGAGGAAGCCACTTTATTAGTCAGTCGCCAGGACTACGGGTTGAACAATGTGATTCCACTGCTTCATGTACTACAACACGTTGGAAACCATGGCTGGTCAGGGCACTGGAGATGTAGCACCTACATCTCACGGCCACATGAACCGTGTGGGGGCTGAACTGGAGGAGGAGGGGCACAGTGAACCACAGTTTAGGTTTGACGAAATGGACATTTTTTTCTAGTCATCTGACAGGAAAGGAGGAGCAGGAGCAGCCAGTGGAGCTAGAGGGTTGTGAGGAAGTCAAGACAGAGGACCCAGACACACCATGGCGGTATGCAGTGGAGATGGAGACAGGTAGTTCCTGCACAAATGGAGACAGGTAGTCACTTGCACAAATGACACGATGCATGCTCATGTGCTTGCGTAGCAACCGCCAAATTTTCACCATTTGGCTGCGGGATGACTTCTGGCTCTCCACCTTATTGAACCCTCGCTACCGGCACAAAATACTGTTTTAAGCCTAGTGAAGAGCATTGACCTGCCCTTATTTGTACATACCACATATGTACATCTGAGAGTTGCACCATTTTTTCCTGTTAAAGTCTTCAGGGCCTAGTTACTGTGAAAGGCCAGACACATTTTTCATGAACAGACAAGTTCTCCTTGTGGTTACTATGGCCCCTGCCGCACTAAACCCCCTCTCATGGCACACTACTGGCAGAGCAGAACAGCTTTCCCAGGGCAAACTCTGCTAGTTGCGGCCACAGATTTAGTTTGGCTGCCCAGAAGTCCAGTGGATCCTCAAGGTGTGTTGGCATGGTCATGTCAAGGTATAACGCCACCTGCTGGTTCAGGTCCTGTTCCACATCTACCTGCTGCTCATGAGTTGCCTCACTATGCGGGTGAAGAATGCTACTCATTAGCGACTGAAGACTCAGACTTGGCAGTGGAAGGTGAGCGCAGAGGGCCCCCCGAGTCAGACCTGCGAGAGGATGGACAATGGCGCAGATAGGCATCGGCTCTCTCTGTCTCTCTCTGTCTCTTTCTCTGCCTCTCTCTTTCTCGCCCTGTCTTTTTCTCTCCCTGGCTCTAACTCTCCCTGACCCGTTCTCACCGCAATACACCACTGAAATGAGCCCCCTCAAGATGGCCGCCACTTATATAGGCTGCTGATAGCCTGGCTGCTGATAGGCTGCATGTGATGCCTACACAGGATTCTTTGCCCCATAAGACATGTCTTGACATGTGGATACACCATGTTAGATGGCCTGGACCGCCCTAAATGAAGTTTAAGGAAGCGATTGAGTGATCGAATGGGGTCGATATTCAGATTCGTTTAGAATCCGATTTTTCCTGAAATTCGTAACTAATTCGGATTCGTCAGATTTTATTCACCCTCTCTACTGCCTATAAGTCTGCCTTACCAGTTGGGACCTAGAGGTGGGCGGTTGTGAATGGGGACCCTGGGCAAGTTTGCCCCTATGCTGGATATTAGAGGGGTATTTACTGTTATACTAACCCATATACCTTGTCTTGTGTGATCTGGTTATCTCTGTGATGTATGTTATATGTCTGAATAAATTGGCAAATATACTTTTTGGTACAGACTGTTGCATAGTATTATTATCATAAATTTTGGTGCTGGAAGGTGACACAGTTGGATGTTTTTTCACTTGTGTTGGCTGAGTGGTAGAATTCCTACTTCAGACAAACACTAACCTTCTCCCACTTTATCACCCTTGGGAATAGCAAATAATAAACCAATTCAAAGCACCGTAAAATCTCTGATTGTATGTAAATACCTTGTGCATTCTAGGGCGAAACCTGATTTCTTTGCTTCAATTTCTGGGTCATCGCTGAGCTGGGAAGGACGTCACATGGTGCAGCTTTATGAGTCATGGGCATACCCTGCTGTGGCCAGAGGCAGCTATGGGACCACTGTGGCTTGCAATAAAGGGCAGACTTTGGAGCCCTGCTACTGCTTCTATCCTGCGCTCCAAGAAATGACGAAGAGACACATGCAGCAGGCATCAGGTGAACTGCTTTCTATTTATTGGCATCGGGTTTAGAGTCCCTTTAGGGATACCATCAAAATGATTTTATGCATTTGAGAAATATTTATACACATTCTTGGTAACATAGTATGTAAGGCAGAATAAAGACCTTAGTCCACTCCAATTCAGCAAAAATATTAAAGAAGATCTCCTTCCAGGGATCTAGTAGCCAGAGTCGGTAATGTTATTACATGCAAGATCTACACTTTTGAACTCTTTTAGTGTATTTTTCATAACTCCCTCCTCTGGCAGAGTTCCACTGCCCTTACAGAGAAGAATCCCCTGCTATGTTGGTGGAGGAAATGCCTTTCCTCTAACCTTCTAACCTTAGTGACTGGGTAATGGTTAAATTCTAGGGTATAAATATATAGTGGGACAGACCCTTGTTTTGTCGGTCGGAAGCTATTGTTACCCCTGGGGTTAGCAGGGCAAAATAGCTGTCACTGTTTTGACATTCCAACTAAGAAAGTAGATCACTCTGTATGGTCTAAGAGTATTCAGAATCCTTTGGGAAATAATTGCATTAGGCAGGTTAGTAGCGCTAGTCATGGTTTTCTCGTGGAATAGAGGTGTACAATGTGGCTAAGGCTATGGATGATGGACGGTTCTTCAACAAAGACATCTGTTCAGGAAACGGTTGGAAGTCCTAGGCATCTTTTCCTTTTTCAGTGTGTGCAATGACAGGTTAAAAATTAATAGAAAAATTGTTAGAAAGGAGGTTGCTCATGGGCTTCCTTTGTCTATTGTGTCCCTTAAAGAGGACCAAAACCACCTTTTAGTCCCCAGGACCAGCCTATGCCCAGGGTATCCTGATTTAAGATGCCTCACTGTGTGAAACCTAAGGTGTTGCAAGTAACAGTCTGAATTTTGCTGCATATTGATGTTTATTAAAGTTTTGCAGTGGAGATTATGTCAATTTAGATTGGACTACTATATAACTGTCACCCCCTATGTTTGATTCTCTGACCAGCTTCATTCTATGTTTAATGCTTTGCCCCTAGCATTTCCACTGTCTCAGAATTTCCCCATTAATGCTATTCCACAGTATAATTCCAGTAAAGTACCACCTCCTACCCATGCAATAGGATAGTCTTTGCTCCATGCGTACCTGATGGCCCCTTGGGATGTCCCACTGAGTGAAATCACACAGAACCCCAGTAAAGCTTACCTTTACCCCAGTCCAATGATGCATTAACAGGCTGTTTGTCGTGACAATGTCATTTTCAGTGGGGATCAGGAGGATCATCCTCTGCATCTTTGGGCTCTGTGCAAGCTCCCGCCCCAGCTAGGTTGGGCCAGGTGCGCGTGTGGCGCTGGGGATGTAACCACTCTTGATTCCAATTTAAACAAATCATAGCTAATGACATTGTCATGGCAAACGTCTCTGATTGGACGAGGATTGGGCTGGGAAGAGGTACGTTTGTACAGGCGCTCTGGGGGGGTGTCACATAGTGGTGCATCGCAATTTGGGATGCCCCCAGGGCACAAAATAAACCCAGGGTCCTGGGTATTGTTCTGGTTTAATGTTCCTCTGCCAGGCAAGCCGGGATACATGGATAATCAGTCCTCACGATACACAGAGCCAAGGGAGAAGCACGAGAAGGGTCAAAGGTCAAGGGTCAAATTGGGTAATCGAAGGGTTCGCAGTACAAGGGATGAGGCAGGAACGTAGTTGGAGTACAGGCAATGGTCCGTTCAGTCACGAAATGGTCAGGCAAGCTAGGTTGGCAACGGTATAACAATCAGCAATAACGATAACAATAGCACCCAGCAAAACACTATCACAGGCAGTGAGAGAGTGAGCTGGGATCACCTTTAAAGAAGTGAAGTGGACAGGATTGGCTGGGGGAAAACCAGGGCTCATTGACCCAGCTACAACCTATGGGCTGATTGCCCAATTCATAATTAGGGTGTTTCGCCCAATAGTATTATTAGGGCTCATTGGACCTTTAAACGAACCTCCGACGGGTGCGCCGTCCGCAGTGCCGCCGGAGGGCATAAGAAGCCAGGGATGCGGCCACGAGCAGAAGACACACTCGGTGCTGCTCGAGCCGGTGCCACCTGAGCCCTTTAACAGTCAAGACCTATTACAGCTCCGTAAGGACATTAACCTACCTGTGAGTCCCACTTTCAGGACATACTCACCTTTTCCACTTGAGCTCTGTATGATGGGGGTCAAGTTGCAGGAGCACAATGCAGTGAAGCATGCCCCCTACTGGAGGAGGTGAGACTACCACCAATGGGAAGCTGTTTTATTTCTCCCTATCTGACAGAGCCCCACTAGTAAAAGGTGGCTGACTCACTAATACAGGGCTACCTGTCAACCAGGTCCCTCCCTAGCAAATTAGTGGTAGTTGCAAAGGAAGGTTGGTCCACTTTAAGGTAAGACATAGAACTTTGGGACAGACATGGGACAATATTTCAGGCAGGGTATAATTGAAAGTGCATGGGTTATGTTACAGGGAAAAATTACCCATTTTATCTGACGCCCAGGCAGGGATAAAACAAAAATGGGTAGCACTAATTTCTTTGTTCCTCCCATAATTACCCATTACCTTATTTTAGCTCATCCTTTCATAGAAAGCTTAAATTAGTCTGAGTTATTCCAGAATGTTTTGTTATGTTTACTAAAACAAAATAAACACGAATTGGATGTGAGTCCTTAAAATCTTGCTTTATCCTGCAGGTTATGTGCACTCCCCACTAGATTTATTACTCAATTTTTCACAACAATTTTGTTAATTGCTGCAAATGCCCCAATAGAGGGTAAAAACAATTGTAGGAGTTTACCTACTTGCTTCCATCCCTATTATCACTTCTGTGAAAAAAAGGTCAGTCCCAATTTGCCGCACCCACAATGTAATACCCATAAATGCTCTAGGTCTGTTGACATGCTAGCATGACGTATTTGTATAGGTGTATTTGTATATTGCAGAGAAGATGAAAATGAAAAGGTGCTGGCTAATAACTAAATAGTGCCTATTCTAGTGAGCACACACACAACCTTCCGAGAAATGATGAAAAACTCAACCACAGAAGAAAGAGTTAATGAAGATAAGGGGAATCTGGCTTCATGAGTTCTTCTAGCGATGACAGCTTAGGGAGCTGAGTGATGCTTGAAACGGTTAACCCCAAAACGTAGATGTGATTCTATGTAACTGCTAGAAAGCATTAATGTTCACTGGAGCCTGAATCAAGCTTTGTTGTGTGACGAATATGAAAGACTTGAGCACAGTGTAGCTGCAGAATTGCCTGAAAGGGTAAATTGTCAGTTATGGGGTGTGCCTTACAGCCTGTCAGGCAGTGACCTGAATCACCAAGCTCCGCCCCTTTCCCCAGCAGCCCTTATAAGGAGCAGAAACTTCAGTACAGCTTATAAAGCATTGGAAGCACACAACGCTGGCTGTTCTGGAGCTTGCTGGGATATTACATCGGAAGCCTGTTTTATTCTACCCTTTGCTTACGGATTGCTTTTACATTATGACATTGGAGGACGATATCTGTGACAATTACATCCCCAAGTAAGTTTCCTTTCTGCATATTTTATGATTTCTTTTGGCAGTCAGTTGTGCATGTGATGTTACTGTTTCATTCTCCTCTCAACAGACATAGATTGTATTTGGTTATTGTCTGTACTGGCAGTACATGAGGATATTTTCTTCATCCTTTTTTCTTTTTGTGTATTTTAAAGTGTTGTGTGTGTGCGTGTGTATTGAAGATGTCAGGAAGTGTACACGTTGTCACCTACTGCCTCCTTTCTCTACGCAGGATGCACCCTGTGGCCTCCTCTCTGGAACAGGTCCTAATCTCTGCCCACCGGCGTGACTCACTGACTGTTGGGATATACGAATCGGCCAAGCTAATGGACAAGTAAGTAGCAGAATGTGGAAAACATCTCATAATCCTTGCATTTAAATGTTCCATCACAGCTTCCAATTATGTTGTAGCATAGCTATGATATGGGGTAGGAGTACAAATTCCCAGTACAGTCTACATGTCTTGCTTCAGATCTGTTCAGATGCACCAGTTCTCCTATCTTCTCTATTCTAAACTCAGTTAACACCTATGTGTGCTGGACAGGTCAGTTCCTTCCCCCTTTTCAGCATCTTCTAAAAACCTGCTATACATTCTGCAACTCTATCCCTGTGGTAGAAAGCAATATGCAAATATTGCCGTAACAATACGTGTTATTGATATCAATAGTGACTGCATAGGAAGTTATTGTAAGTAGTAGCTAATTCATTGGTTAAAGAAGTAACCATATCACATCCAAATCTCTGCTGGTTGACCACCTGGTTGGGCAATCAATGGACTAGATTAGTATTAGCCCAATCATGTCAAATGCTCAGTTACAGTGCCTTTTATGTAGCCGACATAAGACTTTCTCATACCTGCCATCTATAAAAGGTCTCTGAGATGTGTTCTCTACCTGCAGGTGTTCGCTTCCCTTGTTCCTCATATTTTTTATTTATACAGACTATGCATCACTGTACAGTCTCTAAGCCCTAACTGTACAGAAGGGATAAGAAACTACTGTACCTAAGGCATTATGTTTTCTATGATTGACTTCCCCTTTCAACAATGTGGACCAAAACCCAGGATTTTGACTGTCCTGGGTTTTGGTCCTTGCCCCCGGGGCACCTTGATCAGGTATGCCCTGCTGTGTGAAACCTTGCAGGTCCCCAAAACAAACTCACCTCTTACCAGCTCTATGGCGTATGTGCAGACGCTCGCCCTATCAACATGCTCGGATCAGCGTGTCTAAGCCTTTGTTTCAGGAGTGCACCTATTTATAGAAAATTGTTTCTTAGAATATTTCATTTTAAAGGGGTGGGGGGGTCTTGGAGAGAAGTTAATTAGTTTAAGAAACCCAGCAATGTAGTTTTCATCTCACTATTGTTTCTAATGAGCATCATTTGACTTATACCATGTTATATCTTTGTTCTTCTAGGGATCCCGACAGTGTGGTTCTTTGTCTTCTAGCAGCAGATCCTGAACATAATGATGATGTTGCCTTGAACATCCACTTCACCCTCATACAAGCTTTTTGCTGTGACAATGACATCAACATATTACGAGTGTCAGGCCTGAAACGTTTGTCAGAAATAATCATGCCAATTACTGAACCAAGCTTAGATTCTCTGGACCTTCACTGCATCCTAGTCTCAGTAAGTTTCTGGAGCAATGTGCATGAAAATGTATCAAATATGATGCTAGAGTTGGGAAGGAAACGGGCCCTTGTAAAGATTTTAGGGTTATTTAGCCTTACTCTCTGTTTGGTCACCATAGATGGGAAATTAATGTTGCTGAAAAGTCAATGGGTCTATGTTCAAATATTGTTGGATTTCATGTCTTTCCAATCTTGGTATCAACCAAAGGCTGATAAAATAGGAAACCTGGTATTTTGTATAGTTTTTTGGGGGTTCCAGTGGAAGTTTATGAACTATGAAGGATATTAGGTACAGTAGAGATGGAACAGTGCCAGTGTATTTTTTTATGGTGGCACAAGCCTAAGCAGCAGGGACACATTAGGGTCAATTCATGGTAGGTGAGCAAAAACGCTCAGATGGAGCACCAATTCTGAATGTGCCTAGTAGCCTAATTAATGGCTACGTGTGCATGTGCGAATCGCACCAAATGGCAGGCGCATGGGAGATGTGCAATTTGCGCTTTCCGCTTAACTGTTCCAGATGGGCCCCCATGTTTCGCCCCCATTTTTTTGCCCAATGTTTTGTCCCAGATGTTTGGTTTGCATATTAATGCTTAATAATTTAGCTAAATTTTTCTTTTTGCTAAAATATGGGGCACAACATCCACATTTTTCTGTCTGATCCTTATTTTTTGTGTTTTTTTTTTAAACCTTTTATAATTTTTTATGTAGGAATCCAAACCAAAAAAGGGTTCAATCCCTAAAAAGAACTTGCGGCTGACACTTTCATTGTGGCCAGCATGTGTTTTTCTAATAAAATAAACCTGTTACTCATTGGAAACGTCAGTTTCCTCCACATATTTGCTGGAGGAAATTTACTTTTCAAATTGCCACATTTGTGCATGCTTTTCTGCCCTCTAAACATATCTCAGGCGCCGGAGACAGTTTGGTGTGCAAAAAGGACGATAGCAGAAAATTTCTGACGCAAATTGGAGACTTGACGCTCCAAAAGGTGTGCGCAAACTCACTGGTGCATCAACCATGAATCGATCCTATAGTGACAGATGTGGGCAGTCATGTCTAAATGCTAAATAAGAAATGTTTCTGATTTCTAATTCCTTTTTTTTTTTTTTTTTTACAGAATCCTCACAACAATCCCTGGAATTGTCCAAAATTAGATGAGATCTTTAATTACTGTGCTGAATGTCGATCCAGGAACCAATGGGTCCCCTATATGCCACTAGTGGAAAGAACTGCATGCCAGTGATATTGTGAACTTCGTGCAAAAGGAACTTGTTTTCTGTGCGGATTACTCCTAAGTTATGCCACTCCCAGTGTTATGGAACTTGATCGGATGTCATTACAGGGGCACATGACTTGATACTTTCTGAACAAGAACCTTTTGTATTATTCAGTAAAGAAGCAGCTGGATCTGCAATCAATTTAACTATTTTTTTTTAAACTCTGGACTTAGATCACTATTATTTTATACTTAGAGTATTGTGCTGTTTGAGCACCTATTTTTTTAAAGACTTATTTGTCCCCGTATAACATTGCCTTAATGGCTAGTCTAAGACATTCCCTGGATCTTATTGTTTTGTCTCAGGAAGTTGTTAACAGAGACATATTGTTAGGTCCTATGTCTAATTAGAAAGCATCAAGGTGTGATGTCAAAGAGAATGTTTCTGGTACAAAGAATATGAATAATGAATACAAACTGCAAAAAATCCATTTTGCATGGGCCTATGGCTGCTAATGAATGTTGACTCAGGGCATTGCAGTTCCCTCTGTTTTTTCTGTATAACAATACAAAAAAAGGGAAACGACCTGAATGTTTCAAGAGCCTTCATTCATTTATTCATGCTTTTCTGTTTTGCATGCATTGTCTCATGCGTTTATGCATCCACTTTTTATGCAGCCATAAAGAGCAAAACTGGTTAAAATAATGAGTTCCACTGATATACATTCAAAACTGCACCATGAAGTAAAATGAATGTAAGCTACAAATATTAGATGTAAAGACGTTCTTAGAGAAAGATGTATTCTGCTCTATAGTTCACAGTTGTGTTAACTTGCTAATAAATGTTTGCAGTTATTTATCATATATGTTCTGTACTTGTGGCCTTTTATCTATG
The DNA here is from genome assembly GCA_027917425.1 of Gastrophryne carolinensis. Taxonomy (NCBI): domain Eukaryota; kingdom Metazoa; phylum Chordata; class Amphibia; order Anura; family Microhylidae; genus Gastrophryne; species Gastrophryne carolinensis. The sequence continues at coordinate 289,736,414 of CM051234.1, forward strand.
TGGACTATTTATGAAGAATAAAGTGTAATGGCTCATATAGACCAACTGAATTGAATCCTTAGTTTTCATTCAAAAAACCTGTTGTATCAGCATTGCTTGTAGCCAGGATACCAGTCATAAGGACTTGTAACCCAGGGCTCAGAGGCTGCGCCATGCGGCCCCTATTCCTGCAAGTTACCAGCCCTTATGCCCTTTGGTATGGGCTTAGGGCTCTTCCATTGAGCACTGGGGTCTTCCGCTCTAACCTGACATATTACTCACTCCCCCATTTGGGGCACTGGAGGGTTGCGGAAGAGCCCGGTGCTCATTAGTGTGGGCAGGGGATTCTTCCAGGGTTGCCCACCAGGGAGCCCCAAGCTCATACCAAGGGGCTGGTATCTGCAGTGACTGGGGACTAACAGCACAGCTTATGAGCCCTGAGTTACAAGCCTTTATGCCTGGTGCCTGGGCTGATTGGCTTTGGGGGGCTTTAAATATTGCCACATCTCTTCTAAACTGATTACAGACAAACAATTCTTTATGAGAAAATAAAGAATTGTTGGATGTACATGCGTTTGATATAAAGTTTTGCCACATTTAAATCTCTCTCTCTCGCTATATATATGTATATATATTACATATACACAACATACATGCATTCCATTTTGTATTATTAACTCATTCTGGCTGTGACAGAATTCTGCCAGGAAAAGGTAAGTATCTCTTAATTGCAGGGTTTATCAGCAGCAGAAAAGGGTCTTTTAGGGTGCCATGAACCAGGGCTTTTCTTGGAACAGGTTCTCTCAGATTAATGAAAGATTTATTACAATCCACCGAAGAGACCATAAAAATAGGATAGAAAATTAAGCAAAATAAGTACTGTACAAATAAGTAATTTACTGCAGTTTTAATAATAGACTGCTTGCAGCTCCTGATTTGCACATCTAGTATCAGTCTTTCTGCAAGAGATAAAACTTGTTTAGGCTAATGACCTACTTAAACCCAGTTTGCAGGAGCTATAGCTAAGACTCGAAAAAAAAAGAAAGCCCTTTTCAGTTATTAGACTATATATATTTTTTGCTACCTGTAACCAAGGCTGTGGAGTCGGTAAGCCAAAGCCTGACTGCGACACAATTTAATTAGGCCTAGACACCGACTCCAAATGGCCAATAACTAGTAAGAAATTGACTGTGGAAAAATGATAACATCAGGCATTTTTTCACCATTATATAAACAATAGGGCTACTTATATAGAGCATAAAGCACATTTATTGAAATACAGTTTCTGAACAAACAACCTAAAGAGACATTCTGAACAAAGGGTTACATTAGCTGCTTTCTGCTTGCCCCATGCTGGAACTTCATTATCTATCCACGCTAGACTGCCCTGCTGTTGCTTTTCAATTGTTGTTATATTTAAGAGCCTTAGATTTAGAGAATATAAAATATATGTATACTTAATGTTTCTAAACTCCCGATGAAAGTTACATTAATTATACAATATTAGTAAGTTTTAGCTCTGACTCCGACTCCACCACTCAGACTCCATGGCTGTGCTTCTTTCTAATGTAGCTTCATTCCCTCTCTAAACCAAACAGGAATATATTTTCTATCCCAATTACAACCAATCAAGCCAGCTCCACCTCTCGAAACAGAAAGCTGAAGTTCAAAACTGCCACAAAGATTTCTGCATGACACAAACTCGGTTGGGAAAGTCCAAAAGCTGTGGATGTCTTGAGTGAAAGCAGCAGCAACAATGTCTCTCCAGGGCCAAGAAGGCAATGATGCAGGCTATGGTACAGCAACAGGAAACCAACCACCTGCTTGCTGAGCAGATTGCAGCACTGTTAAAGACTGGTAACTGACTTGTTTGTTTTTGTTCCTTTCTGGCAGAGCATCACAAATTGCGTGTGCATCCCTCAGGATCGCCCATACAATCACCTGTTCCTTGTTACCAGGGTCCATGTGCTCATCCAATAAGGGGCACTCGTTTCCTTCAGATTTTCTGACCTCAGTGCAGCAAGGATATTTGAATGGAGTGAGGACCGCTCTCCGCATACCTCCCCCTAAATATGTAGGTGTACCTGTGCCTCCAGAAAATAGTTTCTTGGGTGTGCATCTAGCCAGAGGTATTCGGCATGTAGATGCGGTGCAGACTTGTGGAAGAGTTAATCGAGCCAACTGGAGTGGTTTCACATAGAGGAGCATGCCAGTTTGGGATTCTCAGAAAGAGGTAGATCAACCCCCCCCCCCCCCCCCCCAAGAGCTCCTCTTTAATAGCCAGCAGATGGAGGGGCAGTTATTTTCACTGTGATTTATAGCTGTCTAATATCAGGCCTACCGCACCATGTTCAAGGGGATTGCACAGGGAGAGAAGCTACCAGCATTGGACTGAGGGCTCTCAGAGAATGACTGCACCTCACAGAGGCACCGTGGCATTTGTTGGTGCACCTTCAGCATACTTCTGAAGATGTGTGTGGACCAAGATCTCTGTTTTTGGATGAAGCAAGAGATGTACAATTAAATTATTTGTACTGATGGAGCTCTTATCTAACTATCTATATTAAAACTTTTTGAGTTATATAACTTGCCACATAAAAGTTCAGTTAATAGTTCTATCCAAGATACGAACTATAAGCTTCTATCTAGATGGTTCCATATATATCCAATATGTATCTGAGCATATGTCCAAGACACAGAAATACAGTAATGCACCTAACCTTGCTGAAGGGTTCATGTTGGTGAAAGTTTTGAGGAGATGGGGGAGATAATGTACTCTAAATAGGATCCAATGCAAATGGATGTCCTTTAAAGACACCCCTCAATGGAATCTGATCCCTGACTTTTATACCTCGTTCTGGGGTTTCCTGCTCTTTCCTGCTGGATAGAACTTGAAAGCCTCAGACCTATGGGCTGAGCTATACCACTGTCTGTGTAAGAATATTGATCTGACTTACAATATGTCTTGTACTACCTGTCCTTTTTTGTACATCCAAACAAGTTTGGATCTAAAACCTGTTGAGTTCTTCCCAAATTTGGAAACTTGTTGTAGTTAACTCCAGTATAGTATAATCTTAAGCAATTGTTTTCTAAAAACACGAGATCCACTGAAACATAAATAATATTTATATTGAAACTAATGTAAAAGTGAGTCTCAGTGTAGCTGCCTTTATTCACCACCCTCTACAAGCTCTGCATTAAATTGTTCATGCAAATTGCTTTGGGTTACTGTTCAATGCTCACATTGCTTATAACAGTCTTTCTAACCCACTATAAGGATTAGCCTACTAGAATCCGTGTATATAACTGCAAGCCTTTTTAGTTTGTCATGTTGATTAAAAGACGTTTGGGGCTCTGACAAATCTTTTATGAGGGATTTGATTTCAAGCCAATCCCCAAACTCTGGATTTTCTACATCTTTATAAGTCGCTAAATCAATCAGTAGGACACCTGCTCTGTAGCAAAGCCAACGGAAACAAATCTTGTTAACATATAAATCTGTTTAAGCTTATATGACTGGGTAATCTGCTATAATCCATGTGAGGCTGATACACCAACTAATGATTGTATTAAAGCGGACCTTCACTCTGAATAAGAGTCTATCTTATATGTTTCCCACACCCTGTACATACAGATTGCTCACATTAAAAATCATCCTACCTGCATCTACTGCATGTTATGAGCCTTTAAACATCCAAGATGGCGGCTTATGGAAGCCGCCATTTTATCAGGCAGCCTGCAAACAGGAAGTGCCTGCAAACAGGAAGTGACTGTGTTGCTCTGCATTCTGGGACTGCTGACCTTTCCCTGACCCCAGCTCTGCTCTGTCTGAGCAAAGCACAGCTATAACCTGCCCCCCTGTACCTTATCCCACTCTCCTCTCCTCAGTAAGTGTGATGCTTCTGAGTCAAGATGGCGGCGCCCGTATCCTAAATTCCTGAACAGAGTTGCAGCTCAGTGGGGGAAAGAATAATAAGTTAGTGACTAAAAATGTTAAATATATTAATTTTAGATGCTGGGGAATCGTTTTTTAAGAGTTTGGGCTTTTCATTAAATCATGGTGAAGGTCCGGTTTAAGTTATTTGGAATCTTTAATGCCAAAACCTCTGGGAGGTAGCTATGCAGTCCTATATCTGCCTTGTCACATGTTGTCCCCTTTATATGTCTTTCTACCACCTCCTCAGTTATCTTACCCAAAGGTTTAGTGATGCCCCACCGCACAATGACTCACGCTGACAAGGGCTAAGTGTCCAAACTAAAGGAAGTGAGATCAGTGTAAATATTGGAAGATGTAAGTTCACTTTCGATGGAATCTTTGAAAGTGTATTTTTTGTGCCAAAATGACGTCCTCAAAGTGTTGAGCTCATCTAGTATTTTTTCACTACAATCTGCAATCTGTTGTCACTGGCAACGTACACGAAGTCTGTACACCAAGGAGAGAGAAGTGAGCCCTGTACACACAGGACACTGCTGTTATGACTGTTGATGAAGTGAGGGAGCGCACACAACCTTACACATCCCCAGCAGAAGTATTTTGTGTGTACAGTACTCACATCTCTCTTCTTGGTGTACAGACTTGGTGTATGTTGCTAATGGCAACAGATTTCAGATATTGAAAGCTGCATCCATAAAGCACACATTTTCTTACATGCAAAAAATACTAAGGGGATTTAAGAAGGGATAGCGCCAGTTAGTGCCTTGTAGCGGCAGTGCCTGGTGAACACCGGGCGCTGTACGCAAAACACATTTAAGAAAGCGATTCTGGTGAGCGTCTCTAATAGCACCATGTAGCATCACATGTATTAATCCAGGCGGCTCAGTGTATAGCTCCGGCGCTCTAGGTTCCAGAGCGCCATGTAGTACCTGTCGCTCTGTAGCTCTCTCCCATTCATTTCATTAGTTGTGTATAAATAGCGTGTTTGGCAATTTACATTTTTTTTTTTTTTGCTCATATCATTGTGTGACCTCTCCTGGCTGCAAACAAACACTAAAGTGTTAATGTCACAATGCTACAACAATGTTATTCCATGTGTTCAATGTGTGTCGCTTTGTTACTGGTGGATATGTGTACAAAATCAGACTTTAATCACACTACGTCTGGCGCTCTATGCTACAGCAAATGGCCAGTCTCCAGTCATGCAAGGACACCAGTCCCTGTCCCTTTCAGAGTGGGTGAATACAGGGTCCTCGTCGATGGGCATCAGACTATTCTAAACCCCCTTTTTTTTAGGGGTATGGGTAACAAATAGGTGGGGGTAACTTGCTGCCATGGCGGCAGGAACTTGCCTTCCCCTACCCATATAACTAGTGTAGGAGTCCTCTGGAACTGTATGAAGATGATGTGAAAAGTAAAAATAATAAAATCCTTTTGTGTGGTGTTTATTTTATACTTTCACTACATTAAACATGTAAGTGGTCCAAATGACTCCTATGCTAGTTAAAGGGTAGAGGGCGACAAGTTACCTGCTGCCATGGTAGCAGGGGACTTGCCTCAACCCCCACCCCATTAATTACCTGTACCCCCAATCATGGCCGGCTCCAGGTTTATATGGGCCCTTGGGCGGCCTGGTCTCAGTGGGCCCCTTTGTGGTGAAGAGTCGCGTCACATCACAAGGGATGTCCCAAATCTGGATGCCCCCCAACGATCATGCTATTTGGACCAAAACTCTAGTTTTGGTCTACTTTGAAGCGCACCAAACCCCTTTAAACCTGACCTTGGAGTCTAAACAAAACTAGATTAAACTGATTTTGGATGCCCCTGTGTGTAATCCTTTGTTCATTACTTACCTAGAACTAGTGAATGCACTGTGGGACCACCAGTTTGAGTTAACGACCAAACCAGGGGGGGTTCTTTCACAAACAGGGGCATCCCAAATTGAGATGCCCCTGTAAAATGGACCAAAACTCAGGGATGGAATTGCTTGCATAGTGGGTATGCTAGCGATCCCTGGGGGTATCACAGATTGGGATGCTCCAAGGATAGGAAATCAGCTGGGCTGGGCAACATAAAAGCAGAACTAAGCCAGCATTCTTCCCCTGGAATCGAAATCGAGATGCCCCGTTGTATGGAAACCCACCATTCAAGCGCCGGTCAAGCATCATCGCACACCCCAAAGGCTGTCCCTGTCAGTGGGCCCCCTGGAGGGTGGGGGCCCCTGGTAGCTGCCTCACCTTGCCGGGTGCTGACACTGGCCCTGCCCTCAATGGCCATGTGGATACGGAATAGCTTGGTGCCCATTGGCGTGGGCCTGTTGTTCACTCCTGGGGGAGCACGGACGCGAACCGAAGAGCATAGAGGCTAAAGTCCTGACATAGCTGGTGGTTGACCATTCTTCCTCCGAGCCATGGGAAACCAGCCCCTATGTTGCGTACCTCTGGTGATTCTTGACAGCCTATCAGGGGGTAATCGACGAGGCTTGAGACTGATTAGTGCCCCAACTTGATCTCCTGCCATCTCCATTTTACTCAAACATGATTTGTTCTATAAATACAAAACTGCTCCAAAATGAAATTAAAATACTTTTTTGTGTGCATTTTGAGCTCTTTAAATGGTTGGAAAACAGTCGTCAAGTGTCGCAATATACAATGGGCTAATACTTGGCTATTCCCGTGCAAAGACTTAAATTTAGTTGCCTGCCTTTGAACAGACTCCGTTTATGATATATCCTTTTTTACTGGTATTCAGAGCTATACACAATTCTCCATATGGGGTCTGACCAGTGACTTATATAGGGGTAAATTGATGCTCTGGTCTTGGGCCCCTATGCCCCTTTTCATGCATCCTATTATCCTGTTTGCCTTGGCAGCTGCAGTCTGGCATTTGGACACTACAGTTACCGTATTTTGGGGATGACTTACAACATGCACTACTTTGCATGCTTTTTTATGCATGCCTGTGGCCAGAAGGCAAAACTGCAGCAAATTATGCTAAACTTATAGCAGCGAACACCAGGGAACACAGATTTTAGCTATGTAGTCTGCTGTGTTTGCGCCACAATTTGCTGGCGTAAGTCACAGGTATTTACATTGAAAAGTGGTTTGGAGAATGGCGGTGATATGCTGGCGAATTGCTGGGGCAGAATTCTTTTAGAAAAAAACATGAAATCTTACTGAAAACACACTTTTATAGCATATGACAGCACTGGACTGGTCTCAGAATATATATAAGGTATCTTGAGAGTCTCTGGGCTATTTAAGAAACAGTTTATTTGAAAATACAACAGTCGTGTGAAAACATTATCATTAATTGTTTGTTACATACAGAGTAACTTTCTGACGTTCATGTGTGAAAAATAAGTCAAAGATGCGAAAAAGAACTAAATCTCTCCTAAAAATAACATTGATTCCTATGGAATTCACCACTAAAATCTGGCAAATGGAAAAGGTGTTTGCCTGCATGCGCTGCGCAAAATGACTTTGACGTAAATCCAGCAAACACTGAAACACAGCCAAACAAGCGGCGATGTAAGTTGTAAATGAGGAAAAGAGCAAATAGATGGCAAACGGGCAGGAGAATGGCCGGTGAATCATTTTGTAAATGACCTCCTTAGTGTGTATTCATTGCACATATTGCTTCTGCTCATGTGCATGATCTTACATTTATTAATTTGCAATTTTTCTGCCAATTTATCTAAAGCGGTTTGTAGCTGCCTGTTATCCCCTTTTGTGTTAATTACTTTACACAGCTTAGTATCATCTGCAAATATTCTTTACTGTTTAATCCATCAAGTGAATGAAACACACACATATATTGTTTTTATCACCCTTTGAAACATATCAGGCTTCGGTGACTCATAGAAGGCAGCAGATCAGGTTGTGGCAAGTTTGCCATCTTGTTGAGTACCACTGGTTGGGAACCCCTGCACTAAAGCATTGGTTTATTCATAATATCAGTAGCCTGGAAGGGGGGGGGGGGGGCGGGTGTAGGTATAAAACTTTAACTTGACTATGTGTTTACACATTTTCCAAAAGCATCTTTAGGATATCCCTGGTGACAGCACAATGTAGACAAAAATGCCCATGATAATTTATGGATTGCTTATACAGCAGCTCATTTGTAGAAGGAAAACACTGCAAACCAGTATTCCCAGAACGTGTCACAGCATCTGCACAGCTGTATATTTCCCACAGGTTATCCACACAGTCATAAGGCAACTGCTTGAAACATAATGACAAACACGAGCTGTCCAACAACATTCTTTGCATAGCTACAAAAAGGTGGAGGCATCTTTAGGAATGTATTTATTGACATGATAAAAATAATACATGGAATGAGAATTTCCTCATGGGACGTGGGCATCGTATGCCCAACAATTATACTTAAAGAGGACCAACACCCAGGGGTGATCGGCCCGGAAATCTATAAGATTCCCGGGCCGATCACCTCCCACCCCGCGGGACATCCGAGATCGGGATGTCCCGCGGGGTGAAACCCCCCAGAAACCCCAAAAACACCTTACCTGATCCGCCGCCGCTTCCGCCGCCGCCGCCTCCCGCGCGCCCCTCCAGACGTGCGCGCGCCCGCGCCGGCCCTCTGTGAATGGCCGGCGGGGGCGCGCGCGCGCCGAGAGTGACGCGCGGGAGGCGGCGGCGGCGGAAGCGTCTTGGACGTTCCTGATCCCCGCCTGGACGTTGGCGGGGATTGGCTGCGGCGCTCACGTGGGAGCGCTGAGAGGTGAGTTTTTTGGGGTTTCTGGGGGGTTTCACACAGCGGGGCACCCCCGATCGGGGTGCCCCGCCGAAGTGGACCAAAACCCAGGATAGTCAAAATCCTGGGTGTTGGTCCACTTTAAAATAGGTATAAAAAAGTAAAAATGTATTTTACATCATTCTATTAAACTTATTTGCAAATGACTAATTGTTTAAAGTGAACCAAAACCCATGGAGATCGGCCCTGGAATCTTCCCGGATAATTCCCAGGCCGATTGATTTCCTCCCCCCTGTATGAAACCCCCAAGGTCGTCCATAAACTCCTCTTCTTTCCCGGTCCAATGGCGCATGCACAAGCAGTGCCGTATCCCCATTATCCCTCTAGCAGGGCTAGCAGGCCGTGCATGCTTTGTAGGACCGGGAAGAGGTGAGTTTGTACGGGCAACCTGGGTGGTTTCACGCAGCTGGGCAAGGACCAAAACCCAGGATAGTCAAAATCCTGGGGTTTGGTCCACTTTAAATACCAATGGCAATCAAACAATCAAAAAAGTTATAATATAATTACAGATGTCTATAATAAACATTCATAATTTAAACAACTTATAGTTTAGAGCCCCCTTATGGGATGTGTATCTGCATAAAAAAGGAAACTGATAAACTGAAGCAAAATCCTCTATCCAAGCTTGTGTGGTAGCTTTACAGGCTGTTCACAGAGTCACTTGCTGCCAAAAGGGCTCCCTGTAATTGCCTTTCAGCAGTTGGACATCACAAATTGTGATGCCCAATGAGGGGACTTCTAGGCACACAAAATGTCACACACAGTGTCGTAACTATAGGGGTTGCAGGGGGTGCGACTGCATTGAGGCCCAGGAGGTTAGGGGGCCCTATCCTTGTTGCTCCTCCACTTTATATATCAGATTTGTGCTAACACAGCATTATGTACAGAAAAAAGAAGCTACGCGTGCCTCATCTGTTTCAATCTTTAGTTGTCTGGTCGTATTAGTTACGCAACTGCCTAGGCACTTTTTTGAGAGTGTACTTTTAGCTACGGCGCTGATAATACTGAAATGGAACTGTTACAGATAGCAAAGCAATGAGGGATGAAAGGGTTAATTTCACTGTCAATTACATTTTTGAAAGTTTACAATCAAGTGTGCCAGTATGATAAGAAACGAAAACAGTTCTCCATAGGAACAATGCGTTTACCTTAGAAATGTACAACAAAGTGGTGTACAGAGGTACATTTCCAAAGCTTCCTTACTTGGCGTGCTAATTATCTGATTGGCCAAGGAAGACATGACAAATTTAACCCCATCTGCATTACTTCATGCACCTTTCTTCAGATTGGGGGAATTAGTCTTGTGCTCCAGAAGATAAGAGGTTCTCTGGTGAAAAGGGTTGTTGCTGCTGCTTTGCTTAGCCAAAGCTGCTAATAAACCCACCTGTTACAGTTGAAGGATTCTGGGATTTGTAGTGAGATAAGGATACTAGGAGCCAGGGGCGGACTGGCCATAGGGCATACCGGGACAAATCCCGGTAGGCCGCCTCCCCCTGGCCCCATAGTTGGTGATGTTGGGCCGCTGTGGCCCTAGCTGGCTGGGCAACAGGGAGCTGCCATGGCCGCCCGGCACACTGCACTGCAGCACATGACGTCCAGGCGGCAACACAAAGCTGCCTGTTGGGGCAGTTGGAGAGTCTACTGACAACTGTCACAGCCAATGAATGATTGACTGTGCAGCGCAGCGGACGGGCGCCCTTCAGAGTGGGTGGGGCTTCTCTCTGGTCCCCAGCGAAGCTGGAAATGCAGGGAGGTCCTGTTCAAGGCTGCCTTCAGAGGTGAGAGGGGGGAAGTTCTTTTTGATTTATGTGATGGGCCCTGTCCATCACATAAATCATGCAGCTGCCCACCATTGAGGCACCCGGGCACGCTGCGCTGTGACAGGAGGGGCCCCAGCCAAGAAGCCAGCAGCTCAAAGCCGACACCTTCTGTTACCGATCATCACTGTGGTCTGTCTGCCTGACACGTGACCTCTGTGTCAGATTCCTCTGCTCAGTGACCGGGACAGACACAGGCTGCATGCCATTGCCAGTGACAGAAGTAAGTCTGGCTTTAATGCTGCTGCAGTCAGCTTAAATCATTGGATAAGTTCACCTCCTTTTGCTGTAACATGTTATGCCTCCCCTCAGTACCTTATTCATAAGCTGCCCCTATCACCCACCCATCCCTCCATCCACACTTATCCCCAGCCTACCCCGTCACCCACCCATCCCTCCATCCACACTTATCCCTAGCCTTCCCCTGTCACCCACCCATCCCTCCATCCACACTTATCCCCAGCCTTCCCCTGTCACCCACTCATCCCTCCATCCACACTTATCCCCAGCCTACCCCTGTCACCCACCCATCCCTCCATCCACACTTATCCCCAGCCTTCCCCTGTCACCCACTCATCCCTCCATCCACACTTATCCCCAGCCTACCCCTGTCACCCACTCATCCCTCCATCCACACTTATCCCCAGCCTACCCCCGTCACCCACCCATCCCTCCATCCACACTTATCCCCAGCCTACCCCCGTCACCCACCCATCCCTCCATCCACACTTACCCCCAGCCTACCCCTGTCACCCACTCATCCCTCCATCCACACTTATCCCCAGCCTACCCCTGTCACCCACCCATCCCTCCATCCACACTTATCCCCAGCCTACCCCTGTCAGCCACCCATCCCTCCATCCCCACTTATCCCCAGCCTACCCCTGTCAGCCACCCATCCCTCCATCCCCACTTATCCCCAGCCTACCCCTGTCACCCACCCATCCCTCCATCCACACTTATCCCCAGCCTACCCCTGTCACCCACTCATCCCTCCATCCACACTTATCCCCAGCCTACCCCTGTCACCCACCCATCCCTCCATCCACACTTATCCCCAGCCTACCCCTGTCACCCACCCATCCCTCCATCCACACTTATCCCCAGCCTTCCCCTGTCACCCACTCATCCCTCCATCCACACTTATCCCCAGCCTACCCCTGTCACCCACTCATCCCTCCATCCACACTTATCCCCAGCCTACCCCTGTCACCCACTCATCCCTCCATCCACACTTATCCCCAGCCTACCCCTGTCACCCACCCATCCCTCCATCCACACTTATCCCCAGCCTACCCCTGTCACCCACCCATCCCTCCATCCACACTTATCCCCAGCCTTCCCCTGTCACCCACCCATCCCTCCATCCACACTTATCCCCAGCCTACCCCTGTCACCCACCCATCCCTCCATCCCCACTTATTCCCAGCCTACCCCTGTCACCCACTCATCCCTCCATCCACACTTATCCCCAGCCTACCCCTGTCACCCACTCATCCCTCCATCCACACTTATCCCCAGCCTACCCCTGTCACCCACCCATCCCTCCATCCCCACTTATTCCCAGCCTACCCCTGTCACCCACTCATCCCTCCATCCACACTTATCCCCATCCTTCCCCTTTCACCCACTCATCCCTCCATCCACACGTATCCCCATCCTTCCCCTGTCACCCACTCATCCCTCCATCCCCACTTATCCCCAGCCTACCCCTGTCACCCACTCATCCCTCCATCCACACTTATCCCCATCCTTCCCCTTTCACCCACTCATCCCTCCATCCACACTTATCCCCATCCTTCCCCTGTCACCCACTCATCCCTCCATCCCCACTTATCCCCAGCCTACCCCTGTCACCCACTCATCCCTCCATCCCCACTTATCCCCAGCCTACCCCTGTCACCCACCCATCCCTCCATCCCCACTTATCCCCAGCCTACCCCTGTCACCCACCCATCCCTCCATCCACACTTATCCCCAGCCTACCCCTGTCACCCACTCATCCCTCCATCCCCACTTATCCCCAGCCTACCCCTGTCACCCACCCATCCCTCCATCCACACTTACCCCCAGCCTACCCCTGTCACCCACTCATCCCTCCATCCACACTTATCCCCATCCTTCCCCTGTCACCCACTTATCCCTCCATCCCCACTTATCCCCAGCCTACCCCCTTCACCCACCCATCCCTCCATCCACACTTATCCCCAGCCTACCCCTGTCACCCACTCATCCCTCCATCCACGCTTATCCCCAGCCTACCCTCGTCACCCACTCATCCCTCCATCCACACTTATCCCCAGCCTACCCCTGTCACCCACTCATCCCTCCATCCACACTTATCCCCAGCCTACCCCTGTCACCCACTCATCCCTCCATCCACACTTATCCCCATCCTTCCCCTGTCACCCACTCATCCCTCCATCCCCACTTATCCCCAGCCTACCCCTGTCACCCACCCATCCCTCCATCCACACTTACCCCCAGCCTACCCCTGTCACCCACCCATCCCTCCATCCACACTTACCCCCAGCCTACCCTCGTCACCCACTCATCCCTCCATCCACACTTACCCCCAGCCTACCCTAGTCACCCACTCATCCCTCCATCCACACTTACCCCCAGCCTACCCTCGTCACCCACTCATTTGAGGGCCTTCAGCTTATTTTTGATACCCCAGTGTGGCTGCAGCACATGTGAGCAGTCTCAGAGTCCTCTGTCAGATGGAGTTCTGTGAGTTCAGGTTCCCACGGCAGTGTTGAGCAACAATCATTGCAAGGGGAACAAGACTCCAGTTAGAGTTTTGACCCACTTAAAATTCTGGTCTTACAGATGGCGGGATGGGTGGCTTAGAGTGCAAATGTACCAGGAACACAATATTTACTCTAACCCACCACCAGTAAGCCTTGGATTTAATAGACATTTACCTTTTACTATGCAGAGCTCAGCCTGTCAGGGGAACCGGAGGTGGCTGCACACTTATGCGGCATCCACATCTTTTCAGTGATCCCACAGCACATGCACTGGCTAGGATGGCATCGCTCTTGCTGATGCCCACTCCCACTTCGGGCCTATCTGAATGGCCGCCATGGGCATGCACAGACAGAGGAGAGCAGCCAGTGGGAGGTGCTCAGCAAATTTTTTTGTATGTTAGGATTCCCAATGCTAGGCCAGCTAGAAGGGGCGCTGCCTGCATGTGATGTAACTTACTATACCAGGCCAGGCACAGTACAGCAGGGCCGGAGTGGCCAAAAAAGTCCCGGGACGTTTTTTTAACCCCAGTCTGCCCCTGTATATATATATAAAATTATGTGACATTAATATACTATCCTGGGCCAGGAACAGTAAAGCAGGGCCGGTGTGCCCCAAAAAGTCCCGGGCCATTTTTTAGTCCCAGTCCGCCCCTGCTAGGAGCTTTACTGAAGGCCAAGACACTCCTACTTTACCAACACAGGAATATAAGAAACTTGGACAAAGCATGCCGATAAGTAAATCACAGGTCTGGGGGCCCAATCCTAATACAAAGGTTTATTTTACATCCCATAAGAGGAAAACAATAAGTCAGAACATCAAAAACCTGACAAAAAGGGAGTTTGCCTGTAAGCCTATAGATGGAAAGGTAGGGGTAGCTTTAGAATTTACATTGCCTTGACAGTCCCTTTAAAGGGAAAGCTCACTTTCAATGGCTCAGTGTTCATTCACAAGTGCCAAACAGATCTCCAGGAGGTGCTATGCTTACTTAGTACATAACTTTTTTTTTTTTATTCATTTATGGAAGCTGTGCTCACTACCTGCAATCTGTTGCTATTAGCGACTGTACACCTACATCAAGATCTATGAGAAGAGAGAAGTGAGCCCTGCACACAATAAAGGCCCATGTTAATTATTTGGGGTGTTTTTTGGTGTGAATTGCAACCTGCATATCAACAAGTTTTTAAAACTTTAATAGTTTTGTTCTATTTTTTCCCCTCCAAAACATCATCAATACCTGGGGCATTGGGGTATTTTACAGCTGAGGTACAAAATGTTTCCACTGAGGTAAGAATACATTTTTAAATGTTTGGTAACAACAGCACCCTAAGGGCTATGCAAACACTTGTGATTTATTTCTGTATGGCCCATACAGCACAATTATTTTCCAAACTTAAAGAAAACAACTGTTCTTAGCACTTTTCTGATAACTTTAAAAGCTCATTGAAGTGCAGGTTGCAATTTACACTTAAAAGTACACACCATAGTTACATTTGCTTTAACCAAATAGCAACACTATAGTCATTACTGAAGTGAGCTTACGCATGCGTACACATGTCGAGCAGCAGCTAATGCGCATCCATCTGGTGTGAATTGCAACCTGCATCTAAGTGAGCTTTTAGCGTTCCTACAAACAAAAAAAAAATCATCTGCACTTGAAATTGAGCATTTTACAGGTGATGTACATCATATATCCAATAGGGTAAGGATATCTTTTTTTACGTTTGGAAATAACAGCACCCTATGGGCTATGCTAAAAAATTTCCAAATGTTTCAGCATAGCCCATAGGCTGCCGTTGTTTCCAAATGCTGTACTTCACCTGTACAAATGCCCCATCAGAGGTGAAGGTGATTTTTCGAGAAAAAATAGATCAAACTATTTCTTTGTACTTTTTGGTGTACTAAAATGCTCACTCGGACGCAAGTTGCAATCCACACCCATAAGTACACCAGGAGCCACACCTGCCTCCCCAAATAATTAGAATGGCCTCCATAATTCTTCAGAACCCAAATTGCCAATCAATACCTCCCTCCCTAGGGCCTGTGACATGGCCCTGGATGAACATCCAAGTCACAGGCATGCACAACCAAAAGTAAAACCGCCTCTTCTGTAAAAGCTACATATCTAACTTTTCATATATACGGTTTTGTCAAACTCTCCCTGCAGACTTTCTATGACAAACTTCAATTCTACACATGGATTTGTGTTGTACTGAGAAACTGCTTAAACCACAACCTGGTTTGTTATATATCCAGCATCTCTGCATACATACTTCAAACGTACTGTAAAATTGTACTACTTACCAGAAAAAATTTACAGTCTGATCTCCCAGAAGAGTGTTGCTGGTGTCTCTTGTGATATATACCCCCCACTGCAACTCTGCCAGGGACACTTCTCCAGATCCACTCTGGTACAGGCCTTTTCCTACCACCAGGAACGGATTGGCCATAGGGATTCACTAATTCCTCTACTAGAACCCCCCTCCCTGTCTCCCCCAAGCCCTTCCCCTATACCTGGACCCAATTGTAATCATGGCTGTGGGGGGGGGGGGGGGCTGTGTCCTACTACACTAGAATATTATTGGTTTAAGAGGGACCATATCCACCCATGCCCAGTTCAGTTGATATATGCAGGCGATGATCATCAGGCAAGCACGGAAGGGGGCTGGCCAAGGCTGGCCCATCATTCACCGGTCAGGCTTGATAAATTTGGGATTCACAGGCAGCAGGTGCAGTGGATTTACATACCATTGGCCTTTTCAGTCTTAGCTAGGGGTTACAGGTATTTGCAAACCTACCAACTTTTCAAGGTGGGAAAGAGGGACATTTGTTAAATTAGGCCACGCCCCCTCATTGCGGGATGGATAGGAGATAGGTTGTAACAGTTAAAACTATATAATCACTTTAAATAGGCAAATGAATCATTTATTGATGCAGATCTGCATGTTACACCTCAAAGAGGGACAAATGAGAACAACGGACGGACAGAGAGACATGAACTAAAATGAGGGACAGTCCCTCGAAATCAGGAGCACTTGAGAGGTATCGGTATTTGTGAGATTGATTATGGAGCATTAGAACATAAAGTGTTGTAATTTTATTTAAGTAAACATTGTAACAGTTACACGACAAAATATTTCATTACAGTTCAAAGCCATTTGGCACATGTAAAGGTATACAGTAAAATATTAGTTTTATACAGAATACCCACATACTGTACTAAATATTCAGGCAGAAAGTCAAGGTGGGAAAATCATGTACACCAACAAAAGTAAATAAATCACTTCTCCATGGCATACTTGGGTTAAATATAATACGCCTTGAGAAATCACATGTCCATTTTGCAAGTAAACATAATATTTATAATAGAGTGGACTGTTAGGCTGGTTTCACACCAGCGCAATTGTAGGTGCTCAAGCTATAGGAGTGCCCTGCAATCGTCGTGTTTAGAATCTGGAGGGCATTAGTGTTTGCGTTCTCCACTCAATGGGGTGAAATTGCAAGACGCTGCAGGCAAATACCCGAAGCATATGCAAAAGTGCCAATAGATTACTATGGGCAGCTTTATACAGGTGGATGTGGGGCCCTGGCCCGAAAGCACGGGTGTGAAACCAGCCATAATATTACAGTTTCAGAACACTGTGGGCAAATTGAAAAACGAAGAAATACTGAGAAAAATGGGTAAAATGCCTCTCTAGATTTATTACAATCTGAAGCATCCTCAGGATTTGAATTAATACACATAATACCTGTACTACAACAACAAAGCCATGGGACTAATACATGATTTTTTTGCTAGATTTAACATATAGAAGGTGTGACTCCTGCTGGTTTAAAAGGGTTTACTGTGGTATTACTATTGTCAGCACCTTGTAGCAACTCAAACTTTGGAAGCCTTGTTTTTCATATAGCATGACCTTTTATTTTATTACTGTACAGATAGATATTCAAGCCAAAATACTGAACAAAGACATGCTATACACATTAGCCACACAATATATTATATTAGCCTCAACAATGCAAAGTATGCACATCCCAGCAAGACAAAAGCAGTAATGAATCTGGGTGCAGTTACAATTCAGTTTATGTGCATATTGATGTGGAGCAAAGCTTTCATTCTTGCACACAAACTGAAAACAATTTATAATGCCAAGCCCCTCAATGAACATTGCATGATCTGTAAAATTCAATTTTCAAAAGTTATTACCATGACTAAGTCCTTCTTTTCTTTTAGAATCTAACATGAATAAGATACAAACATTTCAAATTGGTTCATGTTGGCTCATTTATGGCAGTTGTGCACTTTGCTTACAAATACACACGATTATAGGTGTATTTATTCATTAAGAATATACAATGTATTTGAACCAGACATCTGTCTAAACTGTGCAAGGTCATTTAAATTATTGTTTTCAGCTGATTTATGGTTGTAAAATATTTTTCTGCCACTGGGTGTGCAAATAGAGTGTGCATTAAAGTATACTAGGAGCTGGTTTTGGATATACTTTACTCATGGTAAAGCCATGGTTATCTAGGAAAATACAAAGTATTACAGAATAATGTTATGTCTTGGTCAACGTCAAAGTATTTCATGTTGGAAAATGTTTTATAAGCATGAGCAGTGAGACAAAGGTTATGGCATACTGTTTTCTTTCACCCATATCAAGTTTGACAAACTGTCGGCCATTTTCTATTGTCTACAAGTAACTGTTGGCAGTCTGAAATGCAAAACCAAATGTAAAAAGCATACAATAGGCAAATAATTATTAAGAGCACAAATTAGAAGCCGTTATACCACACAACCATCAAGGAAAAGCATTTGTGTAGGACAATGCTGAATCAGTAGGTCCATCCATTTACTGTAAGATTCTAGCTACAGCTGTACGGCACAGAGCTGACACCTAAACGTTCAGCAAATCCTCTTAGGATATATTACTGGCACATATGTTTCTCTCTGGAAACCCTAATATTAAAATCCTACTACAGCAGTCATTTAAATAGATTAGAAAATGTAAAATTCTAATTGTCTCTCATAATATGTGCAAGGCTTTATACTTCATTTCAATTATCTGAAGATCATTGTTAACTTGAAGTTGATTTGCCTGTCTGCCTTCGACAGAAAAGAGCTCATCAGGAAACTGCAGTCATACTATGAAGAATACACTTATAGTATGGCGCATGGCTTTTTGTCTTTGAAGGGATTCTCTGATGTTGGCAATCCAACCAGCAAAGGGTCATTTTTGGCATGTTGCTCGCAGTAGTTCATGAGATCCGCTGCTGCTTTTGATACCTAAAATTCAGGGTATATATCATAATTTAAATGAAGTTACATGTCTCTAGTACTGCCATTAACCATATAAAGTGAAAGAGGACAACCAGCCAAGTGTCATGTAAATAAACTCTCAATAAAACAAAAATTTTTACATAACTGTTGAATGTCAATAAAATGTACATTTTCTTACTTAGCGCCCTATGTGCCCCTGCTACTCCATATTTGTTTATCAAGGAAGTAGGAAACCAGGGGGGGTACATAACTATAGAGGCAAAGGGGACATTTGCTACCAGGCGTGTGGAAAAAGGGGGCCCCATGCAAGGTATCTCCCCCAGCTTGTACACCTGTGGAAAAAGCACCAGACTGATACTGCCCAAGTTTGCATTGTTGAGCGCTGTCTGATGGGAAGACCAGGGTCTTGGGCAATAGGTTCTGCAGGTGAACCTAAGTTGTTGCATTGTTTACCCCCCCCACACTCTTTGTATAGAGCATTCGGTGATATAAGGATGCTGACATTCTACTTCTGCCCTTTGGAAGCTACAACCTGCAGACAGCACACCAACACTGTATACTGGGGGAATGCCCTGGGAAGAAACAGACCTGACTGGGCCTCACTTTCAAAGACCCAGGCCCCACACAGCACTGCTTAGAACTCCAATCAGACAACAGTCTTGGTTTGGGATGCCCCTGTGTGCGTGAATCCAAATTATTATTCTGATTCTCGCTCCCCCAGTGCATGCACAGGCTCTCCTCCAACCAGCATTAATTGCTTTGCATACTGTATTATTGCATTTAATGCTGAATGAATTGACCTTTGGGCACCTCCCCCTAGCTGTTGCACAAAACGCTCGAATAGTCATGCAAGGGATGCCGTCTGAGACCTGCACATGTACTATGCGATTGAGGAACAAGGTATGATTATGGGCTAATGGTGATGTGAGTAACCTCATGAATACTCTACGGCATTGACATTGATGACAAAAAAGCTGCAGTATAGACCACAGTGGTCACATAATTCGAACTTCACGGAATCAACAGTTTTTGCCCAGTTTAGAGCAGACCAAAACCCTATTAGTGGAAAAGACTCCAGGGAGGGCAAATTGCCTACCCCTGGGGTATCCTGATTTGAGATGCCCCACTGATTGAACCCCCCTGGGATTGCCGCTATACTCACATCGCCAGCGATCCCTTGACATTTAAATCGGCTGGCAAGGGATCGCGCCAGTCAGCCAGAGGAATGAATAGGGATGTGACCACTCCCCACTCTCTATGCCAGGCTGTGGCTGTAAACAGAGCTGTATGCTGTGCTGATTTGATGCATGTGATCGCTGGAAAGGTGCTTTTTGGTGGCAATCAAGGAATTCACATAGAAGTGCACTCCAAGTGGGAAATGGACCAAAACTCCGGGTCCTGAGTTTTTAGTCCACTTTAAGAAAAGCTCATGAGCCTAAAACCCCTACAGAATTCCAACACCAATTTTCTATAAAATTGGTATTGATTGCATCCAAATTGCAGATACCCCCCAACTGCAAGCGCCATTTGGCTTTAGCTCCACCTCCCTCCCTCAGTGAAACTAGACTATATGTTTCCCTGTGGAAGCCACACAGTTCAGAGTACTTTCCTTTCTAGGGGCCCCCTGTTAATCAAGGAAGTGGGGAAGAAGCAAGAGCAAACCAAGTTTGCAGGGGTATGCAATTACCCAGGCTGAGTACAAGTGCGATCAATGCTCATTTTATAAAAAATGGGTGATGGATCACTTTAAAGGATAATTCCAGGTTATGTTAAAATACGGCCCTTTTCACCCCCCCCCCCCAGCAGATCCCTCAGTGCAAGGAATTCAGTAACTACCCAATTTGAAGATTTGACAATCCAGCCACATGATCTATGTCCACTTCATCCTTGTGCACTCCATTTAAAGTGCTACTGCAGGCAGAGGTTATTGTTACACCATTGTGTTGGTCTATGTGTGGCACTGTTCTAAACTGTTTCCTGTTTTTAAATTGAAGAAGAAATGGCCGAAATATCGAGGTTTACATTTTCACCACATGATTTCTATTCTGAAAAAGTGGGATTTGGATCTGTGATGCTGCATAATAATCAGCAATATAATGAATCCGGAGGAGGAGGCATCATCAATCCTGTCCCACTTTGCTGAGCGAATTAGGGGACAGAATGAAAAAGAGAATGTCATTGGCTACAACTGTAAACTTTGATATCTCGGCCATTTCTGCTTCAATTTAAAAATGGAAAACAGTTTAGGGGTTTGTCAAATGTAGCCCAAAGCAATGGTTTAACAATTATCTTTGCCTGCACTATCAATTTAAAGTGACATCAGCAGGGGAGGGGTTTTGTCTGCTGATTTGTGCTTGCCAATGATGAAAGTACGATTCCAAGCCAAAAGTCTTCTTCTAAACTGGTGGCTCTGTAAAAACAAGTGACTTCATTGTCTTACATAAAACACAAACCTTTTAGCGGGTTCCATGTGATCTGCTTCAGAACACTGTATAATACCTTACATCACTATGATGAATGCCTTTAGGTATCTAAATAACAAATGGTACATTTTTTGACTTAGAATATTATGTCCAGTTCTTTCCTCTTGGATGTACAGGATACAGAAATGTTCTCTAATCAGCTGAGAGCACAGGTTGCTTTGAAACAGTAATGACACCTGACTCACTGCAAAGAGCTGTAACAGTATCATTACAGCAGGTGTCCACTATGAATGTACTGTACACAAGCGTGTATGAAGAACTTACATTCCTACACACAGGCAGAGCCCTAACAGATCACTTCAGTGAAACACTATGCTTGAGTCTTTCAAAGGATCTGCCTGCAAATTAGTCATATTACCATCTTTTCAATCTATTTTACCAATTATATGCAACAAAATGCAAACTGGAGAGCAGTAACTTTAGGGTTGTGGTCTACTTTAAACACCTGGGAAAATGTAATGCTATGATATCACAAGCAACAAAAAGTGCTAGACATCAGCAGAAAGTGAAGGGTCTTAGCAGCCTGAGAGAGGAAGGGACAGCATGTTTCTGGCCACAAAGCTTTCATATTATTGCTTTGTCCTAAAGATTACCAACCCCCAGAATTTTTACTCTCCACAGTGTTGTTCCTCTCCAGGGAAGCATCCTGGATGCATAGTGGTCATGGCCTTTGCATGCGTCATGGGATCACTGTCTAGGAATGTTTCCTCTGCAAATTAGGATGCCCCAGGGATAGGGAATTGGCTGGCCTTGGATTATAGCAGTTGGTGTAGACCTGAAAATTTCATTCAACTGTAAAACCCAGTGTGGACTATGCATCCATCATATTCAACTATACAAATCCAGTTTGGACTATGCATCCATCATATTCAACTATAAAAATCCAGTGTGGACTATGCATCCAATGTACAAGGTACAAATCCTGGCTCAGTGATGGGGTAAATAAGCTTATCATGTATAGAACCCTACTTGTGGTTCCTTGGAATTGCAGCAAAGGTCTGTTAACACTGCAGTTGGGTAGGAGCCTGTCATCCATCTGGTTCCTGTGACACCAGTGTCTCCCCCTTTGTAGTGATGGGGGAAGTATCTGTGTGGTCAATGGCAGCAAAGTGAGGCTCAGTTTCCCCATGGTTTCACAAATAGCAGAATTACAAACCTGACTCGATCCAAAATAAAAATATGCACTTTATTCCTCAACTGTAAACCCATAGAGCAGTGTTCACCAGCCCTCTCCACGAGAGCCAGCAAAAGGTAAAAAAGGCAGCTCTAACTCTATAAGATGCACTAACTGATGCACCTGAGCATCTGTGGAAAAATCTGAAAAACATGACCTGCTGGTGGCTCTAGAGGAGAAGATTGGGAACATTGCTATAGAGGATCTGTCATCAAATTCGAAAAGAATGATCTCAGGCTTTCCATAGGGATCATTATAACTTTTGGCATACAACAGCCAAATAAACAAAAATATTAAATTCATTCGTACTACTATTTGTAGCAGTACTAACTACCTCTGCACAATGAAGGGACAGTCCAGGAAAAAGAAAAACTAATGAACAAGGAGCTCACCTGAAGCCTGCCCCATATACTTTTCCATTTTCGTGCAACATGCTGTAGATGCTGTAGCAGGTCTCCAGAGTTTGCACCTCATAGTAACATAGTAACATAGTATGTAAGGCTGAATAAAGACTTTAGTCCATCCAGTTCAGCCAGTTTAACGCCTTCCGGTGGTCTAGTAGCCATAGCTGGAAATGTTATTACATGCCAGGAAGGCATCAAGGCCACTTTTGAACATTTTTACTGTATCCATCATTACTACCTCCTCTGGCAGCGAGTTCCATAGTCTCACTGCTATTACAGAGAAGAATCCCCTCCTATGTCCGTGGAGAAAGCACCTTTCCTCTAAACTTAGTGGATGCCATTGGGTTATAGTTACACTCCGAGGTATAAATAGATTGTGGGACAGATCTTTGTATTGACCCCGAATGTATTTATACATAGTTATTAGATCACCCCTCAATCGTCTTTTTTCTAAACTAAATAAACCTAACTTGGACAATCTTTCAGGGTACTCTAGTCCCCACACTCCTTTTATTAACTTTGTTGCCCTTCTTTGAACGTGCTCCAGTTCTGATATGTCCTTCTTAAGCACAGGTGCCCAGAACTGTACACAGTACTCCATATGGGGTCTGACCAGTGACTTGTACAGGGGTAAAATGATGCTCTGGTCATGAGCACCTATGCCCCTCCTGATGCACCCCATGATCCTATTTGCTTTGGCAGCAGCTGCCTGGCATTGATTACTACAGTTGAGCTTATTGTTAACTAAAATCCCTAGGTCCTTTTCCATGTTTTACCAAGTGTTTCTTTATTTAGTGTGTAATCATGATACAGATTTCTCCTTCCCATGTGCATAACCTTACATTTATCTGTGTTAAACTTAATTTGCCATTTAACTGTCCATGCTTCCAATTTATCTAAATCTGTTTGTAGCTGCCTGCTGTCCTCTTTTGTTTTAATTACTTTACACAGCTTAGTATCATCTGCAAAGATTGAGACTTTACTGTTTAATCCATACCCAATGTCATTTATGTATATATTGAAGAGAATTGGTCCCAGAACTGATCCTTGTGGTACTCCACTAGTAACAGTGACCCAATCTGAGTGTGTACCATTGATAACCACCCTCTGCTTCGGATCATTAAGCAAATTTCCCACCCATCTGCACACGTTTTCCCCCAGTCCAAGGATTCTCATCTTTTGTACCAGCCTTTTATGTGGCACAGTATCAAATGCTTTAGAAAAGTCAAGATATATGATATCCAATGACTCCCCCTGATCCAATCTTGAACTTACCTCCTCATAAAAGCTGATCAGGTTTGTCTGGCAGGAGCGATTCCTCATAAATCCATGCTGATATGGAGTAATAAGGTCATTTTCCCCAAGGTGCTCCAGGATAGTATCCCTTAAGAAACCTTCAACCAGCTTGCCCACCACAGATGTTAAGCTTACCGGTCTGTAGTTCCCAGGTTCCCCCCTAGATCCCTTTTTGAATATTGACACCACATTTGCCAAGCGCCAATCCCTCGGAACAGACCCTGTAGTTATTGAGTCCACAAATATTAGAAATAATGGCTTGTCATTTACTGTACATAACTCCCTTAAAACACGAGGATGTATGTCATCTGGTCCCGGTGATTTATCGATTTTTATCTGCTTGAGACGGTTCTGGACTTCTTCCTTGGTTAGACCAGTGACATTTAATGGAGGGTTTCGGTTATTCCCCTGCATTTCACTCGGCATGTCACATTCTTTTGTGAATATAGAAGCAAAGAAGTTGTTTAGTAAATTTGCTTTCTCCTCATTTCCCTCTATAGGTGTCCCCTCCTTGCTTTTCAGGGGGCCCACACCCTCAGGTTTGTACCTTTTACGGTTTATGTAGCTAAAGAATAATTTGGGGTTAGTTTTACTCTCTTTCGCAACCAGTCTTTCTGTCTCCAGCTTAGCTGCCCTTATCTGTTGTTTACATTGTTTATTTTCTTCTTTCTAATTTTCAACGCTTTCGCTGTCCCTTCCTGCTTTAAACGTTTAAATGCCTTTTTTTTGTTGTTTATTGCCCCCTTAACCTTTTTGTTTAGCCACATCGGTTTACATGTGTGTCTAATAGTTTTATTCCTGTAAGGTATATATCTGTCACAATGAAAATTAAGGATTACTTTGAAAGTATCCCATTTAGTGTCCATGCTTTTATTTTTAAGGATATTTTCCCAGTTAATGCAGTTTAGGGCATCTCTAAGTTGGTCAAACTTTGCCTTTTTGAAGTCCCGCGTTTTTGTGGCTCCTTGATAAGGCACCCTAGTGACTGCTAAGTGGAAATTAATGATATTATGATCACTGCTTCCAAGGTGTCCCCCAACCTGTACTTTTACTACTTTGTCTGGTACATTGGTTAGTATTAGGTCCAATATGGCTTTCCCCCTTGTTGGAGCTTGTACTTGTTGGGAAAGGTAGCCATCTTTTGTTTTAGATAAAAAACGATTACTTTTATGCAAAAATACAATTCTGTGAAATACTCACCTGTAGAATTGGTATTATAAGTATACAGTACGTCCTGCTCCAGGTAGATTACTTACACTTGGGTTATCCTCTGCCAGATGGCGCTGCACTGCAGAGACATGCAAAACAGGCTCCTCCCGGCCCCTCAAATACCCGGGGACCTCCCACAAATCCCCAGCATTGAAAAGCAGTGAACAAGAAGCCGGGAGAATTTAACCACCCAAAAACTGGTAACTTATAACAATGATAACAATCACCATACAGGGGATCCAGAATAATGCAAAAAACCAGGGTAGGGTGGAGCAGGACGTACTGTATACGTATAATACCAATTCTACAGGTGAGTACTTCACAGAATTGTATTATTCTTAGTATACAGTACGTCCTGCTCCAGGTAGATAACTTACACTTGGGACATCCAGTAGCAGTGTCCATAAAGTAGGGTGGGATCCCCAATAAAAAAGGTAACAGCAGACAGTTTAAACCACTGCCGCCTGCAAAACCTTGCTGCCAAAAACAGCATCAGCTGAGGCCTTAACATCAACCTTGTAAAACTTTGAAAAGGTATGAACAAAAGACCAAGTAGCGGCCTTGCAAACTTGTTCAACAAGGCCCAAGAGGCACCAATAGCACGAGTAGAATGAGCAGTAAGGCGAAGGGAGGACTCTTCCCCTTAGCAGAATAGGCCTGAATCACGGCCAGACGGATCCATTTGCTAATAGTAGACTTGGCATGAGCCAAACCCATCCTGGGCCCAGAAGGGACCACAAAAAAGAGCATCAGTTTTCCTGAGGGACGCAGTGACCACCAGGTAATACTTCAAACACCTGACCACATCCAGGGAATGCAAAACCCTCTCCTTAGCGTAGCTAGGATTAGGGCACAAAGAAGGAAGAACAATATCTTGTCTCCCAAGGTATGGGGGCTGAATAGAAAAAGCCGCCAACTCAGACACACGCCTGACCGAAGTAATGGCTACCAGAAAAACAACCCTGAAGGTAAAAACAGCCAGAGCAGAATCCTGCATAGGTTCAAAGGGAGCACCCTGCAAATCAGACAAAACCAAGTTCAAATCCCAAACAGGGACCACAGGTTTACGTGGGGAACGCACATGAGCGACCCCCTGGAAAAAAGGTCTAAATCAGAGAATGCTGAGCAAAAGACTTCTGAAAGAAAACAGACAGGGCAGAAGCCTGACCCTTCAGAGTACTGAGTTGGAGTCCCGACTCCAACCCATGCTGTAAGAACTCCAGAACCCTGGGGACTGAAAACACCCGACAGGGAAGACCTAGACTCACACCAGTCAAAGTAGGTACGCCAAACCCTGTAATAGATGGAAGAAGACTTTTTCTTCCTAGCCTGCACCATGGTATCAACCACCGAGGCGGACAAGCCTTTCTCCATCAAGATGGAGGTTTCAGCAGCCAGGTCGTCAAAGCCAGAGTTTGTAAACTGGGATGGCGTAAGGGGCCCTGAGTGAACAGATCTGGCACCCCTGGCAGAACGTACTGGTCTACTGCCATCTGCACCACGTCTGTGAACCACACTCTTCTTGGCCACCTGGTGTCCACCGGAATTGCTGGCACCCCCTCCAGAGCAATCTTGCGCAGAACCCTGCTCAGCAGGGGGAACGGAGGAAAGACATACAGGAACTGAATGACCTGCCATGACATTACTAAAGCATCCGTGGTCACGGCCAGAGGATCCTGGGACAGGGAGACAAAGGCCGGGAGCTTGTGATTGTGACGGGACGCAAACAGATCCACATCTGGTTGGCCTCAATGGTGACACAGAGATTGGAACACCCTGTTGCAGAGGGACCCCCCCGAATGTATACCGCTGATATGCAGGGAACATTGGCCCCCACCCAGGTCAGGATCAGAGACACTTCCTGGAGGGCCCTCTTGCTCCGGGTCCCTCCCTGATGATTGATGTAGGCAACTGCCGTCAAGTTGTCCGAGCGCCCCTGAACAGGCAGGCCCTGAAGATGAGTAGTCAAGCGAGCCAGAACTAACCTGATCGCTCACAGCTTCAAGACATCGATAGGTGTGTGGGCCTCCTGAAGGCCTCACCTCCCCTGGAACCGCAGGGACTTCCAGAACCCCCCCCCCAACCTGATAGACTGACATCCATGGTGACCGTCTCCCAGGAAGGGGCAAGAAAGGATCTGCCCCCCAACAGGTTCCTTGAGTCCATCCACCACAAGAGGGACTTCCTTACCAGGGGGGAAAGCACACAGACTCTGTCCAGGGATGCTGGGTCCATGTCCTATACAGACAATAGGAGAAGTTGCAGAAGCCCCAAGTGGAACTGAGCATAAGGGACCGCTTCGAAGCACGCCACCATCAGGCCCACCAGCTGCATCCCCTGCCTGGTGGAGGGATGGGGACAAGCTAGGAGGGACTGAGCCTGTGCAAGCAGATTGTCCACCTTCTGCTGAGGAAGGAAAATCCTTGCCTGAACTGTACCCAGATTCATTCCTAGGAATGGAGTTACCAAGGAAGGGGACAGTGAGGACTTGGGGTGGTTGATCACCCATCCAAATGACTCCAGAATGGACACCACCAGCTGAGTATCCAACTCTGCCTGATGTAGAGACTGGGAAGTGATGAGGATGTCCAGGTAGGGCAGCCCCTTGGCCTCATCATAGACATCACCCCCGCCAGCACCTTTTTGAGCACTCTGGGAGTTGAAGAGAGGCCAGATGGCAAAAGCCACAAATTGGCAGTGTTGATCTTCCAACGAGAATCTGAGGAACCTTGGTGTCCTGAAAACACAGGGATGTGAAGGTAAGCATCTTTGATATCCACAGACGTCATGAAACCCCCGGGGCGCAAGGAGCTGATGGCCGAGCGCAGGGTTTCCATGCGAAAAACGCCTGTTCTTGACAATTTTGCTGAAGATCTGTAAATCCAGAATGGGCCTGACTGACCCATCTTTTTTGGGAACTGTGAAAAGGTCAGTGTAGAGTCCCTTGCCTCTGTCTTTTAAGGGAAATCTGCAAATGACCCCCAGACCCAGCAGGCCTTGCACGGCCTGCGCCAACACCTGAGCAGAAGCAGGGACCAGGAGTATCCGGGACCTGATAATCTTGGGGGAGGCTGCACAGCAAACTCTATCTTGTAGCCGGAGGACACTACCTCCTGAATCCACTGGTCTGAGGCGTGATGCCTCCAGACTTGAGCAAAGTGCCGCAGCCGTCCCCTCACCCTGATGGGCGAGGGCGCCCCATCTTGCCTGAGGGGACTTGGGAGAGGATTTGGGCTTAGCCCCCCCGGAGGAGCCAGGATGTTGTCTTCTGCTCCTGTGACAGGAATCTGCGCGAGCCCCCGTGAAGGACACCCCTGTTTCTTGTTTAACACCATGGTAGGGGGGTGAAGGGGGGCCCTGGCCCCGAAGGGGCCGAGACAGCCGTCTGCGCTGGGGTAACTTACCTCTCTTAGCAAACAGGTCTAGACGGGCCCCAAACAGGCGTAGCCCCTTAAAAGGAAGCCCAGTGAGGGCCTTCTTCGCAGCATTGTCAGCACCCCACTGTCGCAGCCAAACCAAGCGGCGTATAGCCACCACGAGGGCAGAAGTTCTTGCACACATTCTGATGGTGTCATCCAATGCTAATAGGACAAAATTTACAAAAACATCACAACTGGAGAGTGCATTAAACACCTCACAAGGGAGATCATCAGGGGCACTATCAAGAATATTTCTGATAAGGGTTCTAGTGGCCACAGCAGTAATGGCAGAGGCACAGACCGGGCGCAGCGCCGTCCCCGCACATGCAAAGGCGTGGGAGGCCAGCAGGTCAATGCGCCGGTCCTCAGCATCCCGCAGGGTAGTAGAATCAGGGGAATGCATGACAGGGGTGTTAGATAGCCCTAGGATCGGGAAATCCACCTCGGGGGGGGGGGGGGGGGGGATGACCAACATTTAACCACCTCAGGGGGAAAAGGATACTTCCTATCCCAATCCCTTGGAACCCCGGGAAGTTTACTGGGGCACTCCCATTCCTTGAGCACAAGGGTATGGAAATGTGCCTGCTCTAGAAATTCCAAACGTGATGTTGCTGTATGAAAACGCTCCCCTTTTTGCCTGGGAGCCTCACCAGGTAGAGAGATAGACAGAACCTCAAAGATCTGGGTCAATAATCTGTCAGTGTCATCCGGGGCCCAGGGGTCAGAACCAGAATCGTCATGACCCCTTGGTCTCTCATCAGATGAGCCTGAGTCAGAAAAAAACCTCTCCATCAGAAGGGGTATAGCCACACAGGTTCATAAACTCCTGAGATCCCATAGGGAAAACAGTAACATTAGGCGTCAAGTGCCGCTTCTTACCAGGGCCCTTACGCGCTAAAGACCTCGCAATAATCTGTTCAGCAGTAGGCAGTCTAGAAGACACATCAGGCTGAGAATCCCCACAAGTATGCAACTCAACAGGAGAGAGATTTAAGCTGGGGGGAGTAATGAAATGAGGTGCAGCCACTGGCAGGCCAGATTGCAAAGCCAGCGCTTGCTCAGCACAGGGTACGCAGACCCATGCCTTGTCAGCGTCAGCATGAGGCTGTCCACACGCTACACACAGCCGGTCTTGTCCCAAGGGGACCCCGGTCACATTATCCTGAGATGCCTCCATATGTGATTATTAGGCACAATATGCCAGTAGGGATTGACGCTATAAAGCAACCCTGGATGCCCCAATGACCCGCTAGGGAAGTGCGAGTAATTTTACAAGGCCCAACTATCAATTACAGCGGGCCGGGAGAAGCCAATGGATTCACCCGTCTGAAAGACACAATGAGAAGAAAGGGTGTCAGAACCAAACACACTACAATGAGTATAAAGCCGCCCGCGAGGGCACTTACGGACCCCGGTAAGTAAGAACGTCACACGCGCGCGCGACCTGACAACATGGCGCCGAGTACCTCGAAGGGCCAGAGCGAGCCGTGACGCAGGGCGCGCCAGGCCAGGCCCCGCCCCCCTGAAGAGCGCGAAGTCCACCGACAAGCAGCCAATGAGAACGCAGAAGAGTCTGAAGTAACACCGCCCCCCGTCGCGGAACATCCAAATGAAGCAAAAGGCGCGCGCGGCGGCATTTGCAATAGTAAAAAGACAAGTCAGCGCGACGGCTGACACCACATATACTAGTCCAAAAAACATGACAAAAGGCAGTATGCATGAATCACGATACACGCTCACCCACACCCCCCCCCTTCTTTCCCCCCCGAAGGCTACAGGGAGAAAGAGGGAGGATGGCAGCCCTTTGTACAGGGCCCACCGCTACCGGGGCATGGGACAATAATGCGGGAGGGGCATCCCATAAAGGCTCACCATCAGCCTATACCGCCTACCCTTTGGTGGGGACTGCGGTGGAGCAGCGCTCCATAAGCACGCATGGTGCCGCCTACCTTCACCCGACCAGCGCAGCCCAGGCTGGGAGGCACATCACACGAAGGACGGGTGGGAATAGTCCAACAGGGCCGCAGGCTAATAGCTCCGCTCACCTGCGAGAGAGTGATAATTTCATGTCTTCGCAGTAAGCACTGCAGAGAAATCTGGGGATTTGTGGGAGGTCCCCGGGTATTTGAGGGGCCGGGAGGAGCCTGTTTTTACATGTCTCTGCAGTGCAGCGCCATCTGGCGGAGGATAACCCAAGTGTAAGTAATCTACCTGGAGCAGGACGTACTGTATACTAAGAATACACATGTTTCAGCGTCCCAGTCTATATCTGGGTAGCTAAAGTCCCCCATAATCACTACCTCATCTAGTTTAGTGGCTATATCTATTTGCCTTAGCATCATATTTTCTATGGATTCGGATATATCTGGAGGTTTGTAGCAAACCCCCACCAGTATTTTATTTTTGTTTCTCCCTCCATGTATTTCTACCCATACAGACTCCACAAGGTCATTCCCTCACATATATCCTCCCCGCAGAGTGGGTTGTAGAGAGGATTTTACAATTAAGCAGACTCTACCCCCTTTGCGTTTGTTACGGTCCCTCCTAAACACACAGTATCCCTGTAAATTTACTGCCCAGTCATAGCTTTTATCCAGCCAGGTCTCTGTTACCCCCACTATGTCATATTGCTCTTCTGTTATTATCAATTCTAGTTCATCCATTTTATTAGTCAAGCTTCTAGCATTTGTAAGCATGCATTTCAAATGCTTATGATAATTTTGATAATTTTGTATATTGCCCTTATTCCTGCTAGATGTGCTAACCCCTCTCCACCCCCAGTTTAATGTCTACACCCACTGTCACTTTCTTTCCTAACTTCCCCTTTGTAACTGCTATTACTCCCCCCCCCCCCCCCCCCCCCCCAGTGCTTAGTTTAAACACTCCTCTAACCTTTTAACAATCCTCTCCCCCAGAACAGATGCACCCTCCCCATTGAGGTGCAACCCATCCCTGCCAAAGAACCTGTAGCCCACTGTGAAGTCGGCCCAGTTCTCTAAGAACCCAAACCCCTCCTTTTTACTCCAATTTTTGAGCCACCTGTTTACCCCTCTAATCTCCCGCTGCCTCTCTGGTGTGGCTCTTGGTACTGGTAGTATTTCTGAGAATACTACAGTTTAGGTCCTTGCCTTAAGCTTACGGCCTAAGTCCCTGAAATCATTTTTTAGGACCTTCCACCTACTTCTTCCTATGTCATTTGTGCCAATATGCACCATGACCGCTGGGTTCACGCCAGCCCCTCCCAACAATCTGTCAGCCCGCTCCACTACTTGCCGTACTCTTGCCCCAGGAAGGCAACACACTGTTTGGCAATCCCGGTCTTTGTGACAGATTGCCCTGTCTGTTCCCCTAATAATAGAGTCACCCACTACCAGCACTTGTCTTGCCTGCCCTGTTCTCCCATTTCCCCTCCTTTTCTTACTGGAGCCGACAGATATGTCTTGCTGCAGCTGTGCCCTCCTTTCCTTTTTTTCATGACCAGACTTAAATGTGGTTTGCTTTATCTGGGTCAGGGGGTCATGCAACCACAATCGGAGCATGGTTGTGGAAAAAATAGAAAGTATGAGGGAAAAGTAATTTTTTTTTAAAATAAAATTAGCCTGGAATGCGCAATGTGTTCTGTGTGGGCAACAAGTTATTCAAAATATTTCAAAAAGATAAAATCGAAGCATTTAAAGCAGACCAAAACACACCCGGCCCTGCCTTGAATCTAAAAGATTCCAGAGCTGGCTGCTGGCTTTCACCCTCACTAATAATCGCTAACAAACATAAATGATAAATACGTTAGCTGGTGCATAAAGTACCTTGATTCGCTCTATACCAGCCTCAATGCGGAGTTGTTCTACCAGCTTTCGTGCTTGCGCAATGTTGTTAGAGGTTGACATTATCTGCCATCAGAACTTTATACAACACTTAGAGAAATTTCTAGAAAAAAGAAGAGAATATTTTCACGCTTAAACAGTTTAAGAATTAGGGTAAAGTAATTGCATATATTCTGTGGTTATTAAAAATGTACATTTCAATACTTTAGATGTGATGGGACCCCTTCAAGGCTCATACAGTTACCTTTTATCCGTCTTTTTACTAAACTAGATGCAGCTAGACAACACTGAAACCGCAGAGACAAATGGTGCTTCTAAATGATGGCAAGTGAGTACAAATATGATAAATAAGGTGGAGCAGCAACAATGATGGAGCCCACCCAACCTTCTGAGCACTGGTGTGGTCACACCCCCCTGCACCCCCTCAAGTTACACTCCTGGTAACAAATCAGGAAGAGAATCCTGCCCATTGAAATCAATGGGCACCTTCACATCTATGCCATGCATAGCAAAGCATTTTGGCAAAAGCTGTATGCAGCTTTGCCTCGCAACAACATTGCAATGCACAAAAGCGTGCTACACTGCATATGGAAATACACAGTAGGGCCTTAATCTTGGGCCTCCTGTACTACCCTGAAGTAGGCCATGGGTTAGTGCTTGCGATCACTCAGAGGATCCTCTGGTGGGCCAGCCTGACACTGGTCCTGGTCCACAAGGACACTGATCTAACCTAGCTTTCCTGCTCACACAATCGGCAAGCTGCTAAGATGTACAGAAGGGTCCAGACTTTATACAGCCTATATTGTATCTGCCCCCCACATCCTATAATGTGATGCATGGGCTCCTTGTTTGAACTTGTTTCCTATATGGTATGAATACCGGAACGAGCCTGGTTACCTTAAGGCCCAGTTCAAACCAGGTGCTCAGCCATCTTAAATAGGCATAACAGGGTGGTGGATTAGCCATCATATATGGGTGTAACAGGTAAGTGGATTAGACATCACCCTTGATAATACAATTCTGTGAAATCCTCACCTGTAGAATTGGTATTATAAGTATACAGTACGTCCTGCTCCAGATAGATTACTTACACTTGGGTTATCCTCCGCCAGATGGCGCTGCACTGCAGAGACATGTAAAGCAGGCTCCTCCCGGCCCCTCAAATACCCGGGGACCTCCCACAAATCCCCAACATTGAAAAGCAGTGAACAAGAAGCTGGGAGAATTTAACCACCCAAAAACTGGTAACTATAACAATGACAACAATCACCATACAGGGGATCCAGAATAATGCAAAAACCAGGGTGGGGTGGAGCAGGACGTACTGTATACTTATAATACCAATTCTACAGGTGAGGATTTCACAGAATTGTATTATTCTTAGTATACAGTACGTCCTGCTCCAGATAGATTACTTACACTTGGGACATCCAATAGTAGTGTCCATAAAGTAGGGTGGGATCCCCAATAAAAAAGGTAAGAGCAGACAGTTTAAACCACTGCCGCCTGCAAAACCTTGCGGCCAAAAACAGCATCAGCTGAGGCCTTAACATCAACCTTGTAAAACTTTGAAAAGGTATGAACAGAAGACCAAGTAGCGGCCTTGCAAACTTGTTCAACAGAAGCCTGGTGCTGGAAGGCCCAAGAGGCACCAATAGCACGAGTAGAATGAGCAGTAAGGCGGAAGGGAGGATTCTTCCCCTTAGCAGAATAGGCCTGAATCACAGCCTGATGGATCCATTTGCTGATAGTAGACTTGGCAGGAGCCAAATCCTTCCTAGGACCAGAAGGGACCACAAAAAGAGCATCAGTTTTCCTGAAGGACGCAGTTACTACTAGGTAATACTTCAGACACCTGACCACATCCAAGGAATGCAAAACCCTTTCCTTAGCATTGCTAGGATTAGGGCACAATGAAGGAAGAACAATATATTGATTCAAATGAAAAGCAGACACCACCTTAGGCATAAAATCCGGCTTAAAGCGGAACACCACCTTATCCTGGTGTCTCTCAAAGTATGGGGGCTGGATAGACAGAGCCGCTAGGTCAGACACACGCCTGACCAAAGTAATAGCCACCAGAAAGACACAGCCAGAGCAGCATCCTGAATAGGTTCAAAGGGAGCACCCTGCAAGGCAGACAAGACCAAGTTCAAATCCCAAACAGGGACCATAGGCTTACGTGGAGGACGCACATGAGTAACCCCCTGAAAGAAAGTCTTAACCAAGGAATGCTGACCAAAAGACTTCTGAAAGAAGACAGACAGGGCAGAAACCTGGCCCTTCAAAGTACTGAGTTGGAGACCCAACTCCAACCCATGCTGTAAAAACTCCAGAACCCTGGGAACTGAGAACACCCGACAGGGAAGAGACCTAGACTCCCACCAGTCAATGTAGGTACGCCATACCCTATAATAGATGGAAGAAGTTTTCTTCCTAGCCTTCACCATGGTCTCAACCATCGAGGCAGACAAGCCTTTCTCCATCAAGATGGAGGTTTCAGCAGCCAGGCCGTCAAAGCCAGAGTTTGTAAATTGGGATGGCGTAAGGGGCCCTGAGTGAGCAGATCTGGCACTCTTGGCAGAACGTACTGATCTACTGCCATCTGCACCACGTCTGCGAACCACGCTCTTCTTGGCCACCTGGGGGCCACCAGAATCACTGGCACCCCTTCCAGAGCAATCTTGCGCAGGACCCTGCCCAGCAGGGGGAATGGAGGAAAGACATACAGGAGCCGAAATTCCTGCCATGACATGGACAGAGCATCTGTGGCCAAGGCCAGAGGATCCTGAGATAGGGAGACAAAGGCCTGGAGCTTGTGATTGTGACGGGATGCAAACAGATCCACATCCGATAGACCCCAACGGTGACACAGGGACTGGAATACCCTGTTGCAGAGGGACCACTCTCCCTGACGAGAGGTCCCCCTGCTCAGAGAGTCTGCCAATAGATTCTCTGCCCACACAGCCGTGATGCATTGAACATTGGCCTCCGCCCATGTCAGAATCCGCGACACCTCCTGGAGGGCCCCCCTGCTCCGGGTCCCTCCCTGATGGTTGATGTAGGCAACCGCCGTCCTGTTGTCTGAGCGCACCTGCACAGACAGACCCCTCAGGTGATTGGTCAACTGCTCCAGTACCAACCTGATCGCCCGTAGTTCCAGAATGTTGATGGGTAAGTGGGCCTCCTGAGGGCCCCACCTCCCCTGGAACCACAGGGACTTCCAGAATCCCCCCCATCCTGACAGACTGGCATCCGTGGTGACCGTCTTCCAGGAGGGGGCCAGAAAGGACCTGCCCCCCAGCAAGTTCCTGTGGTCCAGCCACCACGAAAGGGACCGTCTGACCAAGGGGGGGAGCACACAGACCCCGTCCAAGAATGTTGGGCCCTTGTCCCATACTGACAGAAAGTGAAGTTGTAGAGGCCTCAAATGGAACTGAGCAAAGGGCACCGCCTCGAAGCACGCCACCATCAGGCCCACCAACTGCATTCCCTGCCTGAGGGAGGGCTGGGGACACGATAGCAGGAACCTCACCTGCGCAGTTAGAGCTTCCACCTTCTGTTGAGGAAGGAATATCCTTGACTGAATCGTATCCAGAATCATTCCCAGGAATGGGGTCACCGAGGAAGGGGACAGAGAGGACTTGGGGTAATTGATCACCCAGCTGAAGGACTCCAGGGTGGACACCACCAGCTGAGTGTCCAACTCTGCCTGCTGTAGAGACCGAGAGGTGATGAGTATGTCGTCCAGGTAGGGCAGCACGCGTATGCCCCTTGGCCTTACCAGAGACATCACCCCCGCCTGCACCTTGGTGAACACTCTGGGAGCAGAGGTGAGGCCAAATGGCAAGGCCACAAATTGGTAATGTTGATCTTCCAACGCGAATCTGAGAAACCTTTGGTGTCCCGGGAACACAGGGATGTGAAGGTAACCATCTTTGATGTCCACCGACGTCATGAAATCCCCTGGGCGCAGGGAGCCGATGGCCGAGCGCAGAGTTTCCATGCGAAAGCACCTGTTCTTGACAAATTTGTGGAGGATCTTTAAATCCAGAATGGGCCCGACTGACCCATCTTTTTTGGGAACTGTGAAAAGGTTGGAATAGAACCCCTTGCCTCTTTCTCTTAAGGGGACCCTGCAAATGACCCCCAGATCCAGAAGGCCTTGCACGGCCTGCATCAAGACCTGAGCTGAGACAGGGCCCTGGGGGATCCGGGACCTGATGAATCTTATGGGGGGCCGCACAGCAAACTATCTTGTAACCAGAGGACACTACCTCCGGAATCCACCGGTCTGAGACGTGGTGCCTCCAGACGTGCGCAAAGTGCTGTAGCCGTCCCCCCACCCTGACGGGCGAGGGCGCCCCATCATGCCTGAGGGGGCTTGGGAGAGGATTTGGGCTTAGACCCCCAGGAGGAGCCAGGACGTCGTCCTCTGCTCCTGTGCCAGGAATATGCACGAGCCCCCGTGAAGGACACCCCTTTTCCCTGCTTAGCACCGCGGTAGGGGAGTGAAAGGGGGCCCTGGCCCCGAAAGGGCCGAGACTGCCGCCTGCGCTGGGGTAACTTACCTCCTTTAGCAAAAAGGTCTAGGCGGTCCCCAAACAGGCATAGCCCCTTAAATGGAAGCCCAGTAAGGGCCCTTATTGCAGCATTGTCAACAGCCCACTGGCGCAGCCAAACCGCGCGGCGTATAGCTACTGCCAAGGCAGAAGTTCTGGCACACATACCTGTAGAATTGGTATTATAAGTATACAGTACGTCCTGCTCCAGATAGATTACTTACACTTGGGTTATCCTCCGCCAGATGGCGCTGCACTGCAGAGACATGTAAAGCAGGCTCCTCCCGGCCCCTCAAATACCCGGGGACCTCCCACAAATCCCCAACATTGAAAAGCAGTGAACAAGAAGCTGGGAGAATTTAACCACCCAAAAACTGGTAACTATAACAATGACAACAATCACCATACAGGGGATCCAGAATAATGCAAAAACCAGGGTGGGGTGGAGCAGGACGTACTGTATACTTATAATACCAATTCTACAGGTGAGGATTTCACAGAATTGTATTATTCTTAGTATACAGTACGTCCTGCTCCAGATAGATTACTTACACTTGGGACATCCAATAGTAGTGTCCATAAAGTAGGGTGGGATCCCCAATAAAAAAGGTAACAGCAGACAGTTTAAACCTTGCGGCCAAAAACAGCATCAGCTGAGGCCTTAACATCAACCTTGTAAAACTTTGAAAAGGTATGAACAGAAGACCAAGTAGCGGCCTTGCAAACTTGTTCAACAGAAGCCTGGTGCTGGAAGGCCCAAGAGGCACCAATAGCACGAGTAGAATGAGCAGTAAGGCGGAAGGGAGGATTCTTCCCCTTAGCAGAATAGGCCTGAATCACAGCCTGATGGATCCATTTGCTGATAGTAGACTTGGCAGGAGCCAAATCCTTCCTAGGACCAGAAGGGACCACAAAAAGAGCATCAGTTTTCCTGAAGGACGCAGTTACTACTAGGTAATACTTCAGACACCTGACCACATCCAAGGAATGCAAAACCCTTTCCTTAGCATTGCTAGGATTAGGGCACAATGAAGGAAGAACAATATATTGATTCAAATGAAAAGCAGACACCACCTTAGGCATAAAATCCGGCTTAAAGCGGAACACCACCTTATCCTGGTGTCTCTCAAAGTATGGGGGCTGGATAGACAGAGCCGCCAGCTCAAACACACGCCTGACCGAAGTAATAGCCACCAGAAAGACAACCTTGAGGGTAAGTACAGCCAGAGCAGCATCCTGAATAGGTTCAAAGGGAGCACCCTGCAAGGCAGACAAGACCAAGTTCAAATCCCAAACAGGGACCATAGGCTTACGTGGAGGACGCACATGAGTAACCCCCTGAAAGAAAGTCTTAACCAAGGAATGCTGACCAAAAGACTTCTGAAAGAAGACAGACAGGGCAGAAACCTGGCCCTTCAAAGTACTGAGTTGGAGACCCAACTCCAACCCATGCTGTAAAAACTCCAGAACCCTGGGAACTGAGAACACCCGACAGGGAAGAGACCTAGACTCCCACCAGTCAATGTAGGTACGCCATACCCTATAATAGATGGAAGAAGTTTTCTTCCTAGCCTTCACCATGGTCTCAACCACCGAGGCAGACAAGCCTTTCTCCATCAAGATGGAGGTTTCAGCAGCCAGGCCGTCAAAGCCAGAGTTTGTAAATTGGGATGGCGTAAGGGGCCCTGAGTGAGCAGATCTGGCACTCTTGGCAGAACGTACTGATCTACTGCCATCTGCACCACGTCTGCGAACCACGCTCTTCTTGGCCACCTGGGGGCCACCAGAATCACTGGCACCCCTTCCAGAGCAATCTTGCGCAGGACCCTGCCCAGCAGGGGGAATGGAGGAAAGACATACAGGAGCCGAAATTCCTGCCATGACATGGACAGAGCATCTGTGGCCAAGGCCAGAGGATCCTGAGATAGGGAGACAAAGGCCTGGAGCTTGTGATTGTGACGGGATGCAAACAGATCCACATCCGATAGACCCCAACGGTGACACAGGGACTGGAATACCCTGTTGCAGAGGGACCACTCTCCCTGACGAGAGGTCCCCCTGCTCAGAGAGTCTGCCAATAGATTCTCTGCCCACACAGCCGTGATGCATTGAACATTGGCCTCCGCCCATGTCAGAATCCGCGACACCTCCTGGAGGGCCCCCCTGCTCCGGGTCCCTCCCTGATGGTTGATGTAGGCAACCGCCGTCCTGTTGTCTGAGCGCACCTGCACAGACAGACCCCTCAGGTGATTGGTCAACTGCTCCAGTACCAACCTGATCGCCCGTAGTTCCAGAATGTTGATGGGTAAGTGGGCCTCCTGAGGGCCCCACCTCCCCTGGAACCGCAGGGACTTCCAGAATCCCCCCCATCCTGACAGACTGGCATCCATGGTGACCGTCTTCCAGGAGGGGGCCAGAAAGGACCTGCCCCCCAGCAAGTTCCTGTGGTCCAGCCACCACGAAAGGGACCGTCTGACCAAGGGGGGGAGCACACAGACCCCGTCCAAGAATGTTGGGCCCTTGTCCCATACTGACAGAAAGTGAAGTTGTAGAGGCCTCAAATGGAACTGAGCAAAGGGCACCGCCTCGAAGCACGCCACCATCAGGCCCACCAACTGCATTCCCTGCCTGAGGGAGGGCTGGGGACACGATAGCAGGAACCTCACCTGCGCAGTTAGAGCTTCCACCTTCTGTTGAGGAAGGAATATCCTTGACTGAATCGTATCCAGAATCATTCCCAGGAATGGGGTCACCGAGGAAGGGGACAGAGAGGACTTGGGGTGATTGATCACCCAGCTGAAGGACTCCAGGGTGGACACCACCAGCTGAGTGTCCAACTCTGCCTGCTGTAGAGACCGAGAGGTGATGAGTATGTCGTCCAGGTAGGGCAGCACGCGTATGCCCCTTGACCTTACCAGAGACATCACCCCCGCCTGCACCTTGGTGAACACTCTGGGAGCAGAGGTGAGGCCAAATGGCAAGGCCACAAATTGGTAATGTTGATCTTCCAACGCGAATCTGAGAAACCTTTGGTGTCCCGGGAACACAGGGATGTGAAGGTAACCATCTTTGATGTCCACCGACGTCATGAAATCCCCTGGGCGCAGGGAGCCGATGGCCGAGCGCAGAGTTTCCATGTGAAAGCACCTGTTCTTGACAAATTTGTGGAGGATCTTTAAATCCAGAATGG
This sequence comes from Gastrophryne carolinensis, assembly GCA_027917425.1. Classification (NCBI taxonomy): domain Eukaryota; kingdom Metazoa; phylum Chordata; class Amphibia; order Anura; family Microhylidae; genus Gastrophryne; species Gastrophryne carolinensis. The sequence continues at coordinate 289,776,510 of CM051234.1, forward strand.
GCCCGACTGACCCATCTTTTTTGGGAACTGTGAAAAGGTTGGAATAGAACCCCTTGCCTCTTTCTCTTAAGGGGACCCTGCAAATGACCCCCAGATCCAGAAGGCCTTGCACGGCCTGCATCAAGACCTGAGCTGAGACAGGGCCCTGGGGGATCCGGGACCTGATGAATCTTATGGGGGGCCGCACAGCAAACTATCTTGTAACCAGAGGACACTACCTCCGGAATCCACCGGTCTGAGACGTGGTGCCTCCAGACGTGCGCAAAGTGATGTAGCCGTCCCCCCACCCTGACCCATCATGCCTGAGGGGGCTTGGGAGAGGATTTGGGCTTAGACCCCCAGGAGGAGCCAGGACGTCGTCCTCTGCTCCTGTGCCAGGAATATGCACGAGCCCCCGTGAAGGACACCCCTTTTCCCTGCTTAGCACCGCGGTAGGGGAGTGAAAGGGGGCCCTGGCCCCGAAAGGGCCGAGACTGCCGCCTGCGCTGGGGTAACTTACCTCCTTTAGCAAAAAGGTCTAGGCGGTCCCCAAACAGGCGTAGCCCCTTAAATGGAAGCCCAGTAAGGGCCCTTATTGCAGCATTGTCAACAGCCCACTGGCGCAGCCAAACCACGCGGCGTATAGCTACTGCCAAGGCAGAAGTTCTGGCACACATCCTAATGGCATTATCCAAGGCAGATAGGATAAAGTTTACAAACACATCACTGTTAGACAGTGCATTAAACGTATCAGGTGGGATTTCATCGGGACCTTCAAGTACACTTCTGATCAGGGCCCTGAGCGCCACAGACGTAATGGCCGAGGCGCAAACCGGGCGCAGTGCCGCCCCCACAAATGCAAAGGCATGGCACGCCAATTGTCAATGCGCCGGTCCTCAGCATCCCTCAGTGTAGTAGTGTCAGGGGAGTGCATAATAGAGGTGTTAGACAGTCCTAGAATAGGAGCATCGACCTCGGGGGGGGGGCGATGACCAGCACTTGACCATATCAGCAGGAAAGGGATACTTTCTGTCCCAACTCTTAGGTATACCGGGAAGTCTACTGGGACGTTCCCACTCCTTAAGCACGAGGTTATTGAAATGGGTTTGCTCCAGAAATTCCAAACGAGCCTTAGCAGTATGAAAAAGCTCACCCCTTTGCCTGGGAGCCGCAACAGGGGGAGAGATGGACAAAACCTCAAAAATCTGAACCAGCAGTCTGTCAGTATCATCCGGGGTCCAGGGGTCAGAGCCAGAATCATCATGACCCCCGAGTCTCTCATCAGATGACCCTGAGTCAGAGAATAGCTCCCCCTTCATCCGATGGGGTGTAGCCATATAGATGCAACAACTCATCAGACTCCATAGGGAACGGAGTGGCATCAGGGGTTAAGTGACGCTTTTTAGTGGTGGCCTTAAGCGCTAAGGTATTAGCAATCAATTTTTCAACACTGGCCAGTCTAGCAGACACATCAGGTTGAGAATCCCCGCTTGTGTGCAATTCAATGGGGGTGAGACTCAAGCTTGGGGGAGTAGGTGAAGTGAGACGAGGTGCAGGCCCAGCCACCGGAGGGGTGGGTTGCAACGTTAGCGCCTGCTGTGCGCAAGGAACACAGACCCGTACGCTGTCACCGCTGATAGGTGAGACCCCACAAGCTACACACAGCCGGGCATGTCCCGAAGGAAGCCCGGTTACATTATCCTGGGATGCCTCCATATGGTGATTAATAGGCACAATAGGCCAGTAGGGATTGACGCTGTAAGCTACCCTGGATGCCCCAAAGTCCCGCTAGGAAAGTGGGAGTAATTATACTAGGCCCAACTAACAATTACACCGGGCCGGGAGAAGCCACTGGATTCACCCGTCTGAAAGACACAATGAGAAGAAGGGGCGTCAGAACCATGCACAGTAAGTGATGAGCATAAAAGTCGCCCGCGAGGGCATTTACAGACCGCGGAAGGGGGGGGGGACAGTTACACACGCGCGCAACTGTACAAAACAAAGGCACCGAACGAACCTCGAAGGGCGGTCCAGAGCGGGCCGTGACGCGGATCGCGCCAGGCCAGGCCCCTGCCCCCCCCGAAGAGCGCGAAGCCCACAGACAGCAGCCAATGATAACGCAGAAGCGTCTGAGGTAACGCCGCCATCCGGCGCGGACATCCAAATGAAGGAAAAGACGCTCGAGGCGGCGGCCATATAATAGTAAAACAGACAAGTCAGTGTGAAGGCTGACACCACATATCTAGTCATACACGTAATCACTACTGACCCACCCAAAGTACTGACCCACCTCCCACCTTCTTTCCCCCCCGAAGGCTATGGGGAGAATGAGGGAGGATGGCGGCCCTTTGTACAGGACCCACCGCTACACGGGGCATGTGGCAATAATGCGGGAGGGGCATCCCATAAAGGCTCACCATCAGCCTATACCACCTACCCTTTGGTGGGGGACTGCGGTGGAGCAGCGCTCCATAAGCACGCATGGTGCCGCCTACCTTCACCCGACCAGCGCAGCCCAGGCTGGGAGGCACATCACACGAAGGACGGGTGGGAATAGTCCAACAGGGCCGCAGGCTAATAGCCCCGCTCACCTGCGAGAGAGTGATAATTTCATGTCTTCGCAGTAAGCATTGCAGAGAAATCTGGGAATTTGTGGGAGGTCCCCGGGTATTTGAGGGGCCGGGAGGAGCCTGTTTTACATGTCTCTGCAGTGCAGCGCCATCTGGCGGAGGATAACCCAAGTGTAAGTAATCTATCTGGAGCATGACGTACTGTATACTAAGAATAAGGTGGAGGCTGATTCATTACTAACGCCAGGTGAGCGTCTGTATAGCAGCGATTAGAGTGACCGCTAGTATATGCTGTAAGCGGTTATCGGGCGCTGTAAAAGAGTGTCTCATTTTCTGACGGGTTGCTGTAGTAATCAGTTTACCAATGATAAATGTGATGTATGTGAGTTGCTGTAGAGGCGCTCACCCTCATTCAATGCAGCGCCTGAGCGTTCCAATGCTGCTTTAACACCAGCATTGTATAGAACGTTATCTTCAGCACTGTTATATTCCACCCACAATTTTAAATTATCTTTGATGTTTTTTCTCTTTTTTTTCTTCTTTGTTATTTTCTTTGTTTTTTTGTATGTGTGAAGTCAGACAATACTATGATAAATAAAAACACAAATGTATGTTTAAAAATAGAAATTTTATTTATTTAAAAAAAATGCCAACATGGCAACATAAACTAAAATCCGCACAGTGGAAAAAAAAAATGTCCCCACCCTGTCTTTGGTTTTGCATCTCCAGCAGCATTTGCCGTGATTCTCTCACATATTGCCAGTCTGTGATGTTCGTCATTGCAAGCTGTGGAAAAGAAAAGACACAATTAAGTACCACAACTCTACAAATACAGTATATACCTATGATCTTTGGTAAAAATGTTAGTTTAACAATAATCCATTACAGATATTTTTAAGCATACACAACAGCCCAACCTTTCTGAATAATTGATGGCAAAGTAAAAGAATCTGTGTAGCCATTCCACATAACCACCCTAGTCTAACATAACCTAAACAAATAAGGCCTACTCGACCACACAAAGAATGTACTTAATATAGTGGTCCCCTTTTCACAAAAAAAAAATTTAGGATTTAATCAATAGTAAATGGAGATTTAAAATTGTAGCAGGAATGGAAAAGCAACACATAAAGCACATAATCAACTGCTGCCTTTATCAGGTAGGGTCAAGTTACATTAGCATGGGCAGGAAACTAGCATGCGTTGATACAATTCTGATTGATTATTCTAAAAAGAGGGTCTCCATGCATGAATGTAAACTCTAGACTGCCACTAACATGTGTACATGGTCATGGACACATACATATGCATGTCTACAACCTTATTGTCAAAAATAACATTACTCACCATCACAGCTGTGGCCTTGGCCCATACTGCTGGAGGCTCCTGGAGATGGGGTGAGGAGAATAACCACGGGGTCCGTCTGCATGGAAACATCTGTATAGAGAAAAAACACAACAGATACAATCATAAGAACATTGTATTAGTAATTTTATTTATACCCCTCAAATTTATCTGTAGGGAAGAGTTAAATCTGACTAATTATTGGAACACACTTGTCCATGTCTCAGCAAAAACTAAACTACTTTAGCAACACATGATCAAGCCACAAAATTATTGTAAGTTGTGGAACACCAAAAGAGAGCCTACTGTCCTAAAGACCACATGGCCACTTCACAACAATAGCATGTGACATGATGATTAGCATGTGAAATGATATAGGCACAAAACACTGGATGAATATAGTTTTTGGATGATATTAATGCAATTCTTACCTTGACTATGCCTGACTGCAGAAAGTCCAGCATATGTGGAGGAGGTGTCGGCTCTATGATGCCATGAAAAATATTTATAGACCAAAAAATAATAACTAATACACAACAATGTAACAATTTAACAACAAAGAAAAACAAATAAGGACACTCACCAGGGGATGAGATGTTGCTTGTATCTCAGGGAGGGCTCTGAGATGATTGCGGGGTGCCTCCACTCCTAAAAATCGGCCCAGCAGAGCCCAAATCCGAGGGGGTCACCCTCCTCCCTCTCACTCTCTGAACCCTTAGGGAGTGTGGTGGAGTCCCTTCCCTCCTCCCCACTGGGACTCCCCACTTGAGAGTGGCCACAAGGGTTTTTGGACTCTGCTGAGTCAGACTCTGAGGAGCTGAGGCTCCACACTGCCCTCATCCCAGCAGCAGACTCCACTGGTGCTTCAAATTCCTCATACCCTTCCTCCCCTGGGTCCTCAATTTGTGAGCGACCTCCCCTGCTGCCTCATCAGAACCAACCACTCTTCTACTGGGGAGAAAACCCTTCCCGTGCTTACCCAAGGAAGGGCGCTTATTTGTGGAGAGGGAAAAAAACACAACAAAAATACAATTCTGTGATTACTCAGAATTGGTATTATGAGTATACAGTACGTCCTGCTCCAAATAGATTACTTACACGTGGGTATTTCTCCGCCAGATGGCGCTGGACTGCAGAGACATCAAAAAATAGGCTCCTCCCGGCCCCTCAAACACCCAGGGACCTCCCACAAATCCCCAGCATTGAAAATGCGTTAACGAGAAGCCGGGAGAATTAAACAACCCAAACTATCAACTATAACAACGATAACAATCACCATACAGGGGATCAAAGATAATGCAAAGCCAAGGATGGGTTGGAGCAGGACGTACTGTATACTCATAATACCAATTCTACAGGTGAGTAATCACAGAATTGTATTATTCTTAGTATACAGTACGTCCTGTTCCAAATAGATTACTTACACGTGGGACATCCAATAGCAGTGTCCATAAAGTAGGGTGGGATCCCCAAGAAAAAGTAGCAGCAGACAGTTTAAACCACTGCCGCCTGCAGAACCTTTCGGCCAAAAGCAGCATCAGCTGAGGCCCTAACATCAACCTTGTAAAACTTTGAAAAGGTATGAACAGAAGACCAAGTAGCGGCCTTGCAAACTTGTTCAACAGAAGCCTGGTGCTGAAAAGCCCAAGAGGCACCAATATCACGAGTGGCATGAGCAGTAAGGCGGAAGGGAGGATTCTTCCCCTTAGCAGAGTAGGCCTGAATCACAGCCTGACAAATCCATTTGCTGATAGTAGACTTGGCAGGAGCCAAACCCTTCCTAGGACCAGAAGGGACCACAAAAAGAGCATCAGTTTTCCTGAAAGGTGCAGTAGCCACCAGATAGTACTTCAGACACCTAACCACATCCAAAGAATGCAAAACCCTCTCCTTAGCAGTTCTAGGATTAGGGCACAAAGAAGGAAGAACAATATCCTGATTCAAATGAAAAGCAGACACTACCTTAGGCAGAAAGTCAGGTTTGAAACGAAACACCACCTTGTCCTGGTGTCTCTCATAGTAGGGGGGCTGAATGGAAAGTGCCGCCAACTCAGACACACTCCTGACAGAGGTGATAGCCACCAGAAATACAACCTTGAGCGTAAGAATGGTCAGGGCAGCATCCTGCACAGGTTCAAAGTGAGCACCCTGCAAGGCTGACAGAACCAAGTTCAGATCCCAAACAGGCACCATAGGCTTACGTGGAGGGTGCACATGAGTGACCCCCTGGAAAAAAGTCCTGATCAAAGGGTGCTGAGCAAAGGACTTCTGGAAGAAAATAGCCAGGGCAGAAACCTGACCCTTCAGAGTACTGAGTTGGAGTCCCATGTCCAACCCATGCTGCAGGAACTCCAAAATCCTGGGAATAGAGAACACCCAACAGGGAAGAGCCTTAGACTCACACCAGTCAGTCAATGTAGGCACGCCAAACCCTGTAATAAAATGGAAGAGGAAGACTTCTTCCTAGCCTTTATCAAAGTATCCACAACCGAGGAAGACAGCACCTTCTCCATCAAGATGGAGGTTTCAGCAGCTAAGCCGTCAAAGCCAGAGTTTGTAAATTGGGATGGCGTAGCGAGCCCTGAGTGAGTAGATCTGGCACCAAGGGCAGAGCGTACTGATCTACTGCCAGCTGCACCACGTTTGCGAACCACACTCTTCTTGGCCACCTGGGGGCCACCTGAATTGCTGGTACCCCTTCCAGGGCAATCTTGTGCAGAACCCTACCCAGCAGGGGGATTGGAGGGAAGACATACAGGAACTGAAAGTCCTGCCATGACATTGCTAGAGCATCCGAGGTCAATGCCAGAGGATCCTGGGACAGTGAAACAAAAGCTGGGAGCTTGTGATTGTGATGGGACGCAAACAGATCCACATCTGGTTGGCCCCAACGGTGACACAGGGATTGAAACACCCTGCTGCATAGGGACCATTCTCCCTGGCGAGAGGTCCCCCTGCTCAGAGAGTCCGCCAGGCGATTTTCCACCCCCGGGATGTACACAGCTGATATGCAGGGGACATTGGCCTCTGACCAAGTCAGAATCAGAGATGCTTCCTGGAGGGCCCCCTTGCTCCGGGTCCCTCCCTGATGATTGATGTAGGCAACTGCCGTCTGGTTGTCCGAGCGCACCTGAACAGGCAGGCCCCGAAGGTGAGTAGTCAAGTGAGGCAGAACTAACCTGATCGCCCGCAGTTCCAAGACATTGATAGGTGTGTGAGCCTCCTGAGGACCCCACCTCCCCTGGAACAGCAGGGACTTCCAGAACCCCCCCCCCCAACCTGATAGACTGGCATCCGTGGTGACCGTCTCCCACGGAGGGGTAAGAAAGGATCTGCCCCCCAACAGGTTCCTTGAGTCCATCCACCACAAGAGGGACCTCCTGACCCGAGGGGAGAGCACACAGACCCCGTCCAGGGACGCTGGGTCCTTGTCCCATACTGACAATAGGTGCAGAGGCCTCAAGTGGAACTGAGCATAAGGGACCGCTTCGAATCATGCCACCATCAGGCCCACCAGCTGCATCCCCTACCTGATGGAGGGGTGAGGACAAGATAGGAGGAACTGAGCCTGTGCAATCAGATTGTCCACCTTCTGTTGAGGAAGGAAAATCCTTGCCTGAACTGTATCCAGATTCATTCCTAGGAATGGAGTTACCAAGGAAGGGGACAGTGAGGACTTGGGGTGGTTGATCACCCATCCAAATGACTCCAGAGTGGACACCACCAGCTGAGTAGCCAACTCTGCCTGGTGTAGGGATTGGGAAGTGTCGTCCAGATAGGGAAGCACGCGGATGCCCTGACATCTGAGCAGAGACATCACGCCAGCCAGCACCTTGGTGAACACCCTGGGAGCTGAAGTGAGGCCAAAGGGTAAGGCCACAAACTGGTAGTGTTGATCCATCAGAGCGAACCTGAGGAACCTTTGATGACCTGGAAATACAGGAATATGAAGGTAAGCATCTTTGATGTCCACAGAAGTCATTAAATCCCCTTGGCGCAGGGAACTGAAGGCAGAGCACAGAGTTTCCATGCGAAAGCGCCTGCCCCTGACAAATTTGTTGAGGATCTTTAAGTCCAGGATGGGCCTGACTGAACCATCTTTTTTGGGTACTGTGAATAGGTTGGAATAAAAGCCCTTGCCTTTTTCTCTAAGGGGACCTGGCAGATGACCCCCAGCTCCAGGAGGCCTTGCACTGCTTGCACTAGCTCCTGAGCTGACACAGGGTCCTGAGGAATCCGGGATCTGATGAATCTTGAAGGGGGACAGGCAGCAAACTCTATCTTGTAACCGGAGGACACTACCTCCTGAATCCACCGGTCTGAGACATGAAGCCTCCAGATGTGAGCAAAGTGCTGCAGCCCTCCCCCCACCCGGATAGGTGAGGGCGCCCCATCATGCCTGAGGGGGCTTGGGGCATGATTTTGCTTTGGGACCCCAGGAGGGGCCAGGACACCCACGTCCTCTGCCCCTACCCCAGAAATCTCCCCGGGTCCTAGGAAAGGAAACCCCCCTCCCCTGTCTGGCTCCACGGTAAGGGGAGGAGAAGGAACCCTGACCCCGAAAGGGCCGAGATTGCCGCCTGCGCTGGGGTAACCTGCCTCCCTTAGCAAAAAGCTCCAGGCGGTCCCCAAACAGGCGCAGTCCTTTAAAGGGAAACCCAGTGAGGGCCTTCTTGGCAACGTTGTCAGCAGCCCACTGGCGCAGCCAAACCGAGCGGCGTATAGCCACCACGAGGGCAGATGTTCTGGCACACATTCTGATGGTGTCATCCATGGCAGAGAGGACGAAATTTACAAACACATCACAACTGGAAAGTGCACTGAACACCTCACAAGGCAAATCATCAGGGGCACCAAGTATATTCCTGATAAGGGTTCTAGTGGCCACAGCCGTGATGGCAGAGGCACAGACCGGGCGCAGCGCCGTCCCCGCACATGCAAATGCGTGGGATGCCAGCTGGTCAATGCGCCGGTCCTCAGCATCCCGCAGGGTAGTAGAGTCAGGGGAATGCATGACAGAGGTGTTAGATAGCCCTAGGACCGGGGCATCCACCTCGGGGGGGGGGGATGACCAACATTTAACCACCTCAGCAGGAAAGGGGTACTTCCTATCCCGACTTTTAGGAACCCCGGGAAGTTTACTGGGGCATTCCCATTCCTTGAGCACAAGGTTATGGAAATAAGCCTGCTCGGGAAATTCCAAACGTGATTTTGCTGTATGGAAAAGCTCCCCCCTTTGCCTGGGAGCCGCAACAGGGAGAGAGATGGACAGAACCTCAAAAATCTGGGTCAATAATCTGTTGGTGTCATCTGGGTCCCAGGGGTCAGAGCCAGAATCGTCATGACCCCTTGGCCTCTCATCAGATGAGCCTGAGTCAGAAAAAAGCTCCCCTTCATCAGACGGTGTATAGCCACACAGATTAAAAAACTCCTCAGTTTCCATAGGGAAAGTAGTGACATTAGGCGCTTTTTAGCAGGGGCCTTACGCGCCAAGGACTTAGCAATCAACTGCTCAACAGTAGCCAGTCTAGAAGACACATCAGGCTGAGAATCCCCACTAGTATGCAACTCAGTAGGAGTGAAGTTTAAGCTTGGGGGCGTAGGCGAAGTGAAACGAGGTGCAGCCACTGTCAGGCCAGATTGCAATGCAAGCACCTGCTCAGCACAGGTTACACAGACCCGCGCCTTGTCAGCGTCAGCATGAGGCTGCCCACACGCTACACACAGCCGGTCTTGTCCCGAAGGGACCCCGGTCACATTATCCTGGGATGCCTCCATATGGTGATTATAGTGGCACTATAGGCCGATAGGGAATAACGCTATACAGCAACCCCGGATGCCCCAATAACCCGCTAGTGAAGTGGGAGTATTACACAAGGCCTACAAGTTATATAACTAATAAAGGGCCGGGAGAAGCCAAAGGGTTCGCCCAGCCTGAAAGACATAAGAAGAAAAGACCATAAGCACACAGTAATAAAAGGAAGAATATAAAGCCACCCGCGAGGGCACGGACCGCGGTAGGTAGAAGTCCGTCGCGCATGGGCCAACCAAGCAGGTTAAAGATGGCGTCGGTATACCTCGAGGGGCGGGCCGGTAGCGCGCCATAGACGGGCCCCGCCCTCCCCGAAGAGCGCGAAGCCAGGACGTGCCAAGCAGCCAATGACGGCGCACCAGCGCCTGAGGTAATGCTGTGGCCAAGCGTGGAACATAGTGTGACATAAAAGGCGCGCGGCAGCGGCAAATTTGAAAGACAGTAAAAGGACAGCAAGCCAGCGCGGCGGCTGACACAAGGCAGAAAAAATAAATGATTAAGTGTAAAACAGAGAATGCATAGCATACACAGTTACACCCCCCCTCTTTTCCCCCGAAGGCTACCAGGAGAATGAGGGAGGACAGCGGCCACTTAAATAGGGCCCACCGATAGGCAGGGGCAAGGGGCAATAGTGGGGGAGGGGCACCCCATAGAGGCTCACCATAAGCCTGAACCGCCTACCCTTTGGTTGGGGATTGCGGTGGAGCAGCGCTCCTATGCACCTAACAGCGGTGCTGCCTACCATCACCCGACCAGCGCAGCCAAGGCTGGGAGGCATATTACTAATGGAACGGGTGGGAATAGTCCTACAGGGCCGCAGGCTAATAGCCCCGCTCACCTGCGAGTAGAGAGCCATTTCTCGTCCTTCGCAGTCCAGACTGCAGAGAAAATCTGGGGATTTGTGGGAGGTCCCCGGGTATTTGAGGGGCCGGGAGGAGCCTATTTTTCGATGTCTCTGCAGTCCAGCGCCATCTGGCGGAGTATATCCCACGTGTAAGTAATCTATTTGGAGCAGGACGTACTGTATACTAAGAATAATAATTTAATACATCAGCAGTATAACGTGTAAATATGTAAGAATAGTGTATGTGTGTTCCACTTACCAGAAGCATAGGCATCATAGAGCCTATAGATGCCCTCATTGTCCCGGCGCAAATTTGTCAAATCTGTATTAAAGCGCCGGGACATGGTGGCCTTCACTTCCTCCACAATGCTGGTCTTGGCACTCAAGGCATAGTCGTATTCTTTGACACAGAAGTCCTAGATGCACAGAAAGACAAAAAAAAAATAGCATTCAATTACATTTACTAAATACTAATTAAATATGCAATTGTTGAATAACAATCTTTGTTGTTCTCCTTTAGCTGTCATAAAGTGCTTGTGGATTTCACTATAAATACATTCCAAAAAAAAGAAAAAAAGACCCAATTTGGGATGCCCACCCATGGGTATATATTATGTTCAAAAATATACCAGTAATAAAAATATATTAATATCTATCCCATGGTTTAAAATCCACTTTAATAACTGTAGTAATTAAAAAAAATATACCATTAAAAAAAAGCCCAAAATGAAACCTAATATAATAAATCAAAAACATTTAAAGCAGCAGCAAATAAAAAAAAAGTCCACAACACAGCACACTGAAAGAAGCATAAAACATAGTAAAAAGGCATTAGTAAAAATGGACTAAAAATAATTACTTTAACGATTTGACAGTTGACCCGAGGGTCCACTCGCTGCCTCTTCCTCTGGGGGGGGGGGGGAACTGGGCGGGAAGCCGCTGACCGGGGGTGGCGAGGGGCCATGGTTCCGCACAGGATAAACTGGAAGTGCATAAAATGAGACCGAAAGCAAAACCTTTAACCACGTCGCAAGGTACGAACACTATGGAACGCCCAGATAGAAGATACGCACGCTATAAAACGCGTCAAGACCAGAACTAACATTACACTACATCTACAGGACAGAAAAAAAAAAAAAAGGCAAATGGTATTGCTTTAAAAATTCAAAAATGTAACTCTCATTAAACAGCACTGTTTAGCATTTAATATATATTCAACATGTGCTTTTATTTAGCTTTCACAGAATGTACTTCAGTTAATACTGCTTCCCTATTTGCTACAGCGAACGCAAGGTGGTGTTCCGAACAATAGCGGCCAAGCCTACACCACATCTAACAACAGTACAGCACTAGAGGTAGCGAGTGGTAGCGACTACTCAGCACGTCCAGGTACTCGGCGCTCCACACCATATTCAACAAAAAAAAAAAAACAGACTCACAGAGCGTAGGCGCTCTAAATCTGGTCGCTGTAGCATAGAGCGCCAGACGCTGGTGATTATAGTGTGTTTTTGGACACATATCCACCAGTAACAAAGCACATGGAATGACATTGTTGGAACACTGTGACATTAACACTTTAGTGCGAGACTGTAAAATACAATAGTACAAGACTGTAAATACAATAGTGCAAGACTGTAAATACAATTCTGCATAAAAAAACAAAAAAATAAATAAATAAAAAATGATTTTTTCTAGGCCAGGAGAGGTGATACATTTATTTGAGAGAAAAAAAAAACAGTTTAAAGAGAATAAAAGGAATGTCCATTGAAATGTATGGGAGAGTGACAAGTAATACCTGGCGCTCTGCGCTGAGCTACCTGTAATGATGAATCGTACGCTACATGGCGCTGTTAGAGTCACTCACCAGAATCGACTTCATAAATGTGTTTTTTTGCGTACAGCGCCCAGCGTTCACCAGACGCTGCCTGCCGCTACGAAGCACTACCTGGCGCTAGACCTTCATGAATTACCCCCTTGGATAAAGTAGAGTAGTTAGTTTAGGGTTTAGTTGCAGGCAAGCAGTGAGATCGGCTAGATTATTTTTTCCATGGGGCCACATGAAAAACTAAAAATATTGTGGAGGGCCGGGTCATTCTGCATAATATTAATTGTATTTCTTTATAAAAAGCAGTAAATAGCATTGTTGCTACAAGCTGGGACGAGGATATGTTATAGTTAAACAATGAAAAAGTGAGGTTGCCTTACAAAAAATTATTTATTAAATAAACCACATTTTGTGTGTCCAGTGAGGTCTCACACAGCAGGACAAATTGAGATGCCACAGAGGCCTGTAATCCAGCCCTGGATTCCTTCACACTCCAAAGGACTGGGTTACATGGGTTTTGGTTTGCTTTAAAACACCATGACCAAATCAGGTTAGGATGGAATAACTAACTATCCTTTACATTATTATTATTAAAGTAACACAGTGCTGCTCACACTTTTTACATAGTAGCAATGTGAAAAATTGCGGATTCCCTCACATCAAGCAGAACAAAACTCAGAGCGGCCACTGGTCTTCCCCCTGTAAATCCCAGATCTGGATGCCCCACTGTATGAAACCCTTTTACTCAGTAGCAACACGAAAAATGAAAGACTCCCTCCCTTAAAGTGGAACAAAGCCCCGATCTAGGATGCCCAGGTGGTAGACCAGTGTCCGCTCTGGGTTCATTTCCACTTTAAGGGGGAGTCCACTATTTGCTGCTAAGTAACAAGGGTTTCACACAGTGGGGCATCCTGATCTGGGATACCCAGGGGGAAGACCAGTGGCCGTTCTGGGTTTTGTTCTGTTTTCAGAGAAGGAGTCGCTTTGTTTCACGTTGCTACTGAGTAAAAAGGGTTTCAAAAAGTGGAGCATCCCGATGGGATGCCCGGGGGGGGGGGGGGGGGGGACTTGGATAAAAGGCTGTGTGAAACCCTTCCCACCTTGCAGCATGGTCCTCCCGTTCCTCCCAAAGACATTGGTCTGGCCAGAAATGGACTACAAGAGCCAGTGCACCATCAGGCGATGCGTACAGCATGTAACACATTTGGTGCGGACTACAGGTGCCAGCAGCCTGCTACGTGAGGCACAGACAAGTGGCTGGAGTACCTCCATCTCCGGCGTCAGCTCCGCAGCGACTGACATATGCCACACAGTACAGGCCAAGGGCGGGAAGAGAAACTCCGCCCACAGCTAAACCTGCAGGAGGGAGCTGTCCAATAGGACAGCAGGCTCTAATCCACACACGCCCCCGCTACATTACACTCACTACAGAGGGGCAAAAGTGCTGCTCAAACCCGGCACTATCTTTTCTGGCAAGAATGCGCGGACAGTGGGATGGGACTGAGCGGCGGGGGCATCGGCAGCGTGTAGCGGTGCAAAGGCACGGGCCGGTCAGAGCCAATCAAAGGGCCGCATGTGGCCCTGGGGCCTTACAATGCCCAGGTCTGATATATTGTGTCTGGCTCCCCAAATCTAAATTGTGATAGCTAGGCCCCTAGACTGAACTTTAGTTTCCTAGGGCCTAAGCCATCACATCCAAGCGCATCATGTTAAAGATTTGGGGATTTATTTAAGAAGCGCCAGTGCCAGGTGGTGCCAGATGAGTGTCAGGTGAATGTCAGGTCCCAGTGCAAAAGGTGTATTTATCAAGTCCAAAATCCAGAGCGCCTATGATAGTGCCAGATAGTGTCCCAGCGCAGGCGATGGGATGTGTGGCCTTATCCCATACATTTCAATGAGCTGAGATGGTTACAATTATTTTATTGGGCTGGTACATGTGCCACATGATCCCTGTGCTGTTTGGCATTGTTTTTGTTTTGTTTTTTATTATTGTGCTTCCATCACCGCAAAATAAAAAAGGGGGGTTGCAACAGGTGCTGAATGCCAAGAATCCCCTTCTCAAAGCGCACGTGTTTTTAACAACATGGTGCATTTCCTGCGCTACTGGACGGTGCTAGGGGATCCCCATCACATGTGCAAACTATTTTTTAGGCAAAATTAGAACAAATGCATTTTTTTGTCTTTTTGTGTGTTGAAATTAAAAAGGTCACCAAGGTGCAGACTGAAATTCGCACCCAAAGGTTCAGCATGATCTTCCAGGCCTCTTTCTCTGACAACAGGTGGATTAGGAAAAATGTATTCCTGCAAGGTCAGAAACCCATATCTACTTGCTACTATTTCCTATCAAAGCTCCCCCATCCAGATAAATTTACTGAACAGACACATTTTAGATGTCAATTCTACTGTACAGCCATGACAGGAAAATGAATGTCATACAGGGAGAAGACCATAATATTTAACCTGCAATGCCTACCTATTTTTTATAGGTTGTCCGTTTTAGTCAGCTGAATGATAACAATAAAAAAAGATTTAATACAAAACTTGTTGAGACATGCAGGAGGTTTAGGAGAATGAACACCCGCATATAATTACCTAGTTGGAGAGCATAACTTGCCACTGACTCTTATGCTTTCTCTTTCAAGTTTCATTGATTATAATGACAGGAAGGTTTTAAAAAGCAGATTTGAATTTGAATTCCACACATATTTCATTTTGCTATGTGGCAACTCCACCTTAATTATTAGATAAACAAATGAATCCATTGATGTTACACGTGAGTGGTTATTTATGGTGTATGTGAGCCCTGGATGACTAAATGCTTACACAGTTTAGGGCTTTCAAGGCTGGACAGGTTGTTTTGTGTCATACAAATACAGTAGTCTGGGGAGGAATGGCCATGGGGAGTACAGTGGGCTTCACTGGTTTGGGGTTGGATTGGCTGGCACCTCACCTGGACCCTTTGCTGTAATCAACCCCATCTTCTTTATACACCCCCTCTGCTCCCCGTATACCTTGCATACCAAATTGGGATTTGGTACTTACTTTACCTCCCAAGCAAGTGACCCCACCTGCAGGTCTGCTCTTTAACAAAGATGTACCTGTAGCTGTAGAGACATGTTGCTGGACACCAGTGTTGAGTGTACTTCAGTACTTACATTATCTCCACAGCACTTGGCAGCCATTCAGTTCTGTCTTGCTTGTAAACCAGTGGCTGCAGCTGGAGCCATGCACAGGCGCTGTGGTAGTGAGGACAAAATAAGATTATGGCAAACTAGCGGGGTTTCACACAGCGGGTAGTAGTTCATCTGCCCCTTTTACGGTTAAGAGAGTTTTGCTCACTTAACTGGCACCTAAAGGCCATCTGCCGCCTTGAGTTTTGGGCCACCCTCCTCCTGCTGCATTATCCCAACTACTGCTAAAGAGGCCCCTGGAAATTATCTGATCTCAGGTGACCAAAAAAAACTAAGTAATTTTAGTTGGATTTTATTGTTTAAATGTTCATCCTCATTAGGCAGCCCGTGTTATTCAATAATAAATGTGATCATTTTGTTTGATTTTTAGAGGTGTTTATTTGAAGGATGCTGTGACAATTATAGATATCCAATAAACATGAATAGTCTGAGGAGCACATGTGCCCTGCTTTTACAGGGCAAGGCTCTTGATGTGTGCCTGGAATGGCCGCACAAGCTCCTTGTATTAGGCTGGTGATGATGATTCATGGAAGCGGCATGTCTAACCTTTCACAGCAGTTTCACCTGTATACAGCAATTACCATACAACTGCAGCACAAAATTATACTCCTTCTGGGGCACATGGGACATAAAATAAGTGAAGAAGAATACTGCTCCTTTCAAATACTTGAAAAATAAAAGACAACAAAATGTGTTTAATAGTTTAATCCAGAGTTTTAATGCAGAGATGTTTTCACTAAATAACCCTCTTAATGTCCTGGAGGGGGTAAATACTAATGTGACCAGAACCCTTAAAGTGGACCAAGACCCAGGGGGGATCAGCCCAGGAATCTATAAGATTCCCGGGCCGATCAGATCCCTCCCCGCGGGGCATCCGAAATCGGGATGCCCCGCTGTGTGAAACCCTGCAGGACGCCCAGAAACCTTACCTTATCCCCGTCCCAATGGCGCATGCGCGAGCCGCGGTCGCATCTCGCACTTCTCTCTAGCAGGGCGGGAACCCACGCCGGCCGTTTGTGAATGGTCGGCGTGGGCACGCTCCCTGTTAGAGGGAAGCGCGAGATGCGACCTCCAGCGTGCTCAGAGCCGCTGTGGTTGTCTGTCGCTTGTCCGTCCATACCACAGCGGCTCTGAGCGCTCTGATTGGACGAACGCTTGCGTAGGAGCTGGGTGAGGTGAGTTTTTTAGGGCGATCTGGGGGGTTTCACGCATAGTGAAAAAACTGGGTGTTGGTCCACTTTAATAGTTCTACTGAAAATCATCAACGTGGATGTCCAGTCAAAAATGTCCTTTTTAACTATTACCCTTGGGTAATCCATATTTAGGATGCCCCTGCAGTTAAAGATCCGTAGGAAGCCAAAAGTGAGCATCGAATACTGTATGATGGGGAATCATTTCTCCCATTGAAGCAGTTCCTAGCCAGTCCCTAATCGAATGGAGCTTGGCTAGGAAAATTGTCTATGGGGGTTATTCATGAAGCGATAGTGGCAGGTAGTGCCTCATAGCAGCAGACAGCGTCTGGTGAACGCCGAGCGCTGTAGGCAAAACCACATTTATGAAAGTGAATCTGGAGAGAGACTCTAACAGCGTCATGTAGCGTCCAATGTAATATTACAGGCGGCTCTGCGTATAGTGCCTGCGCTCTAGCTTCCAGAGCGCCAGGTATTACCTTTTGCTCTGTGTCGCTTTCTCATACATTTCAAACATGCGTGTTAGACCTTTTTTTTGTTTCTTTTGCTCAAATCATTGTGTGACCTCTCCTGGCTGCAAATAAACACTTTTAGAAACGTTTTGGACTATATTGTCTTGCAGAATTGTCATTACAGGTCTGGCACTAAAGAGTTAATGCCACAGTGTCATTCCATGTGTTTTCGCTTTGTTACAGGTGTATTTGTGTTCAAACAGATTTTGATAAGTATCGTGTGGAGTGTCGAGAGTCAGTCGCACTGAGCTGGCACTGTACGAACTAGCGCTGTACTGGTGATAGAGCGCCGAACATACATCACATTCATCAATGCGGGTCTGGTTACCCGCACCTGATACCTGCTTACAGCTTCTAAGCGCCGCTATACAGACGCTTATCTGCCGATACCTAGTAACCGGTACCTTAGGACCTTATTCATCAAGTGATAGCGTCAGCTAGTGTGTCAATAGCGGCAGGTAAAGCCAGCTATCGGCGGCAACCGACTCCCGAACGCCAGGCTGCGAACACAATCACGCATTTATCACGCTAAATGAGGCTAGCGCCGGCGAAAGCGTCAGCTAGCGCTGGATTCATCATGTAGCGGACTGCAACGAACAGCGCCGCTGCTAATCCCATCCCAGCGCCAGGTCAGACCTTTCGCTACCTGGCGCTCTCCCATACATTTCAATGGCAGACACTGCAATGTTTTTTTTTTTTTTTTTTATAATTAAATGTTTTTATTGAAAGGAAGCAATAGTTACACCGCTGGTAACGCAGTACCAAAAAACAAAATGCAGATGTTACAGCCATCTAACATGGTAGAATCTTACAGTGACAATTACCATCATCTAAAATCAGACATTAGGATGGCAGGATAAAGTATAAAGGATAGGGCGTGGAGCCCTGCGCCAGGCGTTGTAAGCTGCAATTCTACACAACAACCTATTGCAGCGGCTGCAACCCATGCCTCCAACCATTTTATAAACAGGTAAGAAAAAACAGGGAAAAAAAAACCCGCAAGCAAAACTATTGGGAAACAAATAACTAACGTGTAGGGGGAGAAGAGGGGGAGAAGGGACAAAACAGACACATCAAGGGGGGGACCATGGGAATGGAGGGACATACCAGACAAGGACAGGGAAGAGGGAGGGAGGAAGGGGATGTCCAATCCTTGAAAAGAGAACCCAAGAAAGCACTCTGGAGGGAACGGGCTATGTGTACTGAAGAAAGTCGGAGGAGAAGGTGAAACTATCCCAACTCTGCCAAGTTCTTCTATGCTTTTCCAAAGTCCCCCTCAGCGAGGCCGTAAGCTCCTCCATCCTACAAATGTCCCTCACGACGGCCAGCCACTGCGCAATTGTGGGGGGATCAGGGGACCTCCACTTAGCCGGGACGCAGGTTCTGGCAGCACTCAAGAGGGGGGCAAGCAGGGATCTACGCCTGGATCTCATAGAGACTGGTGCAAGGTTAAGTAGATAGCATGCGGGGTCCTCACCCAAATCGACATCCGTCAATTTCTTTACAATCTCTCTCACGCCTGCCCAGAAGCTAGAAAGCCTCTCACATTCCCAGAAGATGTGTGTCATGGTCCCCCTCGCCCGCATGCACCTCCAGCAGAGGGGGGAGGAAGAGGGAAACATTTTTGCCAGCACTGCTGGGACCCGGTACCATCGTGATAAAATTTTGAAATTAGTCTCCTGATATTTGCAAGAGATAGAGCTCTTATGGGCTAGCTGGACCATTGCCAGTCGTTGCTCCTCCGTAAAGGTCCTACAGAGTTCCCTCTCCCATCCCCTCACGTAAGAGGGAACAAAGTCCCCCGGAGGTTCCATCAAAAGCGAGTAGGAGTATGACAAGGCCCCCCTAAAATGACCCGAGTCTAAACAAGTATGTTCAAATTGCGTTAACTGTCTAGGAGCGCATTCAACAGACCGCTGGTAATGCAGAAGTTGAAGGGTTTGTAACTGCGTGATTGGTCTGAGAGCAAGGTCAGAGACCAAAGTCTCCGGCCTCCTCCACTCACCGCCCACCTGCATATGGAGTCTCCTGTAGCAATTCTGCCTAATCCAGGCTCTGAAGGGTCCCCCCGCTATCTCCACTGGAAAGTCAGGGTGCCCCAGTACTGGTGTCATAGGGGAAGGGGAAGGAGAGAGGCCCGACCCCATCAGGAACCCGTCCACCACCCTTCTAGTCGGACCAACTGTAGGATGCGTATTCAGCCGTGGGAGTCCATGTATCGGGATCCAAGGTAGGCCAGGAAGAGGGCAGGGGGAAGCAGCCTGCTCCATCTGAACCCATTGCTTCTGGGCAGAATGCCGGCACCAGTCAATTACACGGCTTAGATGAGCCGCAGCGTGGTAACGCCTCCAATCCGGAAGACCAAGTCCCCCCCCAGATTTGGAGACCGTCAGCAGAGAAGCCGCCAGGCGGTGAGAGCGACCGGCCCAGACGAATCTAGTACAAATCCCAGTAAGGTGCTTAAAAAAGGCGGGGGGGATGTCTATAGGAAGGGCCTGAAAGAGATATAGCACCCTAGGGAGGATGTTCATCTTGATGACGCTAACCCTTCCAAACCAAGAGTAGACCCCTTTGTTCCACTTATGGAGGTCCTCCTCCAGCCTTTTCAATAGTGGGGGGAAGTTTAAAGCGTATGTTCCCTGTAGCCTGGAAGGGATGCGTGTGCCCAAGTATGTAACAGCCTCCCGCTCCCACTTAAAATGAAAGTTTTCCGTGATGCGTCTCAGGCGCTCCGCGGGAATGGAAATATTCAAGGCAGAGGACTTCTTATAGTTGATTTTATAATTAGAGACCTCTTGGAAGTTTCGGAGCTCAGCAAGCAAATTCGGCAAGGTGATCTCAGGCTTTGCAACGAAAAACATTAGATCGTCGGCGTATGCCGCTACCTTGTGCTCAATCCCTCCCATCCTCACCCCCGAAACGTCAACGTTTTGCCTAATCAAGCGTAGAAAAGGCTCCAACGAGAGAATAAAGATGAGAGGGGAAAGCGGGCAGCCCTGACGCGTCCCATTGGATAAATTAAATGTCCGAGAAGGTACGCCGCCCACCACCACGGACGCCGAAGGACAAGTGTAGGAGGCCAGGACCCTGTTGAGCATCCTGTCGCCCAGCCCAATGTGACGTAGAGTCTCCTCTAGGAAGACCCAGTTTACCCGGTCAAAAGCCTTTTCGGCGTCCGTGGAGAGGAGCAGCGCGGCCCCCCCAATCTGTCGAGCGTGATGAATCACATTTAGGACTCTAGTGGTATTGTCCCTCCCCTCGCGATTAGGGACGAAGCCCACCTGATCCCAGTGGATGAGATCCGGAAGGAGTGGGGCCAGCCTATCTGCCAGAATTTTGTTGAAAATCTTAAGGTCGCAATTCAGCAGAGAAATGGGCCTGTAGCTGCCGCACTGCGATGGGTCCTTACCCGGCTTAGGAATCACGGCAATCGTAGCCCGCAGGGTATCTCGAGGGGGGGGGAAGCCATCACTCAGAGAGCCGAAAGAGGAAACGAAATGGGGGCCCAAAGTGCCCGCCAGTTCCTTATAGTACTCCAGACTATAGCCATCCGGACCAGGTGCTTTTCCAGGTTTCATGCTCCTGATGGCCCTTGTAAACTCCCCCACATCTATCTCCCCCTCCAGGGCCTCCACCACGCTCCTCCCAAGCCGGGGAAGGTCCGAGTTCTGTATGTACGCCCTTACCTTTTGCCGATGCGCCGGGGATTCGTTCTGTGGTAGGTTATACAAGTCTTCGTAGAAGTCCCTAAAGGTTCTAGCTATATCCCCTATTTTGTAGTGCCTAGCACCTCCGGAGTCAAGGATGCTGGGAATAAAATTCCTAGACCGCTGGCCTCTCAGAGCTCTAGCAAGGGCCCTACCACTTTTGTTGCTAAACTCATAAAAGTGCCTGCGACATCTCGCGATCTGACCCCTAGCCTGTACAAAGCTAATGTCACGGAGGGCCTCGCGCAATTTAGTCAATTTGGCCGACATCGCGGGATCCAAAGACTGTTTATGTCTGGTCTCCAGGGTCCGCAGTTCCTGAAGCAACAGAGCTGTTTGTTTTTCCCTCTATTTCTTAAGATAGGCGCCCCGTCTGATTAATAGGCCTCGAATCACGCATTTGTGGGCCTCCCACTGGGTCATACGCGACACATCTGGGGTATTTTTCTCAGTGAAGAACTCAGTGATTGCCAACTGAATTTCCGCCTTAAACGCAGGGTCCTGCAAGAGGGAACAATTGAGCCTCCAATGTCCCGAGGGGGGGGGAGAATCCGGGACCGCTAAAGTGACCGAGATAGGAGCGTGATCAGAGATTGAAATCGAGCCAATGGTAGGCCGCGAGATGAGGTGTGCGAACCTATGAGGGACCAGGAACCAGTCTATACGTGAGTATGTGTTGTGGGGGGGGGAAAAATAAGTGTAATCCCTACCCCTGGGGTTGATCATCCTCCACACATCGAGAAGTTGGTGATCAAACAGGAGAGCCTTAACCCTCCTGATAGCCGAGTAAGGAATGCAAGAAGTCCCCCTAGAGGTATCAATTTGAGGGTCCAATACACAGTTAAAGTCCCCTCCCAGAAGGAGAATACCGGCGGTGAACTCCGCCAGCCTCTCCAAGGTAGACCTCAAGAAGCTAGCTTGATTTGAGCTTGGGCAGTAGCAGGTCGCAAGCGTCACCCTCTGTGCGTAGAGAAAGCCCTTGACAAAAAGGTACCTACCCTCGCGGTCGTGAACCACCTCCTCCAATGTCCAAGGGAGATATCCTGCCAGGACGATGGCCACCCCCCTAGATTTAGCGTCAGGGGAAAGGCCATGATACTGGTGACGAAAGTGGCGGCTAGACAGGTTATGGACCCTCCCCTCCTTAAGATGAGTTTCCTGAAGAAAGGCAATCCCTGCTCCCAGGCGTTTCAACTCGCCCAGAACAGAAGCTCATTTTACAGGGGAGTTCAGGCCCTTAACATTCAGTGAAGTACATTGGACCTTAGACATGGCCGCGCAGGACTATCTCAAGGGCCAAAAGCACTGAGAGAAAGGAGTTCACAAATTCGCGAAGAGATCAGTAACACGGGGAAGGAGGAAAGGGCCGAAAGGGCACCAGACAACACAAAAGACGACCACAGGAGGGGGGGGAGAGCACAGAAGGGAAGAAAAGAAATCACACAAAGAACTAAACCTTACGGGGCAAAAAACCTAGTGTATAAGGAAAAATCCAAACCCAGAGGGATCTAAACGGGGGAGGGGTCTTCCTGTCCCCAAAGGGAAGGGGAAACCCCTAGGCGCCCGGGGCTAGCAAAAGGCCAACCCAGAGGGCCACAGGATCCCAGCCTACGGTGAGGGCGAGACGGTTCCGAGAGACAGAGGGAGGTCCCCCCGACCGACCCACGGTTAGATTGTTTATAGGGCAACCACCAATGAGCTTACTAACAGAAGCGTGTGAGCAGAGATTACTTTGGGCAGTAACGCAAGGAGCTCGGGGGCCACCACGCCCACCCCCACGGTGCAGCCCCAGTGGCACCCAAAAGGCACACACCCAGAGCACGAGGTCAGGCACGGGGAGGTGGAGCGTCCGCACATGGCACAACGCTCCAGACCCCCCCCCCCAGGGTAATCAAGAGTACGAAAGGTGGGGCGGCGACCCACCGAGCCCAAAGCGCAAACAGCCGAAGTAGGTAGTGTGGGCAACATCCTACAAAATGAAATACAAATTATTATTAATATTAATACTGTAAGTGTCCATCTGTAAACAAACAATCAAAAGAAGTGCTATGTACAACTAAGTAACTGTGTAACAGGATTCGGAGCTCGTCGCGTGCCGGTCCCGGGAGATAGATCCCGTCGCGTACTAGTTAAGGCGCGTCACGGAGGGCCAATCTACGAGAAAGGCGAGATGCACCCCAGGGGATGCCTCCGGAACGCAGACTCAACCGGTAAAGTTAGTGATGCAGGGGTGGATCGGCCCGACGAGCCCGAAACACAATTAACAAATACGCAAAGTTCAAAGAGCAATCAACAAAGCTAAAACAGGATTCAGAGCTCGCCCCGGACCGATCCCGGGAGACATGCCCCCACCCGCACAGGCTAAGGCTCATCGCGGCGGGCCAGTCTACGAGCAAGGTGAGACGCACCCCAGGGGACGCCACCGAGACGCAGACCCAGCCGGCAGGCCAAGTAGCGCAAGGGTGGATCGGCCCGACGAGCACGAACCACAATCATCAATTGCACACAGTTCAAAAATCAGTCAACATAGCAAGAACAGTGAATGTTAACACCGCTGGTGGCAATGAAGCTCGTCTAGACCTCATTGGCCAGGCGACGGGGAGCTCTCGCCGTCCCGCCGCCGCGTCCCCCGCGGGCCTCGGTGTCGTCCCCCGCCCGGCGGATCCGCTGCGGGCGACCCCCGGAGGGACGAGAGGGGCCAAAGGAGAGGGAGGCGTCGCGACAATCCGGGATCTCCACCGGCGAGGTGTCCAAGAAGGAGAAAAGATCTGGAAGGTCCGCTTGGGTTTTCACGGTGAAAGTACGCTGGTTCCGGCGGACCACAAGATGAAAGGGGTATCCCCAGCGATATGAACCACCGCACTCCCGGATCTTGGACAACAGTGGCTTCAGAACCCGCCTCATCAAAAGCGATCTACGCGAGACATCAGGGAACAGCTGCAGGGATGCTCCGTCGAAGCAGATCTGGCCGTGCGCCCATGCCTTCGCCAAGATGTCCTCTTTCACGGTGAAATAATGCAGGCGGCAGACGACGTCGTGCGGGCGAGCTGGGTCGGAAGGTCTGGGACCAAGGGCCCTGTGGACCCGGTCAATCACGATCTCGGCATCCGGGGGGCGGCGGAGTAACTCGTTGAAAATGCCGACGACGGTAGGTCTAAGCTGCTCCGGACCCGTCGCCTCTGGGAGACCCCTGATACGGATATTATTGCGGCGACTCCTGTTTTCGAGGTCGTCCAAGTGCAGGACCGCCATTTGCGCCACAGCTTTCTGTTGGGTCAAGTCCCGCTCCAGCGCCTCCAGCCTCTGGGTAGTTGTAGAGCGAAACTGCTCCAATGTGTCGACCCTGGCATCTAGACCGCCCACCGACTGTTGCAGATCAGAGATGTCCTTCTTGAACGTGCTTTCGACCCTGTTAATGAAGGATTCCAGGTCTTCCCTTGATGGCAGCAATTTCAACTCAGCTTTGAGGGTTGCCAGGAAAGGGTCAAGATGATAAAGTGTCATCGTCGGGGGAGTGTGCAGGGTCTGCATGGTGGTCGTGTATGATGTCAGTGCCCCCCCTCCTGCTGAGGGGCCGCATGGCATCGGGTCACTGGGGCATCCCGAACCCACGGGCGCGGGAGGTATGGCCGGGCGCGCTACATTATGATCAGGTGCTGGCGCCCCAGTGCTGCAGGGCTCCGCCGCAACTCTCCTCTCCTCCACCAGAGTGCGGGCACGGGGCCATGTAGATGAAGAGGAATCGTCCCGCTGTTGCCACGCAGGGGAAGGGGGCATCCCGGGTGAGGCCCCGCGCTCAAACCAGGCTCCGCGCACAATTGGAGAGGCCGGTGCTGCAGGTGTTCCGGTTGAAGCACCTGTAGGGGCTAACACGCCCCGAAGCTGGGGGAACTCCAGCAGGGAACCCCCATCTGGGCCGGGGCTGAACCCCATCCCCGGCTGCTCGTTCCATGAAAGCGGGGAGGGGGCGACCATGGATGATGTGCCCGGGGAGACGGCCATGAGATCCGAGCCCTCCAGGTTCCCCCTATGTTGTGGGGAGGGCGGGCAGTCCGGGCTTGGACAAGCGGATGCAGTGATAGTGTCCATGGGCTGCCTTTCAACCCCTATGTGGCCAGGTGGGGCTTGGCTCCCCTGCCCCCGATCCCCCGTATTTGCAGGCAGCGCTGGGGTTAATAGTGGGTGCCCCCCCCCCCCCCCGTGCCACCCGGCGGTCGAGGCCTCCAGGCCCAGCTCCCCTCCCGGCCGGCAAGGGAGCGCACATTACACCCGTGCTCGTCTGACCTGAGCAGCTGCTGCCGCCTGATGAGCTCCGTCCAGGCCGGCGCCGCTCCCGGATCTCATCCGCGGCCTCACTCTCCTCTTCGCGGCCGCCGCCGCCACCGCTCCTGTCACGTGTGGGATGCGTCTCAGGCCGGTGCCTCTCTCCGGCTCCCGTCCCCCCGCAGTCTGCGGCTCCACCACGTGGATCGGGCCCCTCCGCCGAGGGCCGGGCTTCCATCTCCTCAGCCGGCACGCCCGCCGGTACAGGAGCCGATGTGCTCCCCGCCCGCTCCTGAGGATCTCCCTGCGCGCTGCAGGCAGCAGCCCCCGCACGCTCCGGCGCCGCCATCTTGGGAGACCCAGCTCTGCCGCCTCTCCCGCGGTCCGGAGTCAGGTATGTGCTGATCTTCTGGTGAGAAGGGGATGGGGGTCCGCGCCTTTGCTTCTTCCCCTTAGCCATGGCTCCTGGCATCGGGTGTAGGTGGGTAGGTAGCCCAAAAAGTGCTGTATTAGGGATCGGCCGGAGGGAGCTCAAAGGATGTGCGACCTCACACTCTCATCGCCGGCCACGCCCCCTGCAATGTTTTTTTTAAGTGGTTTTTGTGTTCTTGTCTTTTGCCAAAAATTAAACACATGTTGTTTAGGATATGTTTGATAAATCTGTCTTGTTTTTATTGATTTTTTGGTGAAAGATGTAATTTTTAGACTGGAATGTTGTGAGTGAAATCTAAAATGCATCTCCTCCCACAAAACACATTAGCCTCAAATTAGCTTGCTTTCTGAACACCCCTGGCTTGTAAAGCTACTTTTTAGTCAGTCATGGTTGGCGCTCACGTTCGCTCATTGAAATTGTCAGCGCCCAAGCTATTCTGCAGCCCTGTCCTTGTTGAATCTGTGGTGGTCAGTGTTTGTGCAGTCGTTGTTGTGATTCGCTATGTGCCGGCGCTAGCGTCGCTGTGCTGCGCTGTGCTGTTCATACATGTGCCTTTCTGCATTTTTCCCTGAATTCACTTGCAGCGACCTCAGTCGTTCTTAATGAATACACTGTAGTTCTGAGCGTGCATATGTCCACATTCTGCAGGATTTTTTCAGGCGTACAAGCTCATAACAACCCGTTATGCATTCTCCTGTGTCCCACATTATCATGTTGTTGGATAGTTATATTGTGTTCTTATTTTATTAAGGAATCAGATTTTTAATTGTAAGCAACCAGATCTGTTTTTGCTCTGACCTATGCATTACAGGATATTGAACACCCAGCTAAATCAAGCTAATAATTAATTGCGTCTTGGCCAATAGCTTGTTGTAATGCGTAAACCTCCTATAACCGCCACTTTGCTTGCACGTAGCGGATATTAGCTGGTTCCTAGTGCGCGGAGCGTGTTTTTTGTCCGCTTTCGTCATATCCACTTCCGGTTTGCTCCTTTGCGTTTCCCACCTAAATCAAGCTAATAATTAATTGCGTCTTGGCCAATAGCTTGTTGTAATGCGTAAATCTACTCTTACCGCCACTTAGCTTGCACGTAGTGGATATTAGCTTCTTCCTAGTGCGCAGAGCAAATTTTTTTTTTTTTTGGGTTCGCTTTCGTCATATCCACTTCCGGTTTCCTCCTTTGCGTTTCCACCATGCTGCCCAGGAGACATGTAATGCACCTCCCCAGCTCCTCCTCTGACTCTGGTCCCCCCACCCCTCCCCCACCTCCCTCACCTACCTCACCTCCCCCACCTAACCTCCCTCCACCCCCCCCCCCGGGCCAGCAAAAAAGAAAAGGAAGAGGGTGGATAGCTGTGTAAACGGCCAGGTGGTGAAAG
Organism: Gastrophryne carolinensis; assembly: GCA_027917425.1. NCBI lineage: Eukaryota > Metazoa > Chordata > Amphibia > Anura > Microhylidae > Gastrophryne > Gastrophryne carolinensis. The sequence continues at coordinate 289,803,559 of CM051234.1, forward strand.
TGAGTATGTTTTCCTTGGATTATATGTTTAATCTGTTCTCAGTATAAATGTTTAGTCCATTGGTCTGATGTCATGTATTGATAACCTTTTTTTTTTCATTTCTCATAGGATTTCTGCATCCACCAATACGACTATGCCCGTGGGGGCAAGAAGCGCATTGCCCTGGAGGTGAAGGCCACAGTGTCCCGGCGCTTCAACACCAGGCTCAGTGTCAGAGCAATAATGCAGAAGTGGTCCGACTTTAAGCGCCGGGACCCTGAAGGCGTGTACCGCCTATATGACGCGTACGCTTCAGGTAAGTGGAAGTTGATGCTATGTTTATACTTTTTGGGAAATAATATTCTAAGCTGTGTCCATTTTGGGTAGTAATTGTAATTTTTTTTATTCACCCCCTCAACACAGATAAGCGTTCTCCCCTTGGGAAACATGGGAAGGGATTCCCTCTCGAGTGTCCTATTTAGAGGACCCAGGGGAGGAAGGGGATGATGCCCCAGAGGAGTGTGCTGCTGGGGGGCTGTCAGGATCGAGCCTCAGCTCCTCACACTCTGAATCTGAGGAGTCTCACCGGCCAAGGGGCCACTCTCAAGTGGGGAGTCCAAGTGGGGTGGAAGTAGTGGACTCTCCCACACTCCCTGAAGGAGCAGGGAGTGAGAGGGAGGAGGGTGGCCCTTTGGGTGGGGGATCTTCGGATCAGAGTATGAGGAGCCGAGGCTCCACGCCTCCTCCTCAGAGCCTCCCTGGGCTTCAAGTGGCAGCTCATCCCCTGGTGAGTGCAGATTTAGTCAGTGTTAGTCTGTGACAGGTTACATATGGCCATTTGTACTTAGCCCTTGCCATTCCTCTCTAATTTGCAGCGCATCATATAGGCAGCACCTCCAGGAGCTTTTGGCAACGCCTTCTCCACGGGCATAGTCATGGTAAGTGTTTGTTGTTATCCCTCACATTCCATATGTTATGACATTCCTTAAAGTGGACCAACACCCATTGTTGATTGGGATGGGAATCTATAAGCTTCCCTGCCCAATCACCTCCCTCACCGCGGGCCCCCCCCAAAAGCCCACAAACTCCTTACCTCATTGGGGGTGGCAGAAGCCACCGCCGCCGCCTCCTGCGTGCCCCTCTAGATGTGTGTGCGCCCGCACTGTCCGTTTGTGAATGGCCTGCGCGGGCGCACGCCCTGGAGGAGTGACGCGCGGGAGGCGGCGGCGGACGGGCTCTCTCTCCGATTGGTGTGCCCTGCCAAAGTGAACCAAAACACAGGATAGTATAAATCCTGGGTCTTGGTCCACTTTTAACATACACATGTTTCATGGTCCATAGAACAAGCTGGTTTTATAATTTACATTAACATCACAAACCCCACTACAGTGCAATCCAACTGGCAACCACCCCTATGTTTCAGCCCACACAATGATGGCGGCTAGCAAATGTGTGATTTTCTTAATTTTTCCCGGCTAACACATGTTGCACACTCTACAAGTAAGATTCTACACTCAACTGCAAATTAGGCCTTACCATTGCACTGTCAAGGTTATTGGCACATTATTTTTATGTGTCCATGTTGCACCCATAAATAATTTACATTAACTCATGGACCAGGAAATATGCTAATGTCGGACAACATGTGTGTAACCATGCAAGCATTTGTTTTGGCAGACTCCATAACCAGATGGCTGTCAAATAGTCATGTGTCATTGTCCAACTAATTTTTGGTTTCTCTTTTGCTTTCTCCTGACAGATGTGGCCACGCAGACGGAGCCGGTGACCATCCTCCCCACCCCAGCTCCCGGGACGGCCAGCAGCATGGGCCCCAGCCACAGCTGCGATGGTGAGTACATCCCACTTCATATGCCTAAAGACTTGTGACCCCTATGTCTTATAGTAAATTCTGGAAACATTTACAATGTACCTATGTGTTTTCTAAACACACATCTAGGTTACATGTGTTTGTTCAACAATCCTAAATGCATGTCTGCATGCTTGATTGTTGGCTCCCATTCTTGTTTTTGCCACATAGTGTAAAATTGTGGTTTCTTCAAAACCAAATTGGCCTGCTAAGATGGTGACCTCTAATATGCTTGGCCCAACCAGTTTAATCGTTAGGACTTAGGCCCTGATGTTTGGCTGTAACTAACCAAATAAATGTCCACACTGGGACTTAGACCTTAATTTATTCCCAAGAGTTCAGAGTAAATGTATGCTTGGGATGTTGTAGCCCCATTTAAGGCAGCCACTAGTACTCATATAATGGTAACACCTAAGGGCACAGTGGCCAACAATGTGAATGTGAGCGGCAGCTAATTTGAGCCAATTACATTACATTGCTACATCTGTGTATGTTGAGGTCACATTCTATCTTTTGAATATGGTTTTTTTCTACTCTCTACAGCTTGTGAAAACCAGCATCGCAGACTGTGGCAGTCGATCCGGCGTCTTCGCCTTATGCTGCTGGCCTTGAAGAGGCGTCGTTAGGGTGGGGGGGTATGGTTTGAGCCGCTGCGCGGCGGAATGTTGGGCCTGTTGGCCGGCTTGTGGCATAATAAATATTTTGTATTTTTTTAATTACAGTGTGTTGTGCCTTGTCAAGCATAGTTTAAGTGTCTACCAACCCATTATTTGTAAAATGTTGGTGTGCCTTTGTAGCCATTTAATGTGTAAACCATAGTAAGATATGGTCACCAATGTGTGTCATACATTTCTGGCTACATGTACATATCTAGATCTAGAAACTCATCCCTGACTGTGTTCTTAGCTATGTCTTTGAAAAAACACAATTTAGAGGTGGGGTACTCAAATGTATTTGCACAAAATGAAACACAACAAAAAGAAATTCAATATTCTTGGCTTGGGGGCCTGGGAGGTTGAGAGTCATTGCTAGGGGTGGTGTTGGGGGACAACAGTGCAGTAAAAAAAATAGACTGCTGTTGTATCAGCTGATGCATCAACAACAAACTTTGGTCCTGGCGCTGGAAAGATTGCTCCATCGCATGTGCAATGCGATCCAGTACCCTGTTGGTTTGAATTTGTTGTCCTTCTCTCACATCCTGGAGCTGGCGCTGCAGGTCCTCAATTTGTTGCCGAGACACCAGCACCTGATTTTCCAACGCCGCAATGCGCTCATTAGTTCCATCACGCGGCTGTTGGCGACTGTAGTCCTCCAGCATCCGGACCCCTAGCTCATAAAAATCGGCACTGGTCGGTGCCACACCTCCTCTTGTTGTGTGTTCCGGCTAAAAAACCAAAAGAAAAGATTGTAGTGAAGGTGAAACAATGCAGGTATGCCCCTACCAATCATTTACCCAAAGTGTAACAATCAAACTTACCCTTGATTGAGCCTCTGTAGCTTGGCCACATGGCACTTGGGAAGAGGTCCCAGCTTGGGGTTCAGGTCTGGCCTCCTGCCAAAACACCAAAGAAATAACATGTTACATGTTGGTTCCTGGACTACCCACAAACATGTCAATGTGGTTATTGTTCCCCAAAATCAGCCATGTTACCTCAGTGCCGTCCGCCCGAAGTAGTTCCGGGGTCTGGCTGCCAGAAAGGGGCAAATCCACATCTGAGAGATGGGGCAAGCTGGCATATGCTAAACAGGAAAGTCATGTTAGTAGGTCAGTGGACCAAACTCAAATGTAATATGGATAGACTATCGAGGCCATACCTCGACAAAGTTGCAGATTACACACTAGCCAAAAGGGATCTTGTAAACTCAGATTGCTAACATGTATGTAAGAGGAAGATGAGCCAATAATTGGGCCAAACAATAACAGACACATTGCTCAAATTACACATACCCGCCATCTACCACATGTCCGGAGTTTGGCCCTCACTCGAGCTTTGCCCTTGAAAAAACACGTTTAAACACAAGTTGGCCTACTAAATTACCAAAAAAGGTTTGCAAAAATCCTTACTAGATAATCAAGCAAAACCAACTTACCCTCATCTCTAGCAGCCTCAACGTGAAGGGCCCTTTCCGGACAGCCACTTCCGATATTCCGGCCAACTAAATTACACAATTAATGTCTCTAAATATTCCTAACACTACTCGGGTGAATGTTTGTCTTTTAATATACACAAAAAATGCATTGCAATCACTCTAAACAGTTTACTAATGAGCCTGGGGATGGCAAATCCACTAAAAAAAGCCATCTTCAAGTTGACCTAGCAAACATGTAGATTATTAGACTAACCAAATAGAACCAGTGTAACATAAACAGCATAAAGGATACATTGTTTTGGGCAATACACACCAACAGGGTCCTGTTGACCTGCAACATCGGAAGTGGTGTCCAAAGATGAAGCAGTCACTTGGCCTACCAAGAAAAATGAGGAATGAAAGACATGCACTTGTGTTAAAGCGGCTAAAGCAAGGTTGACACATGCACTTACCGGCATCCAAAGAGTAGCTTGGCTCCTGAGGAGATGCTGGTGCCAATGGCGGTGCAGCTAGGCAAAATCAAAGAAAAAATGTACCCATTGGTAATGTGCGGGACCCAAAAAAGAAAAAAGGTGTGTGTGAGCAGCTCAAGCAATAATATTCCCTAATCAAGGCCAGTGTGGCTTCCACATGTATATGCAGATATATGGCCACACATCTCTGGCTTCCCACATAGCTACACATGTTAGGGCCTTGTTAGTTAGTTGCTCTGAGGGTTAAAGTGGGCGTGAAATTAGTCCGCAGGCCCATATTAGTAATCCTCAACAGTGGTACAAGCTATTGTTTGAGGTGCTCCCACACCCATTTTGTACAAAAACAACCCAGCCCATAAATTAGTGATAAATACCTTCAATGGCAGACTGGGTTAGGCTTGAGGTTGGTTGAAGGGCAGGAGTTGTGGTGTCCTCCTCAGCCAAATCCTGGACATCACCATGTGCACCTATGCAGAAAGCAACAGACAAGAAAGGAAAACATTTATGAGTTATAATGTACTACTTCACAGGTCCTACTGTTAGTTGGCCAGAAAGAGACAAAGCAAATCACATACATTATAACATTACCAGCAAAAAATATGCAGAAAATATGTACCTTCAGTCCAACCTGTGGTGTCATCCCCAGCATCAACACCCTGCAGCCGAATCAGCTGAATATTGGGCTTCAGCATCTCCTCATATGGCCTGTAGGTACTCTTTGGACCCTGGATGGTCCCACTCTCGACATCAAGATCATGCTTCATCTTTTGCATAAGGGCCCTTCTCAAAGTGTAGAAGCGTTTCTTGCAGGATGGGCCACTACGTGGGTATTGAGCACTGCTAGTAAGCTCCTCCCCAATGGCATCCCACAATTTGCTCCTTTCTTGCTTGCCTATAGACTGGCTTTGGGAGCCAAATATTATCCCATTTGGCCAGGGTAAGACGCACAAGAGTATTGTTCTCGCCAAATTAAATTCTGGCTCCCTCTTGGCAAATGGGCGGCTGGCCTTGGGTGCAGGCTCACCTTGGGCCTGGGCCCTTTTCCTTAAGGGAGGTCTGCGCACAGCACCCAACACACTCCTACTTGGGCCAGCTGTGGCCGGCAGATGTCCAGAATTTGGCTCCATCCTGTAGCTGCACACACACACCACTAGACAACACACAAGCACGCATACAGACTACAGAATGGCATCACCCTCTTTTTGGGTTGGACAGGTTTTATGTGCTCTACCAACCAATCACAAACAGGTCCACTTAATTGCTTCACACATACTGGCCAGGTGCTTGTAGCCACAGCTTCACTGCACTGATTGAACCATGTTTGGTAGGCAATTAACTAATTACAGAGCTCATTAACCAAACAACACACAACCAAAGACAACAATGTACTCATGTATATTAAACACTTGTGACATGTGGCTCTACAAACGGCTATTTAAATAAAGAGCAGCTTACCTTTCATTGGTCCACCACAGAATTTTCAGCCATGTCCGTTAATGCACGCAAGTTTCGGCTCACGTACGCTAGTAGCGCTACTAGCGTGCGCATGCGCAATCCGTTTCACGCACACCTGGGTCAGCTAATTGCAGAGAGGAAATAGCAGAGCAACGCAAAAGGCGGCAAAGCGGACCTGTCCTTTTTCAAAGTGAAGTATAAATGGCTGGATTTGCCAACCTTCTGGTATTGTTACACTGTGGCAAAGGCTGTGGTGTGGTGTTTTTGTCCCTTAGCTCATTTTAGTGTCTGGCTGGGTTTGGTCCTCACTCTCTGTGGCTTGTTGGGTGATTTCTGACATCAGTGCTGTTTCTTTAGGAGATTGATTTTGTTGGCATATGCAAATATTGTGGAGCATACAGCAAGTGAGGCTTGATTTTGGGGCCTTTTGTGGGCTGTGCAGCAACTCCCCTCTTGGTTGTGCCTAACTTAGAAAGCACAATTTCAGCAGTCTGTTGGTTCAGACCACTATACTTCTGGTTTTGTGGTGAGCTGAATTGTAGTGAGTGTGTGAGGAGTGTGCTTGCTTGTGTGTGTGGTGTGTTTGTGGTTTTTGTTTTGCTTCTTTGGTATATCTGTTGAGTGTGAGATGGATAAGAGGGTGATGTATGGGTTATGGGTGCAGGGATGTGTGAGAATGCTGGAAGAGCAGGAGGCCAGGGAGGAGGGTGCTGTGAGGCTTAGGGCACCCCGATCCTTTGGCATCCGCCTTTCAGTGTGGGATTTAAGTGACAAGCAGATCAGGAGCCGCTTCCGTCTGAATCGTGCAGCACTACAGTCCCTATATGATCAGATTAAGACCAAAATTGATCCATCCACCAAACGCACCAGATCCATTCCAGGCATAGTACGCCTATGTGCCAGTCTTAATATTTTGGCACGAGGGACCTTCCAGGCAACCTCTGCCCTCCTCAGCGGGATCAGCCAGGCTACAATGAGCCGCATATTTTTCCAGGTAGTACTGGCTATTTGTGACCTGATCCCTATTTACATCAAATTTCCTGAGGATGAGGTTGCCAAAATAAAACATGCTTTCTATCGCATGGGAGGGATCCCGAATGTGCTAGGGTGCGTGGATGGTACACATATCCCTTTCCGCCCTCCCCATGCACAGGAGCTGCATTATCGGAACCGAAAGCAGTTCCACTCCATCAATGTCATGGTTGTGTGTGACCATGACATGAAGCTGCGGGCCGTGAGATCTGGTTTCCCCGGCTCATGTCACGACTCTTACGTGCTGCAGCGGTCAGTCCTGTGCCGGAAGTTTGAGAAGAACGAAATGCCAGCTGGCTGGCTACTGGGTAAATAAGTAACCATGTCAAAGTATTTTCCCAAAAATATGTGGCCTAGTAAGCTATATTTTTAAAAATGCAAAAAAAACATGTACTAGTACTAATTGCTGTCTCTCTCCTTGTGTTTTTTCCACAGCGGACAAGGGATACGGGCAGAGAACGTGGGTGATGACTCCGGTCAGAAACCCACAGACTTCTGCCCAAGAACGCTACAATGCAGCACATCGCAAAACCAGAAGCATTGTGGAACGAACCATTGGACTGCTGAAAGCGCGCTTTCTGTGTTTGGCACGCCCAGGAGGAGAGATGTTGTACAGTCCACAAAAGGTCTCCAAGATTATCCTTGCATGCTGTGTGCTCCACAATCTTTGTATATGCCACAGAATCCAAGCCCCTGAAGAAACAGCACTGGTGCCTGAGATCCCCAACTTGGCCGCAGAAACGAGTGAGGACACCCAGACTGGCTTTGAGCTAAGGGAAAGCATGATCACTTCGTTTTTTGCGGTAAGCTAACTACCCTTCACTCTAATCCAAGTACTGCACTACAGGGGAAAAATTTGTTGCCTACAATCATAATTTGTCACAAACTACTATAAGGGCTGTGTAAGCTGACCCTAACCACTATAAGGGCTGTGTAAGATGACCCAAACCACTATAAGGGCTGTGTAAGATGACCCAAACCACTATAAGGGCTGTGTAAGATGACCCAAACCACTATAAGGGCTGTGTAAGATGACCAAAACCAATATAAGGGCTGTGTAAGATGACCAAAACCACTATAAGGGCTGTGTAAGATGACCCAAACCACTATAAGGGCTGTGTAAGATGACCCAAACCACTATAAGGGCTGTGTAAGATGACCCAAACCACTATAAGGGCTGTGTAAGATGACCCAAACCACTATAAGGGCTGTGTAAGAGGACCCAAACCACTATAAGGGCTGTGTAAGAGGACCCAAACCACTATAAGGGCTGTGTAAGATGACCCAAACCACTATAAGGTGTCAGGAACCGCTTACCTGATCCCCGTTCCAGCGACGTCTCCAGGCAGCCAGCTGCAGCTGTCACTGTGCGGCGTCGGCTCCAGCAGCGTCGGCTCGAGCGGCGCCCAGCTCAGCCACGCCCCCCGCTTCCTCCTCCAGGAGACGTGCTCGCGCGCGGCTGCGAGCACGTGTCTGTTATGCCCTCCGGCGGCGCTGTGCGGCGCGCACCCGCCGGAGGATCAATTAAAGGGTTAATGAATCCTAGGGGATTGAGGGCTTCGCCCTCTTCTGCTCTGCAGCCAATTACCCTTGGAATCCTATGTGCTCCAATCAGTACACTGCTTCCCTCAGACCTGTTCCTATAAAGGCAATTCCCTCTCAGTTGTGAATTGCCTGTGATAGCGCTCAGAACCCTGTGTTACCTACTCCTGTGAAGTCTAGCCTGTTGCCGATTTGATTGTACGACCATTCTCGATCCTGAATCCTTGTTGCCGACCTCTGCCTGAATTGACGCCTCTCGATCCTGAATCCTTGTTGCCGACCTTTGCCTGAACTGACGCTTCTAGATCCTGATCCCCAGTTGCTGACCTCTGCCTGAACCCCGACTACGTCTTGCCTGACCCCTGGTGCCGCTACGATCTCTGCCTTCCCGTTATCGACCTATTGCCTGTCTCTGGACTTCCGTCACTCACGCTCTTGCTATTGGTTCTCCAGTCCTCCCACACATAAGCTTACATCCTTTGAGCCATTAAGTCCTGGGGGCAACCGATCCCGGGTAGGCGTATCTTGCGTCCCGGCAAGCGGGGGCTCCTACAGGTGAAGCTGGCTGTGGAGATTGGGGGTTGTGAGCTTATTAAGAGGGCTGGAGTTACCCCGAGCGTGACATTATCACAGGCCCAAAAATGGATGACCTGGTACAGCAGGTGCAAGCTATGGCCACAGCGATCAACCAACTCGCTCAAAGAGTGGCCACTCAGGAATCTCGTCAAGTGCCAACTTCCTCTGTACCACCTCATTTCTCCGAACCTAAGATTCCACTGCCTGAGAAATTTTTTGGAGAACGAGCAAAATTTTCCAATTTCAAGAATGCCTGCGAACTATATTTTAAGTTAAGACCTATCTCCTCTGGCACAGAGGTCCAACGAGTAGGCCTAGTCATTTCCTTGCTTCAAGGAGACCCACAGTCCTGGGCCTTTACTTTACCGTCCCATGACATTGCTCTACAATCAGTGACTGCCTTCTTCAATGTTATGGGTGTTTTATACGCCGATCCAGATATACAGTCTACCGCAGAGAATAGGCTTCGGGCCTTAAAACAAGGACGGAATTCGGCTGAAGACTACTGTGCTGAATTCCGCCGCTGGGCTATCGAAGCTAGGTGGAACGATCCAGCTTTGTGTAGTCAGTTCAGGGTGGGACTGTCGGATAGCATCAAGGATGCCTTAGTCAATTTTCCCCCGCCAGCGGACCTAGATCAATTAATGCAGGTCTCCATTAAAATAGACCGACGTCTTAGAGAAAGGGCCAGGGAGAGAGTCGGGGCTCCCACGTCCTTTAGACCAGTCCAGAGTCATAGATCCCCGGTTCCCCGGGGAGAAAATACCTCATCATCTTCCCAGGAAGAACCTATGCAATTAGGGAGAACCCGCTTATCCCAAGAGGAGAAACAGCGTAGGCGATCCGAGGGGTTATGCCTGTATTGCGGGAATTCTGGTCATTTTGCAGGGTCCTGTCCCAACAAGGGGAAACCGGCGGAAAACTTCCGCACCCAGACCAGGTAGAGAGTACTGATCTGGGTGAGTCAGTTTGTAACTCTCGCCAGAATAAGATGCTTGTACCTATTGATTTGTTTTGGGGGTCCTCTAAGCAGACAGTTTCCGCCTTCATAGACAGTGGTGCGGCTGGAAACTTTTTGGACAGGAGCATGATCTCCACCTTAGGGATCCCTGTAGTTCCTCTTGAAAGATCCCTACAAGTTTTAGCTATCAATGGAAAGGCAATCCAGGGAGGTCCTATAAATACCAAGACCCCACCTCTCAGACTAATTGTCGGCTCTTCTCACTCTGAATTCTTAGAATTCTTTATTTTTGATTGTCCGGAAACTCCGGTGGTTTTGGGATACCCCTGGTTGCAACTCCATAACCCGGTGTTAGATTGGCGGGCTGGGGAGTTGGTCAAGTGGAGTGACCACTGTAAAGGTCACTGTTTTAATACAGGCCTCAGAAGCGTTCAAGTCTTACCACAGGAATTACCTCAGCCATACGCTGATTGGATCGATGTATTCTCTGAACGCTCTGCTGAAACTCTTCCTCCACATCGGTCCTATGACTGCCCCATTGACTTGCTGCCTGGCACAATTCCCCCGAGGGGAAAGATTTATAACCTTACCCTGCCCGAGGAGCAAGCAATGAGGGAGTATATTACCGAAAATCTTAGGAAAGGATTTATCCGTCCCTCTACCTCGCCTGCTGGGGCCGGGTTCTTTTTTGTAGAGAAAAAAGATGGTGGCTTGAGACCGTGCATAGATTATCGAGCCTTGAATAAGATCACTGTAAAAAACCGATACCCCTTACCCTTGATTGGGGATCTGTTCAATCAAGTCACAGGAGCTCGAATTTTCTCCAAATTGGATTTGAGAGGGGCTTACAATCTGATTCGCATCCGACAGGGGGACGAGTGGAAAACTGCATTTAATGTGAAGGATGGGCACTATGAGTACCTGGTCATGCCCTTCGGTCTTTGTAATGCGCCAGCCGTTTTCCAAGATTTTGTTAATGATATATTCAGGGAATATCTCGGTAGATTTGTAGTCATCTACTTGGATGATATTCTCATTTTTTCTAATTCTTTACCGGAGCACAGACACCATGTTAAGTTGGTGCTACAAAAATTAAGAGAGAACAACTTATTTGCTAAACTGTCTAAGTGTGTGTTTGAAGTCACTACAGTTCCCTTCCTAGGGTATGTTATTACCAACCAGGGTTTGGAGATGGACGCGGGGAAGGTTTCAGCAGTTCAGGATTGGGTCCAACCCAAAACTTTAAAGGAATTGCAACGTTTTCTAGGTTTTGCAAATTTTTATCGGCGTTTCATAAAAGGCTTTTCCCATGTTGTTGCACCCCTTACCAACCTTACCCGCAAGGGGGCTTTTACTGCTAACTGGTCCCCCTCTGCCTGTGAGGCCTTTCTAACCTTGAAACGGGCCTTTACTTCGGCACCTGTCTTAGTGCATCCAGATATTCATAAAGCTTTTATTATTGAAGTGGATGCTTCTGAGCTGGGAGTGGGTGCAGTTTTGTCACAATATTCTGGTAACCCTGAGCGTCTCCATCCATGCGCTTATTTTTCGCGTAAATTCAGTACCGCGGAACAAAATTATGATGTTGGCAATAGGGAACTATTAGCTATTAAACTGGCATTTGATGAATGGCGACACTGGTTGGAGGGTTCATTACATCCTATAACTGTGTATACCGATCATAAAAATCTCGAATACATAGGTTCTGCCAAGAGGCTGAACTCTCGTCAGGCACGTTGGGCATTATTCTTCTCACGTTTCAATTTTATTATTACTTTCAAGCCGGGTGTAAAAAATACTAAAGCTGATGCTCTATCTCGCATGTTCGGTGAATGTAAGGATCGGGGTGATTCTGGTGAACCAATTTTACCCACAGGTTGTGTGGTGGGGGCGTTACTTCCTGATCTCTCCAATACCTTGGCGCCGTTTCAAGATGAATCTCCTAGTGATGTACCCTTGGGATGCCAGTTTGTTCCGCCGCACCTGCGTTCGGATGTAATTCGCGAATTTCACGATGCCAAAACTGCTGGTCATTTGGGTAACCGTAAGACGTTTATGCTTGCCCGTCGTCATGTATGGTGGCCTACCATGAGACGCGATATCACTGCCTTTATCGACGCTTGTGCTATTTGTGCTCGAAGTAAAGGAGTTCACAAGGCTCCTAGTGGCAGTTTGGTTCCTCTTGAAATTCCTGCTGAGCCATGGACCCATATTTCTATGGATTTTATTGTAGATTTGCCTCTCTCACATGGTAATACTGTCATTTGGGTGGTCGTAGATCGTTTCAGTAAGATGGCACATTTCGTTCCTTTGGCCAAACTTCCTTCTGCACCTGAGCTTTCGCGGCTGTTTACTTCGCATATTTTTCGTATTCATGGTATTCCGTCCAATATAGTCTCTGATCGGGGTGTTCAATTTACTTCCCGTTTTTGGAAACACTTCTGTTCGCGGTTGGGAATACAGATCTCTCTTTCTTCTGCCTACCATCCCCAGACTAATGGGCAGACGGAAAGAACTAATCAAACTTTGGAACAATACTTAAGGTGTTATGTTTCTGATGCCCAAGAACAATGGGCGGAATTTATTGATTTCGCCGAGTTTGCTTACAATAACGCGCCTAGTGAGAGTACCAAGGTATCTCCTTTTTATTGTAACTTAGGGAAAAATCCTAGAGCTTCTTCCCTTTCAGGGTCACCTTCCAATCTGCCGGCGTTGGAGGAGTGGCTTCAAGAACGGAAGAATATCTGGACACACGTTCAGGAGATTCTTAAGACCACTGGTTTGAGGTATAAGAAATTTGCCGACCGCCGCAGATCACAGGAACCTACTCTTCGAGTAGGCGATCTAGTTTGGGTCTCCACTAAAAATATTGCGCTCCGTCAGCCATCTAGCAAATTAGGTCCAAAATTTATTGGTCCTTTTCCAATCGTCAAGAAGTTGAATAATGTGTCTTTTAAAGTTCAACTCCCGCCAACTATGAAAATACCTAATTCCTTTCACGTTTCACTGTTAAAACCGGCGAAGAATGCTCCTCTTGCTGGTCCTGCACCAATTCTTCTTAATAATGAGCCCGAGTATGAAGTGAATAAGATCTTGGATTCACGTAAAGTGCGTAATTCTTTACAGTATTTGGTGGATTGGGTTGGCTATGGTCCGGAGGAAAGATGCTGGGTGGCAGCGAGGAATGTTCATGCCAATGTTCTTGTAAGAAGGTTCCATCGTGACAATCCAGGGAAACCGGGTGAGGGTCCGGAGGCCCCTCGTGAAGGGGGGGGTAGTGTCAGGAACCGCTTACCTGATCCCCGTTCCAGCGACGTCTCCAGGCAGCCAGCTGCAGCTGTCACTGTGCGGCGTCGGCTCCAGCAGCGTCGGCTCGAGCGGCGCCCAGCTCAGCCACGCCCCCCGCTTCCTCCTCCAGGAGACGTGCTCGCGCGCGGCTGCGAGCACGTGTCTGTTATGCCCTCCGGCGGCGCTGTGCGGCGCGCACCCGCCGGAGGATCAATTAAAGGGTTAATGAATCCTAGGGGATTGAGGGCTTCGCCCTCTTCTGCTCTGCAGCCAATTACCCTTGGAATCCTATGTGCTCCAATCAGTACACTGCTTCCCTCAGACCTGTTCCTATAAAGGCAATTCCCTCTCAGTTGTGAATTGCCTGTGATAGCGCTCAGAACCCTGTGTTACCTACTCCTGTGAAGTCTAGCCTGTTGCCGATTTGATTGTACGACCATTCTCGATCCTGAATCCTTGTTGCCGACCTCTGCCTGAATTGACGCCTCTCGATCCTGAATCCTTGTTGCCGACCTTTGCCTGAACTGACGCTTCTAGATCCTGATCCCCAGTTGCTGACCTCTGCCTGAACCCCGACTACGTCTTGCCTGACCCCTGGTGCCGCTACGATCTCTGCCTTCCCGTTATCGACCTATTGCCTGTCTCTGGACTTCCGTCACTCACGCTCTTGCTATTGGTTCTCCAGTCCTCCCACACATAAGCTTACATCCTTTGAGCCATTAAGTCCTGGGGGCAACCGATCCCGGGTAGGCGTATCTTGCGTCCCGGCAAGCGGGGGCTCCTACAGGTGAAGCTGGCTGTGGAGATTGGGGGTTGTGAGCTTATTAAGAGGGCTGGAGTTACCCCGAGCGTGACATAAGGGCTGTGTAAGATGACCCAAACCACTATAAGGGCTGTGTAAGATGACCCAAACCACTATAGGGGGGTGGGGGAAGTTGACCCAAACCACTATAAGGGCTGTGTAAGCTGACCCAAACCACTATAAGGGGGGGGGGGGAGTTGACCAGCATAACAATTAGGGGTGTTGTGCAAGTTGGCAAAAACTGTCCCAAAAAAAAAAAAAATGTCAATAAATGCGAAAAAAAATTAATTATGAATACTAATTCCAATTTTTCTTCTTTTTTAGGCACCAAGATAAAAAACCACTGGATTTTTATTTGTCACTTTCACCCAAAAAAAAATAAAAATAAAACAAAATTCACCAAAGAAACATGTTGCAATGTGTTTACTACTGAAGGTACTAACATTGATTTCAAGCCAACAGCAAACCAAGGCGCAGGCGCTGTGTTAAATAGCGTGTGTCAAAATGACAGCGCCTACAAAGCTGATCTGAAACATCATATTCACCAATGTAGGCATTGTTCACAACAACGCCAGGTAGCGACTGAGGAGGCCTGCTATAGCGAATCGCAGCCGCCCGTGGCGTACGCTAGCGGCGCTCATAGCGCCATACTTCAGTCGCTCATCTGTCGCTACCTGGCGCTATTACTGAATCGGCCTCTTAGTAATGAATCAGCCTCCACGTAATGCACTGCTCACTGGTGTGAGGAGTGGCTGAGGTTAGTTTAGTTTAATGTCCCTGTGAGCCGCTACCCTCCCTGGCACAGAGTTTCAAGGGAGAGCAGAGGTGCACTTTAAACAGTTAAGTAATTCCATAGTATATTAGCCCTTTCCATGTGGAAGTTAATGGCTGTATTGGGGTGGGAGTGCCTCAACTTCCAGCCTTATGCTGATAAGTCCACAAGTGGCAGGTGATGGCTGTGTAAAAATGTAACGCTATACCCTATAAGAATTAACTCAGAAACAACAATTCCTACTAAAACTATGCTAAAATATATTATAAATATTAATATATTATTATATTATTATATTTAAACACATTTAAATTTGTGCTCAAATTAATCAAATAAACACGAATATTTAACCTAAGTCACATCGGTTCTTCAATTAACAATCGATTTTAGAAAAGTCTATAACATCATACTCCGCGATAACATCTTAAAATTCCAAATAATTTCTTTTAAATACCAGCACCAGTGCTCAACACTCCTTTAATTCAGTGTATAATCCTTCACTCAGTGAGACAAAATCACGTACCAGATGACAATTATAAAATAGGCCCAATTCAACCATTTAGTTTAGGTCCTCTTTAACCAGCTTCTTTCTTTCAATCCAGAGGATTAAAACAGCAAATACCCAAGAATTGCAATGGGTATAGCCCTTTATTCGTGGAGGCTGATTTAATACTAGAACCACGTATCGCCATGTGAGCGTCTGTAGAGCGACCGCTAGTAGACGCTGTAAGTGGGTGTCGATCGCTATAACCTAGCTTAGCAGGCAGACAAGTGGCACTGTACTATCCAGTCCAGCATTGATGAATGTGATGTCTGTTGGGCGCTGTAGCACTGTCCCTGATTCACTGCAGAGCCAGTTGTGAATGCTAGGTGGTGTCCCAAGGTCATAGCGCCCAAGTGTCTGACACTGCAATGTCAGATTTGCACATACAATTCTGCATAAATAAAAATAAATAAATAAATGTGTTTGCAGGACAGGAGAGGTCATACAATGACTTGAGCCAAAATTTTTAAAATTTTTTACTCTAGCAAAACGCTATTTAAAGACAAACGAATGAGACACCACTGAAATGTATGGCAGAGCGCAACTGAGCGAACGGTACTACATAGTGCTCCTGAAACTTGAGCGCATGTGCTTTATGCTGAGCCGCCTCTAGTAATACACGTGACGCTACATGACGCTGTTAGAGGTGCTCACCAGATTCGTGGTTTTCACATACAGCGCCCATCGTTCACCCGACGCTACATGCCGCTACGTGGCACTACCTGGCATTACCGTTTCTTAAATAACCCCCTTAGTCTTTATGTGCATTTTAAACACTTTCCCACCAAGTTTCCACCAAGCTTGTGATATTCTACTACCAGTAGGAAAGGAATTTCTTGATGCGTATCTTTATTATTAGACCATTGCGATAGTGCTCTTTTAATAAAGATTGTGCATTTTAGCAGCAGTTAAGTGTCTTTGTATCTTTTGGACATTTAATATTTCAGTACTCCACTTTATGTACTCTCTGCTGGGGAAGAGAAAGAGTGTGGGTCACATGGGACATGTCATAATCCATTTTACAATTTATCTCATAGATTTTTTTTTGTATTATCAGAACACAACCATTTTTACATAAGACCCACATCACTAGATTTTACAGCCATTCTTTATCTTAACTGAGTTCTCTCACAACATAACTGAACTTTGGGTCATGGTCATCACTATATGAATCATTTAACAAAACAGAACAGCTGGCTAAAAAACAGGCACATTCAAACATTCTCTAAAAATAGCCCAACAGGGACCCAACGTAAAATATAGGTCATCTGAGCATTAATTAGCAGACAAAGGACTGACCTTGAGGAGTCAGCCTATTACAGCATATTTAGCTAAAAGTGCCACTTTCACACTTGCCCACGTTGGAGCCGGAGCTGAAAAATACGAGATGAGCCTGTGATTTCCCAGATCTGAACTTGCCTTCATGACATCATGATCATGTGAGTTTGTGCAGCAGGCGAATCCCTAGCGTAATAAAGAACAGGGCAAAGAGAGCCCCTATTGTTCGAGGCTTGTTTACTAGGCAATTACAGCGATGAATCTTGGACTGGAGAGAGCAGAGCATCAGTGCATGAAAGAAAAAGCTCATGAGTGGGTGTAGGATACCATTGACACTCCACTACATGATAGCTAGTCATGTGTCAGAGGCTTTAACTTCACGCACAAAGCATTTTAGGGCACTCTGAAGGGGCCAAATGAAAGGAAGCACACATACTGTATATGGCAATTAGCAGACAGTATCTTGCCATAGATTACTCTGCAAGAATACATATTAGCACAAATATTTTGGTTAAAATGATCATCAGAAATGGTTAATAATCTTAACACTTTATTTATGCTAGCCCTTGAACCACTTGTGTTTGATATGCCTATGATTTTGGATATTTTACAAAAAATGCTACAGTAGAGGTATAAGTATATTATATATTATAAGTAGAGATGAGCGAACTTTTGAAAAGTTCGATTCGGCCGATTCGCCGAATTTCACAAAGAAATTCGGGTTCGGCCGAATCGAACTTTTACGAAGTTTCCCATCAAAAATGCCGGCATGGTGGGAGCGGGCCGGCCGGTTCCGCTGTCAGCGAAAGCCGGCCCGCTGACAGCGGAGCCGGCCAGCGGGCCGGTAAAGCTGGCCGGCCCGCTCCCACCATGCCGGCATTTAAAAAACAAAAAAAAAAGCATTTTTGCCGGCATGGTGGGAGCGGGCTGGCCGGCTCCGCTGTCAGCGGAACCGGCCGGCCAGCTGACAGCGGAGCCGGCCGGCCCGCTCCCACCATGCCGGCAAAAATGCTTTTTTTTTTTTTTTTTTGGTTTTTTAAATGCCGGCATGGTGGGAGTGGGCCGGCCGGCTTTACCGGCCCGCTGGCCGGCTCCGCTCCCACCATGCCGGCATTTTTTTTTTCAATTTCAGGAAAAATTCGATCGGCACGAACCACAAAATATTCGGGTTCGTGCCGAATCGAATATTTCCTGAAATTCGGAGCGAATTCCGGTTCGTCCGAACCGGTTCGCTCATCTCTAATTATAAGTAGAGATGAGCGAACTTCTTGAAAGTTCGATTCGGGCGATTCGCCGAATTTCCCCAAGAAATTCTGGTTCGCCCGAATCGAACTTTCACGAATCTCTCATCTGAAAAAAAAAATGCCGGCATGGTGGGAGCGGGCAGGCCGGCTACGCTGTCAGCGGGCGGCGGAAGGGTGGAATGACCCTGCCTTGTGTAGCCAATACCGAATGGGCCTGTCTGAGAGCATCAAAGATGCCCTTGTGAATTTTCCTTCACCGTCGGACCTAGACCAATTGATGCAGGTCACCATAAAAATTGACCGACGCCTTAGGCAGAGAGCTAGGGAGAGAGCTAGGGCTCCTACGTCTTTCAATCCCTTCCAAAACCCTAACCCACCGTCTTCCCTTTGGGAAAATACACCTTCCTCCTCTCAGGAGGAACCCATGCAGGTTGGAAGAACTCGCCTTTCCCAGGATGAGAAGCAGCGAAGACGCTCCATGGAGTTATGTTTATATTGTGGGAACCCGGGACATTTTGCTAGATCCTGTCCTAACAAGGGGAACTCGGTGGGAAACTTTCATGCCTAGATCAGGGGGAGAGTGCTGATCTAGGTGAGTCTGTTTACTACTCTCACTTGAATAAAATGTTAATCCCTGTAGACCTTTCCTGGGGCCCTTCCAGACAGTCAGTTGCTGCTTTTATTGATAGCGGAGCTGCGGGCAACTTCCTGGATAGAAGCATGTTCTCCATCTTGGGAATTCCATTGGTACCCCTTGGGAAATCTCTGCAGGTCCTGGCAATTAATGGGAAGGCCATTCAGGGGGGTCCGGTCAATACTAAGACCCCCACCTCTTAAACTAGTCGTTGGGTCCTCCCATTCTGAGTTCATTGAATTCTTGAACTTTGATTGCCCTGAAACTCCGGTGGTTTTGGGATACCCTTGGTTAAAACTCCACAACCCCATTTTAGACTGGCAGGCTGGGGAATTAGTAAAATGGAGTAACTTCATTGTTTCTCCACTGCCCTCAGAAGTTTCCAGATATTGCCCCAAGGGTAACCTCAGCAGTACGCCGATTGGGCTGACGTTTTTTCCGAACATTCAGCTGACACTCTTCCCCAACATAGAGCCTATGACTGCCCCATTGACTTGCTCCCTGGTACTATTCTCCCTAGAGGGAAAATTTACAACCTTAACCGGCCTGAGGAGCAAGCAATGAGGGATTACATCTCTGAAAATTTGAGTAAGGGGTTTATCCTCCCCTCAACATCGCCTGCGGGGGCTGGGTTCTTTTTTGTGAAAAAAAAGAATGGTGGTTTGAGACCTTGTATTGACTACAGGGCCTTGAACAAAATCACTATAAAAAAACGGTATTCCTTACCTTTGATAGGGGATTTATTTAATCAATTTGTTGGTGCTCGGATCTTTTACAAATTAGATTTAAAAGGGGCCTACAAGTTGATTCGTATTCGGCAAGGGGATGAGTGGAAGATGGCATTTAACGTAAAGGACGGCCATTATGAATACCTGGTCATGCCCTTTGGCCTTTGTAACGCTCCAGCCATCTTCCAAGACTTCGTAAATGATGTTTTTCGAGATTATTTAGGTAGATTCGTGGTCATTTACTTAGACGATATCCTCATTTTTTCTAATTCTTTGAGAATAGACGTCATGTAAAATTGGTTCTACAAAAATTGAGAGAATAATTTGTATGCCAAGATTACTAAATGCATGTTCGAGGTCACCACCGTTCCCTTTTTGGGGTATGTAATTTCTAACCAGGGTCTGGAGATGGATGCGGTGAAGGTTTCAGCAGTGCGGGATTGGGTTCAACCCAAGACATTGAAAGAATTACAGCGTTTCTTAGGCTTCGCAAATTTCTATCGACGCTTTATCAGGGGCTTTTCCCATGTTGTGGCACCTCTTACTAACCTTACCCGTAAGGGCGCCTTTACGGAAAACTGGTCACCGTCCGTCTGCGAGGCCTTCCTGACTTTGAAACAGGCTTTTACCTTGGCGCCTGTTTTAATTCACCCCAATGTAAACAAGCCTTTTATCATTGAAGTAGATGCTTCTGAGTTGGGTGTGGGGGCAGTTTTATCACAATACTCTGGTCATCCTGAGCGTTTGCATCCTTGCGCCTACTTTTCGCGGAAATGTAGCGCCACGGAGCATTGGCAGTAAAACTGGCCTTTGACGAATGGCGTCACTGGCTGGAAGGTTCATTGCATCCGATCATGGTCTATAGCAATCACAAAAACCTTGAATACATCAGTTCAGCAAAAAGACTAAACTCTCGCCAGGCGCGTTGGGCATTATTTTTTTCGCTATTCAAATTCATAATCACATTTAAACCGGGAGCTCTGTCCCGCATGTTTGGGGAATGTAAAGATAGGAGTGATATGGGTGAACCAATCTTGCCTCTAGGTTGCGTAGTGGGGGCATTACTTCCTGATCTATCTAATACTTTGTCGCCATTCCAGAACAAATCTCCTGTAGATGTACCTTTGGGGTGTCAGTTTGTTCCGCCGCACCTGTGTCCCGATGTTATCCACGAATTTCATGATGCAAAAAACGCCGGTCACCTGGGAAATCGGAAAACGTTTACTCTTGCCCGACGCCATGTATGATGGCCTACTATGCGGCGTGATATATCTACCTTTATCGATGCATGTTCTGTGTGTGCGTGAAGTAAAGGAGTACACATGGCCCCTAGTGGGTGTTTGATTCCATTAGAGATTCCTAAAGAACCGTGGACTCATATCTCTATGGACTTCATAGTTGATTTACCACAGTCACATGGGAACACTGTTTGGGTGGTCGTCGACCGTTTTAGTAAGATGCCACATTTCATTTCTTTACCTAAACTCCCGTCGGCTCCTGAGCTTTCGCGACTATTTATTTCACATATTTTCCGTATCTATGGCATACCGTCTAATATAATTTCCGATCGGGGTGTACAATTTACTTTGCGTTTCTGGAAAAACTTCTGTTCGCGGTTGGGGATTCAGATATCTTTGTCGTCTGCATACCATCCTCAAACCAATGGGCAGACTGAAAGAACCAATCAAAGTCTTGAACAGTACTTACGGTATTACATTTCCGACGCTCAAGAACTGTGGTCAGAATTCACTGATTTTGCGGAATTTGCATACAATAATGCGCCAAGTGTGAGTACCAAAGTATCCCCATTTTTCTGCAATTTGGGGAAAAATCCCAGAGGTTCTTCTCTCTCAGGGTCACCTTCCGATTTACCA
The DNA here is from genome assembly GCA_027917425.1 of Gastrophryne carolinensis. NCBI lineage: Eukaryota > Metazoa > Chordata > Amphibia > Anura > Microhylidae > Gastrophryne > Gastrophryne carolinensis. Next base: position 289,824,699 of record CM051234.1, read on the forward strand.
GCATTGGAGGAGTGGCTCCAAGAGCGGAAAAACATCTGGGCCCGTGTCCAAGAGACTTTGAAGAACAGTGTTTTAGCATACAAAAGGTTCGCCGATCGCCGCAGGTCTCAAGAACCCGCACTTTAGGTTGGGGACCTCGTTTTGGGTTTCTACTAAAAACATTTCTCTCCGGCAACCTACCAGTAAGTTGGGACCCAAGTTTATTGGCCCTTTCCCTATTACTCAGAAGTTAAGCAATGTAACCTTTAAGGTCCAGCTTCCTCAAACCATGAGAATTCCAAACTCTTTTCATGTGTCCCTGCTAAAACCAGCTAAGAATACACCACTTCCATCCCCATCACCAATCCTAGTTGATAATGAACCGGATTATGAAGTTAAGATTCTAGACTCGCGTAAAATCTGTAATTCGTTGCAATATTTGATTGACTGGGTTGGCTACGGTCCAGAGGAGAAATGTTGGGTTGCAGCAAATGATGTGCATGCCAAGATTCTTATTAAAAAATTCAATCGTGACAATCAGGGGAAACCTGGTGAGGGTCCGGAGGCCCCTCGTGAAGGGGGGGTAATGTCATAAATCACTTACCTGGGTCCCGGTCCAGCGGTGTCCCCGCCGCACAGCCGCCCGTTCGGCGGCCACGTCAGGCGGCTGCTCACGTCTCTGCTGGCGCGCCTGCGCACTCCTCCCCCTCAGCCCGCGTGCCCGGCTCTCGTGCACGTGCTGCTTATGCCCTCCGACGGCACGGCTCTCAGCGCGGCCGCCGGAGGAAAGTTTAAAGCGCCAATGAGCCCTAGCTAGTGTGAGGGGGAAACGCCCCTTGGTTGTGAGGGCCAATCAGCCCCACAGGAGCCTTTGGGCTATACGCCCTTTCTATTGTATAACCAATGAGTATCAGAGTTCTGAGTTGCACCAATCACGCACTCACTCCATGCATATCTGGATCCTATAAGAGCTTTACCCCGTCAGTTACTCAGTGCCTGTGATAGCGCCTTGTACCTAGTTTGTCTTTTTGAATTACTCTCTGTCTGATCTCCGTTGCCGACCCCTGCCTGAACCGACCATTCTCTGTCTGATCTCCGTTGCCGACCCCTGCCTGAACCGACCAGTCTCTGTCTGATCTCCGTTGCCGGCCCCTGCCTGAACTGACCATTCTCTGTCTGATCTCCGCTGCCGACCCCTGCTTTGTACCCTGACCTCGAGCTGCCTCATCCTTCTGTACCGATCTCTGCTCACCCGGTGATTGACCTCTGGCCTGTCTTTGGACTTCCTAGTGAAACCTGCTCCAACAATTGGACTCGCTCTGATTCCACTCTCGTTATTGATTCTCCAGACCTCCAACCAGTAAGCTCCCATCCTTTGAGCCATTGAAGTCCTGGGGGCAACCGATCCCGGGCAGGCGTGTACTGCGTCCCGGCAAGCGGGGGCTCCTACAGGTGAAGCTAGCTGCGGAGATTGGGGTTTGAGGGCTTACCTGGAGAGCTGGAGTTACCTGAGCGTGACATTAGAGTACTCCGAGCGTGACAAGCCCTATGTCTGATGTTCTGGTAGTTCAAATGGATGCATACAGAAGATGTCCAAAGGATCAGTGCTTTACTCAACATAGCATCTAAACTGGATACAATAAAAGTGTTCATTTTCAAAAGGGTTGGAAAACTGAACTTCTTGTTCTGGAACATTGCTCTCCAGGATGCTCAGCCAATAGTACTAGTTTGGTACTGCTTCCATCATAGATAATGTCAATATAAAGACTATCATGACTACAATGCGATGAACATCTGAATGCTAGAATACTCTTGATTCTGGAAAAACTGGTAGCATCTTCCATGGCCACGGGAGCTCTACCAAATCTTATTCAATGTCTATTCCAAGGAAAAAAGGAGGTACCTTTAGTTGAAGTCAGAGTTCATTTAAAACCTACAGGACTTTATCATCGCACTGGCAGCAAAGAACAAATCCCACAGGGATGCCTTCTGGTCACTGAAGGACCACTATCGCCATTCACCAGGAACTGGAAGACGACTCTCGACCTGTGCTTTTGTTTTTGGAATGTAACAGAGCAGGGTATACTTTCAAAAAACACCAGCAGAATTTTATATGGCTGGAAAATGTGGTTAGGACCCAAAGGTACACAAACCTTCAATTTAAGTAGCAACTTGGTTTATTGGGGCAGTGTGAAAAAAAATAATGCTAGCAGCTCAGCTTCCCCTGCATTTTCTCAAGGAATGTAATGCACCCCAGCAGTCCTGATCATATCCCCCAGTTGTAAAGCAAAAAGAGAGGAAACTGCATAAAGCTTTCTGGGAGTGGCATCCAGTAGCGTGGTATGCTACCATGATAGCTACTCTATCACATCCTCACCACATTTTCAAAGACTGTAGAGAAGGACACCATGTGTAGTCATTTACATCCTTCTCTCCCATATGCTCCTCTGGGAAGTTAGACTCCCCCAGATGCTACACCTGTCGCTACCAAGCACCCACCCCCAAGACATAGAAATGCAACTATGGTTAAAAAGTGCTGCTAGCATTGTCTCTTTCAGACTGTTTCCAGCTTTGGAAAACATCTACAGCCCACCCGAGTGAAGACTATTGCCAGGCAAACTGTACCAAGCAGAGCAGGACAGCCCAAATGCCATCCTCAATCTCACCAAAGACCGGTCCAAGCAGCAAAGCTGCAATCTGTATCCATGCAACCAACTGTAGAATGGGGTAATGAATGTCTTTTAAGTAACCTCTTAATCAGGGGTCTTACCTGGTCACTGCTTTCCACACCGACCTCCTGACAATTCTTTAATATCTGAAATGCCAAGGAGCTTTAGATATGTGGATATTGCTACCTGGTATAGATAAGTGAGGTGATGCAGAAACAAATCCTGCTGTGGGCCTCCATCCCTTAAAGCCGAACTCCAGTCAATAAAAAGAACGTTTTGTACATTGCCTCTCCTGCTATGATCAGTGGCATAACCAGTTTGAGAGGGCTTAATCCCATGCAAATATTGTGGAAAGGCATTTGCTCTTGAATTACATGAGGGAGGCCATCTTACCACACACCTGATAGTCCTGCTTACACATGAGAACTAGGGAGGTGCTGTGCCAGCTGTAATTCACACCAAATTGTGAGAGATATATGCCTCAGAAAGGAGAAGCTGGTCTGTCATTTTTCAAACACACACATTTAATAAACAGCTAATGTAGCAATAGAAATGTATGTGAGCGGTTACAATGTATCTCTATGGCAGCAGCGGCCACAAAAGCATTTAGTCAGGGGATACAATGTATTTAGAAGATTTCAGTAATGATGAGTCATTACAGCTGAAGGTTTAGTGCATATGGTTAGAAATAAGAGATGATTACACAGAGATTTGAGGCGATTTTAAATGTGGAGGACCCAAAGCAGGTCTCATGTGTGTTGCAAGATGGCCACTGCTATGCATGTTTAAAAGTGCAGAATCTGCTAGCTATTCCAAACATCTGCATAGTGCTAATTTTTTTCAATAAGCTTATGTCATGTATTTCCAGAGGAGGGCTTTAGGGGGCCAGTTTACCTAAGTGTTGATATTTTGACTAGAAGTCTTCTGCTGTGAAGTCCACCCTGATAGGAGCCCCAGTGAGCAGAAAGCATGAAGATAGGGGGAGTATGTATGTCAGGCTTACAAAACAACAAAGGAAAATGTCAATCTTATGCTTTATCGTTTCCCTTCTCTTCAACTTATTAAACACATCTTTTTTCCTAACTAAAAACAACATTTCAATTAAAATGTTAGTCAGTGTTATTAGTGCTGGTTTGGCTGAGCATTGCAGCTAATGCCACACATATCTTCTTGACTTAACTATAATGACTGGAATAGGAAAGTAGAGGGGTAACTTAATATTACTCAGACAGGAATCTAAAGCTTACCTTTTACGACCTGTCAGTGCTTGGTAACACCCAGCCTTCCAGCCAAACACACGTGCCCAAAACACGGTAAACAGGTCACATCACAAAGGAATGCTGTTCCACATTGCACTTAACATACAGAAATGTCTTAGCTAAATTGCATAAGGTGCAAATTAACAAACCCTGCATGCAACATGGGCTTTCTGTCACACCTTCTGTCTAGAATGTTGCAAATAGGACATTAGATTTGTTAAAAATAAAATACTAAAAACCCCCAATAAGTGTAACATAACATTTAGCCTTCATTTGTTAATGGTTCATAGTTGTTTAGGTTGGATCAACTAGTGCTCTTTCCAAGAGTTCTTTTCATTTTGCTTTAAAGTATTTTTTTTAAAGGAAGGAAAGGGGAAGTGCAAACAGGTCACCTTATTTAAACTGGACCTTCAGCATCATTTAATGAAAAGCACAAACCCTTAAAAAAACTATTCCGCTACGGGCATGGGCCACCATCTTGGATGTTAAAAGGTTTAGAAAACGCAATAGGTGCAGGTAAGATGATTTTTTAATGTGGGCAATCTGTATGCATTCTGTATGTAGGGGTGGGGCAACCATACAAGATAAGCTCTTATTCAGGGTGAAGGTGAAAATGCTTAATACCCGCCACCAGACAGGCTCAAAGTGGTAGTTTAAAGCTTTAGTGCATGTGGCAGAAGGTAGGCTTCTATACAAATAAATAAACTGCTATAATTTTATCCAGAAAAGGTTGAGATATTTTATGCAAATTCACTAAAACTATAAACAAACAATAAATGAGGCGCTTAATATACAAGCTGTTTTTTAGAAAGTCAAATTTGGTGTTTGCTAAACCAGCTTATGTGGGAGAATATTTGAAATGTACATTGCTTGCACAGTATAAAACCCTTTCCTCAGTTGTATCTTAAAGGCAAACTAATAGAAAAAGACATACAGTACTCCCCTTTTTTTCCCTTATAACTTTTTCAGCTTGTTGCATGCAAATTACTGACTGGTTCGGAAGACCAAGACCCCCAATGTGCAGGCTTATTCTCCATCTACTGGTACTATAGGCAGGGCTGGCTCTAGGTTTGTGGGGACCCTTGGGTAAGAGAGTCTTAGTGGGCCCCTAAGTAGTGTCACATGATGTAAACTTTCAGCCCTGCTGCCACAAATGGGTCTCCTGCTGCTGATTGCCCTACAGCCCTTATTGCCTTCCCTATAGCCACCAATTGCCCTGTAGTCCTAGTTGAATTCCCTATTGCCAGCAAGCACACTTACTGCTTGCTCCTCTGCCACTAAAGACTTCATCATTGCTGTCAGTTGTTACCTGGTCCTCGCCACCTTCTGAGCTTCCATCAGTTGCCCTCCATTCCATGCCACCTTTTCCAATGTTGCTGATCATCTCCTGATGCTGGGGCCAGCCATGAGCAGGTCTGCACACAGCACCCGGCATTTGGCGGTTCGGGTACACTGTAAAATAATACCATGGGCAAGTGTGAGCCTGAGTGGGCCCCTGAAGATACCAGGGGCCCCTAGCAATTGCCCAGGTTTGCTCTGTGCTGGCGCTGACCTTGACTACAGGGACCATAGTGTCTTTTTGCATTCCCACTTCATTCATTACAAAAGAGAAGCCATGTCAAGCCTCATCACATCCACGAATGTAATGGGCATGCTGCAGTCACTGTGACTCACCTGGTGGAGGCGGGGGGGGGGGAAGATTCATCCTTATGGTCACTGGTAAATGGAGAAAAAGCATACAAACTACAGGAATCAATCATAGGGGGTTATTCATCAAGGGCTAGCCCCAGGTAGTTCCACGTAGTGGCAGGCAGTGTCTGGTGAACACTGGGTGCTGGACGCAAAACCACATTTATGAAAGCGAATCTGGTGAGCGCTATGTAGCATCGGATTCATAATTACAGGTGGCTCAACGTATAGTGCCGGCGCTCTAGCTTCCGGAGCACCAGGTATTACCTGTTGCTACCTGTCGCTCTCCCATACATTTTAATGGACGTTCCGTTTCTTCTGTCTTTTTTTTATTTTATTTTTTTCTCTCAAATAATTGTGTCACCTCTCCTAGAAAAAGTCATTTTTGAAAACTTTTTTGATTTTGATGTTTTTTATGCAGAATTGTATTTACAGGTCTGGCACTAAAGCGTTAATGTCACAATGTTACAACCATGTAATTCCATATGTTTTTGCTTTGTTACTGGTGGTGTTCAAAAACAGACTTTAATCACACAGCTACCTGCCACTCTGTGCTATAGCGACCAGATTTAGAGCGCCGTGCTGTGTGTGCAGTTTTTGGATAAGTATGATGTGAGTCGTACTGAGCTGGTGCTACCTTTCGCTCCCTGCAGCGCTGTACTAGTGTTAGAGCGCCCAACATATATCACATTCATCAATGTGGGCCAGGTTACTAGAGCAACCGAGATGCTCTGTTACAGCGCCCGATACCCACACATGAGCGTCTACTAGTGGTCGCTCTAAGCGCCGCTATACAGACGCTCATCTACCGATACCTAGCGTTAGTAATGAATAAGCCTCTTAGTTAGGACCCAGTGAAATTAATTTAATTCACTGGAAAGGTTCCAGGACGCCCTTGTGTCTTCTGCAAAAACCCTAAAGGTCATCTGTAGGCCTAGTGTAAAATCATTGCTTAGTCAGATTGGATGGAAAGCGTTTGTGAACAACAATGTTCAAGTCATTCCACAGGTTTAGGCCTGGACTTTGACTATACTGTTCCAATATGCTTTGATTTTAACAGTTCCATAGTAGTGTTGGCTTTAAATGTAACATTTGTACATAAATATGAAAAATGTAATTTCCAGAAAATTGCTAAAACAGCTTTGTATCAATTTATGCAGTTTTCCACAAAAATGTATAAAAGGAGTGGCTCTGGATACTTAGACCCAGGCTATACTGTGTACCTGGGATCCGTTCCTCCTATTTACAATCCAATTGCATGAGGAGTCCCACCCCCAAAAGGAAGTCAGCTTCTCGGGAACACCATAATAAAAGGGGATTCTAAAAATGTATTATTATTGTTTATTTATATAGCGTCATCATCTTCTGTAGCGCTGTACAACATGTATACACCATATTTTCTAATAACAGATAAGTAATTTATTTATTTAAATCACTGTATAGCAAAATATATATTTTAGTATAATTAGAGTGAGCCACCTAATGATTTCTAACAGTTGGTCTGATTCAAAGCCTTTCTCGTGCAAATTTCCGCAAGTCCTGTATTTGGCCTTCTTTTTCTTGTGTCTGATTCTGGGCCATATTTTTTTGTCCGAATTAGCAGTTTTGCTTTCCAGTACGCATACGCCCATCCAACTATTCGCCGTATTATTCCGGTTAATGCCTAGATTTTCCGTTTGTGTGAATGTAATTTTACAGGTTTAGTGTATTGTCGCTTAGTAACGCACACCACAAATGTTTTTTTAAATATGCAAAAAAAGAAGTCTTTATCAACTAGAGTTGTGCACAATATATACAGAACAAAGAAGTCATCATAACTGAGCTCATAAATGAGTGAGGCAGGATTCTCCTCTATATAGCTATATCCAATATCAAAACAGAATACAATATTCAGGAACAAAGAATATATAGTAGCCATTACGTGCCTTGGTAAGAAGTGTTAGCAAAGAAACACTGGCCCCTGGTGGTCACACCTAGTAATTACCACAGTAATAAGTGGAGATGGGTGAACAGACTTAAGTAATGACCATGTATTGAAATACAATCTTGCAACAGGGAAAAATCAAAGGTGTAACCACAAGGGTTTGATCCTGCTTTGTAGCCATAGAGAGGACTGCTCCCATAACAATAGAAGAACAAATGTGAATTGGACCATCAATGTGCCATGAATCTAGACAGCAATATCACACTACACAGAAAAATATACAGCATGAAAATTACCAACAACTTGGAGTCATCTTACTGTCCCTTGGGTACAGGGACTTATTTGGAGCACCCAAAATCAATTATTTTTCTTATATTCATAAATTATTCTAAAGGTGTGCTCCCTCCCAGCCCTATATTTTACGGGTTTCCCCTGCGCTTGCGCGGGATACTCGGCCTTGATTTGCCCCTTTTCACCCCTATCAAAACCGTATGTTTCCAATTCAAAATACACCCTTTTTTGCAACCGGGAACCGCCATACACCTGTACGATGGAGCCCCTTGACGTGTTCTGTGAAGAGTACGAGCATCTGCAGCAGTGGGGGCTGTTAACCAGTTACCTTCCAGAGCTTTCGCAGTGACCTAGATATCAATCAGATGTGGGTGTTCAAATTGACCCGGCTGAACCGCCTTTCTCTTGAGAAGCTTTACTTAGAGTTGCAGCCATGGTTGGCCTCCGCCACAAGAAAGGGGCATGCAATTGGGAGTATGACCAAATTGGTTGACTACCTTCAAGGCTAGGGGCACAGTTGGCATGTCCCAGCCTTCGCTGAGCTGTGCCCCGACTACATTTCTTGATGGCATAGCTGTCCTGCAGGAGAAATACTTCCTTTCCCTGGCAGCATGGCAGCCTGGAATGCGGTAAGGTTGGGTTTTTCAACACTGCGAATATGCCAAGTATCATGGGCACCATCGACTGTATGCACATGGCCCTTGTTCCCCAGCTGCTTGGGAGTGTGTTTAGGGCCAATATTGTTGCACCTTATTGCCCCCTATCCTGTATGTATGCCTTCTAGCCCCCCCTCTCCTGTCTTTATACTATACTTGCCTCAGCTCCCCTAAACTGGCTTCCTTGTCTCCTTGTTGTCTTTGTAATTTAGAATTGCATTTGCAATTTATTACTTAAAGCCACTCTACTGACTGATTGTTTGGCCTTATTTTAGAATCCACAAGATGGGCCACTCTTTTAACGTCCAATGCGTTGTGGGCCCGGATCTTTATAGTTTCAACGTTTTGGCCGGCTTTCCAGGCTTGTCGCACAAGACATTCACCTTGTGCAGTTCGAGTTTATATACCTAATTTCAGAGTGGTGAACTGAGTGGCGATTGGCTTCTGGGTAAGTGTGTCGATTCTTCTCTTGGCTCTGCGTGTCTATTGTTAGCATTGCATTTTCACTGTTTTATCCACAGTAAAGGTTTTTGCCCTTTTTTGTTGTGTAGCTACTTTTTGTGGATACCTAGTTTTATCCATGCCCTACATAACTACTACTGTGCTCATCTGTAGCTAATTAAACCCCTTGGCCATGCATACTGCTGTCTGATTTGCTGGATTGCTCAGTGGTTTGCCTTATGCAACACCAAATTGTTGCCTCCTACAAAATGTGTTTACCACTGGTTCCATTTAGGTGTTGTTTTATGCTGTTTGTGTGTTTAATTGGTGTTAATGTTGGTTTTTGATGTCCTTTTAGGTGATTTGGGAGATCCCACTGCACTGGGGCTGCTGTGGCGCGTGTCTTTGGCCTATTGAAGTTGTGGTTTGGGTATCTGGACCACACAGGGGGCACCCTCCAATACAGGCCTGTCAAGGTGGTTCAAATCATCATGGTCTGTATTGCCCTCCGCAATTTTGCCCTAACTGAGAGGGTGTAGCCATATTTGGAAGAGCCAACCCCTGCTGCAGCTCCATGTCCTACTTTGATCCGGTCCCCCGAGCCATGCTGCCCAATCTGTTCGCCAGCATTTAGATGACAACTCTTTTTCTTAATTTGTGTTGATGCATTTGTGTATTTTGCCTAGTTGAGTGCCACAGCACTCAACCCTGTAAGATTGCAGACCAACCTAAAATCTGTCTCTAAATCTGGTTAAAAACAGAGGACTCGGTCACACACATCTGCAGAAGTATGCTTAAGCTGCACCACCAAGCGACAAGGTGTCTCTGTGGGGTGCAGTCCTAACTCTAATCTCTGAGAGCCCCATTTGGGACATACAATGCAATAGATAAATTGGGAGCAGACTTACACGAGGTTGCCCTAAAACCTCAAGTACAGCCCACAGGGTGGAAGGGTCGAAGACCTTGCAGTACAGCCTAGACCCCATACCCCATGTGCTTGCACAAATTCAAAAGAAACAAAGGAGGGGTGGCAGACGCTCAGACCTATTTATAACTAACCTGGGAGGTGCACATGAGCAGGGCAATTAGGATACAAAAGTCTTAAAGGAGCCACAGCACTCAACCCTGTTAGATTGCAGACCAACCTAAAATCTGTCTCTAAATCTGGTTAAAATCGGAGGACTCGGTCACTCACATCTGCAGAAGTATGCTTATGCTGCACAACCATTCCACCTCTTTCAACAAATCCCTGTTTTTAAACCTGCTTTTAAGCCAGGGCATCCCAATTAAGTGCATCTGGGCATTTTTGCATTTTGTTTTATGCCCAGGTGTTGCTAGCCTAGTTAGTGTGAAAGGCCACACAAAACCACGCACCTGCCCAAAAAACTCCACCTCTTGCTGTTGTATCTATATCCTGTTAGACCGGCTGGAGCGCATTTAAATGCCCTAATCAGGGCATCCCACTTAAGTGCATCTGACATTCTTTGTATTTTGTTTTATGTTCAAGTGCTGATTGCCTTGTTAGTGTTAAAAGCCAGACAAAACTACACACCTCTTGCTTTTGGAAACAAAACTATGTTTTAAAGCTTGCTGGAGCGCATTTAGCTGGCCTAATCAGGGCATCCCACTTAAGTGCATCTGACAGTTTTTGCATTTTGCTTTATGTTCAAGTGCTGATGGTTAATGTAAAAGGCCATAGTTACACACCTGCTGCTGTTGTCCAAAAATACTGTTTCAAGCCTACTGGAGCTCATTGAACTGCCCTTATCAGTGCATACCACATACGTACATCTGAGGGCCTAGTTAGTGTGAAAAGCCACATTTTTCGTGGACAGGCGAGTTCTCCTTGGAGTTACTATGGAGTTACTATGGCCCTATGGCCCCTGCCGCCCTGCCGGGCAGGACAGCTTTCAAAGGGCAGAAGTCCAGCGGATCCTCAAGGTGTGTTGACAAGGTCATGTCAAGGTTTAGCACCATGCTGGTTCAGGTCCTCACTGGTGCCTCACTATGAGGGTGAGGAAAGCTACTCATCAATGACTGTAGACTCAGGCTGCTGTTGATGGAGCTGGTACTGCTCCAGTCCTCAGACCTGAAAAAGGATGGACGATGGCGCAGATAGGCATCGGCCAACTGACTACATTGGATGTCTCTTTAGTAGGTCAGTTTGTCCTCCCTCTCAGTGGGTGTAAAAAAGGCACCCTTTTTGTGCTGGTAGCGAGGGTCCAATAAGTTGGAGAGCCAGAAGTCATCCCACTTCCGAATGATGACAGTTTGGCGGTCACTACGCAAGCACATGAGCATGCATCGTGCCATTTGCGAAAGTGGCTCAGAGGGAATACCTGCCTCCATCTCCACTGCATACTGTCACGGTGTGTCTGGGTCCTCTGTAACACCTTCCTCGCAACCCTCCAGCTCCTGCTCATCTTCTCCTGTCAGATGAATAGAAAAAAATGCCCATTTCATGAAACCTAAACTGTGCTCTACTGTGCCCCTCCCCCTCCTTCTCCGCCTCCAGTACAGCTCCGACAGGGTTCATGTGGTCGTGAGATGTAGGCACCATGTCCCCAGTGCCCTGACCAGCCAAAGTTTCCAACATGTGTTGTAGTAGATGAAGCAGTGGGATGACATCAACTGACTAATAAGGTGGCTTCCTCAAAGGGCCTGAGCAAATGGCAGGTGTCATGTATGAGGTGCCACTTGTTTACATTGAAGTTGCACAGGGGAGTTCCCCTATCCGCTTGGATCATCAAGAAATCAGTGATGGCTTTTCTCTGTTTGTATAGTCGGTCCAGCATATAGAGGGTGGAATTCTATGTTGGAGGATACCATTCTGACGCTGCAGCTTAAGGAGGGTGTGCTTTGCGGTGTATGAGTGGCTGAAGTACATGCATAGTTTCCTTTCCATTGTTAGGATGTCTTGCAGATGGGGGAAGACTTCAGGAAACTCTTGACAAGTAGATTGAACATGTGGGCCATACAGGGAGCAGCACAGACAAGATGTTCTGCTTGTTGTCGGTCACCATGGTTCCCATTTACAGTTTTCGTGGAGTAAGCTATGATTTGATTTCTTGATTAATGAATTTTAGCAGTTCCTCCTCTGTGTGACTCCATTCGCCAAGGTAAACCATGTGAAGAACAGCGCGATACCACCTGCACACATGGTTGGCTGGGGGGGCACTGACGCTTGTCCATGCAGTGGAGGCTGAGGAAACGATGGAGGATGAGGAGGCAAAGTCACATGAACAACAGCCTAAAAGCGTGGAGGCGGAAACTACATGACCTGTCCAAGTTGCTGTTGTGGCTGTGCAGGAACCACATTCACCCAGTGGGCCGTAAAGTACATGTATTGTCCCTGACCGTAGTTACAGCTCTACACGTTGGCACTGCAGTGCACTTTGGTACATACCGACAGGCTCAAGCACTGGCCCACCTTCTGTTCAACAAAATTGTGCAGGGCAGGTACTGCCTTCTTTGCAGAAAAAACAACAACTTGGGACTCTCCATCTTGGCTCAGCACAAGCCATTAGTTCTCTGAAAGGTGTAGAGTCCACCACCTGAAAAGGGAGGGACTGCAGCACCAGCAACTTGGACATGAGCCCATTTAGCTTCTGCACGTTGGATGAGTGGGTGCATACTGTTGCCAACTCCAGGGTGTGTCTTTCAGCCAATATATGTTCTACTCATGCTGCTGCCAACTCCAGGGTGTGTCTTTCTGGCACTAGGTGGTCTCCTAATGCTGCTGCCAACTCAAGGGTGTATCTTTTAGAAGATATATGGGCTCCTCATGCTGCTGTCAACTCCAGGGTGTATCTTTTAGGAGGTACATGGGCTCCTCATGCTGCTGCCAACTCCAGGGTGTGTCTTTTAGGCAATATAAGGTCTCATGCTGCTGCCAACTCCAGGGTGTGTATTTCGGGCATTATGTGGTCTCTTCATGCTGCTGACAACTCCAGGGTGTGTCTTTCAGGAGATATATGGGCTCCTCATGCTGCTGCCAACTCCAGGGTGTGTCTTTCTGACGCTATGTGGTCTCCTCATGCTGCTGCCAACTCCAGGGTGTGTCTTTTAGGCACTATGTGGTCTCCTTATGCTGCTGCCAACTCCAGAGTGTGTCTTTTAGGCAATATATGGTCTCCTCATGCTGATGCCAACTCCAGGGTGTGTCTTTCAGGCAATATATTATTATTAGTATTATTGTTTATTTATATAGCGCCACCATCTTCCGTAGCGCTTTACAAAGTAGATGGTCTGCTTATGCTGCTGCCAACTCCAGGGTGTGTCTTTCAGGCAATATATGGTCTGCTTATGCTGCTGCCAACTCCAGGGTATGTCTTTCAGGCATTATGGGGGGCAGTTGTGGCCTAGAGGTAAGGAAGCGGACTTGCAACCGGAGGGTTCGAATTCCGGTCCTGGGACATGAATGAAGTGCTCTTGAGCAAGGCACCTACCCCCCCCCCAACTGCTCCCCGGGTGCCGTAATTAGGGCAGCCCACCGCTCCGGGCATATGTACACTCACTGCACGGATGGGTTAAATGCGGAGGACATGCTGAGGCCTACCTTCTGCAATACTAGGATCAATGCCCAGCCTCCTCTCTGCCAGACAGATTCTCTCAGAGGAAAGGAAATGCACCTCCTCGCTTTCCCTGCACAGCACCACCAGTTGAGGGGCCCTCCTGTGCTTCAGCACAGCCCCAGGACATTATGAGGCAGTTCTTCTGCAGGACCTGCTTCACCAGCACTTATCACTCTGTTCCCCTCGTGGCTCTCACTTCCCAGGCTTACCGACTCCAGCCAGCAGAGGTCACCTGCCCACATCCATAATGGTGGCACCGGCCGGCACCGCTCATCAGCCAAGAAAAAACAACAAAACAAATACCTCTCCTACATGGGTTAAATAAATGCAACACAGAAGTGGGTGCAGATACTAGGTCTTGTCTGTAAATAAAACTCCCCCTCTGTAATCTCCCCCCCAACCAAAGTTTGAAAAAAGCACTCAGTTGGTAGAAATTGATGGAAGTCCACATAAAGTAACAGTGCTGAGCACCCTGCCAGTGTCAGGTTTGTTGGAGTTTCTGTGCGACAGCTTACAGCTTAGCTTAGCATGTGATATGCATCTATATTGCTAGGTTAATGTGGTTTACATTCCTGTAAGTAGCAAATGGTGCTGTTACATACACCTATGTGTAGTTTCTGTTGTACATTATCTGCTGCATGTTGCGTTTCCTGTATATTGAGGTGATCTCTAGGACTTCTTTTTCCTGTCTATGTTATCCATCATATAAGCTGACCTTCTCTTACTGCACTCATGTTCTAGTAAAGCCGGTGCCTGTTACACCACAAATATCTATCTGGATTTGACTCCACTGCACCCAGCACCCGCACTCTGCAACAAGGTTTACACACACAGCACGCCCACTCAATTTGCTGCAATGTGGGGGGCGTGCTCGCATGACTTGGTCTCAGCACCTCTTCTCCAGTGCAATAGATAGAGTGGGTGTGCTGCGGGCCGTAAGTCCTATACATAAGGACAAATGGTGACTAGTGCATAGTTTTTGGGGGCTGGACAATCCCTTTAAAAATCCTTGTAAGTAGATACATGCTCCCCCTCGTCAGGCTGCTGTGCCGGGTCACTTTCTGCTGGCTTCCATAACCTTTTGCTGACTAGCTTTTTTCAAACTTTAGGTACAAAAGGTACAGAGGGAAATATGATTTGAAATAACATGCATTTGTTTTTTCCTGAAGCCTATCATATAATAGCACATCATTTTCACAGGTTTTTACAGCAGGAGTTCAGTCTGACTGGACCCAGCTAACAAAACCCTCTCCTCCCAGTGCTGAGGTAATCTTGGTCTATTAATAAAACAAACAAAGCTTACCTTCCTTGCGCTGGCCACTTGCCATTCAGCAGCGGCTGCTTGCCCCTGATTGGCTGACTAGGCAGTGACACCAGTCACTGTCAGGGAGATATTACCCCAAATACAATTCAGCTAAGGTCGGCTGGCAGTGTGGTCCCGGTAGACTGGACTTCATTCAAAGTTTGCATGACATAACATTTTAACCACAAAGGGGGATAGCGGGAGAGATCTCAAAATTCACTATGATTACTATTTGACCGCCAGTTTGGGAACCAAGCACCCTATAACTTCAAGAGCCCAAGGGCAGTGACAGGGGGCTGTGTCTTTGCAAGAAAACTATTTTATAGTGAGAACCTTTTATTTCTTAACTATCATGTAGCTCAGAGGTTCTGAAACTTTTTATGCCAAGTACCCCCCCAGTTAAAAGCAGTTGCAACCAATTACCCCCAAAGAGGGGATTGACAACAATAAGTAGGTCTTGGGCCTTGTAGCACTTTTTGAAGCTGGACATAATCTTTTACTGTTAAAGTTACTAAGCAGACCCCAGGTAACCCCCCTTTTGGTGCACCCTAGAACATTGCTGTGTACCCTGTGGGTAGCTTAGAAGATAGAGCCAGTCTATTAGATACATAAGGTCATAACAGAGTTTGGCGCCAGCTAGTGGGCCATTTTGTATATAGCACATATTTTGTTTATATTTAAACTAATACAATTGTGTATTTTGGCATATAAGTGGTGTGGCGGCTACTCCTTACAAATGTTTTTTTTTTTTACATTTAGGTCATACCCATGGCTACTGGAAGCTAGACACTATAAGAGCTGTCCTCACATACACCCAACATTGCAAATGATCTTCAGTCTTTCAAGAGTACTCACAGGAAGGGGGATGCACCTTACAGCTCCACTGCAGTGGGGGTTTTATTTTATTTTTTTTTTGGGGGGGGGGCTAGTAACTTTGCTTAGGTAATCTGCATGATCCGTAATACGTAATACATTTTTCAACTACTGTAATCTGGCCCCTGGAGATTGCCGACTTGTGAAGGGGTCTCTAGGGTCCAGGTTGCTCATATAATATTGCAGTTATATATTGCATTATGTATTAGGAAATAATTACAAGAATAAGGTCATTTTCAGTTGGATAGGAGAGAACTTGGACTACTTGTCTGCTAATCAAACTTTGTACCACACATATGTTGAATAAAGTCTATCCAGGCTCCTAGTGTCAGCTATTAACTATTTAATTTTTAAATCCTTTCTGTGCCCGAAAAGGGCCAGTGCAAACTATTACAATAAACCAAAAGAAGGGCTAAACCAAAAGAACGTTATGATGGGGAGGTCCCTCCCTATAATTTTTGAACATTGAAACATTGGATGAAAGACCATGCTTATGTATTAATGTGGACCAAAACCAGCCCTGTACCAGACTCCAGGACCAGCCAATTCCCTCTCCCTGGGGCATCCCAATTTGGTAGTCCTTAGTTCTAAGGACTGCAAGAGGAGTTTTTGTCTTAGTGATATATGATCTTGGAACAAATAGGCAGGTTGTAGGCTGGTATAGAGGGTCCCTTGGACTTATGGATTAGCCTTGGGGTACATGGGTTACAGGGTTGTTTAAAGAACCCCCTATATATAGGTAGGTCCCAATAAGGTACTGAAAACCTTGAATGTTATGGGAGCAGTAGGGTTATGTGGGTGTGCAAAACAGTAGTAGACCCTTAAATGGTAAGACAGCAAATTAAGTACTGTCATCCTATTTAGTAATTGGGGTATGTCAAATAGGGGCCCTGACAATTGTCCTATATGAAGACCATAAATCCCTGAGGAACCCTATGGATTTTCGCCACAACGGTATCACAGGCAACAAAATGAAAAGTAAATTAGTTCCACCTTATTCAAAACTCAAAAAAAAGTTTTGACTGGAGTTGAGCTTTAAATACATTTGTTCTTCAGTTTTCTTTTCCTACATGGCCATACATTTAATCTGATTTCAGTAAGAATGAAGTGGGGGTGCTGTTTATGTTTCCTTAGATAAGGTAAAGTAGGCAAACTGAAAAAAAAACATAAAAATACTTAAAGTGGACCAACACCCAGGATTTTCACTATCCTGGGTTTTGGTACACTTCGGTGGGGCACCCCGATCGGGGGTGCCCCGCTGTGTGAAATCCCCCAGAACGGCCGGAAACACCACGCTCCTACACAGGCGCTTGTCCAATCAGATCGCTCAGAGCCGCTGTGGTATGCACGTACAAGCGGCGTCCAACCACAGCGGCTCTGAGCGCTGGAGGCCGCGTCTAGCGCTTCTCTCTAACATGGAAGCGCGCCCGCGCCGGCCATTCACAAACGGCGGCGCAGGTGCGTGCCCTGCTAGAGGGAAGCGCGAGACGCGGCCCGCGCATGCGCCGTTGGAACGGGGTTAAGGTAAGGTTTCTGGGCTTCCTGGGGGGTTTCACCCCGCGGGACATCCCAATTTCGGATGCCCCGCGGGGAGAGATCTGATCGGCCCGGGAATCTTATAGATTCCCGGGCCGATCCCCCCTGGGTGTTGGTCCACTTTAACACTTTTTTGCCTTAGGTCTATCAATGCAGATTCCCCCTCCCCACCTGTTACAAAAAAGGGTTAAATTGTGAAAAATTCTATAGTTTCTAGACCAATCATTCTGGTTTTGCTGCCCCCTCCCCACTGCTGTATACAGTACATTACTCTTTCTCCAAACTCATATCAACAATACCCTATGCAGCAGCCAGGGGGCACTGGTAAGAATCTGGAACATTCTGTCCACACAACTTGGATCAAAAATGTGTACAGGCTATCATATATTCCCCAAACTATAAAATGCTACAAAAAGCCCCACACCAAGCCACACAACCAAAATATAATATAACATGAATAAATTGTGTTTTTCATCAAAACAAATATAGTGAAAAAATGAGGATGATCCCCCTAAAAAAGAAACATCTTTAAACCAATCAAAAACTCGCAACAGAAAATCTTCAACAAAAACCTGTTTTGAGATTAAAGAGAGTCATCTGTACCCCACCACCATTTTGCTTTTTTATATTGGTGGTCGATCACTTTAAGATCTCTACCATGAACAAATCATCTATTTAAATTGAACATCAATAAAAAAAATTACATACTTCCATCAGTATGGTGTTATCAAAAAAGAAATCAATATAAACTACTTATTTATTCATATAACTCACAAGATCACAAATGTTATATGCATGTAACTAAAAACTGCTATAGTAATGTGAATAGTGGCCATTATTATATAAATGTGCGTGCAGACCCAGGATATATGCCATATGTCCCACTGTAAAACCAAGTACTAGTCACAGTGTAAAAATTATATATATCATGCAAGGACAAATGCATACACACCTCATGTAATAGATCAACCTCAGTATATTAAATATATTACATCTATGGCAAAAAAAGACATTATGTAGCAACAATGTTGGATGAGGCAAAAGCAGCCCTTCCTGTTTTTTAATGCTCGCTGTAGGCAATGTGGGCACAGTCAAAATGCTAAAGCCATAAAGCAAAGTAAAACACCAGGAGACAATGGGAATAAAAAACATATACTTGGAAGTTAATAGTGTCCCTCACGCACCCATCACGTGTTTCACAGACAGCGCTGCTTCATCACACAGGAGGAGAAAGTCTTTGGGGCTCACCTCTATATATCCTATTGTAATGGAGATCTACCTGGTATATGGAGGGTTAGCAGTACCTGCCCCCAGCTCAGGACCACAGCAGTGACTGTGTCTACTGTCAGACGCGCCGGATATGCGTAAGCCCAGGAGTGTAAGAGCGTCCCTTCATTATTGTCATAGCAACTATAGTGCAAATGAAGAGAGCAGTCTGCAAACGCTTTTCTGTTATACGAGAATCAAATGCATTGCATCATATAGCAAGGTCAGTCTCAGCCAGAAGGCTGCCATTAACACTGCTGTCTGCACTTTGTGCTGTAGATCATTCTGTATAAGCCCCCTAACTACCGTAATACTCTGCATATACAGGCACTCAATCAGCCTCTAAAAGACTTTCTGCTGCCACACAATATGTGATCCTGAATAGATAAATGGGACAAAATCTATTGTTCACATCTGGTTGATCCATCGATCTGTGACGTGAGTAAGCTGCTTCCAGCACAGATACACAATCACATCAGAAACACCCACACACACAATAGCTGCCACCACCTTTTAATTTATACTAAACAATGAAATAGGGCCAGTGGAATCCCAATCACCATCCAATCAAAGTATGCTGATGACTGATTCAATCACATACAACTAGCTTGCAATGCTGCAACCAGCTTGCTGCTGGCTCACACCCACACCAAGCAGCCCTTAGAACCAAATTGTTCATGCTTAAAGTGGACCGACACCCAGGATTTTCATTATCCTGGGTGTTGGTCCGATGGGGGGTGCCCCGCTGTGTGAAACCCCCCAGAAAGCCCCAAAAACTCACCTGACCCCGCTCCCACGTGACTCGCTCCACCAATCACCGCCGACGCCTCTCGCGCGTCCCTCTTACAGGGTGCGCGCCCTGCTAGAGGGATGCGCGAGAGGCTGCGGCCCGCGCATGCCCCGTTGGAACGAGGGACAGGTAGGATTTGCGGGTGTCCTGGGGGGTTTCACACAGAGGGGCACCCCCGATCGGGGTGCCCTGCAGGCAGGGAGCTGATCGGCCCGGGAATCTTATAGATTCTTGAAACTTGTAAATCTTGCTGCAATTAGCTTAAAAGATATTCGTTTTCATTTGTCAGTAGATAAGTTTGCGGGGATCTCACTAAATAAAGCTATATTTGGGGTGCACTGTATTTCCAAATTTGGTGGTATTATAGATATTTTTTATGCTTCTCCCCCAAAAAGATCTAGCTCTAGGACACAGCCAACACACATGAAACGTATCTCCCTTCAATTCACAACCTCGAAAGCAGTTGGATGGGGAGCCAGTAAACATTCTTTCTATACGTGAGAGAACCATCTCACTATTAATTTTACATATGCTTCTATAAGGAAAGTGTTTTTAAAACCCCTTGTTCCTCTTTTAAGTATATCCCCCCCACCATTCCAGTGAATGAACTTCATTTAAATCTCGTTCCCAAGTTTCCATATAGGTAAGCTTCACGGAATTCCCCACGAAACCCTATATACAATTGATATTCCCCCTGGGCCTAGCTAGTGTATCCCTTTGAATCAATATTTTCCTTTCACTTAGATTGTAAACATTTAAAATCTGGACCATTCTATATGTTTGGAGGTATATGAAATGTATCTTTCATGGCAGACATATCTAATCTTTTGCCTCCAAGGAAAATGTGCTTTCCTTATAGACCCCTAGTAGATCAACCATTGAAAGCCCTCGACAAGCCATTATATACTTTAAGATTACCAATGATTTGCTTCAATGGTTCTTGTTTTGAAAACAGAACTTTTCTCCCTGGACCTGGCGCCACATTGCCAAAAACCCCTTTAATATTTCTGATGTAATTTTCAGTCTGGCCTTTTTATGCATTTCAAGAAGGCAAACTAGTTGTATGTGTGGGACATTTAGTTGTTCAATATTCACTCAGAGGGTCTTTCTTTTAATCTTTGCTCTACACTGGTGGTTAAAAGCATAATCAGCTTAAAACTCTCAATTCTTTTAATAATTGTCGTTGAGGGATCGCTTATGTTCCTTAATCAGATCATAGAAGATCATAGTATTTGTGTATTTTCCCCATCCTTTCTATTTTTCCGATGAGATGCAATTTAAAATCAAGATCCCTCTGATCACAGTCTCATGAGCTAGCCAATTTGTTCCGAGGTGTCTGTCGCTGACTTGTTTTGGAAGCACATCAGTATTTCTTGTTGTATTTTCTCCCAGATCTTCCTATCTCCTAGGAGAGTCTTATTAAGTCTCCACGGGCCATAACTGGGCTTCATTAAAAGATCTTGTAGTTCCAAGGCAATCCCAGTGTGATCTGACCACAGAATCTCTATAATTTTACAATTAGATTATAAACAAAGATAGTCTTTGAATTGCACTCTTTCCACTTTCAGCCTCAGCGAGTAATCTAACCAGCTGTCAACTTTTTCTTGAGGGGAGTTTAATCTTCCCTGGGCTGAAGATGTTTTATGTATTGAAGGATCAAAAGCCCCCATCCCAAATTTCTACATTCTCTACTCTAAAAATGTTTAAAGGGACTCTGTAGGCAAAGTGCATAAACTGTCATTCAGCAGCCAGGGTGATGAGTATGGCAGACCCTGCCCCCTTTATGCTGATTATGCCGCATCACAGAGCCAAGGACCATGCTCACATGCTTCATAAGAGAAATCATAAGTGAAACTGTAAACCTCAATATCTCGCTTCTTCTTCAATTTAAAAATGTAAAACAGTTTAGGACAGTGTAAGACCTCGTGGGACACCCGCCTTCGTAGTAAGCCCACAACCCCCAATCTCCGCTGCTAGCTTCACCTTTAGACAAGCCCCTATTTGCCGGGACGCTATATACACCTCACCGGACACAGTTGCCCTCAGGACTTGATAGCACAAAGGATGTGGGCTTACGGGAGAGTGAAGGTGGATGAACCACGGGCCCGACAGGGCAACGTAGACAGGCTGGGTCATACACGGGAAGGCAGTCCAATAATATCGCAGCACCAAAGGAGTAGGCAAAAGAAGGGTCGAGGTCAGGCCAAAAGTCAATCCGGGAGGTCACGGGTTCGCAGTACAGAGGAAGAGACAGAGGCGTAGTCGGGGTTCAGGCAGGGTCGGTCCAGGCGGCAAACAAGAATGGTCAAACGAAACAAGGGTCGGCAACAATATCAAATAGGCGAAAACACAATCCAAGGCACACTCAGCTTAACGCTATCACAGGCACTAAGACACTGCAAAGATGGCGCCTTTATAGGATACAACCGGATAAGGTAGGGGAAGTGTGTGTGTGATTGGTGCACATGGGATCTAATCCCTCATTGGACCCTACAAGTGAAAGGGGCGTATAGCCCCAAAAAACCCTGGGCTCATTGGCCCCTATATTCTACCTTCGGCGGGCACGCTGAGTAGAGCCTATACTGAAGGACCTATAAAATGCATAAGAGCTAAAAAAAAAAAGGAAGAAGAACAAAAAGGAAAACAAGAAAAATAGGGCATTATCCCCCTGAATTCTCCCTGAGACCTTGAGCCCCAGGTCTCCTAGATCCCCATTGTATTTCCACCCCTCTGAGGGGGAGACTCAATCCATTCTCCACAGGACAAAGAACCTATTTGAAATACCCTCTTTAACACAAAAAGAGGGAAAGCCCTCTTCAAAAATAGAGGGTATAAATTAACTACAACCTTCCATCTCCTCTTCTCTCTTCCCCCACCCACTCTGCCCCACTCTCAGATAAGGAAACCCCATCCCCAATTAGTGTACTACATTTGTTGAGAGATATATAAGAACAGAGGATCCTACCCCAAAACTATCACTCCCAAAGGAGGAACAACTCCCCCAAGTGCTTTATCAAGTTAGACCCTCAGTATCTTTTACCTTATTTGTGAATAATTTAACAATCTGAATTTACAGTTTCCTTGGTTTCATAATCCTTAAAGAAGCACTATCACAATATTAAAAATTAATATAAACATGTTGGATAATAGGCTCGATTCAGAGACACATTTGTCTGGACTTCCGTAGCTGTCTGTGAAAGTTTTTGTGGATGTTTGTCATTTTTTTGCTTTTTTTCGTTCATTTTTCATTCGTACGAACGTTCGGGCAAATGCGTATATGCACTTTCGATGAACGAATGCAAATCAGAACATTTGCGTTAGTTCGGATAATTTTCCCCACAAAATCTGATATTTTTCGTTCGTTCAGATAACTTACGTTATTGCTATGGGCTTGCGTCTAATTCAGAGAGCTGATTGCCGACGGACCACCACCCTATAAAACCGTTTCATTTGCGATCCCCTTACGGGACCATTTTGACCTCTAGACTAGCAGCTATGGACAACTCTAGTGCATTTGAGGAGCATGAGGATCTGCAGCTCATGGGCATTGAAATTGTCCGGAGGGCTGAGACCAGATTGCACCGGCGACGCATGCACATAGATGACATGCATAACGTTGAGCTGTTCGAGCTGACCAGACTTAATCCCTCCATAAATTGTATAGTGAGCTGCGGCCATGGTTAGCCCGCACCACAAGGACAAGCAATTTCAGGTATGACCAAGATGCTTGGCTGCCTGCAATTTTTGGCGAATGGCTCGTTCCAGAGGCTGGGTGCCCTCTCCGTGGGGATCTCCCAAGTTTCTCGTGGGGGATCTCTCCAAGTTTTTGGAAGGCATGGCCACCATTACTCGGAAATATATTTGTTTTCCTGCCAGAAACGTGATTAAGCTGCGATTTTAGAACATCGCCGACATGCCCAAAGTCATGGGTGCCATTGACTGCACCCACGTTGCCCTGGTGCCTCCGGCAGCCGACCAGTATATCTACAGGCAAGTACAATCTGTCATTTTTTTTTGTTTTTAATTTGTTAATACTTTTTTAAATTTTGGAAAAGTCCCTCCTTGTAAAATGTCCCTCCTTGTAAAATGCCCCTCCTTGTAAAATGTCCCTCCTTGTAATTAGTCCCTCCTTGTAATTAATCCCTCCTTGTAATTAATCCCTCCTTGTAATTTATCCCTCCTTTTAAATTTTCCCTCCTTGTAATTTATCCCTCACTCCCCCACTCACTGAATGTCCAAGCAGTGGTGGCCCCGGACATGCGGTTCCTTAGTCTGCTCGCCGGGTTCCCAGGCTCATCCCATGATGCCTACATTCTTCGAAGATCTGGATTGTACGGTCGGTTTGAGTCTGGGGAATTTTCGGGTGGATGGCTCCTTGGTAAGTTGACGCCAATAACGTAAGTTTTTGGTAGATGTATGGCTATGAATTTAGTTTGTGTCCCATGTATGAAACTATGCCTATTTGAACACCTTGTTTAGATGTGAAACACGACCTTAACCATTAGATTTTTCAAACAACAAAGCCTTGCCAAATGTTAGTCCTGCATTAGCAAAATGTTAAAATTGAATTTAGAGTAAAGTAAGAATTAGTCTTCCCCACACTCTGAATTTCTGTTCTGGAATTTATAATAAGAGTCTGCGCCATATTTGATTAGATGCATTACACTTACTGAGTAGAGGAGAGCGGGATAAAGTGCAGGGGGCGGGTTAGAGCTGTTTTGGACTCACACAAAGCAGATACAGGGTCCTGAAAAGTTAAGACATCCAAGAATGCTGAGCAGCACAGTCCTAAACCAATATCTGTTAGCAGTCTGGCTGATTAGCCATCATCCGCCATCTTGGATGTTTAATTTGTTCCCACATCTATTTGATGTTTTTTGGCTTTTTTTTGGTATGCTCATGCTGTGTAGCAAATGTGACCTAGCCTCTTAGTCATGTTGATGGCCTCCATTTATGGAGTAATGTGTAATTTATGTTTTTAATAATACATTTTGGCAGGTGATTCCGGCTATTCACTCCTTCCGTGGCTGTTGACGCCCGTCCTCCGGCCCCAGAATGCAGCCGAGGAGCATATAATAGGGCGCACAGGAAGACCAGGGCTGTGGTGGAGAGGGCGTTTGGCCTATTGAAGACCCGCTTCCGATGCTTGGACCATACCGGGGGAGCACTTCAGTATGACCCCAAAAAGGTCATAGATATTATAATGGCCTGTGCAGTGTTGCATAATTTTGCAATATTGCAGCGTTTTCCCCGGTATGTGGATTTGCCCCCCTCTCCACCCACCGATGACCCAGAGGAGGACTATCGTGGCCCACCGAGTGCGTCTGCCCAAGCCGTGCGGTCTAATTTAATAGACACACATTTTGCTTAATTTGGTGTTCCTTTGTTTTGTCCCTTTATTGTTTGTTATTTGTGTTTTTGTACCTTTGTGTTTGTATGTTTGTTTCTAACTTTTACAAACAGTAACGAATTAATTCCAAACAACCTCACACCTGATTTTAGACTCTTTTTTTTTTGGTTGTTCCAAATTTGTTAGTGCCTACTTTAAGTCATCTTTATTCCCCAAAAACCTAAAGGCATAAACTTAGTCAACAACAGGTTAATTTAAATTTTATGGTGTTTATTTGAAAAGCAAACATTGGAGTTGATGGTCACTCCCATAGTTCCTGAAAATACATGGTCAAACCACAAATGAAATGTTTTGCAAATCAGGCCACATAGCAATTGGACACAGGCAGGAGTTTTAAAGTAAGGCACTCCTGTCAAAAGTTTCATTCAAATGTCAAAAACAAAAACATATGTGAGCATTGCCATGTTCAGATTTGTCAGCAAACAAATAGGCCCACAGACACACCCTCTCCTGCTTGGCCACATTTGCCACAGGCACAGATGTAAAGCAGCCAAACCTATGCCACATCTACACCTGTTACTCAGTGGGCCACCCAAACAAGAACCCCCAGTCCCAATCCAAGTTCAGTTCAATCTCAGCCAGGGGTCAAGGTAGTAGTTTGCCAGGCCAGAATGTCCCCCAATCATGCCTACAAACAGGAGGAGCGAGAACCAATGTAATTTGCCACAAGTATGCAGTGCAACAGCTTGAGTGGCAGGTTCATTGAGGCTTCACCTCCGGCATTGGCTAGTGGGCTACCTCAGCACTCTAATGAGCTATATGGGCGCAAATCCAAAGCAAACAAGCAAAGCCATACCAAAAGGGTATATTGGTAGGGCTCACCAGACAGGTCAATACAGTGGGGATGTAGAGCAAAGATAGCAGACACAGGCCAAATAGGCCTTAACCCTTTAAATGCCAGCCACGTAAATTTTACGTGGTTGCTTCTCCTGGACTTAAGTGCCAGCCACGTAAAATTCACGTGCCTGGCATCTACCCCTGCTAGTGGGCAAAAAAATAAATAAAAATACTCACCTGACCCCTCGTTAGATCCGGCCGGGTCTCCTCTTTAATTTGGTGCCATCCGATCCCCCGTGGGGTCTCGGATGGCTCCAGGAGAGCCCCCGGAATAGTGCCCCCCCCCCGCTTCGGCAGCAGCAGCTGCTATCTGTGAAAAAAAAAAAAAAAAATGACATTCACTTACCTTAGGTCGCGCTGCCTCCCGACAGGTCTCTTCTTCACTGGGGGGGCCTCCGATCGCCCCCCCCTGGCTCTTCAGCTTCAGGGGAGAGCCTGAAAGGGCTCTCCCCCCTCCTGCTCCGACGGGCGCCGCCATCTTGTGATAAGCCCCGCCCCTTTGGGGGCGGGGCTTATCACATCCCTCGCTCAAGCTCTGCCCCTTTGGGGGCGGGGCTTATCGCGATCCCGGCTCGAAGCCCCGCCCCCTTTGTGACGTCACTCACCGGGTGTCGTCCTGGCTCCCGGCTGTTGTTCATTCAGATGCGATCATGCTGGCCACAGGAGCAGAGGGGCAGGTGATCAGATCATCACCTGCCCCTCTGCTACTGCAGCCAGCATGATCACATCTGTCAACACATCGAGGGACAAAGGAGCTGACGATCGGAGGTAAGTAAAGTAAAAAAAAAGTTTTTATTTTTTAATAAAATTTTTTATTAAAGTGTCAGTGTGTTTATTTTTACTGTTAACCCCTTGTGAACTGGTAAGGGGTCCATGAGACCCCTTATACCAGTTCATGAGGCATCCCCTATTACCTGCCTCCCCAAAGGCCAGGGGGGGGCAGAAGAGCCCGGGCCCACATAGGGTATGTGGGCTCGTAGGCTGCAGGGTGGGGGGGCCACAAAAGCTGGCCCCCCCACTCTGTGCCTACAAGCCCCCATAGCTGGTCCCGGGCTGGTTATGACGGGTAGGGGGGACCCTACGTCATTTTTTTTTTTGAATTTTAAGGGTTAGGGTTAGCCTAACCCTAACCCTTAATTTTTTTTTTTTAAATGACGTAGGGTCCCCTCTCCCGGGGGGGGGGGACCCTACTTCATTTTTTAAAAAAAATTTAAGGGTTAGGGTTAGCCTAACCCTTAAAATTCTGCCAAAAAATGGGTTCCCCCCCCCTTCCCGGGAGGGGGGATGCTACGTCTTTCTTTTTTTTTTTTTTAAAGTGGACCAACACCCAGGCTGATCAGCACGGGAATCTATAAGATTCCAGGGCCGATCAGATCCCTCACCGCGGGGCATCCGAAATCGGGATGCCCCGCTGTGTGAAACCCCCCAGGACGCCCCATTCGCCTTACCTTATCCCCGTTCCAACGATGCATGCGCGGGCCTCCGCCGCCTCTTACGCTTCTGTCTAGCAGGGCGCCGTTTGTGAATGGCCGGCGCGGGCACGCTCCCTGTTAGAGGGAAGCGCGAGATGCGGCTGCCAGCGTGCTCGGAGCTGCTGTGGTTGTCCGTCCCTTGTCCGTGCATACCACAGCGGCTCTGAGCGCTCTGATTGGACGAGCGCTCGCGCATGCGCCGTAGGAGCGGGGTGAGGTGAGTTTTTTTATACCTTTCTCGGGGGTTTCACGCAGCGGGGCACCCCCGCGGAAGTGATCAGCACGGGAATCTATAAGATTCCAGGGCCGATCAGATCCCTCACCGCGGGGCATCCGAAATCGGGATGCCCCGCTGTGTGAAACCCCCCAGGACGCCCCATTCGCCTTACCTTATCCCCGTTCCAACGATGCATGCGCGGGCCTCCGCCGCCTCTCACGCTTCTGTCTAGCAGGTGAGTGAGTTTGAGTTTTTTTATACCTTTCTCGGGGGTTTCACGCAGCGGGGCACCCCCGCGGAAGTGGAACAAAACCCAGGATAGTGAAAATCCTGGGTGTTGGTCCACTTTAAGGGTTAGGGTTAGGTTAACGCTAACCCTTAAAATTCCCCCCCAAAAATGGGGTCCCCTGGGAGGGGGGATCCTATGTCATTTTTTCTTTAATTTTAAGGGTTAGGGTTAGGCTTAGCCTAACCCTTAAAATTCCAAAAAAAACGGGGTCCCCCCCCCCCGGGAGGGGGGTCCCTATGTCATTTTCTTTACTTATTTTTTTGTTTTTTTTACGCAAAAATATTTAAAAAACAGCAGAAAAATTACAAACAAGACATTTAATGTTAAAGCCTAAACTCTGCTGCAAAAAAAAATATATATATATTTTCCAGGAAATTCCGGCAAAAATCACGGTTAAACATGGCGGAAAATGGGGAAAAATGACCAACAGAGGGTGACAAAAGTTCAAGTAGGCTGGCAATTAAAAGGGTTAATAGTACCTATGCATGTTGGGTATTGTTCTGCTCGGGGGACCTTGCGCTTTCAGATTTAGCTTGTTTTTTCTTATTTGCATATTGATATTTTAGGAAAAGGTGTTTTTTATTCGGCTTTTTTATACATTTTCTTGTGAAACCCTGTGCAACCTAAGAATTCTTCAAGGGATTACTTCCAGAAAGATGAGCCCACGACAACAAGCTGGGTACGCTTAGAAAGCTTAAAATGTGTACTTTCCGGGAATATATGGTTTATGGGGGATATTCCAAATGTAAAGGCTTGTTTTGGTAGAAAAAGCACAAGGTGCGCACATTGTCTGCAGAGCTGAAATTTTGAAGTAAAATTGCTGTTACGCACATGCTTTACTTTGGTGTGTTTGGCAACTCTTCCCTTGACAGGACCTATGCATGCTGGGTATTGTTCTGTTCGGGGCATTTTGCTTTTTCAGATTTTCAGTTTTTTTCTTGTTTCCATATAGTTTTTTTTAGGAAAATGTGGTTTTGATTCTGCATTTTTATTCTTTTTTAGGGAAACCCTGTGCAACCAAAGAATATATTGAGGGGTTAACTCCAGAAAACTGCACCCATGTCAACAAACCTGGTACGTCTAGAAAGCTTGAGGTGTGTACTTCCAGAGAATATATAGTTTGTCGGGGGTATTTCAAATGTAAAGGGTTGTTTTTCTTGAAAAACTGCAAGGTGCGCTTAGCACGTAGCATAGTTGTATTTTATCTGAAAATCTCCTAAAGCGTTGTTTCAGTTTGGGGGAGTCTCCTGGGCAGGAAAGGGTGTCTACCTATACATATGTGGTACCGCTGTAACCAGGATAAATTGGTGTTTCACGCGCAATAAGATTTTAGTGAGAAACTTACATTTTTTATTACAAAAAAACACTACAAATTGTAAAAAATAATTTTTTGGGGGTTTTTTTGGACATATTTCATCCAAAAATATTGAGAATACACCTAAAAAATGACAAACAAGACATTTCATGTCAAAGCCCAGACTCTGCAGAAAAAAACAATATATCACTTTCCTGGGAAATCCCTGGAAATCCCTTCAAAAACCACAGTTGAACATGGGGAGCGCAAAATAGTGCAAAATGGTCTGGCAACAAAGGGTGACAAAATCTCAAGGTAGGCTGGCACTTAAAGGGTTAAAATGGGGGATGAACCTAAAACCCAGGTTGGGGCCCTTGGAGGTGGGCCCTCACCTGGGCCTGTGTGGCATTCAGAATCTGCAACTGTTCCAACATGTTTCTATTGGTAGTTCGAAATTCAGCCATCATGGCACTGAGATTGTTCGTTAAGGTGGCCATGTGGCTGTTGCTATTTCGAACTTCCTCAAGCATGGCACTGTAATTATTGGATAAGGTGGCCATGTGGCTGTTGTTGGACCTAAATTCAGTCAGCATGGAGTTTAAGGTGTTGTTTAATGTCTCTAATTACCCATGAAGATGCTCGTGGTTTCGTTGATTTTGGAGGCGCACCCCTCCCCTGGGAAACTGGGCGACGTAGTCGACTATGCCTCCCAATTCCCCGGGTTGGGGGGCGTGCAGATGATGTGCCTCTAGGTCCACCAACAGACACAGGTCTGTTTGGCAAATCCTCAGCAGCAGAGCTAACACTGGGTACTGTTGGCTCAGTCTCTGCATGCTGCCCAGGATGGGCTGGCAGCATGCAGCCAGCTTCACTCTGCTGCTGGGGATTTGGTGTAGAAACATGTTGGGACAGTTGCAGATTCTGTCCCAGGGGGACCTGTTCAGAAGGTCCAATGAAGGGTCCATCCTCCTCCAGCTCCTGGATTTCCTCCATCAGGGTGTGGATCTGTTGGGACATGTAAATTTAAAAAGTTCAGTTTCGGAAATACATATGTAATTCAGCAAAAAGAAACATGGCAAGGCACATGCATAAGCAACATCAGAAAAAGACACTTACCGTATATATCGGATCCTGGGTCTGAGGCAGCACGGAAGTAGACGGCATGGTAAAACTGGCTGAGGATTCCCCACTAGCTGAGGGATGATGCTGGGCTGCATTGTGGAAAAGAAGGCACGTTAACACACAACTAGGCATTGCTGATGTGTAATAACACATATGGTTCACTAAAACATGGGGCCACGCATGAATGGCAACTCCCCCAAGTTGACCTTCACTATGAATGCCATTATCTGTTAGATGTATTAGTCAACAAGTACATACACATTGGTCTCCTTAACCAAAATAAACATGCATGTACTGGCTGTTCTGAGGCTTCACACATCCCTAAAAGCCCATTAGGGGACCACACTCAGCTTGCAAATAGCATTTGCCATTAGATTAGGCTGGCTGCCATTCTTTCTAGGTCAAACTTTCAAGCACCCTAGATCAAGTCTTTCTGAGCAAAGCACAGCTCAAACCCAAATTGGCTACAGATAAAGATGGAAGTGTTGGATGTAATTGACTCTAAATACATAACAGGCAGTCCTTTGCTAATCTCAATAGTGTTCCTCAAGACTCTCCAAACTCATGTATGGCCAAGGAAATAAGCAAACGATGAGTCGACACACATAACACACCCTGTTTAAATTGTTACCTCCACTACAAGGCACACTCTAGGGGCATGTGTTAATATATGGCTTTTTGCCTCATTTTACACGTAGATCACATTTCACATACACACTAACATTACTAACCGGCAGGAATAGTCGGATTGTCCGTGTCCTGTCGTGCCGAGTGTCCCTCTAAGGCCACAGGATGTAGCAGGCCCAGCACCATCTCCTCAGCTTGGGTAAATTGCAGTTTAGTGCGGAATCCTCTGCCAGCTTGTAAGCTGAAAAAGAAAGTTGGACACATTTAGCTAAATGTTTCCAATACAAGACGAAGACAAATCCACAAAGTATATATGTACCTGTAATGCCGCCGTTTATTTTCTTTCTTCCGTGCTGCATACTTGAGGTCCGATATTTTCCTTTGTATCTGCTCCACATCTTTGAGCTCTTCCCCCGCTGCATTGACCTGTCTGGTGAGCTCCTCCAAAATCTCAGCTTTGCACTGCCTGCTTGTAGCTTTGGATCTGCGCCCATATAGCTCATCATAATACAAGGTGAGGCCACTAGCCAATGCCAGAGTTTGGGCCTCACCAAACCTGCCCCTCAACTGTCCTCTGCGCAATGTGCGCCCTGTTGGTTGTGGTTCTGGCTCCTCAGTGTTTGACGCAAAATCAGGGGACATTCTGGCCTGGCTGTGTGGGTGTGAAATTACGGACTGCTGGCTGGCTGCAGATTGAACCGGACTTGGAAAGGGACTGGGTGAGCGTGGATGGGTGGGCACTGTAGTCGCAGGTGTAGATGTGGCATATTCAGCCTGCCTTAACACCTGTGCCGGTGGAGAATGTGGCCGAAGAGGAGAGGGTGTTGTGGAGGAAGTCGTGCTTGGGGCTCTGTGCCTCTGTGGGCCCTTAGAAGACCCATGCCCCTTGGAGGTAGACAGCTGGTCCAGGAGTGACCCAGAGCTTGGGCTTCGGGGCCTGTGCCTTGCCCCTCTTGTCCGATGATTTGGACACCCGTGCGGGTGGGGATGGCAAACTAGGACTTCTGGGCCTGTGCCTTGCCCTCTTGTCCGATGATTTGGACACCCGTGCGGGTGGGGATGGTGAACTAGGACTTCTGGGGCTGTGCCTTGCTCTCTTGCCATGACCCTTGTGGCCACGTGCGGGTGGTGGGGATGGCGAGGTATAGCTGCTGGTGCTTCTTTCCCGGTGTGTCTCCTTTTTGTAGCCTTGCCATAGTAGCCACGTGGGTGGGGTGATGGTGACCTGGGGGGGGCTGGGGCTTCGCACCCTCTTGGCCCCTTTTTTCCCCTCCGTTGGGGTTTGCTTTCTGGCCTGTGGCTTCCTTTTTCCCGCGGGCTCCTTTTTTTTGGTAGTTGTGGTGGGTGCCTTTGGCTGAGCAATGCGGGTTGGTCTCAGCTTCGATTTTGGCATCTGTGACCGAGTCTTTGGCCCTTCAGCAGGCTCCCGCTGTTTGGATGCCTGTTTGCTGCTGACCTCCTTTGCTGCTTTGGTTTGTGATTTTTTAGGTGCCATTGCTCATGGACTCTGAAAGAGAATGAGCTGTGTGTCCAGGACCCTTTAAATAAGATTGGCGGGGTCTGACGCTTACGCGTACGCGTGCGTACAGACGTGCGTACGGATGTTCGTCCGGCCGTTCGGAACCCGGAAACCGCAGGGGCATTACTTATCTGCTGCAGACAAGAGGCAAGATGGCGCCCACAATCTTCACCCGCCAACAAGAAGAGATCATAGAAACATAGAAGGTTGATGGCAGAAGGAGACCATACGGTCCATCTAGTCTGCCCTTATGTGTATACTGTATGTACTCTTTATCTTAGGATAGATGTGTGCTTATCCCAGGCATGTTTAAATTCAATGACTGTTGATTTTTCAACTACCTCTGCTGGAAGTTTGTTCCAAGCATCTACTACTCTTTCTGTAAAATAATATTTTCTAACATTGCTCCTGATCTTCCCCCCGACTAGCTTCAGGTTGTGCCCCCTTGTTCTATCATTAAGTTTCTTCTTAAAAACACTTCCCTCCTGAACCTTATTCAATCCTTTCACATATTTAAAGGTCTCAATCATGTCCCCCCTCTCCCTTCTTTCCTCCAGACTGTACAAATTAAGTTCTTTAAGTCTCTCCTGATAAGTTTTAAGTTTAAGTCCTTCCACCATTTTCGTTGCCCGCCTTTGGACACGTTCTATTTGAATAATGTCTTTTTGCAGGTAAGGTCTCCAGAACTGCACACAGTATTCTAGCTGTGGCCTTACCAGGGCTCTATACAGCGGCATCACAACCTCCCTCTTCCTACTGGTGATGCCTCGAGCTATGCAGCCGAGCATCCTGCTTGCTTTTCCCACTGCCTGGCTACACTGTCCACTCATATTGCAGCAATCAGTAATCAGTACCCCTAAATCTCTCTCCTCCGAGGTCCTGGCTAACACAGTACTGCCCATACGGTACTCAGAGCAGGGATTCCTTCTACCCAAGTGCATGATTTTACATTTAGAGACATTAAACTCTAGTTTCCACAGTTTTGATGTGCATCATCATGCTTGTAAGTGTCTTTTAATGCCTTTGATTTGCCATCTAAATGCATGCCTAGCCCTTAAGGAAGCGCATGAAAAAACGGTTTGTTTGCAAAGAGTTTAAAGCTCCGCGCCAAACCGACGTGAGGGCCCACACGTGTGAATCAACACTAAGCCCAGCTTCAAGGATTGGAGTAGCCTAGAATTGTGTCTGTTAATGTCATTTAATCCAAAGATCGATTGTTGACAGATATTTGTATGCAGTTTTAACTACATCTTATGTTTCTGTTGTGTTTTGTAGACCATGCTGGAGCGCAGGTACGACTACCTGCCCAACTCTTTTGAGAAGCGCACCGTCGCCCTGGAGATCATTGGGAAAATACAACAGCAGATGGACACCACCTTCACCCACACTCAGATCATGCAGCATTGGTCGGACCTGAAACGGCTGCACATGCCCCGGGTGTGGCGGTTTTTCGGCCTCCATTTCCCTAGTAGGTACAGAGCGATTGCATGCCAGATGTAACTCATGCAGAAGGTAGGCATTTCTTTATAATTGTTTTTCTTTTCTAGTGTTGGAAATGGATTACCGAATCCGCCGCACCCGGAAGCGCACAGGCCGACTAGTGCTGCATGAGTCTGCAGCTGGAAGTGAAGGTAGTGGATCTTCAGGGCGACGGTCCTACCCCTCCTCTGTTGGGTCCTCCGACCAGCCCCTGGACCTTTCCACAGAGGAGGGGCGGCACAGCGTGGGCAGGGAGTTGTACCCAGCGATGCAGGCGGGAGCCTCTGGTATGTGACTCTTCATGTAACCGCACATACATATACATGCTATTTCCACCAAAGCTGATTCCCTTCATCTGTTTTTCTAGATGCTTCTGGAGCGGGTGAAGATGTGGAGGATGTAGCAGATCTCGCCCAGGAGGCACAGGGAGAAGGTGAGTGATGTGACACACACATTGAAATTGACATTTGATTACTGTTGACTAAGACATTATAAGTGACCCTATTTGCCATGTCTCGACAGCCTCTACTTCACAACAGTGGCAGGGCCCAGGGCGTAGGGTTGTCCCCAACGAGGCATCCGTCGGCCACCAACCAAGTAAGTTGTAATGTCATTCTTTGCAGTATTTGTTAATTGACATGACCACCCAGATACATCAAGCCATAGACAATGGCATTATCAGAATGACCTCTGCCCACTTCCTTAGATTAATTACTTAGCAGAATGACCTGTGCCCACTTCCTTATATTAAGTACTTAGCAGAATGACCTGTGCCCACTTCCTTAGATTAATTGCTTAGCAGAATGACCTGTGCCCACTTCCTTAGATTAATTACTTAGCAGACTGACATATGATTTAAGTTGCCAACTAACAAACATTCCATCCACAGGTGAGAAACATGTATTTGTCTCAAACTAATTTTTATTTTATAATTTTTATTTTATAATTTTATACAGGGACCACACGTGCAAGAGTGGAAGCAATGAATCGAAGGGTCTTTGAGTTGGTGGCCGATATGGCCGATATGCAGCAGCTGGTTGACTCATTGGGGACAACAGAAGAAGACTAGTCTCCTGGGTCCTGTTACTGTATTTGTTTAATGTAAATAGTTTTAGAATTTTAAATTTATAATATATTTTAAAGTTTTTATAAAAAAAAAAAATGTATATTTGTGAAACCAAAGATTTTTTTAAAAAGCCTACAATATGGCCATCTAATATAAAAAAAAATAAAAATAAAAATTTCAGTGTCATTTTTATCTACAAATACATTACCAACAAACAAAGGCTAAAATACATATTTAGAGATGAAGATTCAGATGACTGGGAAGTGGTTTGGGTAAGTTTTACGTGCCTAAAATGGAAGAAGAACCTAACCGCGAAGTGATTTGGGTACGTTTTAGGGGCCTAAAATGGAAGAAGAATCTAACCGCGAAGTGATTTGGGTAAGTTTTACGTGCCTAAAATGGAAGAAGAACCTAACCGCAAAGTGATTTGAGTAAGTTTTAGGGGCCTAAAATGGAAGAAGAACCTAACCGCAAAGTGATTTGGGTAAGTTTTAGGGGCCTAAAATGGAAGGAGAACCTAACCGCGAAGTGATTTGGGTAAGTTTTAGGGGCCTAAAATGGAAGAAGAACCTAACCGCGAAGTGATTTGGGTAAGTTTTAGGGGCCTAAAATGGAAGAAGAACCTAACCGCGAAGTGATTTGGGTAAGTTTTAGGGTCCAAAAGGGAAGATGGAGGATAGTGCTAAGTGATTTAGCTAAATATTGTAGTAGAAGTGAGGGTGGCAAATATGTAGGCAAGCACTTTAATGAGTTAAGTTTGTAGTGCGCAGGCGCAAGATCGTAGGGATTTTCGTCTGGACGATTATTTATTGAAAAAGGGAAACAGAATCTAACAGGAAACGTAAAGGATTCGTGGGAGGAGACGATGGGAAAAGGGCAAAAACGAAAGCCTACGTTGTAACATGAGAAAATGAAACGGAAAAGTCACACTGGAAAATGACATCCTCGTACTCTGCCGTACGAACGGATGGAAACTTTACAGAAGGATAGCAATGCATGCATAGAATCGCTCGCACACTCATACGAGAGCGGGAAAATTTAAAAAAGAAAACAGATCGGCACAAAAACAAAAGTCTTTTTTTGTCTCTCTGAATCGAGCCTAATGAGTGGAGAGTTGGAGAGTAAATCTGAACTGAATGAGAAACTCATAGTAGCAATAAAATCCAGGGGTGACAGATTTAGTGTATTAGGGGTGACAGAGCCTGTAACCCCTGATTTCCTCTTCTTTCTATTAAAATGTGAAAAACAAAGATGGCTGGATATTTCTTGATATTGGGTGACCTCGCCTCACACCATCCAGAATATTTATATGGATTTTTATCATTGGCCATATTTCACAATAGTGTTCCTTTAAGTCACAATAGGGTCAATTCATGGTCAGTGCACAAAAAAACACAAACCATGTGCAAACAATTACGCGTGCGCCTAGGCACCTAATTCATGTCTTCTTGTGCACGTGGGGCGCAGCGGATGGCATGTGCTTGCGGCAAGCGCAAAATTCCTCCTCAGATGCCTTCTGTCTGAAATTCTGCTGTTTTGAATTGCAAATGGCCTTACCCCATGTGCATTTGGCTGACTAAGCCCTAAACTGGTCCCGATGCCCCCCATATTTCTCCCCTTTCTCAATTGTGAGTTTGTCTCTTCAGCTTCTGTGTTTTAGGCAAATCTCTATTCCCCATTGCAGAGTGTATTCTTTGTCAGGTGATTCAGGTGACATAGAATACACTCTGAAATGGAGACTAAAGATTAGAGATGAGCGAACTTTTGAAAAATTCGATTCGGCTGACTTGCCGAATTTTCCAGGAAAATTTGTTTAGGTCCGAATTTATTCGCGATGAATCGCTATTAAAAACAGCTATTTCTGGGCGTCCGAGAGCCTCCATAGGGTTGCAGAACGTTTTGCTTGGCTGTAACATGCATAGGATGCATGCTGGGTTAGTGAAATACTATTGTAAAGAAGTATGACATGCAGATCAGAGGCGTTGCTATTAGATTCGATGACGCAGAGCAGCACAATTACAGAGCCTTGATGTGGCATCAGCATGATGAGCCCATATATTGCCTGAAAGACACACAGTGGAGTTGGCAGCAGCATAGGGAACCCATATATTGCCTAAAAAACACACCCTGAATTTGGCGGCAGCAGCATAGGGAGCCCAAATATTGCCTGAAAGACACACTCTGGACTTGGCAGCAGCATAGGGAGCACATATATTGCCTGAAAAACACACCCAGGAGTTGGCAGCAGCATAGGGAGCTTATATATTGCCTGAAAGACACACTCTGGACTTTGCAGCAGCAGCAGCACAGGGAGCTCATATATTGCCTGAAAGACACACCCAGGAGTTGGCAGCAGCATAGGGAGCCCATATATTGCCTGAAAAAGACACCCAAGAGTTGGCAGCAGCATAGGGAGCTCATATATTGCCTGAAAGACACTCTCTGGACTTGGCAGCAGCATAGGGAGCTCATATATTGCCTGAAAGACACACCCAGGAGTTGGCAGCAGCATTAGGAGCCCATATATTGCCTGAAAAACACATTGGAGTTAGCAGCAGCATTAGGAGCCCATATATTGCCTGAAAGACACACCCAGGAGTTGGCAGCAGCATAGGGAGCTCATATATTGCCTGAAAGACACACCCAGGGGTTGGCAGCAGCATAGAGAGTACATATATTGCCTGAAAAACACATTGGAGTTGGCAGCAGCACTGGAGTTGGCAGCAGCACTGGAGTTGGCAGCAGCAGGAGCCCAAACATTGCTTGAAAGAGACACTGGAGTTGGCAGCAGCAGCCCAACAATTGGCCTAAAGACACACCCTGGAGTTGGCAGCAGCAGGAGCCCAAACATTGTCTGAAAGAGACACTGGAGTTGGCAGCAGCAGCCCAAAAATTGGCCTAAAGACACACCCTGGAGTTGGCAGCAGCAGCAGGAGACCAAACATTGGCTGAAAGAGACACTGGAGTTGGCAGCAGGAGCCCAAAAATTGGCCTAAAGACACACTGGAGTTGGCAGCAGGAGCGCAAACATTGCTTGAAAGAGACACTGAAGTTGGCAGCAGCAGCCCAAAAATTGGCCTAAAGACACACCCTGGAGTTGGCAGCAGCAGCAGGAGCCCAAACATTGGCTAAAAGAGACACTGGAGTTGGCAGCAGCAGCCCAAAAATTGGCCTAAAGATACACCCTGGAGTTGGCAGCAGCAGCAGCAGGAGCCCAGACATTGCTTGAAAGAGACACTGGAGTTGGCAGCAGGAGCCCAAAAATTGGCCTAAAGACACACTGGAGTTGGCAGCAGCAGCAGCAGGAGCCCAAACATTGCTTGAAAGGGACACTGGCGTTGGCAGCAGGAGCCCAAACATTGGCTGAAAGAGACACTGTAGTTGTCAGCAGGAGCCCAAAAATTGGCCTAAAGACACCCTGGAGTTGGCAGCAGCAGCAGGAGCCCAAACATTGGCTGACAGAGACACTGGAGTTGGCAGCAGGAGCCCAAAAATTGGCCTAAAGACACACTGGAGTTGGCAGCAGCAGGAGCCCAAACATTGCTTGAAAGAGACACTGGAGTTGGCAGCAGCAGCCCAAAAATTGGCCTAAAGACACACCCTGGAGTTGGCAGCAGCAGCAGGAGCCCAAACATTGGCTGAAAGAGACACTGGAGTTGGCAGCAGCAGCCCAAAAATTGGCCTAAAGATACACCCTGGAGTTGGCAGCAGCAGCAGCAGGAGCCCAGACATTGCTTGAAAGAGACACTGGAGTTGGCAGCAGGAGCCCAAAAATTGGCCTAAAGACACACTGGAGTTGGCAGCAGCAGCAGCAGGAGCCCAAACATTGCTTGAAAGGGACACTGGCGTTGGCAGCAGGAGCCCAAACATTGGCTGAAAGAGACACTGTAGTTGTCAGCAGGAGCCCAAAAATTGGCCTAAAGACACACTGGAGTTGGCAGCAGCAGCAGCAGGAGCCCAAACATTGCTTGAAAGAGACACTGGAGTTGGCAGCAGCAGCCCAAAAATTGGCCTAAAGACACACCCTGGAGTTGGCAGCAGCAGGAGCCCAAACATTGCTTGAAAGAGACACTGGAGTTGGCAGCAGCAGCCCAAAAATTGGCCTAAAGACACACCCTGGAGTTGGCAGCAGCAGCAGGAGCCCAAACATTGGCTGAAAGAGACACTGGAGTTGGCAGCAGCAGCCCAAAAAATGGCCTAAAGACACACCCTGGAGTTGGCAGCAGCAGGAGCCCAAACATTGGCTGACAGAGACACTGGAGTTGGCAGCAGGAACCCAAACATTGACTGATAGACACACCCTGGAGTTGGCATCAGCAGGAACCCAAAAATTGTCTGAAAGGCATACCCTGAAGTTGGCATCAGCAGGAGCCCAAAAATTGGCCTAAAGACATAAATATGTTTTGCACCATTTGGAAAGTGTAAAACGTGGCACCATGCTTAATCTACTCGCATGCATCAGCCATTGGTGGGTGTAAATCCTGGCTGATCCATCCCTGATTCATTTTCACAAAGGTGAGTCTCTCCACATTTTTAGTTGACAGACAAGTTCTCCTCGGCGTTACTATGGCCCCTGCCGCACTAAACACCCACTCAGATGGCACGCTACTGGCCGGCCAGGACAGCTTTTCCAGGGCAAACTCTGCTAGTTGCGGCCACAAGTCAAGTTTGGCTGCCCAGAAGTCCAGCGGATCCTCAAGGTGTTTTGGCATGGTCATGTCAAGGTATGACACGACCTGCTGGTTCAGGTCCTGCTCCAGGTCCTTCTGCTGCTCATGAGTAGCCTCACTATGCGGGTGAAGAAAGCTACTCATTAGCGACTGAAGACTGAGGCTGCTGCTGATGGAGCTGCTGCTGCTGCTCCTGCCACCCCCCCCCCCCCCAGCAGCCATGGCAGTGGAAGATGAGCGCAGAGTTCCCCCCGAGTCAGACCTGCGAGAGTATGGACCATGGCGCAGATAGGCATCGGCCAACTGACTACGTAGAATGTCTTTGTAGTAGGTCAGTTTGTCCTCCCTCTTGGTGGGTTTAAATAATGCCCCCATTTTGTGCCGGAAGTGAGGGTCCAATAAGGTGGAGAGCCAGTAGTCATCCCGCAGAAAAATTGAAACAATTCTGTGGTCAATACGCAAGCACGTGAGCATGCTTCCTGCCATTTGTGCAAGTGACTCGGAGGGACTACCTGTCTCCATCTCCACTGCATACTGCCACGGTGTGTCTGGGTCCTCTGTCTCGCCTTCCTCACAACCTTCTAGCTCCTCTGGCTGCTCCTGCTCCTCCTCCCCTGTCAGCTGACCAGATAAACCAGCCATTTTGCCAAGCCTAAACTGTGCTTCACTGTGCCCCTCCTCCTCCTCCTCCTCCAGTTCATGTGGCCGTAAGATGTTGACGCCATGTCTCCAGTACCCTGACCAGCCATGGTTTCCAACATGTGCTGTAGTACATGAAGCAGTGGAATCACGTTGTTCATCCCGTAATCCTGGCGACTGACAAATAAAGTGGCTTCCTCAAAGGGCCTGAGCAAACGGCAGGTGTCACGTATGAGCTGCCACTGGTTGACATTGAAGTTACACAGGGGAGTCCCCCTATCCGCTTGGATCATCAAGAAATCCGTGATGGCTTTTCTCTGTTCGTATAGTCGGTCCAGCATATGGAGGGTGGAATTCCAACGGGTGGAAACATCGCAAATCAGACTATGTTGGGGGCTACCGTTATGACGCTGTAGCTCAAGAAGGGTGTGCTTGGTGGTGTAGGAGTGGCTGAAGTACATGCAAAGTTTCCTTGCCATTGTTAGGATGTCTTGCAGATGGGGGTAAGACTTCAGAAACCGCTTGACAACCAGATTGAAGACGTGAGCCATGCAGGGCGCATGGGTCAGGCTTCCTTGTCGCAGCGCAGACAAAATGTTCTTCCCATTGTCGGTAACCATGGTTCCCATTTTCAGTTTTCTTGGAGTAAGCCATGTTTGGATTTCTTGATGAATACATTTTAGCAGTTCCTCCCCTGTGTGACTCGCCAAGACAAACCATGTGAAGCACAGCATGACACCTCTGTGCCCTGCACACATGGTAGACTGGAGGGGCACTGAGACTTGACCCTACAGTGGAGGGTGAGGAGATGGCGGAGAATGAGGAGGCCGAGTCGCACGGTGTCACAGGCACAATGCCCAGGGAGCTTGGAGGCCGAAGCGGTGTGACCTCTCCAAGTTGCTGCTGCTGCAAAGGAACCACATTCACCCAGTGGGCCGTAAACGTCATGTACTGTCCCTGACCGTAGTTACAGCTCCAGACGTCGGCGCTGCCATGCACTTTGGTGCACACCGACAGGCTCAAAGACTGGCCCACCTTCTGTTCAACAAAATTGTGCAGCGCTGGTACTGCCTTCTTGGCAAAGAAATGACAGCTTGGGACTCTCCACCTCAGCTCGGCACAAGCCATCAGTTCTCTGAAAGGTGCAGAGTCCACCACCTGAAAAGGGAGCGACTGCAGCACCAGCAACTTGGACAGGAGCACATTCAGCTTCTGCGCCGTAGGATGAGTGAGCGCATACTGCTGTCTCTTGGACATGGCTTCGCTGATGGATTGCTGGCGGGATGCATGACTTGGAGGAGGAGGAGGAGCAGGAGCATCTGGAGCAACAGAGGATGGGTATGACACACAGCTGCCTTCGGCTGAGGTGCTGGAGCCTTGGCTGGCAGAATTTGGAGCGGCATGCCACTTGGTGTGGAAGCAGCCTGGACCACCTCTTCGGAGCCTCGGTTCTCCCAGGCCGCTTTATGGTGACGCAGCATATGTTGATGCAGGGCCGTGGTGCCAACATTTAGGCCCTGGCCACGCTTCACCTTCTGCCTACACATCTTGCATATGGCCATGTTACCCTCCTGCGGATGCTTGATGAAAAACTGCCACACTGCCGAGTAGCTAATTTTCCCACCAACAGCCCGCACTGATTCACTGCTACTGCCGCCAACTCCAGGAACCCCTGCTCCACTACCTCCAGAGAAGGTAGCCTGCCGTGCAGCAAGTGATCTACCCCAGCCCTGGCCCCGTTTGGCTCCAGACTTTACAATTCTGCCCCCATGCTGACTGCCAACCATGCTGCTAACACCTTGCTGCCTCAGCTGCTGACTCCGGGGCAACCTGCGCCCCTCTTCTCCTGATGATGATGATGAAGCCCCTTCTGCACCCGGCTCCCAAGTGCGATCGGCTTCATCATCATCGAGTTGTGTCTGCACGTCACTGATGTTCTCGGTTTCCTCAACAGTGTCTGGTGCAGGAGCTGGAACGCTCGCCACACCACCTCCCACGCCACTCTCCACATCACTATTTGTCTGCCTAGCGAAAGAAGCCACCTCCATTTCTTGGCTGGGCAGTAGCTGCTGACTGTCCTCTATCTGATCGTCCTCACTAAAGAGTGGAGCTGAACCCAAAGCATAGGATACGTCGCTGGGGGAGGGAACGGCATAGGACAGAGGCAATGGGAGGACAGGGACTGCTCCCGGGCCATGCCAACTCAGGGTTGTGTCAGAGGAACCTACCGACTGTAGACTGGGGGTGTCAGATGTAACTTGTGATGATGTGGATGACTGCGTTAACCAATCTACGACGGCAGATGCGTTACTGGTGGAGACATGACGGCTAGCAGATACTGGCAGATCAGGTCTCTCAACGCGACTCCTGCTGCCATTCGCCCCTAGTCTGCTGCGACCTCTGCCTGCTGAATCTAGGCCTCTGCCACTCCTCTGTGAACATCCTGGCACTTGTCTGCCTGACATTTTTATGTATTTGAAATGCGCAACAGGCACTTTAAAAAATGTGTTTACTTTAAAAAGCAGAAGGTAAATAAACTGAGGAACTGCTTCTCTGTAACAAATACTATTGGCAATATGGGATGCCCAGTGCTCAGGGTTTTTTAAAGCAGACACAAAAACACTTTTAAAACTGTGCTCTAGTTAGATGAAATCAGCTGAAAGACCTGCTTCTGTGTAACAGATACTATGAAAATTGGCAATATGGGATGCCCAGTGCTCAGGGGTTTTTAAAGCAGACACAAAACACTTTTAAAACTGTGCTCTAGTTAGATGAAATCAGCTGAAAGACCTGCTTCTGTTTAACAGATACTATGAAAATTGGCAATATGGGATGCCCAGTGCTCAGGGGTTTCTTAAGCAGACACAAAAACACTTTTAAAACTGTGCTCTAGCTAGATGAAATCAGCTGAAAGACCTGCTTCTGTGTAACAGATAGGGTTAAATGTGCAAACATGGGAAGCAAAGTGCCCAGTGTTTTTTAAAGCAGACACAAAACAATTAAAACTGTGCTCTAGTTAGATGAAATCAGCTGAAAGACCTGCTTGTGTGTAACAGATAAGGTTAAATGTGCAAACATGGGGTGCCCAGTGGCCAGGAGTTTTTACAGCAGACACAAAAACAATCACAACTGTGCTCTAGTTAGATGAAATCAGCTTTAAGACCTGCTTCTGTGTAACAGATAGGGTTAAATGTGCAAACATGGGATGCCCAGTGGCCATGGGATTTTACAGCAGACACAAAAACAATTAAAACTGTGCTCTAGTTAGATGAAATCAGCTTTAAGACCTGCTTGTGTGTAACAGATAGGGTTAAATGTGCAAACATGGGATGCCCAGTGGCCAGGGGTTTTTACAGCAGACACAAAAATAATTAAAACTGTGCTCTAGTTAGATGAAATCAGCTTTAAGAACTGCTTGTGTGTAAC
The DNA here is from genome assembly GCA_027917425.1 of Gastrophryne carolinensis. NCBI lineage: Eukaryota > Metazoa > Chordata > Amphibia > Anura > Microhylidae > Gastrophryne > Gastrophryne carolinensis. The sequence goes on from CM051234.1 coordinate 289,868,016, forward strand.
AGATAGGGTTAAATGTGCAAACATGGGATGCCCAGTGGCCAGGAGTTTTTACAGCAGACACAAAAACAATCACAACTGTGCTCTAGTTAGATTAAATCAGCTTTAAGAACTGCTTGTGTGTAACAGATAGGGTTAAATGTGCAAACATGGGATGCCCAGTGGCCAGGGGTTTTTACAGCAGACACAAAAACAATTAAAACTGTGCTCTAGTTAGATGAAATCAGCTTTAAGAACTGCTTGTGTGTAACAGATAGGGTTAAATGTGCAAACATGGGATGCACAGTGCCCAGGGGTTTTTACAGCAGAAACAAAAGCAATTTAAAACTGTGATGTGGCTATTAAATCAAATGAAAATAAAAAAAAGCTTTCTCTGTCACTTTATCTGCTGTCCCTGCCTCGATCTTTCCCTGGCTCTCTGTGGCTCTCTGTCTTTCCCTGTCTTTCCCTGTCTCTACCCAGCTCAGTTCTCGCCGCAATACAATGCTGAAATACGCACCAGCAAGATGGACGCCGCTTATATACCGCTGTGATGTCACCGGGGTTCCTGGCTGCTGATAGGCTGCATGTCACCTTCCCATGATACCTTTCCCCAGGGGATATGTCCAGACATGTCCCTCCACCATTTTACAATGCCTGTAATTGCAGTAAATGGAGTTTAAAGAAAAAATGTGATCGATCGAATCGCGGGGAAATTCGGATTCGTTCAGAATTTAATTTTTCCTGAAATTCGGAACGAATTCGGGTTCGTCCAAATCGATTCGCTCATCTCTACTAAAGATATACCTAAAACACAGAAGCTGGAGAGACAATTGAGAAACAGTAAAGAAAGAGGAGAAATATTTAGTTGTAATTTATTTATATGTGATTATTCCTGGTCACTTCCAGTGTTGTTTTTCCAAATATTTAGTCCCAGATGTTCTCTTTACCCCTCCCTGTGCTGTTTTGCATATTAGTGCTTAATAATTGTGCTACTGTAAATTACTCTTGACAACTTTGACAACTTTTAACCAACACTTTAATCAGTAAAAAAAACCTGCCGAATGCTGCTGACACGTGATTTAGGAATGAAATTAGCCTGTCAGTCAGTGAAGTCGTCAGTTTACTCCAGCTTGTTGCAGGAGGAAATTTACTCTTGAAATTGACACATTTGCTCACACTTTTCTGCTCTCTAAACACCCATAAATCAGTCGCAGGCGCCAGTTTGGGATCCCAAATTTGCGTGAGAATTAAAGGCACAAGTCTCTGCATTGTCAAGTGCACAAATTTCCACCTTAAACAATGCCCTTAACATTTTTGTTTGACTTGATGGTTTCTATTCAGGCTCCTACATTCTGAATGCCAATTCTTAAGTGATTTAAAGCCACATTTACAGGCACCATTTTTTGTCCAGTAATTTTGATGGAGAGTCCAGTAGGTTTAAATCAGATGAGCTATTAAAAGAACCCTTTGAACAAAGTGAATTAAAATTTTGTCTGTTCATCACAACAAGCTTGGGGGGGGGGGGGGCATCCCGAATGCTGGAGCCACTCTTGCAGATAACCTCCCAGACTGCTTGTAATACTCACCTTCATTACGAGCCAGTGCTGGGAAAGGAGCCCCATGATTGGCTGCCGGACGATAACGTGACCGCCTGGTGGCCAATCGCGTGACTCCTTTCCCGGTGCTGCGAGGGGGGCTCCAGCATTCTGGACAGCGGGACCAACACCCGTTAAAGAAAAAATGGGTGTTTGTCCGGTTTAAGGACACATATCTGTTGATCCAATTAATCTTTCTTTGGATCTTCTAGTGAAAGTTTTGCATCCCTCGCTGCCTTAAGAGTCTCCATTCCCACCTGCAAGTCTTTAACCTCTTGAGGTGCTTGAAGGGATCTCCGCCATGCCTTATTTATTAAGCATCTAATGTCACTTTATTTCTATATTTTCCCCTGGCCCTATCCCATTGGTTGGTCCTTTAGTGGAATTTACTGGTGTGGGGCCAGCGGATGTAAGTTTAGCTGGTCCATTAGACACCTGCTGGCTCCTTTACTTATGTGCTCCTGCTATAATGTATCCAATAACTCAAAAATAGGTAATAAATCAAGCAGTAAGAAATTTAGAATGATTTTATAGGCAGTTTACCAAAACATATAATTGGAGTGATCCCACCAAAGTTGAAAGTCTGTCTACCTTGCAGGCCACCCGGTGCTCAAGAATTTGTAGGATGCTGGTTGAAATAGATAATCAGATAAGACCTGAGATTCACACGAAGATCCGGACTATAGGATGGATGCTGTAGGAGGTGATTGTCTGGAAGCTTCACGTTAGGGCTCCTTTGATCTCTTAATGTTTGTCCAGTGGAAAGCAGGGGCTCAGTAGTTAACTCTCCGCCACTGGCTGTATGGCTGAAATTCATTAGTTGCTCAGCGCCAATCTCTCCACTCGTTGTGTGTCTATATCCAGAGTGGCCCCCAAAGGTCCCCCGGCACGAGTCTCATTCAGAGGCACCAGAGCGCTTCGCACAACTTGCATGTTGGGGGAGGAGGGCGGATAACTCCTCACCATGTCCCACACATTTGTGGAATGCTCATCCCCAAGGCGGCTGTGTCTTCATTGATAAATACTGGCACTGGCTGTTTTGATCCTTTTGGGCTTTGATAAACCAACTTGTTGGCATACCTAGCATTACACCCTGTTGGGCTTTGATAAAACTACATGGGGGGCTAGTTACTTGTTGGCACACCTTCCATTATACTTTTTTGGGGCTTTGATAAACCAACTAACTTGTTGGCATACCTAGCATTACACCCTTTAGGCCATTGATAAAACAACTTACCTTTTTCACCCCTTGCATTATACCTATTTGGGGCTTATGATAAAACGAGTTACTTGCTGGCACACCTGGCATTGTACTTTTTGGGGCTTTGATAAACCTACTTACTTGTTGGCGCACCATCCATTATACTTTTTTGGGCTTTGATAAACCTGCTCAATTTTGTCACCTATTTGGGGCTTTGATATAATTAATTACTTGCTGGTACACCTTGCATTAAACCTTTTTGGGCTTTCATAACGCTTCTCAGGGAAGTGTTCAGCTTTTCATCCCGCAAATCTTACCCACGAGCCTAGCGAGTTGCTGGCCTTTGAAACACTCCCCTGGAGGGGGCGGACAGTTTTAAAAATCTGATGGAGACGGCTGTTCCACAATAAACTGTTCCCAAATGCCACTGCTTTTATCATATGGCCATGTCAGCCCTGCACCAACAGGTTGTGGAGAAACTGTGCACTGGGCAGTGCCATTACTTCCAGTGTCCACATTGCATCACGTTACATCTTTCAAACTGCAAACTGGGTCAATGTAATTGTGGCTGGGACTAGGACGGGAAGCACTTTGGCGCATAGGCTTCCACCACCAAGGATTGCTAGACATCAGTCTGGGCCTCTTGTTGCCTCCTCCTCCTACTCTGCTTGTTCCTCTTGTAGTCAGTGCAGCCCCTGCACCACCAATTTGAGCACTGTTATGGGGAAATAGCAGCATGCAGTGCTAAAACTCATATTGTCTGGGCTGCTGCTGTTGTACCTGAAGTCCGGCAAGGTGGTGTGCGACAAAAGGTGTAACCATGTAGAAGCCTTGGGCCAAGCCAGGATGACGCACATCCCTTACATGGAACATGTGCTCAACTTGGTGGTGCAGAGCTTCCTGGCACATTACCAGAGATGCCAGAGCTCAGGGCCGGATTAAGTGTGGTGGAGGCCCCAGATACAGTATTTTTTTCCTTTAAAATAATAGTCCAGCCAAGTAACTGATTGGTGGTTGTCTGGCACCCACCTACTTACTGGAACGTCAGATCGAGTCCCTTGTGCCACCCTTGTGCGGGTGCATGCTGCTCGGGAACTCCTGCTTTGCCATTCTGGGCCGGGTGGTAGTGTAGTCGCCCAGCTGGTCCAGCAGAAAACAGTTCCCTGCATTGAGCTGCCAGCGGCTGTGGCTGTAGCGGCTTATGAGCAGTGACAGCTCTGCCCGCACCCATCACTGTAGCATTGCTGAGGGTGGCTTTGCTGCTCTAGACTCTCCATCCTTCCCTGTGGTGGCTTTGGCTGCAGGTTGGCAAAAACTAAAAAGGCTTGTCCAAGCGCGGGGGCCCCCACTGTCATAGATGGCTTTGCTGCTGGCCCCTCGGCCCATTAGACCAAAGACTAAAAAGCCTCCTGGACCACACCATAATCCAAAGGTTGGTGGATGCCCCCTTTGCAGGGCAAGTGGTGGAGGCCCTGGGGCTTGCGCCCCTTGTGCCCCCCTCATAATCCGGCCCGGCCAGAGCTAGGCCCGGATTAACGTAGGGGCGGACGGAGCTGCCGCTCCAGGCCCCTACGTTAAAACAGACCCAGCAGCCTGCAAACGCGGCCCGCCGTGTGTGTCTGCTCCAAAAAAAAAAATGTTTTTTGATTTTTTTTGTCACACTGCGGGCATGAGCGTCGGATGGGCTGCTCCGGCGTGGGGGAGGGTGCTGTGGGCCGCTTGGTGACACCGCAGGAACGGATGGAGGTGTGCGCGGGAGCCCAGCGGCCGTAGCTTAAACAAAAAAAAAACAAAAACCTGCCTGCCCCCTGCACCTCCCCCCGCCTCGCCCCGCCGGAGCAGCCTGTCGGGTGCTCAATCAGCTGCTCCGGCGCCCTCACCCGCCCCTCCTATTCGGCGGCTCTGTCAGCCTGCCTTCTGATTGGCCAGCTCGCCCCAGCTAGCCCCGCCCCGTTAGGAAGCAGTGCCGGCGCGGGACATGAGAGCTGTTGCGCGGGACATGAGAGCTGCTGAGTCGCTGCTCCTGCAGCCGAGACCTGAGGACCCCCGAAGAAAAGGTAAGGAGCCAATCTAAATTAATTGTTTTAGATTTAAAGTGGATAAGATTCTCGGGCCGATCCATTCCCTCCCCGTGGGGCATCCAAAATCAGGATGCCCCGCTGTGTGAAACCCCCCAGGACGCCCCCTAACCTTACCTTACTCCCGGTCCAATGGTGCATGCGCAGGCTCTGGTCCAATGAGAGCTGGCCACTGTCACTAGGTAATTCGGCAGGTGGCTCTCATTAGAATTAATGGGGATCCCAGCCTGTTGAATTACGCAGTGAGGGTGGGCGGCTTTCATTGGACCAGAGCCCGCGCATGCACCATTGAATCCAGGTAAGGCAAGTGTTTACTGGACTTTCTGGGGGGTTATACACAGCGGGGTATCCTGAATTGGGATGCCCTGCTGTGTAATCCCCCCCAGAAGCCCCATTTCACTCACCTTGTCCCAGAGCCCTCACCGCATCTGGGAAAAGCGGCCACATCCCGGCTCACCTCTGCCCGAACCCGAGCTTGGCCTTCTGAATGGGTGCACCACCCACACGCCCCCTGCACACGTGACGGCTAGGAGGTGAGTGGGGGATGTGGCCAGATGCGCACTCTCGGCTGGTGCCAAAGGGAGCCAAGTGACAGCGAGTGTTGTCCCATACATAACCTCTTTTTCTGCTCTCTCTCTTGCTTACTACACCCCCCTCTCTTTCATATTATTTCTTCTATTTGCTCTTCTAATTCCTTTCTTCCCACACTCTCTCCTTCTCACTCCCCTCTTTTATTTTCCATTCTTCTGCTGCATTGCTTCCTCTGTCTTCCTTAGTCACATTCTCAATCTCTATTTCACTTTTCCACTTCTTCTCCCCCATTTTCTTCTTTCCCCCCCTCCTCACATTCTCACTCCCTTAAGCTGCTTTCTATCCCCCTCATTTCTCCTTCTACTTTCCCTTAAGCTTCTTCCACCCCCTCACTTTCACTTCTCTATCTCTCATCCATTATTCCCTTTTTCTCATTCCGTTTTTTCCACCACCCTTCTTATTTTTTACGTATAATTCCCCCTCTCTCCCTCTCATACCCCGCAATCTTTTTCTTTTACATTTTCTTCACCATGGCCTCCTTTGGGGTGCGTGAGATGTGCAGTCACACAGGGTTCGATCCTGATCTCTCTGTAACCAGGACATTCAGCTTGCCTTTTTTCTTCAGTTTTGCTTTGTCTTGCTTTCTTTACATTCCCCTTTAATCATTTCTTTTCCTCTTCATCCCGCTCTAATTTTTACATTCCCTCCTACGTTGGTTCTTTTTTTTTATTCCCAAATCCCCTCCTGCTTTTATTTACACATTCTGTTTCTCTTCCACATTCTTTCTATCTTTCTCGTCACCTTTCGTGAAGAATCTCTTATTTAACCTTCTCTATTATGTCCTCCTATTGTTTTTCCACATTCACTCCTCTCTTTTCTACATTTTTCCGCTCATGTTTTATTACCCATTGCCTTCACCTCTCCTTTGCGCATTTTGTCCATCTCTTTCTCTTGTCACCCCCCACCACCATTTTTCACCTTTTCTATGTCTTCCTCTCTTTTCCAAGTTCCCTCTTTCTCTTTTTCTAAACCTTCTGTTCATCTCTCTTTTCCACATTCCTCCCATCTTTTTCTTGCCACCTTCCTTTCATTTTCCGTATGTATTGCTCTTTTTGCTGTTTTTATACCTCTCTCTTTTCTACCTTACTTTAGACTTTCTTTCTTGTTCTGTGCACCATACACCTTATTTTTTATTGCTGCTTTCTATTTTTTCTCTTCTCAAGGTGAATATATGTGTGAGTTTGGGGCAGTCATCCTAACATCTTGTACAGGCTGAACTTTACCAAAGGCTGGCCCTGCTTTTTACATCTCTTTTACTTTTTCTCATCTGTTTCCCTCTCCAGCTTCTTTATCCCCTTTCTCCTACTTTCTTTTCACTTGTCTCTGTCACCTCCCTTGCTTTTTCACAGTGATCTTCTACCATTTTGTTTTTGAGCCCTTTTTTCCTAAGACATTTACTTTGGTATTGTAAAGCAGACCTACCTGACACAATCTTTCTCCCACCACCATCACCACTGCCCCGCTGTGTGGAACCCGCTGGGGCACAACTAAACACTCACCTTTTCTTGCTCCAATGGCGCATGTGCGGGCTCTCATCCATTGAGTGCCCTCAGCCGTGACTGTCATTCAGAAAACAACTCTTATTGAGTAGAATGTGGATCGTGTGCTACTGCATCCCTGGAAGCGTGTGTGCTCCCCATCCACAACAATGAGAGCAGCTTGGCAAATGACGGGCACAGCTGACAGCTCTCATTGTACAAGAACCCACACATGTGCATCATTGAAACGAGGAAGAGGTGAGTGGAAAATGTCTTTCTTGGGGGTTTCACACAACGGGGCATCTGAATTCAGGGTGCCCCGAGGTACCAGAACAAAACCCGGGAAAATCTAGTTCCCAGGTTTTGTTTAAATATGGGGGGGGGGGGTGACCAAAAAAGTGCCTAGGGCAGCACAAATCCTAAATACGGCCCTGCCGCTATACAAAGGAAAAGGGCCGGCCGCCGTGCGGGCACTTTCACAAGTGAAGAGGGCCGGCCTTGCGCTGTCACAGGCCGGCCCGTCTCCTTACCTAGGCCCCCAGTTCCGGCCGGCGTAGAGGTAGCCGCACGGTGACCTGCGTGTCCCATGTGATGTCGGGGCGCGTAGGAGGCTCCACCGCGTGACACACAAGCATCATTTTCCATGCTATGACCGGTGAGTAACAGCAGTGGCATCTCAACGATGTGATTGTTACCACACAAGGAAAACCTCAGTGTTATAATATAATAATAAGAGGCCGGGAACAGCCGAACACAAATATATATATTAATCTGCAGACTCGGGACCTCACACATATTCTCTGGATCTACAATGGCGGCCTGCACAAGCTTCCTCCTGGCGGCAGCGATATGCGTAGGGACAGGTAAAGGATCAACAATGTAATATAGACCAACTGCATAGAAAATATAAAGTGCCTCATGGAATGACCTCCTGCACTAAACCTATTTGGATAAACTATTTGGATAGCTGTAGGGCATTTCTTTGGCTTTATAGTGTACCAAAATCCATGTCCATCGGCCTGGACGGCACCAGCACAGGGCAAACCTGGACAATTGCCAGGGGTCCAGGCATTATTTTACAGTGGAGGGTGATTGGTGGCTATAGGGAAGGCAATAAGGACGGGAGGGTGATTGGTGGCTATAGGGAAGGCAATAAGGACTGGAGGGTGATTGGTGGCTATAGGGAAGGCAATAAGGACTGGAGGGTGATTGGTGGCTATAGGGAAGGCAATAAGGACTGGAGGGTGATTGGTGGCTATAGGGAAGGCAATAAGGACGGGAGGGTGATTGGTGGCTATAGGGAAGGCAATAAGGACTGGAGGGTGATTGGAGGATATAAGGAAGGCAATAAGGACTGGAGCACGATTGGTGACTATAGGGAAGGCAATAAGGACTGGAGGGTCATTGGTGTCTATAGGGAAGGCAATAAGGACTGGAGCACGATCGGTTGTTGTTGTTGTTGTTGGCTGTTATGACACTGGGAGGCTGATTCATTAATAGTGACAGATAGCGACTGTTGAGCGACTGTAGCAGTATTTTGACAGCGACCGCTAGTAGTCGCTGTGCTTGGCCATTGTTCGGTGGATGATAGCGACTCAGTCGGTGTGCTGTAATGTTGAATACAAGATGCTGAGTCGCTATTTGACAGGTTCGCTGTTGTATGGGAGCGCATGATAGCGACTGGACATAGCGACCAGCACCCACCATATTCATTAAAAAATTAGCCTTAAAAATTCCTAGTGCTGTGAAATGCATGTTTAAATCCCAGAGCGCAGTAGGCGATGTGTTAAAAGTAGTTTTTTAACCCCCTAACCACCCCCCAAAAAAATGGAATGATTTTGAAATAATATTCAAACCTGAATAGTTTAAAATTAGACCTGTAATATCAATTCTGCCAAAAAAAAAGAATTTTTTTAAAATCCCCAAAAAATACATTTTCAAAGGAAGAAATGTTCACATTTTTTTTTTGAAATTTAAAAAAAATATATATTAAAAAATAATTATTAATTAAAATACATTCTGCCATTGAAATGCATTGGAGAGCGCCAGGTAGCGAGAGGTCATACCTGTCGCTGTTCAAGGATGTTCGCTGGCGCTGTGGGATGAGGCTGGGATAATGATGAATGAGTTGCTAGGTGGCGCTATCTCAGTCGCTAAGCAGTATCGGCTTGATAAATGTGTGATTGTGGAGGGGAGCCAGCGTTCTAGTTGCGGTACCTGGCTTTACTGGCCGGCTCCCCAGTCGCTATCTGTCGCTATCTGTCACTATCTGTCGCTATTCCTTGATAAATAAGGCCCTATATTGGATATTAAAGTTGTTGAAAGTGCATCTGTCGTACATTTTATGTATATTAAATTGCTAGCATAGCCAAAAAAGATGTTGGTATATGGATACTTTGTATATCTTCATAGATATTGTTTGATTCTTTATTTTGTTAAAAATACATTTTTTAGGGGTGCATTGAGTGTCAAATAGGTGTGCTTGAGTGTGCTGTGCTACAGGGCTGAAACACTTCTCGTGTTTCAGCCCTGTAGCAAGACCTGTGTGTTAACCAAAAAAGCTGCGGGTGTGACGTCACATCGGATAGGTGTTACAGTCTGGGGGCATAGCGAATCCTCTATAACACCTCTTTGACACTCTGGGCCCCCCCCCCCCCCCAAAAGCAAGTTGATTCTTTTTTTTTTTTAGCTAAAGAACAAACTCTATGAAGATATGCACATTTTTCATACACTAACATGTATTCAGCTATCCTGGTAATTTAATGTACATTAGACATGTGACAAATGCACTTTGTCTTAAACAAAATTGCTTTGTGTTGCGTTTTCATTTTATATACTGCGATAAATAGGCCCGTCAAAATCTACAGCACCAGGCCCGGGATGCTCCCCTGGCCAGAGCTGCTACATAAAGTCCAAAGCATGTGCATGCACTTTCGGCATTCTCTGCCACTCACCTCACTGGTCCAAACAATCCAAAGAGGTCCGCACTCCTTAAAACATCCAACGCTTTATTTATCAAATCCATAAAAACATCTCCAATAAAGTAATGCAGCCTAAAAACCAGTGAATGACCCCAGCAGTTGAATTGTTGCCACGCATTCTCTAACGCGTTTCCGACACTAAAGCGGGTCCTTATTCATAGATAAAAGTGTGGCAGCGAAGTTACAAATATATACAGAAGTGAAAACTCACCACAGCCGCAAGACGCGCCGAACGGGGCCGCCGCCGCCGGAAGTCAGGTGACGTCACCAGTGATGCAAGAAGCCCGGGCACCAATGAGGGGCCGGGACTGTTGACCAATCAGAGAGGGAGGAACCTCTCGTCATGGGACAGAGCCAGCCCACTGAGGTTGCCAGGCGGCGTCACCAGACCAGCAGCAACAGCGGAGAGAGATACTTCGGGGCTGCAGCCTGGGATTAAAAACAGTACAAGCAGACAGACAAAATAGACAAGCTTCTATAAACTTACTTAGCCAACAATATAAATGACAATAGATAATAATGATAGTATATATGGTAATATATAATGGCATTAAATATTAACCATTAAATGCGTTAGAGAATGCGTGGCAACAATTGAACTGCTGGGGTCATTCACTGGTTTTTAGGCTGCATTACTTTATTGAAGATGTTTTTATGGATTTGATAAATAAAGAGTTGGATGTTTTAAGGAGTGCGGACCTTTTTGGATTGTTTGGACACGTTGTGGGGTAAGGGATTGCCCCAGGCTCTGCACCCGCTTCCCAGTGTGCGTTTACACTTTTCTCCACTCACCTCACTGCACTGCCGAGTAACTTCGGACTTCCCACCCACTTCCTCAAATGTGACTTGCCCACCAGGTAGAATTCCACATTTTATATGTTGGTAAGGGTGTGTAAGCAGCAGCAGGCAATATGGGGCAGTGATACAGTGCTTCCAGTATGCCACCAATATGGTCTGGACGCCATCGTCAGCGCTACTATCCTTTGCCTGCTGGAAAACAACCCTTCCCTGGTGCCACAGGAGGAAGCAGAGGTGGAGGAGGAAGGCCCATTTTCCCAGGTATCAGGGCAGTAAACGCGTGGCTCGCTGGGTGGGTTGCTGGGCGACAGCATGCAGGTACTCCATTGTCCAGCCAGCGGACAGTTTTGGAGGATTCAGAGGAGAGGGAGGAGGACTTTCTTCCACAGCAGGGTGGCACCCAGTGCAGCTCACGGGTATCACTGGAGCATGGCTGGAGGGAGGAGCAGGAGGAAGAGGAGACACCTGACATTGAGGACAGCTTCTCCTTGACTCACGGCAGCCTGACTTACATGAGCCACTACATGCTTCAGTGCCTGCGGAATGACCGCAGAGTTGCCTGCGTAGTCACCAGTGCCGATTATGCTGGATCCCTACTTTAAGGACAACACCTCCTCTTTGATTCCCGCACTGGAGCAGGATAGGAAAGATGAGTGAGTACAAACGCACTCTGGTAGATATCAGTTCCCAGCTGACTTTAAGGGTTCAGTGGCCGCGCAAGGCCGAGGAGAAGTTACCAATGCAGCAGGGGCACCTAACAGGGGAGGGTGAATATGGCCACAACGTGGAATACCTTATTCCATGTCCCGACAACCCCCATTGGATACAGCCCATATTACCAGGAAGCAGACTTTGACTAGCATGGTGGATGACTACCTGTCAACGTGTCCCCTGGTACTGAGACACAAGTCCTCCTTGCTCAATTACACATTGCCACAGGAGTAGTCAGGCAAAGCAAGGTCGGCAATGTATAACAGTAACTTTTGGAGAAACTACAGCATCCAGCAGCACATTATCACGGGCAATGAGCTAGTGACATGGGAATGCTTATATATTGCATGGGAGCTGGGGATTGGTCAGGGATCTGGGCTGATTAGCTCAGCAAGAACCATGGGCACCTGCCCCACTTTAACTGATGGGGGTCATTGGCCCTTTCAAAACCAACTTCAAGCTACACCGCCACATCCACCTCCTCTGCTTCCACCTCCACATACACCTCCACCACCTCCTACCTCCTCCATTGACACCTGTAGCAAATGTAATATTTTAATTAATTTATGTATATTTTTATTTATTGATGTTATTATTTCTTTATTAAAGTATTAGAGTATATATATATATATATATATATATGTTTTCTGCTATTGTTATGAGTACTTCCCCTACCTCATTTTGTGCAGGGCAATCTCCATGGTGTTATCCCCCGATTTGACCTTTAACACTCATAAAAAAATAGTATTTTCATTTTTTTATTTATTCATGTATTTTATTGATTTTTTAAATTTTCTGTTATTGAGTACTTTCCGTACCCAATTTTGTGCAGGAAAATTGCCACGGTGTTACCCCAAATTGCTCTCTTGAGTCTGACACTTGTGAAAAAATTGATATTTTATTTTAATTATATGTTTTAATTTATTTTTGTATGTATTGCTTTCATTTTGTTGTCTTCTGTATGTTATTTTTTTGAGTACTTTCCCTACCCCATTTTGCGCAGGGCAATATCTAGGGTGTTACTCCCCGATTTGGCCTTGGTCCCCCATAAAAATATATATATATTTATGTATTTCTTTAAACCCTCTAACCCTTGCTACCCCCATTTTACAGGTGTTTATGGGCCCCCAAGTTCGGGCCCCTACTGACTTCAATGGGGTTTGGGTCGAGTTAAGGGACCCGACCGAACTTTAGCAGCAAGTTTTGCTCATCCCTAACCCTCCGCTCATACTAGGGGTAGGTTGGCTAAATATTGGACAGTTGGAGACCTAGCATGCAGGGGGGAACCTAGCCTCTCTGCTGCCTGAGGCGAACTAGAGAATGGCACCCCCCCCCCCCAGGGCGTGCCAAAGCCACTGAGCCACAAATGATTGACTGTAAAAACATCACAGCACCCTCCTTTCTGCTGAACCACTAATGAGATAATAAATAATCAGAAAGACAAAACAAGTCCAGCAATTGCTGCCCCAGACGGCTGCCTAACATGGCCTCATTAAAGGTGCACCTCTGCTGCCATCTTCAAATGTCAAGTTGTATACAATCTTTTCTGTGCAATGTGCTGGCTGCATCTAGGCAAGCTACATTAAATGTTTCATGAGCAATGTGCTGGCTATAGTGGAAAACCTGCCGTATCCCCTCCCCCAACCACCTGTCTGGTCCAATGAAATCTTTTGAGGGCAATATGCTGGCTGCAGTGGTCATGCAAGAGAAGCTACCTTACCTGGCCCTCCTACCTGCATGTCAGCGTCAGGCGCCGGCTCGGTCCCCTGCAGCCATAGCCAGCCACCCCCTGTATCCCTTTGCCAGGGGCAGGTTTGAGTGGGCCAATGAGCCTAAGGCTTGCTCTGGGTCTACTGACCCTTGTTGTTATGTTGGGCTAATCAGCCCTAAAGATATTATGCCAGTTAGCCCCAGTCAGCCACAGCCAGTAACAGACAATTACCTGCACCCAGCACCTAAAGATTTTTCCAGCTCTATGCTTTGTGCCCATTACAGCTTTCACTTTGGGTGCTATTTTCTTGCTATCGATCTACCTACTGTGTTTGACCTAAAACTTTACTTGACCTCGTCCTTGTCGATCCTCATATACTGCAGCTTTAAGATCCTCTGTGTGTGAACCTAGACATCTCTTTGACTCTGTCTCTTCTTGACGATTCTGTACTTCATACTGTGCCCTCCACCTGCAGTCCCCACCTCTCAGAGGGAGAGCTAGCATGTCCTGGGGCAACTGTGTCAAGCAAGGTGTTACCTGTGTGTCCTGGCAAACTGGGGCTTATTATAGGTGAAGCAGAGTTGACGATAGGAAAGACGATCAGCCAGCACTCCAAAAGATATTGCATTCAAATCCAACAGGTCGATATCACAGCAAAGACCAAAAAGATCCAACAAAATCCAACGTTTCGGGGCGTCTAGCGCCCCTTCATCAGGGAGCAACAACAAGCAAGCAGAGATTCCCCTCCACTGAGGATCCTCAGTGGAGGGGAATCTCTGCTTGCTTGTTGTCTGTTTTCAAGCATCTATCAACTAGTAACAAAGCGAAAACATATGGAATTACATTGTAGCAACATTGTAACATGAACACTTTAATGCCAGACCTGTAATGTCATTTCTGAAGGAATATTTCAAAAATGTTAAAAATGTGAAAAAAATGCTATTTCAATGCCAGGAGAGGTCACAGAATTATTTGTGATTTTTGGGAAAAATAAAAATAAAAAATCCCGTTTAACCCTTTAAGTGCCAGCCTACCTGGAGATTTTGTCACCCTTTGTTGCCAGACCATTTTTCCCCATTTTGTGCTCCGCATGTTTAAGTGTAATTTTTGAAGGAATGTTTGGGGATTTCCTAGGAAAATTATATACTGTTTTTTTGGCACAATTTGGGCTTTAACATAAAATATCCTGTTTGTAATTTTTTCAGTACTTAAGCAATATTTTGGGATAAAATATGTGATAAACAAATAAAAAAATGCTATATGTTACATTGTGTAGTGTTTTTTGTAAGAAAAAAAATGTAATTTTATCAATAAAATTGTATTGCGTGTAAAAGCCCAATTTCTCCCGGTTACAATTGGTAGACACCCTTTCCTGCCCAGGAGACTCCCCCAAACTGAGACTGTGCTTTAGGAGATTTTCAGATAAAATACAACTGCTATGCGCACCTTGCAGTTTTTCAAGAAAAACAACCCTTTACCTTTGAAATACCCCCACAAAGTATATATTCCATGAAAATACACACCTCAAGCTTTCAAGGAGTACCAGGCTTGTTGTTATGTGCAGAGCTTTCTTCAAGTAATCCTACGGTGAATAACTTGATTGCACAGGGTTTTCAGGGTTTTCCTAAAAAAATATAAATAAGCAGAATCAAAACCACATTCTTCTAAAGAAAATAATATGCCAACAAGAAAAAACACACTAAATCTGAAAGCGCAAGGTCCCCTGAACAGAACAACACCCAACATGCATAGCTACTTCGCAGGGTAGGGTTGCCAAACACCCAAAACTGAAGCATGCGCATAAAGGTAATTTCACATCATTATTTCAGCTCTGCTGACAAAGTGCGCACCTTACACTTTTTTAACCAAAACGACCCTTTACATATAAAATACCCCCCACAAACCATATATTCCCTTAAAGTACATATCTCAAGCTTTAGAGTACCCCGGCTTAATTGTAGTGGGAGATGTTTTCTTTCAAAACTCTTGCAGAATTCACAGGTGTCACGTGCAGGTACAGCATTTCCCTGCAAAAATACTAAAAAAGCACAATCCACACCACATTTTAATAAAAAAGCAATATGCAAGAACTAGCTAAATCTGAAACTGCAAGGTCCACTGAACAGAACAATATCCAACATGCAAAGCTACTTTCAAGGTTAGGGTTGCCAAACACCCAAAAGTATAGCATGTTCTATAAAAGACACACCAAACAACCCACATTTCTTGACGGTACTAAGAGGTGCAGTCAGGGTTAGCTGTGAGGTGCAATTTGGATATAGTAGCTGTGACATCAGATTATAAGATCAGTTATCAAGATCCTGAAACTGGGCCCACATTTTAATCATCATGTGTCACAAATATCCAGCTGCTCCTGCTCCAGCGCTTCCCTTTGCATCAGTAACGTAAGAAACGTAAAAAAAAAAATTATATATATATATATATATATATATATATACTGACCACACAGATAACGTATACATTATAGTGGAGGTCCAGTCTCAGGCTAACCCTGCCACCCTCCCCTGGTGCTAAGGCGGGGAGTTACAGAGAAAAAAAATCCTTACAACGCCCACCGTTTAGTGCCGTTCTTCGGGGCCAGTACGACCGCTGGGACGGTCGTACTGGCCACCAAGTAGCTGGCGCTTGCCTGCAGGCGAGGTAAGTGCTTTCTGCCTTTGTAACCTGTGTCCTGCTTCAGTTTCAGCGGAGCGTGGCAGGGCAGGGGTATGCAGAAAAAAATAAATAAAATAAATCAAAAATCCAACTATGATAAAATTCAAAACAATTCTCAAAACACAGACCTGGTTGGCTGGGACATGTCGGGCAGTGACACTCAAATCAAGGGGACAGCCAGAGGGGTCTAGTTGCGTGTCCCTTCCTTGATAGATTCTACAAAATTTTGTGTACCCGGTCGTACTTTCCCATAGTGGGCACGCTTGCTAGGGATATATTGCCGAAATATAATGCGCCCTTTAAAAAGCAGAAGTGACTCATCGATAGTTAAATTTTGGGAGGGGGTGTACACATCTGCAAAAGGCTCTGACAGGCTTTCAACTAGGGGCCGTATTTTATGAAGCCTGTCATGACCGGGCATATGACGGGGAACAGCAGTGGCGTTGTCGTTGAAATGTAGAAACCGTAGTAAAATTTGATACTGGTTTCTGGACAATATGGCCGGAAAATAAGGGTGTTGCCAATATGGAATGGGTATCCCAGTATGAAACCGGCTGACAAAGGGGGGGGGGGTTGGTCGTACTGAACAAGTCTGACTACCTGGATGAGTTACATAGGCTTCTAGAAGATAGGGAGACTTATGAAATATTGAGTAAGGACCCTACTTTGGATTATAGGCTTGAGCTTGATCATCTATTAGCCGAAGGCCGATCTAGGGGTTTTCTTACAGAAAAAGAGCATAAATACCTTAGCCCCCAGGCGGTTAGGATTCCTACAATATACCAACTGCCTAAGGTGCATAAAAGTCTTGTGAAACCACCAGGACGCCCTATAGTTAGTGGTGTGGGGTCGTTAACCTGCCGGTTAGGGGAGTTTATTGACTCATATTTACAAAACCTGGTAGTCAAGTTACCATTGTATTTGAAGGATTCTACACAAGTTATAAATACGATTGAGAACCAGGATTGGGATGAAGTGAACGTGTTGGGGACTGCCGACGTGACATCACTTTATACTGTGATTCCCCATGATAAGGGTGTCCTAGCAGTTAGACACTTTCTTCTATTGGGATCTGGCTTACCTGAGGCACAGATAGATTTCTTATTAGAGTGTTTAATGTTTGCCCTTAAACACAATTATTTTTGGTTTTCAAATAGGTTCTACTTGCAGGTTAAGGGGGTTGCCATGGGGGCTAAATTTGCCCCCAGTATGGCTAACCTGTATGTGGGACTATGGGAAGCCCAATTCATTAATCATCTTGAGTGGCCCCAAATAGCTATATGGGGGCGCTATATCGACGATGTGCTGATACTATGGAAGGGCACGCAAATGGATTTGGAGGCCTTCTTTGTGAGGGTAAATGATAATTCCCTTAATTTGGAATTCACACTGGAATGTAGTGCAGAGTCTGTAAATTTTCTCGATTTAACCATTAGAAAAGTAGGATCTAGTGTCACCACCTTAACGTACTTTAAGCCAACTGACCGCAATGGTTATGTCCCTGCCACTAGTTGCCACCACCCTAAGTGGTTAGAGGCAATCCCTAAAGGGCAGTATTCGAGACTTAGAAGGAATTGTACAAATCTGAGTGATTTTGACAAACAGGCTAGTGTGTTAACTAATCAGTTTGTTGAGAAGGGTTACAACTTACAAACCATTGAACGCCAACGGGAGGAGGTGAGATCTAAGGATAGGTTTTGTCATAGCAATAAGGATGAAAAGGAGAATAAAGGAGTTATGACATCTCCACTTTTTATTACAGATTTTAATGTTCAACACAGGGAGGTGAAACATTTGTTATCCAGACATTGGCATCTTTTGAAGGATGACCCTGTGTTAGGCTCCACTTTACCTGATAATCCTCGAGTTGTTTTTAGAAGGGCGCCAAATCTAAAGGATCTCATAACTCGGAGTTATGTGGATCCTCCCAAGAAGGTTTCACTAACTGGTAATGCTATAAAAGGTTTTTATAAATGTGGTTCTTGCATGGGATGCAAGACATGCAAGCCGGTTGAGAAACCAAAAAAGGTTTTTAACTTGAGTGATTCAGGAAAGACGTATGAGATTTCTTTCATCTCTTGTCACACGAAGCATGTTGTGTATCTCATTTGGTGTCCCTGCCAACTTTATTATGTGGGCCGAACTACCAGGGATTTGAAAACTAGAATTAGAGAACATCAAGCGTGGTTTTCTGGCCCACAGCCTTTCTGCCCATTTCCAACGTGAACACCAGAGTGACCCCCGTTTTATGTCCTTTATGGGTATTGATCACATAGAAAAAAATTGGAGAGGATCTAATCTAACCAGGGAAATATCCCAGCGGGAGAGTAAGTGGATATTCGAACTGGATACCTTATCTCCTAGGGGACTTAATGTGGAGTTTGACTTAAATTGTTTTCTGGATAATTCTTAGGTCTCCCTTATAGTGTAATTTAATTCATTTATTGTGTATTATATTTAGTTAAATTTGCCATTCCTTTTATAGTAAAATGTTGTTATTGTACTTTACTGTTTTTATATTGTATATTGTTATATATAATTTTAAATCATTTGTCATTATAGAATTCATTGATCTCATTCATTAATATGAATGTTGTTGATTTTATGGGTTCACTATATATATATTGTGCTGTGGAGGAGTAGTTCCCCCTCCCTTAGGCCATATGTGGTTTAAATTTCCCCCAGAGCAATGCATATAAGTTTATTGCTGCTAGGTTTCTAGTGTGGTCCAGTTTTGGTCCCCTTTAAATACAATCCCCGGCATACATCGGCCCGCTCTCCCCGGCGAGCGGGGTTGGTGGGTGGCGGCCCGCTCCTGGGCTTCGCTGAGGCTCTACGGCGAGTGGGCGTGGCTGTCATCTAGTGTTAGTGTGGGGGGGGGCCTCCCCCTCCCCTCCGGAGTGAGCCGACGTCTGTCGGCATTCTCCGGCGGTGGCCGGGCTCGCGTCAGCCGGAGGGAGGGGGCAGGTATTTGGACGTAGCGGCATTGCGTAGTAAGGGGATGGGCTTAGGCGTGCCGGTTTGTGACGTGGTTCTCTCCCATGTCACAGCCTGCACGTGGGGAAGGGGGAGGGCTGTGACGTCTCCTTCCCATACTGTTTATCTTCCGGCGCCATCCTGTGAGCCGGTATTGTGGCGGTGTATAATCGCCACTGCACAACGCGGCGGACTAAGTGCACTATTATGAAAGGTAGGATTGTTTTTTTGATCACAAACAATATATGGTCAATTTGAATTTGATTGAATATTGAAAGCCGCTTTTCTGCTCCCTGCCACTAGCCTTTGAAAAAGCTGTATATCAGTGAAACGCGTTAGGCGGGGCAGCAGCAAAGTTTCCTTTATTTTTAAGGTGAAGTGTATCCATTTGAGTATAAGTTCAGTTCTTACTACATCCGTATCTACTACTGGCCATAGTGGACTGGGGGGAGGAAAACTACTCTTCGAGCTTATTCCTTTGTGCATACTTATTTGGATTTTTGTAAGTGCAATTTTTTAACATTAAACACGTGAACATATTAGATGGGGTTGCACTATTGTTTTTGTTTTTCTTTCATATGACCACTGAGTATTACGGATTAAATCTATGGAAATATATTGAATCCATGAAATATGGTTTGGAATCATTCACGGAGCACGTTGAATATAAGGAGTTGATTTTAAAGAGCTGTTGATATAAAGTTCTGGTAAGCGCACACAGTGTGAAGGGTGATCACCGCCAACGGGTGCACGTGTGTGGGATATCCATCGGACTTTATTTGCACAAAAAGTTTTTCTTTTTACAGCACTTTAGTATCAGTGCATGTGTTTTTGGGACACTTAAAAATATGGACTTATGATTATATAACTGTTAAGTTTATAAATTTATTTTTGATTGTACATATCTGAAGTTTGTTTGACTAGGGATATTTTTCACTTTAGGTGGTGTTTATTGTATTTTACTGTTTGCTCTGTACCCTAACACAACAATCCCAGTATGATGCTAGGCTAAATTTTCTGAAAGACCCATTGCCAAAGTGAGCCCCCAAAATGTTTTCATCTCACTTATATTGGTGGGGTGCCATGCCTGAGCTCGGGCGTGCCTCTGTCGGGGGTTTTGTGCCATGACCTGCTCAGCATAGCGGTTTGTATAGAGGACTGTAACAAACAGATAGAAGAAGTCAACAAGACTTAAGTTACTTGTGTCTATGTTGACTCCAGGGACTGAATTAAAGGGGGAAATATTGGGGGAATAATTACTAGGAGGCCTCCATGCCGGCTCTCCTGGACCAGCTACAGCACTCGATGCCTCCACCTGCCCTACACTCTCCTCCAGCGTGGCCTCATCTTGCGCGGCACTAGCCCTTCTACGTTTGCTACCTGTACTGGTACCACTGCGTGGCCGTGTCTCCTCAGTAGAGGAGCCACTCTCTGACTCAGAGGGCAGATACTCTGACCCTGACTCACTAAAGTCCTCCGAGTCAGTAAGCCGCAGCTTCTTGAGCAGTGAACCTCCTCTCAGTCATATCCAATTCTGGTTTGGAAAAAAAAAGCTTAGGGCTAAAGGCTAAACAAAGTAAATTAAAATCACACAGTAGAAAAAAACAGAACACAATGAAGAAAAAACAAACAAATCAAAATGCAGTCAGTATATTACAAAAAAAAAAAGTGTACCTAAATTGAACGTTACAATGCGAAGCGAAGCGGTGGAGTCCGGAGCAGCTTCAAGTGGGCCGATTCATGGTGGGGGAGAGGGAGGGGAATAGGAGAAAAGAGGGGGACTGGGTACCAGAGGGGGGGAAAAGGAGGCTAGAAGGGTGGCGACGACGATCCACACGCGGCGACGATCCACACGCGGCAACGATCCACACGCTCTGAAGAAAGTGAACAGGAAGATTAGTTACAGGCAGTGGGGCAGCAACCCCCCATCACAGCCCCCCCCCCAAAAAAAATCAGTGGCAGCAGGTACAAACCCCCCAATCCATCACAGGCAGTATGGTGGATGGCGACGGCCCCTCACCCCAAGGCATCATCATGGCAAGAGGACACCCTTAGGCAGCATGACAGGAGGACCCCCCCCCCCCCCTTGCACACCAAGATACCACTCCTTACGGTCAAGAACAACCCACACCAACAATGTATGCTGCTGCAGCTGCGATCGGAGGATCCCCCACCCCCCCAGAAAAGCCGTCCGCAGCCTTCCTTTCCAAGATCGATCGATCGGGCAGGGCGGCGCCCCCCTCCAAGATCGATCGGGCAGGGGGCGGTGGCCCCCTCCAAGACTGAGCAGGGCACACATCGGTAAAAGAGATAGCATCCTTTTAGTTGGTGTGCCGTGACTGATCCCTTGCCAGCAGCAGCAAATCTTTTATAGCCTGGGTGGAAGTAAATATCAGGTGATACAAGCATGCAAAATTTGGATGTGAGCCTTATCTACCATCGACTGCCATTTGGTTTCCAGGGAGTTGTAGGAATGTTTGCATATATATCCAACATTATTTGTGAAAATCTGCCGTTCTGTTCGAACTAATCCCTGACCTGCATCTAAAGCACAGCTGTGGGACGACCGTGGCTTGCAGTGCTCACTCACACTGAGAGCACCAATGGACAGAGTTAGATCACTTTTTTTGTATGGTCCTGAAGGTATAACATGAAAAGGAGGGGAGGACGTCCTGCTAGGGCTTCTATCCTGCCCAGCAGGAAATGGAGGAACAGGCATCAAGGTCAGCCTTTATCCAGTTCTCTGTTGGGTTGGGGCTCCTCTTTGCCGGCGATCGATCGGCGCCGGCAAAGAGGAGCCCCACCCCAACACCATGGCCAAGTGTGAGCCTGAGTGGGCCCCTGAAGATGCTAGGTTTGCCCTGTGCTGGCGCCGGCCCTGCTTTCTGGCACCCGGGTCAAAGATTCGAAATGACGCCGTCCACCTTTTCTCAGGCCCTCCTTTGGCACCCCCCTGACCTGCTGCACCCGGGGCAAGTGCCCTCCCTGCCATTTCCACCCTGAATCATGATTTGTTTCTGCAGTGTCATAGCGTCAGGTAAAGAATATACTCAAGCACTTCATGGGTTGTTTCAGTGGACACCTTTCTGCTGTTCGTGTTGCATTGGAATATCACAAGGCATGAGAGTGTGGCCCGGGTGTACAATGACACTGTATGGTCAGCAGCACAAATCCTCCTATGACAGACCTCATGGCATTAGATGCTCGGGGCCCCTGTGCCCGTCTCCTCAGGCATACAAGTGGCGGCAGAGGGTGGCTTGAGGGCAGCAGAGGCGGTGGGCACGGCCACACTAGCGGTGACACGTGGAAGCACCCAGCGGGCATTGCACCTGCCGCCAGCATAATTATGGGGCGAGGCGGAGGAACCCCCATGATGCAGCGCGCCGTCCCCCTGTATCCCGCACAATACACAGCCCAGAGCAGAGCGCACACGGCGCAGCCAGGGAGGAGTCCTGAGCCCTCAGGAGCCCCTGGCACTGCCTCTCTGGGGGAATCCCCGTGTGCCATGCTGCCTGCCCCTGCCTGTCTCTGCAGCATTGTGTACACCCGCCGCCGCTGCCACCTCTGCTGCTGAGGAAGAAGAAGACGGGAGGTGCCTACACACACAGCCCGCGCTGCTGCTGCTGCTCTGCCATCTCTGCCCCCCCCCCGTGTGGTTCCTGGGGGAAGGGGCATCCAGCATGAGGCCAGGATGATGCCAGCAAGGCGAGCTCCGGAGAGCACATACCCTCTGCACCAGCTGCACAAGCCCAGGGAGCTGGAGAAGGAGCTGCACCACACAAGGCGGGGGGCAGAGATGGCAGAGCAGCAGCAGCAGCGCGGGCTGTGTGTGTGGGCACCTCCTGTCTTCTTCTTCCTCAGCAGCAGAGGTGGCAGCGGCGGCAGCTGTACACAATGCTGCAGAGACAGGCAGGGGCAGGCAGCATGGCACACGGGGATTCCCCCGGAGAGACAGTGCTGATCGGTGGCGCTGATCGCCGATTGGAGGCGGCGATCGCCACCGGCAAAGAGGAGCAACACCAGGGAGGCAAACAAAACACCCACACACCCACAACAACAGCCAGCAACCTCCTTACCTGTCACGTGGTCCAGGGTGAAGAAACATGGCGGCTGCACCAGCTATTTATACAGCTAGTGCAGGCGCCTGCTGATGACGAAACTGCTGCCTCCGGATTGGTTGCTGAGAATCCGGGTCACAGAAGAGTCATTTCTGTGACCTGGACCTGACCCCAAGATGGAGCTGGACAGGATCTGCCCAGCAACACAACCCCCAGGGACCCCCGATGGCCAGAAGGTAAGTAAATGCCAAGCACGTAGTTTCTACGTGCTTGGCACTTAACGGTTGGAGAAGCAACCACGTAGAAACTACGTGCTTGGCATTTAAAGGGTTAAAGAGAAGAAAAGGTTCGTCTATTGAAATGTATGGGGGAGCGACAGGTAGCGAGAGGTCATACCTGGCGCTGTGCAAGGCTGAACGCTGGCGCTGTTCGCAGAGGCTTTGAAAATGATGAATCAGACGCTACATGCCGCTATCCCAGTCGCTAAACAGATTCTGCTTGATAAATGTGGAATTGCGTGCCGTGTCCGGCGTTGACCAGTCGCTATCTGTCGCAACCTCTCATTAACCAGGCGCTACCTGACGCCATCCTTTCTTAAATAACCCTCTTAGTGTGCTGTCAATATTTCTTTAAACATCTAATATTCACAGTTCTGCAGCTTTAGATTTGCAAGCTAATGCTTTGGCTTAGATTTACGGGTTACTGGATATTCATCTGTATAAGACTGATTTGATATGTGGTATATTTTATTAATGTCAAATAGTTTAATGTTAAGAGACAATCTATGTATTTTTGCATGTTCATTTCCCATTCAGTAGTAGGAGACGCCTCATTTCTTTGGTAGTAGCTTGATGCGTCATACATTGGTTTCCATAGAAACCATTCCATCCTCTGCTTAGGCTGTGCTTACAATAGCCCTCATAAGATGGTGTTCAGTACAGTACACTATCTCTGACATGCGACAAGAGTTCCATGTACCATATATTTATAGTAAAATCAAATTTAGGTGGGTCTGTTTCCTGTATCCAAATTTACAGACTAATGTATGAAGACTCCATGAACTAACACCAAAACCTGGGAATTTTACTTACTTTCTTCCTTCCCTCTGGGGCACCCTGGTTGGGGGTGCCCCGCTGTGTAAATCGCCAAGCTCACTCATCCTAGAAGCACTTAGGAGTGGCGTGAATCATCACTAAGTTATTAAGGCAATTTTATTTTTACAGTGATCAATATATTAACTTATACATTCAAGCTGGTATTAAGTTTGTACCAGATATGTTGTTGAATTCTTAATGTTACATAGATTTACAGAAATAGACATTTAGTGTAATGCAGAACATATGTTTGGTAGTTTTTACAAGGGCACTTTCAAGGAGCTAACAAATAGTCCAAATAATGGATGATTTCTCACTGCGTTTCGCTGAGGTAAAAAGCGGTTCATAAGGAGATGCTGAATTTATGGTACATCAAAGAGAGATTGGGGTCATTCAGAGCCAGGTGAGAATTATCACTCATTCTTTAGGAGAGAAAACTGCCATTGACTTTCATTGCCTAATTGCCTACTGGGTGTAAATTTTCACCTGGCTCTGAATCGGTCCCAAGGTAGACAAGGAAAGTGAATGGCAGTTTCTCTCCTAAAAAGGAGAACTCGCATCTGAATCAACCCCAATATATGCATTAGGGTGAGTATATGAGATGGCCATAAACGGTCACTAGTGCGAGGCATGCAAGGGTTACCAAGGTTGCAATATCCAAGAGCTTTATTCAAGTAGCCTCTTTGTGTGTACAGGTAGTATAAATAAAGTTATCAATCATACAATTAAAATGGTGTGGAGAGATAGTGACCAATTTGATTTGAATTGATTTTTTTATGTTGTTCACAGCTGCATATTCCTGCATATATTAACTGCCAGTCTAGATTTTGTCACCCTTAGCATAACCAGCCCAGGCACCAGCTATGGGGGCTTGTAGACCAGGGTGCCAAGGCCAGCTTCAGTGGCCCCTGACCCTGAAAGCTTCAAGCCCGCGTAGTCTATATGGGCCGTGGGCTCTTCTGCCCCCCCTGCTGGGTATTGGGGAGGCAGGTAAGGGGAGCTGGGGGTAAAATGCAAGACACCCACTAGCCGAAGGTGACTTGCCAGCCCTCAACCCTTGTGAATTAGTATTGGGGTTTCATAGATTCCTTACAAGTTCCCAAAGGGTCAAATGTAAAAAATAAAAGATACGCACACATTAGTATAAAATATTTTATTCATTTATTTTTGAATACTTACCTCCGATTGATCAATCCCCGAACACTGTTTTCCACGCCAATCACTATGGCTTCTGCTCTCCTGCTGCTTCTGGAAGCCTTTTAGATCTGCTGAGTGATGGTACATAAAGGGTTAATTAAAAAAAAAAACCTTTAAAAATCCACAGAAAATGTTGTGGGGTCCCCCCTTCCCAGTATACCCAGGCCAGGAACCAGCTATGCAGGGCTTGTAGAAAAGGGCGCCGGAGCAAGCTTCTGTGGCCCTTTGCCCTGCAAGGCTACAAGCCCACATAGCTTTGTGGCCGGGGCTCTTCTGCCCCCCAGGCTTTGGGGAGGCAGATAATGGGGTGCTGGGGGTTAATGGCAAGTCACCCGCTAGCTGCAGGTGACTTGCCAGCCCTGAGTTTAATGAACTGGTATAGGGGTCTCATGGATCCCATATCAGTTCACAAAGAGTAAACTTTAAAAAAAAACACACCACACCATTAACAAAAATGACATTTATTTAAAAAAAAAGTTTTTCTTTGTTCACCTCCGATCGTCAGCTCCTCGATGACAGATGTGGTAAACACTGGAGGGGGGGAGGCAGGGGATCAGAGGACTGCCAGGCCACTGCCAGAATGACATCATCCGCCTTGTCCCAAAGGGGCGACAAGGGCGGCAACGGCGGAAACGGGGGAGAGGGCCTGTCAGTCTTCTTTCTGTCAGTGGGGGGGGGGGGGCTATTCCGGGCCCTCTCCAGAAGCCGGAAAGCCGAAAGAGCCCGGGGGGATCGGGGACCCCCGGTTGATGAGGAGACCTGGCTGGATTGATCAAGGGGTCAGGTGAGTGGCTTTTTTGTTTTGGCCACTAGCAGGGGGGAAAGCCAGGTATGTAAATTTTACGTAGCTGGCGTTTAACGGTTGGAGAGGCAGCTACGTAAATTTTACGTAGCTGGTGTTAGAAGGGTAAACAGTTGAAGCAATATTTCTAAGAGCTCAGGGCAGAGCAATGCTGAGTCATTACAACTGATGGCTTTCTACTTTTAGATATAAGGATTGATTGCACATAGATTATGGCAATTTTTACTACTTTTCAGAATCACTGCTGTAAGGTGGGTAGCAAGATTGCCGCTCTCATGCAGTTCAGAAGCATATTATTTCACAACATCTTCATGGGCTTATGCTCTATCAAATAGGGAACTTGACTGATTGCCAGAAGAAAGCTTTAGGGGAGCAATCTGCAAAGCTTTGACTTTTTGACTGAAGGGCTGAGACAATAGGTAGGCATGCAGCTTCTAAAAACTTACAGCTCAAGCCTTCCTTTTATAGAAGAATGTCTCTGAAGAACCCCTATTGGTCATTGCCAAAAAGCTATATAAGTCAATGGTACACATTTACCTTAGTGAAAAAGGTCTTTCAATTCCTCCTTATACCTTCACAAGCAGACAGGCCAAATAAGCTCTGATAAAGCTAACCCTGTGATCACCCCAAAGAGGATAAACATAAGCCAAACTGGCAGGATAGGAAACAAGCCAGGGAACAAAGCATGAGAAAAAGTCCTGCCCATTTGGATTCACTGCAGACAGAAATCTCCACAATCTGACTACAGGTGACAAAACAAATCACTTTAACACTGCTTTACTTGTTTTAACCTAACTCAGCCCAAAGTCAAAATAACTTCAAAAATACATAGTATACAGGCATAGTTGTCCAGGCACACACTAACTTTCTCCCCCCTCTCAAATTAACCATTTCAAAGCATCTTATAATCTTCACTTATATGTGAATTTCTTATTTATTGTAAGTGATGCCACTTTTGCTGCCTCAATTTATGGGTCATAGCTAAACTGGAAGGATATGTCATGGTGCTGCTTTATGAGTCATGAGCACACTCGCTATGAACAGAGGCAGCTGCAGGACCACTACGACTTGCTGTGCTCCCCCACAATGAGAGCACAAAGGGACTGTGAGAGTGACTGTTAGACTAGAAATACATTTTTAAAGAGGGAACGTTTCGGGACCCTGCTACAGCTTCTACCCTGTACTGTTGGAACTGTTGGAGGAGAGGCACATGGGACAGGTCTTAAGTGAGCTGTTTGCTGCCTTATTATTGCCATTGGGTGTACAATTTACCAGCAATAATGACTTCCCATCCTGGCAGATTGCAATAACTTTAAAAACACTTACCAAGCTGAGTGCAGTATACAATTGTATCAAATCTCCACCAATGTTCAGCTTGTGTTTCAGGTCACTATTCACTTGCTGGAAGCTGTTTACCTCCCTCCCTTACTCACACAAGAGGGCAGGGGATGGCACATATATGGAATGTCGTATCTGTTCTTGGGGTTGTGTTTGTTGTTTGTTTTTTGTGGTGTTTGAATGGTTTTGGTCCACTTTAGAGTTGTCTGTTATTGCACAATTTGCACATTGAAATACGTTTTTCAATGAAGATCCGGATCTGGGCAAACAAATATCAGATAATGGATTAAATACTATATATTCTTTGTTGAAATTATACTTTTTATTAGCTCAGGTGGCTGAAGTTTTTGTTTTGTGTAGTGTTTGTCTTGTTGTATATGTTTTTTTTTTTAAATGAAATATCTTTTAATCAGTCTTTTGTCTGTAATATGTGTATTGAACAAAGTTTACATTTATTGAGTATTTTTTGAGGTCTGCTGTTATTGGCTATATTTGGTTCCATATAGGTTTTATATTGTCATTACACACACGCGCGGACAGCACCCTGGATGGTGCACAGATAGATGTGTTTTGTGTTAAACCGGTCCTTCACCATGATTTTTTGAAAAGCCCAAACCCTTAAAAAATGATTCCCCAGCATATAAAATTAATATATTTTTAGTTTTTAGTCACTTAATTATTATTCTTTCCCCCACTGGGCTGCAACTCTGTTCAGGACTTTAGGATACGGGCGCCGCCATCTTGACTCAGAAGCATCACACTTACTGAGGAGAGGAGAGCGGGATAAAGCACAGGGGGGCGGGTTATAGCTGTGCTTTGCTCAGACAGAGCAGAGCTGGGGTCAGGAAAAGGTCAGCAATCCCAGAATGCAGAGCAGCACAGTCAGAAGGCACGTCCTGTTTGCAGGCTGCCTTAATGTGAGCAATCTGTATGTACAGGGTGTGAGAAACATATAAGATAGACTCTTATTGAGAGTGAAGGACCACTTTAAGGTACTGACCAACAAGACATTTATCTAACAATACAGCTAAAATGGAGAAAGCAAAACCAACCCTACATGTTTCTTTAAATGTATACATTTATGAAAAACTAAATCAGAACAGGTAGGTGCCCTAACTAATGGTAATGGGGAATTGGCCACTGGGGATGAAGATAAGGCGGAGCTGTTAAATGTATACTTTAGCTCTGTGTACACAAGAGAAGAGCAAGGAGCCAACACAGGATATGCCACTGATAACAATAGTTACCCAAGTACCCCAGGCTAAACATGGATATCATCCAAGAAAGACGGGGAGGCCGATTCATTAATAGCGCCAGGTAGCGACAGATGAGCGCCAGTAGCGTGATTTTCACAGCGCCAGCTAGTATTCGCTGTGCTTGGCCGGGGTTTGCTTGTTGACAGCGACTCAGTCGGTGTGCGGTAATGTTGAATACGGGCTTAGGGGTCGCTGTTTCACAGGTTCAGCGTTGTATGGGTGCGCCTGACAGCGAATGGCCAGAGCGAACGGCTTGCTGCAGATTCATTAACAAATCACGCTACGAATTTTTTAGCGCTGTGAATTCCTTGTTTAAACCCCAGACCGCTGCCGGCGATGGCTTTAAAATAGTTTTTAACCCCCAACCAACCATATTTTTTGATTGTAAAATTATACAAGTTTTTATAAACATTTTGTAATATGAATACATTAATATCAGACCTGTAATATCAATTCTGCACAAAATCTTTTTTTTTTTTTTTTGACCTTAAAAAAAAATCCTAACATTGCAGAAGTGGTCACAGAATTTTTGACATTAAAAAAAAAAAAAAAAAAACCATTAATAGCAATTAATTATGAATATTTAAATATTGCTCCATTGAAATGCATTGGACATCGCCAGGAAGCGACAGGTCATACCTGGCGCTGTGATGGGATTAGCAGCGGCGCTGTTCGTTGCAGTCGGCTACATGATGAATCCCGCGGTAGCCGGCGCTAGCCTCATTTAGCTTGATAAATGCGTCATTGTGGCCGATGCCGGGCGTACTTGAGTCGGTAGCCGCCGTTAGCTGGCGGGACCTGGCGCTCGTCAGACACTACCTGGCGCTATCGCTTGATGAATAAGGGCATAAATCATTTAAATGTGAAAAAGACTCAAGGACCAAATGTTCTTCAAGAACTCAGCTCAGTTATTTCATGACCCCTGTTCTTGACCTTTAAAGACTCACTAACAACTGGTATAGTACCAAAGGGTTGGTGCAAGGCAAATGTAGTGCCCATTTTAAAAAGGGCTCTAGGTCTGCTCAGGGTAATTACAGACCTGTAAGTTTAACATCCATTGTGGGAAAATTTGCTTTAGGGGCTCTTAAGGGACTAAATACTTGATTATGTAACTATGCATATTGTTATAAGTGGCAACCAACACAGTTTTTCTAAGGACAGAAGCTGCCAGACTAACCTGCATGACTGCTATGAAGAAATGTAAGCCTGGACAGAGGGGGGCTGTAGATATAGTTTTTCTGGCGATTGCAAAAGCATTTGACACTGTATCTCAAAGAGGCTTAGGGATTCAGGGTTGGAAAATACAGTTTGTTGGTAATGATACCTACTCTATAACTGGTGTACCCCAGGATTCAATCCTGGGTCCCTTTATTATTCAACTTGTTTATAAATGATATAGAAGATGGATTAGGGCCGACTGGATCAAGGAGCGGAACCGCAAAATCCTGGTACTGTTGCTTGTGGGCATCAGGGGGATCAATCCTTGATCTCCAGACCTAGGGGAGTTAATAACTAACTGGATGTTGTTGGAAAGGGGAGAACCTCAGGCATATACTCCTACATGGGGATCGGGGTTGACCTGACCAAGTGGCAGCACCGCAACGTCCTGATACAGTTGCTTGCGGCTGCCAAGGGGGTACATTTCCGAGCGCCAGATCTCCAAACCTAGGGGGACTAACGACTCATTGGAGGTATCGTTGGAAAGGGCAGAACCTCAGATATACACCCCTACAAGGACATGTGGATCGGGGCGAACTGGACCAAGTGGCGGCACTGCAAAATCACAGAACTGTTGCTCATGGGTGCTACTCTCTGAACCTATGGGGGCTAACAATCTACTGGAGATGTCTTTGGAAAGGGGAGAACCTCAGGTATACACCACTGCCAGGGGAATGTGGATTAGGGCCAATTAGACCAAACGGCGGTACCACAAAATCCTGGTGCTGTTGCTTGTGGGCACCAGGGTTGTACACTTCCGAATGGTGGATTTCTGGACCTAGGGGGACTAACGACTTATTAGAGGTGTTGTTGGAAAGGGGAGAGCCTCAGGTATACACCCCTACAAGGACACAAGGGCCAACAAGACCACTTGGCAAATGAAATTCAATGTAGAGAAATACAAAGTAATGCACTTGGGATCAAATAATCTGCAGGCCACATATGTCTTCCGGGGAGTAAAACTGGGAGAAACACTTGTTGAGAAGGATCTGGGGGTACTGGTAGATCACAGGCTAAATAACAGCATGCAATTTCAAGTAGCTGCTTCCAAGGCCAAGATATTATCATGCATTAAGAGTCATGGAATCACGGGATAGGGTTATAATATTGCTTCTTTAGAAGGCACTGGTGCGCGCACACCTGGAATATGCCGTCCAGTTCTGGGCACCCATTCATAGAAAGGACGCTCTGACTATGGAAAAGGTGCAGAGGAGAGCCACCAAACTGATAAGAGGAATGAGTTGTGAAGAAAGATTACAGGAATTAAATCTACAGTATTTAGTCTTGAAAGGAGACGTCTAAAGGGGGGGCATGATTCATTTGTTTAAATATATAAACAGCCAATACCAAAAATATAGCAAAAAACTAGAAACATAGAAGGTTGATGGCAAAAGGAGACCATACGGTCCATCTAGTCTGCCCTTATGTGTATACTGTATGTACTCTTTATCTTAGGATAGATGTGTGCTTATCCCAGGCATGTTTCAATTCAGTGACTGTTGATTTTTCAACTACCTCTGCTGGAAGTTTGTTCCAAGCATCTACTACTCTTTCTGTAAAATAATATTTTCTAACATTGCTCCTGATCTCCCCCCCCCCCCCCCCCCCGACTAGCTTCAGGTTGTGCCCCCTTGTTCTATCATTAAGTTTCTTCTTAAAAACACTTCCCTCCTGAACCTTATTCAATCCTTTCACATATTTAAAGGTCTCAATCATGTCCCCCCTCTCCCTTCTTTCCTCCAGACTGTACAAATTAAGTTCTTTAAGTCTCTCCTGATAAGTTTTAAGTTTAAGTCTTCCACCATTTTCGTTGCTCGCCTTTGGACACGTTCTATTTGAATAATGTATTTTTGCAGGTAAGGTCTCCAGAACTGCACACAGTATTCTATCTGTGGCCTTACCAGGGCTCTATACAGCGGCATCACAACCTCCCTCTTCCTACTGTTGATGCCTCGAGCTATGCAGCCGAGCATCCTGCTTGCTTTTCCCACTGCCTGGCTAAACTGTCCACTCATCTTGCAACTATCAGTAATCAGTACCCCTAAATCTCTCTCCTCCGAGGTCCTGGCTAACACAGTGCTGCCCATACGGTTCTCAGAGCAGGGATTCCTTCTACCCAAGTGCATGATTTTACATTTAGAGACATTAAACTCTAGTTTCCACAGTTTTGACCATCTATCCAGTAAAGCTAAATCATTTTCCATGTTGCAGACACCTCCAGGAATATCCACCCTATTACTAACCTTTGTATCATCAGCAAACAGACAAACTTTTCCTACCAAGCCTTCTCCTATGTCACTTACAAATATATTAAAAAGAATAGGGCCCAGGACAGAGCCTTGCGGCACACCACTTGTAACTCGCCTTTGTTCAGATTGCACACCATTTACAACAACGCTCTGATACCGATCCCTTAGCCAACTGGAAATCCACTGAACTATCCAGGGATTGAGTCCTACCTTCAATAACTTATCTATGAGCTCCTTATGTGGTGCAGTGTCAAAGGCTTTGCTAAAATCCAGATAGGCGATATCCACAGCACCACCTTCATCTAACACTTTAGTGACATTGTCAAAGAAATCAATAAGATTGGTCTGACATGATCGTCCCTCAGTAAAGCCGTGCTGTTTTGGGTCCAATAGGGTGTTTCCATTAATTTGACCACTATAGATGTTAAACTAACTGGCCTGTAATTACTGGCTTCTTCTCTACTCCCCTTTTTATGGATTGGTACGACATTGACCATTCTCCAATCATCTGGAACCTCACCAGTTGAAAGGGAATGGTTAAGTAAATCAGTCAGAGGGGCTGCAATCACAAACCTAAGTTCCCTTAGAACTCTGGGGTGGATTCCATCTGGACCCATCACCTTACTCACCTTTAGATGTGCCAGCTCGGCTAAGACATCAGCCTCCAGAAACTCCGGAGCTGTGCCCTCCCAGCTGGATGCTGTGCTATGGCCATGCTTGCTACTATCTGAAAATACCGAACAAAAGTAGCTATTCAGATGGTCAGCCACAGCCTTATCTCCGTCAATATATTTATTTTCCCTATTTCTAATTTTTGAGACTGCATTGTTTTTCTTCTTTCTGTCACCAATATATCGGAAAAAGGTTTTATCTCCCCTCTTCATAGATTTGGCCATTTCTTCCTCCTTTTGGCCTTTAGCAGCCCTTATAATCAGTTTTGCTTCCCTCTGTTTAATTTTATACACCTCTCTGTCAGCTACACTTCCACTTACTTTATACTTCTTATAGGCAGACTTCTTATCTTTTATGATAGTGCTGACTTCCCTAGTAAACCAGAATGGTTTCTTCTTCCTTTTATTCTTGCTAGTTTGTTTCACATATTGCTTAGTTGCCTTTAAGATGGCCATTTTTAATAGTGACCACTGGGCACTCACTTCTGCTACTCTGTTCCACTCACCTAATTTTCTTTCTACATACTCCGCCATTTCCTTGAAGTTTGTCTTCCTAAAGTCTAGCACTTTGGTTCTGGTGTGTGATTGCACAATGTCTGATTTTATTCTGAACCATAAGCATTGATGGTCACTGGAACCCAGATTTTCTTCAACCCTGACCTCGGAAACCAGATCCCCATTGGTCAGAAGTCCAGAATGTTATCTCCTCTAGTTGGCAATGTCACAAGTTGTTTTAGAGACACTCCATTAAGTGCCTCTAATATAGTCCTGCTCTTGCATGTCGATGCACTTGGGATATTCCAGTCCACATCAGGCATGTTGAAGTCACCTGTAATTACAATGTCCCCCTTCTCTGCCATTCCACTGATTTCATCTATTAACACGTTATCTAGATCCTCAGATTGTCCAGGGGGCCTATATATCACACCAATTCTGACCACAGCTCCCTCCTTAGTCTGCATGGTAACCCAGAGAGTTTCTAGTTCATTATGTTTTTTTAGCTCAACTATTTGAGCTAAAA
Source organism: Gastrophryne carolinensis (assembly GCA_027917425.1). Taxonomy (NCBI): domain Eukaryota; kingdom Metazoa; phylum Chordata; class Amphibia; order Anura; family Microhylidae; genus Gastrophryne; species Gastrophryne carolinensis. The sequence goes on from CM051234.1 coordinate 289,901,695, forward strand.
TCCTCTCTAATGGGGGCACTCTCACCTTCTGGAAAAAAATGATTCAATCTCTGGAGGTGACAATCATTTTGTACCATAAGCACTATAAATCTGCAGAATAGCCTCCCACAGAAGCCGCTGACAGCTTCAAAAAGGATTAACAGTTACTATCAAGTGTTATCAGTAAATAATAAAAATCACTTTACCCAACCCCAACATTGGGTAAATGATGGACAAGTGTCAACCATATTAACTATGTAACCTCAAAAATGTTATGTCTGCACCCTGCTAACAGAAAAAAATATATTAATAAACAATAGGTTCTTGGTAAAGATAATAATTTGTGTTAGTGTTTAATTTAAACCATGCCATCTTTTTTGAATTTCAAAGCCAAAGCTTTGGGGGTGTTTATGGGTAATTCCACTTCTGATGGCATTTTTAAAAGTTTCCATTATCATGTGGCAATATGATGTGCTCAACATGCTGCTCAACATTTTGCAACTTCATGTTATAAAAGAAAGCTGTTCTCCTTAGCAACAATGTGTTTATTTAGCAAGTGGTGTTCTGATGTACACATCAGAATTCTTCCTGACTTTAGCTTGATAATCATCTGGTTGGCTGTGGCACGGACAACAATTTTAACCGTATCTACATTATTCAGCCTCTTCAGATAGGAGGAAACTCAGGCAGCATTCTCAGGTGGAGTGGTAATTGCTGTTGCTTTGTTTAGCCAAAGCAGCTAATAAGCTCACCTGTTACAGTGAAAGCATTCTGGAAGTTGTAGTCAAACAGGACACTACCAGCTTTACTAAATGGCAGGAGAGCCACTCCTACTTTACCAAGATAAACACACAGGTTTATAAGAAACTTGGAAACGGCATGCTGATAAGTAAATCACAGGTGTGGCTGCACAATCCTAACACACAGGTTTATTTTACTTTTATTTTTTTTCCCAGGAGAGGAAAACAATAAGACAGAACACCCTGGCAGAGTTTATGTGTTGTTTATCCCAGTTCTCTCCAGTGCCATCTCTTAGTGAGCGGAAACGTGGAGGCCAGTTTATCACTAGCAGTTTGTAGCGGCACTTGAGCGTCTGCGGAGACTCATCAGCCTTGACGTCAGCCACAGGCAGAAGATTTTTTGCCTCATAAATGTGACTTGCTGGTGGCACTCAGGAAAAACACCTGCCGCTACGTGGCATTAGCTTTTCTTAAATAACCCTTTCAGTGCCAAGCACGTAGATTCTACATGCTTGCTTCCACTCCACTTAACCCTTTAAGTGCCAGCCTACCTGGAGTTTTTGTCACACTCTGTTGCCAGACCATTTTGCACTATTTTGCGCTCCCCATGTTCAAATGTGATTTTTGAAGGGATTTCCAGGGATTTCCCAGGAAAATGATATATTGTTTTTTTCAGCAGAGTCTGAGCTTTAACATGAAATGTCTTGTTTGTCATTTTTTAGGTGTATTCTCAATATTGTTTGGTGAAATATGTGCAAAAAAATAAAACAAATCAATTTTTTACAATTTGTAGTGTTTTTTGTAATAAAAAATGTAAGTTTGTCAATAAAATCTTATTGCGTGTGAAACCCCAATTTCTCCCGGTTACAGCGATACCACATATATATAGGTAGACACCCTTTCCTGCCCAGGAGACTCCCCCAAACTGAAACAGCGCTTTAGGAGATTTTCAGAAAAAATACAACTGTGATATGCGCTATGCGCACCTTGCAGTTTTTCCAGAAAAACAACCCTTTACATTTGAAATACCCCCCACAAACTATATATTCTCTGGAAGTACACACCTCAGGCTTTCTAGGCGTACCAGGCTTGTTGATGTGGCCACAGTTTTCTAGAAGTAATCCCTCAATGTATTCTTTGGTTGCAAAGAGTTTCCCTAAAAAAAGGATAAAAAAGCAGAATCAAAGCCACATTTTCCTAAAAAAACTATATACAAACAAGAAAAAACAAGTATAATCTGAAAAAGCAACATCCCCCGAACAGAACGATACTCAACATGCATAGGTTCTGTCAAGGGAAGAGTTGCCAAACACCCCAACGTAAAGCATGAGCATAACGGTAATTTTTCTTGAAAATTTCAGCTCTGCAGACAAGGTGCGCACCTTGCGATTTTTCAACCAAAACAACCCTTTACATTTGGAATATCCCCCATAAACCATATATTCTCTGAAAGTACACATGTTAAGCTTTCTAAGCGTACCCAGCTTGTTGTAGTGGGCTCATCTTTCTGGAATTAATCCCTCAAAGAACTCTTTGGTTGCGCAGAGTTTCCCTAAAAAAATTATGAAAAAGCAGAATAAAAAACACCTTTTCCTAAAATATAAATATGCAAACAAGAAAAAAGTCTGAAAGCGCAAGGTCCCCCGAACAGAACAATACCCAACATGCATAGGTAGTATTAACCCTTTTAATTGCCAGCCTACTTGAGATTTTGACACCCTCTGTTGACAGGTCATTTTTCCCCGTTTTGCGCCATGTTTTGCGTCATTTTTGATGGAATTTTCAGGAAAATTATATATATATTTTTTGCAGCAGAGTTTAGGCTTTAACATGAAATGTCTTGTTTGTAAATTTTATTTATTATTAATTTTATTTATTATTAAGTAAAAAAATAAATAAATAAATAAAAATTTTTTTTAGAAAATTGCCTCCTTTATTTTAAATAAAAAATGTATTTTATTAAGGAAAAACATATTGCATGTGAAAGCCCCATTTTTACCGATTATGAACAGTACCACATATTTATCGGTAGCCCCCTGTTCCTGCCCAGGAGACCCCCCTAACTGAAACAAGTAAATTTTAACATTTACAAATAAAATACAACTACCATCCACACTACAAAGGGTTAAATCGAGAAAAAAAATGACATAGGGTCATAGGGTTTGGGGGGATTTTTAACCCTTAAAAAATAAAAAAAAAAATGACATGGGCCCCCCCTTACCCAAAGTAACCAGCCCGGGACCAGCTATGCAGGGCTTGTAGAAACAGGGCACAGGGGCCAGCTTTTGTGGCCCCTGGCCCTGCAGGCTACAAGCCCGCATAGCCAGTGGGCCCGGGCTCTTTTGCCCCCCCCCGGGCTTTGGGGAGGCAGGTAATGGGGGTGCCAGGGGTTAATGGCAAGTCACCGGCTAGCGCAGGTGACTTGCCACCTCCCCCAGCCTTGTAAACTGGTATAGGGGTCATGTACCCCTTACCAGTTCACAAGGGGTTAAATGTAAAAAAAAAACACAGACACACAAAGAGAAAAAATATTTTATTATTTTTTTTTTTATACTTACCTCCCATCCATAGTGGAGCACACTGTCCCTCGGCGATCACTGGCTTCTGCTCACTTGCTAGAAGCCTTTTATAGCTGCTGGATGACAGAACACAAAAGGGTTAATTTAAAAAAAAAATGACATAGGGTTCCCCCTCCTAGGGGGGGGGACCCCATTTTTTTTTGGAATTTTAAGGGTTAAAAATCCTTAAAAATCCCCCCAAAAAATGACGTAGGGTCCCCCCTACCCAGCATTACCGACCCGGGCCAGCTATGGGGGCTTGTAGCGTTGGTGGCCCCTGGCCCTGCAGGCTACTAGCCCACATAGCCACTAAGTGGCCTGGGCCCTTCTGCCCCCCCCTGGCCGTTGGGGAGGCAGGTAATGGGGGGCTGGGGGTTAATGGCAAGTCACCCACTAGCCGCAGGTGACTTGCCCGACCCAGAGCCTTGTGAACTGGTATAAGGGGTCTCATGGACCCCTTACCAGTTCACAAAGGGTTAACTGAAAAAAAACACCACACAAAAGTATTTTATTAAAAAAATAACGATTGTAAGCTCCTTTGACAGATGCCGGTGATCGGCATCCAGAGAAGGGGGAGGCAGGAGATCAGAGGATCTCCTGCCAGCTCCTTCCCCGGGCACCGATCATCGGCATCTGACAGCTGAAAGAGCTGAAGCCGGTGATCGGGACCGGGATGACGTCATAGCCCTGCCCCCAAAAGGGGCGGGGCTTGACGGGGAGATGAACGGGATGGCGTCATAGCCCTGCCCCCAAGGGGGCGGGGCTTAGCGGCAAGATGGCGGCCGCCATCGAGGAGGAGAGAGGAGAGAGCCTGAAGATCGGTAAGCCCTGGGGGGGGGGTCGGAGGCCCCCCCAGGTGAAGAGGAGGGACAGCGGGAGCCAGCGCACACACAGGTAAGTGAATGCCATTTTTATTATTTATTTTTTTTTACAGTTAGCAGCTGCTGCTGCAGAAGTGGGGGGGTGGCCTATTCCAGGGGCTCTCCTGGAGCCATCCGACCCCCCACGGGGGATCGGATGGCACGAGTTTTTTTTTTTTGCCCACTAGCAGGGGTAAATGCCAGGCACGTACATTTTACGTGGCTGGCACTTAAGTGACGGAGAGGCAACCACGTAAATTTTACGTGGCTGGCATTTAAAGGGTTAAGTGCCAAGCACGTAGAATCTATGTGCCTGACTCCCCCCCCCCCCCCCGCTACAGTAAAAAAGAAGTAAAAAAAACAATCACCCGACCCCTTGTTCGATCCGGCCGGGTCTCCTCTTCATCCGGGGGGGGGCTTCGATCCCCCACCCAGGCCCCCCCCCCCCCGGGTGCAGGGGAGGGCCCGGAATAGCCACCCCCCCCACCAGAATTACATGTAAAAAAAAGAAATAAATAAAAATGTCATTTACTCACCTCAGTGTCCGATCACTGCCGCCGGGTCTCCTCTTCACCAGGGGGGCCTCCGATCACCCCCCCCCCCCGGCTCTTCAGCTTCAGGGGAGAGCCTGACAGGCCTCTCTCCCTCCTCTCTCGCCGGCCGCTGCTGTCTTGCTGCTAAGCCCCGCCCCTTTGGCCCTATGTTACCTGTCACCAAGCATATAAAAAAGGCTTCCAGCAGCAACAGGAACGCTGAAGCCAAAGTGATCAGCGTGGGACACAGTGCTCCGGGATGAATGAGAGGTAAGTATTAAAAAAATAATATTTTTTTTTACTCTGTGTTTGTGTGTTTTGTTTACATTTAACCCTTTGTGAACTGGTAAGGGATCCATGAGACCCCTGTACAAGCTCACAAGGCTCTGGGTCTGGCAAGTCACCTGCGGCTAGCGGGTGATTTACCATTAACTCTAGGCCCCCCCATTACCTGCCGAAGAAGAGCCCATGGCCATAGGCTATGCCGGCTTGTAGCCGGCAGGGCCAGAGGCCACCAGAGCTGGCCCCTGCACCTTGCACAAGCCCCCATAGCTGGTCCCAGGCTGGTTATGTTGGGTAGTGGGGACCTCACGCCATTTTTTGGGGGGGGGATTTTTAAGGGTTTTTAACCTTTAACCGTTTTAAAAAATAATAATTTTTTATTTTTTGACTTAAAAATATTTAAAAAAAAAATTACAAACAAGACATTTCATGTTAAAGCCTAAACTCTGCTGCAAAAAAATATATAGAATTTTCCTAGAAATTCCTGAAAAAATCCTGGTTAAACATGGGGGAAAATGGTGAAAAATGACCTGTCAACAGAGGGTGAAAAAATTTCAAGTAAGCTGGGAAATAAAAGGATTTCAGATTTACCTCGTTCTTTCTTGTTTGCATATTGATATTTTAGGAAAACATGTTTTTTATTCAGCTTTTTTATACATTTTTTAGGGAAACCCTGTGCAGCCAATGAATTCTTTGAGGGATGACTTCCAGAATGATGAGCCCACTACAACAAGCTGTGTACACTTAGAAAGCTTAACATGTGTACTGTCAGGGAATATATGGTTTGTTGGGGATATTCCAAATGAAAAGGCTTGTTTTAGTGGAAAAAGCTCAAGGTGAGCACTTTGTCTGCAGAGCTGAAATTTTTAAGTAAAATTATTCTTACGCACATGCTTTACTTTGGGGTGTTTGGCAACTCTTCCCTTGACAGAACCTATGCATGTTGGGTATTGTTCTGTTCGGGGGATGTTGCTGTTTCAGATTTAACTTGTTTTTTCTTGTTTGCATAAAGTTTTTTTTAGGAAAAATTGCCTTTGATTCTGTTTTTTTATTCTTTTTTTTAGGGAAACCCTGTGCAACCAAATAATTCATTGAGGGATTACTTCCAAAAAAACTGCACTCATGTCAACAAGCCTAGTACGCCTAGAAATCTTGAGGTGTGTACTTCCAGAAAATATATAGTTTGTGGGGCTTATTTCAAATGTAAAGGGTTGTTTTTCTGGAAAAGCTGCAAGGTGCGCATAGTGCCAGGTGTATTTTCTCTGAAAATCTCCTAAAGCGCTGTTTCAGTTTGGGGGAATCTCCTGGGCAGGAAAGGGTGTCTACCAATACATATGTGGTACCGCTGTAACCGGGAGAAATGGGGCTTTTACATGCAATAAGATTTTATTGACAAACTTACATTTTAACACTTAAAATTGTAAAGAAAATGATTTTTTTGCACATATTTCATGTTAAAGCCCAGACTTTGCTGAAAAAAAACTATATAATTTCCCTGGGAAATCCATGGAAATCCCTTCAAAAATCACAGTTGAACATATGGAGCGCAAAATAGTGCAAAATGGTCTGGCAACAAGAGTGACAAAATCTCCAGATAGGCTGGCAGCGAAAGGGTTAAGCTCCTTAGTGTCTGGTGTACCCACAGGAATTGAAAGAGAAGACTTGTAAGGAAGTATATGTGCATAACAAACAATATGGGGAAGATAAAGATTCAGACCAGCTAAACTAAAGGCCTGATTTATCAAGCACTTATGCCAGACAGTGCCACATCGGTGCAAATTAGAGTAGTGAAAAATATCATTTATAATTTTTTTTCACACTTGCTCATGTTGCTGCACTGAAGGAAAAACTCTCACGAAAATATTAGTGGTGCAGCAACATGCTGGGAATTTTAGAAATCATTTTGCACTACTCTAATTTGCAATATATACGGAGAGAAAAAAATCTGATTGTACAAATGGAACATTTGGGTACAGCGTAACAAATTGTGATATAGCGGGTCATTTAAGAGCGGCTAGCAGCAGGTAGTGCTTCGTAGAGGCAGGCAGCATCTGGTGAACGCTGGGCGCTATACACAAAACCACATTTAAGAAAGCGAATCTGGTGAGTGCCTCTAACAGCGCCATGTAGTGTCACATGTTTTACCAGAGGCGGCTCATTGTATAGCGTCGGCGCTCTAGGTTCAAGAGCGCCACGTTTTACCTTTCGCCCAGTGTTGCTCTTCCATACATTTCAATGGGGCTTCATTAGTTGTGTATAAATAGCATTTTTGGCACTTAAATTTATTATTATTTCTTTTGCTCAAATTGTGTGACCTCTCCTGTCTGCAAACAATTTTACGATTTTTTTTGACTTTTTATATTTTTATGCAGAATTGTCATTACAGGTCCGGCACTAAATTGTTAATGTCCCAGTGTTGAAACAATGTCATTCCTTGTGATTTCGCTTTGTTACTGGTGGATATGTGTTCAAAAACACAAAAGACTTTAATCACACAGTGTCTAGCTCTCTATGCTGCAGCGCCCAGCTTTACGGCGCCAACGCTGTGTGTGCGAGTGCCAGACACACTGAGCTGGCGCTACCTCTTGCTCGCTGCAGTGCTATACTGTTGTTAGAGCGCCCCCAATACACATCATATTCATCAATGCCGGCCAGGTTACTACAGCGACCGCAATGCTAGTTTACAGCGCCTCGATACCCGCTTACAGAGTCTACTAGAGCTTGCTTTAAGCGTCGCTATACAGACGCTTATCTGGAAACACGTGGCGCTAGTAGTCAATCAGCCTCTACATCTATCTCAAATAGTTCAATATTGAACTTTTAATCTTTTTAAAATTAAACAAATAAAGGATATTTTTATGATTATGGTTTTTAAGTGACCTACAAAGAAACGGATAACATTTCCACCATCCTAAGTAGATGAACATTTGTTCTTTTTTACAGTTTCATATTTACCCATTACATGGTTTAGGATGCTAAGCTTACCCACTATGCAAGCAATTCCACCCCTGAGTTTTGGTCCACATTACAGGGGCCTCAATTTGGGATGCCACTGTTTGTGAAAGAACCCCCCTGGTTTGGCCAGTAACTCAAACTGGCAACCCCACAGTGCATTCACCAGTTCCAGGAAAGTAATGAACAAAGGGGGGGACACACACAGGGGCATCCAAAATCAGGAGAATCTAGATTCGTTTAGACTCCAAGGTCAGGTTTAAAGGGGTTTGGTGCTCTTCAAAGTAGACCAAAGCTAGAGTTTTGGTCCAAATAGCATGATCCATAGGGGGCATCCAGATTTGGGATGTCCCTCGGCGATGTGGTAGTATATGGCAGAGGTGGCATATTAGCAATTATAAGGAAGAACACAATTGCCCCTTTGACTATATTCAAACCTCATTTCCTCTTTAACAAAACCCACGCGCATCAGCTCGGAAATTTGTAAGATTCCTGGGCCGATCAATCCCCTCCCTCCGAGGCATCCAAAATCGAGATGCCACTTTGTGTAAAACCCCCCAGGTCGCCCCATACACTTACTTTGTTTCCCGGTCCAATGGCACACTTTGTTTCCCGGTCCAATTTGGGATGCCCCAAGGAGTGGAACTCGAGTGCTCCTGGAGTCTTATAGACTCCAGGGCCTGTGAACTTCCTCTTTAATGAACTATTCTTAGCCAACAAATGTATTAAATGCAATTGGAGTTTTTTAATTAGCACACATTTCCTCACATGCTTGATGGCCATGCTGACCATGAACACAAGGCCTAATGAATCATCTCCATAAGAAACATTGAAGAGTTTGCTGCAAGCCTCAAATGTAGTACAGACGAAGACAGGTAATGCGGCAATTTAAACTTGGCTTGAAGACTCTTTGTTAAGCCATCTGACTGGTTTTCTCAGTTAATTCTGAGTTGTAAAATCCAGTCAGATGACTAGTAAAATGTCTTCATGGGGAAAACAATTGGCTTGATTTATTAATTCTGAATTCTTTATTATTGAGATATACACTACATATCCCTGATGAATGAGAGTCTTCACAGACAAAGCTATCTATTATACTGCAGTTCAAAACATTTTTTTAGTTATGAATTGTTTGCGTTGGCCAGAGTCATATTTTGATTTCCAGCCTGTTTCTCTAACTGCCCTTGCTTACAATGAAAGGATCCAAATAATAACTAATGAGGTTGCTGGTAAGTTGCACAGGTCTTTAATGCTGGTTTTATCCTTATTACTTCCTTTAGGGGGTGCACTCTGTTCACCTTTACTAAGCCAGGCAGCTTAGTAATGATGAATGGAGCAAGTGCTGCTGGCTACTCCCCCACACCAGCCATTCAGAAATGCTTGGTGCGTGCCCTCGCATCAGCCGTGGGAAGTGGACAGTGCATCCACTGTGGGATTGTGATGGGGACTTCACACATTGGGGAATCCCAAATTAGCATACCCCAGGGACAGGGAATCGACTTGCCCTGGAACCTTTGAAACACCAAGGCTGGCCTATTTAGGAGTGTTCCTCTTTAAAGCTAACTTAAACTGATATAAACTAAACGACTAAACGAAAAAAAATTTCCCAGGGGCAGCTCAAAGAGATTCTTTTTTCTCCTGGTCCTCACCTGGTCTCTGCATCCAGTGCATTGCGGTTATGCGTCTCCACTATGTGGCAGTACCCACCAGCCCATTAACCTGAATAGTGAGCATGCACAGAGCAGGGTATACCGCTCTGTAGCCTCATTGCAGCCACCACGAGAAACAGCGACTGAATACCAGGACCAGGTGCGTTCTTTTTTTAACCTCCTGTCTGGCCTCAGCACTGTGAGGAGAACACTAAAGTCACCATAATTTCCTTTTTAAAACCAAGACACTACAGACAAGTTTAATTCATTGGTAAAGCAAGGTGCACTTCTGGTTAGCCGAGTGCTGTGAATTGCAACCCGCATTGGTGAGTTTTTTAATTCTAACACACAAATGTTTTTGCCCAATTTTTTCTAAAAAAAAGAAAATTGCATCTGCAATTATGAATTTTTAAAAGGCCAGTGACATCATTTTTCTAGTAAGGCAATAATATTCATATTTTTAGTTTGGAAATAACAGCTCCCTATGGGCTATGCTGAAGGAGTTGGAAATTTTGGTCATTACGAATAGAACACTGTTATTTTGAAATTCCTAAAAAATAACCTTACCTCATTGAAAAGAATATGTATCTCACCCGTGCCCCATTGCAGGTACAGGGGATTTTTGGAGCAAAAGAATGTAACATATTTATTCCTAGTATGTCACACACCCCGCTTCCAACATTCATGACACTTGGGATACCGGCCTGTAGAGGGCGATCTTGCAGAGATGACATGAGAAAAAGGAGCCCCTCCTGGTCCATAAGTACCCGGGACCTCCCACTATTCCTCAGTCTTTTCGTCTCTGCAGTCGGCGAAGCATTCAGAAGATGACTTTCCTTCCTGCAGGTAGCCGGGGTTACTCCCGGCCGTTTTCTATTTCTGCCTGAACCTCATTTTTTATTGTGATGTTTATGTTATGCCTCTCAGCCTTGGCTGATGGACTCGGGCAAGGGTAGATACACCCTTGGGTGTATATGGGATCTTGGAGAATAATGGGGAATGAACAATGCTTGTAGAAATCTAAAAAAGCTGCAGCCTGGCCGGTTGGCTAAACCGTAAAGCTAAGATGAAGATAGGAGGGTATTGATAGATCTGAGGGGCAGCAGACAGCACCAACTGCCAATGTCCGTCAGTCTATCTACAGGCGCGCTTATTTCTGTGGGATACTCGGATGTTTGGGATAAAGAGTATAATTTAATCTTATCCTCCAAAATATTTATTTCCAGAGTGTCCTCAAAGCCTTTCTTTTACTGCAAAAAAATGTGTGAGCACAATTTTGCAGTTTGAAAGATATATATATATATATACCCAAAAATCATACCTACTATAGGATTATCTATAAATAGGACAAAGAAAATGGGAGTTACTCACCAGGCCCGGTGGTTAAAACCTAACCTGGGCCGTCTTTAAGTTTGGCTTGCACTTTAACTGGATGGTAATTCCACGCTGTGACGTATAGTATGAACTTCCTTTATTAATATCACAAAATAAAGGAAGCGGTTCTATCTTTTTAAACTGCATCAGAAAGATAGAACCGCTATCAGCAGTGCGGGAAATACTCTAGCAGCGCTTGAATGCGAACGAGCTAATCCTTGAAACTACAATAAGAGACCACAACTCCCATAAGCCCTAGCGGCTTCAATACATAAGAAGGAGGCTGCGCACATCCGCAGTGAGGACCTTGAAGAAGAGATCATCTGGAGTTTGGAAGGACTTTTATTCATTTTTGTAGATCACGTTCTTCAGCCAGCAGGTTTGGAGGACATTTAGCCAATTCTTGAACCCCAATTTTAGGATTTTAGCAGAGTAAACTCTGCACGCCAAAGAAACACCCAGTAGAAGAGCTGCGGTTTGTGCTTTTAAAGGACCTGCCACCTATAAATTATGCACCACTGCCTGTGGTAATTTTTATGGTTTGTGAATCTTTGCTTTTGTGATATTAATAAAGGAAGTTGATACTATACGTCACAGCGTGGAATTACCATCCAGTTAAAGTGCAAGCCAAACTTAAAGACGGCCCAGGTTAGGTTTTAACCGCCGGGCCTGGTGGGTAAGTCCCATTTTCTTTGTCCTATTTATAGATAATCCTATAGTAGGTGTGATTTTTGGGTATATATATATATCTTTCAAACTGCAAAATTGTGCTCACACATTTTTTTGCAGTAAAAGAAAGGCTTTGAGGACACTCTGGAAATAAATATTTTGGAGGATAAGATTAAATTATACTCTTTATCCCAAACATCCGAGTATCCCACAGAAATAAGCGCACCTGTAGATAGACTGACGGACATTGGCAGTTGGTGCTGTCTGCTGCCCCTCAGATCTATCAATACCCTCCTATATGGGAGCTTGCTCCCTCCGTGAGACCTCAAATAAGGGGTAGGCGGAATCCCGGTTGGTGTCCCCCGGCATGGGATGCCCCGTCCCTTGAAATCTCCCTGTGCTTGTTGATGCTCTTGTTCCTCCCCCTTTTGGCTCTCCTGGACCCTGCTAGGGTAATGGGGGGGGGAATCTTATTGGGGAGTGTCTTTGGCCTATGCATTTATTTTTAAAGAGGAGGGTAAGTAAGTTTCTTACCTGTGTTTCTTCTTGTTGGGATTTAAAATTTCCCTCTCTTTCAGTCAGCGTGTGCTTCCGGGTGTGGGCGGGGCTTAACGGGCGGCGTCCGGCCCCGTTCTTTGACGTCATTTGGCTGTCCTTGGCTGGCCCGCCCTCCGCTCTCTGAGCATTCCTTGTGGGGCGGGGCTTCTCAGCGGCGCCGGATTTCAAGCTCTCTCTTCCTGTTTCACATGCGGTTTGTTACTGGCATGTCGGTTCCGGTTCTGGCGCTGGTCTCTCCGCTGGTTCTGCCTGCTGCGCTGGTGCTTCTGCTGGGCTTTCGCAGGTCGTTGGTGGCAGGGCTGTCATAGTCATTGTGAGTAGCCTTTAGCTCTGCTAAAGGGAAGTCTTTTATATGCATAAGGCTTATTGTATATTTTAATTATGTCTTCCAGGTGGGACCTCTTTAATAGGGGTTTCTCCTGGTCCTTGTTAAATCCTTCCATTTAGGGACTATTAAGGGGCATCCCGGGTAGCTTCGGCTTAAATCCCATATACTTGGCGACTATAAAAAAATTATTTAAAAAAAAACACCATATGGAGGCATCACAGGATACTGGGCTCTCAGTTCCTTTGGGACAGACTCGGCAGTGTTTGCGATGTGGGGCATCCCTTGTTGGGGATAACGCATTTCTTTGTGTAGCTTGTGCTCAATTGATTATAATACAGCATTCAGAGGCCCAAGCCTCAGGGTCTGGGGCTCCGGCCTCTTCTCCCACACCACCTTGTCTTGTCCATACCCCCAGTGATATTGTCATGGGTGGAGAGTCGCTTTCTCATGTATGTGCCAGATTGGCTCACATTGAAAAATTAATGTCTAGCTCTGTGGCTAAGAAGGCCTCAGCTAAGAAAACATTTAGCTCCTGCTGTTGAGGCAAATGAGCTTGATTGTAGCAGCGTCTTGATTGGTCAGATTGTTCTCCGTTTGGAGAAGGAGAATTTTTTGAGGAATCTGATGTTTCTGATGTTCAGCAATTTGTGGGTATTGACGCTGAACAAGGTGAAGGGGAGATTTTTGACACCCCTAAAGCTCTTGCTCAATTGTATGAGGTTTTGGCAATCGATCTTCCAGAAGCAGTCCCTCCTCAAAAGGGGGAGTTCTTTTGAGCCTCCAAGCCTCGTTTAGAATTTCCAGATCAAAAACATTTTGAAGAAATCATTCTTAAGGAATGGGAGAAGCCTGCACGGCTTCCTGGCATTTCTTTAGGCTGGGATAAGAAATATCCCTTTCCTTCAGACACTTCTAAGCGTTGGTCATCCCCCCCTGTGGTGGATGCACCTGTGCTCAGTTTGTCCAATTCCTCTGTTTTGCGTTCTCCGGAATCTACTATCCTTAAGGATGGGGAGGACAAACATATTGATCAAATGGCTTGCCATGCGTTTGCTAGCGTTGGCTCGGCCTTACGACCTGTGGGTGCCTCGGCACTTATGGCAGTCGCTATTAGGTCTGTTATTATAGACCTATCAAATACCTCAGGGCTTCATCCAGCCTCTGATGAGTATGCCACTCTTAAGCGATGTGATTTATTTGTGTCTTTTGTACTTTCTGCTTTGGATGATACCATGACCATGTGTAGCAGAACTTCCGCTTTGCTAGTTGCTATACGGCGGTCTATATGGCTACGCCAGTGGGCGGCTGACACGGTGGCTAAGAAGTCACTTATAGCACTCCCCTTTGGGGGATTGCGCCTCTTTGGTGAGAAATTGGATTCTGTCATTAAAGGAGGCAAATTGCCTCAGCGTAAGAAGCAACGTCGTTCCTTTCGGGGATCGGCCTCTTTTAACCCTTCTTTTCGTGGTTCCAGAGCAGGCAGAGGATCGGCCTCTTCAGCCCCAAGGGGGACTGCATGGAACAGAGGAAGAGGATGTGGCCGTTCAAAACAGAATTGGGGATCAAAGCTTCAGGCCCCTTCCAAGCCTGCCCAGCAATGAGGAGGCGCCCTCACCCGTGCGGGTGAGGGGACGGCTGCGGTTCTTTTTCCAGGCTTGGGTCAAAGAGGTATCAGACAGATGGATTCTGGAGGTTGTGTCCTCCGGGTACAAGCTGGAATTCGAGTTCCGGCCAAATTTTTCAGATCTCGGATGCCCGCGGATCCGGGGATCGCGTTGGGGCTCCGGGCAGCTGTTGCGAATCTCTTAAACATGGATGTTATTCGCCTGGTTCCTCTTGCGGAATGGGGTCTGGGGTTTTACTCCAACCTATTTACGGTTCCCAAAAAAGATGGCTCTGTTCGGACTATTCTAGATCTGAGGCGACTAAATCAATTTATTCGCTTCAGAAGGTTCCGCATGGAGTTGTTAAGGTCAATGATCGACGCTCTCCGTCAAGGGGACTTTATGACTTCCATCGACATCAAGGATGCTTATCTGCACATCCCTATTTGTTCCGCTCACCAGAGGTTCCTCAGATTCACAGTTCTTTCAGTTTGCGGCCCTTCCATTCGGTCTCACCTCATCCCCAAGAGTATTTATCAAGGTTTTGGCAGGAGTAATGGCTATTCTCAGGCTCCAGGGCATTCGCATTGTGCCATTTTTGGACGACCTTCTCATCACAGCCTCGTCCTTCAATCAGGTGGAATTGGACACCAGGACCGTGGTGGCTACACTGGAGAGCTTTGGTTGGGTGATAAACCATGCCAAATCCTCTCTTTATCCTGTAAGGGAGATTTCCTTTCTGGGCTTATTTCTGAATACCCTTCAGGCCAGGGTATTTCTTCCTCAGTCCAAAATTGTTCTGATTCAAGACTTAATTCGTCTGTTCTTGTCCAATCCTCGTCAGCCTATCCGCTTGGGGATGAGGCTAGTGGGGCTGATGGTGGCCACATTCGAAGCAGTCCCGTTTGCTCAGTTTCATATGAGGACGCTTCAGCTTTTTCTCTTGGCGAAGTGGGACAAGTGTCCTTGGTCATTGAATCGGGTTTGTTTGTTGTCTCTCCATGTTCTGCGGTCCCTTCAGTGGTGGCTGACTTCGAGCAATCTCAGAAATGGCAAGTCATTTCTGACCCCCTGTTGGGAGTTGGTCACTACGGATGCCAGCCTTATGGGTTGGGGGGGCATCTGGAGGAAGCACCGGTTCCAGGGGTTGTGGGGGCCTAAACTGCATATCGGCAGTTTACATTCCGGGCATAGAGAATGTGGAGGCAGACTACCTGAGCAGAGCATGCGCTCACCGGGGAGAGTGGTCTCTCAATCCCAGGTTCTTTCAGTTTCTTTGTCACAAGTGGGGGACTCCACGGTTGGACCTGTTTGCTTCTCATCACAACCACAAGCTTCCAGCTTTTGTGTCTCTATCCCAGGATCCTCTGGCAGTTGCAGCGGATGCCATGTCTCTGGCCCGGAAGGATCTGGGGTTCCTATATCTGTTTCCCCCATTCTCCATGATAAGCAAGGTGGTGCGCAAGCTAGTTCTGGAAGGGGCGCCAGCAATTCTGGTGGCTCCAAGAAGGGGAAGGTTCCCTCTTTTCGTGTTACTGCTCATTCTACTCGTGCGGTTGGGGCTTCTTGGGCTTTTCAGCACCAGGCGTCTGTTGAACAAGTTTGCAAGGCTGCTACTTGGTCTTCGGTGCATACTTTTTCTAAGTTTTACAATGTTGATGTGCGGGCCTCAGCGGATGCTGCTTTTGGTTGCAAAGTTCTGCAAGCTGCAGTTATTTAAGTTATGCATTTTTGCCTTGTGGGATCACCGCCCATTATGGACACTGCTATTGGATATCCCAAGTGTCATGAATCTTGGAAGCGGGGTGTGTGACATACTTGGAATAATACCATTTTGTGAGTACTCACCTGTAAAATGGGTATTACGAGTATGTCACACACCCCGCTTCCCCCGCCCTTTTTTGGTTCAGGGGTCCTTTATATGGTGTTTGTTATTATTTTCAATTCACTATATAATTTGCTCTTCCTGGTTTTCTCACTGCTTCTTTAAAAGACTGGGGAATAGTGGGAGGTCCCGGGTACTTATGGACCAGGAAGGGCTACTTTTTTCCATGTCAAGATCGCCCTCTACAGGCCGGTATCCCAAGTGTCATGAATGTTGGAAGCGGGGTGTGTGACATACTCGTAATACCCATTTTACAGGTGAGTAATCACAAAATGGTATTATTGTCCTTTCTTGTGTGGTAGATGTGAAAGGCTCACTGAGATGCAGGTTGCAATTCACACCACTGGAAGTGCAACTTGTTTCACCAAATTAGCATGACCCCCATTTGTTATTATGGGAAATCAAAACAAACTTGGACAGGTTGTTCAGCACAATACAGTCATTTGAAAGTCAAAACTAGGTGCCAGCACTTGTTCCTTATTGACATCACTATAGGCAAAGTCTATAGTTTAAATTAAAAAAAAAAACTACCCAAGGTATTTTAATAATTTATTAAAATGAATGCTGTAGACTACATTGTTCCCCAGGTTTGAAGAAACAAGCCATTATTATTTTTCTGCCGCTTGTACAGATATGTACACGTTGTAAAAAGTACAGCCTTTACAGATGCATTAATTCTCGTTTCCAAAAACAAATTCCTTGTGCAGTTGTTATGTATGTTTTTCCGAGGGCCTTCCTCAGTGGACACGTGTACATGGTTACAATAAACAGAGGTACGTTAGCTCTCATCTCCAAACACATGTACACATGACACCAACCTGCACAGAGACTTTCATTTTAATAGATTAGAAATATAAACCTCCTTTTTTATTTATAGAAAACACTGTTTATTATATTTTAGATATTCATTAACCCTGTTTCCCTAGATATGTATCCATATTTTCTGTGCCTATAAAACTATATTAGTTTGCTGTTCCTCGCAGATATCTATTACTGCTTTGTTTCTCAGTTTAGTACACACATCCATGTCTCTATCCTACCAGGAAATATATTACCATACTTTTACAAAGATCCCTGTGCCCCTAGGTTTTAGTTTAGCCTCTTCATTCACTATCATGTATTCAGGATTTTTTCTCTAAATGGTCGTTTCTATCACTTTTTTATTTCTGGTTACTGCTTTCAAACCCACAATTTGTGATTGTTCTTACCTGTAAGCACATGAGCCCAACTTTACTCTTCGTATAAAAGCTACCTATCTTATGTCAAGAAATACTGTATGTATCATATATTTTGATGATCAAAAGTGTTAAAAGATAGAAATGTTGTTGCTATAACAACTCAATTCCCTAATGCTGCATTTGAAATAGCATTTGAAGTGTCAAATGAGTTTATATAGGTAAAAAGACAGTCATCTAGGCATGCATGCATGCACAGACGCTGGGAATGTTTGTATATATACACAGAGACTTTGCACATTTCAACAGAAAAAGAACATTTGGAACTATCAGAGAAAAAATAGCCTATACAAGGGGGCTTGCTTTCAAACCAGGGAAAAATGGTCAAAAACATAACAAGGAATACTCACCTTATGTCCCCTGCCACAGCTTTCTTGCCATCTGGGTCCCACCTACTTGTACAGAGAGGCACAGGCAGTGCCTGGCAAACCTCTGTTACAGGAAAAGCAATGACATGCGCCAGTCACAGTGATAGAGGCAGGAGGCAGAGTTTTGTCCAAATATTTGCTTGCAAATGATGGATAAGCGGCAAAAGATACAAAAGTATCCCTGGGTGTGTACATGCCACAGGACCCATTCTTGGAAACATACACTACATACTTCATACAGTACATATGTACATTTCAGAGCACACTGTCTGGACAGGACCTTTAATAGGACAAGTTCATTAGTAAATTACCCTAGATCTCTTGAGCCAGCTGACAATAACAGTGTCAGGCTCTCAAAAAATAGTTGGCAATTTGAATTTAATTACCTGTACTGATATATATCATTGTGTTTGTTTTCTTTGGTATTTTGCTACTTTAACATGCTTTTATCATGTCCTAAAGACATGTACACATATATTTCAGGTGTTGTAGATTCTGCTCAAACGGTTTATACATGCCAGCAATATTTTTAGAATATATGATTTATTGCTTTCTTAGAAAAGCAGCAGGGGTCTTGTTGCCACCTTTGGACCTTTCTATACATACATTCATACATTAAATGCTTTAACCATGACACATAACAGAAAGACAAAATATAGCCTACAAAAATAATGCTGTTATTGTGGCATACTTTATATACTGAATTGCGCTTTCTAGTTTTACAGTTACCTTTTTGTAACATTGTAACCAACTCCAAGGTACTGTAACACTGGCCTAAATCTTCAGCATAAAGCACGTGTAGGGGCGGGGTGGGATACATAGTCTGAGCTCAATCAGTGGATGGTCGGACTATATGACTGCCAACAGCCAATCATGGGGCTGCATGTTGCCAGTGCCAGTTGTCAAGAAAAATTATCTCAGGCTGACGGTGGTGAATGTTGGGGGGGGGGGGGCATCAGCAATCATGATGTGCTTGGACTAACATCCATTTAATGTAAAATAGGTGTTGGTCCACTTTAAAAAGGCATCCTCATACCTGGGGAATCCTGAATTGCTGTGAGAAACCCTGGGATCAATAGAATAAACTTATTTAGCCAGCAATCCCACACAAAATGCATGGGGCGCATCCCTATTATACCTCTGTGTGAGATGCGTACCTGCACCAGATACTTCTCTATGGCTGGCACAGGCAGGCCAGCACACTCTCCATTCATTCATACTATGCCACTCTCGGATCAAAGCGACTAGTTGGCAATGGAGCACAAGTCCCAGGTAGGTCAACAGCCCGCGCATGTGTCATAGGATCACCAGAAGGTGAGTTTTCACAGGTGATCAAAGGGGTTTCAAATCTGGGATGCCATTCTGGAGAGGTACAATACCGAGAGAGTGTAAATCCTGGGTATTGTTCATCTTAAATATCTACAATACCTCCTCCTCAAGTGTCTAACCTCCTGTCTCCTGAAATATATGTATACTAGTAAACTCACTTTGGCTCCTAAAACAGATTTAAATCAGAACAAATTTGACTTTTGTAGGTTTTGTTCTATGCCCCATGGCATGCCCAGTTGTGTGAAACCTCACTCCTCCTCGGTCCAATGGCACATGTGCGGGCTCTCATCCAATGAGAGCCGTGTGCCTGGGCTATGTCATTCAGCAAACGACTCTGATTGACTTCCCCATTACATATGCACGGCAAGCGGCTCTGATTGGACAAGAGCCCGTGCATGCGCGTTGGACAGGGGAAAGGTGAATGAATACCAGCATCCTGGGGGGGCGGTGGACACAGCAGTGCATCCCAACTCAAGATGCCCCAGGAGAAGGCATGCCCAGTTGGGTGTTTGTCGCACTTTCAGATGGAATTTTAGCCTTAAAGCATGCAGTGAAGGCGGTTCAGGAGCCATGGCTATTTCTAGGTATGTCTACAAAAGATCATACTGTACTATACCCTTTAATTCATGTGCTTTTTTGAATAAGGAAGATTTGTACAGAAAAATGCATTTTCTCCAGCACAGTTTCCCATAATCAACCTCACCTACTGCTCCCTAGCACGTGTCTCAGCTAAATATGACGGCCTGGAAATAAACAAAAAGTAATTGAATTCCAAGGTAGTTTAGAACAGGTTCGGAAGTACGTCAATTAAACTTGTTTGTCACATGTTTTCAAACCAAAGACACTGAAATGGTTCCACAGTATTACAAACAAGACGTGCACACGGGTATATAAACCTAAGGCTATGCGAATAATAGGGAGGAAACCACACTATGTTGTACAGTTCTGGTATGTTATATTAAGTTGTATGCTTCCAGGCCTTCCACAAAAGAACAGAAATGCAGGCAACAATTAGAAAAAGTCAAAACTGGGTACTGTCTAATAGGCAAAAATAAAATGTAACCTTATGGCCTCACAGTCACTACCACAATATAAGTAGCAAACCCATAAAGAAATAAAAGTTCTTTATAGTAAAGCACAAACAAATTACAAAAGTAAAGATCTGAGATCTGCAATACTCACTGCAAGCAATACACACATCCAATAGTGAATTGATGGAAAACAGTATGGAAATGCAACGACAAACGACTAAATAAAACCTATACTAAACAATAAAGCAAATCTGTGAGTACTCACCTGTAGAATTGTTTTTGTTCTTGCATGGCACGGCCCGCTTTGGTATTCATAACTGATGGGTATTCCGCCACAAGGGGGCGCAGTAGCACTGCAGAAAGCTGTGGCAGCTCCCGGCTCCCTATAAAAACGGGGCCAACCAACAAGTTCCCAGCGTAGACAAGCAGTGAGACAAGAAGCCAGGAGAGAATAAAGGTAAGAATGTAAAAAAAGTAAAAAAACCCAATTTAACTTGGAACAATCACCATAAAGAGGCAACCAAGAACAACTATAACAAGGGTGGGGCGAAGCGGGCCGTGCCATGCAAGAACAAAAACAATTCTACAGGTGAGTACTCACAGAATTGCTTTTTTCTTTAATGCACGGCCCGCTTCGGAATTCATAACTGATGGGACATCCAAAAGCAGTGTCCAAAAATAGGGTGGGATCCCCAATGAGTAACAGCCAGTAGTTCAAGTCACTACCGTCTGAAAACCTTGCGGCCCAAAGCAGCATCCACTGAGGCCAATACATCAACCGTGTAAAAACTTAGAAAGAGTATGAACAGAAGACCAAAAAGCGGCCTTACAAACTTCCACAGAAGCTTGGTGCTGAAAAAACCCAAGAGGCCCCAATAGCACGCGTGGAAAGAGCAGTCACCCTAAAGGGAGGATTCTTTCAGTTAGCAGAATAGGTTTGAACCACCGCCTGATGGATCCACTTACCAACAGTGGATCCAGCAGGAGGCAAGCCCTTCCTAGTCTCAAAGTGAAACGAACAGAACATTAGACTTCCCAAAAGTCTCCAATGCACCAATTAGAACATCAGAGCCCAGACCACATCCATAGAATGCAGAGTCCGCTCCATGGAATTAGCTGGATTGGGACACAATGAAAGCAAGTCAATGCCCTGAATAAGATGAAAGGCAGACACAACCATAGGCTGAGATCTGGCCTAAGTCTACCATCGCCTAATCCTGAAGACACCCAAAATAAGAAGTTTTGATGAAAAAAACGCCGCTAACTCAGAACTCGCCTTACAGAGGCGATAGTCATAAAAAAAAAAAGGGGGGGGCTACTCTAGGAGCCAACAAAGGGGCAAGGCGGCCTCACAGATAGACTCAAAAGGAGGCCCCTGCATAACCAGCAGCACCAGATTCAGATCCTAGACAGATAGCAAGGCTACCTGGGGGGACGCACGTGAAAAAACACCCTGGAAAAAACCATGCACCAGCCAGAGAATGGCAAGGGCTCATTGGAAAAAACTTTTCCAGAGCTACAAACATGGCCTTAGAGTGTACTAAGATGAAGGTCCAAATTCAACCAAGTTGCAAGAATTCCAGAATCCTGGGAATAGAAAACAGCCTACAGGTAAGAGACTTGGAGTTTCACCAGTCAATGAAAGCATGCCAGACCCTGTAATAGACGAGGCACAAGGACTTCTTCCTGGCCCTAATCCTGGTATCAACAACAGAAGCAGGCAACTGCTAAACCATAAGATGGAAGTCTCAACAGCCAAGAAGGCCACCGGGGTGGCAGGTACCCGCTCCTGGGTTATGGTGCACATAACCCTGCCCAGGAAAGGAACAGAGGGAACTCATAGAGAAACTGAACTCTGTCCAAGGGAATGCCAAGGTATCCGAAGCGAAGACCACAGGATCCTGAACCAGAGACAAACCCCTCGATTCAAAGAGCAAAAGTTAATTGATTTCGTATCGAGAATCGTAAGTTTGGGTGGGTGTTTGTCATTTTTTCCTGTTTTTTTGGCCATTTCCGACTCGCACGAGCCTACGTACGAATGCGTATATGCTCTTACGATCATCGCAAGTTCGTTCCTAAATTTTAGGATCAAAACGTAAAACTTAGGATCAAATCCTAAAACTTAGGATCAAAACGTAAAACTTAGGATAATCGAATGTGTTTAGGTGTGATTCAGAGAACAGTTTTCAAACCTCTAAATACGTTTTAAAAGAAAGCCACTGCCGACACCTTTTAGCAGTCGGATTGCTGTTCTTGAACAGGTTTTTTGGCTATGTGGAGGAGTCTGCGCGTCTTGAGCTCCAATGAACTGCATGTATCAGCATGGCCGAGGCCATAAATTGTATGGCAATGCATACCTGATTCATGTATGCCTTATAAAAGCATTTTAATGTGGACCTTAATTAGTCCTTTGCATGTAAACCTTTATTTTGCAATATATTTGCGTTAATTAAAGAAATTTATGTCCTTTGGTATTTATTTTTAAATTGTTGTACTAGAATAATATTTTTAGATTGCATTTATTGGTGTAGTTGTTTACCTTTGCTTTGTTTAATTATTTAAGCACATCTTTGGTCAGATGCATCACACTTACTGAGGAGAGGAGAGCGGGATAAAGTGCAGGATGTGGGTTACTGCTGTATTTTGCACAGACACAGCAGAGCTGGGGGCACGGAAAGGTCAGAAATCAAAGAATGCAGAGCAACACAGTCACAAGGCCCTTTCTGTTTGCAGGCTGCCCGATAATACCTGAGCCGCCATCTTGGCTGTTTCTAGACTCATAACATGCAGAAGTTGCTGGGTGTTTTTTTATATTTGAGAGCAATCTGTATGGAGAGGGTGTGGGTAACCACACACAAAATTTTAAGTTGTACCATTTGAAGCCAAAATATTAAAATTACATCCACAAGTAAAAAATGCAAGTTAACTAAAAATTAAACAAAGTAAGATTTACTTATGCAAATGCATTCATTAATGGTTGGTTACTACAAAATGAATGAAATAAAGAAAAATAAGACCAAATATTTAGAATGCACTTTAATGAGGTAAGTTTGTAGTGCGCAGCTGCAAGATCAGAAGGATTTACGTCCAGACAAAAAAGGAAAAAGGGCAAAACCAATGTTGCAACCTGATAAATGAAACAGAAAATTCAGGATGGAAACTGACATAGGTCTGATTCCCGAACTGCCATACGAACGGACGGACATTTTAGGATAGAAACGTATTTGCTTATAGAATCACTCGCAAGTTCATACGAACGCACGAGCAGACGGGAAAAATAGGATGATCGGCACCAAAATCCAAGCTGTTACATGTTTCTTTGAATCGACCCTAAAGTCTGTAGATAAGTGATTATGGCGGGACACAACCGGTCCACGACCGGATGATCCCAGCGGTGAAACAGGGAGAGAAGCTCCCATTAGTTGACGGACCATAGCCCCAGCCGAGGCAACCCCCTTTCTCAGGGAGTCCGCCTCCCGGCTTTCCGCCCCTGGAATGTAGACCGGTGAGATGCAGGGAACATTCTGTTCTGCCCAAGACAGAATCAGGGAGAATCCCTTGAAGGCTCACTTGCCCCAAGTAACTCCCTGACGATTGATACAGACAACCGCCTACTGGACGTCTGAGCGGATCAGAACAGTCCAACCCTGAAGGTGAGTGGTCAGGAAAGAAGAACCAACCTGATCTCCCTCAGTTCCAGGAAGTTGATTGACTCCTGGGCCTCCAGTGGGCCCACCTTCCCTGGAACCTCAGGGCCTTTCAGAAGTCTCCCCAAACGGCAGACTGGCATCTGCAGAGACCATCTCCCAGCATGAGGGCAGAAAGGACCTATCCCCCAGAAGGTTCCTAGAGTTCAGTCTCCACAAGAAAGACAGTCTGGCCAGAGAAGACAAGAGAGATCAAAATCCTGCTCCAAGGACGCAGGGTCACGATCCCAAACTGACAAGAGGATCAACAGAAAAAGGGGGCTCATGTGAAAACGAGCAAAGGGGATTACCCGAAGCAGGACACTATCAGGCCCACTAACTGCATCCCCTGACAATGTAGGGATGAGGACACAATAGCAGAACCTAAGCCTGCATCTGAAAAACCATTCACCTACTACTGAGGAAAGAACACCCTGACCTGGGAGATAGCCAGAAAATACATCATTCAGGACAGGAACAGAGAAAACTAGGAATGGCAGATTACCCAGCTGAGGGATTCTAAAAAGAAGATAACCAGCTGAGTGACCTGCTCGACCTGAGAAAGGGACTTGGCCACAATCAGACTGACGCCTGATGCCTTGGATCCTTAACAGTGCCATCACCCTTGCCATTGCCATGGTGAACAACCTAGATGCCAGGGTGACACCAAAGGGAAGAACCATGAATTGGTAATGTTAAGTCTCAAGCTCGAACCTCAGAATTTCTGACGACCCAGAAAAATAGGCACCGGAAAATAAGCATCCATGATGTCCACAGAGGACCTGAAATCGCCCAGATGAAGGGTACTGACAGCAGCCTAGCGGCTAAATGCAGAAAAACTTTATGAATCTGACAACTTGGTTGAGGCCCTTCAGGGCCAGAATGTGCCTCAAAAAGCCTTCCTGTTGGGGGACCTTGAAAAGACTCCTGACTCTAACAGTCAAGGAACCAGAAGAAATACCCCTTAATTAGACATGGGGTTTAAAGGACATCCAGGATCTAATGAATCCTGGGGGCGGCCAGGCAACAAACTCTATCTTGCAACCAGAAGATACTAGCTCCTGAATCCACCGGTTTGAGACGAGATATAAGTAAAAAGCCAAGGCCATCCCCCCACCCAGATGGGTGAGGGCGCCCCTTCTTGCCTGAGGGGGCTTGGGAGAGGGTTTGGGCTTGGCACTCCAGGAAAGGCCGGGACGACCACGGGATCTGCCACGGCCCCAAGAATCTCTGCAGCCACTAGATAAGAGGGAGCCACGAGCTCCTCTGGGAGTACAAAAAGAAGGGAGGGGGACGGAGGACCCCCTAAAAGGCAGAGACTGCCTCCTACACTGAGGCAGTCTGCCATCCTTGCCTAAAGCATCAAGGCGCTTCCTCCCCCCGCTACCAGCAGTAGCACCATCCTGTAGACGCTTGAGAAGCTTCTTAAGGGCAATAGCAGTGATGACGGCAGCACAGGCCAGGTGCAAACGAGCCCCCACACAGGTAAAGGCATGGCAAGCCAGCTGATCCATGCGCCTGTCCTCACTGTCCCTCAGAGTGGTAGTGTCAGGGGAAGGCATGACCGAAGTATTGGACAGGCCTAGCACGGGAGCGTCCACTTCAGGGGGAAATGACCACCTCTTAACAAGATCAGAAGGAAAGGGATACCTTTTATCCAGACCCTTGGGCACAGCAGGCAGTCTGTTAGGACGTTCCCATTCTTTAAGCACAAGGGAGGTGAAGTGTTCCTGTTCAGGGAACTCTAGACGCTGTTTACCAGGGCGAAAAAGCTCCCCTTGCTTTCTCTTAGCTACCTTGGGGGCAGCAATGTGCAAATTTTCAAAAATATGTGACAGCAGATTATCAGTGTCCTGAGGGTACCAAAAATATGTGACAGCAGATTATCAGTGTCCTCAGGGTACCATGAATCCTCTCGGGACGCAGAACCAGGGTCACTGTCGCAACCCTCCTGCTGGTTCCCAGAGGAGTCAGAATCCTGGAAAAGCTCTCCCATCTCAAGGGGGTGACATTCCCCAAGATCATCAATCCCCCACATATACCTCAGGAAGAGGGGAGGATCTGGGATCCAGGTGCCGCTTCTTGCCAGAAGCCTTCCTAGGAAGAGGCTTGGCAAGCTGTTTCTCAATTTTGGCCACCCACAGAGCCAAATCAGAGTGAGACTCCCTGCTAGTGTCCCCCTCATTGGGGCCCAATTGCAGGAGCGGGGGAGTAGGTGAAGCCAAGGGAGGCGCAGAGCTGGGAAGCGAAGCAGGCAAACCAGCTTGGAGCGCAAGGACTGTCTCTGCGCACGGCACGCACACCGTGACACTGTTACTCACAGGGGACACCCCACACTTGGAACATAGCCGGGCTTGCCCCGAAGGACCCCCAAGTCCGCTATCCCCAGAAGCCTCCATATGGTGATTAATACAGGCGCAATAGGCCAGCGGTGGGCAAAGGCTATACAAAGGCCACCCGGGATGCCCTCCCATGGGATGCCCCCAGAAATCAGTGAAGGGGGGAATGAGGGGAGGGAAGGAGCGGAGCCGGGATATGCCACAACCCAATGGTATCCCGCCTGAAAGACACAAGTAAAAAGACACATAAGTAACGCACAGCCCATACACCCCGAAATAAAACCCCCCCAAGGGGGACTCATGGACCAAAGACACAGCGGGGTCACTCAGGCACAGACCACAGGATAAGCGACACACCATAGGAAGCAGCGCCGCAACCAGGAAGTAGAAATCCAGACGCGCAGCTCACCCAAAATGGCGCCGGCAGAGGTACCTCGAGGGGCGGGGCGCACGGAGACGACGCGATACACGTCACCAAGCGGCCCCGCCCCCCGAAGAGCGCAAAAACGGCGCTTACGTGACCCGGCCGGCGCCATGACAAAGCAAAATCACCTCAGGTTATAGCGCCCACAGCCGCGGAGCACAGTACAAAGCGGCGCAGTAGCTAAAAACACCAAAAAATACACAAAAAACGTCAAAACACCACAGATATCACCCCTCGCCGCTACCACCCACCCCCCCAAACAAAGTCAGAGAGGGGGGGAGGAAAGAGAGGGACAAGAAGGCAGCGGCGAGCAGCCATGGCCATGGAAAATAAGGGGACACAGTCCCCAACAACTCACCCCTTCAGAAGCCAGGACAGGAACTCCGCATCCCAATTAGGCTCACCATAAAGCCTATGGCCGGCTACCCTTTGTGGTACAGGGTCTGCGGCTTGGAGCTGCGCTCCAGGAGCACTTGACCCTAGTGCTCTTCTACCCTCACCCGATCTGCCGGCCAAGGCGGGGAGGCAGAGAGGGTCCAGAAACGGATGGAAATAGACTTGCAGGGCCGCAGGCTTGGTTGCCCCGCTCACCTGCGCAAGAGAGAGTGCCATCTGCTAACTTCGCAGTGTCACTGCAGAGACAACACTGGGGAACTTGTTGGTTGGTCCAGTTTTTATAGGGAGCCGGGAGCTGCCACAGCTTTCTGCAGTACCACTGCGCCACCTAGTGGCAGGATTAACCATCAGTTATGAATACCGAAGCGGGCCGTGCCATGCATTAAAGAAAAGTCCCTATATGCCCACATACCAATACATGGATTAGACAAATATATGTAAATATAAAAGGATAATGAGAAAATGATGGAGGGAAGGGCTAAACAAAGTGGAAGTAACCCTGAGGTGCATATTCTTTTTACTGCTATTCAGAGATCTGCTGTGTTTGTATTGCAGAGAGCAGGTGTTTACTTTGTACTGTGGTTGAACTAAGCACTTTATTTTAATTCTTGGTGGGTTATCTACTCTCTCTATATTGTGGTAGTGGCTGTGCAGCCACAAGGTTGCATTGTATATTTGCCAATGAGACAGTACCTGGTACCTCTTTGTTTTTATTTTGTTATTAATTGGTCTTTGTATTGGTCATTTCATTGGAAGGAAGTTAGAGAATTACTGCTTAATAAAATCTGTATTTTATCTTATATTGTAAGACCAAAGTGTTTTTTCCCTATGACTGCTCACACGTTCTCTTGTTAGCATTTCTTATTTGTGCTGTTACATATATTTGGAAATTACCATATACATTGTGCTTATGACAGACATGCCTATGGACCTGAGCTACAAAAGCATTAGTCTCAGTAAATTTTACTCACTATGATGATCAGCTGATACAGCGTTGACACCCCTCTATACATATATGGATGTTAAAGAATGACAACATAATTAGTAACATTATGGAATGTTCACATTAAACCGCAAAACACCCAACAGCTATGTAAAGGGCCTAATGCCTGTATTATATTTCAGTTCACATTATAAATTAATATTAGCTTACATTATAAAAAAAGACTGTTCTGTGCAAGTTTGCTCTTAGCATCTAATAAATTAGCGACATACATTTCCTTTGCAGGGAATCACATATATTTCACAAATACATGTTTGTTTTTTTTAAGTAAAAACATACACTACAGTCCTTAGAGATTACACAATTGATTAGTACCACAAAACCTAGGAAGGCTACAGCATAGTTCAATGCGTTTCCACATAGGTCAGCGTGGTTCATATATGCCAATGTGTGCTGCCAGTCAAAGAATGCATTTATTAATAAGAAATTTAGCTGATATTCGGGATAATAAATTAAGGTTTACAACCATCTCTTCAAAGTTCAAACAAACAAAAGTAAAGTCTTGCCTGACCTCATGTGAAGCAAACACAGCTTGTATGGTAAACAGAGCAGTAAAGTAGTAAAGTAAAGTGGACCCTTGTGCTGTCAATGTTTCCAAAAATATACTAACCCAAATCTGAAGCAAGTCTGTAAATAAACATCTTAATCAGGTAAATTCACATTAAATAGATATGTAACAGTAGATGTCAATGGCCTTTCCTTTTAGACAACTGAACAGTGCATTGTACTTCATGGCATGACTCAATAAAAGCTGGCCCATTTGTTTATGGATATTGAATAAGATGCTTTAAATATCCAATTTACTGTAGACTTGTTTTACATGTCCCCAGCCATTATATGTATAGATATATTTGAGATGGATAATGTAGGGCCTTAATGTACTTGATGTTTACTTTCAATCTGGAATTTCTTCAGTAATACATCACAGGCGGTATAGTCATTCAAACAAATCTTTTGCAGATCCATCCATTTCAAAGTAAGCCAGACAAATAGTTACTTAGATTGCGTATTTTGTACATAATACTTTTTGTACATAAGCATTTCTGATGTGGTCAAAATTGTCGCCATTTTATTGGGGATTTGTGCTATACAAGTGCCTTCTCCTTTTAAACCATACGCCATTTTGTTCCTGAAACAATACTACAGCACAATTGTTCTCATAATGCTTATAAGTCATTACTAGATGTGCCTTATTTTTTTTAACTGATGGGTTCAAACTATAGGTATGGACACAATGCCAAAAAGCTTTATAAAGATAATAAAAATACTGCTGTTTCAGTGCCCTAAATAAAACGCCATGATACGCATACATTAAGCAAACCTGCATTTGCTGCCCATTTATTGTGCAAGGCAGAACGTGTATGCCTGTGCAGTCACAGTGTTAAGATTCAGCAAGGGATAGAAAGAAATTCGATTTTTGTTTTATGAAAGTGAAAATCTGGCACCACCTTGCATACGCATGACTAAAACGAATAAATGAATGTACCAGCATCTTATGCACATTACATGACACTGCACTTCCCCTTGATTTTCTCTGCCCTCTTCTGCTTGCTGGACCTTTTGCCATCAATATTTAGACTCATGTTTCGCCTTTTCTCCAGGTTTAATAGTTCCTGGAAGAGTTCTTTCACATTATAGTTCATCTTGGCTGAGGTTTCCATGAAGGCACATTTCCATTCCTTGGCCAATGCTTCAACATCTTTTGTATCTACTTCACGCTGTGTTTCATCGCACTTGTTTCCTACCAGCATTACTGGAATACTTTCTATACTACCTTTAATTTGCAAAATTTGCTGATAGATTGGCTTGAGCTCCTCTATTGATTGTTTGCTGGTGACAGAAAAAACAAGAATAAAAGCATGCCCCTTGGAAATAGAGAGCCGCTGCATGGCTGGGAATTGATGGCTTCCAGTCGTATCCGTTATTTGCAGGGTACAGACACTTTTGTCACAGCTGATGACCTGTCGGTAGGTGTCTTCAATGGTGGGAATATATGTATCTCGAAAAGTTCCTTTTACAAACCGCAGGACCAAGGAGCTCTTCCCTACACCTCCTGCCCCAAACACCACTACACGATAATCATTACTTTGTTCTGGCATTTTAAGGCTGTGCTGAGTCCTAAAACAGGAAGCAAAAACATTAAGTGTAAATAGTACAAATCTGCAAAGAATGTCAGCGGCTGACCAGTATTTGGATTCCAGCAGTGGTTTGCATGGCAGGTATTCACTCACCAGGATGCCTCCTAGCTATCTATATCGGCCGCTTTAAAAGCCACTAGCCAGATGGCATACTCAGAAGTCTCAGATGAATGGATGGGGTGGGTAGTAGTGCATGGGCAGTTCCAGGGACTTTACTGTGGGTGAGCATCCCAAAATGGGAGGGTGAGAGGTGCAGCAAGGGCAATGCAGATTCTTAGGATGGAGGTCTACAAAATTGAAATGCCCTTTGTTAAAGGTTCTAATTAAAGCAATTAAACATCCAAACAAAAAAAAAAGCAAAAGAGTACTTACCTTTTGTCCCCCGCAGCTGATTGGCGATAGGCCAGCATTCAGCACAAGACCTGCCACACCCTCTCCATTCATTGCAAGGAGGGGGTGTGTCGAGGCCCCAAATGCCCCCTTCATTGTATTGAATGGAGAAGGAACTGACTTATGGCAGGGAGCATGAGCTGGCATGAAAGCACAGGTGAATAGAGTTTGGGCCGGGACGGGAAGTGATAAGGTGAGTTGCTTCTCTGTAACATTTCTCCATGCCTTAGCTCCAGGGGAGGGTGGCAGGACAGGGGGCAGGGGGTTACCAGACACTGGACCTATCAGGGGTGCTGCGCTGTGTGAAATCTGCCTGATCGCCGATGTGAACTCAGCTCTTCCCGGTCCTACGGTGCATGTGCAGCCGCTCGTCCAATCAGCGCACTTGCAGCGCTTATGTCACGTTGTCTAACCCTTCTAAGGCCAGCAGCTCAGAGCGTGCTGGCAGCTGCATCCCCCGCATCCCTCTAACAGGGAGCATTCCTACGCCGGCCATTCACCAATGCCTGGCGTGGACACACGCCCTGCTAGAGGGATAGCGGGACAGGGCTGTGGCTCACGCATGTGCCGTTGGACTGGGAACAAGGTAAGTGTATGGGGCAACCTGGGGGGTTTCACACAGCGGGGCATCCTGATATTCTAAGTGTGCCATACACTCCACTTCCTTCTTCATGACATCTGGGTAATCTCCAGTAGAGGGCGAACTTCTGCAGAGATGAATATGCAAAAAAGAAAGCCCCTCCCGGTCCACATATACCTGGGACCTCCCACCAATTCCCCAGTTTTCTTCTCTGCAGAGAAGGCGACAAGACAGAAGATGAGGACTTCTTTGCTTTCAGGTAAGCCGGGCTCGGCTCGGCCTTCTATTATCCCTATTACTGCCAGGACTCTTCTAAATTACCCTGTATTGAGCCTCCCAGCTTAGGCTGCGGGTCCTGGTGAAGGCAGGAGCACTCTATGGGTGCAGCAGGAGCACTGCTCCACCGTGAGACCTCACTATGGGGTAGGCGGTTTCCAGGTTTCTTGGTGATCCTGGTGTGGGATACCCCGTCCCGTTAGGCTTATGGCCGGCTCCTGGCTGGATTTCCCCCCTTCAGGATCCCTTATTCCCCTCCGGGGGGAGGGGGATTTCATTTTGGCCGATATTTCGTTTTACCCAGCCCTTGTCACGGTGTGCGTGTTTCACTTGTGTGTGTGTGGGTGTGTGAGTGCTTGATGTTTACTGGCCTCACGGTCTGACTACAGCCTGGGGATAGCTTCTGCCCCTCAGGCTGCGTTCGGGAAGGGGCGGGACCGGGCTCTCGGCGCGGACGCGGTATCCCCGCCCCCTTATTTGGCGCGATTACAAGCTCGTTGTCTAGGGGTCCGCATTGCTGGGAGGGGGACGTGGCCCCCGCCCTCCCTTCCCAGGCACGAGGCTGCGTGGGGCCATCTTCCCTGGCAGGCTGCTTTGCTCTCGAGGTGGTAAGGGCCTGATGGCCATCTCTTTGGCTTGTGTGTGTGTGGGGGCCCCTATTTAGCGGGGGCCCCCACTGGTCTCTAACATGTGTGTGTGTGTCTAGGCCTTATTTGCCTGTTTGGCTGTGTTTTGGTATATATAATATATATATATATATATATATATATATATACCTATATTTATTTCCATTACATGGCTGTAAGATCAAATGCTATTGCATTTTTTACACTGCTCTGCTCTTATGCTCCTATTTTGTGTTTTACAGGTTGCCCTGTATATGTGCATATTAAGGGGTCCCTCCTGGTCCTGGGGTCCCTAGTTATAAAAATTGCCCACCCAAAAATCCTCCCACCGGGACTTTTAAGGGGCATCCCGGGTTGTTTATGCGTAATTCCCTGCGACTGACCACAAAAATTCACCATATGGAGGCTCTGCAGGATACCGGGCCCGGGATCCCTTCGGGACAATCCGGGCCATGTGTGGGGTGCGGGGTATCCCTTACGGGGGAGAATGTGCCGATCTGTATACCATGTGCACAAAAGGCCATAACACGGCAGTCTGGTACCCAGCTTTCTGGGTCGGTTCCTCCCGCTTCATCGCCTTCCCCTCCCCACCTGATCCGTTATTGACGACGAGTCTGCTGAATTGTCCGATTATTCCCCGTTAGAGGAGGGGGAATTGTATCAGGATTCAGAGGCTGATGATGGTCAGCCTGGGAATTCCAATGTCGGGCAGGCACTGGGGGATGCCGTTGATACGGCCACTGTTTTGTCACTTTGTCATTTATTGGAGGTGTTGGATATTGATCCACCTCAGGCGCCCCCTCTTAAGAAGGGGGAATTTTTGGGGGCCCAAAAGCCCCGTCTGGAATTCCCTACCCAGGGTCATTTTGATGTGCTGATACTTAGAGAATGGGAGAGGCCCAGTCGGCTTCCTGGTGTGCCTCAGGGATGGGATAAGAAGTATCCTTTTCCGGTGGAGACGGTCAAGCGCTGGTCTACTCCTCCCAAGGTCGATGCGCCTGTTTTAGGTTTGACCAACTCTTCTGTGCTGAACACCCCTGACGCCACCTCCCTTAAGGATGGCGAGGATAAGCGCCTTGATCAGATGGCATGCCACGCATTTGCCAACGTGGGCTCGGCCCTGGGGCCTGTTAGTGCATCTGCCCTGGTGTCGCTTGCTACCAGGTCTCTTATCAGGGACTGGCTGAATAATGCTCAGCTTGATCCAAATGGCGCTGAGTTCGCTATACTTAAGAAGTGCGAATTGTTCATGGATTTTGTCATGGCTGCGATGGAAGACTCCATTGTCGTGTGTAGTAGGACGTCAGCCTTACTGGCGGCCATGCGCAGACTGGTCTGGCTCCGTCAGTGGACAGCGGACGTTGGAGCCAAGAAGTCGCTCACAGCTCTCCCCTTCTTGGGTGCGCGGCTGTTTGGAGAAAAATTGGATGCTGTTGCTAAAGGAGGTAAGTTACCTCAGCGGAGGAAACAGCGCCGTCCCTTTCGGCGTCTAGGGGTCTGGCCTTCTCAGGTGTCAGGGGCTCGTCCTGGAACAGAGGCAGAGGTCGGGCACGTCCCACGGCTGCCTGGGGTTCCAAGCCGAAGCCTGCTGTTAAACCGGCTCAGCAATGAAGGCGCGCCCTCACCCGCAAGGAGGGGGACGGCTACGGCTCTTCTTCCAGGTCTGGGCCCGGGAGGTCACAATTGGATCTTGGAAGTGGTCTCCTCCGGGTACAAACTGGAGTTCGAGTACTGGCCGCCCCCAAGATTCTTAAGGTCTCGGGTGCCCTCGGACCCTCAGGCTGCACAGGGGCAGATAATAGATAGATAATAATAGATAAGCATTTAATCGTAGCTAGAGGAGGAATAGTGGAGCCCTAAAAAAGGGGAATCAGATGTGCCAAAAACCAAGATTGAATCTGGTACGTTATATATAAGATGGTGGTGGTGATGTCACTGAATTGACACGAAGAGCACCTGTGGTGATACAATTGCTTCGCTGAGCCTTATATATACAGCTTTAGGGCTGTGTGTATATATATATATATCAATTCCCTTCGCCAAGGGGATTTTATGACATCCATAGACATCAAGGATGCGTATCTGCATGTTCCGATTTTTCAGGCACATCAGAGATTCCTCCGGTTTGCGGTGGAGGATCAACATTATCAATTTGTAGCTCTTCCCTTCGGTCTGACCTCGGCACCGAGGGTCTTCACCAAGGTTTTGGCGGGCGTAATGGCTCTGCTCAGATCTCAGGGCATTCGCATTGTGCCTTATCTGGACGATCTGTTGATTTCAGCTTCTTCCCTTTAGCAGGCGGAACTGGACACCCACCAGGTGGTGTTGACCCCGGAGAGGTTCGGGTGGGTGATCAACCGCACCAAGTCTTCTCTCTCCCCGTCTTGAGTGATTTCATTTCTGGGCATGAATCTGGATACCAGTCGGGCCAAAGTGTTTCTGCCCCAGGCCAAGGTGCAGGGGATTCAGGGCCTGATCCGTCTTCTTCTGGCCAGTCCTTGTCCCTCTATCAGACAGGCGATGCAACTGGTGGGTCGGATGGTGTCCTCCTTCGAGGCGGTGCCGTTTGCATAGTTTCACATGAGATCTCTTCAACTTCTCCTATTGACGTATTGGGACAGGAGCCCACAGTCATTGGATCAATCTTTCAAGATGTCTCCCAGGGTTCGGCAGTCCTTTCGGTGGTGGCTGGACTCGAGCAATCTGGTGAAGGGCAGATCCTTTCTGGTCCCTTGTTGGGAGACGGTTACCACGGATGCCAGCCTGTTGGGCTGGGGAGGTTATTGGAAGAGTCATCAGTTCAGCAGGGTGTGGGGTCTCCAGGAGGCTCACACCCCCATCAATGTATTGGAGCTCAGAGCCATTCAACTGGTTCTGGCTCGGCTGACCACACAGTAACGGGGTCTTCCGGATCAGGTGCGTTCGGACAACCAAACGGCAGTGGCTTACATAAATCACCAAGGAGGGACTCGCAGCAGGAGTGCCCTCAGGGAAGTCTCTCTGATCCTGCACTGGGCGTAGAGAAATGTTCCTTGCCTTTCGGCAGTTTACATTCCGGGAGTGGAGAATACGGAGGCGGATTCCCTGAGCAGGGGATCCTCTCGCCACGGAGAGTGGTCTCTCAACCCTGAGGTTTTTATGGATCTTTGCCGCAAGTGGGGGACTCCGGAGGTGGATCTCTTTGCCTCGAGGCACAATCACAAACTTCCGGTCTTTGTGTCTCTTTCTCAGGATCCCCTGGCTTTGGCAGTGGATGCCTTGTCACTGGCTTGGAAGGACCTGGGTTTTCTGTACCTGTTTCCCCCTATCTCCATGCTGGGCAAGGTAGTTCGCAAACTGGTTCTAGAAGGGGCACCAGCGGTTCTGGTGGCTCCAAGGTGGCCAAGAAGGGTTTGGTACGCAGACGTTGTAAGGATGGCCGTAGACCAGTACCGGCTTCCCTTGCTGCCGGACCTGCGATCTCAGGGTCATCTACTTTACCCCAATTTTCAAACGCTGGCTTTGACGGCTTGGCTGCTGAAACCTTCGTCTTGAAAGAGGAAGGTTTGTCTGAGGCTGTTGTTCAGAACCTGATTAGGGCTAGGAAGCGGTTCTCTTTGGGCATTTACTATAGGACTTGGAGGTCCTATATTGATTGGTGTGAGGCTAGGGCCTTGCCTTGCAGGGTTTTTTCTATACCCAGGATTTTGGAGTTTCTTCAGCATAATCTGGATCTTGGGTTCCAGCTTAGTACTTTGAAAGGACAGGTTTCTGCTCTGTCGGTTTTCTTCCAGAGGTCCTTTGCTTTACACCCGCTGGTTAAGACCTTTTTCCAAGGGGTGGCGCATGTGCGGCCCCCTCGGAAGGCTGTAGTTCCTGTTTGGGATTTGAATTTGGTTCTTTCGGCTCTGCTGGGTCCTCCTTTTGAGCCGCTACAGGATGTTGCTCTTTCGGTTCTCACTCAGAAGGTTGCCTTCTTGGTGGCTATTACCTCTGTTCGGCGGGTCTCTGAGTTGGCGGCCCTGTCGATTCAGGCCCCTTACTTTGACACCAGGATAAGGTGGTTTTTCGTTTTAAGCCGGATTTTCTTCCTAAGGTGGTTTCTGCTTTCCACCTCAATCAGGACATCGTTCTCCCTTCCTTGTGTCCTAAGCCTAACAGTGACAAGGAGAGGGTTTTGCACAATTTGGATGTTGTTCGCTGTGTGAAGTACTATTTGGTGACTACTTCTTCCTTCCACAAGACGGACGCTTTTTTCGTGGTGCCCTATGGGCCTGGGAAAGGTTTGGCGCCTGCTAAATCTATGATTAGCAAATGGATTCGTCAGGCCATTATTGGGGCCTATTCTGCTAAGGGGAGGACTCCCCCTTTTAGGGTCACTGCGCACTCTACTCGTGCTGTTGGTGCATCCTGGGCTTTTCAGCACCAGGCTTCTGTTGAACAGGTTTGTAAGGCTGCTACTTGGTCTTCCGTTCATACCTTTTCCAAGTTTTACAAGGCTGATGTGTTTTTGGCCGCAAGGTTCTGCAAGCTGCAGTGGTTTGAGTTGGTACATTCTTTACTGTTTCTGGTTCCCACCTATGACGGACACTGCTATTGGATGTCTCAGATGCCATGAAGAAGGAAGTGGAGTGTATAGCACACTTAGAATAATACCATTTTGTGAGTACTCACCTTTAAAACGGGTATTATGAGTGTGCCATACACTCCACTTCGCCCCACCCTTGTTTTTTTTTCAGGTATTCTGGGGCTTTTATATGGTGAACCATTGGTTTTGATTGTTTATGGTGAACCATTGGTTTTGATTGTTACGGTTATATTTGGTTCTTCCTGGTCCCTTTACTGCTTTTATACACTGGGGAATTGGTGGGAGGTCCCAGGTATATATGGACCGGGAGGGGCTTTCTTTTTTGCATATTCATCTCTGCAGAAGTTCGCCCTCTACTGGAGATTACCCAGATGTCATGAAGAAGGAAGTGGAATGTATGGCACACTCATAATACCCGTTTTAAAGGTGAGTACTCACAAAACTGTATTTTTGGATGCCCTGGGGGGAGGGAATCGATCGGCCCAGGATCTATAAGATCACTGTGGGTTTTGGACCACTTTAAGTCTGTGTGAAAGGGTCCTAAATAAAAGCCTGCGTGGGGAGTGTCCTGGACCCCCCAGTCACTGGGGTAGAATTAAGGGCGCTGCATTCCCTATTTCCTATTCACTTCTATTAGTTACCACAATTACTTAAATTACTGGATTTTGTTCTGCTTTCAAATGACTAGCAAAATGCCTTGCTTTAATACAGCTGTACCATGGCCTGGATCAAGCTTCATAGACAAAAGATAATTTTATTTTATCTTACATTCAATTATTATTCAGATTTATACATCTCAGTGATGCCAAAACTGCATTTGAAAGTATATTTGGTACATAAAAATGTGTACACACACACACACACACACACACACACACACACACACACACTTACAAATGGCAGGTGGGACTCTGCCATTGTGATTCTGAGAATAGCTAATAATAATAATGGTTGATGGCAGCCTGGCTCGTGTTGTGTGAGTCACGCGGGTCATTCTTCCTGGGCTTAGCTGATGTGTGGGAGATACCACTAGCAATCTACGTGCACTGCATCACAAGTCACTTTTCTCTCTCTAACTTGGTCTGGTGCCAAGTCGTGATGGTCCCCTGGTGATTAGAAATGCTATCAATTTGCCATTAATGAATGGCCACCTCACCCACAGTGGGAAGGAAAGCAACAGTGCCTTTTCCTGGGCTATTCCATGTGAACAGACAGCAAGCATGCAGTCATGTTCTCACATTGCATTGCTGGCATGCGAAGGGGGGGGGGGGGTAGTGGGCAATAATGTCCCCTAGCCACAGGGGCCGGGCAAGCAGTGATTGCAGGATACATGATTGCAACCCAAGGTTATAAAGATAGAACGCTGCTCACCACAGGGCTGGGCTGGCAAGTAAGCAAGTAATGGGGGAGAGGCAGAGGATATAGCATTGATACATGGGAGAGGAGGGGGACACATGCTGCATAGAGGATAGTAGAGAATATAGCATGTATACATGGGAGAGGAAGAGGACACATGCTGCATAGAGGATAGCAGAGAATATAGCATGGATACAAGGGAGAGGAAGAGGACACATGCTGCATAGAGGATAGCAGAGATTATAGCATGGATACATGGGAGAAGAAGACAAATGCTGCATAGAGGATAGCAGAGATTATAGCATGGATACATGGGAGAGGAAGAGGACACATGCTGCATAGAGGATAGCAGAGAATATAGCATGGATACATGGGAGAGGAAGAGGACACATGCTGCATAGAGGATAGCAGAGAATATAGCATGGATACATTGGAGAGGAAGGGGGCACATGCTGCATACAGGATAGCAGAGAATATAGCATGGATACATGGGAGAAGAAGAGGACAAATGCTGCATAGAGGATAGCAGAGATTATAGCATGGATGCATGGGAGAGGAAGAGGACACATGATGCATAGAGGATAGCAGAGAATATAGCATGATACATGGGAGAGGAAGCGGAAGAGGACACATTCTACATAGTGGTTAGCAGAAAATATAGCATGGATACATGGGAGAGGAAGAGGACACATGATGCATAGAGGATAGCAGAGAATGTAGCATGGATACATGGGGGAGGAGAGAAGATACATGCTGCATAAAGGATAGCAGAGAATATAGCATGGATACATAGGAGAGGAAGAGGACACATTCTGCATAGAAAATAGCAGAGAATATAGCATGGGTACATGGGAGAGGAAGAGGACACATGCTGTATAGTGGATAGCAGAGAATATAGCATGGATACACGGGAGAGGAAGAGGACACATGCTGCATAGAGGATAGTAGAGAATATAACATGGATACATGGGAGGGGAAGGGGGCACATGCTGCATAGAGGATAGCAGAGAATATAGCATGGATACATAGGAGAGGAAGAGGACACATGCTGCATAGAGGATGGCAGAGAATATAGCATGATACATGGGAGAGGAAGAGGACACATGATGCATAGAGGATAGCAGAGAATGTAGCATGGATACATGGGGGAGGAGAGAAGATACATGCTGCATAAAGGATAGCAGAGAATATAGCATGGATACATAGGAGAGGAAGAGGACACATTCTGCATAGAAAATAGCAGAGAATATAGCATGGGTACATGGGAGAGGAAGAGGACACATGCTGTATAGTGGATAGCAGAGAATATAGCATGGATACACGGGAGAGGAAGAGGACACATGCTGCATAGAGGATAGTAGAGAATATAACATGGATACATGGGAGGGGAAGGGGGCACATGCTGCATAGAGGATAGCAGAGAATATAGCATGGATACATAGGAGAGGAAGAGGACACATGCTGCATAGAGGATGGCAGAGAATATAGCATGATACATGGGAGAGGAAGAGGACACATGCTGCATAGAGGATAGCAGAGAATATAGCATGGATACATGGGAGAGGAAGAGGACACATGCTGCATAGAGGATAGCAGAGAATATAGCATGGATACATGGGAGAGGAAGAGGACACATGCTGCATAGAGGATAGCAGATAATATAGCATGGATACATGGGAGAGGAAGAGGACACATGCTGCATAGAGGATAGCAGAGAATATAGCATGGATAGATAGGAGAGGAAGAGGACACATTCTGCATAGAAAATAGCAGAGAATATAGCATGGATTCATAGGAGAGGAAGAAGACACATGCTGTATAGTGGATAGCAGAGAATATAGCATGGATACATGGGAGAGGAAGAGGACACATGCTGCATAGAGGATAGTAGAGAATATAACATGGATACATGGGAGAGGAAGAGGACACATGCTGCATAGAGGATAGTAGAGAATATAACATGGATACATGGGAGGGGAAGGGGGCACATGCTGCATAGAGGATAGCAGAGACTATAGCATGGATGCATAGGAGAGGAAGAGGACACATGCTGCATAGAGGATAGCAGAGAATATAGCATGATACATGGGAGAGGAAGAGGACACATGCTGCATAGAGGATAGCAGATAATATAGCATGGATACATGGGAGAGGAAGAGGACACATGCTGCATAGAGGATAGCAGAGAATATAGCATGGATAGATAGGAGAGGAAGAGGACACATGCTGCATACAGGATAGCAGAGAATATAGCATGGATACATAGGAGAGGAAGAGGACACATTCTGCATAGAAAATAGCAGAGAATATAGCATGGATTCATAGGAGAGGAAGAGGACACATGCTGTATAGTGGATAGCAGAGAATATAGCATGGATACATGGGAGAGGAAGAGGACACATGCTGCATAGAGGATAGTAGAGAATATAACATGGATACATGGGAGGGGAAGGGGGCACATGCTGCATAGAGGATAGCAGAGAATATAGCATGGATACATAGGAGAGGAAGAGGACACATGCTGCATAGAGGATAGCAGAGAATATAGCATGGATAGATAGGAGAGGAAGAGGACACATGCTGCATACAGGATAGCAGAGAATATAGCATGGATACATGGGAGAGGAAGAGGACACATTCTGCATAGAAAATAGCAGAGAATATAGCATGGATTCATAGGAGAGGAAGAGGACACATGCTGTATAGTGGATAGCAGAGAATATAGCATGGATACATGGGAGAGGAAGAGGACACATGCTGCATAGAGGATAGTAGAGAATATAACATGGATACATGGGAGGGGAAGGGGGCACATGCTGCATAGAGGATAGCAGAGAATATAGCATGGATACATAGGAGAGGAAGAGGACACATGCTGCATAGAGGATGGCAGAGAATATAGCATGATACATGGGAGAGGAAGAGGACACATGTTGCATAGAGGATAGCAGAGAATATAGCATGGATACATAGGAGAGGAAGAGGACACATGCTGCATAGAGGATAGCAGAGAATATAGCATGGATAGATAGGAGAGGAAGAGGACACATGCTGCATAGAGGATAGCAGAGAATATAGCATGGACACATGGGAGAGGAAGAGGACATGCTGCATACAGGATAGCAGAGAATATAGCATGGATACATGGGAGAGGAAGAGGACACATGTTGCATAGAGCATAGCAGAGAATATAGCATGGATACATGAGAGAGGAAGAGGACACAAGCTGCATAGAGGATAGCAGAGAATATAGCATGGATAGATAGGAGAGGAAGAGGACACATGTTGCATAGAGAATAGCAGAGAATATAGCATGGATACATGGGAGAGGAAGAGGACACATGCTGCATAGAGGATAGTAGAGAATATAACATGGATACATGGGAGAGGATAGGGACTCATGCTGCATAGAGGATAGCAGAGAATATAGCATGAATACATGAGAGAGGAAGAGGACACATGCTGCATAGAGGATAGCAGAGAATATAGCATGGATACATAGGAGAGGAAGATGACACATGCTGCATAGAGGATAGCAGAGAATATAGCATGGATAGATAGGAGAGGAAGAGGACACATGCTGCATACAGGATAGCAGAGAATATAGCATGGATACATAGGAGAGGAAGAGGACACATTCTGCATAGAAAAATACCATTTTGTGATTACTCACCTGTAAAATGGGTATTATAAGTATGTCACACACCCCACTTCAGATACTTATTATTATTACACTTGGGTAACTCACCGCTAGGTGGCGCACTTGCAGAGATCTCCAAAAGCTTCAGCAAGCCCCTCCCGGTCTATATATACCTGGTACCTCTCACCAATTCCCCAGTGTTCAAAAAGCAGTAAGACAAGGTACCAGAACTAAACAAATTTAACCCTCAACCGTAAATAACAAAACTTCACCATATAAAGAACCAGGATACCAAAAAAGGGCGGGTGAAGTGGGGTGTGTGACATACTTATAATACCCATTTTACAGGTGAGTAATCACAAAATGGTATTATTCTAAGTATGTCACACACCCCACTTCAGATACTTATTATTATTACACTTGGGACATCCAACAGCAGTGTCCAAAAGAGGGTGGGTATCCAAACCAGGCAATAACGCAGATAAAACTCAAACCACTGCAGCCTGCAGAACCTTACGGCCAAAAACAGCATCCGCCGAGGCCCGAACATCAACCTTGTAAAACTTGGAAAAGGTGTGAACTGAAGACCAGGTAGCAGCCTTACAAACTTGTTCAACTGAAGCCTGGTGCTGAAAAGCCCAGGACGCACCGATCGCACGAGTAGAATGTGCAGTAACACGAAAAGGGGGGTCCTTCCCCTTGGCAAAATAGGCAGCAATAATCGCCTGGCGAATCCACTTACTAATGGAAGACTTGGCCGGAGCCAAACCCTTCCTAGGACCACAAGGCACTACAAACAAAGCATCAGTCCTACGAAAAGAAGACGTGACACGCAAATAGTACCTAACACATCGCACCACATCCAAGCAGTGCAACGCACTCTCCTTATCATTCCTAGGCCTAGGGCACAAGGAAGGAAGAACAATGTCCTGATTAAGATGAAAAGCAGACACCACCTTAGGAAGAAAATCTGACTTGAAACGAAAGACCACTTTGTCCTGATGTTTCTCAAAATAAGGAGCCTGAATCGACAAGGCTGCCAACTCCGAAACACGCCGAACCGAAGTGATGGCCACCAAAAAGACAACCTTCTGAGTCAGAGTGGATAAGGCAATACCCTGCAAAGGCTCAAAAGGAGGAGCCTGTAACGCAGAAAGCACCAAATTCAAATCCCAAACAGGGAGCAATGGCTTCCTAGGAGGCCTCAGATGCGAAACCCCCTGGAAAAAAGTCTTGACCAAGGAATGGCTAGCAAAAGACTTCTGGAAAAAAATTGACAAGGCAGACACCTGCCCCTTCAAGGTACTCAGCTGAAGACCAGAATCCAACCCAGATTGAAGAAAATCCAAAATCCGAGAAATAGAAAAAACCCGGCATGGCAAAGATCTAGTCTCACACCAATCAATATAAGATCTCCAGACCCTGTAATAGATGGAAGAGGAAGACCTCTTCCTAGCACTAACAAGAGTCCGAATGACCGAGTCGGAAAGACCCTCCACCTTCAAGATGGAGGTTTCAGCAGCCAAGCCGTTAAAGCCAGCGTTGGTAAACTGGGGTAACACAGTTGTCCCTGAGTGAGCAGATCTGGCCGAAGAGGCAGATCGAACTGATCCACTGCCAGACGAACGATGTCTGCGAACCACACCCGCCTTGGCCACCTTGGAGCCACGAGAATGGCGGGAACTCCTTCCTGAACTAGCTTTCGCAGCACCCTGCCTAGCATGGGAATCGGAGGGAACAGATACAGGAACCCCAGATCCTTCCAGCTCAATGACATGGCATCCGTCGCCAGTGCCAGAGGGTCCCGAGACAGTGACACGAATGTCGGAAGCTTGTGATTGTGACGAGAGGCAAACAGATCCACCTCCGGCGTTCCCCACCGAAGACACAAGGACCGAAACACATGGGGATGGAGAGACCATTCCCCCCGGCGGGACGAGCACCGGCTCAAGAAGTCCGCCTCCGTGTTCTCCACTCCTGGAATGTACACCGCCGAAATGCAAGGAACATACGTCTCTGCCCAGACCAGAATCAGAGACACTTCCCTGAGGGCACCCAGACTGCGAGTCCCTCCTTGGTGATTGATGTAAGCAACAGCCGTCTGATTGTCCGATCGAACCTGAACAGGCAGGCCCTGTAACCGATGCGTCAAGCGAGACAGAACCAACCTGATGGCTCGCAATTCCAGAACATTGATGGGCAAGTGAGCCTCCTGAGGGTCCCACAGCCCCTGAAACTGAAGATCCTTCCAGAAACCTCCCCATCCTGACAAGCTGGCATCCGTGGTGACAGTCTCCCACCGCGGAGTCAGAAACGACCTGCCCTTCAGAAGATTGTCCGGAAACAACCACCACCGAAGAGACCGCCGAACCCGAGGGGAAATCTGGAAGGACCGATCCAACGACCGCGGGCGCCTGTCCCAAGACGCCAAAAGATGAAGCTGCAGCGTCCTCGTGTGAAACTGTGCGAAGGGAACCGCCTCGAACGAGGCCACCATCAACCCCACCAGTCTCATCCCTAGCCGAATGGACGGGCGAGGAATGGAAAGAAGACGCTGAGCCAATTCCTGAATCAAAAGAACCTTGTCCTGAGGAAGAAACACTTTGTGCTGACAAGAGTCCAAGGACATCCCCAGAAAAGTCACCACCCTGGCCGGAACCAGAGAGGACTTGGGGTAATTGATCACCCAGCCGAACCTCTCCAGCATGGACACCACCGTGCTGGTATCCCCTTCTGCTTGGCTGAAGGAAGGAGCCATGATGAGAAGGTCGTCCAGGTAAGGAACAATACGAATCCCCTGAGCTCTGAGCAGGGCCATCACCCCTGCCAACACCTTCGTGAACACTCTCGGGGCCGAGGTGAGGCCGAATGGGAGAGCCACAAACTGAAAATGACGATCCTCCACCACAAAGCGAAGAAACCGCTGATGTGGCGGAAAGATAGGAATGTGAAGATACGCGTCCTTGATGTCTATGGACGTCATGAAGTCCCCC
This sequence comes from Gastrophryne carolinensis, assembly GCA_027917425.1. Classification (NCBI taxonomy): domain Eukaryota; kingdom Metazoa; phylum Chordata; class Amphibia; order Anura; family Microhylidae; genus Gastrophryne; species Gastrophryne carolinensis. Next base: position 289,946,043 of record CM051234.1, read on the forward strand.
TGCCGAAGCGAGCCGATCGCCGACCGCAAGGTCTCCATGCGAAACTTCCGGGGACGAATAAACCTGTTGAGACACTTCAAATCCAAGATCGGACGGAAGGACCCGTCCTTCTTGGGGACAGTGAAGAGATTGGAGTAATAACCCCTTCCCACCTCCGAAGGAGGAACCGGGCAGATGACTGCCAACATCAGAAGATTCCTTACTGCCGCCAGGAGCCCCTGCGCGGCCACAGGATCTAGAGGCACCCGAGACCTGAGAAACCTTGGAGGAGGGCGGGACTCGAACTCCAGCTTGTAACCGGTCGACACTACCTCCCGGATCCACCTGTCCGATACCTCCAGGTCCCACACCCGGGAGAAGCATCGTAACCGTCCCCCCACCCGTGCGGGTGAGGGCGCCCCCTCATTGCTGAGCGGGCTTGGCAACTGACTTAGGCTTGGCGCCCCAAGCGTGAACGGGGCGGCCACGGCCTCTACCCCTATTCCAACCCGTGCCCCTGGAAACCGAGACGCCCGCACCTCTGCCGGCTTTGGCTCCCCTAAAGGACGGATTGAAGGAGACCGCCCCCCGAAAGGAACGGCAAAACCTCTTGCGCTGAGGCAACCTGCCTCCCTTGGCAACAGAATCCAGCTTTTCACCAAAAAGCCTCGACCCCAAGAAAGGAAGGGCCGTGAGAGATCTTTTAGAATTAAGGTCAGCTGTCCACTGTCGCAACCACACAGAGCGACGAATAGCCACCAACAGAGCAGAAGCTCTGCCACACATCAACATGGCATCATCCTGGGCGGCCAGAACAAATGACAAAAAAGAGTCACAACGCTTGAGCGCAAGAAACTCATCACCAGAGGGATCAAGGTCCACACACAAATCCCTGACCAAAGACCGCACTGCCAAAGTCAAAAGAGCCGAAGCACAAACAGGCCTCAAAACCGAGCCCGCACAAACAAAACCATGGCGGGCCAACTGATCAATCCGGCGATCTTCGCCATCCTTGAGATAAGTAGTGTCAGGAAGATGAACAGTCGCCGTATTAGACAGTCCCAAAACCGGGGCATCCACCTCGGGAGGGACCGACCACCGCTTTAGCAAGTCCGCCGGAAAGGGATATTTCCTATCCCAGCTGGGCGGAACACCAACAAGCCGTGTAGGCTGCTCCCATTGCTTAAGGACAACATCCTCAAAATGCTGTTGACTGGGAAACTCCAAACGCTGCTTGACCCCCCCAAAGAGCTGACCCCTAGGCCGAGGAGCCGCCTCGGGAGGGTCCAAATCCAGAACCTCAAACATCTGGGCTAAAATAGAAGGCGTGTCAGGAACGGGACCATCAATATGGTCCCCCTCAGTACCCAACACCTGCTGACCCACGGAGACATCCAATTCTTCCTCAAGCTCCCCCTCCTCAAGGGGGCGATCCACCCAATCCAAATCCTCAACAACCTCCTCATCAGAGTCCGGCTGAAGCGGAGATAGGTGTTTACGCTTCGCGGTAACCTTCAGAGCGGACATATCTGAAAACCGCTTCTCGAGGCTGGCCAGACGGGCGCACACCTCCGATTGCGAATCCCCACCCGTGACAACGTCACACGGGGTCCGGAACAGGCGAGGCGAAGAGGGAGATGGCGCGGACGAAGAAGTCCCAGGCACCGGAGTGCTGGATTGACGCTCAATGTTCCGCTTTGCACATGGTATACATATAATGACATCATCCCCCGGGAGCGGAGTCCCACAACCCCCGCACAGCCTGGATTGTCCCGAAGGATCAGTTCCGGTATCCTTGGCAGCCTCCATATGGTGAATTTATGGTATTCGCGGAACCCAGGGATTTATGCAGTAAGCAACCCGGGATGCCCCCAATGATACAATCTAAGTATATATAAATATATACAATCTATACTGCCCAGACCAGGGAAAAAATTTTTGCCAGCCACCCAAGAGGGACTATAAGGCCGAACCCAAACTAGCCAGGTATATGAGACCGGGAGAGCCCCACAGGATGGAATCCCGGAATCTGAAAGACAAAGACAAAGACAACAGTCAAAAACCAGCACAACATGGCAGCAAACACACAACATAGCCAAAATACTGGGAAGCCAGGGAGGGCCAGACTTAGCAGAAAAACAGGGAGGCCAGGGGCCAAGAGCATATAAGCATAAATAATGGCTGCAAAATACCCCACCTGCTTCTATTACCAACACAGGCATACCCAAAACCTGGCCGCATATACCACCCAACACCCCCGGTCGGAGGGGGGGGGGGGGGGGGAAGGGGAGGGGGGGGGGGGGGGGGGAGAACAGAGCCCGCAATAAGGCCCAATAGCCAGCGATCCCTGCCCCACTATCCCCTATAGGCAAACACGGAAAGGAAAACCACAAAAACCTACCTGGATCCTGCCGCACTAACAGACGCCACGAAATGGCGGCCAGCCAGGGAGAGAAGGAGCGAGACTCGGGGCGGGCCCAACAGAAACGCGGGAGCCGCTAAAGCCCCGCCCCTTCTCGCTCCGCTTGTCACGGCGCGGGCCGCGCGAGCCGCAGTCCCGCCCACCTCTGAGGCAGAGCGAGCAGCGGGCGCCACATGAATGGCGCCCACGGAAACCGCCAAGGCGGACCAGCAGCGCACATGCCGCCCCGATCCGCCCGCAATAAAAAACCGGCGAGCGCGACCGCGGCCTACGGGCCGGCGGCGCAGCGCGCCTGCCGGCCCCGCCCACAGAGCGAGCAGGGGACCCTGGGCCAAGACAGGCGCCCTGACATGGCGCACGCCCCTACCTACAAAACGGGCCGGCGAGCCCGCCGCCCGCACAGCCCCCTAAGTGAAAAACACGGGGCTCAGAGAGCCCCCCAAGCACCAAGCACCAAAAACGGAAAACGCCAGACCACTCATCCCTGCCACTCACACACACAGACATGAATAAAAGACAAGGGCACTAAGGGCAAACTAATGGGGATATAAGGGCTGGGGCATCCCATGTCCGGATCACCAACCGGAGCACCGCTATGCCCCATAATATAGGGTCGAGCGGAGGAGCTAATCTCCTAGGCACCTAGAGTGCCATCTACCTGTGCCCGGCCTCCAGCCTGAGCTGGGAGGCTGCCATAGAATAAGGGGATAAACACAAAACAGAGCCGGGCAGAAATAGACCATTGGGGGGGGGCCGGGGTGAGACCCCGGCTACCTGCAAGCAGGAGACTTCTCTCTTCTGTCTTGTCGCCATCTTGCAGAGACCAACACTGGGGAATTGGTGAGAGGTACCAGGTATATATAGACCGGGAGGGGCTTGCTGAAGCTTTTGGAGATCTCTGCAAGTGCGCCACCTAGCGGTGAGTTACCCAAGTGTAATAATAATAAGTATCTGAAGTGGGGTGTGTGACATACTTAGAATATAGCAGAGAATATAGCATGGATTCATAGGAGAGGAAGAGGACACATGCTGCATAGAGGATAGTAGAGAATATAACATGGATACATGGGAGGGGAAGGGGGCACATGCTGCATAGAGGATAGCAGAGAATATAGCATGGATACATAGGAGAGGAAGAGGACACATGCTGCATAGAGGATGGCAGAGAATATAGCATGATACATGGGAGAGGAAGAGGACACATGTTGCATAGAGGATAGCAGAGAATATAGCATGGATACATAGGAGAGGAAGAGGACACATGCTGCATAGAGGATAGCAGAGAATATAGCATGGATAGATAGGAGAGGAAGAGGACACATGCTGCATAGAGGATAGCAGAGAATATAGCATGGACACATGGGAGAGGAAGAGGACATGCTGCATACAGGATAGCAGAGAATATAGCATGGATACATGGGAGAGGAAGAGGACACATGTTGCATAGAGCATAGCAGAGAATATAGCATGGATACATGAGAGAGGAAGAGGACACAAGCTGCATAGAGGATAGCAGAGAATATAGCATGGATAGATAGGAGAGGAAGAGGACACATGTTGCATAGAGAATAGCAGAGAATATAGCATGGATACATGGGAGAGGAAGAGGACACATGCTGCATAGAGGATAGTAGAGAATATAACATGGATACATGGGAGAGGATAGGGACTCATGCTGCATAGAGGATAGCAGAGAATATAGCATGGATACATGAGAGAGGAAGAGGACACATGCTGCATAGAGGATAGCAGAGAATATAGCATGGATACATAGGAGAGGAAGATGACACATGCTGCATAGAGGATAGCAGAGAATATAGCATGGATAGATAGGAGAGGAAGAGGACACATGCTGCATACAGGATAGCAGAGAATATAGCATGGATACATAGGAGAGGAAGAGGACACATTCTGCATAGAAAATAGCAGAGAATATAGCATGGATTCATAGGAGAGGAAGAGGACACATGCTGTATAGTGGATAGCAGAGAATATAGTATGGATACATGGGAGAGGAAGAGGACACATGCTGCATAGAGGATAGTAGAGAATATAACATGGATACATAGGAGGGGAAGGGGGCACATGCTGCATAGAGGATAGCAGAGAATATAGCATGGATACATGGCAGAGGAAGATGACACATGCTGTATAGAGGATAGCAGAGAATATAGCATGGATACATGGGAGAGGAAGAGGACACATGCTGCATAGAGGATAGCAGAGAATATAGCATGATACATGGGAGAGGAAGAGCACACATGATGCATAGAGGATAGCAGAAAATATAGCATGGATACATGGCAGAGGAAGAGGACACATGCTGCATAGAGGATAGCAGAGAATATAGCATGGATACATAGGAGAGGAAGAGCACACATGATGCATAGAGGATAGCAGAGAATATAGCATGATACATGGGAGAGGAAGAGCACACATGATGCATAGAGGATAGCAGAGAATATAGCATGGATACATGGCAGAGGAAGAGGACACATGCTGCATAGAGGATGGCAGAGAATATAGCATGATACATGGGAGAGGAAGAGCACACATGATGCATAGAGGATAGCAGAGAATATAGCATGGATACACGGCAGAGGAAGATGACACATGCTGCATAGAGGATAGCAGAGAATATAGCATGGATACATGGGAGAGGAAGAGGACACATGCTGCATAGATGATAGCAGAGAATATAGCATGGATACATGGCAGAGGAAGATGACACATGCTGCATAGAGGATAGCAGAGAATATAGCATGGATACATGGGAGAGGAAGAGCACACATGCTGCATAGAGGATAGCAGAGAATATAGCATGGGTACATGGGAGAGGAAGAGGACACATGCTGCATAGAGGATAGCAGAGAATATAGCATGGATACATAGGAGAGGAAGAGGACACATGCTGCATATGGGATAGCAGAGAATATAGCATGGATACATGGGGGTGGAAGGTTCACATGCTACATAGAGGATAGCAGTGAATATAGCATGGATACATGGGAGAGGAAGAGCACACATGCTGCATAGAGGATAGCAGAGAATATAGCATGGGTACATGGGAGAGGAAGAGGACACATGCTGCATAGAGGATAGCAGAGAATATAGCATGGATACATAGGAGAGGAAGAGGACACATGCTGCATATGGGATAGCAGAGAATATAGCATGGATACATGGGAGAGGAAGAGGACATGCTGCATACAGGATAGCAGAGAATATAACATGGATACATGGGGGTGGAAGGTTCACATGCTACATAGAGGATAGCAGTGAATATAGCATGGATACATGGGAGAGGAAGAGCACACATGCTGCATAGAGGATAGCAGAGATTATAGCATGGATACATGGGGGTGGAAGGTGCACATGCTGCATAGAGGATAGCAGAGAATATAGCATGGGTACATGGGAGAGGAAGAGGACACATGCTGCATAGAGGATAGCAGAGAATATAGCATGGATACATAGGAGAGGAAGAGGACACATGCTGCATAGAGGATAGCAGAGAATATAGCATGGATACATGGGGGTGGAAGGTGCACATGCTGCATAGAGGATAGCAGAGAACATAGCATGGACACATGGGAGAGGAAGAGGACATGTGCTGCATATAGGATAGCAGAAAATATAGCATGGATACATGAGAGAGGAAGAGGACACATGCTGCATAGAGGATATCAGAGAATATAGCATGGATACATGGGAGAGGAAGAGGACACATGCTGCATAGAGGATAGCAGAGAATATAGCATGGATACATGGGAGAGGAAGAGGACACATGCTGCATAGAGGATAGCAGAGAATATAGCATGGATACATGGCAGAGGAAGATGACACATGCTGCATAAAGGATAGCAGAGAATATAGCATGGATACATGGGAGAGGAAGAGGACACATGCTGCATAGAGGATAGCAGAGAATATAGCATGATACATGGGAGAGGAAGAGGACACATGCTGCATAGAGGATAGCAGAGAATATAGCATGATACATGGGAGAGGAAGAGGACACATGCTGCATATAGGATAGCAGAGAATATAGCATGGATACATGGGGGTGGAAGGGGCACATGCTGCATAGAGGATAGCAGAGAATATAGCACGGATACATGGGAGAGGAACATGTTGCATAGAGGATAGCAGAAAATATAGCATGGATACATGGGAGAGGAAGAGGACACATTCTGCATAGAGGATAGCAGAGAATATAGCATGGTTACATAGGAGAGGAAGAGGACACATGCTGCATAGAGGATAGCAGAGAATATAGAGTGGATACATGGGAGAGGAAGAGGACACATGCTGCATAGAGGATAGCAGAGAATATAGCATGATACATGGGAGATGAAAAGGGCACATGCTGCATATAGAATAGCAGAGAATATAGAGTGGATACATGGGAGAGGAAGAGGACACATGCTGCATAGAGGATAGCAGAGAATATAGCATGATACATGGGAGAGGAAGAGGACGCATGCTGCATAGATGATAGCAGAGAATATAGCATGGATACATGGGAGAGGAAGAGGACACATGCTACATAGAGGATAGCAGAGAATATATCATGGATACATGGGATAGAAAGAGGGCACATGCTGCATATAGGATAGCAGAGAATATAGCATGGATACATGGGAGAGGAAGAGGACACATGCTGCATAGAGGATAGCAGAGAATATAGCATGGATACATGGGAGAGGAAGAGGACACATGCTGCATAGATGATAGCAGAGAATATAGCATGGATACATAGGAGAGGAAGAGGACTCATGCTGCATAGAGGATAGCAGAGAATATATCATGGATACATGGGATAGAAAGAGGGCACATGCTGCATATAGGATAGCAGAGAATATAGCATGGATACATGGGAGAGGAAGATGACACATGCTGCATAGATGATAGCAGAGAATATAGCATGGATACATGGCAGAGGAAGATGACACACGCTACATAGAGGATAGCAGAGAATATAGCATGGGTACATGGGAGAGGAAGAGGACACATGCTGCATAGAGGATAGCAGAGAATATAGCATGGGTACATGGCAGAGGAAGATGACACATGCTACATAGAGGATAGTAGAGAATATAGCATGATACATGGGAGAGGAAGAGGACACATGCTGCATAGATGATAGCAGAGAATATAGCATGGTTACATAGGAGAGAAAGAGGACACATGCTGCATAGAGGATAGCAGATAATATAGCATGGATACATGGGAGAGGAAGAGGACATGCTGCATACAGGATAGCAGAGAATATAGCATGAATACATAGGAGAGGAAAGGGACACATGCTGCATAGAGGATAGCGGAGAATATAGCATGGATACATAGGAGAGGAAAGGGACACATGCTGCATAGAGGATGGCAGAGAATATAGCATGGATATATAGGAGAGGAAGAGGACATGCTGCATAGAGGATGGCAGAGAATATAGCATGGATACATGGGAGAGGAAGAGGACATGCTGCATAGAGGATAGTAGAGAATAAAGCATGGATACATAGGAGAGGAAGAGGACACATGCTGCATACAGGATAGCAGAGAATATAGCATGGATACATGGGAGAGGAAGAGGACATGCTGCATAGAGGATAGCAGAAAATATAGCATGGACAGATAGGAGAGGAAGAGGACATGTGCTGCATAGAGGATAGCAGAGAATATAGCATGGATACATGGGAGAGGAAGAGGACACATGCTGCATATAGGATAGCAGAGAATATAGCATGGATACATGGGAGAGGAAGAGGACACATGCTGCATAGATGATAGCAGAGATTATAGCATGGATACATGGGAGAGGAAGATGACACATGCTGCATAGAGGATAGCAGAGAATATAGCACGATACATGGAAGAGGAAGAGGACACATGCTGCATAGATGATAGCAGAGAATATAGCATGGTTACATAGGAGAGGAAGAGGGCACATGCTGCATATAGAATAGCAGAGAATATAGAGTGGATACATGGGAGAGGAAGAGCACACATGCTGCATAGAGGATAGCAGAGAATATAGCATGGATACATAGGAGAGGAAGAGGACACATGCTGCATAGAGGATGGCAGAGAATATAGCATGATACATGGGAGAGGAAGAGGGCACATGCTGCATATAGAATAGCAGAGAATATAGAGTGGATACATGGGAGAGGAAGAGGACACATGCTGCATAGAGGATAGCAGAGAATATAGCATGATACATGGGAGAGGAAGAGGACACATGCTGCATAGAGGATAGCAGAGAATATAGCATGATACATGGGAGAGGAAGAGGACACATGCTGCATAGAGGATAGCAGAGAATATAGCATGGATACATAGGAGAGGAAGAGGACACATGCTGCATAGAGGATAGCAGAGAATATAGCATGATACATGGGAGAGGAAGAGGACGCATGCTGCATATAGGATAGCAGAGAATATAGCATGATACATGGGAGAGGAAGAGGACACATGCTGCATAGAGGATAGCAGAGAATATAGCATGATACATGGGAGAGGAAGAGGACACATGCTGCATAGAGGATAGCAGAGAATATAGCATGATACATGGGAGAGGAAGAGGACACATGCTGCATAGAGGATAGCAGAGAATATAGCATGGATACATAGGAGAGGAAGAGGACACATGCTGCATAGAGGATAGCAGAGAATATAGCATGATACATGGGAGAGGAAGAGGACGCATGCTGCATATACGGTAGGATAGCAGAGAATATAGCATGGATACATGGGGTGGAAGGGGCACATACTGCATAGAGGATAGCAGAGAATATAGCATGGATACATGGGAGAGGAAGAGGACACATGCTGCATAGAGGATAGCAGAGAATATAGCATGGATACATGGGGTGGAAGGGGCACATGCTGCATAGAGGATAGCAGAGGATATAGCATGGATACATGGGAGAGGAAGATGACACATGCTGCATAGAGGATAGCAGAGAATATAGCATGGATACATGGGGTGGAAGAGGACACATGCTGCATAGAGGATAGCAGAGAATATAGCATGGATACATGGGAGAGGAAGAGGACACATGCTGCATAGAGGATAGCAGAGAATATAGCATGGATACATGGGAGAGGAAGAGGACATGCTGCATAGAGGATAGCAGAGAATATAGCATGGATACATGGGAGAGGAAGAGGACACATGCTGCATAGAGGATAGCAGAGAATATAGCATGGATACATGGGAGAGGAAGAGGACACATGCTGCATAGAGGATAGCAGAGAATATAGCATGATACATGGGAGAGGAAGAGGACGCATGCTGCATAGAGGATAGCAGAGAATATAGCATGATACATGGGAGAGGAAGAGGACATGCTGCATAGAGGATAGCAGAGAATATAGCATGGACACATGGGAGAGGAAGAGGACATGCTGCATAGAGGATAGCAGAGAATATAGCATGGATACATGGCAGAGGAAGATGACACATGCTACATAGAAGATAGCAGAGAATATAGCATGGATACATGGGAGAGGAAGAGGACATGCTGCATACAGGATAGCAGAGAATATAGCATGGACACATGGGAGAGGAAGAGGACATGCTGCATACAGGATAGCAGAGAATATAGCATGATACATGGGAGAGGAAGAGGACATGCTGCATACAGGATAGCAGAGAATATAGCATGGATACATGGGGTGGAAGGGGCACATACTGCATAGAGGATAGCAGAGAATATAGCATGGATACATGGGAGAGGAAGAGGACACATGCTGCATAGAGGATAGCAGAGAATATAGCATGGGCACATGGGAGAGGAAGAGGACATGCTGCATACAGGATAGCAGAGAATATAGCATGGATACATGGGAGAGGAAGAGGACACATGCTGCATAGAGGATAGCAGAGAATATAGCATGGATACATGGGAGAGGAAGAGGACACATGCTGCATAGAGGATAGCAGAGAATATAGCATGGATACATGGGAGAGGAAGAGGACACATGCTGCATATAGAATAGCAGAGAATATAGAGTGGATACATGGGAGAGGAAGAGGACACATGCTGCATAGAGTATAGCAGAGAATATAGCATGGATACATGGGAGAGGAAGAGGACACATGCTGCATAGAGGATAGCAGAAAATATAGCATGGATACATAGGAGAGGAAGAGGACATGCTGCATACAGGATAGCAGAGAATATAGCATGGACACATGGGAGAGGAAGAGGACATGCTGCATACAGGATAGCAGAGAATATAGCATGGACACATGGGAGAGGAAGAGGACATGCTGCATACAGGATAGCACCATAGACACAATAGTGATGTGTGTGTGTGTGTACAGCAGGAATGAGCGTTTAACATACATTCATGCTGCACACAGACACAGGCATAGAATGCATCATCCCCCCCCCCTTTCTCTCACTCTCATCCATTGATAAATTGCCTGAAGATGTCACAGATATTAAAATGCTGACTCCTCTGCAGCAGAGGATGTTTTCCGAGTCCCCTCAGCACCGCATGCCAGGCGGCTTACCATCACGGTCTCTCACCTTGTGTGCGGCGTGTCCTTGGCGCACTCCTACAGCATGGTGGCCGGGGGGCGGGTGGTGCAGCTGGCCTCGCTGGCACAGTGTGCTGTGGTGGCAGCACGGTTTGCGTTTCTCCTGTCCTCGGCCGGCTCAGGGTGGCGGCACAGCCTCCTCCTGATTAGCTCCACACGCAGCAGTTTTTCAGCTCTTCTCCCCCATTGCTGCACTTGGTGATTAATCATTCAGGGACACAGTGTAATTTGTCAGCGCTCTAGGTGCCTCCTCAAGATGCTGTGGGAACCCGTGGGCAGGAGCGTGTTTAACACTAGGCAAAGCTAGGCCAATTCCTCTGGCGGCAAGCTGCGGCAATACATTAAAAAATAAGGCAGAGACAGAGCGAAGGAGTGTGGTGTGACTGTCAGCAAGCCCGGCAGCACGGTGCCCCCTCCTGCCTGGCTAGTGCTGCTGGCTGCAGCGATGGGAGCCGGGGTATAGGCAGTCCCACACTGTAATCACTACCTCGCCACCTCCACATTGTCTGTATTTAACCCCCTGCTCCTCACACACACTGCATTTACCCCCTGCGCCTCACACACATTGCATTTACCCCCTGCACCTCACACACACTGCATTTACCCCCTGCGCCTCACACACATTGCATTTACCCCCTGCTCCTCACACACACTGCATTTACCCCCTGCGCCTCACACACTGCATTTACCCCCTGCTCCTCACACAAACTGCATTTACCCCCTGCTCCTCACACACACTGCTTTTAGTAAATGCAGTGTGTGTGAGGAGCAGGGGGTAAATGCCATTTACCCCCTGCTCCTCACACACACTGCATTTACCCCCTGCTCCTCACACACACTGCATTTACCCCCTGCTCCTCACACACACTGCATTTACCCCCTGCGCCTCACACACACTGCATTTACCCCCTGCGCCTCACACACACTGCATTTACCCCCTGCTCCTCACACAAACTGCATTTACCCCCTGCTCCTCACACACACTGCTTTTAGTAAATGCAGTGTGTGTGAGGAGCAGGGGGTAAATGCCATTTACCCCCTGCTCCTCACACACACTGCATTTACCCCCTGCTCCTCACACACACTGCATTTACCCCCTGCTCCTCACACACACTGCATTTACCCCCTGCTCCTCACACACACTGCATTTACCCCCTGCTCCTCACACACACTGCATTTACCCCCTGCGCCTCACACACACTGCATTTACCCCCTGTGCCTCACACACACTGCATTTACCCCCTGCGCCTCACACACACTGCATTTACCCCCTGCGCCTCACACACACACTGCATTTACCCCCTGCGCCTCACACACACTGCATTTACCCCCTGCTCCTCACACAAACTGCATTTACCCCCTGCTCCTCACACACACTGCATTTAGTAAATGCAGTGTGTGTGAGGAGCAGGGGGTAAATGCCATTTACCCCCTGCTCCTCACACACACTGCATTTACCCCCTGCTCCTCACACACACTGCATTTACCCCCTGCTCCTCACACACACTGCATTTACCCCCTGCGCCTCACACACACTGCATTTACCCCCTGTGCCTCACACACACTGCATTTACCCCCTGCGCCTCACACACACTGCATTTACCCCCTGCGCCTCACACACACACTGCATTTACCCCCTGCGCCTCACACACACTATATTTACCCCCTGCGCCTCACACACACTGCATTTACCCCCTGCGCCTCACACACACTGCATTTACCCCCTGCGCCTCACACACACTGCATTTACCCCCTGCGCCTCACACACACTGCATTTACCCCCTGCGCCTCACACACACTGCATTTACCCCCTGCGCCTCACACACACTGCATTTACCCCCTGCGCCTCACACACACTGCATTTACCCCCTGCGCCTCACACACACTGCATTTACCCCCTGCGCCTCACACACACTGCATTTACCCCCTGCGCCTCACACACACTGCATTTACCCCCTGCGCCTCACACACATTGCATTTACCCCCTGCGCCTCACACACACAGTATTTAACCCCCTGCTCCTCACACACACTGCATTTACCCCCTGCGCCTCACACACACTGCATTTACCCCCTGCGCCTCACACACACTGCATTTACCCCCTGCGCCTCACACACACACAGCATTTACCCCCTGCGCCTCACACACACTGCATTTACCCCCTGCGCCTCACACACACTGCATTTACCCCCTGCGCCTCACACACACTGCATTTACCCCCTGCGCCTCACACACACTGCATTTACCCCCTGCGCCTCACACACACTGCATTTACCCCCTGCGCCTCACACACACTGCATTTACCCCCTGCGCCTCACACACACTGCATTTATCCCCTGCGCCTCACACACTGCATTAACCCCTGCGCCTCACACTGCATTTATCCCCCTGTGCCTCACACACATGGCATTTAACCCCCTGCGCTTTACACACACTGCATTTAACCCCCTGCGCCTCACACACACTGCATTTAACCCTCTGCACCTCACACAATCTGCATTTAACCCCCTGCGCCTCACACACCGCATTTACCCCCTGCGCTTCACACACACTGTATTTAAACCTCTGCGCTTCACACAATCTGCATTTAAACCCCTGCGCTTCACAAACACTGCATTTAACCCCCTGCGCCTCACACACTGCATTTAACCCCTGCGCTTCAAACAATCTGCATTTAACCCCCTGCGCCTCACACACTGCATTTCCCCCCTGCGCTTCACACACACTGTATTTAAACCCCTGCGCTTCACACAATCTGCATTTAACCCCCTGCGCTTCACAAACACTGCATTTAACCCCCTGCGCCTCACACACTGTATTTAACCCCCTGCGCTTCACAAACACTGCATTTAACCCCCTGCGCCTCACACACTGCATTTAACCCCCTGTGCTTCACACACACTGCATTTACCCCCTGCACTTCACACACACTGTATTTAAACCCCTGCGCTTCACACAATCTGCATTTAACCCCCTGCACTTCACAAACACTGCATTTAACCCTCTGCACCTCACACAATCTGCATTTAACCTCCTGCGCCTCACACACACTAGCTGTATATAACCCTTCTTCCCCCACACACAAACGGCATATAACCCCCTGCACTTCATACACTATATTTAACCCCCTGCATCTCACACACACTGCATTTAACCCCCTGCATCTCACACACACTGCATTTAACCCCCTGCATCTCACACACACTGCATTTACCCCCCTGCATGTCACACACACACTGCATTTAAACCCCTGCGTCTCACACAATCTGCATTTAACACCCTGCGCTTCACAAACACTGCATTTAACCCCCTGCGCCTCACACACTGCATTTAACCCCCTGCGCTTCACACACACTGCATTTAACTCCCTGCACCTCACACACTGCATTTAACCCCCTGCGCTTCACACACACTGCATTTAACCCCCTGCGCCTTACACACACTGCATTAACCCCCTGCGCCTCACACAATCTGCATTTAAGCCCCTTTGTCTCACACACACTAGCTGTATATAACCCTTCTTCCCCCACACACAAACTGCATTTAACCCCCTGCACTTCATACACTGTATTTAACCCCCTGCATCTCACACACACTGCATTTAACCCCCTGCGTCTCACACAATCTGCATTTAATCCCCTGTGCCTCACACACACTAGCTGTATATAACCCTTCCCTCTCCCCACACACTGCATTTAAACCCCTTGTATTCTCTTGCTACACACTGCATTTAACCCCCTCATGCAGTATTAAAACCATGCATCTACCCCCACGCATTTAACACACACACACACACACACACACACACACACTGCATTTAAACACTTGCATCCTCTCTCTACACACTTCATTTAGCTCTTTGTGCATCCACACTGTCTGCGTTTAACCCCCCCCCCCATGCACTGTCTGCAATTAGCCCATTTTGTCCTGCCACTGTTTGCATTTAACCTCTTGCTCCCTCACCTTACCACATTGTCTGCATTTAAAGCCTTGTGTCCCCACACTGTATTTAACCCCTTGCACCCCCACACCGTTTGCATTTTCCTCCTGTGCCCTCACTCTCTGAATTTAGCCCTTTGTATCCATGCTGCATAGAGGATAGCAGAGAATATAGCATGGATACATGGAAGAGGACACATGCTGCATAGAGGATAGCAGGGAATATAGCATGGATACATGTGGGAGTAAGATGACACATGCTGCATAGAGGATAGCAGAGAATATAGCATGGATACATGGGAGAGGAAGATGACACATGGATAGCAGGTGGCTGCGATCTCTCCCACCTGGTCTCCTCTTCACTGGGGGGGGGGGGGGCTCCGATCGCCCCCTTAGGCTCTTCCGTGGTGAGGAGAGGGAGAGAAATCGCTATCTCCCTCACTTCCTGGGTTGCGGCTGCTAGCCCCGCCCTTGGGGTCAGAGCGGGTGACATAGTCTATGATGTCACCTGGCAGCCGGCTTCTCTCACCCTCACCTCATCAGTGTTGCCGGGTGATTGGAGGAGAGAGGTTGTGGGGGGAGGGCTGTGATCCCTCGCCCCCCTTCCCCAGCCTCCCTCCACCAAGCACCCAACAGCTGTCATTGTGGATCGCATAAGGGGCGTAAAGAAAAAAAAAATTTCATTTTTTTTTCTCGTGTGTGTTTATTTTTACAGTTAACCCTTTGTGAACTGGTAAGGGATCCATGAGATCCCTATACCAGTTCACAAGGCTGGGGGGCTGGCAAGTCACCTGCGGCTAGTGGGTTACTTGCCATTAACCCCCCGCTCCCCAATTACCTGCCTCCCCAAAGCCCGGGGGGGGCAGAAGAACCCGGGCTCAAGGAGCTTGTAGTTGGTAGGGTGGGGGGGCCACCAAAGCTGGCCCCTTGCGCCCTGTTCCACAAGCCCTGCATAGCTGGTCCCAGGCTGGGTATGCTGGGTAGGGTTTTTAACCCTTAAAATTCCCAAAAAATTGGGACCTCCCCTGGGAGGGGGGACCCTATGTTTTTTTTTTAATTAACCCCTTATGTTCTGTTGCCTAGCAGCTATAAAAGGCTTCCAGCAGGAGAGCAGATGCCAGAGTGCTTGGTGAGGGAAGGAGAGGAATGGGAGGTAATGAAAAAAAGAATAAACTATTTTTTTCTCTGTGTGTTTTTTTATATTAACCCTGTGAGACCCCCTATACCAGTTCACAAGGCTTAGGGGCTAGCAAGTCACCTGTGACTAGAGGGTGACTTGCTATTAACCCCCAGCCCCCCATTACCTGCCTCATCAAATCCAAGGAGGGGGCAGAATGGCCCGAGGCCAATTTAGGCGGTTCAGGCTTGTAGCCGGCAGGGCGGGGGGCCAACTAAGCTGGCCCCCGAGAAAGGGACCGCAATTTTTTAACTCTTTATAGTGTGGATAGTAGTTATATTTTATTTGTAAATGTTATAAAGTGCTCTTTTCAGTTTGGGGGTCTCCTGGGCAAGAATGGGGGCTACCGATACATATGTGGTACAGTTGTAATCGGGAGAAATGGGGCTTTCACATGCAATATGGTTTTCATTAATAAAACAAATGTTTTATTTAAAATAAAAGAGACTATTTCCTAAAAAAATACAATTCTGTGATTACTCACCTGTATTATGAGTATACAGTACGTCCTGCTCCAGATATAGTACTTACTATCGGGTATTACTCCGCCAGATGGCGCTGGACTGCAGAGACATCGAAAATAGGCTCCTCCCGGCCCCTCAAATACCCAGGGACCTCCCACAAATCCCCAGCATTGAAAAGCAGTTAACGAGAAGCCGGGAGAATTAAAACAACCCAAACTAGTAACTATAACAATGATAACAATCACCATACGGGGATCCAAGATAATGCAAAACCAAGGGTGGGGTAGAGCAGGACGTACTGTATACTCATAATACCAATTCTACAGGTGAGTAATCACAGAATTGTATTTTTCTTAGTATACAGTACGTCCTGCTCCAGATATAGTACTTACTATCGGGACATCCAATAGCAGTATCCATAAAGTAGGGTGGGATCCCCAAAGTTAACAGCAGACAGTTTAAACCACTGCCGTCTGCAGAACCTTTCGGCCAAAAGCAGCATCAGCTGAGGCCCTAACATCAACCTTTCTAAAACTTTGAAACGGTATGAACAGAAGACCAAGTAGCGGCCTTGCAAACTTGTTCAATAGAAGCCTGGTGCTGAAAAGCCCAAAAAGCACCAATATCACGAGTAGAATGAGCAGTAAGGCGGAAGGAAGGATTCTTCCCCTTAGCAGAATAGGCCTGAATCACAGCCTGACGGATCCATTTGCTGATAGTAGACTTGGCAGGAGCCAAACCCTTCCTAGGACCAGAAGGGACCACAAAAAGATCAT
Organism: Gastrophryne carolinensis; assembly: GCA_027917425.1. Classification (NCBI taxonomy): domain Eukaryota; kingdom Metazoa; phylum Chordata; class Amphibia; order Anura; family Microhylidae; genus Gastrophryne; species Gastrophryne carolinensis. The sequence continues at coordinate 289,963,351 of CM051234.1, forward strand.
CAGTCTTTCTGAAAGGTGCAGTAGCCACCAGATAGTACTTCAGACACCTAACCACATCCAAAGAATGCAAGACCCTTTCCTTAGCATTACTAGGATTAGGGCACAATGAAGAGAGAACAATGTCCTGATTCAAATGAAAGGCAGACACTACCTTAGGCAGAAAATCTGGCTTGAAGCGAAACACCACCTTGTCCTGGTGTCTCTCATAGTAGGGGGGCTGAATGGAAAGCGCCGCCAACTCAGACACACGCCTGACAGAGGTTATAGCCACCAAAAAGACAACCTTGAGAGTAAGAATGGCCAGGGAAGCATCCTGCACAGGTTCAAAAGGAGCACCCTGCAAGGCTGACAAAACCAAGTTCAAATCCCAAACAGGCACCATAGTCTTACGCGGGGGACGCACATGAGTCACCCCCTGGAAAAAAGTCCTAATCAGAGAATGCTGAGCAAAGGACTTCTGGAAAAAACAGCCAGGGCCGAAACCTGACCTTTTAGAGTACTAAGTTGGAGCCCCATCTCCAACCCATGCCGTAGGAACTCCAGAATCCTGGGAATAGAGAACACACGACAGGGAAAAGACTTAGACTCACACCAGTCAATGTAGGCACGCCAAACCCTGTAGTGAATCCCTGGATAGTTCGGTGGATTTCCAGTTGGCTGAGGGATCGGTATCAGAGCGTTGTTGCAAATGGTGTGCAATCTGAACAAAGGCGAGTTACAAGTGGTGCACCGCAAGGCTCTGTCCTGGGCCCCATTCTTTTTAATATATTTGTAAGTGACATAGGAGAAGGCTTGGTAGGAAAAGTTTGTCTGTTTGCTGATGATACAAAGGTTAGTAATAGGGTGGATATTCCTGGAGGTGTCTGCAACATGGAAAATTATTTAGCGTTACTGGATAGATGGTCAAAACTGTGGAAACTAGAGTTGAATGTCTCTAATGTAAAATCATGCACTTGGGTAGAAGGAATCCCTGCTCTGAGTACCGTATGGGCAGCACTGTGTTAGCCAGGACCTCGGAGGAGAGAGATTTAGGGGTACTGATTACTGATAGCTGCAAGATGAGTGGACAGTGTAGCCAGGCAGTGGGAAAAGCAAGCAGGATGCTCAGCTGCATAGCTCGAGACATCACCAGTAGGAAGAAGGAGGTTGTGATGCCGCTGTATAGAGCCCTGGTAAGGCCACAGCTAGAATACTGTGTGCAGTTCTGGAGACCTTACCTGCAAAAAGACATTATTCAAATAGCACGTGTCCAAAGGCGAGCAATGAAAATGGTGGAAGGACTTAAACTTAAAACTTATCAGGAGAGACTTAAAGAACTTAATTTGTACAGTCTGGAGGAAAGAAGGGAGAGGGGGGACATGATTGAGACCTTTAAATATGTGAAAGGATTGAATAAGGTTCAGGAGGGAAGTGTTTTTAAGAAGAAGCTTAATGATAGAACAAGGGGGCACAACCTGAAGCTATTCGGGGGGAAGATCAGGAGCAATGTTAGAAAATATTATTTTACAGAAAAAGTAGTAGATGCTTGGAACAAACTTCCAGCAGAGGTAGTTGTAAAATCAACAGTCACTGAATTTAAACATGCCTGGGATAAGCACACATCTATCCTAAGATAAAGAGTACATACAGTATACACATAAGGGCAGACTAGATGGACCGTATGGTCTCCTTCTGCCGTCAACCTTCTATGTTTCTATGTTTCTATGTAAATAGAAGACTTCTTCCTAGCCTTTATCAAGGTATCCACAACCGAGGAAGACAGCCCCTTCTCCATCAAGATGGAGGATTCAGCAGCCAGGCCGTCAAAGCCAGAGTTTGTAAATTGGGATGGCGTAGTGAGCCCTGAGTGAGCAGATCTGGCACCACGGGCAGAGTGTACTGATCTACTGCCAACTGCACCACGTCTGCGAACCACACTCTTCTTGGCCACCTGGGGGCAACCAGAATTGCTGGCACCCCTTCCAGAGCAGTCTTGCGCAGAACCCTGCCCAGCAGGGGGAATGGAGGGAAGACATACAGAAACTTAAATTCCTGCCATGACATTGCTAGAGCATCCGTGGTCAAGGCCAGAGGATCCTGGGACAGGGAGACAAAGGCCGGGAGCTTGTGATTGTGACGGGACGCAAACAGATCTACATCTGGTTGGCCCCAACGGTGACACAGAGATTGGAACACCCTGCTGCATAGGGACCATTCTCCCTGGCCAGAGGTCCCCCTGCTCAGAGAATCTGTCAGGAGATTTTTCACCCCCGGGATGTACACAGCTGATATGCAGGAAACATTGGCCTCCGCCCAGGTCAGGATCAACGACACTTCCTGGAAGGCCCCTTTGCTCCGGGTCCCTCCCTGATGACTGATGTAGGCAACTGCTGTCTGGTTGTCCGAGCGCACCTGAACAGGCAGGCCCTGAATGTGAGTAGTCAACTGAGCCAGAACTAACCTGATCGCCTGCAGTTCCAAGACATTGATAGGTGTGGGGGCCTCCTGAGGGCCCCACCTCCCCTGGAACCGCAGGGACTTCCAGAAACCCCCCCAACCTGACAGACTGGCATCCGTGGTGACCGTCTCCCAAGAAGGGCTAAGAAAGGATCTGCCCCCCAACAGGTTCCTTGAGTCCATACACCACGAGAGGGACCTCCTGACCAGGGGAGGAGAGCACACAGACACTGTCCAGGGACGATGGATCCTTGTCCCATACTGACAAGAGGTGGAGTTGCAGATGCCTCAAGTGGAACTGAGCATAAGGGACCGCCTCGAAGCACGCCACCATCAGGCCCACCAGCTACATTCCCTGCCTGATGGAGGGATGATGACAAGATAGCAGGAACTGGACCTGTGCAATCAGACCATCCACCTTCTGTTGAGGAAGGAAAATCCTTGCCTGAACTGTATTCAGATTCATTCCTAGGAATGGAGTCACCAAAGAGGGGGACAGTGAGGACTTGGGGTGGTTGATCACCCATCCAAATTCAGGGTGGACACCACCAGCTGAGTATCCAACTCTGCCTGATGTAGAGATTGGGAGGTGATGAGAATGTCGTCCAGATAAGGCAGCATGCGGACACCCTGATACCTGAGCAGAGACATCACGCCGGCCAGCACCTTGGTGAACACCCTGGGAGCTGAGGTAAGACCAAAGGGCAATGCCACAAACTGGTAGTGTTGATCCTCCAGAGCGAACCTGAGGAACCTTTGATGACCTGGAAATACAGGAATATGAAGGTAAGCATCCTTGATGTCCACAGAAGTCATAAAATCCCCTGGGCGCAGGGAACTGATGGCAGAGCGCAGAGCTTCCATGCGAAAGCACTTGCCCCTGACAAATTTGTAGAGGATCTTTAAGTCCAGGATGGGCCTGACTGAACCATCTTTTTTGGGGACTGTGAATAGGTTGGAATAGAAGCCCTTGCCTATTTCTCTAAAAGGGACCTTGCAGATGACCCCCAGCTCCAGGAGGCCTTGCACTGCCTGCACTAGCTCCTGAGCTAACACAGGGTCCAGAGGAATCCGGGATCTGATGAATCTTGGGGGCGGCCAGGCAGCAAACTCTATCTTGTAACCGGAGGACACTACCTCCTGAATCCACCGGTCTGAGACATGAAGCCTCCAGACGTGAGCGAAGTGCTGAAGCCATCCCCCCATCATGCCTGAGGGGGCTTGGGAGAGGATTTAGCTTTGGGACCCCAGGAGGAGCCAGGACATCCACGTCCTCTGCCCCTACCCCAGAAATCTCCCCGGGCCCCAGCAAAGGAAACCCACCTCCCTTGTCTAGCACCACGGTAGGGGGAGGAGAATGAGCCCTGACCCCGAAAGGGCCAAGACTGCCGCCTGCGCTGGGGTAACCTGCATCCCTTAGCAAAAAGGTCCAGGCGGTCCCCAAACAGGCGTAGTCCTTTGAAGGGAAAACCAGTGAGGGCCTTCTTGGCAGCGTTGTCAGCAGCCCACTGGCGTAGCCAAACAGAGCGGTGTATAGCCACCACAAGGGCAGATGTTCTGGCACACATTTTAATGGTGTCATCCAAGGCAGAGAGGACAAAATTTACAAAAACATCACAACTGGAGAGTGCATTAAACACCTCACAATGCAAATCATCAGGGGCACTATCCAGTATACTTCTGATGTGGGTCCTAGTGGCCACAGCGGTAGTGGCAGAGGCACAAACCGGGCGCAGCGCCGTCCCCGCACATGCAAAAGCATGGGACGCCAGCTGGTCAATGCGCCGGTCCTCAGCATCCCGCAGGATAGTAGAATCAGGGGAATGCATGACAGAGGTGTTAGATAGCCCTAGGACCGGGGCATCCACCTCGGGAGGGGATGACCAATACTTTACCACGTCAGCAGGAAAGGGATACTTCCTATCCCAACTTTTAGGTACCCCAGGAAGTCTACTGGGGCGCTCCCATTCCTTGAGCACCAGGTTATTGAAATGTGCTTGCTCAGGAAACTCCAAACGTGACTTAGCGGTATGGAAAAGCTCCCCCCTTTGCCTGGGAGCCGCAACAGGGGGAGAAATGGACAGAACCTCAAAAATCTGGGTCAGCAATCTGTCAGTGTCATCCGGGGCCCAGGGATCAGAGCCAGAATTGTCATGGCCCCTTGGCCTCTCATCAGATGACCCTGAGTCAGAGAAAAGCTCTCCTTCGTCCGAAGGGGTATAGCCACAAAGATTCCAAAACTCATCAGTTTCCATAGGGAAAAGAGTGACATTAGGCATTAAGTGCCGCTTTTTAGCAGGGGCCTTACGCGCCAAGGTATTAGCAATCAACTTCTCAACAGTAGCCAGTCTAGAAGACACATCAGAGAATCCCCACTTGTATGCAACTCAGTAGGAGTGAAATTTAAGCTTGGGGGAGTAGGTGAAGTGAAACGAGGTGCAGGGCCATCTACTGGAAGGCCAGATTGCAGCGCAAGCACCTGCTCAGCGCAGGGTACGCAGACCCGTGTCTTGTCAGCGTCAACATGAGACTCCCCACATGCTACACACAGCCGGGCTTGTCCCGAAGGAACCCCGGTCACATTATCCTGAGATGCCTCCATATGGTGATTATAGCGGCACTATATGCCGATAGGGATTAACGGTATACAGCAACCCTGGATGCCCCAATAACCCGCTAGGGAAGTGGGAGTAATTACACTAGGCCTCACAAGTTAACCAACTAATAGTGGGCTGGGAGAAGCCAATGGATTCGCTCGCCTGAAAGACATAATAAAAGGGGCCGCAAGCAGACAGTAATAAAAGGGTGGTAATAAAGCCGCCCGTGAGGGCACTTATGGACCGCGGTAGGTAGAGGTCCGTCACGCATAAGCCAACCAAGCATACCATTTTGTGATTACTCACCTGTAAAATGGGTATTATAAGTATGTCTCACACCCTGCTTCGGAATGATTAATAACACATGGGTTGAGATGACTAGAAAAAAAGAAGCCCCTCCCGGTCCATAAATACCTGGGACCTCCCACACATTCCCCAGTATAAGAAAGCAGTAAGGGAACCAGGAAGAGCCAATAAATCTAAGAGAAAAAAGTTTCAGCATATAGAGGATCCAAGATACAACTCAGGGTGGGACGAAGCAGGGTGTGAGACATACTTATAATACCCATTTTACAGGAGAGTAATCACAAAATGCTATTATTCCAAGTATGTCTCCCACCCCGCTTCGGAATGATTAATAACACGTGGGACATCCAATAGCAGTGTCCAAAGGATGGGGATCCCAACAGACAACAGTGCACAAATTAAACCACTGCAGCTTGCAGAATCTTGCAACCAAAAACAGCATTCGCTGAGGCCCGCACATCAACCTTATAAAACTTGGAAAAAGTATGAACAGAAGACCAAGTAGCAGCCTTACAAACTTGTTCAACAGAAGCCTGGTGCTGAAAAGCCCAGGAAAAACCAACAGCATGAGTAGAATAAGCAGTGATCTGGAAAGGAGGATCCCTCCCCTTGGAAGTATAGGCCCCAACAATGGCCTGACGTATCCATCTACTAATGGTAGACTTGACGGCACCAAACCCTTCTTGGGCCCAGAGGGCACCACAAACAAGGCGCCCGTCCTACAGAAAAGAGAAGTAGCCACCATTAAGGCAACCTTTTGTGTGAGAATAGAAAGTGCAACATCCTGCACCAGCTCAAAAGGAGGCCCCTGGAGGGCCGACAAAACCAAATTCAAGTCCCAAACAGGCAACAAGGGCTTGTGAGGGGGCCGCACATGAGTGACCCCCTGGAAAAAGTCTTAACCAAAGGATGAAGAGAAAAAGACCTTTGAAAGAAAACCGCCAGGGCGGAGACCTGCTCTTTTAGAGTACTAAGCTGAAAACCCAGGTCCAAACCGTGTTGGAGAAACTCCAAAATTCTGTGAATCGAAAACACCCTACAAGGCAAGGCCCTAGCCTCACACCAAGCAATATAGGACCGCCAGGTCCTGTAGTAGATGTTAGAGGAAAACTTCTTCCTAGCCCTAACAAGCGTCTGGATCACAGCATCCATTCCTTCCTCTTTTAGGATGGAGGTCTCAGCAGCCACGCCGTCAAAGCCAGCGTTTGTAAATTGGGGTAACAAAGCTGACCTTGAGTGACCAGATCCGGAAACAGGGGCAACCTGTACTGATCGACCCCCAGTCGCTTGACGTCTGCGAACCACACCTGTCTTGGCCACCAGTATAGCTGGCACACCCTCTTGAACCAGCTTGTGCACCACCCTGCCTACCATGGAGAAGGGGGAAACAGATACAGGAGACCCAGCTCCTGCCAGGCAAGAGACATGGCATCCACTGCCAGAGCCAGAGGATCCTGAGACAGACACAAAAGCAGGGAGCTTGTGGTTGTGACGGGAGACAAAGAGATCCACCTCTGGGCACCCCCACTTGTGACAAATGGATAGAAATACCTAGTTGTTGAGGGACCATTCCCCCTCGGCGAGAGGATCCCCTGCTGAGGGAGTCCGCTTCCATGTTCTCCACTCCTGGAATGTACACTGCCGAGATACATGGAACATTGCTCTCGGCCCATGCAAGAATCAGAGAAAACTTCCCTGAGGGCACTCCGCTGCGAGTCCCTCCTTGGTGACTGATGTAAGCGACCGCAGTCCGATAGTCTGATCGAACCTGAACCGGAAATCCTTGGAGATGATGCGTCAAGTGCGACAGCATCAACCGAATAGCCCTTAGCTCCAAAACGTGGGTGGGGATGTGCGCCTCCAGAGGACCCCACAGCCCCTGGAACTGATGTTTCTTCCAGAACCCCCCCCCCAGCCCAACAGGCTGGAATCCGTGGTGACCGTCTCCCAACAAGGAGCCAGAAAGGATCTGCCCCTCAGAAGATTTCTCGTTTCCAGCCACCACTGAAGAGACTGCCAGACCAAGGGAGACATCGCAAAGGACTGATCCAAGGCCAGAGGACATCTGTCCCAAGCCGATAACAGATGGATTTGAAGAGACCTCTTGTGAAACTGAGCAAAAGGAACTGCCTCAAAGGAGGCCACCATCAACCCCACCAGCCTCATCCCTTGCCGGATGGACGGGCAAGGGTGGGACAGAAGAAGACGTATCAGATCTTGAACCATCTGCACCTTCGACTGAGGTAAGAACACCCTGGACTGAATGGTATCCAGATTCATGCCCAGAAAGGAAATCTCCCTTGACGGGGAGAGAGAAGACTTGGGGTAGTTGATCACCCAACCAAAACTCTCCAGTGTAGTCACCACCAACCTGGTGTCCAGCTCCGCTTGACTAAGAGAGGATGCCGTAATGAGAAGGTCGTCCAGATACGGCACAATGCGAATGCCCTGGTCTTTGAAAAGGGCCATTATGCCCGCCAACACCTTGGTGCTGAGGTCAGCCCGAAAGGGAGAGCCACAAACCGGAATGTCTATGGACATCATGAAGACCCCTGGACGAAGAGAGTTGATGGCCGAGTGCAGAGTCTCCATGCGAAATTTCCTGGTTCTGATGAACCTGTTGAGAATCCTGAGATCCAGAATGGGTCTTATGGAGCCATCCTTTTTGGGCACTGTAAAAAGGTTGGAGTAATAGCCCCGGCCTCTCCCCGAGGAAGGCACCGGGCAAACGACCCCCTGTCCAGAAGGTGTTTTTATTGCCAATAACAGCTTCTGCGCGGCCCGGGGGTCCGAATGAACCCGAGACCTAAGAAATCTGGGAGGAGACCGGTACTCGAACTCCAGCTTTTACCCGGAAGAAACCATTTCCAGGATCCAGTTGTCTGTGACCTCCCGGGTCCAGACCTGGGCAAAGAGCCTTAGCCGTCCCCCCACCCGCGAGGGTGAAGGCGCCCCCTCATTGCTGAGAGGGTTTGGCAGCAGCCTTGGGTATGGTACCGCAGGCAGTCCCGGGGCGGGCATGTCCACTGCCCCTACCCCAGGAGTCACCTCTGAACGCAGAGTAAACAACTCCCCTGCTTGCTCGAGAGCCACGAAAGGAAGGATTAAAGGAGCCTGGCCCCCGAAAGGACCGGAACTGCTTCTTGCGCTGTGGCAACTTTCCTCCTTTCGCCCCCGAGTCCAATTTATCTCCAAACAGGCGCCTACCCAAGAAGGGTGGCCCTGTAAGCGCCTTCTTAGCCGCCATATCAGCCGCCCATTGGTGCAACCAAACCGAGCGGCGTATAGCCACAAGCAAATCCGAGGTTCTACTACACATACATATTGTATCGTCTAAGGCTGATAAGACAAAGGTCATGAACAGATCACACCACGTAAGTGCTGCAAATTCAACACTAGCAGGGTTAAGAAGGGGACCATTCAACAAGCCCCTAATTACAGATCTGGTAGCCACAGCCGAGAGTGCGGAAGCACAAACGGGAGGCAGGGCCGAACCCACACTGGCAAAGGCGTGTGACACCATTTGATCAAGACGACGGTCCTCACCATCCTTCAGCGTGGTGGAGTCAGGTGAGTGCACAACCAATGTGTTGGACAACCCCAGAATCGGAGGGTCGACTTTTGGGGGTGACGACCAGCGATTCACCGGGTCCACCGGAAAGGGATATTTCCTATCCCACCCCTGAGGGACGCCGGAAAGCCGGCTGGGCTTTTCCCATTCCTTAAGAATCAACTTGTCAAAATGTTTTTGATCAGGAAACTCCAAGCGCGGCTTAGTGGCCCCAAAAAAATTCCCCCTCTTGCGGAGGGGCCTCCGCAGGCGGGGAAATAGCAAGAACCTCATAAATATGGGCCAGAAGTCTGGGGGTATCCACGTTATCCCCACGCTCCTGCCCAGCATCAGCATCCAGGTACTGCTGATCGTCAGAACCATCAGATTCTGAAAACAATTCCCCTTCTTCCAGTGGGGAATAATCAGACCAGTCAAAGGAGTCATATTCCTCAAAATCAAAACCGGTGCCACATGCCTTCTCTTAGCTGAGGCCTTTCCAGCCGCAGAGCTAGCAATCAATTTCCCAATGTTGGCCAATCTAGCACAGACATCAGATTGCGACTCCCCGCTAATGACAACATCACTTTGGGTCAGAATCAGGCGTGGGGGTGTAGGTGATGAGGCCAGCGGCGCTGACCCAGACGCCTGGGACTCCGGCTGCCGCGTAATGGCCTGCTGTGCACATGGAATGCAAATAAGCACATTATCCCCCGCAAGGGATGTCCCACAACCCACACACTGCCGGGGTTGCCCCGAAGGGAGCCCGAGCCCGGTATCCTGGGAAGCCTCCATATGGTGATTTTTTATGGTAGTCGCAATGACCAATGGGAATTACGCCAGTAAGCTACCCGGGATGCCCCTTAACGTCCGTTAGTGGGAGGATTTGAAAAGCCCCTATTTGAGTGAGGGACCTAAGGACCGGCAGAACCCCCTTTTATCTATCAAGGAAGGTAATCCCCCTGGAAGACATAATAAAAAAGGGTACCATAAGCATGAAGTCATTACAGCACTCATACATCCAGATATAATCACAGCCATACAATATATCTGTATAACCTTAAAGTATATGTCAAAGATAACGCAGTGTACAAGGCACCCCAATAGCAATACGATTATGCATAACAAAAAAGGCAGATAATAGAACGAGCCCCGCAGGGCACTCACAGTTAGGATGCAAGATGACGACCGGACACCCAGCAGCAGCAGCATCAGTCAGGCCAGGGGAAGAAAAGGAGGGAGGGCCAGCGCGGATCGCGCGCCGCGTGTGGCCCCGCCCCCTCCTGCTGGGAAGAGTAACCGCGGTTCCCAGCCATTGCTGGGAACCTCCGTGGGCGCCAAAAGAGAGGGGGCGGGCCGCATCAGCACGCCAAGCGCCCGGCCCCGCCCCCCTCTCCTGACTAACAGAGAAGTAAAGAACATGGCCGCGCTCCCACAAGGTTGCGGAGCCGGCCCGTAATCCGGGCCGCCGTCTAACAGACGTGGCCCAGCAACAAGTGAAGCAAACAGCCACACACACCACACACACATACACTCATACCACACTGACAGCTAATTGGCCAGGTAAAAAATTGGAGGGACATGCCCCTCCTCCCCCCCTCATGATCCAGGGACAGGGAGCAACGGGTGGGGGAAGTCCCAAGCCACCTAATGCAGTGCAGGGAAAATGACGGACAGGGCATCCCAAACCAGGATCCCGAACCTGGTATCCGCCTACCCCTTGGAGGGGGTCTCACGGAGGAGCATGTCTCCAGGTTATCACACCACTAAGGTGTATCCTACCTTCACCCGGACCAACAGCCAGGGCTGGGAGGCATAGGGACTTAATAGAAACAAGGTCCGGGCACAAATAGGGAAATAAAATGGCCGGGTGTAAACCCGGCTTACCTGCAAGGAGGAGACAGCCACCTACTGACTTGCTCGCCATCTGCAGAGACGATTACTAGGGAATGTGTGGGAGGTCCCAGGCATTTATGGACCGGGAGGGGCTTCTTTTTTTCTAGTCATCTCTGCAGAAGTTCGCCCTCTACTGGCTATAACCCACGCGTTATTAATCATTCCGAAGCAGGGTGTGAGACATGGAATAATGGCGTCGGTATACCTCGAGGGGCGGGCCGGCAACAGCAATGACGCGGAACGCGCCAGAGACGGGCCCCCACCCCCGAAGAGCGCGAAGCCAACAAGTGACAAACAGCCAATGACAGCACACCAGCGCCTGTGGTAACGCAGCCGCCAAGCGTGGATTACATATGTGACAAAAAGGCGCGCGGCGGCAGTTTTAAATATAGATATAGTAAGGCAAGTCAGCGCGGCGGCTGACAGAAAGACAGACACACCCCCCTCTTTTCCCCCCGAAGGCTACATGGAGAATGAGGGAGGACAGCGGCCACTTAAATAGGGCCCACCGATAGACAGGGGCAATAGTGCGGGAGGGGCATCCCATAGAGGCTCACCAAAAACCTGAACCACCTACCCTTTGGTGGGGGATTGCGGTGGAGCAGCGCTCCTAAGCACCTAACAGCGGTGCTGCCTACCATAACCCGACCAGCGCAGCCAAGGCTGGGAGGCATATTACTAATGGAACGGGTGGGAATAGTCCTACAGGGCCGCAGGCTAATAGCCCCGCTCACCTGCGAGTAGAGAGAGCCATTTCTCGTCCTTCGCAGTCCAGACTGCAGAGAAAATCTGGGGATTTGTGCGAGGTCCCTGGGTATTTGAGGGGCCGGGAGGAGCCTATTTTCGATGTCTCTGCAGTCCAGCGCCATCTGGCGGAGTAATACCCGATAGTAAGTATATATATATCTGGAGCAGGACGTACTGTATACTAAGAATATATTTTTTTATTTTGTTTTGTTTTTTTGTGCAAAAATATAAAAAAAAAAAAAACAGTAAAAAAATTACAAACATTTCATTTTAAAGCCTAAACTCTGCTTCAAATAATATATCTATAATCTTCCTGGAAATTCCTGCAAAAATCACAGTTAAACATGGTGCAAAATGGTGAAAAATGACCTGTCAACAGAGGGTGACAAAATTTCAAGTAGGCAGGCAATTAAAAGGATTAATAGTACCTATGCATGTGGAGTATTGTTCTGCTAGGGGGACCATGCGCTTTCAGATTTAGCTTGTTTTTTCTTATTTGCATATTTTTTTTTAGGAAAAATACCATTTTGTGATTACTCACCTGTAAAATGGATATCATAAGTATGTCACACACCCCGCTTCCAATATTCATGACATGTGGGTTATGTCCAGTAGAGGGCGAACTTCTGCAGAGATGACTAGAACAAAAGAAGCTCCTCCCGGTCCATAAATACCTGGGACCTCCCACACATTACCCAGTATAGAAAAGCAGTAAGGGGACCAGGAAGAGCCAATTGCAAAATCTTTAACAATAAAAGGTTCACCATATAAAGGATCCAAAATACAATAAGGGCGGGATGAAGCGGGGTGTGTGACATACTTATAATACCCATTTTACAGGTGAGTAATCACAAAATGGTATTATTCCAAGTATGTCACACACCCCGCTTCCAATATTCATGACATGTGGGACATCCAATAGCAGTGTCCATAAAGGGTGGGGATATCAATACAGCAGAAATGCACAAATCTTAGACCACTGCAGCTTGCAGAACCTTGCGGCCAAAAACAGCATCCCCTGAGGCCCGCACATCAACCGTATAAAACTTGGAAAAAATTATGAACGGAAGACCAAGTAACAGCCTTACAAACTTGTTCAACAGAAGCCTGGTGCTGAAAGGCCCAAGAAGCCCCAACAGCACGAGTAGAATGAGCAGTGATCAGAAAAGGGGGAAACCTTCCCCTTGGCAGTATAGGCCCCAACAATGGCCTGGCGAATCCATTTACTAATGGTAGACTTGGCGGGCGCCAAACCTATCCTGGGCCCGGAGGGCACAACGAAACAAGGCGTTCGTCTTACGAAAAAGAGAAGTAGCCACCAAATAGTGCTTCACACAACGAACCACATCCAAAGACTGCAAAACCCTCTCCTTGTCATTGCTAGGCTTAGGACACAAGGAAGGGAGAACTACATCCTGACTGAGGTGGAAGGCAGAAACCACCTTAGGAAGGAAATCTGGCTAAAAGCGAAAAACCACCCTGTCCTGGAGTCTCTCAAAGTAAGGGGCCTGAATAAACAGAGCCACCAACTCAGAGACACGCCGAACAGAGGTAATAGCCACCAAAAAGGCAACCTTTTGAGTGAACATAGAAAGTGCAACATCCTGCACCGGCTCAAAAGAAGGCCCCTGGAGGGCAAAATTCAAATCCCAAACGGGCACCAAAAGCTTTCTAGGGGGCCGCACATGAGTGAACCCCCTGGACAAAGATCTTAACCAGAATATGCAGAGCAAAAGACCCTTGAAAGAAGACCGCCAGGGCAGAGACCTGCCCTTTCAAGGTACTAAGCTGGAACCACAGGTCCAGACCGTGTTGAAGCAACTCCAAGATCCTAGGAATCGAAAAACACCCTGCAAGACAAGGCGCTAGCCTCACACCAGTCAATATAGGACCTCCAAGTCCTGTAGTATATGTCAGAGGAAGATCTCTTCCTAGCTCTAACAAGAGTCTGAATCACAGCCTCAGACAAACCTTCCTCCCTTAAGATGGAGGTTTCAGCAGCCACGCCGTCAAGGCCAGCGTTTGTAAATTGGGGTAACGTAGTGGACCTTGAGAGATCAGATCCAGAAACAGGGGCAGCCTGTACTAATCTACTGCCAGCCTTACAATGTCTGCGGACCAAACCTGTCTTGGCCACCTTGGGGCCACCAGGATTGCTGGCGCACCACCATGCCTACCATGGAAAAGGGGGGAAACAGGTACAGTGCACTGCCAGGGCCAGAGGATCCTGAGACAGAGACACAAACTTTGGGAGCATGTGATTGGGACGTGAGGAAAAGAGATCCACCTCCGGAAACCCCCACTTGTGACAGAGGGACCGGAATACCTTGTGGTTGAGAGACCATTCCCCTCGGCGAGAGGATCCCCTGCTCAGGGAGTCTGCCTCCGTGTTTTCCACTCCCGGAATGTACACTCCTGAGATACATGGAACATTGTTCTCTGGCCATGCAAGAATCAGAGAAAACTTCCCTGAGGGCACTCCTGCTGTGAGTCCCTCCTTGGAGATCAATGTAACCTACGGCAGTTCGATTGTCTGATCGAACCTGAACCGGTAAGCCCCGTAGATGATGCGTCAGGCATGACAGAACCAACCGAATAGCTCTCAGCTCCAAGACATTAATCGGGGTGTGAGCCTCCTGAGGACCCCACAGCCCCTTGAACTGATGTGTCTTCCAAAAACCTCCCCAGCCCGACAGGCTGGCATACGTGGTAACCGTCTCCCAACAAGGGGTCAGAAAGGATCTGCCCCTCATCAGGTTGCTTGGTTCCAGCCACCACTGAAGGGACTGCTGAACCCGGGGAGACATCAGGAATGACTGATCCAATGACTGCGGACATCTGTCCCAGGCCAACAATAGATGAAGCTGGAGTGACCTCATGTGGAACTGAGCAAAGGGAACTGCCTCGAAGGAAGCCACCATCAATCCCACCAATCTCATCCCTAGCCGGATAGAAGAACGAGGTTTGGACAGGAGAAGACGTATCAGATCCTGAACCATCTGCACCTTGGACTGAGGTAGGAACACCCTGTTCCGAATGGTATCCAGATTCATGTCCAGAAATGAGATCTCCCTTGAGGGGGAGAGAGAAGACTTGGGATGGTTGATCACCCAGCCGAACCTCTCCAGCGTCGCCACCACCAACCTGGTGTCCAGCTCCGCCTGACTGAGAGAGGATGCCGTAATGAGGGTTACAACTGAAAACGCTGATCTCCCACCACAAACCTGAGAAATCTCTGGTGTGCTGGGAGGATTGGTACATGAAGGTAAGCATCCCTGATGCTATGGACGTCATGAAATCCCCCTGACGAAGGGAATTGATGGCTGAGCGCAGAGTCTTCCTGCGGAACTTCTTGGTTCTGATGAACCTGTTGAGAAGCTGCAAATCCAGAATGGGTCTTATGGATCCATCCTTTATGGGAACCGTGAAGAGGTTGGAATAATAGCCCCGGCCTCTCTCAGAGAAAAGCACCGGGCATATGACTGCCATGTCCAGAAGATTCTTTACAGCCGACAGGAGCCCCTGCGCAGCCCGGGGATCCGAGGGCACCCCAGACCATAGGAATCTGGGAGGAGGCCAGTACTCGAACTCCAGTTTGTACCCGGAAGAGACCACTTCCAAAAACCCATTTGTCTCTGACCTCCCGGGCCCAGACCGCAAGGGTGAGGGCGTCCCCTCATAGCTGAGCTGGCTTGGCAGCGGGCTTGGGCCCCCAGTTAGGGCCTGGACGAGCACGTCCTCTGCCTCTGTTCCAGGAATCACCTCCAAATTAGAGTAGGCAAAACCTCTGCCTGCTCTGGCACCGCGAAAGGAAGGATTTTAGGAGCCTGCCCCCCCCGAAAGGGGCGACGCTGCTTCTTACGCTGAGGTAACCTTCCCCTTTTGCCACTGAATCCAATTCATCCCCGAACAGCCGCATACCCAGGAAAGGTAGCGCTGTGAGTGATATCTTAGACGCAATGTCAGCCGCCAACTGGCGTAACCAGACTGATCGGCGAAAAGCCACCAGCAATGCCAAGGTTCTATTACACATAATAATTGTCATCCATAGCCGATAAAACAAAGGTCATAAATAATTCACACCACTTCAGCGCTGTGAATTCATCACTGGCTGGGTTAAGCTGGGAACCACTCAACAGGCCCCTAACCACAGACCTGGTAGCCACAGCCGCGAGCGCCGAGGCACAAACAGGCCGCAAGGCTGAACCCACACTGGCAAAGGCATGGCATGCCATCTGATCAATGCGGTTGTCCTCACCATCTTTAAGAGTGGTGGCGGAGAATGTACAACGGAGGTGTTGGACAATCCCAGAACGGGCGCATCGAGGGAGGGGACGACCAGCACTTCACCGCGTCCACCGGGAAGGGATACCACCTATCCCATCCTTGAGGAACACCGGGGAGCCGGCTAGGCCTCTTCCATTCCTTAAGAATCATGCTTTCAAAATGATTCTGATTAGAGAACTCCAAGCGAGGCTTAGAAGTCCCAAATAATTCCCCCTTCTGCGGAGAGGACTCCGCTGGCGGAGAAATAGCCAGAACCTCAAATAGATGGGCCAGGACTTTGGGGGTATCCACGGCATCCCCCAGCGCCTGCCCAGCATCAGTATCAAAAAACTGCTGATCCTCAGCATCAGATTCCTCAAACAATTCCCCCTCCTCAAGTGGGGAATAATCAGTCCAATCAAGGGAATCATAGACATCAAAATCCAGTACCGGCACGGCCGGCGACAGATGCCTTCTCTTAGCTGGGGCCTTTCTGGTCGCAGACCTAGAA
The DNA here is from genome assembly GCA_027917425.1 of Gastrophryne carolinensis. Lineage (NCBI taxonomy): Eukaryota > Metazoa > Chordata > Amphibia > Anura > Microhylidae > Gastrophryne > Gastrophryne carolinensis. Next base: position 289,979,660 of record CM051234.1, read on the forward strand.
ATCAATTTCTCGATGTTGGTCAATCTAGCACATACATCGGCTTGCTACTCCCCGCTAATGACGGTGTCACTTGGGGTACGGATAAGGCGGGGTGGGGTAGGTGATGAGACCGGAGGCACTGACCCAGAAGCCTGGGACCCCGACTGCCGCGTTATGGCCTACTGAGCGCATGGTATGCAAATAAGAACATTATCCCCCGTAAGGGATACCCCACAACCCACACACTGCCGGGATGGCCCCGGAATCCTGGGAAGCCTCCATATGGTGATATTAAGGTAGTCGCAATGACCAGAGGGAATTATGCAGCTTGAGCAACCCGGGATGCCCCTTTAAGTCCCGAGTGGGAGGATTTGAATGGTACCCCAATTTAAACGCCAAGGGACCCTGGGACCGGAAGAACCCCCCTTTTAACACTTGAAAGGGAGTCCTCACAAAGACACAATTTGAAAGGACCCATGAGAGGGCACAATCATGCACTCAACAACATACTTATATGCCAGGAATAAAACTCATAATATATAAATATATATGTATATAATTATATTAAAGGCCTGGAATCTGCCCCAACGCGCTATAATGGCTAAAAGCAGCGCGATAGTGACAAGTAAAGAGGGGCCCACAGGGTACTCACAGACCGCAGGCAATGGCGTCCACCGGCAGCACAGTCCATAGGAGAGAGGGAGAAGAAGGGCGGGCCAATGCCTGGCCCCGCCCTCTTCCCTCAGAAGCGAGAAGACGCGGCTCCCAGCCAGTGACTGGGCCCCGCGATGGCTGCAAGTACACAGTGAAAAACACACACACACACACACACACACACACGTTTAAAGGGAATTATGGGTAGAAACAGGGGGACCCGGAAGGGGGGGAATCCCGCACCACAGAAGAGGAAGGGATGAGCAAGGGACGGGGCATCCCAAACCGGGATCACCAACCCAGATACCGCCCACCCCTTAGTATGGGGCCTCACGGGGGTGCATGGCTCCCTGTATACACCACAAGGTGTTGCCTACCATTGCCTGGACCAACAGCCAAGGCTGGGAGGCATAATAAGGGCTTAAATAACAAGGTCCGGGCAGCAATAGAAAAAAGAAAATTGGCCGGGGGTAACCCGGCTACCTGCAAGGAGGAGACACAGCCATCTTCTGACTTGCTCGCCGTCTGCAGAGATGATTACTGGGTAATGTGTGGGAGGTCCCAGGTATTTATGGACCGGGAGGGGCTTCTTTTTTTCTAGCCATCTCTGCAGAAGTTCGCCCTCTACTGGACATAACCCACATGTCATGAATATTGGAAGCGGGGTGTGTGACATACTTGGAATAATACAATTCTGTGAAATACTCACCTGTAGAATTGGTATACGTATACAGTACGTCCTGCTCCAGATATAATACTTACACTTGGGTTATCCTCCGCCAGATGTCGCTGTGCACTGCAGACATGCAAAAAACAGGCTCCTCCTGGCCCTTCATATACCCAGGGACCTACCACAAATCCATGTAAGCCAAGCGGGGATTACATATGTGACAAAAAGGCGCGCGGCGGCAGTTTTAAATATAGATATAGTAAGGCAAGTTAGCGCGGCGGCTGACAGAAAGCAGAGTGAAAGTAAATCATAAGGCCAATACACGTGAATACAACCATACACACAGACACAACCCCCCCCCCTCTTTTCCCCCCGAAGGCTAAATGGAGAATGAGGGAGGACAGCGGCCACTTAAATAGGGCCCACCGATAGACAGGGGCAATAGTGCGGGAGGGGCATCCTATAGAGGCTCACCAAAAACCTGAACCGCCTACCCTTTGGTGGGGGATTGCGGTGGAGCAGCGCTCCTAAGCACCTAACAGCGGTGCTGCCTACCATAACCCGACCAGCGCAGCCAAGGCTGGGAGGCATATTACTAATGGAACGGGTGGGAATAGTCCTACAGGGCCGCAGGCTAATAGCCCCGCTCACCTGCGAGTAGAGAGAGCCATTTCTCATCCTTCGCAGTCCAGACTGCAGAGAAAATCTGGGGATTTGTGCAAGGTCCCTGGGTATTTGAGGGGCCAGGAGGAGCCTATTTTCGATGTCTCTGCAGTCCAGCGCCATCTGGCGGAGTAATACCCGATAGTAAGTATATATATATATATATATATATATATATATATATATCTGGAGCAGGACGTACTGTATACTAAGAATATATTTTTTTATTTTGTTTTGTTTTTTTGTGCAAAAATATAAAAAAAAAAAAAAACAGTAAAAAAATTACAAACATTTCATTTTAAAGCCTAAACTCTGCTTCAAATAATATATCTATAATTTTCCTGGAAATTCCTGCAAAAATCACAGTTAAACATGGTGCAAAATGGTGAAAAATGACCTGTCAACAGAGGGTGACAAAATTTCAAGTAGGCGGGCAATTAAAAGGATTAATAGTACCTTTGCATGTGGAGTATTGTTCTGCTAGGGGGACCATGCGCTTTCAGATTTAGCTTGTTTTTTCTTATTTGCATATTTTTTTTTTAGGAAAAATACCATTTTGTGATTACTCACCTGTAAAATGGATATTATAAGTATGTCACACACCCCGCTTCCAATATTCATGACATGTGGGTTATGTCCAGTAGAGGGCGAACTTCTGCAGAGATGACTAGAACAAAAGAAGCCCCTCCCGGTCCATAAATACCTGGGACCTCCCACACATTACCCAGTATAGAAAAGCAGTAAGGGGACCAGAAAGAGCCAATTGCAAAATCTTTAACAATAAAAGGTTCACCATATAAAAGATCCAAAATACAATGAAGCGGGGTGTGTGACATACTTATAATACCCATTTTACAGGTGAGTAATCACAAAATGGTATTATTCCAAGTATGTCACACACCCCGCTTCCAATATTCATGACATGTGGGACATCCAATAGCAGTGTCCATAATGGGTGGGGATATCAATACAGCAGAAATGCACAAATCTTAGACCACTGCAGCTTGCAGAACCTTGCGGCCAAAAACAGCATCCGCTGAGGCCCACACATCAACCGTATAAAACTTGGAAAAAATTATGAACGGAAGACCAAGTAACAGCCTTACAAACCTGTTCAACAGAAGCCTGGTGCTGAAAGGCCCAAGAAGCCCCAACAGCACGAGTAGAATGAGCAGTGATCAGAAAAGGGGGAAACCTTCCCCTTGGCAGTATAGGCCCCAACAATGGCCTGGCGAATCCATTTACTAATGGTAGACTTGGCGGGTGCCAAACCTATCCTGGGCCCGGAGGGCACAACGAAACAAGGCGTTCGTCTTACGAAAAAGAGAAGTAGCCACCAAATAGTGCTTCACACAACGAACCACATCCAAAGACTGCAAAACCCTCTCCTTGTCATTGCTAGGCTTAGGACACAAGGAAGGGAGAACTACATCCTGACTGAGGTGGAATTCAGAAACCACCTTAGGAAGGAAATCTGGCTAAAAGCGAAAAACCACCCTGTCCTGGTGTCTCTCAAAGTAAGGGGCCTGAATAAACAGAGACACCAACTCAGAGACACGCCGAACAGAGGTAATAGCCACCAAAAAGGCAACCTTTTGAGTCAACATAGAAAGTGCAACATCCTGCGCCGGCTCAAAAGAAGGCCCCTGGAGGGCAAAATTCAAATCCCAAACGGGCACCAAAAGCTTTCTAGGGGGCCGCACATGAGTGAACCCCCTGGAAAAAGATCTTAACCAGAATATGCAGAGCAAAAGACCCTTGAAAGAAGACCGCCCTTTCAAGGTACTAAGCTGGAACCCCAGGTCCAGACCGTGTTGAAGCAACTCCAAGATCCTAGGAATCGAAAAACACCCTGCAAGACAAGGCGCTAGCCTCACACCAGTCAATATAGGACCTCCAAGTCCTGTAGTATATGTCAGAGGAAGATCTCTTCCTAGCTCTAACAAGAGTCTGAATCACAGCCTCAGACAAACCTTCCTCCCTTAAGATGGAGGTTTCAGCAGCCACGCCGTCAAGGCCAGCGTTTGTAAATTGGGGTAACGTAGTGGACCTTGAGAGATCAGGATCCAGAAACAGGGGCAGCCTGTACTAATCTACTGCCAGCCTTACAATGTCTGCGGACCAAACCTGTCTTGGCCACCAGGATTGCTGGCGCACCCTCTAGAACCAGCTTGCGCACCACCGTGCCTACCATGGAAAAGGGGGGAAACAGGTACAGGAACCCCAGATCCCCCCCAGGCAAGAGACATGGCGTCCACTGCCAGGGCCAGAGGATCCTGAGACAGAGACACAAACTTTGGGAGCATGTGATTGGGACGTGAGGCAAAGAGATCCACCTCTGGAAACCCCCACTTGTGACAGAGGGACCGGAATACCTTGTGGTTGAGAGACCATTCCCCTCGGCGAGAGGATCCCCTGCTCAGGGAGTCTGCCTCCGTGTTTTCCACTCCCGGAATGTACACTGCTGAGATACATGGAACATTGTTCTCTGGCCATGCAAGAATCAGAGAAAACTTCCCTGAGGGCACTCCTGCTGCGAGTCCCTCCTTGGAGATCGATGTAAGCTACGGCAGTTCGATTGTCTGATCGAACCTGAACCGGTAAGCCCCGTAGGTGATGCGTGAAGCATGACAGAACCAACCGAATAGCTCTCAGCTCCAAGACATTAATGGGGGTGTGAGCCTCCTGAGGACCCCACAGCCCCTTGAACTGATGTGTCTTCCAAAAACCTCCCCAGCCCGACAGGCTGGCATACGTGGTAACCGTCTCCCAACAAGGGGTCAGAAAGGATCTGCCCCTCATCAGATTGCTTGGTTCCAGCCACCACTGAAGGGACTGCTGAACCCGGGGAGACATCAGGAATGACTGATCCAATGACTGCGGACATCTGTCCCAGTCCAACAATAGATGAAGCTGGAGTGACCTCATGTGGAACTGAGCAAAGGGAACTGCCTTGAAGGAAGCCACTATCAATCCCACCAATCTCATCCCTAGCCGGATAGAAGAATGAGGTTTGGACAGGAGAAGACGTATCAGATCCTGAACCATCTGCACCTTGGACTGAGGTAGGAACACCCTGTTCCGAATGGTATCCAGATTCATGTCCAGAAACAAGATCTCCCTTGAGGGGGAGAGAGAAGACTTGGGATGGTTGATCACCCAGCCGAACCTCTCCAGCGTCGCCACCACCAACCTGGTGTCCAGCTCCGCCTGACTGAGGGAGGATGCCGTAATGAGGGTTACAACTGAAAACGCTGATCTCCCACCACAAACCTGAGAAATCTCTGGTGTGCTGGTACATGATTGGTACATGAAGGTAAGCATCCCTGATGCTATGGACGTCATGAAATCCCCCTGACGAAGGGAATTGATGGCTGAGCGCAGAGTCTTCCTGCGGAACTTCTTGGTTCTGATGAACCTGTTGAGAAGCTGCAAATCCAGAATGGGTCTTATGGATCCATCCTTTATGGGAACAGTGAAGAGGTTGGAATAATAGCCCCGGCCTCTCTCAGAGAAAAGCACCGGGCATATGACTGCCATGTCCAGAAGATTCTTTACAGCCGACAGGAGCCCCTGCGCAGCCCGGGGATCCGAGGGCACCCCAGACCATAGGAATCTGGGAGGAGGCCGGTACTCGAACTCCAGTTTGTACCCGGAAGAGACCACTTCCAAAAACCCATTTGTCTCTGCCCTCCCGGGCCCAGACCTGAAGAGGCGCCGCAGGCGACCCCCCACCCGCAAGGGTGAGGGCGTCCCCTCATAGCTGAGCTGGCTTGGCAGCGGGCTTGGGCCCCCAGTTAGGGCCTGGACGAGCATGTCCTCTGCCTCTGTTCCAGGAATCACCTCCAAATTAGAGTAGGCAAAACCTCTGCCTGCTCTGGCACCGCGAAAGGAAGGATTTAAGGAGCCTGCCCCCCCGAAAGGGGGGACGCTGCTTCTTATGCTGAGGTAACCTTCCCCTTTCGCCACTGAATCCAATTTATCCCCGAACAGCCGCGTACCCAGGAAAGGTAGCGCTGTGAGTGATATCTTAGACGCAATGTCAGCCGCCAACTGGCGTAACCAGACCGATCGGCGAAAAGCCACCAGCAATGCCAAGGTTCTATTACACATAATAATTGTGTCATCCATAGCCGATAAAACAAAGGTCATAAATAATTCACACCGCTTCAGCGCTGTGAATTCATCACTGGCCGGGTTAAGCTGGGAACCACTCAACAGGCCCCTAACCACAGACCTGGTAGCCACAGCCGCGAGCGCCAAGGCACAAACAGGCCGCAAGGCTGAACCCACACTGGCAAAGGCATGGCATGCCATCTGATCAATGCGATTGTCCTCACCATTTAAGAGTGGTGGCGGAGAATGTACAACGGAGGTGTTGGACAATCCCAGAATGGGCGCATCGACCTCGGGAGGGGACGACCAGCACTTCACCGCGTCCACCGGGAAGGGATACCACCTATCCCATCCTTGAGGAACACCGGGGAGCCGGCTAGGCCTCTTCCATTCCTTAAGAATCATGCTTTCAAAATGATTCTGATTTGAGAACTCCAAGCGAGGTTTAGAAGTCCCAAATAATTCCCCCTTCTGCGGAGAGGATAGCCAGAACCTCAAATAGATGGGCCAGGACTTTGGGGGTATCCACGGCATCCCCCAGCGCCTGCCCAGCATCAGTATCAAAAAACTGCTGATCCTCAGCATCAGATTCCTCAAACAATTCCCCCTCCTCAAGTGGGGAATAATCAGTCCAATCAAGGGAATCATAGACATCAAAATCCAGTACCGGCACGGCCGGCGACAGATGCCTTCTCAATCCAATCTAGCACATACATCGGCTTGCTACTCCCCGCTAATGACGGTGTCACTTGGGGTACGGATAAGGTGGGGTGGGGTAGGTGATGAGACCGGAGGCACTGACCCAGACGCCTGGGACCCCGACTGCCGCGTTATGGCCTACTGAGCACATGGTATGCAAATAAGAACATTATCCCCCGTAAGGGATACCCCACAACCCACACACTGCCGGGATTGCCCCGGAATCCTGGGAAGCCTCCATATGGTGATTTTAAGGTAGTCGCAATGACCAGAGGGAATTATGTAAAGAGGGGCCCACAGGGTACTCACAGACCGCAGGCAATGGCGTCCACCGGCAGCACAGTCCATAGGAGAGAGGGAGAAGAAGGGCGGGCCAGCGCCTGGCCCCGCCCTCTTCCCTCAGAAGCGAGAAGACGCGGCTCCCAGCCAGTGACTGGGCCCCGCGATGGCTGCAAGTACACAGTGAAAAACACACACACACACACACACACGTTTAAAGAGAATTATGGGTAGAGATAGCGCACCCCCAAGCGGGAAACAGGGGGACCCGGAAGGGGGGGAATCCCGCACCACAGAAGAGGAAGGGATGAGCAAGGGACGGGGCATCCCAAACCGGTATCACCAACCCGGATACCGCCCACCCCTTAGTATGGGGCCTCACGGGGGTGCATGGCTCCCTGTATACACCACAAGGTGTTGCCTACCATTGCCCGAACCGACAGCCAAGGCTGGGAGGCATAATAAGGGCTTAAATAACAAGGTCCGGGCAGCAATAGAAAAAAGAAAATTGGCCGGGGGTAACCCGGCTACCTGCAAGGAGGAGACACAGCCATCTTCTGACTTGCTCGCCGTCTGTAGAGATGATTACTGGGTAATGTGTGGGAGGTCCCAGGTATTTATGGACCGGGAGGGGCTTCTTTTTTTCTAGTCATCTCTGCAGAAGTTCGCCCTCTACTGGACATAACCCACATGTCATGAATATTGGAAGCGGGGTGTGTGACATACTTGGAATAATACAATTCTGTGAAATACTCACCTGTAGAATTGGTATACGTATACAGTACGTCCTGCTCCAGATATAATACTTACACTTGGGTTATCCTCCGCCAGATGTCGCTGTGCACTGCAGACATGCAAAAAACAGGCTCCTCCCGGCCCTTCATATACCCAGGGACCTCCCACAAATCCCCAGCATTGAAAAGCCGTGAACCAGAAGCCGGGAGAATTTAACCACCAAAAATAACTGGTAATGATAACAATGATAACAATCACCATACAGGGGATCCAGAATAATGCAAAAACCAGGGTGGGGTGGAGCAGGACGTACTGTATACGTATAATACCAATTCTACAGGTGAGTATTTCACAGAATTGTATCATTCTAAGTATACAGTACGTCCTGCTCCAGATATAATACTTACACTTGGGACATCCAATAGCAGTGTCCATAAAGTAGGGTGGGATCCCCAACAAAAAAGGCACAGCAGACAGAAAAAGCACTGTCACCTGCAAACCTTGCTACCAAGAGCAACGTGAGCAAAGGCTCTAACGTCAACATCATAAAAACCTTTGAAAAGGTACGAACAAAAAATAAGTATCGGTCTAGCAAACTTGTGCAACCAAACCTGGTGCTGAAAAAGGCCCAAAGACACCGAGGCACCAGTAGAAACAGAAATAAAGTGAGAATAAACTCTTCCCCTTAAAGGAATAGGCCTGAGTAACAGCCTGACAAGATCAAACGCTAAGAGTAGCCCAGGAAGAAGCCAAACCTTCCCTAGGACCAGAAGGGACATCCATCCAAGTAAAGGCTAGGCCCAAGGCCGCTTAACCCCTGGAAGCAGACGAGATCAGGCACATACAGATGTAGGTGCCCACAAACCCCAAGGGGCATCAGTCCCCCTAAGGGACAAGAGACAATTCAGGAAAAAAATTCTGGCACCAGTTGAGGGAAAGTAGATCCCCTTGTCTCAGCGTTACTAGGAATAAAGCACAGGGAAAGACAATGTCTTAAATACATGATCCTAAGACACCACCTTAGGCAGAAGGTCCGGCGTAAAGCGGAACACCACTCATCTTGGTGTATATATCAAAGAACGAAGGCTAGCTAAACAGAGCCGCCCGCTCAGGCACACGTCTGACTGAAGTAACAGCCCCCCAGAAGGGCAACCTTGTGGATAAGAACAGTCAGACAGCATCCAGAATAGGGCCAAGGGGAAACACCCAGCAAGGCAAACAGAATAAAATTCAAATCCCAACAGGGACCCTAGAACCACGTGGGGGATGCACCTGAGCAATCCCCGAAAGAACGCTTAACCAAGGCAAAAACTGAGTAATGACTTCTACAGGAAGGCGGACAGGGCAGAACCTGAACCTCCAGAGTACCGAGTAGGAGAGCCAACTCCAACCCATACTGTAATAACTCTAGAACCCTGGGAACAGAGAGCGCCCAACAGGGGAGAGACCAAGACTCACACCAATCAATATGGGTATGCAATACCCCAACTCCTAGGCTTCTAGAAGTCACAATCACCCAGAAGATAAGCCCGTCTCCATCAAGATGGATGAATCAACCTTCAGGCCATCCAGACCAGAGCATGTAGATTGGGGTGAAATAACAAAGGGGGCCTGAGTGAGAAGATCAGTACTCCTGACAGAACGTACAGGTCCGCTGTCCTCAATACCACATCTGCAACCAGGGGCCACCAGTATCACTGGTTCCCCCTTTTTAGAGCAACCTGGGCAGAACCCTGACTAGCAGGGTAAATGAAGATAAGACATACAGAATAGAATGTCAATCCATAAAGTTACTAAGTCTCATGACCAAGGTCAGAACAATCTGAGACAGGGAAAACAAGGGCCTAGAACCCATGAAAGTGACCGGGCCCAAAAAGATCCACCCTAGATGGATCACATAGTGACACAAGAATTAGCACATCCTGTCGCAGAAGGACATCCACCGGAGTGAATATCGCTGATATGCAGTGAACGCTGTCCTCCACTCAGATCAGAGTCAGATACCTTCCTGGGGAATCAGCCTGCTCTGCGTCCACACAGATAATTAATACAGTCCCTGTCGTCAGACAGAACAAGGAGCCCCGAATAGACAGATCCCGCAAGAGAGAAGTCCAGCGAGATAGAGCCAACCTGAAAGCCTACCATTTCAAAAATTAGACAGGTGAATGGACCCCTAAAGGTCCCACCTCCCCCGGAACAACAGGGGATTTTAGAAGAAAAAATCCCCCCTCCGTCAACCTGATAGATTTGGTATCCATCTACAGGAAGAAGCAGGGGCCCCCTGACTGGTTCCTTGAGTACAACAGTCTCAAGGGGAACCACCATACCAAGGTGGAAGGGTACACAGACCCAGCTCCAGGGAAGCTGGAACCTAGTCCAGCATTTACAACATAAGTTGCAGAAGAGCCCAAGGGCACTGAGCATAAGGGACAACCTTTGAGCAGCCATCAACAGGACCACCAGTCGCAATCCAGCCTGGTGAAGAGACGGAAACAGCAAGAGGGACCGAGCCCATGTAACCAGATTGTCCACTTTATAGTCAAGGAAGCAGGTTCCCGCCTGAACCGAATCGAAGTTCAACCCTAGGAATGGAGATACCAAATAAAGGGAAAATGAGGAATTGAGGTGATTGAGCACCCATCCAAAGACTCCCAAAGGACACCACCAGCCGAGTAACAAACTCGGCCTGACGTAGAGATTGGGAAGCAAAGAAGGACGACCAGGCAGTTCCTCGCACGGACGCCCCCTTGGTCTCATCAGAGACATCACCCCTGTCATCGCCTTGGCGATCACTCTGGGAGCAGAAGAGAGGCCAGATAACAAGGCCACAATCAGCAGTGTAGGACCTCCAACACTAAGCTGTAAGATCCTGGGTGCCCAGAAGACACAGTGGTAATGAAATAAGCATCTTAGATCTCTACAGACGGCAAGATGTCCCTGGACACAGGGTACTGGCGGCCCAACTCAGAGAAACCATGCAGAAACCGCCTGTGAATGTAAATTGCTGCACCTATGGAAGACCAGAATGGGCAGAGTGCCTCATCCTTTAGGGGGAATGTGGAAAGGTTGGTGTAGAGGCCCCTGCCTCTGCCTGTTAAGGGCAACCTGCAAGTGACCCCAGACCTCGCAGGCCGCGCGTGGCCTGCGCCAACACCTGAAGAGAGACAGGGACCAGAAGCATCCTGACAATCTCGGGAAGGGGCCGCCCAGCAAACACTATCCTGCACCCAGAGGAAAAGTCCTCCTGAATCCATCAGAACGAGGCATGACGCCTCCTGATAGGAGTAAGGTGCTGCGGCCATCCCCTCGCCTAGCGCCCCATCATGCTTGGGGGGATTTGGTGAAAGATTTGGACCTAGTCCTGCAGGAGGGGCCAGGACGTTGTCCGCCACTCCTGGAACAGGAATCTACACCAAAAAGCTGGAAGGACACCCCTGGTTCGGGTTTGACACTAACATAGGGGGGTGGAGGGGTACCTCTGCCCCGAGAAGGCCGAGACCGCCTTCTGCGAAGGGGTGTTTTGCCCTTTTTTCCAAACAGGTCCAGACGGGCCCCGAATAGGCGTCGCCCTCTAAAGGGAAGCCCAGTAAGAGTCTTCTTTGTAGCATCGTCAACCCGCCACTGTCGCAGCCAGAGCAAGCGGCGTATAGCTACCACAAGGGCGGAAGTTCTTGCACACATCCTAATGGTGTCATCCAGCGCTAAAAGGGTAAACCTTACAAATACATCACAACTGGAGAGTGCATTAAACACATCCCAGGGAAGATCCTCAGGTTGATGATCAAGCATCTTCCTGATGAGGGTCTTAGCGGCCACTGTAGCGATGGCCGCGGCACAGACCGGGCGCAGAGCCGTCCCTGCACAAGAAAAGGCGTGGGAAGCGAGCCTGTCAATGCGCCTGTCTTCAGCATCCCGAAGGGTACGATAAATAGGGGCTGCAATAAAGGGGGGGTTAAGAACCCCAATGATCGGTGCATCCACCACAGGAGGTGATGACCAACAGTTAACCACCTCAGGGGGAAAGGGGTATTTCCAATCCCAGTCCCCTGGAACCCCTGGAAGTTTACTAGGGCATTCCCATTCTTTGAGTACAAGAGCCTGGAAGTGATCCTGCTCCAGAAATTCCAAACGCGGCGTCGCTGTATGGAAATTCTCCCTTCTAGGCCTGGGAGCCTCACCAGGGAGAGAGATAGACAAGACCTCGAAGATCTTTATCAGTAATTCATCGGTGTCACACAGGCCCCAGGAACCAGGGCCCGTATCATCATGACTCCTCGGCCCCTCATCAGATGAGCCCTCGTCAGAGAACAGCTCACCATCATCAGAAAGAGCAAAACCCTGCTCAGTAGTGAACTCCTTCAGAAGGAATGGGCGAAACCGCAGGCATCAGGGAACGCTTCTTACCAGGGCCCAAGCACTCTGCCAACCTCGAAATCACCTGATCAGCCATAGGCAGTCTGCACGGCACGACTTGCTGGTCATTCCCGCTCGAGTGCGACTCATCAGGAGTGAGATTTAAGCAAGGGGAGACAGGTGTATTGAAACGAGGCGCAGCCACTGGCAACCCTGACTGCAGGGCCAGTACTTGTTCAGCACAGGGTCCGCATCAGCTTGGGGTTGTCCACACGCTGTACACAGCCGGTCTTGTCCCGGAGGGACCCCGGTCACATAATTCTGAGATGCCTCCATATGGCAACCCTGGATGTCCCAAAGACCCGCTAGGAATGTGGGAGAATTTAGTAAGCCCGCTACAATATATGTTAGGCCAGGAGAAGCCATCGGAGTCTTTGGCGTCTGAAAGACAGAAGGGGAATAAGAGATGTCAGGGCCATGCGCAGCAGAAAAAATACTAATGATGAAATCGCCCGCGAGGGCACTTACCGACCTGGGGAGGAGAAGGCCCGCAAACATGGATACTCGTAGTCTGATGACACCGCCACGCAGCACAGTAAAGTTTAATGAAAAAATGAGAAGGCAAAGACGGCGACGGCCAAAATAAAAAGAGCAAGCTGCGCGGCTCTGACACTCAGCTGCCATAAGCGTGACAATACAGTACACTGAGACAGCCACACACACCCCCCCCCCCCATTCTTTTCCCCCAAATACGGGGGGAAATGAGGGAGGATGGCGACCCTTTACACAGGGCCCACCGCTACACGGGGCATGGGGCAATAATGCGGGAGGGACATTCACTAGAGGCTCACCATCAGCCTAAACCGCCTACCCTTTGGTGGGGGACTGCGGTGGAGCGTGGCTCCGTTAAGTACGCATGGTGCTGCCTACCTTCACCCGACCAGCGCAGCCCAGGCTAGGAGGCACATCACAAGGAGGACGGGTGGGAATAGTCCAACAGAGCCGCAGGCTGTAATAGCCCCGCTCACCTGCGAGAGAGTGATACTTCATGTCTTCGCAGTCAGCACTGCAGAGAAATCTGGGGATTTGTGGGAGGTCCCTGGGTATATGAAGGGCCGGAAGGAGCCTGTTTTTGCATGTCTGCAGTGCACAGCGCCATCTGGAGGAGGATAACCCAAGTGTAAGTATTATATCTGGAGCAGGACGTACTGTATACTTAGAATGTATTAGTTTGATTCTGCTTTTTTATTCTTTTTCAGTGAAACTGTGTGCAACCAAAGAATTCATTGAGGAATTACTTCCAGAAAACTGCACCCATGTTAACATGTCTGCATTTAACCTTTTGTGCCCCCTCCACACTGCAGGCCCTCACACATTCTGCATTTGACTCATGAAACCTATCCCTCACACTGCATTTAAAGCCTTGCCGCCCCATATTGCATTTACCACCATATGCCTCTATATTGCATTTAAAGTGGAACAAAACCCAGCATGGCCGCCCCTGGATTCTGAAAGATGTGTATACCCCCCCAGGGGACCCTAGAATCACATCTTTGGTCTGGGACCGCTGGGGGCATGTGCGCGTGCTGGGGAGGCTGCCTTCTTGCTCGCGATTGCCATAAACAGAACCATTTGTCGAACATTAAATATACACAGGAAACCTCTCTGATTGGCTGAGAGCTTGCACATGCACTGTAGGACTGGGAAGAGAGTATGGTCCCCCCATTGGCATCAGGGGCAGATTGCCTTAATCAGGTGAGTTGTTTTATTATTTTAACACCCAAATTAGGTCCTCTTTAACACTTTCAGTGCCAGCCACATGAAATGCATGTTGAGGCACCAGCAACCATTAAATGCCAGCAAGATCCTCTGGCCTTTTTTAGTAGGAGTTGATTGTGGATGCCATTCACAGAAATACCATTCACAGAAGTCTTTGTAACATAGTAACATAGTATGTAAGGCTGAATAAAGACTTTAGTCCATCCAGTTCAGCCTGTTTAACTCCTTCCAGTGGTCTAGTAGCCATAGCTGGAAATGTTATTACATGCCAGGAAGGCATCAAGGCCACTTTTGAACGTTTTTACTGTATCCATCATTACTACCTCCTCTGGCAGCGAGTTCCATAGTCTCACTGCTCTTACAGAGAAGAATCCCCTCCTATGTCGGTGGAGAAAGCACCTTTCCTCTAACCTTAGTGGATGCCCTCGGGTTATGGTTACACTCCGGGGTATAAATAGATTGTGGGACAGATCTTTGTATTGACCCCGAATATATTTATACATAGTTATTAGATCACCCCTCAATCGTCTTTTTTCTAGACTAAATAAACCTAACTTGGACAATCTTTCAGGGTACTCTAGCCCCCGCCCAGAACTGTACACAGTACTCCATATGGGGTCTGACCAGTGACTTGTACAGGGGTAAAATGATGCTCTGGTCATGAGCACCTATGCCCCTCCTGATGCACCCCATGATCCTATTTGCCTTGGCAGCAGCTGCCTGGCATTGATTACTACAGTTGAGCTTATTGTCAACTAAAAGCCCTAGGTCCTTTTCCATTGTTGTTTTACCAAGTGTTTCTTTATTTAGTGTGTAATCATGACACAGATTTCTCCTTCCCATGTGCATAACCTTACATTTATCTGTGTTAAACTTCATTTGCCATTTAACTGCCCATGCTTCCAATTTATCTAAATCTGTTTGTAGCTGCCTGCTGTCCTCTTTTGTTGTTGTTAATTACTTTACTCAGCTCAGTATCATCTGCAAAGATTGAGACTTTACTGTTTAATCCATACCCAATGTCATTTATTGAAGAGAATTGGTCCCCAGAAGTGACCCTTGTGGTACTCCACTAGTAACAGTGACCCAATCTGAGTGTGTACCATTGATAACCACCCTCTGCTTCCGATCATTAAGCCAATTTCCCACCCATCTGCACACGCTTCCCCCAGTCCAAGCATTCTCATCTTTTGTACCAGCCTTTTATGTGGCACAGTATCAAATGCTTTAGAAAAGTCAAGATATATGATATCCAATGACTCCCCCTGTTACAATCTTGAACTTACCTCCTCGTAAAAGCTGATTAGGTTTGTCTGGCAGGAGCGATTCCTCATAAATCCATGCTGATATGGAGTAATAAGGTCATTTTCCCCAAGGTGCTCCAGGATAGTATCCCTTAAGAAACCTTCAAACAGCTTGCCCACCACAGATGTTAAGCTTACCGGTCTGTAGTTCCCAGGTTCCCCCCTAGATCCCTTTTTGAATATTGGCACCACATTTGCCAAGCGCCAATCCCTCGGAACAGACCCTGTAGTTATGGAATCCACAAATATTAGAAATAACGGCTTGTCTATTACTGTACATAACTCCCTTAAAACACAAGGATGTATGTCATCTGGTCCCGGTGATTTATCGATTTTTATCTGCTTGAGACGGTGCTGGACTTCTTGGTTAGACCAGTGACATTTAATGGAGGGTTTCGGGTATTCCCCTGCATTTCACTCGGCATGTCAAATTCTTTTGTGAATATAGAAGCAAAGAAGTTGTTGAGCAAATTTGCTTTCTCCTCATTTCCCTCTATAGGGGTCCCCTCCTTGCTTTTCAGGGGGCCCACACCCTCAGGTTTGTACCTTTTACGGTTTATGCAGCTAAATAATAATTTGGGGTTAGTTTTACTCTCTTTCGCGACCAGTCTTTCTGTCTCCAGCTTAGCTGCCCTTATCTGTTGTTTACATTGTTTATTTTCTTCTTTGTAGTTTTTTAATGCTTCCGCTGTCCCTTCCTGCTTTACATGTTTAAATGCCTTTTTTTTGTTGTTTATTGCCCCCTTAACCTTTTTATTTAGCCACATTGGTTTACATGTGTGTCTAATAGTTTTATTCAGGGGCGGGCTGGCCATAGGGCATACCGGGCAAAATCCCAGTAGGCCGGTGCCAGGGAGGGCCGCAACCCCATGGAAAAGATGCTGGAGGCTGGGGGAGCAGCCGGCCGCCCGGCTGGCCTGCCCGGCCCTGTAGTTCCTGCCGGCGCCGCCGCTCTCACACACACACACAATAACACACAAACATGCTTACCGGCACTTCCCGGCTGTTGCGCGCTGGTTGGTGGGCGTGCCCCATATGGCCGGCGTCCAATGAAAACAATGGACTCCGGCCATATGGGGCACGCCCACCGACCGGCGCGTAACAGCCGGGAAGTGCCGGTAAGCATGTATGTGTGTTATTGTGTGTGTGTGAGAGCGGCGGCGGCGTTGCCGGTTCGCTGCTGCTGCCTCATCCTCTGCCAGTCCTGCTGCCATCGCCTTCCACTCCAGGTGCCCACGCCGCTGGGGGACAGGAAATCACAAGTCACAGTAAAATGGAGGGTGAGGCTGGTTTCACACTAGCGCTATTGCAGGATGATCACGATTGCCCCATGATGCCGCTCATTGGCTGTACTGAGGGATGCCCCACTGGCTGTACAGAGGGATGCCCCTACTGGCTGTACTGAGGGATGCCCCTACTGGCTGTAATGAGGGATGCCCCTACTGGCTGTACTGAGGGATGCCCCACTGGCTGTACTGAGGGATGCCCCTACTGGCTGTACCTAGGGATGCCCCTACTGGCTGTACCGAGGGATGTCCCACTGGCTGTACCGAGGGATGCCCCTACTGGCTGTACCGAGGGATGCCCCACTGGCTGTACCGAGGGATGCCCCTACTGGCTGTACCGAGGGATGGCCCTACTGGCTGTACCGAGGGATGCCCCTACTGGCTGTACTGAGGGATGCCCCACTGGCTGTACTGAGGGATGCCCCTACTGGCTGTACTGAGGGATGCCCTACTGGCTGTACTGAGGGATGCCCCACTGGCTGTACTGAGGGATGCCCCTACTGGCTGTACTGAGGGATGCCCTACTGGCTGTACTGAGGGATGCCCCACTGGCTGTACTGAGGGATGCCCCACTGGCTGTACTGAGGGATGCCCCACTCGCTGTACTGAGGGATGCCCCCACTGGCTGTACTGAGGGATGCCCCCACTGTCTGTACTGAGGGATGCCCCACTGGCTGTACTGAGGGATGCCCCACTGGCTGTACTGAGGGAATGCCCCCACTGCCTTTATTGTAATGGGGTGATTCTGCGCACTGAATGGGGGAATTTAAGCACACCATTTGGTTCAGAATATTTTCTTTCTTATTTTAGTCCTTTAAACCCTGGGTGCATCTTATGGAACAAAAATAAGGTGTGTATATAGTGACATTAAGAACAGTGCAGCAGGGCCGGTGTGCCCCATAAAGTCCCGGGCCGTTTTTTAGCCCCAGTCCTCCCCTGGTTTTATTCCTGTAAGGTATATATCTGTCACAATGAAAATTAAGTATTCCTTTGAAAGTATCCCATTTAGCGTCCATGCTTTTGTTTTTAAGGACATTTTCCCAGTCAATGCAGTGTAGGGCATCTCTAAGTTGGTAAAACGTTGCCTTTTTGAAGTCCCGCGTTTTTGTGACTCCTTGATAAGGCACCCTAGTGACTGCTAATTGGAAATTAATGATATTATGATCACTGCTTCCAAGGTGTCCCCCAACCTGTACCTTTATTACTTTGTCTGGTACATTGGTTAGTATTAGGTCCAATATGGCTTTCCCCCTTGTTGGAGCTTGTACTTGTTGGGAAAGGTAGCCATCTTTTGTTTTAGATAAAAAACTATTACTTTTCTGCGAAACACATGTTTCAGCATCCCAGTCTATATCTGGGTAGTTAAAGTCCCCCATAATCACTACCTGTTACCCCCACTATGTCATATTGCTCTTCTGTTATTATCAATTCTAGTTCATCCATTTTATTAGTCAAGCTTCTAGCATTTGTAAGCATGCATTTCAAATGCTTATCACAATTTTGATAATTATGTATATTGCCCTTATTCCTGCTAGATGTGCTAACCCCTCCCCCCTCTCCACCCCCAGTTTCATGTCTACACCCACTGTCACTTTCTTTCCTGACTTCCCCTTTGTAACTGCTATTACTCTCCCCCCCCCCCCAGTGCTTAGTTTAAACACTCCTCCAACCTTTTAGCCATCCTCTCCCCCAGAACAGATGCACCCTCCCCATTGAGGTGCAACCCATCCCTGCCATAGAACCTGTAGCCCACTGTGAAGTCGGCCCAGTTCTCTAAGAACCCAAACCCCTCCTTTTTACTACAATTTTTGAGCCACCTGTTTACATCTCTAATCTCCCGCTGCCTCTCTGGTGTGGCTCTTGGTACTGGTAGTATTTCTGAGAATACTACAGTTTAGGTCCTTGCCTTAAGCTTACGGCCGAAGTCCCTGAAATCATTTTTAAGGACCTTCCACCTACTTCTTCCTATGTCATTTGTGCCAATATGCACCATGACCGTTGGGTTCACGCCAGCCCCTCCCAACAATCTGTCAGCCCGCTCCGCTACATGCCGTACTCTTGCCCCAGGAAGGCAACACACTGTTCAGCAATCACGGTCTTTGTGACAGATTGCCCTGTCTGTTCCCCTAATAATAGAGTCGCCCACTACCAGCACCTGTCTTGCCTGCCCTGTTCTCCCATTTCCCCTCCCTTTCTTACTGGAGCCGACAGATGTGTCTTGCTGCAGCTGTGCCATCCCTGAGCTAACATCCCCCTCATCTGCCAACCGGGCAAACTTGTTTGGAGGTGCCTGTTCAGGGCTAGCCTCCCTGTAACTTTTACCCCTACCCTGCCTTCTAACTGTTATCCAGCTAGCTGCCTCATTTTCCTGCTTTTCCTCTCCCCCCATACTTGTGCCAGACTACGCCCCCATCAGTCACAGGGGCGTGGCCAGGCCCCCTACATTCACTACTATGGTGGGGTGCATGTCAGGTTTCACCCATATCCTCGTTTGCAATGAATGGAGAAGGTGGGACAGTGCTGTGTGATTGTGAGTCGAAATCCTGACCCACCATCAAATTCATCTACAAAGTCAGGCCCCAGGCGGTGCGAGAGGCAGCGGAATGCCAGCAGTCAGGTCAGTTGCTGATCACCAGACTGGCACCGATCAGGTGGTAAGTACCCAGGGGTGTAACTTGAGGGGATGCAAAGGGGTGTGACCACATCGGGGCCCAGAAGGTCAGGGGTCCACTGTTCAATCTTTGGGCCACCCCCCAGCCAGGTGCTGCTTGGGCTTGTGTTCTGCCACCGAAGCCATACCCTGCAGCACTTTTGAGAGAGCTGATTGATTCTTGATAGTGCCGCTGTGACGAGGTGCAGCCGGCTGGCCCATGCCCAGCCATTCAGAAAGCTGGGCTTGGGAGCGCACATAGCCAAAGAGAAGCCAGGGGCACACTGCTGGCAGAGACCACATTGCAGAACCCACCAGTATCAGGTAAGATCACACTGCGGGGCATCCGGTGTAGGATGCCCTGGTCGGGGGAAGGCTAGCAGCTTGCTAGGCTAGCAGCAACCAAGGGTGAGTTGGAGCAGGACGTACTGTATACTCATATCAATTCTACAGGTGAGTAATCACAGAATTGTATTATTCTTAGTATACAGTACGTCCTGCTCCAAATCTAATACTTACAGTTGGGACATCCAATAGCAGTGTCCATATTAGATATGGAGCAGGACGTACTGTATACTAAGAATAATACAATTCTGTGATTACTCACCTGTAGAATTGATATGAGTATACAGTACGTCCTGCTCCAACCCACCCTTGGTTGCATTATCTTGGATCCCCTGTATGGTGATTGTTATCCTTGTTATAGTTGATCGTTTGGATTGTTTAATTCTCCCGGCTTCTCATTAACTGCTTTTCAATGCTGGGGATTTGTGGGAGGTCCCCGGGTATTTGAGGGGCCGGGAGGAGCCTATTTTCGATGTCTCTGCAGTCCAGCACCATCTGGCGGAGTATATCCCAACTGTAAGTATTAGATTTGGAGCAGGTCGTACTGTATACTGTGAGATGTGTCAGGGATCGCCCTTTTTCTGATGTCAAGGGACACGTATTTGTCTTTGTCCAATCAGGCAAACAGCAGAAAGTTCGTTCAATCTGACTCTTGGTCAGCTTTATTGGTAAAGGTTGCAAAAGCAAAATAAAGATAACACAGCAACAAAAGAAAATCCTTGCCTGTCCGGCACTAACTAGACAAGTGAAAACCCTCACTACTAGCTGGAGAGCTTCTCTCTGCCAGCTACAAAAAAACAATTGCAGCAACCTTTACTCACATGAATCTCTCCACAGACCTGGGCTGTGTCCTCAGCCAGAGAGATCTGCCCCCTGACTTCCTCCTTTATTCAGCCTCTCATTCCCCCTAATTAATTACCTGACAGGTGAGAGGCTCAGCTATTACCTCACATAGGAAAGGAACCTGGGAGAAATATACCTGTCCTCTACTATCCGGCCTGCATGAATGTCACATATCCCCCCCCTCTGCTCAGGCCACCGGGAATGAGCATTTGTAACCAGAAGGCAGTGCACACGTGACAGTGCATCTGCATTTCCCTGCAGTCGCCCAGCCCTGTGCTCTACTGTAAAGTTGTAGGCCTGCAGAGCTAGAAACCACCTCGTTACTCTGCTATTTTTCTCTTTATTAAGGTACATCCATTTCAGAGGGGCGTGGTCAGTGACTAGCCGGAACTTTCTTCCCAACAAATAATATTTGAGGGACTCGAGGGCCCATTTAATAGCTAAACATTCCCTTTCTACAATTGCATAATTTCTTTCGTGTTTATTCAGCTTCCTACTTAAATAAAGCACGGGATGTTCCTCTCCATCCCGGATTTGTGACAAGACAGCCCCTATTCCTGTCTCGGAAGCGTCTGTCTGGACCACAAATTCTTTCTTGAAATCTGGTGTGATCAATATTGGCAGGGAACAAAGGGCCAATTTTAAGGTTTGAAACGCTTTTTCAGCCTGAGGGTTCCACCTTATCATCACTGAGTCTTTTCCTTTTGTGAGATCAGTCAGGGGATTTGCTATGGAAGCAAAATTGGGTATAAATCGCCTATAATACCCTGTAATTCCGAGAAATGCCCTCACCTGTTTTTTATTTAACGGTTGAGGCCACTTCTGGATTGCTTCAACTTTATCTACCTGGGGTTTAATTACGCCTCTTCCAATAATATAACCCAAATATTTGGCTTCTTCTAACCCAATACAACACTTTTTGGGGTTAGCTGTCAAACCTGCAGCCTGTAAACTGTCAATGACTGCCTGCACGTCAGAAAGGTGTGTCTCCCAGTCAGGACTATGTATCACTATGTCGTCAAGATAGGCCGAAGTATATTTCCTATGTGGTTTCAACACTCTATCCATTAACCGTTGGAAGGTTGCAGGAGCCCCATGTAATCCGAAGGGCATATTTACATAATGAAATAAACCGTCAGGTGTGGAGAATGCTGTCTTTTCTTTGGCAGATTCAGTCAGCGGAATCTGCCAATAACCTTTCGTCAGATCTAGTGTGGTGATGTAGCGAGCTGTACCTAGCCGCTCAATCAGCTCATCCACCCTTGGCATAGGATAGGCATCAAATTTAGACACAGAGTTTAACTTCCTAAAGTCATTACAAAACCTTATAGTACCGTCTGGTTTTGGAATTAACACAATTGGGCTGGACCACTCACTATGGGATTCCTCAATCACTCCCAATTCCAGCATGTCTTTCACTTCTTTAGACACTGCCTCACGCCTAGCCTCAGGGATTCTATAGGGCCTAACATGTACCTTTACCCCAGGTTCGGTCACAACATCGTGTTTTATCAGTGGAGTCTGCCCTGGTTTGTCAGAAAAGAAATTTTTGTTATGAATTATCAGTTGTCTAGCCTCTTTCTTTTGTGTGTCAGACAAGGACTCAGCGATAATAACGTTAGGTATTAGAGAACCATCACAGGCTGGCCACGCAACCGTCGCAGCTAGAGTTTGCCTGTCTTTCCAAGGTTTAATCAGATTCACATGGTAAATCTGCTCAGGCTTTCTTTTATCTGGTTGGTGAATTTTATAATTGACCTCACCTACTCTTTCTATAACGGAGTAGGGACCCTGCCATTTGGCCAAGAACTTACTCTCTATAGTAGGAACTAGTACTAACACCCGATCTCCTGGTGCAAATGTACGTACCTTAGCACCCCTATCATAGATTCTTTTTTGCACACCTTGAGCCTGTTCCATGTGGGTTTTTACAATTGGCATCACAGCTGAAATTCTGTCCTGCATTTGTGAAACATGTTCTATTACACTTCTGTAGGGAGTGACCTGCCCTTCCCAGCTTTCCTTTGCCACATCTAACAACCCCCGGGGATGTCTACCATATACCAACTCAAATGGAGAAAACCCGGTGGACGATTGAGGCACCTCCCTTATGGCAAACAACAGATATGGAAGCAACAAATCCCAATTTTTCCCGTCCTTGTCCACTACTTTCTTTAACATCTGCTTTAGAGTCTTGTTAAATCTTTCAACTAAGCCATCGGTCTGAGGGTGATAGACGGACGTGCGTAGTTGATTCACCTTAAACAATTTACAAAGTTGCTTCATCACATTAGACATAAAGGGTGTGCCTTGATCGGTAATTATTTCTTTTGGGATGCCCACCCTACTAAACACCTGCACTAACTCCTTTGCGATAGTCTTAGATGATGTGTTTCGCAAAGGTATGGCCTCCGGATAACGTGTAGCATAGTCCATTATAACTAGAATATGTTGGTGACCACGCGCTGACTTTATCAGGGGACCAACCAAATCCATCCCAATCCGATCAAATGGGACCTCAATGATTGGTAAGGGAACTAGAGGGCTGCGGAAACGAGGCCTAGGTGCAGACATCTGACAGTCTGGGCAGGATTCACAATACTCTTTAACATCATGATGTACCCCAGGCCAGAAGAATCTGAGCAAAATTCTCTCTGTAGTTTTCTGGACTCCCAGATGTCCCCCCAATATGTGCCCGTGTGCCAGATCTAAAACTGTTCTCCTGAAGGCTTTGGGAACCACTAGCTGCTGTATGTTATCCTCGCCCTTTTTGTCAACCTGGTACAGTAAATCATTCTCTAGAACCATATATGGGAAAGCAAGCCTAGCCCCGGGCTCCACAGGTACCCCATTGATTATTTTTACATTTTCTCTGGCTCGGGTAAGGGTAGGGTCTTTTAACTGCTCACTTTGAAAATCATCTTTTCTGACCTCTAAGTCAGGTATACACTGCTGAGAAGTCCCCGGAATTTCTGTCTCTGTTAATGGTTCTCCTGAATCCCCCGCCATAACAGAAAAGGGAAAAGTTAAAGGCTTTTCTACCCCAACCACATCTTCCATTGGGGAACTATCAAATGGATCAGGGCTTAGGTTGGAGGTTGTGGGCCTATCAGGTGTACCATCTTTAATCGCGAGATTGTCTTCCCAGAACTTCCAAAAATATGGAAAGTCTCTACCAAGAATGACATCATGCATTAAGGCGGGGACTATCCCCACCTTGTGACATACTGAACCATAAGGAGTTGAAATACAAGCAATGGCAATTTGATATTCACGCGTATCCCCATGCACGCAAGATACCGTGTAAGTGTCTGGATACCTGTTAGCAGTACTTATAAGGTTGGCGTTTACCAGACTTACCACACTCCCTGAGTCTAGTAAAGCCACCACCTTTTTATCCTCTACTGTTAGCTCATACAGGTGGTTTTTAGAACTGTCTGAACTGACAGCAGTACACATTACTTGGGCAAACATAGACATACGTTTTTTCAAAAAGGCCGCGTCACATTGCATAGGTTCAATAGTCAAAGGACAGTTCATTGCAATATGGCCCAACTCATGGCAACGAAAACATCTTATGTTTTCTCTACCTAGCCCAAAGTCTCGCATTTTAGGCCTCCCTGAGCCCACAGTCTCATCTTTTCCATACAAAGTCTTTACATTTTTCCCAGCTCCCATAAACCCCAGAACAGTCTTACCGGGAACTTTGGCTGTCCGGTTGGTTGAGGCCTGGGGCTGGGTGTTACTTAAGAGCTCTTCTGCTGTAGAGTACCGTTCAACAAGATCCACAAGCTGATCTGCAGATTTTGGGTCTCCGTGGCTCACCCACTTCCTTAACGCTGGAGGTAGTGCCCTTAGATATCGATCCATAACCACACGTTGAACCATGTCTGGTGCAGATAGAACCTCTGGTTGTAGCCACTTCCTGGTCAGATGGACGAGGTCAAACATTTGGGAACGTGGCGGCTTACCCACGTTATATGTCCACTGGTGTACTCTCTGGGCTCTGACTGCTATGGTTACACCCAAGCGTGCCAGAATCTCTGCCTTGAGTTTGTTAAAGTCCTGGGCCGCAGCCGGTTCCAGATCATAGTAAGCCTTTTGTGCTTCTCCTATGAGGAATGGGGCCACCAAGCCTGCCCAACTTTCTCTTGGCCAGGCCTCCCGTGTAGCTGTTCTCTCAAAGGTTGCAAGGAAGGCCTCCACATCATCTGCCGGCGTCATCTTTTGCAGATATTGGTTTGCACGGATATCTCTCTGCGGAGTCGGCAGCTGCCCGCTTGGCAGATTGGCCACACTTTGCATCAGCTCCTGCAGCGTCTGGCGGTCTTTATTTGCGGCCTCTGCTAGAGCAGTCAACTGCGCTGCCAGCAGGTGATTGGTGTGTTGTTGCTCTCTGAAAGACTCCTGCTGAGCTCTGGTAGCCTCTTGCTGCGCAGCGACCGACTGCACCAAGGCCTTTACCACGTCATCCATTTTGACACTGGGCTGTTGCCCCTAGCAACGTGCTGCCCGCATCCGACACCACATGTGAGATGTGTCAGGGATCGCCCTTTTTCTGATGTCAAGGGACACGTATTTGTCTTTGTCCAATCAGGCAAACAGCAGAAAGTTCGTTCAATCTGACTCTTGGTCAGCTTTATTGGTAAAGGTTGCAAAAGCAAAATAAAGATAACACAGCAACAAAAGAAAATCCTTGCCTGTCCGGCACTAACTAGACAAGTGAAAACCCTCACTACTAGCTGGAGAGCTTCTCTCTGCCAGCTACAAAAAAACAATTGCAGCAACCTTTACTCACATGAATCTCTCCACAGACCTGGGCTGTGTCCTCAGCCAGAGAGATCTGCCCCCTGACTTCCTCCTTTATTCAGCCTCTCATTCCCCCTAATTAATTACCTGACAGGTGAGAGGCTCAGCTATTACCTCACATAGGAAAGGAACCTGGGAGAAATATACCTGTCCTCTACTATCCGGCCTGCATGAATGTCACAATACTCATAATACCAATTCTACAGGTGAGTAATCACAGAATTGTATTATTCTTAGTATACAGTACGTCCTGATCCAAATCTAATACTTACAGTTGGGACATCCAATAGCAGTGTCCATAAGTAGGGTGGGATCCCCAAGAAAAATCAGCAGCAGACAGTTTACACCACTGCCGCCTGCAGAACCTTTCGGCCAAAAGCAGCATCAGCTGAGGCCCTAACATCAACCTTGTAAAACTTTGAAAAGGTATGAACAGAAGACCAAGTAGCGGCCTTGCAAACTTGTTCAACAGAAGCCTGGTGCTGAAAAGCTCAAGAGGCACCAATAGCACGAGTGGAATGAGCAGTAAGGCGGAAGGGAGGATTCTTCCCCTTAGCAGAATAGGCCTGAATCACAGCCTGACGAATCCACTTGCTGATAGTAGACTTGGCAGGAGCCAAACCCTTCCTAGGACCAGAAGGGACCACAAAAAGAGCATCAGTTTTCCGGAAAGGTGCAGTAGCCACCTGATAGTACTTCAGACACCTAACCACATCCAAAACCCTCTCCTTAGCATTGCTAGGATTAGGGCACAAAGAAGGAAGAACAATATCCTGATTCAAATGAAAAGCAGACACTACCTTAGGCAGAAAGTCAGGTTTGAAACGAAACACCACCTTGTCCTGGTGTCTCTCATAGTAGGGGGGCTGAATGGAAAGCGCCGCCAACTCAGACACACGCCTGAGAGAGGTGATAGCCACCAGAAACACAACCTTGAGCGTAAGAATGGGCAAGGCAGCATCCTGCACAGGTTCAAAGGGAGCACCCTGCAAGGCTGACAGAACCAAGTTCAGATCCCCAACAGGCACCATAGGCTTACATGGGGGACGCACATGAGTGACCCCCTGGAAAATAGTCCTGATCAGAGGGTGCTGAGCAAAGGACTTCTGGAATAAAATAGCCAGGGCAGAAACCTGACCCTTCAGAGCACTGAGTTGGAGCCCCATCTCCAACCCATGCTGCAGGAACTCCAGAATCCTGGGAATAGAGAACACACGACAGGGAAGAGACTTAGACTCACACCAGTCAATGTAGGGATGCCAAACCCTGTAATAAATGGAAGCGGAAGACTTCTTCCTAGCTTTAATCAAAGTATCCCCAACCGAGGAAGACAGCCCTTTCTCCATCAAGATGGAGGTTTCAGCAGCCAAGCCGTCAAAGCCAGAGTTTGTAAATTGGGATGGTGTAGTGAGCCCCGAGTGAGCAGATCTGGCACCAAGGGCAGAGCGAACTGATCTACTGCCAGCTGCACCACGTCTGCGAACCACACTCTTCTTGGCCACCTGGTGGCCACCAGAATTGCTGGCACCCTTTCCAGAGCAATCTTGCGCAGAACCCTGCCCAGCAGGGGGATTGGAGGAAAGACATACAGGAACTGAAAGTCCTTCCATGACATTGCTAGAGCATCCGAGGTCAAGGCCAGAGGATCCTGGGACAGAGGGACAAAGGCTGGGAGCTTGTGATTGTGGCGGGATGCAAACAGATCCACATCTGGTTGGTCCCAACGGAGACACAGAGATTGAAACACCCTGCTGCATAGGGACCATTCTCCCTGGCGAGAGGTCCCCCTGCTCAGAGAGTCCGCAAGGTGATTTTCCACCCCCGGGATGTACACAGCTGATATGCAGGGGACATTGGCCTCCGCCCAAGTCAGGATCAGAGACACTTCCTAGAGGGCCCCCTTGCTCCGGGTCCCTCCCTGATGATTGATGTAGGCGACTGCTGTCTGGTTGTCCGAGCGCACCTGAACAGGCAGGCCCCGAAGGTGAGTAGTCAAGTGAGCCAGAACTAGCCTGGTCACCCGCAGTTCCAAGACATTGATAGGTGTGTGGGCCTCCTGACCTCCCCTGGAGCCGCAGGGACTTCCAGAAACCCCCCCAACCTGACAGACTGGCATCCGTGGTGACCGTCTCCCAGGAAGGGGCAAGACAGGATCTGCCCCCCAACAGGTTCCTTGAGTCCATCCGCCACGAAGGGGGACTTCCTGACCAGGGGGGGAGAGCACACAGACCCTGTCCAGAGACGCTGGGTCCTTGTCCCATACTGACAATAGGTGAAGTTGCAGGGGCCTCAAGTGGAACTAAGCATAAGGGACCGCTTCGAAGCATGCCACCATCAGGCCCACCAGCTGCATCCCCTGCCTGATGGAGGGATGGGGACAAGCTAGGAGGGACTGAGCCTGTGCAATCAGACTGTCCACCTTCTGTTGAGGAAGGAAGATCCTTGCCTGAACTGTATCCAGATTCATTCCTAGGAATGGAATTACCAAGGAAGGGGACAGTGAGGACTTGGGGTGGTTGATCACCCATCCAAATGACTCCAGAGTGGACACCACCAGCTGAGTATCCAACTCTGCCTGATGTAGAGACTGGGAAGTGATGAGGATGTCGTCCAGATAGGGAAGCACGCGGACGCCCTGACATCTAAGCAGAGACATCACGCCAGCCAGCACCTTGGTGAACACCCTGGGAGCTGAAGTGAGGCCGAAGGGCAAGGCCACAAACTGGTAGTGTTGATCCATCAGAGCAAACCTGAGGAAACTTTGATGACCTGGGAACACAGGAATATGAAGATAAGCATCTTTGATATCCACAGAAGTCATGAAATCCCCTTGGCGCAGGGAACTGATGGCAGAGCGCAGAGTTTCCATGCGAAAGCGCCTGCCCCTGACAAACTTGTTGAGGATCTTCAAGTCCAGGATGGGCCTGACTGAACCGTCTTTTTTGGGTACTGTGAATAGGTTGGAATAAAAGCCCTTGCCTTTTTCTCTTAAGGGGACCTGGCAGATGACCCCCAGCTCCAGGAGGCCTTGCACTGCTTGCACTAGCTCCTGAGCTGACACAGGGTCCTGAGGAATCCGGGATCTGATGAATCTTGGAAGGGGATCAGCAGCAAACTCTAACTTGTAACCAGAGGACACTACCTCCTGAATCCACCGGTCTGAGACATGAAGCCTCCAGATGTGAGCGAAGTGCTGCAGCCGTCCCCCCACCCGGATGGGTGAGGGCGCCCCATCATGCCTGAGGGGGCTTGGGAGAGGATTTTGCTTTGGGACTCCAGGAGGAGCCAGGATGTCCAGGTCCTCTGCCTCTACCACAGAAATCTCCCTGGGCCCCAGGAAAGGAAACCCCCCTTCCCTGTCTTGCACCACGGTAAGGGGAGGAGAAGGAACCCTGACCCAGAAAGGGCCGAGGTTGCCGCCTGCGCTGGGGTAACCTGCCTCCCTTAGCAAAAAGCTCCAGGCGGTCCCCAAACAGGCGCAGTCCTTTAAAGGGAAAACCAGTGAGGGCCTTCTTGGCAGCGTTGTCAGCAGCCCACTGGCACAGCCAAACCGAGCGGCGTATAGCCACCACAAGGGCAGAAGTTCTGGCCACATTCTGAGGTTTCATCCAATGCTGATAGGACAAAATTTACAAAAACATCACAACTGGAGAGTGCATTAAACACCTCGCAAGGAAAATCATCAGGGGCACTATCAAGCATATATCTGATAAGGGTTCTAGTGGCCACAGCAGTAATGGCAGAGGCACAGACCGGTCGCAGTGCCGTCCCCGCACATGCAAAGGCGTGGGATACCAGCTGGTCAATGCGCCTGTCCTCAGCATCCTGCAGGGTTGCCTGCTCGGGAAATTCCAAACGTGATTTTGCTGTATGGAAAAAGCTCCCCTCTTTGCCTGGGAGCCGCAACAGGGAGAGAGATGGACAGAATCTCAAAAATCTGGGTCAATAATCTGTCAGTGTCATCCGGGGCCCAGGGGTCAGAGCCAGAATCGTCATGACCCCTTGGTCTTTCATCAGATGAGCCTGAATCAGAAAAGAGCTCCCCTTCATCAGACGGGGTATAGCCACAAAGATTCCAAAACTCCTCAGTTCCCATTGGGAAAACGGTGACATTAGTCGTCAAGTGCCTCTTCTTAGCAGGGGATTTACGCGCTAAGGACTTAGCAATCAACTGCTCAACAGTAGCCAGTCTAGAAGACACATCAGGCTGAGAATCCCCACTAGTATGCAACTCAGCAGGAGTGAGGTTTAAGCTTGGGGGAGTAGGTGAAGTGAAACGAGGTGCAGCCACTGGCAGGCCAGATTGCAATGCAAGCACCTGCTCAGCACAGGGTGCACAGACCCGCGCCTTGTCAGCGTCAGCATGAGGCTGCCCACACGCTACACACAGCCGGTCTTGTCCCGAAGGGACCCCGGTCACATTATCCTGGGATGCCTCCATATGGTGATTATAGTGGCTCTATACGCCGATAGGGAATAACGCTATATAGCAACCCTGGATGCCCCAATAACCCGCTAGGGAAGTGGGAGTATTATTTTTACAAGGCCTACAAGTATATACTAATACAGGGCCGGGAGAAGCCAAAGGGTTCGTCCCGCCTGAAAGACATAAGCAGACAAGACCTGTAAGCACACAGTAATAAAAATGAAAGATATAAAGCCGCCCGCGAGGGCACTTACAGACCGCGGTAGGTAGGGGTCCGTCGCACATGGGCCAAACAGGCAGGATAAAGATGGTGTCGGTTTACATCGAGGGGCGGGCCGGTATCAGCGATGACGCGGAGCGTGCCAAAGATGGGCCCCGCCCCCACGAAGAGCGCGAAGCCACGAAAGTGCAAGCAGCCAATGATGGCGCACCAGCGCCTGAGGTAATGCCGCCGCCAAGCGCGGAAGCAAGTCAGCGCGTGGCGGCGGCAATTTTAAAAAGACAGTAAAGACAAGCCAGCGCAGCGGCTGACACAAGACTAACAGAATGGAAAAAAGGTGTAAAACACAGAATGCATGGCATACATAATTACACCCCCCCCTTTTCCCCCGAAGACTACAAGGAGGATGAGGGAGGACAGCGGCCACTTAAACAGGGCCCACCGATAGGTAGGGGCAAGGGGCACTAGTGCGGGAGGGGCATCCCATAGAGGCTCACCATAAGCCTGAACCGCCTACCCTTTGGTGGGGGATTGCGGTGGAGCAGCGCTCCTAAGCACCTAACAGCGGTGCTGCCTACCTTCACCCGACCAGCGCAGCCAAGGCTGGGAGGCATATTACTAGTGGAACGGGTGGGAATAGTCCTACAGGGCAGCAGGCTAATAGCCCCGCTCACCTGCGAGTAGAGAGACAATTTCTCGTCCTTCGCAGCCAGACTGCAGAGAAATTCTGGGGGATTTGTGGGAGGTCCCTGGGTATTTGAGGGGCCGGGAGGAGCCTATTTTCGATGTCTCTGCAGTCCAGCGCCATCTGGCGGAGTATATCCCAACTGTAAGTATTAGATTTGGAGCAGGATGTACTGTATACTAAGAATATAGACACTAGATTGTAGTGTGTATTTCACTTCTATAGAAATAGAAGCCCCATAGTCTATCAATAGGATTAAAAAAGGAACTACAGTCAGAAATTACCATCAGCGCAGCCGACACTGGCTATGGAAGCTGATAGGTTGCTCTGTGGCAGCTGTAAAAGGGGATCCCAGAAGCAGTGAGTACCCAGACAGCCGGTTCTTTGTTTGCTTTTTTGTTGGGCCACTGCTGCATATTAAAGAGGAACTATGGTCTTTTCTGACCACAGTTCCTCTTTAAGGTCACAAATAGGTCATTCTAATTCTGGAGGGAAAATCTAATTTACCGGAACAGTGTTGTATTCAGGTGGACAGGCCCAGATACTACATATGTCTGGGAGGAACAGCGGGTCATACAGGGAAGGTTAGTTAGATACATCCAAAGTTTTAAAGTGGACCAATAACCAGGATTTTGACTTGATTTGGGATGCCCCGCTGTGTGAAACCAACCGGATCGCCCACTCGACTCACCTTTTTGCCGTTCCCATGGTGCATACACGATCAGTTGTCCAATCGGCTCTTTATGCCGTACATATAAATGAACAGCACAAAGCTGCTGTTTTGACTGAGTGGCTGGATCTCCAATTTCTGTGCAGAGTGCGTGCTTCCGCGTGCCTGGCATAGTCCCCTGCACAGTGCATGCTTCCATGTGCCCGGCAGAGTCCCCTGCAGCATGCATGCTCCCGTGTGCCTGGCAGAGTCCCCTGAAGAGCATGCTCCCGTGTGCCGGCAGAGTCCTCTGCAAAGCGTGCTCCCGTGTGCCCGGCAGAGTCCCCTGCAGAATGCGTGCTCCAGTGTGCCAGGCAGAGTCCCCTGCAGAGTGCGTGCTCCAGTGTGCCCGGCAGAGTCCCCTGCAGAGTGCGTGCTCCAGTGTGTCTGGCAGAGTCCCCTGCCGAGTGCGTGCTTCCGTGTGCCCGGCAGAGTCCCCTGCAGAGTGCGTGCTCCAGTGTGTCCGGCAGAGTCCCCTGCAGAGTGCATGCTCCAGTGTGTCCAGCAGAGTCCCCTGCAGAGCGCGTGCTCCCGTGTGCCCGGCAGAGTCCCCTGCAGAGCGTGCTCCAGTGTGCCCGGCAGAGTCCCCAGCAGAGTGCGTGCTCCCGTGTGCCCGGCAGAGTCCCCTGCAGAGCGTGCTCCAGTGTGCCCGGCAGAGTCCCCTGCAGAGCGCGCGCTCCTGTGTACCCGGCAGAGTCCCCCTGCAAAGCACGTGCACCCGTGTGCTCGGCAGAGCCCCCTGCAGAGTGCGTGCACCCGTGTGCACGGCAGAGTCCCCTGTAGAGTGTGCTCCCGTGTGCCCGGCAGAGTCCCCTGCAGAGCGCGTGCTCCCGTGTGCCCGGCAGAGTCCCCTGCAGAGTGCGTGCTCCAGTGTGTCCGGCAGAGTGCGTGCTCCCGTGTGCCCGGCAGAGTCCCCTGCCGAGTGCGTGCTTCCGTGTGCCCGGCAGAGTCCCCTGCGGAGTGCGTGCTCCAGTGTGTCCGGCAGAGTCCCCTGCAGAGTGCGTGCTCCCGTGTACCCGGCAGAGTCCCCTGCAGAGTGCGTGCTCCCGTGTGCCCGGCAGAGTCCCCTGCAGAGTGCGTGCTCCAGTGTGTCCAGCAGAGTCCCCTGCAGAGTGCGTGCTCCCGTGTGCCCGGCAGAGTCCCCTGCAGAGTGCGTGCTCCAGTGTGTCCAGCAGAGTGCGTGCTCCCGTGTGCCCGGCAGAGTCCCCTGCCGAGTGCGTGCTTCCGTGTGCCCGGCAGAGTCCCCTGCAGAGTGCGTGCTCCAGTGTGTCCGGCAGAGTCCCCTGCAGAGTGCATGCTCCCGTGTACCCGGCAGAGTCCCCTGCAGAGTGCGTGCTCCGGTGTACCCGGCAGAGTCCCCCTGCAAAGCACGTGCACCCGTGTGCTCGGCAGAGCCCCCTGCAGAGTGCGTGCACCCGTGTGCACGGCAGAGTCCCCTGTAGAGTGTGCTCCCGTGTGCCCGGCAGAGTCCCCTGCAGAGCGCGTGCTCCCGTGTGCCCGGCAGAGTCCCCTGCAGAGTGCGTGCTCCAGTGTGTCCGGCAGAGTGCGTGCTCCCGTGTGCCCGGCAGAGTCCCCTGCCGAGTGCGTGCTTCCGTGTGCCCGGCAGAGTCCCCTGCGGAGTGCGTGCTCCAGTGTGTCCGGCAGAGTCCCCTGCAGAGTGCATGCTCCCGTGTACCCGGCAGAGTCCCCTGCAGAGTGCGTGCTCCGGTGTGCCCGGCAGAGTCCCCTGCAGAGTGCGTGCTCCAGTGTGTCCGGCAGAGTCCCCTGCAGAGTGCGTGCTCCCGTGTACCCGGCAGAGTCCCCTGCAGAGTGCGTGCTCCCGTGTGCCCGGCAGAGTCCCCTGCAGAGTGCGTGCTCCAGTGTGTCCAGCAGAGTCCCCTGCAGAGTGCGTGCTCCCGTGTGCCCGGCAGAGTCCCCTGCAGAGTGCGTGCTCCAGTGTGTCCAGCAGAGTGCGTGCTCCCGTGTGCCCGGCAGAGTCCCCTGCCGAGTGCGTGCTTCCGTGTGCCCGGCAGAGTCCCCTGCAGAGTGCGTGCTCCAGTGTGTCCGGCAGAGTCCCCTGCAGAGTGCATGCTCCCGTGTACCCGGCAGAGTCCCCTGCAGAGTGCGTGCTCCGGTGTGCCCGGCAGAGTCCCCTGCAGAGTGCGTGCTCCAGTGTGTCCGGCAGAGTCCCCTGCAGAGTTCGTGCTCCCGTGTACCCGGCAGAGTCCCCTGCAGAGTGCGTGCTCCCGTGTGCCCGGCAGAGT
Organism: Gastrophryne carolinensis; assembly: GCA_027917425.1. NCBI lineage: Eukaryota > Metazoa > Chordata > Amphibia > Anura > Microhylidae > Gastrophryne > Gastrophryne carolinensis. The sequence continues at coordinate 290,013,107 of CM051234.1, forward strand.
CCCCTGCAGAGTGCGTGCTCCAGTGTGTCCAGCAGAGTCCCCTGCAGAGTGCGTGCTCCCGTGTGCCCGGCAGAGTCCCCTGCAGAGTGCGTGCTCCTGTGTACCCGGCAGAGTCCCCCTGCAAAGCACGTGCACCAGTGTGCTCGGCAGAGCCCCCTGTAGAGTGTGCTCCCGTGTGCCGGGCAGAGTCCCCTGCAGAGCGCGTGCTCCCGTGTGCCCAGCAGAGTCCCCTGCAGAGTGCGTGCTCCCATGTGCCCGGCAGAGTCCCCTGCAGAGTGCATGCTTCCATGTGCCCGGCAGAGTCCCCTGCAGCATGCATGCTCCCGTGTGCCTGGCAGAGCCCCCTGAAGAGCATGCTCCCGTGTGCCGGCAGAGTCCTCTGCAGAGCGTGCTCCCGTGTGCCCGGCAGAGTCCCCTGCAGAATGCGTGCTCCAGTGTGCCCGGCAGAGTCCCCTGCAGAGTGCGTGCTCCAGTGTGCCCGGCAGAGTCCCCTGCAGAGTGCGTGCTCCAGTGTGTCCGGCAGAGTCCCCTGCAGAGTGCATGCTCCCGTGTGCCCGGCAGAGTCCCCTGCCGAGTGCGTGCTTCCGTGTGCCCGGCAGAGTCCCCTGCAGAGTGCGTGCTCCAGTGTGTCCGGCAGAGTCCCCTGCAGAGTGCGTGCTCCCGTGTACCCGGCAGAGTCCCCTGCAGAGTGCGTGCTCCCGTGTGCCCGGCAGAGTCCCCTGCAGAGTGCATGCTCCAGTGTGTCCAGCAGAGTCCCCTGCAGAGCGCGTGCTCCCGTGTGCCCGGCAGAGTCCCCTGCAGAGCGTGCTCCCGTGTACCCGGCAGAGTCCCCTGCAGAGTGCGTGCTCCCGTGTGCCCGGCAGAGTCCCCTGCAGAGTGCGTGCTCCAGTGTGTCCAGCAGAGTCCCCTGCAGAGCGTGCTCCAGTGTGCCCGGCAGAGTCCCCTGCAGAGTGCGTGCTCCCGTGTGCCCGGCAGAGTCCCCTGCAGAGCGTGCTCCAGTGTGCCCGGCAGAGTCCCCTGCAGAGCTCGCGCTCCTGTGTACCCGGCAGAGTCCCCCTGCAAAGCACGTGCACCCGTGTGCTCGGCAGAGCCCCCTGCAGAGTGCGTGCACCCGTGTGCACGGCAGAGTCCCCTGTAGAGTGTGCTCCCGTGTGCCCGGCAGAGTCCCCTGCAGAGCGCGTGCTCCCGTGTGCCCGGCAGAGTCCCCTGCAGAGTGCGTGCTCCAGTGTGTCCGGCAGAGTGCGTGCTCCCGTGTGCCCGGCAGAGTCCCCTGCCGAGTGCGTGCTTCCGTGTGCCCGGCAGAGTCCCCTGCGGAGTGCGTGCTCCAGTGTGTCCGGCAGAGTCCCCTGCAGAGTGCATGCTCCCGTGTACCCGGCAGAGTCCCCTGCAGAGTGCGTGCTCCGGTGTGCCCGGCAGAGTCCCCTGCAGAGTGCGTGCTCCAGTGTGTCCGGCAGAGTCCCCTGCAGAGTGCGTGCTCCCGTGTACCCGGCAGAGTCCCCTGCAGAGTGCGTGCTCCCGTGTGCCCGGCAGAGTCCCCTGCAGAGTGCGTGCTCCAGTGTGTCCAGCAGAGTCCCCTGCAGAGTGCGTGCTCCCGTGTGCCCGGCAGAGTCCCCTGCAGAGTGCGTGCTCCAGTGTGTCCAGCAGAGTGCGTGCTCCCGTGTGCCCGGCAGAGTCCCCTGCCGAGTGCGTGCTTCCGTGTGCCCGGCAGAGTCCCCTGCAGAGTGCGTGCTCCAGTGTGTCCGGCAGAGTCCCCTGCAGAGTGCATGCTCCCGTGTACCCGGCAGAGTCCCCTGCAGAGTGCGTGCTCCGGTGTGCCCGGCAGAGTCCCCTGCAGAGTGCGTGCTCCAGTGTGTCCGGCAGAGTCCCCTGCAGAGTTCGTGCTCCCGTGTACCCGGCAGAGTCCCCTGCAGAGTGCGTGCTCCCGTGTGCCCGGCAGAGTCCCCTGCAGAGTGCGTGCTCCAGTGTGTCCAGCAGAGTCCCCTGCAGAGTGCGTGCTCCCGTGTGCCCGGCAGAGTCCCCTGCAGAGTGCGCGCTCCTGTGTACCCGGCAGAGTCCCCCTGCAAAGCACGTGCACCAGTGTGCTCGGCAGAGCCCCCTGTAGAGTGTGCTCCCGTGTGCCGGGCAGAGTCCCCTGCAGAGCGCGTGCTCCCGTGTGCCCAGCAGAGTCCCCTGCAGAGTGCGTGCTCCCATGTGCCCGGCAGAGTCCCCTGCAGAGTGCATGCTTCCATGTGCCCGGCAGAGTCCCCTGCAGCGTGCATGCTCCCGTGTGCCTGGCAGAGCCCCCTGAAGAGCATGCTCCCGTGTGCCGGCAGAGTCCTCTGCAGAGCGTGCTCCCGTGTGCCCGGCAGAGTCCCCTGCAGAATGCGTGCTCCAGTGTGCCCGGCAGAGTCCCCTGCAGAGTGCGTGCTCCAGTGTGCCCGGCAGAGTCCCCTGCAGAGTGCGTGCTCCAGTGTGCCCGGCAGAGTCCCCTGCAGAGTGCGTGCTCCAGTGTGTCCGGCAGAGTCCCCTGCAGAGTGCATGCTCCCGTGTGCCCGGCAGAGTCCCCTGCTGAGTGCGTGCTTCCGTGTGCCCGGCAGAGTCCCCTGCAGAGTGCGTGCTCCAGTGTGTCCGGCAGAGTCCCCTGCAGAGTGCGTGCTCCTGTGTACCCGGCAGAGTCCCCTGCAGAGTGCGTGCTCCCATAGCAGAGTCCCCTGCAGAGTGCGTGCTCCCGTGTGCCCGGCAGAGTCCCCTGCAGAGTGCGCGCACCTGTGTACCCGGCAGAGTCCCCCTGCAAAGCACGTGCACCAGTGTGCTCGGCAGAGCCCCCTGTAGAGTGTGCTCCCGTGTGCCGGGCAGAGTCCCCTGCAGAGCGCGTGCTCCCGTGTGCCCGGCAGAGTCCCCTGCAGAGTGCGTGCTCCCGTGTGCCCGGCAGAGTCCCCTGCAGAGTGCGTGCTCCAGTGTGTCCGGCAGAGTCCCCTGCAGAGTGCGTGCTCCCGTGTGCCCGGCAGAGTCCCCTGCAGAGTGCGTGCTCCAGTGTGCCCGGCAGAGTCCCCTGTAGAGTGTGCTCCCGTGTGCCCGGCAGAGTCCCCTGCAGAGCGCGTGCTCCCGTGTGCCCGACAGAGTCCCCTGCAGAGTGCGTGCTCCCGTGTGCCCGGCAGAGTCCCCTGCAGAGTGCGTGCTCCAGTGTGTCCGGCAGAGTCCCCTGCAGAGTGCGTGCTCCCGTGTGCCCGGCAGAGTCCCCTGCAGAGCGCGTGCTCCCGTGTGCCCGGCAGAGTCCCCTGCAGAGCACGTGCTCCCGTGTGCCTGGCAGAGTCCCCTGCAGAGTGCATGCTCCAGTGTGCCCTGCAGAGTCCCCTGCAGAGTGCATGCTCCAGTATGCCCTGCAGAGTGAGTGCTCCCGTGTGCCCGGCAGAGTCCCCTGCAGAGTGCGTGCTCCCGTGTGCCCGGCAGAGTCCCCTGCAGAGTGCGCGCACCTGTGTACCCGGCAGAGTCCCCCTGCAAAGCACGTGCACCAGTGTGCTCGGCAGAGCCCCCTGTAGAGTGTGCTCCCGTGTGCCGGGCAGAGTCCCCTGCAGAGCGCGTGCTCCCGTGTGCCCGGCAGAGTCCCCTGCAGAGTGCGTGCTCCCGTGTGCCCGGCAGAGTCCCCTGCAGAGTGCGTGCTCCAGTGTGTCCGGCAGAGTCCCCTGCAGAGTGCGTGCTCCCGTGTGCCCGGCAGAGTCCCTGCAGAGTGCGTGCTCCAGTGTGCCCGGCAGAGTCCCCTGTAGAGTGTGCTCCCGTGTGCCCGGCAGAGTCCCCTGCAGAGCGCGTGCTCCCGTGTGCCCGACAGAGTCCCCTGCAGAGTGCGTGCTCCCGTGTGCCCGGCAGAGTCCCCTGCAGAGTGCGTGCTCCAGTGTGTCCGGCAGAGTCCCCTGCAGAGTGCGTGCTCCCGTGTGCCCGGCAGAGTCCCCTGCAGAGCGCGTGCTCCCGTGTGCCCGGCAGAGTCCCCTGCAGAGCACGTGCTCCCGTGTGCCTGGCAGAGTCCCCTGCAGAGTGCATGCTCCAGTGTGCCCTGCAGAGTCCCCTGCAGAGTGCATGCTCCAGTATGCCCTGCAGAGTGAGTGCTCCCGTGTGCCCGGCAGAGTCCCCTGCAGAGTGCGTGCTCCCGTGTGCCCGGCAGAGTCCCCTGCAGAGTGAGTGCTTCCGTGTGTACGGCAGAGTCCCCTGCAGAGTGCGTGCTCCCGTGTACCTGGCAGAGTCCCTTGCAGAGCGTGCTCCCGTGTGCCCGGCAGAGTCCCCTGCAGAGTGCATACTCCAGTGTGCCCTGCAGAGCGCGCGCTCCTGTGTACCCGGCAGAGTCCCCCTGCAAAGCACGTGCACCCGTGTCCTCGGCAGAGCCCCCTGCAGAGTGCGTGCACCCGTGTGCACGGCAGAGTCCCCTGTAGAGTGTGCTCCCGTGTGCCCGGCAGAGTCCCCTGCAGAGCGCGTGCTCCCAGTGTGCCCGGCAGAGTCCCCTGCAGAGCGCGTGCTCCCGTGTGCCCGGCAGAGTCCCCTGCAGAGTGCGTGCTCCAGTGTGTCCGGCAGAGTGCGTGCTTCCGTGTGCCCGGCAGAGTCCCCTGCGGAGTGCGTGCTCCAGTGTGTCCGGCAGAGTCCCCTGCAGAGTGCATGCTCCCGTGTACCCGGCAGAGTCCCCTGCAGAGTGCGTGCTCCGGTGTGCCCGGCAGAGTCCCCTGCAGAGTGCGTGCTCCAGTGTGTCCGGCAGAGTCCCCTGCAGAGTGCGTGCTCCCGTGTACCCGGCAGAGTCCCCTGCAGAGTGCGTGCTCCCGTGTGCCCGGCAGAGTCCCCTGCAGAGTGCGTGCTCCAGTGTGTCCGGCAGAGTGCATGCTCCCGTGTGCCCGGCAAAGTCCCCTGCCGAGTGCGTGCTTCCGTGTGCCCGGCAGAGTCCCCTGCAGAGTGCGTGCTCCAGTGTACCCGGCAGAGTCCCCTGCAGAGTGCATGCTCCCGTGTACCCGGCAGAGTCCCCTGCAGAGTGCGTGCTCCGGTGTGCCCGGCAGAGTCCCCTGCAGAGTGCGTGCTCCAGTGTGTCCGGCAGAGTCCCCTGCAGAGTGCGTGCTCCGGTGTACCCGGCAGAGTCCCCTGCAGAGTGCGTGCTCCCGTGTGCCCGGCAGAGTCCCCTGCAGAGTGCGTGCTCCAGTGTGTCCAGCAGAGTCCCCTGCAGAGTGCGTGCTCCCGTGTGCCCGGCAGAGTCCCCTGCAGAGTGCGCGCTCCTGTGTACCCGGCAGAGTCCCCCTGCAAAGCACGTGCACCAGTGTGCTCGGCAGAGCCCCCTGTAGAGTGTGATCCCGTGTGCCGGGCAGAGTCCCCTGCAGAGCGCGTGCTCCCGTGTGCCCGGCAGAGTCCCCTGCAGAGTGCGTGCTCCTGTGTGCCCGGCAGAGTCCCCTGCAGAGTGCGTGCTCCAGTGTGTCCGGCAGAGTCCCCTGCAGAGTGCGTGCTCCCGTGTGCCCGGCAGAGTCCCCTGCAGAGTGCGTGCTCCAGTGTGCCCGGCAGAGTCCCCTGTAGAGTGTGCTCCCGTGTGCCCGGCAGAGTCCCCTGCAGAGCGCGTGCTCCCGTGTGCCCGGCAGAGTCCCCTGCAGAGTGCGTGCTCCCGTGTGCCCGGCAGAGTCCCCTGCAGAGTGCGTGCTCCAGTGTGTCCGGCAGAGTCCCCTGCAGAGTGCGTGCTCCCGTGTGCCCGGCAGAGTCCCCTGCAGAGCGCATGCTCCCGTGTGCCTGGCAGAGTCCCCTGCAGAGTGCATGCTCCAGTGTGCCCTGCAGAGTCCCCTGCAGAGTGCATGCTCCAGTATGCCCTGCAGAGTGAGTGCTCCCGTGTGCCCGGCAGAGTCCCCTGCAGAGCGCGTGCTCCCGTGTGCCCGGCAGAGTCCCCTGCAGAGTGAGTGCTTCCGTGTGTACGGCAGAGTCCCCTGCAGAGTGCGTGCTCCCGTGTACCTGGCAGAGTCCCTTGCAGAGCGTGCTCCCGTGTGCCCGGCAGAGTCCCCTGCAGAGTGCATACTCCAGTGTGCCCTGCAGAGTGCGTGCTCCTGTGTACCCGGCAGAGTTCCCTGCAGAGCGCGTGCTCCCGTGTACCCGGCAGAGTCCCCTGCAGAGTGCGTGCTCTTGTGTACCCGGCAGAGTCCCCTGCAGAGTGCGTGCTCCTGTGTACCCGGCAGAGTCCCCTGCAGAGCATGCTCCTGTGTACCCGGCAGAGTCCCCTGCAGAGCGTGCTCCCGTGTACCCGGCAGAGTCCCCTGCAGAGCGTGCTCCCGTGTGCCCGGCAGAGTCCCCTGCAGAGTGCATACTCCAGTGTGCCCTGCAGAGTGAGTCCTCCTGTGTACTCGGCAGAGTCCCCTGCAGAGTGCATACTCCAGTGTGCCCTGCAGAGTGCATGCTCCAGTGTGCCCGGCAGAGTCCCCTGCAGAGTGCGTGCTCCCGTGTGCCCGGCAGAGTCCCCTGCAGAGCGCGTGCTCCCGTGTGCCCGGCAGAGTCCCCTGCAGAGTGAATGCTGCAGTGTGCCCGGCAGAGTCCCCTGCAGTGTGCCCGGCAGAGTCCCCTGCAGAGTGCGTGCTCCCGAGTCTGGAAATACAGCAGTGACTTGCTCTGCAGCTATAGAGGTGAAGACTTGAAGGAAGTGTCTGGAAGAATTGAATACGGCTGATATGGAAATTATCCTGTATTGAAGCTGTGATTGGGCACTATTAAGGTTCATCACACTATTACCACATGGGATTTGTCTCTGAAGAAACTACCACACCACACCTCTTCTAGTAGCACTCACCCAGCTCCGAGAACCCCTCGCTCCTCACATCCTCCTCCACCACTGGCCCGGCAAAGGGACCTAGCACTCAACATACAGAATAGTACCTGTTTATTTTAAGGGTTCATGCATACAAACATTATACCAAAATATCCTGTGCCGGAGCTCTTTTGCTATATAACAGCACCAAGCAGCATTACCTGCCGTTTCTATAAAAAAATGACAATGTAATCATTACTATAACATAGTATGTCATCTATGCACTGTCACAAATGATCACTTCACAACTGGACGATTGAACTGCAACAGGTGTGTGGGCTAACAATAGTTAGAACTGGGCCCCATGACATCCAGGCTTGCCTCAGTATTCAGCCTTTATAGGTAAATGATGTTCAAACTAGGGGCCAGGCCATCATATTATAGGTTATGAGGGCCCAGACAAAATAAAGGCTGTATAGAGTCTGTCCCAGTAGTGGGCCAGCATTTTGTACAGGGACCCAAAGCAACCAGGCTGTCCTCAGTACTCTATATATGAAATTGGTGGTTATGGGGGCCCAGACACTGTGCCGCCTGTATTGTGTCCGCACCCCCCATAAACTAGTCTGGTCTCTATGTCAGCCATACGATCCAGGCATAGCTGCCAAGAAGCCCAGCCATCACCTATTATAAGCAGTGCTAATCCCTCTGGTCCATATGCTTGATTGGCTTCAGTTTACATTTATGACACTAGATGTAGCTGTTACCAATGCTTATCTGTAGTCTCTATGCATTTTTCTGCTGCATGTTGTTTTCCTGTATTATTAAAAATTCAGGCACACACCAATTATGCTAAAAATGTTTTTTTATTTGTTAGTTCTGCAATTATAACCCATATTAAATTCATATAGGCAGGGATAAAGTAGTACATTATCACAAGATAATATATTTACAAAGGTGTATACACATTTACTATAGGCAGTCTCTTATTTATTTGCAAGCTCAATCTGTGGTCTCTGGCGCAGCAGCTGTATCATATAATCTAACACAGGCTAATAGAAAGATAATCAAAACAATTCTATCCATACAGAAAAGCTCCAAATTCTGATGCAAAGTATTTGAAAAATATGAAACATAGTGTTACATTAGCTCCTCGCTGCAGACTGCAGTAAATGTTAGTCAGCGTGATATAAGTACTGCAGCTTACATGCACAAATTCAAACAATGGTTAAACACCAAGATAAGCTTTAGTATTCATTTGTAAATGCATAATTACAAGATAGGTGCAAGAAAATGTACATAGCGAAAAGGAAGCATATTACCCAGAGTTGTGTGATATAGCATAAGTGGGGGCAATCCTCCCACGTTCCGGGGATCACGTCCCCTTTATCAAGGAATAGTGCCCTAACGTGTATAGCCATGTGCGCGTTTTTAAATGAGAAATCCCCCTGGGCCAGTCTGCAGCGAGGAGCGCTCCGAGGAGCTAATGTAACACTATGTTTCATATTTTTAAAATATTTTGCATCAGAATTTGGAGCTTTTTTGTATGGAAACAATTGTTTTGATTATCTTTCTATTAGCTTGTGTTAGATTACCGTATTTTTCGCCCTATAAGACGCCCATAAGACGCACCTAGGATTTGGGGGAGAAAAATATTTTAATCCAAAAACACACCATTACAGACAGTGTGGTATTCTCCTATCCCATTCCCATAGGCTGTGTGGGAGGCCCCCATTGCATAGACCGTGTAGCATGCCCCCATCCCATTCCCTGTATACCCAGTGTGGCATTCTCCCCCCTTCTATTCCCAATATAGGCAGTGTGGAATTCTCCCCCCTCCCATTCCCCGTATGCCCAGTGTGGCATCACCCCTCCCATTCCCATATACCCAGTGTGTCATTCTCCCCCCTCCCATTCCCAATATAGGCAGTGTGGCATTCTCCCCCCTCCCATTCCCTATATACCCAGGGTGGCATCCCCCCTCCCATTCCCATATAGGCAGTGTGGCATTCTCCCCCCTCCCATTCCCAATATAGGCAGTGTGGCATTCTCCCCCCTCCCATTCCCTGTATACCCAGGGTGGCATCCCCCCTCCCATTCCCATATAGGCAGTGTGGCATTCTCCCCCCTCCCATTCCCAATATAGGCAGTGTGGCATTCTCCCCCCTCCCATTCCCTGTATACCCAGGGTGGCATCCCCCCTCCCATTCCCATATAGGCAGTGTGGCATTCTCCCCCCTCCCATTCCCATATAGGCAGTGTGGCATTCTCCCCCCTCCCATTCCCAATATAGGCAGTGTGGCATTCTCCCCCCTCCCATTCCCTGTATACCCAGGGTGGCATCCCCCCTCCCATTCCCATATAGGCAGTGTGGCATTCTCCCCCCTCCCATTCCCAATATAGGCAGTGTGGCATTCTCCCCCCTCCCATTCCCAATATAGGCAGTGTGGCATTCTCCCCCCTCCCATTCCCATGTAGGCAGTGTGGCATTCTCCCCCCTACCATTCCCAATATAGGCAGTGTGGCATTCTCCCCCCTCCCATTCCCTGTATACCCAGGGTGGCATCCCCCCTCCCATTCCCATATAGGCAGTGTGGCATTCTCCCCCCTCCCATTCCCATATAGGCAGTGTGGCATTCTCCCCCCTCCCATTCCCCGTATACCCAGTGTGGCATCCCCATTCCCATATGGGCAGTGTGGCATTCCCCCCTCCTATTCCCCATATAGGCAATGTGCCCCCCATTCGCATTGGCTGTGTGGCATCCCCTCCCCCCATTTCCATAGGCTGTGTGGCATCCCCCTCTCCCCCCATTAGTATAGGCTGTGTGGCACCCCCCTCCCCCCCCCCCATTAGTATAGGCTGTGTGGCATCCCTCTCCCCCCATTAGTATAGGCTGTGTGGCACCCCCCCTCCCCCCCATTAGTATAGGCTGTGTGGCATCCCTCTCCCTCCATTAGTATAGGCTGTGTGGCATCCCTCTCCCCCCATTGGCATAGGCTGTGTGGCATCCCCGCTCCCCTCATTTGGATAGGCTGTGTGGTATCCCCTCTCCCTCCATTGGCAGTGCAGCATAAGTTAAAAAAAATAAATAAATAAATAAAACTCACCTGCTCGCTTACATAGCTTCGCTGAGCGGCCAGCTCCGTGAATCAGGTGGGCGTGGCCAGCGCCACATCAGCGTCGGCGCAGGCCACGCCCACCCGATTCACGGAGCTGGCCATAAGAAGCAGCGGCGGGCTGTGTCCCGGCCCCGCCGCTGCGATCGCTGTCTTTTACCGGCAGCAATAGCAGCGGAGGGGCCAGAGACAGCGCCCGCCGCTCCTCCATCTGCTGCCTCTTCCTGGGCACACGCGAGCACCCAGGTCAGGGCAGCAGGTGGGCGTGGCCTGCACCGAGTTGTGAAGGCCACGCCCACCAGCTGTCCTGACCTGGGAGTTCGTCCGTGCCCAGGAAGAGAAGTAGGCAGAGGAGCGGCAGGCGCTGTCTCTGGCCCCGCCGCTGCTATTGCTGCCAGTAAAAGACAGCAATCGCAGCGGCGGGGCCGGGACACAGCCCGCCGCTCCTCTGTCTTCACCTGGGCTCTCGCAGAGTGACAGGCAACGCGGGAGCGCCGGGAACGGGTGAGTTTTTTTTTTTTTACATTCGCCCGATAAGGCGCACGGACATTTTCCCCCCACTTTTGGGGAAAAATAAGTGAGTCTTATAGGGTGAAAACTACGGTATATGATACAGCTGCTGCGCCAGAGACCACAGATTTATTTATTTGCAAGCTCAGAGACTGCCTATAGTAAATTATCTTGTGATAATGTACTACTTTATCCCTGCCTATATGAATTTAATATGGGTTATAATTGCAGAACTAAAAAGTAAAACAAAGTTTTTAGCATAATTGGTGTGCGCCTGAATTTTTAATAATATATGGTCTATGGGATATGAGGAATTATTCCATTAGGCAGCACCCATGATATCTATTAACTAGAGCTTGATGTTTGATGCTTTAATAAGAGTGTGCCACGAACGATTTCTTTTGCATGTTGTTTCCTGTACATTGAAGGGATCTCTATGACTTTCCTGTCTATGTTATTCACCATGTAAGGTGACCTTCAGTTGCTGCACTCATGTTCCTGTAAAGCCAGTTCCTGTTACACCACAAATGTCTATCGGTATGTTGACCCTGCTGCACCAGCACTCACACAGAAATCAAGTCATTTTGTTATGACTAAAACCTCTTCTGCACCCCTCTTGCATGTTCTGAGTCCATGTGAATGCCAGCAGCCAATCAATACATTTTCAGGGAGAAAAAAAAAAAAAGCAGGAGCCAAAAGGTTACCATAGTACACCTTTATACTGCACAATGCCTTTCTGGCTAATAGACTATTACATGCAGAATTAGAATATGGTATGTGTGTATTGTTTTAGTTGTATATAAATTACCAAGTTATTTGACCATAAAGGAGTTGTGGAGCCAAATTCAAGGGAACGTTCTCTTTCAATGGAAATTTTGAAAGTGTATCTTTTCTGTACCAAAACGATGTCCTCAAGGTGCTGAGCTTATCTAGTATTTTAGTCTGCTTTCTTATACTAGCAAATGTGTTTCATGGCAGCAGTTGTCACTACCCACCGTCTGTTGCTACTGGCAACCGTACACCAGGATCTGCACAAAGTGAAATGTGATTCCTGTAGACACAGGACGCTGGTGTGTGTGTGTGTGTGTCCTCACACTCCGCAGCAGCCACAGCAGCAATGTTCTGTGTTTGCAGCACTTACTTCTATTTTCTTGACGATCTTGGGGTAAATTGCATATAGGGAAAACTGCTTCCAAAAATCTACATAGAAACATAACATAAGAAAAATTTAAAAAAAAATAACAGATAAGCTCAATACTTCTAGGACATCACTGTGGCACAAAAATACTTTCAAAAATGCCATCAAAAGTGTAAAGTAATTTTCCTTTAAGCATGATTTGAGACCACAGCCTTTTGGGTAAGGATCTGCTGTGGGGAAAGTGGGAGGAGTAAATAGAAATTATATAAAGATGGATAAATAGGGGCACAGTAAGGATGGGCGACTGCACAGAGAGTAATATAGGAGGAGGCATTGGCAACCAGGTGACAGTGGTGGCTTGGAGGAACACGGTGACATTGATTGTACAACACAATCCCTGGGTGAAATCTTTGGCACAATAATTTGGTAATAGTTTTTCTATAAACTGTAGGCTTAGCATTGGTTGGAGCTTAGGTGGGTTGAGTATTTGGAGCATGGTTAAGAGAGATAAGCCAATCAGCATGTGTCATGCTAGCATGTGCGGATTGTTACATATGAGTAGTGAAACAACATACCTATATTGTATTGTATACTATGTGGAATACTCTTCTTTCAATATAAACATTGAATAAGAAACAACATACTGGTGGAGTCTTTAAAGACAGTGGATATCCTGGTTTGCTATTCCAGGGTGTGACTAGATGGTATTGTGACCAGGCATGAAATGGATGCCAGCACCACAGTGATTGGTGGTGAGGGGCAACGCTCCGTTTAATATACAGAAAGGCTGGGTAAAGCAGGACTCGGATCGGCCCATCAGGTAAGAGTCACAGAGCTCCGGACTAGCAGCCACAGTATAGTTAAAAGCATGTTGCATGGGTGTAGGGGGTCTGTGTACATGTACTTGGAACTTTGCAGCCATGATGCTCTACCAGGCTTTGCAATTGGGATGCATCATACTGTATGTGTAAGCTGTAACTTCTTTTTGGCCGATTTTTCTCTAGTCCTGCGCTTAGCACTGAGAATTTTCCTGAACAATTGGACTTCAATAATTAGAACTTTTATTTAAGCACAGTTAAGTGGCTGAGCCCAGAACTTTTCAGGAAAATGCTCCCCTCAATGATTTAGAACCTGGTTGGGGGCCACAATGAATCGGTTCAGAATTCTTTCAATTGGAATAGAATAATAATACCATTTTGTGAATACTCACCTGTAAAATGGGTATTATAAGTATGTCACACACCCCACTTCAAACATTAATAATTACACTAGGGTTAACGCACCGCTAGGTGGCAGCATTGCAGAGAACTCTCCAAAAAAACTTCAACAGGCCCCTCCCGGTCTATACACACCTGGTACCTCCCAAGAACCTCCCAGTATTAGAACAGCAGTAAGACAAGGTACCAGAACCAACAATGTAACCCTCAACGTAAAGAACTAAACTTCACCAAATAAAGAGCCAGGATACCGAAAAGGGCGGGTGAAGTGGGGTGTGTGACATACTTATAATACCCATTTTACAGGTGAGTATTCACAAAATGGTATTATTCTAAGTATGTCACACACCCCACTTCAAACATTAATAATTACACTAGGGACATCCAACAGCAGTGTCCAGAAAAGGGTGGGTATCCGAACAGGCAATAACGCAGAAAAAACTCAAACCCCTGCAGCCTGCAAAACCTTACGGCCAAAAACAGCATCCGCTGAAGCCCGCACATCAACCTTATAGAACTTAGAAAAAGTATGAACAGAAGACCAAGTTGCAGCCTTACACACTTGTTCAACCGAAGCCTGGTGCTGAAAAGCCCAGGACGCACCAACCGCACGAGTAGAGTGAGCAGGAGGATCCTTCCCCTTAGCCGAATAAGCACCAACAATGGCCTGACGAATCCATTTACTAATGGAAGATTTGGCCGGAGCCAAACCCTTCCTAGGCCCACATGGCACAACAAAAAAGGCATCAGTCTTACGAAAAGAAGACGTAGCACGTAGATAGTACCTGACGCAACGTACCACATCCAAGCAGTGCAAAGCACTCTCCTTGACATTCTTAGGCTTAGGGCACAAAGAAGGAAGAACAATGTCCTGGTTAAGATGAAAAGCAGAGACCACTTTAGGGAGAAAATCTGACTTGTAACGAAAAACCACTTTGTCCTGATGATCCTCAAAATAAGGAGCCTGAATAGACAAAGCTGCCAGCTCTGAAACACGCCGAACCGAAGTGATGGCCACCAGAAAGGCAACCTTCTGAGTAAGAATGGACAAAGCGACATCCCGCAAAGGCTCAAAAGGAGGAGCCTTAAGAGCGGAAAGAACCAAATTCAAATCCCACACTGGGAGCAAAGGCTTCCTAGGAGGCCGCACATGCGAAACCCCCTGGAAAAAAGTCTTGACCAAGGAATGACTAGCAAAAGATTTCTGGAAAAAAATAGACAAAGCAGAAACCTGCCCCTTCAAGGTACTCAGCTGAAGACCGGAGTCCAGCCTCGACTGAAGAAACTCCAAAATCCTAGACACAGAAAAGACCCGGCAAGGCAAAGACCTAGCCTCAGGCACCGCAGAAGATGGCGGCCTGCAACACAGCGCTGTGAGGGAGGAGAAGACAAGCTCCGGGAGCGCGGGAGCCGAGAAGGCCCCGCCCCTCCGGGACATCCAATCAGTGCGCGGCCCGCGCGCGCGACCCCGCCCCCTGGCAGCGTCAGCGTCTGCCGGCGGAGACCGCGCTCAGACCTCAAGGACGGGACTGGCGGAGCAACCCGCCGGTTCCCAGTGCGCACCAGACACAGACCCACACACTGATCCTCAGTTCCCCGCAGCGCGCCGCGAGGCCCCGCCCCCCCGACTCCTGAGGGGAGAGTACCAGACACACAGACAGGGGGACAGAGGGACACCCAGGCAAAACTTGCAATAAAAGTAGCCACAGTAAAAACCACGCAAAGCCTCACAATGTAGCAGCGCAGCCTCACACAGCATGTCCCAAGCGCGCCCCACACCCCGGAATGTGAAATAACAATATCCCAGGGCTAGGCACATCCTGACCGCTAACCTCCTATTAAATGGGGCATCCCACATCCGGATCACCACTCCGGGAATCCCGCTATGCCCCGCAATGAAGGGTCGGGCGGAGGAGCTAATCTCCTAGGCACCAATGGTGCCGGCTACCTTTTTGCCCGGCCTACAGCCGAAGCTGGGAGGCTGCCATTAAATAGTATACTCTCAAACAAGAGCCGGGCAGAAATAGACCACGGGGGAGGGGGGGGGGGGGGCGGGGGGATACCCCGGCTACCTGCAAGCAGGAGACTTCTTTCTTCTGTCTTGTCGCCACCTTGCAGAGAACAACACTGGGAGGTTCTTGGGAGGTACCAGGTGTGTATAGACCGGGAGGGGCCTGTTGAAGTTTTTTTGGAGAGTTCTCTGCAATGCTGCCACCTAGCGGTGCGTTAACCCTAGTGTAATTATTAATGTTTGAAGTGGGGTGTGTGACATACTTAGAATAAAGATTTTCTATCAGGATACTGTCTCCACACACTCCACCTGTATGTTATACTCATATTGTCTTCCACCACATGCCCACATTCATATGTAACAATCCCCACATGCTAGCAATCCACATGCGGACTGGCTTACCTCTCTGAATATTTGGGTCCATTATTTATAGCCCTTCAACATCACTCTCAAATCTTTCCCAGTACTAAGGTTAATGACCAATGCTAAGCATACATTTATTATAGAAAAACTATTATTAAATGATTGTGTCAAAGATGTCACCCAGGGGTGGTGTTGTACAATCATTGTCACAGCATTCCTCCAAGCCACTGCTCTCACCTATATTACCTGTATTTGCAGATGCACCCCTCCTAGATCACTCTTTGTGCAACCTCCTATCCTTAGGAGCCTTTTACACTGCATGTTTATGGTGGAAATGAACAGGCGCAGTGAAATTGTGTGTGGTTGCCCTCCTCTTCCCTCGGAGAGTACTACCTACCGCTACTGCAGCCCCCTCGAGCAATGCCCCCCTCTTCCCTGCTCCACCCGGCAATTACAGCCACGCTGCTGCTGCCTACCCCCCGGTGAGTATGGCTCCACTGCAGCTGCCCCTCTTCTCCCTCCCCCCTGCATATGTGTGGAAGTGTATGTGGGAGTGCGACAATGGACCTTTGGGAAAGAACAGAAGCAAGTTGGGTATGCACAGCTATGCTTGACCTATATTAATAAAGTAGAGGTGCTGGCAAATGAGGACAATATATATAGATGTGGTCCAAATGTCCTACATATAGACTGCCGCACACTGAAACCATGTGTATAAATAAAAGACTGAATTTATTGAATCATTTTAGATTATGACAAACAACAACATAAAGGACTCAATTAAAAAACATATACATATAAGACAACCTGGAAAGGTTATTCCTGTTAAAGCGGACCTTCACTCTGAATAAGAGCATATGTTATATGTTTCCCACACCCTGTACATACAGATTGTCCACATTAAAAATCATCCTACCTGCATCTACTGCATGTTATGAGCCTTTAAACATCCAAGATGGCGGATTACGGAAGCCGCCATCTTATCAGGCAGCCTGCAAACAGGAAGTGCCTTCTGACTGTGCTGCTCTGCATTCTGGGACTGCTGACCTTTACCTGACCCCAGCTCTGCTCTGTCTGAGCAAAGCACAGCTATAACCCGCTCCCCTGGACCTTATCCCACTCTCCTCTCCTCAGTAAGTGTGATGCTTCTGATTCAAGATGGCGGCGCCCGTATCCTAAATTCCTGAACAGAGTTGCAGCCCAGTGGGGGAAAGAATAATAAGTTAGTGACTAAAAACGTAAAATATATTAATTTTAGATGCTGGGGAACCATTTTTTAAGAGTTTGGGCTTTTCATTAAATCACGCTGAAGGTCCGGTTTAATGGCTCTTAAATAAATTCTATATTGTCATCTAGGTTTATATATCACTTTGGTATGATAAGACTGTGATACCTGTATGGTGGCGCTTTTTAGAAAGGATTATATATAGCAGTAGTGCTGCAATTAAGAAATGTATTATTGATAAATGGACAAGGTCCCTTTAAAATGTTTGTGCAATGAAGATAAAGTGCATGGGTGCAATGAATCAGTGCAGACAAAGTGCTGAAGAGGTTCAAATAAGTTGTGCAAAAAGCAATGTGCACATAATATAATATACAGCATTCTAATGGACATTTGGGAATCACTCTCCTTGCAATCATCCTTACCTTTACATGCCAGTTCTATTTAACCCTCCCACTCTCCCCACAGCAGGCCAGGGGCCACATCACATGGCTAAATCATATGTTACTTAAAGGGACATTCCAAGCAAAGGGTTAAATTAGCTGCTTACTGCTTGCCCTATGACGGCTGTCAGTGGTAGCATCTTTCATTCACCAGCACTTCGCATTCCTTGATAAACCCTGCTGAACTTGCTCCTTTTTTGCCAACTCCTCTCAGTCCCCAAAATTAATTCACTTTGGTAAGGACCGTCATACTAAAGAATGCTGTTTTGGAGGCCCAGCAGAAGGGAGGGACTTCACTAGGTCATATTAAGAAATATAAAAAGCAGGTTAAACAAAAGGATACAGCCCCTCACATTCAAAATGGAGAAATCAGTAAACAGCCTAATTTCTCCCTCTTAAGTTTCCTGTCTACACTCACCTCCCCCACAGCTTCTCCGAGCAGCGCCAGCATCTTCATACTTACCAATGAGGGAGAATTAACAATTCCTTCCGCCATCGCTGGGTAGACATGGTGGCATCTATCAATATGGCTTTACCTCCCCCCAACACTCCTAATCTATTTACTGTAATGGAAGGGGAGTCCCAGGGCCAGGTGTGCTGGAATTGCTTTGGCATGACCTCTCCATTGCAATGAATGGAATAGGCTTGTGGGGGTCATACAGAAGGCTCCATGGATGCCTCCACGAGAGGCCAATGGCACTGGAAGATGGAATCTGTGGCTTGCCGCCATTGGTAAGTAGGAAGATTCCACACTGAATGGAGGAGCTGCAGGTGAGTATAGACTTTTTCTGCCTGGACAATCACTTTACATTCCTTAAGTTACCTCTCTGTGCTGCATAAGCCAAACTATATAAAGGTGCCCCCAAGAGGTTTAGAGCCACTGCCCAATAGAGCAATCCGGTGAGTGGATGGTCGGGCTGAGGCCACTGAGCCACCAATGATCGACCTAAAAACATGACAGTGTTCCACCTGATTTCCACTGAACTGCTAATGAGATAGTAAAATAGCTTGGAGCAGCTTGAAGACACCAAGTATAAGGGACAGGGGAGATTGGAGAACTCATTATCAATAACCTCTAGAACATCCGGCTGCTGCTGCTTCTCACCGATTGTTATAAACAAGGACCTTAGCTTGAGAGAACATAAAATCTATGTATGATTAATGTTTCCAAACATTAAACAATATCAGTAAGATTTGTTTTTTATGCTGGAGTTGGACTCCAACCAAAACTAGCCCCGAATCCATAGCCCCGCTGGTCTAGGCTCTAATTTCACCTAGAAACAACGCAAGAGGGGAGAAGCACAGCCAGGGTGTCTTAAGCAAGTTCTGGGAATCTTACAGACCCCACCCATTAAGCTGATTAATATGCAGCATCACAGATTCAAAGGCCATGCCCACATTTTTCAGAAGCGAAACTATGAGGTGAAACTGTAAACTCTGATATCTTGGCCATTTCTGCTTCAATTGAAAAAGGGAAGAAACAGTTTAGGGCAGTGCCAAATGTAGCCCCATGCTTGCTGCAGCACTTTAAAGGGACTCTGTAGGCAAAGTGCATAAACTGTCATTCAGCAGCTCACCTCATCATGGCTGAGCAGAACATAGGTACTCCTGGAAATAGAATCAAACCAAAAAAGTAGTGACACACCCCCCCGAATTCCTTTGCCATAGACCACCAATAATAAGGCTAAGCTAGTGGTCTAAAGCTCCGCATCATCAGACAGTGGACACTCGAAGAGAGAAGAGAACAGCCAGGGTGATGAGAATGCCCATCTTACAGACCCCGCCCATTATGTGGCATCACAGAGCCAAGGCCCACGTCCAAATAATTTAAAAATATAAATCGAAAGGTGAAACTGTAAACCTCTATATCTCAGCGAAAACCGTTTAGGACAGTGCCAAACTTGACCTGACACAGTGGTCTAACAATTGTCTTTGCTGTATACCTTTAATTTTAGCCAGAAGTAGAAAGCCTTCAGCTGTAAGGACTCATCTTGGCTTTGGTAACAGCTGAAATCTTCTAAATACATTGTATCCCCCGACTGGATGCTTTTGCAGTGGCTGCCAAATACATTGTAACCGATTCCTCCACACAGATTGCCTGTGTTTATTCAGTGTTTGCGTGTGTGAAAAATGACACACAAGCTTCTCCTTGTCTCTCTGTGGCACATATCTCACACAGCACCCCCCCCCCCATTTCTCATGTGTAACCAGGACTGTCAGGTGTGTGGCAAGATGGCCGCCCCATACAATTCAAGAGTGAATAATCTAAATATCTAAATGCCATTCTACAACATCTGCATGGAATTAAGCCCCCTCATACTGCTTATGCCGCCGATCATGAGGAGGGAAAAGGTATTTACTAAACCTTCTTTTTTTTGACTGGAGGGCCACCTTATAAACTCCCTTTCAACAATTGGCAGTTTACAAAGAAATATCTTTATTCTGTCAAGTGAACCAGCATTGAATGAAAAAAAGCATCTGTAAAAAACAAAAAATTGTTGAAATGTATGATCCTCATCTTAAATCTTTTGGAATTTGGTTGACTGATTTGTGGTATTACCACTTTCTATTTATCAGTCTGTATATTGTATTTGAAAATGTAGGCTTACACCAGCAAGCTTTGGACTGCCTTCATAGGCACGCACAGAAATACATACAATGCAATTAAAGCAATATATAAAAACAATCAGAAGCTGTTGCGCAACATCAGTGCAAGGTTCTTCAAGTCTACATATTTGACACAGCTTGAACATTTAGTAACAATGGTGGTATAGTAGATAAAGAAAACAAACATTTATAAACATTACATAACCTCGTGTGACTAGATTTTATGCCTTACCATAAAAGGTATTTATGTGTACAGTTTCAAAGGGAATACACTTATAGTACTGCCAATGCTTTACCGATAAAACATACTTTTTTTTTTTTTTATTAAAGTGGACCAAAATACAGGATTTTACCTATCCCAGGTTTTGGCTCATTTCACGGGGGCATCCCAAGGGATCACCGATTGCTGGCAAAAACTCATCTTTCCAGCGATTCCACAGCACATGTGCGGGTTCTCATCTCATCAGCACTGTATGCTGTACATATGAATGCATGGCATACAACTTCCAGCTGATGTGTGTGCCATGGGATTGCCTGTAACTGGACTCTCTATAAACATGCTAGATGGCAAGAGAAGGGTCACTTATAATACTCCAATTTCCATCCATGCTTGAGGTTTTCTATTAATAGGAGAAAGAAAAACAAAAAGGTTTTTAAATGTACCATTCCACTTTTATGACTGCTTGCCTACTGTGCCAGCCTTTTGAAAACTATAGCAATAAATACTCCAAAAAACCACCAGGTCGCCTAACCTCTCCTCGTCCAATCAGTTTCTGCAAACGTGGATATTAAAGGTGTGGCTGGAGAAGCTGAATGGAATCCCCAACTGCACACAACGGCAGCCAACAGAGTCACGCACAGCCATTCAGTTATGGCGGGCGGAGGCGTGCACAGCCAAGAAGGGATGTGAGTGATGCCAGCACCACAGGCTTGTGGAAAGGTAAGGTTTTCGGCGGCTGGGGCGGGATGCCCCGGGGGAGGAAGTAAGCCAGTCCTGGAATCTCATACTTTAGGGACAGTTTTGGTGCACTTTAAAGCATTGTATGATGGGTAGAAGCATCCACACACATCAGCAGAACTGTAATACGAATATGCCAGTGATCAACACAGCATAGCTTAGCAGTCCACCGTTGTAAAGGTAGAATGGAACATGCACAACCTGTCGTCCCCAAATTAAAACAGATCTGCACCCTGAATAAGAGCCTATCTTGTATGTTTCCCCCACACTGTACATACAGATTGCCCACATCAAAAACCATGCTACCTGCACCTATTGTGTTTTCTGAGCCTTTTAACATCCAAGATGGCGACCCAATGGAGTCACAGGCTGCCTGCAGGAAGTATCTTCCAGGCGTGCCGCTCTACATTCTGGGATTATTGTCTGGAAGATACTTGTTGGCCGGAAGATAGTTTCTCTCTGTACAAAGCACAGCTATAACCCGCCCCCTGCACTTCCCCCTCCCCATCTCCTCTCCGCAGTATGTGATGCTTCTGAAGCAAGATGGTGGCGCCCGTATTCTAGAGTCCTGAACAGAGTTGAAACCCAGTAAGGGAAAAAATAAGTAAGCAACTAAAAACTTAAAATATATTAATTTTAGATGCTGGGGAATAGTTTAAGGGGTTGGGCTTTTCATTTAATGATTTAATGCAGGGTGTATAAGCGACTCCTCATCTTGCCACCTAGAATATATATGACAAATTTTTCTATCTGACTTACTTTGTAGATTGCTGTTTGACACAGCAAGGATGCACATTGTGTGGTTTACTGGTCTAGCAAGTATCTCTTAATTGCAGGGGGTGGGGGGGGGGGCTTTGTGCCAGGGTTTGTTTTAGGTCTGCATGAGGTTTCATAAAAAATGTTCTTAAAGGTTTTAACCCTGTATGCAAACAAATCTCGGATGAAACTGTGGTGCAACATAAGTAGTTATGATTCTGAGAAGTATATACATATATTTTAAACGGAACATGTTTAGATTTCCATTCCTTCTTCTACCATTTAAAAAAGACAAGTATTGCTAAAACTGCATATCCAAGCACCAAGAAAAGGACTTTAAGCAAACGATCATATTTACCCTCAAGCTCCTTCACCAGAATTTCAAAAAACGTAACAAAAAGAAAAGTCCCTGCAGCGGCTCCCTGTAACAGAGCAGAAGTAATACTGCTGGCAAGGTTCTGGGCGCTCTCAATAGCCATTCCCACTACAATTCCTATAGGAATCATAATGCTCACTAAAACAGCCATCTTTATAGCATCTCTCATTGGAGTACGGGACTTGGCCATATTCACACCAAGTGCCACAGCAACTAAAGTTTCATGAATAACGACGCCTATAAAAAGGTTCAGAACTTTGCCCCCCTCTTCCTGCAAGCCGAGTGCCAGACCTTCAAAAACCGAATGGGCAGAGAGTGCAAACACTAAGCTGAAAAGCCGAAGGGGACCAGACCTTGAAAGCTCTTGGATACGGGGATGGTGACTGTGGCCCGTTTCATAGTGATTGCTGTCCCGGTTGGAGGATATAAATGGGCTTTCGTACTCCGAGTCACTTCCAGCATCAGATCCTGCATTAAGAGTTTCCAAGTCATAAAAAGAACGTTTCTCCTTTCTAAATGTTAGGACAGCTTGTTCCACAAACACCGTGAGAAAAAATCCAACCAGCATAACAGTCTCAGCCAGAGGGTAGTCTGTAGTGACATTTCCCATTTTCAAGACTTCATTAAACTATAAAAAAAAAAAGGTAAAAAAACAAAAATAAACAGAAATTAAAATGTGGACCAAAACCCATGCTCCAACAGCCCCAGAATCTATAATATTCTAGGGCCCATAGATTCCCTCCCCCGCTGTGCGAAACCCCCCAGGTCACCCGGAAACTCACCTTCTATCCGGGTCCAATGGGGCATGCGCGAGCAACAGGACGCATCCCCTCTATCTCTTTGGCAGAGCGCGTGCCCACGCCATGCATTTCTGAATGGCCAGTGCCGGCACGCTCCCTGTTAGAGGGTAGCATTAGATGCAGATGCCAGCACTCAGATCAGCTCGCCTTAGACAAGCTGAAGGGGCGGAAACGGATCCAAGCGCGCCGATTGGACCATAGGGCACGAATGCGCCGTAGGAAAGCAGAAGGGTGAGTGAGATTGGCTGATCTGGGGGGGTTTCACAAAGGACCAAAACACGGGTAGTCAAAATCCTGAGTTTTGGTCCACTTTAAACACCACAATGAGACAAATCTTATTCAATGTGATTGATGGTCAGATCAAACCAAGAACTACAGAGCATACATTATTTTTAATTCCCACTTCTATTAGTTCCTTCAAAATGTTTCACGCTACATTTATTCTGCTAAAAACACAGTGACACTCAGCGCCTGGCCTTCCCCTGGAGCATCCGATTTTTCATCAGTAAATCCTTTCCTATTATTTCTTTATCTCCAGGCAGAACAATATTTGCGAGCTCTGGTCAGTCAAATCCTAGGCCAAGATGGCCACCACAAATGAACAGATTAGACTGATGCACATTCTTCAGGTGGGCAGGATACATGTGCAGAGTCTGCTTGTCTGTATCCAGCCGAGCCTGAAGAATTTCATGTCACTGCATTTTTGGAGAAATAGCCATTGTGTGAAACATAGAAGTGTGAATGAAAAATGTTGGATGCACTGCATAAATCATATCGACTAGTGTTACGTAGGAGCTGATTATGCTCCGCCCCATATATTACATTAAGCATTAAAACATACTGGACAGTTAAATCTGTGTTTTTTCATATATAGTGCCAATTGTATTTCCAGTGCAGAGAATGTAAGTATTATTGTTAAATAAGAAAAAACTTTAAGGCCCCCTTCACACCTGAGCGATCGTGATTGCCCCGCAATCTCCACCCGAGCACTGTCCATAGTTACCTATGGGCCAGTTCGAACCCGCCTTTGGCAAAAGTCCTTCAAGCAGCATTTTTGCCTCAATCAGGCTTGTGGTTGCTCAATAGAAAATAATTGCTATTGCTGAGCTTAGCCTAGGTGTGAAGCCGGCCTAAATAAACAAACATATTTTGCCCCAGACTGCAATACTGGTATGTCACCTGTAAGATGTAGGTAAAATGTAAGCTGCAGAAACATTTAAGCTTTAACTTCAGCATTGCAAATGCTTTTATGTATATGTAAAATATGAGCAGAGGTGTGGTGAACAGAAGTGAAAAAAACAGTTAAGGTAAGGCAGAGGAGTGAGGCAGGAAGTGACGAGCAGAGTTGGGTAAGGTAGGCTGATGTGAGGTGGGCAGAGGTGTGTCAGACTTAGATGAGGTGGGCAGGGGCGAGGTGAGCAGAGGTATGGTGGAAAGAGGTAAACCGGGTCCTGATAGGAAAAGAGGTGATGGATAGAGGTTGGAAGTGGAAGTGAGCAAAGGTGAGGTGGGAAGAGGCGAGCAGATGTGGGTAAGGTAGGCTGATGTGAGGTGGGCAGAGGTGTGTCAGACTTAGATGAGGTGGGAAGGGGCGAGGTGAGCAGAGGTATGGTGGAAAGAGGTAAACCGGGTCCTGATAGGAAAAGAGGTGATGGATAGAGGTTGGAAGTGGAAGTGAGCAAAGGTGAGGTGGGAAGAGGCGAGCAGATGTGGGTAAGGTAGGCTGATGTGAGGTGGGCAGAGGTGTGTCAGACTTAGATGAGGTGGGCAGGGGCGAGGTGAGCAGAGGTATGGTGGAAAGAGGTAAACCGGGTCCTGATAGGAAAAGAGGTGATGGATAGAGGTTGGAAGTGGAAGTGAGCAAAGGTGAGGTGGGAAGAGGCGAGCAGATGTGGGTAAGGTAGGCTGATGTGAGGTGGGCAGAGGTGTGTCAGACTTAGATGAGGTGGGAAGGGGCGAGGTGAGCAGAGGTATGGTGGAAAGAGGTAAACCGGGTCCTGATAGGAAAAGAGGTGATGGATAGAGGTTGGAAGTGGAAGTGAGCAAAGGTGAGGTGGGAAGAGGCGAGCAGAGTTGGGTAAGGTAGGCTGATGTGAGGTGGGCAGAGGTGTGTCAGACTTAGATGAGGTGGGAAGGGGCGAGGTGAGCAGAGGTATGGTGGAAAGAGGTAAACCGGGTCCTGATAGGAAAAGAGGTGATGGATAGAGGTTGGAAGTGGAAGTGAGCAAAGGTGAGGTGGGAAGAGGCGAGCAGATGTGGGTAAGGTAGGCTGATGTGAGGTGGGCAGAGGTGTGTCAGACTTAGATGAGGTGGGCAGGGGCGAGGTGAGCAGAGGTATGGTGGAAAGAGGTAAACCGGGTCCTGATAGGAAAAGAGGTGATGGATAGAGGTTGGAAGTGGAAGTGAGCAAAGGTGAGGTGGGAAGAGGCGAGCAGATGTGGGTAGGAGGATAGGCAGGGAGAGGGTGATGCTCTGGCTCTAAGGACTGATTAACAGAGGATGGTGAGCATAGGTGGGAAGAGGCGAGCAAATTGGGGAGAAGTAGATAGAGGTAGTCAGAGGTGAGGTGCACAGGTACTGTAAAGGTGGAAGTGATCAGAGGTGAAGCAGGGTGAAATGTAAAGGAAAAAGGAGAGGTGAGTAGAGGGAAGGCAGGCAAAGGTGAGGTTATAAGAGAAATGATGAATAAAGATTAAGTAAGCAGAAGTGAGGTCGACAGAGGCAAGCAGAGGTGTAAGAATTGGAGAGAGGTGAGTAGAAAAAAGGCAGAAGTGAGGCGAGCACAGGTAAGGTGGAAAGATATAATCAGGTGTGAGGAGGGCAGAAGTGATGTGTCAGCTGTTCCTAAAATGACGTTTATCTTCCTGCTTTAGGAATTATCAACGTGGTACCCTCTAGTGGCCAGCCACTTGGACTGCAAGCAAGGCAAGCTCCAATTCCCAACTCCCTAGCGGTGCTGGGAGCCCCAACTGCAGGCAGCAGGTTGTGAATCCCTACTCCCAGAATAGTTCCATAACATACCTAACCTTGCTCTGTATGAGGCCATATGTATGGCGTGTTTTACTACCAGTATCATTGTTTCTTGTGTCAGACTTTTGCTATAGTTTATCATGCATGTTGTACCCCTTGTAATCATTATTTACACTTGGGAAAACTTGTATCCGCATGCAGCCTGCTTCTGGTATTGCATATTCTGCATTTAAAAGCTTAGGTTGCCTTTGTTCTATACCATACTGTAGTTTTAGGTTGTATATATGATTTGCTTTTGGTGGTCTCTTCTGCCAGTTAAAAAAAAAAAAAAAAAAATCACAATTTCTTTGTATGTGTGACCACAACTGGTCAATCCCATAATTGGGAGAATTAATGGATAAAGTATTATAAAAAAAACACTCCTAAAAATGTCTGAATCACCCAAAGTCACCAGCTATGTGTTAAAAGGGAACAGTTACAGTACATCTTTATGGGTAAATAATATAATCACACTGGTATGTACTACCGGTATATGCCTGTGATTTTGTTTCATTTGACAAAAAAGGCCAGCTTAGGCTGAAAAACAATACTATCCTAATGAAAAGTACATAACAATTCCAAAAAATAACATTTTACCTTTTCCCTCACTACAGGAAGCAAAGCACTGAAACATGTGGCCAAGAATACTCCTCCAGCAAAAGAGTTACACAGGGCAAGAAGCCTCTGTGACTGAGAAGCCTTCTCAAGGTCTGGAGCAATGAGCTTGACAGGTGCAAGTGCGCCCAGCACCATCAACACAAACACTGCCAGCAGACAGAGCAGCTTTGCTACTATGAGGTTCATCTTGTTGTTACTTGCTTCTGGGTGACTCAAGATGGTGCCAACGTCGTCACGCTGGAGCAGCAATAGCAGGTTGAGATAAACTGAAAAAAATATCCCTCCTTGTCATGCTTTGAAGGTTGTCCTACTGAAAACAAACAAGGCACAGGTAAAACATAGACATATATACTATAACAAAACTGAAGTGATATCATAGTAAAAAAAAAAAAAAGGTGGGGATAAAAGATAATTCTGTGAATACACACCTGTAGAATAGATTTCTCTTCCATTACTACTTCAGGGCATCAGGATAATTCAGTAACGATAGGGTTAATCTCTCTCGACCAAAGGGCGTGGACTGCAAGACAAAGGTGTGGCTCCGCCTCCCGGCCTATATACTTCCGGCTGACTTCCTCCACTCCAGTTAATTAAAAAGCAGCAGAACCAGCCGTCCGGGAGGCATACCTATATCTCTTGTTGGAAACAAAAGGCTGGAGACCAAATACAAGACTCCTCTCTCTGATTATAAATATGTATTTATTTATTTTTTTTATATATACACATACATATTTACTTACTTATTTTTTATCTACTAGGCATCCAAGAAATGGATAGGTCAACCTAGCAGACAGGGAGGGTCTGATGTCCTGAAGTAATAATGGAAGAGAAATCAATTTTTTTTTTTATTTATTTTTTTTTTATTCTTTATTTATATTTTCCAGAGAAGAAAAAAAAAAAAAAAAAAAAAAAAAAAAAGAAGAACAGTATACATTTGTAATATACTCTTAAAGCCACAGATACAATAGTTACAAAAGGATTATCTATAATCCACAAGCTATAACTTTTATCAATAAAGATTCTATCACAGTACTCTTAGCGTTTGTATTGATGTTCAAATCTGCGTCATCTCACTGGGGGTTAACAAAGAATGGGAAGGAGGGCGGGAAATTTAATGTTTAAAGTGCTGAAATCTGGGCGCCCCCCCAGTAGGGTCCTGCATTCCGCAGACTCCGAAAACTGCAACCAATTGTACCATGTTATCGTAAAGCTCTCAAATCTATTCTCTCTAGATAATATCACACTTTCGAATCTCATCAGTTCATTCACCTTTAGGATTCACATCGGCGTCGATGGTGGCTCCTTAGATCTCCATTTAAGGGGAATGCACATCTTAGCTGCATTAAGAAGATGGCACAACAGTGATTTCCTATAGGATTTTAAGGGGGACCCAGTCATGTGTAGGAGACAAGGGGCTGGATCAGTTGGTACTGCCTCCCGTTACCTTGCCTGCGATCTCTCTGACGTCCTCCCAAAAACGGGTCAGTGCCGGGCAGGACCAGAAGATGTGTAGCAAGTCGCCTCTAGCCCCGTCACATCTCCAGCACCTATCTGAAGTGTCCGGTGACCACTTGTTCACCCCGGCTGGCACTATGTACCACCGCAAGAGAATTTTGTAGTTACACTCTTGATAGTGGGTACAAATAGATGTTTTATGTGGCATGGCTAGTAGTTTTCTACCCTGTTCGGGGGTAAAAGCAAGCCCTAGGTCCTCTTCCCATTTCCTCAAAAAAGGGGGTCGTTAATCTTCCCGTGGAGTAATGAGCAGCTTATATATGTATGATAAGGTGTGTTTAACTGCCTCCCTACTGGCATAGAGGTTTTCAAAGGGGGTTGTTTTCCTCATTCCCCCACTAAAGTCTTTAAGAAAGTGGAGAAAGTGGACCATTTGAGTGCTCTGCCATCCTGACAAAGCCGTTAGACCCCTAGATTGGGCAAGTGTCCCCAGGTCAGACCAGCCCATCTCCGTCCAGAAGTGTCCAGCCCTAAATACCTTTCCTCTCTTCCACTCTCTCGAGACAGGTCCCTCATTGCCCGGGGGGAAACATGGGTTACCCAATATCGGGAGCATCGGGAAGGGGCAGGGGGAGAGCTCTGGAAGCTTAAAGTGTCGCCGGCTGGCTCTAACGGTAGCTCCAACTGTGGGGTGTTTCAAAGCCAAAGGGATGTCCGCGTCATCTAACCAAGTAATCCCTTCTATCGGGGCCTCTATGAACCCCTGCTCCAACCCCACCCACTGCTTGTGCATTCCGTGTAGGCACCAGTCCACCGTTCTGCTAAGGTGGACCGCCCCATGGTAAAGGGTGGGGTCTGGGAAGCCCAATCCCCCATTTTCTTTTGTCCAAGTGAGCAGTGTCCTGCTTAACCTTGGCCTCTTCCCCCCCCCCCCCCCCCCATACAAATTTGATGAATACCCCTCTGACTTTTTGCAAATAACTTTGTGGGATCGTCACCGGGAGGGCCTGCAATAAATAAAGCAACCGGGGGAGCAAATTCATTTTGGTCGCGTTACAGCGGCCAAACCAAGATATTTTACCTTGGGCCCATCTAGATGTTTCCTCCTCAAATGTTTTCAGTAACGGTGGGAAGTTTAAGTCGAAGATTTTGGAGAAATCAATTCTACAGGTGAGTATTCACATAAATTATCTTTTCTCTTCCATTTTACTTCAGGACATCAGGATAATTCAGGAACTATAGGGATCTCCAAAAGTAGTACCCTGAATTTTCTGCAAAAACATCCAAAATTCTGGCGATAGAAAAAGCTCTACAAGAGAACCCCCTGGATTTTCACCAAGGGATAAACGAACGCCAGACTCTACAATAGATCATTGATGAAGACTTCTTCCTGGCCGAATCATAGACTGAATGCCAAGATGGAGGTTTCATAACCAGGCCGTAAAGCCAAAACTCATGAGTTGGGATGCCCTAGAGGCCCCTGTGTGAAGAACTGTATTGTCGTTAAACTCTGACATCCTTACTATGTCTGAGAACCAGCTTGTTCTTGACCATCGGGGAGCAACCGGAATGGTTGGGCCTCCCTCACGAGCTAACTTTTCTAATACTCGACCCAGGAGTGGAATCAGAGGGAATGCATAAGCTTGAATGCTGACCACTGAAGAGTCAGAGCATCTGTTGCATTGCTAGAGGATCCCTGTACCGGAACACAAACTTTAGAACCCTTCAATTGTGCCGTGATGCAAGAGATCTATGACTGGAATCCCCCAGTGCATGCATAGAGATTGAAAGACCCCTGACTCAGAGACCATTTCCCCCTGATGCAAGGACTTTCTGCTGAGATGATTGGCCTGCAAGTTGTCCACTCCAGGTATATGTACTGCCGAGATGCATGGAGCCTGCTTCACGGCACAAAGTAAAATCTGGCTCACTTCCATGAGGGCTTTCCTGCATCTGGTACCCCCCTAGTGGTTGATATAAGCCACAGCCGTCCGATTGTCTGTATGAATCCGGATGGGATGCCCCTCAGATGGAATGTCCAATGTCTGAGACATAATAGAATTGCACTCAGTTTCAGGATTTTATAGGAAGTCTGCTCTCCCTCGGACAGCACTGTCCCTGGATCATCCATGACACCTCCCCAATCAGCTAGACAAGCAACTGTGGAGATGATCTTTCAATGTACTGGAAGGAATGATTTGCCGATCTGAAGAGGCCGAGGACTTAGCCACAAAGCTAGCGACTGCCCTGTTGACTGTGTCATGCAAAAAGAGTGATCCAGAGTCTGTGTGCCTTGATCACAGATCCTGAGCAATTCATAGTGACATAGAATGTAAGGCTGAATAGAAACTTTAGTCCATCCAGCTCAGCCTTCCATCTGCAGGGGTCCTCTGTGAAACTGAGAAAAGAGCACTGCCTCGAAGCAAGACACCATTAGGCCCAACAGAGGCATTCCTTGACGATTGCTCGGGTGAGGGCAAGACAAGAGATCCTGTACCCTGGCCTGAAGTAAGTCTCTTCTGTTCTGGAAGAAAACACTTTTGCCCGAGACGTGTCTTAAGACATTCCCAGAAACTATAGAAGAATACGACTGGATAGTCAGATATGCAATGTCTATCAGACAGTCTGTCTATCCTGGGGCCCATATAAACAGATCGTCTAAGTAAGGGGTTATATATATACTCTGAATTCTTAGAGAAAACATGAGACCTGCCAGCACCTTGGTAAACACCCTTGGTGCTGATAGACCGACGGGTAGCTCCACAAAAAACAGAAGAAGTATATATTTTGTTATAAAAACTTCCGGCTGGAGTAACATCACTGTGGATCAAACAACTCTAATCTCTAAAAGGCGAGATACAACAGATCTCAATGCTTCTGATTCCTGCGGAATTCGGGAGACCCCTGACAAAGAGAATCTCCAAGGTGGTCTGGCACCTAATTCGATCTTGTAACCTGAGGGTACAACTTCTTGTATCCAAAGATCTATTATAGGACGCCTCCAAATCTGAGCAAGAAGCGTCCCTTCATGCCTGAGCATGCTTTGAAAGGGGCTTGGCTTTATTCAGCCACCCAATGTCGCCTTAATTAAAGACCTTGTCTTATTCAAAATCTCTTTGGATCCCAAAGAGGCCAAACCTCCACCCCCATGAAAAGCCGGAGGATTAGAGGCCCTGTGGAAGCAGTATTAGACTTCGGCTTCTGTGGCAGATTAGTAGATTTACTACTAGTAGGCTGCTTTACCATGTCAACCAAGCACTCACCAGACAGATGCCTCGCATTAAAGGGGAATCCTGTCAGATTCTTTTTAGAGGCTGTGTCAGCTGGCCATTGCTTAAGACATAAAGCATGCATTAAGGCTACCACCAGAGCTAGGCTTCTGGCAGTTAACCTGATCAAATCCTCCATAGCCAAGATAACATTCCTGTTGATATCTTTGAACAACTGGGCGCATGACTTCCGTGAATGACCCAAATGAGTCTTAAGAGTCCAGTTGTTTTAACAACCTTCTGCTCGCCATCCGCAAGGTCGACCCCATAATAAAATAAGCATGATGTACCACCTGATCCATGCTTATCCGTTGGATCTTTTATAGATGTACGCAGAGGATGGCATAACTAAAGTCTAAAAAAGACCTGCCACCAGAGTGTCCAAAAGGAGGGTGAAACCATAACTCAATCTGATCTGGAGGAAATTGATACAAGTATCTAGTACTTTAGGAATGGGCGGAAGATTATCTGGCTTCTGCCATTCTCTATTGATCAGATTAGAAAAATGCGTATGCACTGCAAAATCCTCCAGAATGGAGTAATCAACCACCCATCTTCTTACCTGAGCGCCTCCTTATGTAGGAGACTCTGAATCAGAGTCCCTACTGGATGAATCCTCCTCACCTGGGAGAGTATGGCAGCCACATATATCCTCTTCAACTCAGATTTTTTTTTTTTTTTAAACCTTTTTAGTAGCCAAAACTTCTTACCTGACTCTAAAGGTTTAAGACCACTTGAGGGCTGCTGGCAGAGTTTAAAGTGGACCAACACCCGGGGGGGGGGGGGATCGGCCCGGGAATCTTATAGATTCCCGGGCGATCAGATCCCTCCCCCCAGGGCATCCGAAATCGGGATGTCCCGCGGGGTGAAACCCCCCAGGAAGCCCACAATCCTACCTTTTCCACGTTCCAGCGGCGCATGCGCGTCCGCCGCCACCGCCTCCCGCGCGTCCCTCTAGCAGGCACGGGTGCGCTCCCTGTAAGAGGGACACACGGGAGGCGGCGGACGCGCTCTGCTTGTCCGTCGCCGGTGATTGGACGAGCGAGTCACGTGGGAGCGGGGTGAGGCGAGTTTTCGGGGCTTTCTGGGGGGTTTCACACAGCGGGGCACCCCCAATCGGGGTGCCCCACCGAAGTGGACCAAAACCCAGGATAGTCAAAATCCTGGGTGTTGGTCCACTTTAAAGACTAAGAGCGAGACTATGGCACCCACAATATCCTCATCCCTAAAGGTTTAGGTCCACTTGAAGGCTGCCAAGGGGGCTTTAAGGCTCAGAACCTTTGCACGGAGGGCAACTGTCTTCCCTATCCACTACAACCCTAGCATAATCCCTTCACACCGTGCTATCCTCGTCCAGTGCCACTGCATGCATAATGGACCTGGGGTAAATCTGATAAAGACCAGATCAGATTACCCCAGATGCCTCCGTCATGTTTAAAAATAATACTAATCTACGTCCCTGGGGAAATGAGACCAAGTATATAACAGTTTTTTTTTTTTTTTTTATATTACCTTGCCCTTTCCCACAATCTATAATAATATAGATTTAAACAAAAAATTATATATTAATACACAATCAAAATAAAACAAACAAAATGACCTACCAAAAGGTTTAGGTCCACTTAAGGGTGGCTGTGCAGCGGCTCAGAAGCAGCCCTTTTGCTGGCCAACAACCACAGAAATTATGCCGATTTTTTCAGCAGAGTCGGCAAGTTAAACATGCCGCGTCGGAGAACCGCCCGTTTCGGTGGTGCCAAGCCAAAAATCTTCCAGCATCACCGGCCTGACGAACCGCGCAGTACCGCTGAGGAGAACCGGAGATCCTCAGTGGTGCTAGCTTCTTCGCTAAGCCGAAAATCTTTGCACAGAGGCGGACTAAAAACATGATTCTTCCTCGCTGCCGCCCAATTTTGAATTTTACAACCAGTAAAACACAAACACATGGGAGAGAGCAATAAAAGAGGGAAAATAATTCTCTTGGTCACCCCCAATCAGGCTCACCAGACAAATACCTGTGGCTGCTTTGCTTTTCAATGAAAGACTTCAGCCATAGTGCCAATGACACTCCAAAGTGCCCCAGGACCCTGGTGCTTACCCTTACCATCCTGATCCGGATACAGCTTAGATGATGAGAGGAGCATAAGGGACCTAGGAAGCCAGACAGGGTCTTGCCCCTGCTTCCAAGGTATAATCTTAGAAACAGAAAATAAAATGGGAAAGGAGTCCAGATAGAGCCCTGGAGTCCAGTCCAACTGCAAGAAAGAAACTGGAGT
This sequence comes from Gastrophryne carolinensis, assembly GCA_027917425.1. Taxonomy (NCBI): domain Eukaryota; kingdom Metazoa; phylum Chordata; class Amphibia; order Anura; family Microhylidae; genus Gastrophryne; species Gastrophryne carolinensis. The sequence goes on from CM051234.1 coordinate 290,045,967, forward strand.
GGAGGAAGTCAGCTGGAAGGATATTGGCCGGGAGATAAGCCACGCCTTTATCTTGCAGTCCACACCCTTCGGTTGAGAGAGGTTAACCCTATTGTTACTGAATTATCTTGATGTCCTGAAGTAAAATGGAAGAGAAATTTACATTTAACAGCTTTCTTCGCCAGGTTCATGATGTTCCTTTTCAATGTGATACGATGTATGATATTATTTCAGACTAAGTTAAAAGGATTGTCCAGGCTTAAATCTATACTTACCATTTGTCCCCTGCAGCGCCTCCATCTAGTGAGAGAATCTTCATATATTCCGCCCCACACACCTACTCTAACCATTGCAATGACAGGGGGAGTGCCAGGGTGGGTTCGGCCCACCGCGCCTTGGCATGCCCTGTCCTGCCCTGTCCTGCCAAATTTTGGTTTTCAGTTGGTTTGTAGATTTGCCAAATCACCTAGCGCGCAGTCTTGTAAAACATGTTTGATATCTTTCTAGCTATTTAATTGAGGAGCTGCACCTAACACAGTTTTCCTAGTTCCTTTGCATTGTTCCTCCCCCAAGGTTCTCAGTCAGAGGCAGGGCCGATGCAGTCGTGCCAGGCCTGCGCTTCTTGAAGGCCTCAGAGGATTGGGTTAAAACTTGGTGGGGCCTCCAGATTAAGTAATTTAAAAGGGGGCGCAGAGCTGCCATGTCCCTAATGTTTCCATAGCCCCGTCTGCCACCAGCCTTGTTTCTTGTGTGCATGAGCCCTGTACTGTATAAAGCGTCAGCTCTGTTGCCTAGAGAACGTCTCTTCTGTGCATGAGCCCTGTCCTGTATAAATTGTCAGCTCTGTTGCCTAGGTTGGAATGGTTACCTCTGTGTAAATGGTCTCCTGTATAGCTTGTCAGCTCTGTTGCCTAGATAGGGAGTGTCTCCTCTGTGCATGAGCCCTGTCCTGTATAGCTTGTCAGCGCTGTTGCCTAGATAGGGAATGGTCTCCTCTGTGCATGAGCCCTGTCCTGTATAGAGTGTCAGCTCTGTTACATAGTAACATTGATTACTACAGTTGAGCATATTGTTAACTAAAACCCCTAGGTCCTTTTCCATTGTTGTTTTACCAAGTGTTTCTTTATTTAGTGTGTAATCATGACACAGATTTCTCCTTCCCATGTGCATAACCTTTTATCTGTGTTAAACTAAATTTGCCATTTAACTGCCCATGCTTCCAATTTATCTAAATCTGTAGCTGCCTGCTGTCCTCTTTCGTTTTAATTACTTTACACAGCTTAGTATCATCTGCAAAGATTGAGATTTTACTGTTTAATCCGTACCCAATGTCATATATTATATATATTCTATTATTATATTATTATATATTCAATATATATATTGAAGATAATTGGTCCCAGAACTGACCCTTGTGGTACTCCACTAGTAACAGTGACCCAATCTGAGTGTGTACCATTGATAACCACCCTCTGCTTCCGATCATTAAGCCAATTTCCCACCCATCTGCACACGTTTTCCCCCAGTCCAAGGATTCTGATCTTTTGTACCAGCCTTTTATGTGGCACAGTATCAAATGCTTTAGAAAAGTCAAGATATATGATATCCAATGACTCCCCCGATCCAATCTTGAACTTACTTCCTCATAAAAGCTGATTAGATTTGTCTGGCAGGAGCGATTCCTCATAAATCCATGCTGATATGGAGTAATAAGGTCATTTTCCCCAAGGTGCTCCAGGATAGTATCCCTTAAGAAACCTTCAAACAGCTTGCCCACCACAGATGTTAAGCTTACCGGTCTGTAGTTCCCAGGTTCCCCCCTAGATCCCTTTTTGAATATTGGCACCACATTTGCCAAGCGGCAATTCCTCGGAACAGACCCTGTAGTTATTGAATTCACAAATATTAGAAAAAACAGCTTGTCTATTACTGTACATAAATCCCTTAAAGTGGACTGTCACCCACCCCTGATCGGCCCAGGAATCTATAAGATTCCCGGGCCGATCACCTCCCTCACCGCGGGACATCCGAGATCGGGATGTCCCGCGGTGAGGGACCCCCCCCCCCAAAACCCCCCAAAAAACTCACCTCATCTAGACGTGCGCGCGCCCGCGCCGACCGTTTGTGAATGGCCGGCGCGGGCGCGCGCCCTGTCAGAGCGACGTGCGGGAGGCGGCGGCGGGCGCACTGTCTTGTCCGCCGCTTGTCCGTGGCTACGTGGGAGCGTGGTGAGGTGAGTTTTTCTGGGTTCTGGGGGGTTTTACACAGCGGGACACCCCTAATCGGGGTGCCCCCTGAAGTGGACCAAAACCCAGGATAGTCAAAATCCTGGGTGTTGGTCCACTTTAAAACACTAGGATGTATGTCATCCGGTCCCGATGATTTATCGATTTTTATCTGCTTGAGACGGTCCTGGACTTCTTCCTTGGTTAGACCAGTGATATTTAATGGAGGGTTTCGGTTATTCCCCTGCATTTCACTCGGCATGTCACATTCTTTTGTGAATATAGAAGCAAAGAAGTTGTTTAGTAAATTTGCTTTCTCCTCATATCCCTCTATAGGTGTCCCCTCTTTGCTTTTCAGGGGGCCCACACCCTCAGGTTTGTACCTTTTACGGTTTATGTAGCTAAAGAATAATTTGGGGTTAGTTTTACTCTCTTTCGCAACCGAGCTTTCTGTCTCCAGCGTAGCAGCCCTCATCTGTTGTTTACATTGTTTATTTTCTTTTTTATAGTTTAAAGCTTCAGCTGTCCCTTCCTGCTTTAAATGTTTAAATGCCTTTTTTTGTTGTTTATTGCCCCCTTAACCTTTTTGTTTAGCCACATTGGTTTACATGTGTGTCTAACAGTTTTATTCCTGTAAGGAATATATCTGTCACAATGAAAATTAAGGATTTATTTGAAAGTATCCCATTTACTGTTGCCTAGATAGTGTATATTCTGAACATGAGCCCTATCTTGTATAAAGTGTCAGCTCTGTTGCCTAGATAGAGTATCTTGTCAGTAGAGGAGCCCTGTCGAATATAAAGTGTCAGCTCTGTTACCTAGATAAGGAGTGTATCCTCTGTACATGAGCGCTGTCCTGTATAAAGTGTCAGCTCTGTGGCCTACATAGGGAGTATCTCTTCTGTGCATGAGCCCTGTACTGTGTAGAGTGTCCACTCTGTTGCCTAGATAGGGAGTGTCTCCTCTGTGCATGAGCTCTGTACTGTATAAAGTGTCAGCTCTGTTGCCTACATAGGGAGTGTCTCCTCTGTACATGAGCCCTGTCCTGTATAGCGTGTCAGCTCTGTTGCCTAGATAGGAAGTGTCTCCTCTGTGCATCAGCGCTGTCCTGTATAAAGTGTCAGTTCTGTTGCCTACATAGGGAGTATCTCCTCTGTGCATGAGCCCTGTCCTGTATAGTGTCAGCTCTGTTGCCTATATAGGAAGTGTCTCCTCTGTGCATCAGCCCTGTCTTGTATAGCGTGTCAGCTCTGTTGTCTAGATAGGGAGTGTCTCCTCTGTTCATGAGCCCTGTCCTGTATAAAGTGTCAGCTCCGTTGCCTAGATAGGGAGTGTCTCCTCTGTTCATGAGCCCTGTCCTGTATAAAGTGTCAGTTCTGTTGCCTACATAGGGAGTATCTCCTCTGTGCATGAGCCCTGTCTTGTATAGCGTGTCAGCTCTGTTGCCTACATAGGGAGTGTCTCCTCTGTGCATGAGCCCTGTCTTGTATAGCGTGTCAGCTCTGTGGCCTAGATAGCAAGTGTATCCTCTGTGCATGAGCCCTGTCCAGTATAAAGTTTCAGCTCTGTTGCCTACATAGGGAGTGTCTCCTCTGTTCATGAGCCCTGTCCTGAACAAAGTGTCAGCTCTGTTGCCTATATAGGAAGTGTCTCCTCTGTACATGAGCCCTGCCCTGTACAGTGTCAGCTCTGTTGCCTAGATAGGAAGTGTATCCTCTGTGCATGAGCCCTGTACAGTACAAAGTGTCAGCTCTGTTGCCTAGATAGCAAGTGTATCCTCTGTGCATGAGCCCTGTCCTGTATAGAGTGTCAGCTCTGTTTCGTAGATAGGGATTGTCTCCTTTGTACATGAGCCCTGTCCTATATATCGTGTCAGCTCTGTTGCCTAGATAGGGAGTGTCTCCTCTGTGCATGAGCCCTGTACAGTATAAAGTGTCAGCTCTGTTGCCCAGATAGGGATTGTCTCCTTTGTAGATGAGCCCTGTCCAGTATAGAGTGTCAGCTCTGTTGCCTAGATCGGGAGTGTCTCCTCTGTGCATGAGCCCTGTCCTGTATAGAGTGTCAGCTCTGTTGCCCAGATAGGGATTGTCTCCTTTGTAGATGAGCCCTGTACAGTATAAAGTGTCAGCTCTGTTGCCCAGATAGGGATTGTCTCCTTTGTAGATGAGCCCTGTCCAGTATAGAGTGTCAGCTCTGTTGCCTAGATAGGGAGTATCTCCTCTCTACATGAGCCCTGTACAGTATAGAGTGTCAGCTCTGTTGCCTAGATAGGGAGTGTCTCCTCTGTGCATGAGCCCTGTCCTGTATAGAGTGTCAGCTCTGTTGCCTAGATAGGGAGTGTCTCCTCTCTACATGAGCCCTGTCCTGTATAGTGTGTCAGCTCTGTTGCCTAGATAGCAAGTGTATCCTGTGTGCATGAGCCCTGTCCTGTATAGAGTGTCAGCTCTGTTGCGTAGATAGGGATTGTCTCCTTTGTACATGAGCCCTGTCCTGTATAGCGTGTCAGCTCTGTTGCCTAGATAGGGAGTGTCTCCTCTGTACATGCGCCCTGTCCTGTATAGAGTGTCAGCTCTGTTGCCTAGATAGGGAGTGTCTCCTCTGTGCATGAGCCCTGTCCTGTATAGAGTGTCAGCTCTGTTGCCTAGATAGGGAGTGTCTCCTCTCTACATGAGCCCTGTCCTGTATAGAGTGTCAGCTCTGTTGCCTACATAGGGAGTGTCTCCTCTGTACATGAGCCCTGTCCTGTATAGAGTGTCAGCTCTGTTGCCTAGATAGCAAGTGTATCCTCTGTGCATGAGCCCTGTCCTGTATAGAGTGTCAGCTCTGTTGCCTAGATAGGGAGGGTCTCCTTTGTGCATGAGCCCTGTCCTGTATAGAGTGTCAGCTCTGTTGCCTAGATAGCAAGTGTATCCTGTGTGCATGAGCCCTGTCCTGTAAAAGGATGTTGGGGGAGACAGTGGGGGAGTGTGTATAGATTGTGGGGTACTGCTCCCTATCATTGACCCCCTTAATCTAGCCCCCAGGCAAAGGTGGTCCATCTTTTGGGGTCTCCAAATAAAACCTAAATATGAGGGCACCTGATGGATGGCAGCACAGAAGTGAGCCTCTATGCTGGGCCGCGTTTAGTAAAATCCTCCTTTTTATTACCCATGCCCCTAAACTTTTTCTATAGAAACAAAGGCAGACAGACCCCTCTCTCAGCAGGCTGCAGCATGGCTGCCACAACCACAGCGACCACCTTACCTCTGTAACGCCCGCACCGGCCGGACTCGCTGCTGCTCAGATCGATCCTGGAGATCCGGTCACGTGGCAGCTTCTCCCTGACCCGAAACCGGCACCTCCGCCATTCCTAGCGAGACACCTCCGCTCCGCTCGCTGTGACACAGACGCCCGCCATCCTTCCTCACTCATTGGCTACAGGTGACGCAGCCTCTAAAGCCTGCCTTCTGATTGGTCAGAGTGTTCTACCTCACCAAGCTTGAGTGTATTCCAGACACAGTCGTGCGATCTATAAAAACATGCCGGGCTACGCAGGAGCTGAGCTCTTAGTTCCGGGGAAGATTTTGGCGGGGGTGGAGCTGTCCTGCCCTAAGGTGCTGAAAGGCACTTCCGTGATTGCCCAGCTCTGTCTCGTGAACATTCGGAACTCGTGCTGGGTCCGAACACATTTATTATCGACACTGTAATACTGTAATACTGATAAGCTACTGATACTGCTATTGCATTATGAAATTGCCTGTGGGGCCATAAACATAATGCAGCAGATTGGTAATTGCTTGTTATCAAGATATCTGCAGAACCATGGGGTTGCTGAGCAGGGTTATACAGTATCTAGCTTGAAAACAACATATGCATTAAAGCGGAAAAAAACAGGATTTCCACTTTCCTGGGTTTTGTTTCCGTGCCTTGGGAGCATCCCAAACTGCTATGTAAAACCCTTAAACCGGACCTTAAGCGTGATTTAATGAAAAGCCCAAACTCTTAAAAAACGGTTCCCCAGCATCTAAAATTAATATATTTTACATTTTTAGTCACTAACTTATTATTCTTTCCCCCACTGGGCTGCAACTCTGTTCAGGAATTTAGGATACGGGCGCCGCCATCTTGACTCAGAAGCATCACACTTACTGAGAAGAGGAGAGTGGGATAAGGTACAGGGGGGCGGGTTATGGCTGTGCTTTGCTCAGACAGAGCAGAGCTGGGGTCAGGTAAAGTTCAGCAGTCCCAGAATGCAGAGCAGCACAGTCAGGAGGAACTTCCTGTCTGCAGGCTGCCTGATAAGATGGCGGCTTCCATGAGCCGTCATCTTGGATGTTTGAAGGCTCATAACATGCAGTAGATGCAGGTAGGATGATTTTTAATGTGGCCAATCTGTATGTACAGGGTGTGGGAAACATATAAGATAGACTCTTATTCAGAGTGAAGGTCCGCTTTAAGAGCGTCCTGTAAAATTCACCTCCTCCGCACATACATGGTTTCTCATCTAATATGGGGCTCCTTATTGAAGAAGGGCAAGTCGCCCTGCCTTTCTTCAATGAGGAGCGCAAGTGGCTGCACCCCCAGCAGCGGGCACTCTCTGAATGGTTGGGGCGGAGCAGGTGCATGGCCCAAAGATCCAGGGGATGTGGCCGCTTGCAGTCTCCATTGCAATTTGAGCCATTTGCATAGTCATGGGAAGCAACTCTGATAAAACGAGAGCTAGCGCATGCACCGTGGAACTGGGAACAGGTAAGCTTTGCCTGGGGGGCTTCACACAGGAGGGGGAAGGCCAGCGACCTGCTTAGGATTTGTTCCACTTTAAAGCAGACTTATTGTCAAAATTACTTTAGGCCCCTTTTAAAAATTGCCTGCAGGGACTCACAATTTGGAATCCCCCTACAGTAATGGTCCTTGCTAAGGCAAAGTTATAGATGGAGAACTTTGTGATGAGGCACAGGAAATAGCTGCACAGTTCAGCATGGAGGAGGTATAGCTACAGTATGAGTGTGTAGCTATTTCCTGTCCCCCATTAGGTGGAGCTCTACTAGGAAAAGGTAGAATTTCTCTCTAACACAGTGCTCACTGATGGCATAAGGAGGTTGAAGGGTTTGTTTAGTGACCCATGTAAACCAGCACCAAAGTTTACCCTCTGGTGCTCTTTGTGTGAGTGAGCATGACAAGTCAGTTTCTGACCACAGCAGAACATGATTCATAAAGCTCCTCAGTGGCATGTCCTTCTCAGCTCAAGCCTAACTGAAGTGAAAAGAAAGAAGTCAGACACTAATCACTAACCTAGTGTGTGCCTGGACAGGGACTTTAAAGTGGACCAACACCCAGGATTTTGACTATCCTGGGTTTTGGTCCACTTCCCCGGGGCACCCTCGATCGGGGGTGCCCCGCTATGTGAACCCCCCCCAGAATGTCCAGGTCAACTCACCTCACCCTGCTCCTACGGCGCATGTGCGGCTGCTCGTCCAATCAGCGTGCTCGGAGCCGCTGTGGTATGCGCATCAATGAGACGTCTTACCGCAGCGGCTCCAAGCACACTGGCAGCCGCATCTCGCTTCCTTTTAACAGGGGGCACGCCTGTGCCGGCCATTCACAAATGCTATAGAGAAGTGCGAGATGTGCCCGCGGCCCACGCATGCGTCGTTGGACCGGCAATCAGGTAAGTGCAGCAGGCCTCCTGGGGGGTTTCACACAGTGGGGCATCCCGATTTCGGAAGCCCCGCAGGGAGGGATTGGATCGGCCACGGGAATCTTATAGATTTCCGGGCCGATCACGCTGGGTGTTGGTCCACTTTAACTTAAACAGGGAATCAGGTTTGCTCCCATCCTCACCATGTAAAAGTAAATAATGAAGCCAGTAATGGGGAAAATGTTCTTTCCAGGAAGTGGTTATAAATGCACATACAGAATTTAAGTGCCAGAGCATAATATAATTACCTATAGAAATAAGTTAACCAGGTTCAGACTGCAACCTCCCACGCCCTCGATGGTCGCACAAGTCCAAAACTCAAAAGAGTGAATTAATAATCACAGAAAATGGTGAAAATACGAAAGTATGGCTTCACAGGATTTTAACAAGATATAAAACAGTACACCATACAGATATGTAGTGATACACCGCAGCCACCGGAAATCACCCTCCTTCTCAGTTCATAGCAATTGGGGGTGCATTTAGATGTTTACCAGGACATTCAGTTTGTAGCAAGTAAAACTGAAAGATTGTAGAAAGTGAGTCTCAGGGTTAGGCAATAAACCCTTGTACAGTATAGTATTTGTGACGATTGCATGGGTTGATCAGACCTATTGATCGTTCATCTGATCAAGCCGGCCAATCGTACCCCACATGTGTCACCGCAATTGTTCAATTGGCAACATGCGTGGCTATAAACTGCTGCCACCAGAACACAAACAGTGTTCAACTCTGTAATATAATACAGGCCCACACACAATACAATCAGATAGAACGTATCGATCGACCCACAACCACTTCCAGGCGGGGGAGATCGAGCGTCCTAGACAAGTAAGGTAGCCAGGCTCTTCAGAATAGTGTGAGCTTTTTAGATCCCTACTTTAGAGCAACAGTGACCCTCTGTTGTATTTTTAGAATTTATTCAAACAAACAGAAAAACACAAAAACAACAAAAAAAATGATGCAAGGTGATAAAAACAGAATTAACAATAAAACACGGTAAATAAGATAAATAGCAAGTGATATAAAAAATGGCAAAAAACGTAGGTGTCTGTCTGGGCTTGCGGTCCGATTAAATAAATTGTCCCTCAGTCTACACACGCTTTTTGGTCTTCTTCTGCTCCTTGGATGTTAAATGGGATCATGTGTCACTCTTGATGGTACGATTTGAGTGGCTCTGGCCATTCTTGCCAGCCATGCTTATAGCCCCAGAACAGTGGGTCTCCCTCTCCCCCTCCCACCAGGGGCTGGTGTTGGTATCACAGCCTCAGAATATTCCAATCTCATTTCTGCTATATGATACCAACTGACCACATTCCGAGGGTGGGGGTGAGGCAAGCAGGAGAGGAACTTTGCTGTCTCAATTAGGGATCTATTTGTGATTTGTTTATTTTGCTTTTCCAAGTGGTTTTATTACTAGGTGGGAGGGGGGAAGAAATGAGTAGGAGAGGGTTAGATAAAGGTGAAACCCAAGTGGGAGGGGGGGACAAGAAATGAGTGACCTACACCAAGCAGGCAAGCCAAGCATATATATATGTATGTATATATTTACACACACATACACGAACCGACACATTTATTACCAGTTTAGTCACAGTAGTAAGTAACATATATTCTAGTTTGTAGCAAGTCCTAATAAGTAGCAAATAATACCAGGGCAGTTAGTCCCAAACTGAGGAATTTCACAACGATGCAGTATATGGCCAGTGGTATAAAGTATACGAAACAAATATCTATATGGATATTTAGGGATAGAGCAAGAAATCTTGCGTGCTGAGGTCCCAAGTGGAGGTCCCCTACATTACAGGCCAACCTGGCCCTTCCTCAGGGGGGAATCAATGGAAGCCTGCTGTTGATGCTCTAAGCGAACGATGACTTAAACCAGACCAACAGCCTGGAACAGTTGGAAAAGAAAGGTAGCAGCCATTTTGGAATTTTCTCTCCCAGCATTTCAGCCATACTGCTGCCTGGATTCAACTGACATAACTGACATAGTAACAGGAAACTCAGCAGCACTTTCTGTTTGCAGGTGACCTGCATATGCACAAGCCACCATTTTGTTTCTAAAATTCACTACAGCAGGAGTTAGAAAAAGGTCAATACATTCTTATGCACAGCAATCTAAATTGCCCTGGGAAGGGATAAGTATGAGCACTGTTTGTTGTGTTGGTCAGGTTTAAGTTGTGTTGGATACTCAGTAAGTAATACAGTATATACAGCCTGTAAAGATGTTGGGGAGGCCAGCAGTATCTAAATTAGTAGAGGGTATCCCAAATCTATGGTGTTCCTACAAGAGGTGGGGGGGTTATCGAAATACCCATACCATAGTTAGGATCTGAATGAGGATAAGTCACATTCCTCCTTCGGACCATTAGGGCTCATGGTATTCAGTCTATAGATCCACATGTCCCTTCTAAGGATGGTGGCTTGAAAAGAACTGCCCCTTTTACTGGGAAACACCTTATCAATCACAAGGAATTTGAGCTGGCTAATTTAATGATTGAGGGTTAAGAAATGGAAACAAAGGAGGGGTGGCAGCCACTCAGACCGATTTATAACTAATGTGGGAGGTGCACGTGAGCAGGGCAATTAGGCGATTAGGACTGCACTTGCACAGAGGCACTGTGGCATTTGGTGGTGCAGCTTTAGCATACTTCTGCAGATGTGTATACTTGTGTATGCTAATTTCCCTGCTCACGTGCACCTCCCAGGTTAGTTATAGATTGGTCTGTGCGGCTGCCACCCCTTCTTTGTTGCATTAGATTTTGTGGAAGCAAGGGGTGGGGGTCTGAAGCTGTACTGCAAGGCTTCAACCTTTCCTCCCCATGTACTTCACTCAAGGTTATAGTGCAACCTCAGGTAAGTTGCTAATTTATCCATTGCATTGTATATCCCTGTTTTGCTTTAGTCCCAAAGGGGGCTCTCATAAGATTAGAGTTAGGACTGCATCTGCACAGAGGCAGATGTGTGGGAACCAAGACCTCTGTTTTTAACCAGATTTAGAGAAAGGTTTGGTTGCAAGCTGACAGGGTTGAGTGCTGTGGCCCCTTTAAGACTTGAAGTTAAGAAATGCCTAGTCAAGTAAGAGCCAAGATTAGTATGTCTAATGTCTAGATAATGTTCAGATATCCTAGTCCCTAGTCCCCTGACAGTCCCTAATTACCCTGGAGGTTTGCCCAACATAAACTCAACCACATGGGCATTTAATTAGGTAGATTATGTTCTTTGTTGAGCAATTTGCAGAGAACTTAGTGTTGTACTTTTTACCTGTCATTGAATATGTAAATGAAATAGTCTTTACAGCTTCACTGGGCACAGCACCCACAAGCGTACATTGCCTTTGGTTGTGTCATGGTGGAGAGCCATGGTTTGGATTTCTCAGTTTCTGGTTGGGGTGTAAAGTCAGCATGGACTAACTTGTCCCTTGGGTTGACGTTTATGGGCACATATTGGAGGGTCTTTGAATAAATCACTGAGACGGATATCACTACCCAGGATGTGCCAATGTAGGTACTATGTTCTGGATACTTCTTGAGTGGTTAGAGTAGGTAAGTATCAAGGGGATATGATTCTGGGTAGTTTTTGGTTTAAATTTAAGGAGATCAGTTCTATTGAGAGCCTTTAGGGAAAGCTTTCTAAGAGTAAAGGTGGATGGAAACTAATTATGAATATGGAATGTAAGGCTTGGACCAACCCCTGGAACACACGTTCGCCCCGGACACAGTAACCCCGGGATATATCTCAGGTATATCTCTGGTAAGAGAATTTTAATTGATTGAATACATTTGTATGTTTTAATAGACATGGATATGTGATTTACCAAAGCGAGGTCAATAACTTTGAGCTCTCTAAAACTAACTCTGTCAGGGGTTGGTCCAAACCTTAAATTCCATATTCATAATTAGAGCAGAGAGCCTAAGATTGTGACCAGCCTATGCTCTAGGAGTTTCCATATATGCCAATACGAGAAGGTATTTCTGTCTGTCTTTTTTTATAAACATCAGTTGTAAAAATGGCAGTAGTCTGAGTCACTTGGACATCCAAAAAATGTACAGTGCTGTCATCGGACTTCAAGGTGAATGACAATGTGTGATGGGCTTGGTCCAGGTCATGATGCTATCTTTCTAGCTGCTCAGTAGTGCCCTGCCACAAGAAAAAAAAGTGTCATCAATATATCACTATGTGCATACACTTTGGTGTACTCAAAGCGAGCCATACAAAGATTGGTATAACAAGGTGCAACATTGGATCCCATGGCAGTACCCAGTAGTTGTAGGTAGTAGTTCCCAGAACCCCCCCTACCCTGCAAAGGATATACAAAAAGGATATACCGCCAAAGATTAACCTAGCACCTTGCGACTGCCGCTTCCCATGGTTCTGCTCTGGGAAGGTTTTGATGCCCTCTTTGCCCCCTGGTATTAGACCAATTAATTTTGTTCACATCCTGTTCTACCATTTTGATAAAGGTCTCTACAACATGAGATGACATGGGTGAGACCCATTCACTTTTTTTTCTTATGCTTGGACAGTTCTAATCCTGAGTACTGGGGAGTTTGGTATAATTTCCATTTTGCTTAATGTAAAGAAAGACTTTAATCTGAGAGAATGCAAAAATGTAGATGTATATGTTTATCTATGTCTCCAGAAGTGGTAGGTACAAAACCCAAGCCTTTATTTAGTACCTTTGTCTCAGTTGCTGTGGGGGAGAGGTTCACAACTAGCATGGTGTTGCCGGTTGGTTGCATGTTGGGTAGCATTTGCCAGTGCTGGTGTTGTATGTCTCGGCCTGACTGGGTGCTGGATTCTGCGCTTCCCCTGTCTAGTTTTCTTTTTGTTTGTGGAGCTTTTTGTCAGAACCCTAAAAAATGTTCTTGTGTGGATGAGGAATAACTAGGTGCGTCAGAGTCAGTATGGTGGGGATTGGGCCTATTAGGCTTTTGTATGGTCTGGCGGAAGTCACCAGTTGTAGATTCTATTCTCCTGATAGTCCGTGTCTCATTGGTACTTGTTCAATTTGAACTGGAGGGTCTCAAGATATCAAGCGTGGCTTTACTGTATTCCAAAAAGTGTCTGCACTCCTCAGTAAAGTTTATAGTTCCGTGATAGTCAAAGCGATTAAATCAAAGCTGCACATATTCAGAATACATTGCCAGTCTTGCTAAGTCTGCATCTTCCTGACAAAAGGTTGGTTGGATGATCTTAGACCTTGTGTCTTTCTTTTTGCCCCCAGGTATTCAATCAGAGTGCCCGAGTGCCTAATGATACTGTATTATTTTCTTAGAATTATTTTCATATTGTTACTTAAGAGTTCAGAGATCAGCAGTTAAGGGGCTGTCTGTCCTGGTATATGTGGCAAATAGAATTTCTACCTTTGCTTGGCTAAACGCCAATGTGTTAGCTAAGCTTGTATCAAGGTATTAAAAAAGGACTATTGCAACTTTTTTATGGAAGCATAGATTGAAATGGTACATGCAATGTAGAGAAATGATGGACTGAGCATTAAATGTAGGGGTGAAAAATAAGTGTATAATCTGCCGTTATAGAGCAGCAGCTGCTACAAAAGTTGGCGGAGTGATGTCTTCCGTCACCCTGAATCAAACCAAGTGCAGTGCAGGAGAAAGCTCCCCGGCACTGTATGGTGAGCGGATTAGCATATTGAATGGAAGTGGGTTAGAGGAGGGGGAAATGCAGAGTAAGTCCATGCGATGTTGCCCTGTTACATAGGAAAGTAAAACACTGAGCTGTCAGAGCAATAGCAATTGCAAAGGAAGCAGGCGGAGTTTGAGTCTGTGAAGCTATGATATTTTTTATATATTTTGTTCCAATAGAAATTATAAAAAATCTTATACAATTAAGCTGTATATAAGATGACCCTTTTGTTTGACTCTTAATATACAGCATGGTGGGAAACCCCCCTTTGTTCTTTGAAGACTGTGAAATTATATAAAAACTTATACAATCAGAAAGTACACTGTATATAAGATGACCCTTTTGTTTGACTCTTAATTAATATGCACCATGGTGGGAAACCCCCCTTTGTTTTTTGAAGACTGTGTTTGGTAGCTGTAGTTTCAGGTGTGCATTTGCATGCACATTTAAATGGCTACCTGTGATAGATTAATCTGGGCCAGAGTATCACATTGGTGAGTTTTGCCTGGGCCAATCAGAGATGACCTGCAGATTGCAAATGAAACAGGGTCAGCCTGATAAAACAAAGTGGGCTGGAGAGAGAAGAGATTTTGCTTGGGGGGCAGCTGCAGAAAGATGTGGCTGGGCGAGACTGACTGGAGGACGTACAGACGGACGATGATGAGATTTTGTCTTGGGGTAAAGAGACCTGCATTGTAAAACCAAATACAGCAGCCATCTTGTTTGGAGATTGGACGTGGCCTGCTTATTTCTGCTTGGCACCGATTAAAACAGATGAGTAATCCGTTTTAATATACCGTATATACTCGAGTATAAGCCGAGTTTTTCAGCCCACTTTTTGGGCTGAAAAAAGCAGCCTCGGCTTATACTCGAGTCAGTAACCTGACTTACCTGAGCGAGGGGGCGGAGGAAGCGGCAGAAGAGCCTCCGAGGCGGCAGAAGAGCCGCCGAGGCTTCAAAACTCGGCGGGGAGATCAGTACACCCAGCGCGAGGTGGGTGTACCAAGATGGCGGCCCGGGCCTCAGTGACGTGGCGGCACGGAGCGCGCCGGCCGCCATCTTGGTACACCCACCTCGCGCTGGGTGTACTGATCTCCCCGCCGAGTTCTGAAGCCTCCGAGGCGGCTCTTCTGCCCCGCGTCCAGGGGCGTAGCTATAGGGGTCGCCATTGCGACTGGCGACTGGCCGCGTCCCATGCCGTCGTCCCGCGCCGTCCTCACTCTGTCCCGCACCGTCGCCTTGGCTGGAAGGAGCCTCGCTGAAGATTGTGCAGGAGCTGAACTGGTGAGTGTGTGTGTTGTGTGCATTGTATGTGTGCTGTGTTGTGTGCTGTGTGTTGTGTGTGCCTTGTGTGTGTATGTGTGCTGTATTGTGTGCTGTATTGTGTGCTGTGTTGTGTTTGTGTGTGCTGTGTTACACCTGAATGGCTGAAATGAGGGATGCCCCTAACTGGCTGTAACAAGGGATGCCCCTCACTGTATTATTATTTATTTTTATTTAATTCTTAGGTGATGGCTGGAGGCGTGGTCAGGGGTGATTCCTCAAATCAACTCCAATTCCAATTGAAAAAAGCCGCCTCGGCTTATACTCGGGTCAATAACTTTTTCCAGGTTTTTGTGGTAAAATTAGGTGCCTCGGCTTATATTCGGGTCGGCCTATACTCGAGTATATACGGGTATATGCTTTTGCCTTGTTAGGCTTTCTATGTTTTAACACTTTGTTGTAGCACTTTGTTTTGTACATTTTTCAAGGTATAAAAATTAATTTAATTTTCCTTGGAGATTACTGGCAAATGAACTTATTAGACAAACGGGGCGTAATTTTAGAGATATGCATGTATTTGAGCTCTTAAGTTGCCTTATATATTTGAGGGCTGCAAATATACTTGTAAATTTTAGCTAAATTATGCCCAAGCAAGACATTTGTCCATTCGTGCAATGTTGCTTCGTGAGGGGAGGGACAGAAAGGAGAGAGAGAGGAGGGACAGAGGAGAGAGAGAGGTAGGTACCAGATGATCTCAGTCTTTATAGAAAGAGACTCTAGGAAGCTTGATTCACAGATATTACATTCAAAATCATGCCTTGGTTCAAGCAGGCTACATAACTCAGCTGGTAGAGTGGAGGGTTGAGAGTTCTAATCCTACTCCTTACTATTTCATTTTATTTTTATTTTCCTTCAGTTTTTATCCTGTTTTTTGTTGCACTCCACATTTATTATTTTGACAGATTTTCTCATGTTACCGCTGCCGCTGTTTGAAGTATCTTTCGGTTTCCCATTTTATCTTTTTCTTCTTACAATGCCTTTTCCCATATATACTTCTTTTCAGCTTTGTTTATTTTAAGCAGGATTTTTACTATCTCCGGTTTTGTTTCTTGCCCCGGGGGCTTCCCACTCTATATCCCCATTGCTTAGCTCTGTGTGCAAACAGTGATGATTGCACAAGAGCCCATGCATGCGCCATAGGATGGGGAAAGGTATGCTTTGACAGGCGAACTGGGGGGCATCCCAAGTCAGCTGCTTGGCAAACAGCTCTGTTTGCATGCAGAGCTTGACAATGGGGGGCTGCATGGCAGCATCTCTGGGTGCCCAGCCTATCTGATTCTCTATCCGTGGGAGTGCGCCTCATCCTGGAGATGCTTAGGATAAGGCCACAGCTACTTGCATCGCCATGGAAGCCAGGAAAAAGGTGGGTTTTGTGGCGACCTGGGTGGTATTTCATACAGTGGGGGATCCCGATTTGGGGTTGGCCACTCAGGGTTTTGTTCCACTTTAATACATATATATACTAGAAATTTTCAGTTAGTTTATTTTGTAGAGATTTTATATATTTGTTGAGTCACCTGGTGGTCTCACACAGACACACATGGCTGTTATTGCCATGTACTGCCTGTGAAAAAAGTTGGCACAAGTTCACTGGAGCTGGTGCTAGGAGACCAGTGGGTTAAATGCTGACTTAAAACCCAGCGGGTAGAATAAGTAGAGTACTTTGGTGCTTCGCCCGGCCGAATATCTTCCAGTGAAGGTGGCCGGAGAAGACCCGCGATGTCAGCGGTACTCGGCGCTTCGCCCTGCTGAAAATCTTCCAGCGAAAAGGTAGCCGGAGAAGAACCGTGATGTCAGTGGTACTTGGCACTTCGCCCGGCCGAAAATCTTCCAGAGAAGGCGGCTGAGGAAGAACCGTGATGTCAGCGGTACTCGGCACTTCGCCCAGCCGACAATGTTCCAGTGAAGGCGGCAAGACCAATGGCCCTATTGGAATGAGCTGTGATCCGAAAAGGGGGCTCCTTCCCCTTAGCAGAATAGGCTCTTACTACCGCCTGTCTAATCCACCTGCTGATAGTGGATTTGGCTGGCGGAAGACCCTTTTATTGGCCCTTCCAATATGCCAAAAAAAAAAAAATTCCGGAAGGATTCTGCAGCAGACATGTAATATCTTACAGCTCTGACTATGGCCAAAGAATGAAGAAACCCTCTCCTTCGGATTAGCCGGAACTGGGCATAAAGAAGGTAAAACTACCTCTTCGTTAAGGTGAAATAGAGAAACGACCTTGGGTAAAAAAAATCTGGTTTAAAACGGAAGACCACCTTGTCTCTGTGTAATTCAAAATAAGGGGCCTTGACCAACAAGGCAGCCAATTAGGAAACTCGACGTACAGAGGTGATAGCCACCAGAAAAATGACCTTGAGCGTCAAAATGCTCAAGGGAGCGCCAATCGGGCTCAAAGGGAGAGACTCCCTGAAAGAAGGTTCTGATGAGTCTATTGTCAGCAATTGGTATCTGAAAGAAGATGGATAAGGCCGAAACATGACCCTTAAAGTGGACCAAAACCGAGGATTTTGACCATCCTGGACTTTGGTCCACTCCCCCGGGGCACCCTGATCGGGGTATGTGAAACCCCCCAGATCTCCCAAATAAACTGGCCTCACCGCGGTCCTACAGCGCTGCCGCTCGTCCAATCAGCATGCTTGGAGCCACTGAGCTATGCACGTCTAAGAGACATCTTCGCTCAGTGGCTCTGAGCGCGCTGGTGGCCGCATCTCACGCTTCTCTCTAACAGGGAATGGCTGTGAATTTGTGAATGGCCGGCACAGGCACGTACCCTGCTAGAGGGATAGCGGGGATGCGGCCACATGCGCCAGTGGACCGGAACGTGTAGCCGGCAACCTGGGGGGGGGTTACACACAGCGTGGCATCCCGATTTTGGATGCCCTGCTGGGACGGGATGGATTGGCCCGGGAATCCAGCAGGGTTTCAGTGCACTTTAAGGGTGCTCAACTGGAGGCCCGACTATCTACTGCAAGAAAACTTCTTGGACTCACACCAGGCGATATTCTGTTTCCAGAATTCTAGAATTTCTGCAGAATGTTTTAAACACCCGCCAGAACCTGTAGTAAATCTTAGATGATTTCTTCTGGGCCTGGATCATGGTATGTATATAACTCTGGCTGATAAACCCCTCTCTGTCAAGATCGAGGTTTCAATAGCCAGACCATCAAAGCCAGCATTCATAAATTTGGATGCCGAAGGGACCCCTGTGTGAGAAGATCTGGATTGTCGGGCAGGCACCAGTGATCTCCTGCCGACATCCTTACTATGTCTGAAAACCAGCTTCTCCTTGGCCAGCGAGGAGCCACCAGGATGGTTGGTACTCCCTCCCAAGCTACCTTCTTTAGTACCCAACCCAGGAGTGGGAACTGAGGGAATGCATATAGGATATTGAACCTTGTCCATGGGGTTGTCAGAGCGTCCCTTGACATGGCCAGAGGGTCTCGAGATAGAGGAACAAACCTCGGAAGTTTGTGATTGTGCCTGGACGCAAAGAGATTCACATCTGGACCACCCCAGTGGAGGGCAAAGGGCTTGAAAGACCTTCTGACTGAGAAACCACTCCCCTAGATGTAGAGCCCCTCTGCTCGGGGAGTCTGCCTCCTGGTTTTCTACCCCCGGGATGTAGACTGCTCAGATGCGGGGAACATTCTCCTCTGCCCAAAGCAGAATCCGGCTCACTTCCTTTAGAGTTCTTTTGCTCTTTGTACCCCCCTGGTGGTTGATGTAAGCTACTGCTGTCTGACTGAACCTGGACAGCATGACCCCTTAAACTGGGGGTCAGATGTTGAAGTACTAACTAAATCACTCAAGCAGATTTTCCTTCGGACCCCATTGTCCCTGGATCTTTTGGGTTTTCCCAGACACCTCCCCAGCCTGTCAGACTGGCATCCGTGGTAACGATCTCCCAAGGAGGCGGCAAAAAGGACCTGCCTATCAATAGATGATGGGGATCCAACCACCACAGGAGGGATTGCCTGGCTAAGAGGGCTAGAACAAACGTTTGATCCAGAGACTCCGAGGCTCTATCCCAGATAGACAATTCCATCTGAAGAGGCCTCATGTAAAACTGAGCAAAGGACACTGCTTCAAAGCAGGCCACCATTAAACCTACCAGCCTCATTCCTAGATGAATTGTTGGCTGATGGCAGGCTAGAAGAGTCTCTATTTGGGTCCGGAGTGGAAGAACTTTCTGTTCCGGCAAAAAAACTCTGACCTGAGCCGTGTCCAGAGTAATTCCCAAAAATGACCTTACTGTCGATGGGGTGGTGTGCGATTTTGGATAGTTGGTCACCCAGCCAAACTTCTCCAGGGTTGACAACACGGTCTGAGTGTTTCTCTCAAACTCTTGAAAAGACAGGGCTGAGAATAGATCGTCCAGGTACGAGATTATGTGAATCCCCTGATCCCTCAGGATGGCCATGAGGCCCGCCAACACCATGGTGAATACCCTTGGGGCTAAAGATAGATTGAAGGGAAGAGCCACAAATTGAAAATGCTGGCCCTCCGTGGCAAATCTTAGAAATTTCTGATGTCCTGAAAAAATAGGGATGTGAAGATATGCATCCCTTATATCTACTGTGGTCATGAAAATACAATTCTGTAAAATACTCACCTGTAGAATTGGTATTATAAGTATACAGTACGTCCTGCTCCAGATAGATTACTTACACTTGGGTTATCCTCCGCCAGATGGCGCTGCACTGCAGAGACATGTAAAACAGGCTCCTCCCGGCCCCTCAAATACCCGGGGACCTCCCACAAATCCCCAGCATTGAAAAGCAGTGAACAAGAAGCCGGGAGAATTTAACCACCCAAACTGGTAACTATAACAATGATATCACCATACAGGGGATCCAGAATAATGCAAAACCAAGGGTGGGGTGGAGCAGGACATACTGTATACTTATAATACCAATTCTACAGGTGAGTATTTCACAGAATTGTATTATTCTTAGTATACAGTACGTCCTGCTCCAAATGTAATACTTACACTTGGGACATCCAATAGCAGTGTCCATAAAGTAGGGTGGGATCCCCAACAAGGAAGGTAACAGCAGACAGTTTAAACCACTGCCGCCTGCAAAACCTTGCGGCCAAAAACAGCATCAGCTGAGGCCCTAACATCAACCTTGTAAAACTTTGAAAAGGTATGAACAGAAGACCAAGTAGCGGCCTTGCAAACTTGTTCAACAGAAGCCTGGTGCTGGAAGGCCCAAGAGCACGAGTAGAATGAGCAGTAAGGCAGAAGGGAGGATTCTTCCCTTTAGCAGAATAGGCCTGAGTCACAGCCTGGTGAATCCATTTGCTAATAGTAGACTTGGCAGGAGCCAAACCCTTCCTGGGCCCAGAATGGACCACAAAAAGAGCATCCTGAAGGACGCAGTGACTACCAGGTAATACTTCAGACACCTGACCACATCCAAGGAATGCAGAACCCTTTCCTTAGCGTTGCTAGGATTAGGGCACAATGAAGGAAGAACAATATCTTGATTTAAATGAAAAGCAGACACCACCTTAGGCAGAAAGTCTGGCTTAAAGCGGAACACCACCTTGTCCTGGTGTCTCTCATAGTATGGGGGCTGAATAGACAGAGCCGCCAACTCAGACACACGCCTGACCGAAGTAATGGCCACCAGAAGGACAACCTTGAGGGTAAGCACAGCCAGAGCAGCATCCTGTATAGGTTCAAAGGGAGCACCCTGCAAGGCAGACAAAACCAAGTTCAAATCCCAAACAGGGACCATAGTTTTACGTGGGGGACGCACATGAGTAACCCCCTGAAGAAGGTCTTAACCAAAGAATGCTGAGTAAAAGACTTCTGAAAGAAAACAGACAGGGCAGAAACCTGACCCTTCAGAGTACTGGGTTTGTCGTCCCGACTCCAACCCATGCTGTAAGAACTCCAGAACCCTGGGAACTGAAAACACCCGACAGGGAAGAGACCTAGACTCACACCAGTCAAAGTGGGTACGCCATACCCTGTAATAGATGGAAGAAGAAGTTTTCTTCCTAGCCTTCACCATGGTATCAACCATTGAGGCAGACAAGCCTTTCTCCATCAAGATGGAGGTTTCAGCAGCCAGAGTTTGTAAATTGGGATGGCGTAAGGGGCCCTGAGTGAGCAGATCTGGCACCCCTGGCAGAACGTACTGGTCTACTGCCATCTGCACCACGTCTGCGAACCACACTCTTCTTGGCCACCTGGGGGCCACCAGAATTGCTGGCACCCCTTCCAGAGCAATCTTGCGCAGAACCCTGCCCAGCAGGGGGAATGGAGGAAAGACATACAGGAGCCGAAATTCCTGCCATAACATGGACAGAGCATCCGTGGTCAAGGCCAGAGGATCCTGGGACAGGGAGACAAAGGCCGGGAGCTTGTGATTGTGACGGGATGCAAACAGATCCACATCTGGTAGACCCCAACGGTGACACAGGGACTGGAATACCCTGTTGCAGAGGGACCACTCTCCCTGACGAGAGGTTCCCCTGCTCAGAGAGTCTGCAGGAGATTCTCTGCCCCCGGGATGTACACAGCCGAAATTGGCCTCCGCCCATGCCAGAATCCGCGACACCTCCTGGAGGGCCCCCCTGCTCCGGGTCCCTCCCTGATGGTTGATGTAGGCAACCGCCGCACTGTTGTCTTAGCGCACCTGCACAGACAGACCCCGCAGGTGATTAGTCAACTGATCCAGTACCAACCTGATCGCTCCAAAATGTTGATAGGTAAGTGGGCCTCCTGAGGGCCCCACCTCCCCTGGAACCGCAGGGACTTCCAGAATCCCCCCCATCCTGACAGACTGGCATCCGTGGTGACCGTCGCCCAGGAGGGGGCCAGAAAGGACCTGCCCCCCAGCAAGTTCCTGGAGTCCAGCCACCATGAAAGGGACCGCCCGACCAAGGGGGGGAGCACACAGACCCCGTCCAAGGACGCTGGGTCCTTGTCCCAAACTGACAGAAGGTGAAGTTGTAGAGGCCTCAAATGGAACTGAGCAAAAGGCACCGCCTCGAAGCACGCCACCATCAGGCCCACCAACTGCATTCCCTGCCTGAGGGAGGGCTGGGGACACGACAGCAGGAACCTCACCTGCGCAGTTAGAGCTTCCACCTTCTGTTGAGGAAGGAATATCCTTGACTGAACCGTATCCAGAATCATTCCCAGGAACGGGATCACCGAGGAAGGGGACAGAGAAGACTTGGGGTGATTGATCACCCAGCCGAAGAACTCCAGGGTGGACACTACCAGCTGAGTGTCCAACTCTGCCTGCTGTAGAGACCGAGAGGTGATGAGTATGTCGTCCAGGTAGGGCAGCACGCGGATGCCCCTTGACCTCAGAGACATCACCCCTGCCAGCACCTTGGTGAACACTCTGGGAGCTGAAGTGAGGCCAAATGGCAAGGCCACAAACTGGTAATGTTGATCTTCCAACGCAAATCTGAGGAACCTTTGGTGTCCTGAAAACACAGGGATGTGAAGGTAAGCGTCTTTGATGTCCACAGACATCATGAAATCCCCTGGGCGCAGGAAGCTGATGGCCGAGCGCAGAGTTTCCATGCGAAAACGCCTGTTCTTGACAAATTTGTAGAGGATCTTTAAATCCAGAATGGGCCAGACTGACCCATCTTTTTTGGGAACTGTGAAAAGGTTGGAAAATAACCCCTTGCCTCTTTCTCTTAAGGGGACCCTGCAAATGACCCCCAGACCCAGAAGGCCTTGCACTGCCTGCGCCAACACCTGAGCTGAGACAGGGTCCTAGGGGATCCGGGACCTGATGAATCTTGGGGGGAGGCCGCACAGCAAACTATCTTGTAACCAGAGGACACTACCTCCTGAATCCACCGGTCTGAGACGTGATGCCTCCAGACGTGAGCATGCTGCAGCAGTCCCCCCACCCTGACGGGCGAGGGCGCCCCATCATGCCTGAGGGGGCTTGGGAGAGGATTTAGGCTTAGCCCCCCAGGAGGAGCCAGGACGTCGTCCTCTGCTCCTGTGCCAGGAATCTGCACGAGCCCCCGCGAAGGACACCCCTTTTCCTTGTTTAGCACCACGGTAGGGGGAGCGAAAGGGCAGAGACTGCCGTCTGCACTGGGGTAACTTACCTCCCTTAGAAAGAAGGTCTAGGTGGTCCCCAAAAAGGCGTAGCCCCTTAAATGGAAGCCCAGTGAGGGCCTTCTTTGCAGCATTGTCAGCAGCCCATTGGAGCCAAACCGCGCAGCGTATAGCTACCACCAAGGCAGAAGTTCTCGCACACATCCTAATGGCATCATCCAAGGCAGATAGGATAAAGTTTACAAACACATCACAGTTAGACAGTGCATTAAACACATCAGGTAGCAAAACATCAGGAGCACCGTCAAGTACACTTCTGATCAGGGACCTGAGCGCCACAGATGTAATGGCCGAGGCGCAAACTGGGCGAAGCGCCGTCCCCACAAATGCAAAGGCATGGCACGCCAACTGGTCAATGCGCCGGTCCTCGGCATCCCGCAGAGTAGTAGAGTCAGGGGAGTGCATAACAGAGGTGTTAGACAGCCCTAGAATAGGAGCATCCACCTCGGGAGGGGATGACCAGCACTTGACCATATCAGCAGGAAAGGGATACTTTCTGTCCCAACTCTTAGGTATACCGGGAAGTCTACTGGGACGTTCCCACTCCTTAAGCACGAAATTATTGAAATGGGTTTGCTCAGGAAATTCCAAACGAGCCTTAGCAGTATGAAAAAGCTCACCCCTTTGCCTCGGAGCCGCAACAGGGGGAGAGATGGACAGAACCTCAAAAATCTGAGCCAGCAGTCTGTCAGTATCATCCAGGGCCCAGGAGTCAGAGCCAGAATAGTCATGACCCCTGGGTCTCTCAACAGATGATCCTGAATCAGAAAACAGCTCCCCCTCGTCCGAGGGGGTATATCCACATAGATGCAAAAACTCATCAGACTCCATAGGGAAGAGTGTGGCATCAGGGGTTAAGTGATGCTTTTTAGCAGTGGCCTTACGCGCTAAAGTATTAGCAATCAATTTTTCAACACTGGCCAGCTTGTATGCAATTCAATGGGGGTGAGACTCAAGCTTGGGGGAGTAGGTGAAGTGAGACGAGGTGCAGGCCCAGCCACAGGAGGGGCAGATTGCAACGTTAGCACCTGCTGTGCGCAAGGAACACAGACCCGTGCATTGTCACCGCTAATAGGTGAGACCCCACAAGCTACACACAGCCGGGCTTGTCCCGAAGGAACCCCGGTCACATTATCCTGAGATGCCTCCATATGGTGATTATTAGCCACAATATGCCAGTAGGGATTGACGCTATAAAGCAACCCTGGATGCCCCAATGACCCGCTAGGGAAGTGGGAGTAATTATACAAGGCCCAACTATCAATTACACTGGGCCGGGAGAAGCCAATGGATTCACCCGTCTGAAAGGCACAATGGGAAGAAGGGGTGTCAGAACCAAACACACTAAAATGAGTATGAAGCCGCCCGCGAGGACACTTACGGACCGCGGTAAGTAGAACAGTCACACGCGCGCGCGACCTGACAAAATGTCGCCGAGTGTAGCTCGAAGGGCGGGCCAGAGCGAGCCGTGACGCAGAGCACGCCAAGCCAGGCCCCGCCCCCCCGAAGAGCGCGAAGCCCACAGACAAGCAGCCAATGAGAACGCAGAAGCGTCTGAGGTACCGCCGCCGTCCGGCGCGGAACATCCAAATGAAGGAAAAGACGCGCTCGCGGCGCGGCATTTGCAATAGTAAAAAGACAAGTCAGCGCGGCGGCTGACACCACATATACTAGTCAAAAAAAAAAAAAAAAAGCCGTATGCACGAATCACGATACACGCTCACCCCCCCCCCCTTCTTCCCCCCCCCGAAGGCTACAGGGAGAATGAGGGAGGATGGCGGCCCTCTGTACAGGACCCACCGCTACACGGGGCATGGGACAATAATGCGGGAGGGGCATCCCATAAAGGCTCACCATCAGCCTATACTGCCTACCCTTTGGTGGGGGATTGCGGTGGAGCAGCGCTCCTTAAGCACACATGGTGCTGCCTACCTTCACCCGATCAGCGCAGCCCAGGCTGGGAGGCACATCACACGAGGAACGGGTGGGAATAGTCCCAACAGTGCCGCAGGCTAATAGCCCCGCTCACCTGCGAGAGAGTGATAATTCCATGTCTTCGCAGTAAGCACTGCAGAGAAATCTGGGGATTTGTGGGAGGTCCCCGGGTATTTGAGGGGCCGGAAGGAGCCTGTTCTACATGTCTCTGCAGTGCAGCGCCATCTGGCGGAGGATAACCCAAGTGTAAGTAATCTATCTGGAGCAGGACGTACTGTATACTAAGAATATACCCAGGCTGAAGTAACCTCACTGCCGACCTTAATGATTCCATGCAAAAATGTCTCAACCGGATGAGTTTGTTGATACCCTTCAGGTCTAGAATCGGCTGCACCCATCTATCCTTTTTGAGGATCGTGAGCAGATTGGAGTAAAATCCCTGACCTCTTTCTTGAAGGGGTACCTGAACAATTACCCCTGTCTGAATTAAATGTAGAACTAAGGCTCTCAAGGCTTCTGCCCTTGACAGGTTTCGGGATGCCCTTGACTAAAGAAACCTTGTGGGCGGTTAGCTGGAGACTTTGATTTAGCTTCCCAAGAGGAACCTGGCCTATTCCGGGACCTACCTCCAAAATTCCCTGTGGGAACCTTAAAAAGGAGGAACCGCTACCACCCCGAAAGCACCGGGATGTTGAGGGTTTTCCGAAAAAAAAACGAGTAGATCTCTTTTGAGGAAGCTTGCCATCCTTAACCATGAGATCAAGGCGTTCCCCGAATAGACGGTGCCCCAGGAAGGGGAGATCCGTAAGGGAATTCTTAGCGGCAGTATAGGCTGACCATTGCTTTAACCATAAGGACCGCCTTAAAAAGAGATAAGAAGGGCACCTAGCCTGACCAAATCATCCATAGCCATAATGAAAAAGCTATTAAACTCTAGGCAAGTTCTGAATGCCCGGGAAGAAGAATCCTGAGCACGTCCATGAGACTTAGCCCAGGCCATAAGTTGCTTTACCTTTTTCCTCATAGCCAGAGAAACAATAAAAGTGGCACAAGCAGGGCGTAAAAGAGACCCCACCATGGCAAAAGCGTGGTGGGCCAACTGATCCATTCATCTTTTAGTAGGATCTGTTAAAGAGGCGATAGAAGCAGAAGGCATGATAGTGGTATTGGACAGACCCGAAACGGGTGGGTCCCCCTCAGGAGGAAGGGACCTTAGCTTAATTATATCAGAAGGGAAAGAATACCTAGAATCTAAAATCCTAGGGACAGGAGGCAGGTTGTTGGGTTTTTCCCACTCTTTTAGCACCATCATGGAAAAACGTGACTGTTCCGGAAAAACCCACCTTGGCCTCTCAGGCCTAAACAAGTCATCCTTCCTTCTCTTGGGGACTTTAGGAGGGGAAATGTGTAAAGAGGAAAGCAGGCCCTCTGTCTAATCTGAGAGTAAAGGATCCTCGTCAGATGAAAAAATATTAGAAATACTGTCCTCCTCACTAGAAAGCATTTCGCCTTCTGAGAGCTGCTTTTCTAGGTTGCCGCCAGCTCTCACTGTGCCCTACTGCCCCCCCCCCCTCCCTAGGGGCTGCCTGGGGAGGCTGAACTTCAGAAGGGGCCTTAGTTAGACTAGAGACTGTGATCACAGTCCTACTATGGTCATAAGCTATAACTTTGGCGCAAGCAGAACATACCGCACTGAAACCACCCAGGGGATTTCGCCTGCACAAAGGACAGAGACTTCCCTGATCAGGTGGAATATTTGACTCACTATCCCCGATACCTCCATCATGGTGATTAAAAAAGCAAAAATGACCGTATGGTCCTAAGCCTATAACTAAATTCCCATAAAGGGACTGGGAGGAACCACAACCCCCTTATCCTTCATCCCACAATCTAAGGAAAGAGAATTTTTTTAAACACAATATATATATATACACATAAAAATATAATTATAATAAAAAAATAAAACATAAGATAAATAAAATAAGACACTCACCCGTCCGTGGTTGGATTGTCACTTCAGAAGCCAAGAGGCGATGCAGCGCCCCAAAGCGGGTGCCTAGATCGGCGTGACCCGTCCGGATCCCGGGGCGAGACAGGCCGGAGCGGCCTGAAGCGTGTGCTGCAATCCCCCCCCCCCCCGGAGCGGGGGTGCCCGGAGCAGCGGCCAAAAAGGCAGTAGGCCGCAATCCCCGCTCTAAATTATCACCTGTTGCCGAGCTGTTGCCTCTCAGAGCTGGAGAGAGAGTGAAGTCGGGAAGCCCTGCACAGCCGCTTCCACCCCAGACTCCACCCCCGTAGTGACGTCACTTCAGACACGCCCTCTTAAAGCAAAAGGGTGGGGCATATATATAAAAATTATATACAGTTCCCTGACATGTTCACCAGACAAAAACCTGCGGCTGATTTGCTTTTCTAAGAAAGCCTGCATCCCAGAGCGTAATAACACTCTGAAAGCGCCCCAGACCCCGGCGCTTACCTTACCATACACGGACCCAAATCAGCAAAGCTCTTAAAGGAGCCACAGCACTCAACCCTGTTAGCTTGCAGACCAACCTAAAATCTGTTTCTAAATCTCGTTAAAAACAGAGGACTCGGTCACACACATCTGCAGAAGTATGCTTAAGCTGCGCCACTCGCCAAGGGGCGAGTGTTGCAGGGCCTCATGTGGCGGGGAGGTATCAGCAAACAACCAGGGCTGGCCGAGCAGGCTTTTTTTCCTTTAAGTCAAATTATATGAAATGCAGGCACAAAATGTAGAATGCATCCACCTTCTTCAAGCACTACAGACAAACCAAGTAGCAACTGGACTGAGGGGGGAGTTGTT
Organism: Gastrophryne carolinensis; assembly: GCA_027917425.1. Classification (NCBI taxonomy): domain Eukaryota; kingdom Metazoa; phylum Chordata; class Amphibia; order Anura; family Microhylidae; genus Gastrophryne; species Gastrophryne carolinensis. The sequence continues at coordinate 290,073,693 of CM051234.1, forward strand.
ACTGGAACAGGTAGTGTTCATCTTCCAGAGCAGAGCTATACCTTCCCCAGTAGCTAATGAAAGCAAAGTACACCAAATTATGCATCTTACTGTACATATAGCCTGAACTAGAGATACAGAGGCCATCTTTAATTTTAGGCCCAATATAAATCTGGCAACATCTATACTAAACAAAAACAAAGCCCATTGTGTGCGGTCAGTTTACTTTATTAAAACACACTGATGGATAACATTCATTGCCAACTGCCCTGTGATTTACACAGATGTCTTATTCTAAATTCTTAGTCTCAGGCAGAATTTGAAAGAATTTCATATTGGAAGAGAAAAGTTAATTTTATTTGGATCATGTTAAAGGTGTAAAAATTAAAGCCAAACCAGAAAAACTGTTTACAGTCCCCTGCAATGTTTTGCAGAAGCAAGTTCTGAGGACAACATAAGTTACTGCTGCTCCCTGCAGATCTTTCTAAGCTGCAAATGAAGCATCCAAACTATGGGGTAGATTCAGTGCCAAGTGAGGATGCCCACTCCTTATTTAGGAGAGAAAATGCCATTGACTTATATCGATTACCTTGGGGCAGATTCTGAGCCAGGTGAAAATTTACACCCGGGATACAATGAAATTCAATGGCAGTTTTCGCCCTTAAAAAAAAAAAAAAGGTGTAAGAATTCTCACCTGGAACTGACCCATCTAGATCGATTTACAATTTGTCACCATTGGAGCTTTGGTATATGGGATATTTAGACTGTATGAAAAGATTAGATTAGCTCGAGTGAGTCAAGCCAAAAGGTTTCCTCTGCTTCCTGCACAGGACAGAAAGGTTATGCATTTGATATGGGTTGACTTCCAGTTGGTTCACAAAAGAGTGGGAAGAGGAGCAAAACTCTCCAAGGACATAATTATCAAGAATGAAAACATGATCGGATGCAATAATTCACTATAAAATATGATTTTGGCTTCTTTTTCAGCCGGCAACTGATCAGTAATTACAGTCTTAAATTACAAACTAGTGGCTTCTTCTACAACATAAAATGTCAGGATGATTTTTAAACCATCCCATAATTTACAGATGTATACATGGTGTTATCCAACGAGTATGACCCTCTGTATAAATATACACTGACATAAAGGTAAAGGGATAAAGGTAAAACACCAACATATCGTATATTGTTCAAACAAAGCAGAAAGGCCAAAGTTGATACCACATCAGCCCTTTGTGCTACCTTGTGGTGAGTGACACTTAATAGATCCTTCTCCAGGTAGTAATGAAAACACAAGGTAATGTTTATAAAAACATTTTCCAATAAAAGTACGCCAATAGCCACAGCTCGCACACATTTAAGAGGAAGACTGTCCATGGTGTGGTCACTTCCTGCCAAATGAATTGAAATATTACAACTCCCCTTTTCATGCCGATTAGTTCATTGATGCTGATCTTCATTGCTTGCACTTGGAGTTCGGCTTCTGATCTGACTGCGCAGCTGTTCTATTAATTCTGGGTTTTGCTGTTGCATTTGCTGAGCAAACTGTTGACCTCTATATTAAAAAAAATAAATTAAAAAAAAAAAAAAATTGTATACATTGTAGATCAATATATTTTAATGCTGCTGGAAGAGTGCCATTGGACACTCCGTTTATTCAAGAGTGATTATTAGAGTGTGCTAGAAACCAGAATATATGCAGTCACAACCATGTTTGCAAAAAGATATGTTGTGTGCTTAAGATGTCCCAAAACAGTACAACACATGGCCAGCAACCCAGACCAAAAGAAAAAGCCAGAGCCAAAAAATAGTGGAGCTATCACCAGGATTTTCCGTATCCTGGTGAAGTGTCAATTTCCCGAGGATTCCATGCTGTGTGAAAACACCCAGATCGCCCACACCTCACCATTCCGCTGTCCCCATGGCATATATGAAATCTCTAGTTTAATCAGCACTAATGTGCAACATAAAACCATGTTTTGAACAGAGTGCCAGCAGAGAAAGTGGCCACATACTCCCTGCTGTGCTTTTATCTGAATGGCTCGGTGCGGGAGGCCAGGGATGGGGCTATGACCTGGGAAAGCGGGGTTTAGACTGCAGGGTCGGCATTGAGGCAATAGGTACACTTTAAATTAAGGCTTCCTTAGTAAACCAACTTTAGATTCAGGGAGACTGGAAGATTGGCTTTCCAATAGTTTTCTTGTCTGGCTGTTAACAAAAAAGGAGTTTTAAGAACTAAAGACCCACTCCAGCCAAAGCCATTTCATATAGCGAGTGATGGCATAAAGCAGGTAAAAGCAAAGGGTCCCTCCCTCACCTGTTCGTGGATGCGATTGCCTGATTTTGACATCGTTGTCTGAGCTACTTGATTAGCTGATTATATCAGGCAACATGACCGGCCCTCTAGTCCAGGTAGCGCAACTGCTCCCAGCACATCTGAATGGCTGAGTGCAGGAGCGTGGCTCAGCTAAAGGTAAGCTGGGGGTGTGGCTGCCAACAGTACCATGGGACCTCCAAGTTTTGCTCACAACCTGGGGGTTTCACACAGCTGGGCATCTCGATTTCAGATGGTCCAGGGGAAGGCTAGAGGCATGCCATGGAGGTTTTAGTTCACTTTAAAGTAAATGAAATATTTCTGTCTGAGTCCACTGGGGACCCTCATTACAACTGGTCTATGAAAGATTGCCTGCACAATTTATATATTTATTGGCCTCAAGGGGGTTAAACACAAGGTCCACTTTTGAAGACTTTTCTAAATAAATTAGATTGTACACAAGACTCGCTATTAACCTGCCAGCCACTCCAGCGCAACTGATCACTCTGGCTGAGCAATCAGTGGTAGAGGAGTGGCTGACAGATTAATAGGGAGTCACATGCCCATGCCCGTTGGCACAAACTGAACTGAGGCCCTTTGAAAAACCTCAAAAATTTGACTATTCATTCTAATCCCTGCGATATCCATGGCTTTTGTCATAGAAAACCAATGCAATTGCATTGGTTCAAATCAGTTATCCTATCCACAATGTAATTAAGAAATGTCTGCATTTGGGCTTTAATACCACCCAATTTTACTTTTCATATGAAAACATAAAAAAAAGGTAAAAAGTGACATACGCTTGTATAAGACTTGCAAGATCTGTGGGAGGAGGGGTTGCAGAGGCTGCTGCTCCAGTCATAGGATTAGTAGAGCCAGATATCATTCCAGACATTCTGAGGAGAAAATTTAGTAAACATAAGCAAGCAATAACTCCCCAAATCGTTTACAATTGCAATGTCCAGCTTGAAAAAGGTTAAAACTTAGCTTTTACTTTATAGCTTAAAATGAGGATAATTCCAAACACAGCCGTCAAACGTCTTGTAAGTCAGAAAGTGCTCCCCTCCACCATTGGGACCAGGTAACGCGTTTCAGGCTGTTACTAGCCCTTAGTCATACCAAGGGGAGCACTTTCTGACTTACAAGACGTTTGACGGCTGTGTTTGGAATTATCCTCATTTTAAGCTATGAAGTAAAAGCTAAGTTTTAACCCTTTTCAAGCTGGACATTGCAATTGTAAACGATTCTGAGGAGAAAGACGCTCAATATTCCTGTATATACACACACAATACATTTTATAGCCCCCCTCCAAACAGTCTGCAGTTTAGCTGGTCTAGGATATATTGAATAACGTTAAGAAAGGGGTAAAACCTGGAACTTGCTTTATCATTTGCATAAAATGGAACAAAACCAAGGACTTATACTAGTGATCTGGGGGGTTTCACACAGCAGAGAAACCCAATTTGGGATGCCCTGGGAAGGCCAGCAGCTGGCTCTGGCAACTTAGATTTCAGGGCCGGCCACCCTGGGTTTTGTTCCGTTTTAAGCGTTTGCTAATACATGAGAGCAACATGTTCACAGACTACAACGGAAACAAAATACCCCCCCCCCCCCCCCTTACTCCAGCCTCTCCTAACCTAGTGTGTAATCCTGAAAGTCAATCCAGCACTTCAATTGAATCACCGATCCTCCTTTCTAGCCCCTGCCTGGGTTTCCAAACACCCGATTAGATTAATAGTAGGGTATGAGGCTTGTAGTTCCTACACATGAGCAGACGATTTCCTGTTTGTATATTCCTTTTGCAACCCATGGCCATCACCTACTCCACTGCATTGATTGCCAGGAATGATAGGTGTGATTGGGCACATTTCTCATTTCTCTTGTGCAACTAGTGGGTTCTCAGCAGAAACTACTACTACCCACTTCTGAACAACTGCAATATAGTATATATTCATAGTAATAAGCTTTGCTGATCTGGACAGACAGAAAGCTTAATGGATGCCTGCCAGCTTTTCTTTAAATTTAATGGTGCTGTAACACCACTATTTAGTATTAATACCACTTTACTTAAAATGGTATTAGCCATTGAATAATGTTTAAGTAATCTTAAAATGGACAGCTGTTTTCTGTGCCCCAACATACAGAGCTCCATGGCATTTTGGCTTCTTAGGGGATATCTAATTGCAATGGCATCCCAAACCGTAATATCCTGTAGATTCACTGTAAAGGAGATGTATATTGGAAATAGTCTAAGACCTAACACGCCCCTTTCCATTGCAGTAAATGGAGGGGGACATGCCAGCTCACAGTGACAGATGGGGGTCTTGTCTCCCGATCTGAGAACATGAAAGAGAAGAATGATCAGGCCCGGCAGCGCTGTACCTGGATCCAGCAATCAGGTAAGAGCTGGAGCCCGGGACTAGGAGCAATGGTCTGCATGGGACACAAGGCAAGTATAACGTTTTAAGGCATTTTTGCCTGCAAAAAGTCTTTAAAATGTAAAAAACACCCCACACCAGAAAAGTCCTTTATTCAATATTTTTCAGGGATTCAGGGAAGAACTTGGTCAGCACAAATCATAAGAAAAATTGGATTTGTGTAAAATCGATTTTTCTCAGAAATTTGGAGCAAATGATGGTTCAAACGAATCAGCTGACTCATCTCTAGTAAGTAGCCCTCCTCTAAAAGTTAAAATTGTACAATCCAAAAGCTGTCACCCATGATTCTTGGTACTTTCCGTAAATAGACTATTGTTCACAATGGACCTTCTTTATTGGCCACCATTTTTGGGCAATGTAGTGTATAAGAGTAAATTTGCAAACATGTTCAAAACTTGATTTTCTTATTGTCTCTTTATTAAAAGGAACACCAGGATAACAAGTTGATTCTGACTACTACATTTCATAAAAAGTGAAGGAATACAAAGTGATAGAACTTACAGTTGTTGTACTTGTGGGTTATTCATGAGGTTGGATGCCTGTAGAAAAAAAAAACCCAATTAGCTTACTAGTAATAGGATTTCCGGTAGTCCTCCAGGACAGCCCAGCCGAGTAGATCCTCCCACCTACACAGGAAACGCAACTGAACAAGCTTAAATACCCTTCCTCTAGGACCTCAGTGTTTTAACCAAGAAATCCAGAAAGAAACAGTTTTATACATATAATACTTAACATACAAAAAACACTTATTTTGGGGGCGGGAAAGTAGGACGCTGTCCTGGAGGACTACCGGAAATCCTATTACCGGTAAGCTAATTGGGTTTTTCCCAAAAACGTCCTCCAGGACAGCCCAGCTGATGATCAACAAGTTATTATATTAGCATCCTACCTCAGGGAGAGGAAACCATTTGAAGTATCTTTCTATATCTGAAGACACATCCACTCTGTAGTGCTTAAAGAATGTGTGTGGGGAAGCCTATGTTGCTGCTCTGCAGATTTCTTCTAGAGATATTCCTGTCTGATTAGCCCAAGAAGCAGAAATAGCCCTAGTAGAGAGAGCTTTTAATAACCCAGGGGCTTGTTTACCTTCACTGTCATAAGCTACCTATATGGCTTCCTTAATCCACCTATAGGCCGTAGAAGCTTGTTACCCCTTTATTCTTACCTGAAAAGGCTATCAAATGATCTGACTTTCTCCACCCTGCAGATCTCTCCAAATACAATTATACAATTTTCCTAGCATCCAAGAGCTGCATTTCCTGCTGATCACCAATATCTTCAAGTCAGTCCCGGGAGATAGATCATCTGGGACCTGTGGAACTCTGAAGAAATCTTTGGCAAATAATGAGGATCGGGTCTGATCGAAAGAGGACCTGGAAATACACGCAAATAGGGCTCCTTGATAGATAGGGCCTGTAAATCACAAATTCTTCTAGCTGAAGTAATCGCTAGAATGAATACAAACTTAAGAATCAAAAATTTGATAGATGTGTCCGAGATCGGCTCAAAGGGCGTCTTAGTCAATCCACTAAGAACAATGGATAGATCCCAAAGTGGGAAGTTTTGTGAGTACTCACCTTTAAAACGGATATTATAAGTGTGACATACACTCCGCTTCAACTCTTCATGACATTTGGGTTATTCTCCAGTAGAGGGCAAACTTCTGCAGAGATGAATGCAAAAAAGGAGCTCCTCCCAGTCCATAAATACCTGGGACCTCCCACCAATTCCCCAGTGTAAGATAGCAGTAAGGGGACCAGGAAGAACCAAACAATACTAACAACCAAGAAACAATGGTTCACCATATAAAGGATCCGGAATACCAAAAAGGGTGGGTGAAGCGGAGTGTATGTCACACTTATAATATCCGTTTTAAAGGTGAGTACTCACAAAACGGTATTATTCCAAGTGTGACATACACTCCGCTTCAACTCTTCATGACATTTGGGACATCCAATAGCAGTGTCCGTCATGGGTGGGAACCATAAACAGTAAAGAATGCACCAACTTAAACCACTGCAGCTTGCAGAACCTTGCGGCCAAAAACGGCATCTGCTGAAGCCCGCACATCAATCTTGTAAAACTTGGAAAAAGTATGAACGGAAGACCAAGTAGCAGCCTTACAAACTTGTTCAACAGAAGCCTGTTGCTGAAAAGCCCCAACAGCATGAGTAGAATTCCCAGTGACCCTAAAAAGGGGGAGTCCTCCCCTTAGCAGAATAGGCCCCAGCAATGGCCTGACGAATCCATTTGCTAATGGTAGACTTGGCGGGTGCCAAACCTTTCCTGGGCCCGCAGGGCACCACGAAAAAGGCATCCGTCTTGCGGAAAGAAGAAGTAGTCACCAAATAGTACTTAACACAGCGAACCACATCCAAATTGTGCAAAAGCCTCTCCTTGTCATTGCTAGGCTTAGGACACAAGGAAGGGATAATATCCTGATTGAGATGGAAAGCAGAAACCACCTTAGGAAGGAAATCTGGCTTAAAGCAAAAGACCACCTTGTCCTGGTGTCTTTCAAAGTAAGGGGCCTGAATCGACAGAGCCGCCAACTCAGAGACACGCCGAACAGAGGTAATAGCCACCAAGAAGGCAATCTTCTGGGTGAAAACAGAAAGAGCAATATCCTGTAACGGCTCAAAAGGAGGACCCTGGAGAGCCGAAAGAACCAAATTCAAGTCCCAAATAGGAACCATAGCCTTCCGAGGGGGTCGAACATGAGTGACCCCCTGGAAAAAAAGTCTTAACCAGCGTGTGTAAAGCAAAAGATCTTTGGAAGAAACAGACAGAGCAGAGACCTGCCCTTTCAAGGTACTAAGCTGGAACCCAAGATCCAGACCGTGCTGAAGAAACTCCAAAATCCTAGGGATCGAAAACACCTTGCAAGGCCAGGCCCTAGCCTCACACCAGTCAATATAGGACAGCCAAGTTCTATAGTAAAATGCCAGAAGAGGACCGCTTCCTTGCTCTAATCAAGGTCTGAACAACAGCCTCAGACAAACCTTCCTCTTTCAGAATGAAGATTTCAGCAGCCAAGCCGTCAAAGCCAGCGTTGGTAAATTGGGATAAAGTAGTACCAAACCCTTCTTGGCCACCTTGGAGCCACCAGAATTGCTGGTGCCCCTTCCAGAGCCAGTTTGCAAACTACCTTGCCCAGCATGGAGAAGGAAGGAAACAGGTACAGAAACCCCAGATCCTTCCAAGCAAGGACAAGGCATCCCCTGCCAGAGCTAGAGGATCCTGAGATAGAGACACAAAGGCCGGGAGTTTGTGATTGTGCCGTGAGGCAAAGAGATCCACCTCCAGAGTCCCCCACTTGCGCCAAAGAGACAGAAAAACCCCAGGGTTGAGAGACCACTCTCCTTGGCGAGAGGACCCCCTGCTCAGGAGTCCGCCTCAGTGTTCTCCACTCCCGGAATGTAGATTGCCGAAATGCAAGGAACATTGCTCTCCGCCCAAGTCAGGATGAGACTTCCCTGAGGGCACTCCTGCTGCGAGTCCCTCCTTGGTGATTGATGTAGGCTACCGCCGTCAGTTTGTGTGATCGAACCTGAACCGGTAGGCCCTGTAGGTGCGACGTCAGCCGTGCCAGGACAAGCCGGATGGCTCTGAGCTCTAAGACATTGATGGGGGCGTGAGCCTCCTGAGGACCCCACAACCTACTGAACCGATGACTTTTCCAGAAACCTCCCCAGCCCGACAGGCTGGCATCCGTGGTAACCGTCTCCCAACAAGGGGCAAGAAAGGACCTGCCCTTCATCAAGTTGCTCGACTCCAGTCACCATCGAAGTGACTGCTGAACCCTGGGAGACATCCTGAAAAGTTGATCAAGGACTACGGACATCTGTCCCAATGCGTCAATAGGTGACGTTGGAGAGATCTCATGTGAAACTGAGCAAACGGGACTGCCTCGAAGGAAGCAACCATCAATCCCACCAGTTTCATCCCCAGACGGATAGAGGGGCAAGGATCAGCCAGAAGAAGGCGGATCAGATCCTGAACCCCCTGCACCTTGGGCTGAGGTAGAAACACTCTGGCTCGAATGGCATCCAGATTCATGCCCAGGAATGAAAACTCCCTTGATGGAGAGAGAGAGAGAGAATTTGGGGCGGTTGATCACCACCTTGTGGGTGTCCAGCTCCGCCTGACGGAGGGAAGAAGCTGAAATCAGTAGGCCGTCCAGATACAGCACAATGCGAATGCCCTGAGCTCTGAGTAGAGCCATTATGCCGGCCAGAACCTTGGTGAAGACCTTCAGCGCTGAGGTCAACCCGAAGGGAAGGGCTACAAAACTGAAAAAAATTGATCGTACACTGCGAACCTGAGGAATCTCTGATGCGCTGGAAAATTGAAACATGCCGATACGCATCCTTGATGTCTATGGACGTCATAAAGTCCCCTTGACGAAGGGAAAATGATGGACGAGCGCAGAGACTCCATGCGGAACATCTTGGTTCTGATGAACCCGTTGAGGATCTTCAGGACCAGAATGGGTCTTATGAAACCATCCTTTTTGGGAACCGTGAAAAGATTGGAATAGTAACCCCTGCCTCTCTCTGAGGGAGGCACCGGGCATATAACTCCCATGTCCAGAAGATTCCTTTTTTTATTTATTTTTTTAACTGCTAACAGGAACCCCTGTACAGCCCGAGGGTCCGAGGGCACCCGAGACCTTAAAAAATCTTGGAGGAGGCCAGTACTCGAACTCCAGTTTGTACCCGGACAAGACCACTTCCAGAATCCATCTGTCTGTGACCTCCCGGGCCCAGACCTGGAAGAAGAGCAGCAGCCGTCCCCCCACCCGTACGGGTGAGGGCGCCCCTTCATAGTTGAGCTGGTTTAACAGCGGACTTGAGCTTGGAACCCCAGGCAGAAGCGGGACGGGCCCGACCTCTGCCTCTGTTCCAGGAAGAACCTCTGCCCCCGGAGTAGGCAACATCTCTGACCGCTCTGGCACCACGAAAGGAAGGGTTGAAGGAGCTCGCCCCCCCCGAAAGGAGCAACGCTGCTTCTAACGCTGAAGTAACTTACCTCCCTTAGCAACCGCATCCAACTTATCTCCAAACAGTCACGTACCCAAGAAGTGAAGGGCTGTGATTTCTTGGCCGCAAAGTCCGCCGCCCACTGGTGAAGCCAGACCGATCGGCGCATGGCTACCAAGAATGCTGAAGTTCTCCTACACATGACAATAGTGTCCTCCATAGCGGTCAATACAAATTCCATGAATAATTTGCACCTCTTAAAGTTAGTGAACTCGGCGCTGGCCGGGTCAAATTGGGCGTCAAGTAACAAGTCAGTAACCAAAGACCTAGTAGCCACTGTAGCAAGTGCAGATGCACACACAGGTCGCAAGGCTGAACCAACACTGGCAAAAGCATAACCTGCCATCTAATCAAGGCGCTTAACCTTGCCATCCTTAAGTGAAGTGGCGTCTGGGGTGTGGACCACAGAGGTGTTGGACAATCCCAAAAACTGGCGCATCGACCTCGGAATGAGAAGACCAGCGCTTAACCGCTTCCACCGGAAAAGGATACTTCTTATCCCATCCCTGAGGAACACCTGGAAGCCAGCTCTGTTTCTCCCATTCCCTAAGGATCAATGCCTCAAAATTACCTTGGGTAGGAAACTCCAAACATGGCTTGGAGGAACCTAAAAATTCCCCTTTTTTGACAGGGGGTGCCTCTGGCGGGGCAATATACAAAACCTGTGCCAAAACCCTGGAAGTGTCAACGGCATCCCCAAGCGCCTGCCCAACATCAGTATCACAAAAAATGCACCTCATCAGCATCTGATATCTCAAACAATTCCCCTAACGGGGAATAATCCGAACAATCAAGGGAATCATCATCAAAATCCAAAGCCGCCTGGGCAGGCGACATCTTGCCCACCGTGCTAGCAATAAATCTCTCGATGCTGGCCAAATTAGTACAAACATCAGAGTGCGACTCCCCGCTAGCGACCATGTCACTTGGGGTACGGATAAAGCAGAGAGGGGGAGGCGATGAAGCAGGAGATGCCGTCCCAGACGCCTGGGGGCCCAACTGCCGTGTTATGGCCTTTTGTGCACATGGTATAAAGATCAGCACAATATCACCCGTAAGGGATATCCCCAACCCACACATGGCCGGGATTGTCCCAAAGGGAGCCCGAGCCCAATATCCTGTGGAGCCTCCATATGGTGATTTTTTGGATAGCCGCAAGACCTAGGGAATTATGCGAGTAAGCAACCCCGGGATGCCCCTTTAAAGTCCCTGTGGGAGGATTTTGAAAAAGTAGTGTAAACTTTTAATGCTAGGGATTCCTAGGAAAGACATGAATGAAGAGTAACCCATAAGCACAAGTGCACACACAATTAAACACGTGGCAGGAACAATGTCATAAAATGAAATATTATAATATATATATATATATATATATATATATATATATATATATACACACACATAGGTACACCCAACCAGTAAGGAACACAGGTGGGCCCCAATGGGGCACTCACGTGGAAAGAAGATGGCGCCCGGCAAGCAGAAGCAACGCATCGGCTGAGGGAGAAGAGGGGAGAAGGGGGTGGGCCCGCACGGATCGCTCGCCGCGCGAGGCCCCGCCCCTCTCCCTCCGGTGATAGAGAGCGCCGGTTGTAGAGGCCGGGGCAGACAAGGCGGCAATAGCGGGGGGCAGGCCGCGGCAGCGTGCGAGCGCCCAGCCCCCTCACCGGAGCACTGAGGGGGAGAAGCTCCCCAGAGGCCGCGGTGCCGGAGGCCGGCAGACGCAGCCCCAAGAGAGTCCTCCATAAGGAGGCATGAAGTAAAACACCAACACAGACACTCGAAATGGAAAATAAAAATCAAACACAACATGCATACAATGGAAGAAAGCCTCCCCCCCCCCCCCCGACGGGTAATAGAGGGACCTGGAAGGGGGGATATCCCGCACCGTACGGTGCACAAGGGAGGAAGGGACAGGGCATCCCCAACCGGGATCACGAACCCGGATTCCGCCCACCCCATAATGAGGTCTCACGGGGGAGCATAGGCTCCCTATCACACCTAAAGAGGTGTATCCTACCCTCACCAGGACCTGCAGCCAAGAGGCTCATACAGTACTAGGAAACAAAGGTCCGGCAGAAATAGGTAAAAAAATGGGGCTTACCTGCAAGGAATAGAAGTCTTCATCCTTGTCTTGCTCGCCTTCCTGCAGAGAAGAAACTGGGGAATTGGTGGGAGGTCCCAGGTATTTATGGACTGGGAGGAGCTCCTTTTTTGCATTCATCTCTGCAGAAGTTTGCCCTCTACTGGAGAATAACCCAAATGTCATGAAGAGTTGAAGCGGAGTGTATGTCACACTTGGAATATACAGATAGAGCCGCCACCTGTACCTTCAAAGTGCTTATGGCTAAGCCCATCTCTGCCCCTTCCTGTAAGAATTCCAATACCGTGGCCACTTCTTCTGGCTCCTACAGAAAGAAGTGAATCTTTTCAAGATCTTACCGTAAATTTTGGTGATCACCTTTGTACTCTGAAGCAGAGTCCTAACCACTCTGCTTGACAGATCCTTACCCCTTAAAAAGCTCCATTTAGGATCCAAGATGTCAACCGAGAGCTCTGGACCTGAGGATGAAGAATGGGCCCTTGCTGAAGTAAGTCTACTGTCTCTGGCAGAGTGAACAGTGGTCTGTTTGTCATCTGAATCAGGAAAGAGAACCACAGCCTCCGGGGCCAGTGTGGAGCCACCAAAGTTACTCTCGTTCCCTTTCTTTACCTCTCTCAAAACTCTGGGAAGCACTTGAAAAGGTGGAAATTCATAGCATAGGTTGAATCTCCCCTAGTCCTGAGAGAGTGCATCCACCGCTAGGGCTCCCTGGCCCTGATGCAGCGAGAAGAAGTTTTGGTATTTGGAATTTCTTTTTGTGGCAAACAGGTCTATCTCTGGTGAGCCCCAAAGGTCTACTACCCGCTTGCAGACTCCCTGGTTTAGCTCCCATTCTGAAGGGTTCAACTGAACCAGACTGAGCAATCTGCCAGTACATTTATTGTCCCTTGATGTGTACCGCCCCCAGAGACCTTACCCAATCCTCCATCTTGGCGCAAATGATCTTGGAGAGAGCTTATAACTCTACTGACCTTGCGCCGCTTTGATGGTTGATGTAGGTCACAACAGTGGCATCATCCGATACAATCAGGACATCCTGATCCTGTAGTCTGTCTCTGAAGTGGTCTAACGCTAGATGCACAGCTTTTAGTTCTCGAAAATTCGATGATCTTTGGGACAGATCATCTGACCAGGCACCCTGAATGTGCTGCTGGGACAAAAGAGCCCCCCATCCCCAAGTGCTTGCATCTGTCGTGATCTAGATGGGGTCTGATGCCAAGGTCTCCCCCTTGCCAGATTTCCCTGAATTGTCCACCACTGAAGGGATCTGCAAACTCGATCTGGGAGAGTTGTAATCATATCTAATGACTTCTGATACTTGTTCCATGTACTCAGGAAAAATTCCTGCAGGGGCCTTGAGTGAAATTGGGCCCAGCTGACTAGACTGTTGATCAAATACCCCAGATATATGCAATCTGTGAAAAACAGACTCGATTTTTCCCTGTTATCCATCCTAGCTCCGATGTGTTCTCTTCACATTGTTATTTAGGAGCTCCCTGGATGGTGCGAAAAGTAACAGATTGTCCAAATACGCTACAATGCTTATCTGATCCTCTCTCAGAAAGGCCATTACTTCTGCCAGGATCTTTGTAAAGATCCTTGGAGTGGACAAAAGACCGAAGGGCATTGCACTGTATTGCCAATGAAAGGCAACTCCACCTAATATTACTGCAAATCTTAGAAATCTTCTGTATGCCGGAAGGATCGGAATATGCAAATAGGCGTCCTGGAGGTCTACGAAAGCCATCCAGGGCCCCTTGACTAGAATATCCTTGATGGTAAAGCTTGTTTCCATCCAGAATCTTTAACGGATATACCCCGTTTATACCATTTCAGATTCAAGATCATTCTGAACTTTGAACCAGAATACATGAGAATACACTCCTGTACGCCTCAGGTGCCATGGGACCTCCTCCATGACCGCCATTTCCTTTAGTTGTGAAATCACTAAAGGCAGAGCCTCTGCTTTGTCTTGATCCTTGGGACAATGAGTTACCTGGAAATGATCTTGGCCATGAGACAAATTCTAGACGAAGACTGTCCTGAATTGTCTGAAGAACAAAGGGGTTCTGAGATAGCTTCTGCCAGGCCTGAAGAAATGACAGAAGTCCCCCCCCCCACTCCCCCCACCGGGCCTATGTCAGGGATGCTGCTTGTCCCCTGGATTCCCGCTGGGAATATCTAGGCCTCTTCAAATCCCTTTCTGGGAGGCTGAAGGTGCTTCCTTTTAGCAGGAAATTTCTTTCCCGCCTCAGTGGACCTGGTTAATACCCTATCTAATTCAGATCCAAACAACAGCTTTCCCTCAAAAGGGATTCCACACAAGTGTGACTTAGAAGTTTGGTCTCTTTGCCACTTCTTGAGCTAGAGGGCCCTGCAAACAGAATTAATCAGCTTCAGAGGCCGCATCAGACAAAAAAATGAACGCTTTAAAGACAAATATTCATGCATTTAATACCTCCCCCTTGGGAGCATCATTATTAATTTTGGACTTGACCTTATCAATCCATACTTCAGACACCCTAAGACAATCTGCTGCAAATAGTGGTGTGTGCGAAAAAGCATTAAAAGATAGATCCGATCTCTTGGAAACTTGCGCCAAGGGAGCATCCATCTTTGGACATTTTGCCCACTGTTCAATATCAGATTCCTCAAGGGGGAACCTCTTCTTCAAAGATTTGGGAAAGAAAAAACTGCCTTCCGGTGCTCTCCATACCCTGGACAAAATATCCTTTAGAGATTGGTGTATAGGGAAACACAGCCTTTTTTCCCCTCAGTTAAACCTTTATACAGAGAATCATGAAGTTAAAGGGTTCTATTCTCACTTTCAAAATTGAGAGAGGCCCGAATACCCCTGACTAGATCAGGAACATCCTCAAGACAGAAATTAAATCTTCCTGGCTGATCAAAATGTGAAGCCTCCGATAAACCATCTCTGGCTGAAGAATGGACCAACTCCTCCGAAGATACCCTCCCCCTCCGAAACAACTCTACAGGGTTCTTTCGGGTCCTGGGCGGAGGGTAGCTGGGATAACTGCGAACAAGATGGCCCAGCATCCGATCTACCACCAGGGGCCTGAAACAACTGGGACCTAAACTGCTCCAGTAAGTCCAACATCTTTGAAAAAAAGTTGTCAAAAAAATCTAAAAAATATTTTAAGAACATCCAGTATACTGTCCCCTGCAGCGTCCTCCAAACATGTTCTACATAACAGTTTAGAGGAAACCTCGGAGAGAACAACCAGGCAATTAGAGCAAGATCTAAGGTAACCCATTCTACTTTCCCTGGGCTCCTTCTGCTCCCTGGACTCTATGATTCCTGGAATCTCTGGAGCCTCTTTTAGGGTCCTTTGTGGCTTTAGCCTTCTTTCCCTTGGGCTCTTTAGCCTAAACTAATGACACAATGGCACACAACATAATCCATTAGCTGCTGTGGGAGGGGGGGGGAGATTTGGGGGGATCCTGGAGAACCTGAAGGCCACCCCTGGTCCCCGGACCACTTCCCCCCTCCGACGAAGCGTCCCCTGCCATCGGCCTCTGCAGACCCACCGGGGGTGCCGCCGGTAGCGATTCTACCAGTCTGGAACACCTCTCACAGCTGGCCTCACCGCAGCGACCACGAGGCCAGCACTTCCTCTTATGCTGCTGCCCGGAAATGTGCTTTGGAGGGGCGGGCCCGGAACTTCTGGGGGGAGAAAACCCGCCTGTAGCAGGCCAGGGGCCACCCGAACGGCCTGCTAGAGCACGGAGAGGGGTGTCTGGGCCTGCCATTCTCTCTGGGGAAAGAACAAAAAATGGGACGATGTCCAGCCTGTTTCCTCGGGAGGAAACACAAAACACAGAGGCCCTAGAGGAAGGGGAGGGGTATTTAAGCTTGTTCAGTTGTGTTTCCTGTGTAGGTGGGAGGAGCTCCTCGGCCGGGCTGTCCTGGAGGACGTTTTGGGGAAAAAAAAAATACATTGTACAGGGCAAATGACTACAGGCGCTATTCTGAAGACAGACAATTTATGAAATTCCAGGTTGATCAGGCTGCAGGCCAGGGATGTGGTTTGAATAAAAATACAGATTATAATATTTGTGTTCTCATTTCTTTCTATTGCACCTATACTCAGAAAGGAAATGTATGCGGTCACCTTCCATCCCCAGCCCTGGGCCAAAAACAGCCTGCATTTCTTTTTCTACCTCAGCTTTTGCCCAATATCCAGGAAAACACCAGGAAGCAATATGAAGTAGTATTATGATGAATATGCTAATTAATGCAGCTGGAACCAAACTGGCACACATAATGGCAGTTAGGTTGAAGTGCTCTCCAAAGTGCGGAGCTGTGTGTACTCTGATTGCATCATCACTGGGGGTGGGGCTGCTCAGCCAGGAAGAAATATGGCCAACTGCATCCAGTTTGTGGATATTGTGTAAAGGCTGAGGTAAAAAAAAATAAATAAAAAAAATACAGGCTGTTTTGGGGCACTGGCCTGGAGATAGGTGGTGACTACATATAATTCCCTCTGAGTATAGGTGCACTTTAACTTGTAGAAGCTTGATATACCATGTAAAAATGTAACTTGCAGTGAAACTTAAAATGGACTTACTCCAGTGCAAAGCATGTGCAATGCAATGCAGTGGATGTGCTTGCATCACTT
The DNA here is from genome assembly GCA_027917425.1 of Gastrophryne carolinensis. Taxonomy (NCBI): domain Eukaryota; kingdom Metazoa; phylum Chordata; class Amphibia; order Anura; family Microhylidae; genus Gastrophryne; species Gastrophryne carolinensis. Next base: position 290,090,210 of record CM051234.1, read on the forward strand.
CCATCACAGACAGCAGCACGAGAGGTGAAACTTAAAGTGGACCAAAGCCCAGAATTTTGAATATCCTGGGTTTTGGATATTCTGTGTGAAACCCCCCATATCGCCGCTGAAGTCATGGCGTCTAAGGCCAGTGGCTCTGAGGGCGGTGCCGGCCACATCTCCTACTTCCCTCTAGCAGGGATGTGGCCACACGCATGCGCTGTTGGACCAGGAAGCAAGGTAAGTGAATGGGACGACCTGGGGGGTTTCACACAGCAGGGCACTCCGATTTTGGATGCCCCGGGGGGGAGGTAATCGATCTATAAGATTCTCAGACCGATTGCGCTGGGTTTTGGTCCACTTTAATGAGAACACATATGTAGCCCTACACAATGGGAATAAATCTGAGTGTTGCCTAGACAATTACTTACCATATTCATGAAGCCTGGATTGTTCAGCAACCCAGCAAGATCAAAACCTCCAGGAGCTCCCATCTGTATGAAATAAAGATGAACATAAAAAGGATTTTCTTGAAATTAGATTAATCCATGTCAAAACAAGGAGGTGAAAAAAAAAAAAAAAAAAAAACTTACTGGACTAGGTATCTCTTTCATTTTCTGTTCAGCAATCTTTAGGTTTGATTTATAAGTATCGTTATCTGGATCCAGCTCTAGTGCTCTCTTGTAGAAACCCACAGCTTCAGCATGTTTATTCAAACTAGAGAGTGCCAGCCTAATGAACACAAGACAAACTTCAGCATTTCAAAGATGTCTGCAGCGAAGAACTCAAAACACTTATGCTCTTACCCCATTCTACCATAAGCTTTGCTGTAATTTGGATCAATGGAAATAGCTTCTTCACAGTCCCTTACGGCACCAGCGTAGTTTCCTATTTTACTGTATGCTGCCGCTCTGAAGGAGGGAAAAAAGATTTTAAACAGCTATTTAACTCTTCATAAACATTATGTAAAGTTAGGTCCTCAGACAAACCTATAAATGTAAAAAAAAGGACTTCATCCCAACTCTAAACGATTGTCATTTTTTGAAAGGTTACTTAATACACTAAGGTTCTGGACATAGCTGTGGTTGCAGGAAAGCATTAAAAAAAAAAAAAAAAAAAAGTTGAATGTGTGCCCTTCCATGAACTTATCAATGAAACTGGGGTTGAATTGGGTTCTGAACTGAGGTGTGGTACAAAAGGACAACCGCAGAAATGTAGGCTCTGGCTTTAGATACTGGATCTGTGGTAGTGTGATCACCTCTGAGGGTACGGATGATATGTAAGCTAGGTGCCACATGCTTCCTGGCAACCTACTAAAACTGAGGTCTGTGGTAAAGTCTATTAAAGTGGATTTAAAGTGGACCAAAACCCACATTTTTAGCTAGAATCCCCAGAAATCCCCAGCGCCCCCCAATGAAGAGTAGGTTTTGGCAATTTTAAGTGCTCCTGCAACAGGGGGAGGGGGGTTTACGATGAAAAAAAAACTCATGCCGCACAAAATCCAGTGAAGTCTCCAATGGCGGTCACACTGACTATGCACAGAATGGCTTATTTCCTGGGGGGGAGGGGGGGTGATAACATGGAGGCCAACAGGTTTCATATGTACTAGTGTTGCCTAATTGGTTTGGAATATTTGGGTAAGATCCACCCCATGTTGGTAAATTTGGACTTCGCAGCTGCCTGTGGTGCTGAAGTATTATTTTTATAAATAACTATGTTCTTAGAGCAAAACTCAGGACCATGTTTAGACAGATACTCATTTATGGAAGACTGGACCATCCTAGTATACATTTATTCATATTCTCATTCAGCTAACCACCCCATCCTAATGCAATAACCACACAATAGTGATCAGATTTATTATGTATAATGTAAAAGTTATGTACAATAAAAGCCCATACCTGTTGCAATAATATACTGCATTTCTTGAGTTACACTGAATGGCTTTTGTATAGTAGGAGATCGCACTCTCAAAGTTTTCCAGTTTCATTTGTTCATTGCCTTGACGTAATGAAGATATTTAAATGTGAGATTTTTGTTCTGGAACCACTTCTATTCACATTAGTAAACAAACTACCAGGATACAAGCAAGCACAAATTCATTAAAGTTATACTAAAGACAAGACCGATTGTTGTCCCATGGTCTCGGGCTACACGTTGCACTGTCCTAAATGTTCGGTTTTCAAAAGGAATCTGTAGATCCTAAGTTACCTAGAGATTCATAGAAAGAAAACGAAGAGAAACAGTGGGTGTGACAACAGTTATGTGATGTAAGCTCACTGTGATGATGGTGAGAGGAGGGCAGGGTTTCACAGCTGCAGAGGCAGGCAATCAGGACCTTTGGGCAGGGAGTGGGGGATGTTTCCATTCTTCGTTCACTGAAGGTTGATTGATGGACCAGGTCAGCGGGGTGGGAACTGTAAGCTGAATGAGGAAGTGATTTTCCTAACCAACTTTAACTTTTGACTTGCTAATCACTTTAAAAAGATGAGATTCAGGTTTGCATCTTATATATTGTATAAGCTGCCTCTCTTGCATTCTAGAACTTCCCTGCCAATATTGCTGGATTTGACAGGACTATGAACAGGTATGGGGGGAAAGAAGAACATTAAGGATGAGTAAGTAAGCGAGTATGTAAAACTTGCATACTCACTGTAGAATCACTTTCTTAAAATACATCATACATATTTTTTAATAGGAAAAAAAGGTTTAGTTTAAGCACATGTAAACTGATCACAAGCCAACAGAAAATATGTAGGGGTTTGGTGTAAGACTAGACAAATTATATGGTCTCTTATGGTTGCCCAACAGAATTCTCATGCATTTTGTAGCTTTTGCTTGGGGCAGGTTCATCAACAGTGCTAGTGCTCAAACTGTTGTACCTTTACTTTTAAAACTGCCTGTTCTGTGTTCACACAGTGGGAGAATCCTAACTCTGGATGACCCACGGGCACCTAGTTGGCCATCCCTGATGTGATTTATAGGACTACGTCAACATAAGAAAAACTGGAGGGGAAAGTTGACTTTAGGAAAGATCCCCATGATTCCTGGCACAATCTCACAGGGGCCAAAGGGGGCACAAAATTGATAAGGTACAAAGGAAGTACAGCAGACTTTATACTTCCTACACTAGTTTTGGAAATATGGAATATTCAAAAAAAACTTTGGGCATTATTACACATCACAGTCATCAACGCGCATGTGGAACACCTCCACAGTCTGGCACCCCCATTTCTTTACAACGCTGGGATACAGAAAAAAATGTTATCCAGCTTTTTTTTTACCGTTTTTTTACCTTCTGTTTTGAGTCTTTCAGCTTCTGCCATATCGTCTTCTGATGGAGATGGGAGACCAGCATTCACATCTGAAGAATCCTAAATATAGAGTTTTAACCATTTATATACATAGTTATTCAGTCTGTCTTTTGTTTATCCTGGCATTTCCCTAGTTCTAAGCATTGTTCAGTAAAGAGATAAAAAGTTATTCTTTATATCCCTCCCAGTATGGCCACAGGGTTATAATGTTCTCACAGGCTATGCTTTGCTTTAGGCGTTTTACTGTCCAGCCATGGAGTGACTAGTGTGGATTACTTTAGTTAAAGTAATCTAAACATACCCACTCTAAAATGGACAGGAATGTGTATGTCCACATGTTCACTAGACATATGACAAAGATAACAGCATCTTCAGCTCTGGTTAGTTTAATTTTTAGTAAAGTGGACATCTGGTCCCTGGTGGGCAATCTGATTTGAGAATACCCACAGTGAGAATCGTTAAACTGTGAGTTGACTTCAAACTAACAACTGGTTAAAACATAGGAGATATTGTAGTGAGCTCTAAACTGTAAAAACATAAAAGAATGACAGGTGTACCTTCACTGTAGCTGCTGCAAAAAGTTCTGGCAGTGTTTCTGACACAGCCAAACTCTGATCTTCCATAGAAACTTCAAAGGCGGTTTCCAGGCACTGAATTGCAACTGCGGGGAGTAAAAGAATTGTAATAACACTGCAGTATGGCACAACAACATTGCAGTATAGCAAAATTATTCTATAAAAATGTAAGAAAGGTTTTCTGGAATTACCGTATTTGCCGGCGTATAAGACGACCCCCCAACATTTCCACTCAAAATATAGAATTTGTTATATACTCGCCGTATAAGACTACTCCCTCTTCCGCACACCTTCCACACACCAAATAAACAACAACCAAAAAAACAACCTGAGCATGTTAGCAGAGATGGGATAATAGAGAGATGGGATGGGACAGAGCTGGGAATAGAGAGATGGGAGTCATGGGACAAAGATGGGAACAGAGATGGGATGGGACAGAGCTAAGAAAAAGTTGAAGCAGGGAAAGGTGGGTTTTTACAGGTGCCCGGGGGGGTTCACACAGTGGGGGCATCCCGATTCAGGATGCCCCAGGGAAAAGCTCATCCATAAATCACTCACCTGCTGTCTTTCCTCCGACCCGCCGTCTTTCCTCCCGGACTGCCGGCCCCGCCCCGTCTTTCCTCCTGCTCGCCGGCTCCGCACGCAGTTTTTCCTCCTGGCCGCGTCGGCCCCGCGGCCGCATCTGTCTCTGCTCCCGGCTGTGGCGTCCGGACACCTAGCGGCCGCGGCGACGTAAGGCGACCGTGCGCGGAGGGGCAGATGCGGGTGCGCCTTAGAGGGAACGCTGCCGACGGCCCCGCCCGCTGCCTTCCATCCTGGCCGACGGCCCCGCCCGCTGCCTCCGTCATGGCCTCGGACCCCGCCCTGCCTTCCCCTCCACCCGGCCGCTGGCCCCGCCCGCTGCCTTCTAGTCTCCGGCTTGCGTGCTGCCTTCCCTCCCGGCCGCCCCGGAATCCTAGCGGCCCCGCAGGTAACAGTGCTGTGCCTTGCACCCGGCGTATAAGACGACCCCCCCCCCCCCCCCACTTGAAGGCAGGTTTTTCAGGGGCAGAAAGACGTCTTATACGCCGGCAAATACGGTATATTACATAATATTTGTTAACACCGAACAGGACCCAGTAAATATTCTGCGTCTCTAATAAGGAAAACAAAGTGCACCTATACTCAGAGGGAAGTATATGTAGTCACCTTCTATTTCCAGCCCAGTCCCCCGAAACAGCCTGCGTTACTTTTCTTACCTCAGCCTTTGCCCAATATCCATAACAACGTGAACTGGATGACAGGCCATATTGCTCCCTGGTGGAGCAGCCCCACCCACAGTGATGATGCAATCAGAGTACACACAGCTCGGCAATGTGGAGCACTGTAACCTAACTGCCATAATGTGACAATTTGGCTGTAACTGAATTAATTAGCATAAGGCATGCCATTCACTGTAATACTACTTCCTTTTTTTCCCCTGGTGAAACACAGGCTGCTTTGGAGCACAGGGCTGGGGATAGAAGGTGACCACAAACTTCCTGAGTATAGTTGCACTTTAAAGCAGACCAACAGTCAAAAATGACCAACACAACAAACATTGCTCATATGTATCCCTCCCTGGATCAATATAGATTGCTGCACATAAATTATTTACCCTTTTCTAACTCTTGCTGTGGTAAATTTTTAAAACAAGATGGCGGTTCATGCATTTGCAGGCCGCCTGAAAACAGGAAGTGCTGCTGGGCTTCCTGTTACTGTGCATTGTCAGTTATGTCAGCTGGGAGAGGAAGCTCCCAAATTGCCGCTACCTTTCTTTTCCAACTGTACCAGCCAGATGGTCCGTTAGTTACTTGGTAACTTCTTTTCTAAACATCTAAAAGGGCAGCATACAACAGATAGCTTATGGCTCCTCCCCTAGGTAGGAACACATGACCACCAGAATCTACAAAGGCTTTAGCTCCACCTCCAGCATGGCAGTTGAGATCTTAAAAAATAGAAAGGACAGAAGCCAACAGTTAAACTTATGGCATTCACTGATCAAAGTCCATAGCACGTAATGCAGAATAAAACAACTAGCAGATGGGAAGACTGTATACTGCCCTTTGGGATGTTTAGAAAAGAAGCTACCAGTTAACTAAAGTTTATTCAAAACATCCTCATGCTCAGCCAAAAAACTGGTTCTACAAGTTAAGCAGATCCAGGCGATAATTGATGAAAATCTGTTCAATAGAGGCACCAGCTTGCTCTGGCCAAGATGTAGAGATCTTATTGAATGAGCTATAATTCGACCAGGAGGTCCACTATAAACAAAACTAATAGCATTCTTCATCCTTTATCAGTATAATACTTGCAAAGAGGCTTTCTCAATCGACCCCCCCCCCCCTTCCGGCAGATCGCCAATAAAGCCAGAAGATGCATGTGCGCGTACATACTGGAGCGGCTGGGGCAGCACCGTTCCCAAGTGCCGCTCGTACAACAGGGAGCCAGGGAGATTACCAGGGGATTGCTTCCGGGTCCAGTGCCACAGCAGACAAGGTTGAGTGAGCCCTTGAGCAGGGCTCTCTTTCAATATCCAGCGGCACCATGACCCCACACAAGTACTGCTGGGAGGGAAAGGGAGAGAGAGGCTTCTGCACAAGTACAGGCCTGGGGTCCATGCTAGCCCCTGGTAGCCAGTGAGGGACAGGAGATTCAGCCTATCCGGTCCCCCCCCATTTAGACCCGTAGCACCCAGATACTCCCCTAAATCTGTCCAAAAAGAACTGGCGTGCTGGAGGTGGGGCTAAAGCCTTTCAGATTCTAGTGGCCATGTGTTCCTACCTAAAGGTGGAGCCATAATCTCAGTGGTATTCTGCCCTGAGGATGTTCTAAAAAACAGCCATACAGCTCTTGAGAAGGTGGCTTGACTAGAGAAAAAGCATGGGATGTGCAGGATAATAGGGATCAGCTATGTTGAGAGGTAAGGTTAAAACACAATTCCACCTAAAACCCATCAGTAAAATGGGCAAATATTAAAGGTTTGCCAAAAAATATGGCAGGGGAGGTTGGATGTCCACTTTAAATCAAGTGGTGCAAAACCTCCAGGTCACTTGGAAAAATGGTTAGATTAAGAGATATCAAACGTCACCACAGTGAGTCCACAAATGCAATTTACCATATTACAGTGGAAGAACAATGAGGATTATATGGACTATATGCGAGTTGAAGGCATACAATTAGATTTTAGAAGAGATTTAGTGCATATTTCACTTTGACACACTCTCCCCTCACCCCCTAAATTAAGGCGAAATATTGGTGCTAGGGCTGCGATTGAAGGGGTGGGGAATTCTGCCACACATCCTGTATATGGGTTTGGGGAGGATTATGCACACTCCATTACTGAGCTTATGGGGAGGGGAGGTTCTGCACACTACCTGCTGCTATTGGTTTTAGGAAGGGGTATTTTAGCACTTCATTTAGTTCAGAATACTTTTTTTCATATTTTCCCCTCTAAATCCAGGTGAGTCTTCTGGAATGAAAACATACAGTAATCATTGTCTTTGAGCTGGATATTTTTCATCTTCATTTGCCTACATGTTCCAAAGTACAGAGGCTCTTACCAACATATGGACAAAATAGGTGAGAAAAAAAATATGCATATTTAAACTGGACCTTTACCCTGAATAAGAGCTCATTTTGTAGGTTCCCCCACCCTGTACATACAGTACAGATTGCCCACATTAAAAATCAGCCTACCAGCACCTAGTGCGTTTTCTGAGCTTTTAAACATCCAAGATGGAAGTCTGCATTCTGGGATTGCTGTTCTTTTCCTGACCCCAGGGCTGCTCTGTCTGTGCATAACTCCCCTGCTGCACTTTTTGGATACAACCCAATCACATTTGCCACACTGACTGACAGACATTGCCACCATGCAAACATGAAAGCATGCAAAATGTGTTTAATGTATATATTTATAATAAAAAAAACAAAAAAATAAAACAAACAGCTGACCTTCTAGACTCTCTTGAGCATCAGAAGTAAGTCCACCATTTTGTAACTGGGCCTGTAAATACTGGATGATGGAATATGCCAAACGTTTTTTGTCTGCCATTATTTATGCCAGTCTAATAGCGCTTTCTGCAAAACAATATAGTTAGATCAGAAAACAAGCAAACCACAAAATGCACACTTCTAAACAGCCAATTCTAAAAAGACTAACTCTTACAAAAAACAGTTCTCCCTTCCCATTACATGAGTGAACTTCCGCTTTAACTTCAGGCAGCAGCACGGCTGGGAAATGGCCGCTACCAGGAAATGACCGCTACCAGGAGAAAAATCAGTGAGGTGGCTTTTCAGCTTTGAGTGTACAGGCGCAAAAGTGCGTGCTGACAGAGGTCACACTAGACTTTTCCCCCCAAGCTTGGAGGAGTAGGCATCTTGTGGGAATTAAACTAAACAAAACTAAACAATACAGAGGTATACGTGGTTTGAAAGTGACATTCCAGGAAAATTTAGCTGCTTCCTGCTCTCCCTGTGCTGGCTGTCAAGAGCGGCATTTTTCAGTCAGACTGTGCTGGACCTCTTACGCTAGGATCAGTCATCAGCTCTGCGTGTATATTTATGGCAGACTGTAAGCTCGAACAAGGGACCCTGAAATTTTAGTCCTATATATACACACACATCAGATATAACATACAAAGCTTTCAAGTGACACCCCCTTCCACAGATAGAGACAGTCAACACAGAGCAACTTTATTTTGTGCTGTTTAGTAACAAAGAATTGTGAGTACTCACCTGTAGAATTAATTTCTCTTCCATTACTACTTTAGGACAGAGTAATTCAGAGACGATTGGGTTAACCTCTCCCGAAAGGCGTGGACTGCAAGAACAAAGGCGCGGCTTCCTCCACTCCAGTTTAATTGAAAAGCAGTAGAACCAGGGGACCGGGAGGCATACCTATATCTCCGGTTGGAAACAAAAGGCTGGAGACCAAATACAAGACGCCCCTCTCCTTTTTATTTTTATAATTCTTTCAATGCTGATCATTATTTATTTACAGCAACTATTTACATAGTTACCCATTTACCACTCCACTAAGACCAGGCATCCAAGACATGCATACACCAACTTAGAAAAGGAGGGTCTGATGTCCTGAAGTAATAATGGAAGAGAAATTCATTCTACAGGTAAGTACTCACAGAATTCTCTTTTCTCTTCCATTTTACTTCAGGCCATCAGAATAATTCAGAGACGATTGGGACCTCCAAAGGCAGTACCCTTAATTCGGTTGGGAACCACAAAAAGCCTTATTCCTTTCAGCAATAAGACATTCCAAAAACCATCTAATTACTACTTTACGTAATTCCTTCCTTACCAAAGGCTCTACACCTTATAGAGTTTGGTAAATGTATGAACTGAAGACCAAGTAGCGGCTTTGCATACTTGTTCTACTGAGAGCTCTTGTTGTATGAGCAGTAGTCCTAAAGGAAGGATCCTTCCCTTTGGAGACAAGCTCCTACCACTGCCTGTCTAATCCATTGGCTGATGGTAGACTTATATGGTGGAAGACCTTTCTGTGGACCCTCGGGTATGACAAATAAGGAGTCCGACCTACGGAAAGATTGTGTAGCAGTGAGATAGTATCTTAGTGCTTTCACTACATCCAGTGAATTAAGAATCCTTTTTTATAGGACACTGGAGTAGGACATAAGGCAAATTCACCTCTTCATTAACATGAAAACCACTTTAGGAAGAACATCCAGTTTAAAGCAGAAGACGGCGTTGCCTTACTGAGGTTATTGCCACTAAAAAGATAACCTTAAGAGTCATTAGACTTAATGATGCATCTACCAATGTTTCAAAAGGAGGACCCTGAAGAGCTGATAAGACTAAGTTCAGGTCCCAAACCGGCAGAAGTGGCTTACGAGGAGGCTGCACTTGAGCGTCTCCCTCAAAAAAGGTTCTGATACATTTTTCCCCCAGCTATGAGTTTCTAAAAAAAATCCAATATTCTGGGAACAGGAAAAATTTCTACCAGCGACCCCTCTGGGTTCACACCAAGCTATAAATGCTTGCCAGACTATATTAGATCATTGATGAAGACTTCTTCCTGGCCTGAATAATAGTCTGGATGTCTCGCAGAAAAAAAAGTTAGTTACCTGGTAACTTTTTTTTGGAAACATCCGTAAGGGCAGCATACGCCTGAGACCTCCGGGCTCCTCCCATCGAGGGGAACACATGACCACCAGCAAACAAAGTCTTGACTCCTCCCTCTCTTCCCCAGTTGTTGTAGAGTTCTGAAAGAGAGAAACGAGAAAAAGACCCACGACTCCACAAACATTATTACAAATTTAAAAGCAACCCTCATGTCTAAAAATCAAAAAGGGAGGGAAGCTGGCGTATGCTGCCCTTACGGGTATTTAGAAAAAAAAGTTACCAGGTAACTAACTTAGGTTTTCTCAAAACATCCTTCGGGCAGCATACGCCTGAGGGATAGGCGAGGACTACCTCATTGGGTGGGAAGAACTGCGCGAAGAACACTTCTGCCAAAAGATAGATCCTTCTGGGACAAGAGATCCAGACGATAGTGTCGTGCAAAGGTCTTAGGCGAAGTCCAGGTGGCTGCCTTACAAATCTGTTCAATGGAGACCCCCGCTTGCTCTGCCCAAGATGTGGATACACTACGCGTAGAGTGAGCAGTCATTCCGCTTGGCATATTGGCATCTCCATAAGCCATGCTAATGGTACCTCTCATCCATCTTGCCGACGTAGTTTTTGAGATCCTCAGTCCTTTCCCAGGGCCTGAAAAAGCGACAAACAAACTGTCCGCCTTCCTGAAATCCTTGGATCGATGAAGATAATCCAGAAGTAGAGATTTAACATCCAAAGCCATCAATTCTGGATCCTCTTCTGTGATGGAAGGAATAATGATTTCCTGAGATCTATGGAAGTCTGACACAACCTTAGGAAGATAGCACGCATCCACCTTCAATATAATGTGATCTGGAAACACCTGGAGGAATGGATGACGACATGACAATGCCTGGATGTCACTTATCCTTCGAGCCGAAGTTATGGCAACCAAAAATAAGACATTCCAGGTCAGTAGCTTGATATCCCAAGGCGGAGAACTTAACATTGATAAGACCTTAGCCAGGTCCCACTGTGGAATTACCTTGACCGGCGCCGGCTTAGAGCGCTTGACTGCCAGCAGGAATCTCTTGATGATGGGAATGGAAGAAAGCCTTCTATCCAAAAAGACTGATAAGGCTGCAAGCTGAACCTTCAATGTATTAACGCTAAATCCTTTGTCAACTCCCTGTTGCAAAAAATCTAGTATGACCAGAATCTTAAATGAAGTTCTCCCATTTTCCGATCTCCAGGACTTAAAGGTTTTCCACACTTTCAGATAAATCTTTCTGGTCACCACATTTCTGCTTGCAAGGAGACTGTTTATCACTGGGCCCGAAAATCCTCTCTTTTGCAGTAAGGAGACCTCAGGATCCACACCGTCAATCTCCACCAACGTGGGTTTGGGCAAAACACCGGACCTTGTGATAACAGATGAGTGCTCACAGGAATCTCCCAATGGTCCTGTACTGACAGTTCCACTAGGGTTGAAAACCAAGACCTCTTCGGCCACCATGGAGCTACCAGGAGAACTGTAGCCGATTCCTTGAAGAGCTTCTTCAGAACTATTGGAATTAAACGTACTGGAGGGAAGGCGTAGGCCAGATTGAAATGCCAGGCTTGAACTATCGCGTCCATTCCCAATGACTGATCCCTCGGATTCAGAGAAAAATAATTCTCCACCTTGTGATTTTTTGCTGATGCAAATAGATCCACTTCTGGAACCCCGCTCCGCTTGCAGATAGTTTTGAATACTTCTGGGTCTAGAGACCACTCCGATTCTTTTACCTGTGAACGGCTCAAGAAATCTGCCACCTGATTTAGTGTCCCCTTCAGGTGAACTGCCGTCAGGGACTTTAGATTGCTTTCCGCCCACAGCAAAATCTCTGAAGCGATCGTCATTAATTTTGAGGATCTCGTTCCTCCCTGAGGGTTTATGTAGGCCACCGACGTGGCGTTGTCTGTTCTGATCTGTACATGTTTCCCATGCAGGTGTGTCTCCAGGGCCCATAATGCCTCTTTTATTGCAACCAATTCCCCCATATTGGATGAGGAGAGACTCAGGGCTTCTGACCACTTCCCTTGAGCCGTCCATGTTTTGCAATGTGCTCCCCAGCCCCAGGCTGAAGCATCTGTCGTCAAAATTAGCTCCTTGGGATCTCCCCAAGGTAATCCACTTGAAAAACGATTTTCTTCCAACCACCAATTCAGAGACTCTTACTTCTTCTGGAATTGGTAGTTGCTGGTCCAGTCCAAGTTGGGTTCCGTCCCAGTTCCTCAGGATATGACGCTGGAAAAGATGAAGTCAGGAGGCCGAGCACTCTCATCGCTTGCCTTATTGAGGGACTTGATCCCGAGCAGATACCTCGAACTGCTTCCTGGAAAGAAATTTTTTTTTTGATGGAGGAAGAATAAGGATCTGGTGGACCGAATTGATCTCGAATCCCAGGTATGTCATAATTTGTGAGGGCACCAGAGATGATTTGTTGACATTCACGATCCAGCCCAGGTGAGTTAACCGATCCATGGTGAAACGCAGATTCTCCCGCAACTTGTCTCTTGACTGGGGGAAAAGGAGGAGATCGTCCAAATAGGTGACTACCCATATCCCCCTGCGTCTCAGAAACGCCAAGGGTTCTGCCAAAACCTTGATAAATATTCTCGGAGCCGAAGCTAGACCGAATGGGGAGACAAAGGAGGGGTTTGAGGTATTACGGAGGGAAGCCCTCCGTAATACCTCTTACTATAAAAGGGCAATCCAACAGGCCTTGCCAGGCTGTGCAAAACCCATTTAGCCTGGCGCCAATTATGACATTGGCGTCATTGCTTTTTAGTATAATCAAATTTTATTGGTTTTGTAGGAGAATAGGGGGAAGGGGTACAGAAGATAAAAAAGGGGAGGGTGGGGGGAGGAGGGGGTTACAACAGTTATAGTTTCACAGTTAAATACAATGACTGGTTTTACTACCCGTTCGCCTGAACAAAGGACCGCCACGTCCGCTCAAAACATGTACCAACCTAGGATATTCATAGTTTCCTTGTTGCAGGGGTCTTGGAACCTTTACTGTTACTTCAAGGGGAACAGTGGCATTCTCTCTTGGCAGGATCGCGGCCCCATCCCGCCACCAACCACAGATGGGTCCAAGTGGTAGCACTCCATTCTTTTGTCTTTCCCACCCAGGTGAATGAGGGTAATGGGATGTAGGAAAGGAGGGGGGGAGGAGGCCCCAAGGTCAGGGCTCGAGTGAGCAAGTTCTACGTTTCCCGGTAGCCAGATGTTGACGCAGGCAAACATCCGAGTTCCAAATTTGGTCTAGCTCGGTGGTTGCCCCTCGTGTATTAGGGACTATACAGTGGTTTGTATCAGGGAAGGGAGATGCGAGTCTCGGTAGGACAACCAACCCGCCCAGGTCCTCAAGTAGCTGTCGGTGGTTTCTCTGTCCCTAGCAATCAGACTCTCCATGTAGCGAATCTGTTCCAGCTCCTGCACCCATTCCATCAGCGTGGGGGGGTTTCGTGACCTCCAATGCCGCGGAATAACCGCCCGCATGGCTGCCACGAAATGCCTAAGCACATCTTTTTTAGAGCTAGAGATTGAGCTCTGGAAGAGAGACAAGAGTGCCACCTGTGGCGTGTTAGCTATTTTGGTTCCGGAGATCTGCTCATAAATGGTAAAGATTTGGTCCCATAGGGCTTTAACAGTCGGGCAACTCCACCAAATATGAGTCATGTCTCCCAACTCCTTCAGGCATCTCCAGCACCTATCATCGTGTGACTCGTCGAACCTATGGATATTTGCCGGGCATCTATACCACCTTGTGAGGATCTTATAATTCCGTTCTTGAGTAGTAGTAGCTGGTGATGTGCCATGCGTGCAAGCGTATATCTTGGTTAATTCCTCTCTTGTGAACCTAAGACCCAGCTCCCTCTCCCATTTGTCAATAAATTTCAAGGGCGCTAAATGGTTCAACTTGGTAAGTAGCGCGTATAGGGAAGATATTACGTGAGTGGGAGGGGTTTCCTGGGTAATTAAAGTCTCAAACTCTGTGGGTGGGCTCCGTGCTACTTCAGTTATGTTATTGGCGGCAATGAATGAGCAAAGCTGCCTGTGTAAGAGCCACGATACATGTCCGCCCCTCGCCCTCTCTCTCAACTCCCCTAGCAGTGGGGCCCCTCCATTGCTTAATACCTGTCCCATTGTGGTGTCGTTTGACGCTTCCCATATAAGGAAACTTTTGGATACAAGCCCTGGTTCAAACGCCGGGTTGCCAAATATCGGCGTTAGAGGGCCGGGTCTGCGTACAAGTTTGTGCTTGCTCTGCAGGGGATCCCAGGTTTCCAGGAAGTGCTGCATAAGGAATGGCATGGCTTCCCTTTGCGACTTCGACAAGGGGGCAGCCCATGCGATAGTGGCCGGGCTGTATGGGGAGAGCGATTTTTCTAATTGTACCCATAGCTTATCCTTTGCCCTGTGCTTCCAGTCTACCATCCTCTGGAGAATTGCAGCTGTGTGGTAGGCCTTCAGGTCGGGGAGCCCCGTTCCTCCCTCCCTTTTGCTCCTAAGCAGGGTCGACCACCTTATTCTCAGTTTAGCCACTCCCCATACAAATTTAGAGAAGAGAGTTCTCAATCTGTAGAAGAAGCTAGCCGGAAGTTTTATAGGGGCTGTTTGGAAGATATATAGGAGTCTAGGCAATATATCCATTTTCAGGCTGTTAATTCTACCAAACCAGGAGAGCGGCCTCTTGGCATCATTGCTTTTTGGGTCTCGCTTGGTAGGTTCCGAACAGGGTAGAACCTTTAAAGTTGCCCTTTCTGGAAGTATTGGAAGCGGAAGAGGCTCCTCTGGCACTTTTAGGCGCACCCCTGTTAAGAAAGGGACGCCTATATGAATTTCTGGGAAAAAACATTCTAGTAGTTGACGCTCCCGGACGAAGCGGGAAACATTTATTCCTGTCTGCCGTCATATCCAAAACTTTACCCAAGTCTGAACCAAACAGATATTCACCCCTAAAAGGGCATAGCACAAAGTCTCATCTTTGAACCAAAATCACCAGACCAGGTCCTCAACCAAAAAGAGTCCTGCGCACTGGATTGGTCAAAGCCAGATTTTGTGGCGAAAATCTAAGATTCAGCCATGGCATCCGTAACAAAGGCTGTAGCTGAAAAAAGAATAGGTAAAGCCTTCAACATTTTATCCAGACTAGTCCTCTCAAGAAGACTTTGTCTTTAAGCCGTTGAAACCAAAATCCCAAATTCCTGATAACACAATTGGATGCCAAGTTTGTCCTTAAAATATTAGATTCCACCTGCCAAGCCTTCTTTAGCAGTGAATCCATCTTCTTATCCAGGGGATCTTTAAGAACCCCAAAATCTTCAAAAGCTAAACCTACTCCCTTAGAAGCCTTGGCATCCAATTTTGGACATTTTTCCCAAAGGTGAGAATCTTCTTCCGAAAACGGGTATCTACGCTTAAGCCCACGAGAAGTAAACACCTTCCTAGATGGCTCCTTCCACTGCTCCAAAATCATATCCTTAAGATAATCATGAAAAGGAAAGGAATAGGAAAAATCTGGAGCCAAATCCGGATAAAAACTATCCTGTTTCGATTTCGGACCTGAAACCTTTTCCTCTATACCCATGGATAGATAAATCATGTGTAACAGAAAAGGCAGATCTCCCGGTGGAAACAAATATCTGTTTTTGGTCAAGGAGGATACTGAGGCCTGATCGTCATCCTCCTCTGGGGAGGAAATCTCACCATCCTCCGATTCCTCATCAGGAACAAAAGATTCCTGAGTGGAGAAAAAGGAGGGTTTCCCCATATGTCCGGAAAACAGAGATTCATCAAAAGGACCTGCGGGCCGGATGTGAAAAAAACATGTGGCTACTAGAGCCCTCTGCGTAATAGGAGAGGAAGAGATCTGATTCTTAAGTTCCCTCATCAAATCCTCATTATGTTCCTTATTAACCACCTTATCCGTACATATCTGGAAAAGGGGCACATCACATAAGGGGCATCTTCTACTCTTTTTACTGAACTTTGATCCGGAAGAAGAGGATTTAGGTACACTTTTGGAAGCTTTGTCCAAAGTTTTAAACTTAAAGATATAAGCAAAAAAATAGGGACGTGAGCTAAACCCAATTCCAAGCTAAAATATCTATACATACGTGTGTGTGTGTATATGTATGTGTGTGTGTGTGTGTATATGTATACATACGTGTGTGTGTGTGTATATGTATGTGTGTGTGTGTGTGTATATGTATATATGTGTGTGTGTGTATATGTATATATGTGTGTGTGTGTATATGTATATATGTGTGTGTGTGTATATGTATATATGTGTGTGTGTGTATATGTATATATGTGTGTGTGTGTATATGTATATATGTGTGTGTGTGTATATGTATATATGTGTGTGTGTGTATATGTATATATGTGTGTGTGTGTATATGTATATATGTGTGTGTGTGTATATGTATATATGTGTGTGTGTGTATATGTATATATGTGTGTGTGTGTATATGTATATATGTGTGTGTGTGTATATGTATATATGTGTGTGTGTGTATATGTATATATGTGTGTGTGTGTATATGTATATATGTGTGTGTGTGTATATGTATATGTGTGTGTGTGTATATGTATATGTGTGTGTGTGTATATGTATATGTGTGTGTGTGTATATGTATATCTATATATATATATCCCTAGTAAAAAAACGACTTACCGGGGCAGAGCAGGGCCTCCTCCTCCCAGAATCAGCAGTCGGCGGAATGCTGGAAGAATCCTGGTCCACAAAGGATATTTCAGTGGAAGAATCTTCCATGAGATCCATAAAACCGCCCTGCGCCTGTTCTGCCATACTTCTGGATAGAGGCTCCATGAATAGCTTTCTGAGCCCGCCTAAATAGAATAGGGACTCAATCTCATTCAAAATTATTAACCCTTCATGATCCAACAGAAGGGGAGGCCATTAAGTCTAATAAGTCAACAGTGTGTATCACTTTAACACCACGTGTTTTTGTGGGAAGCAGGAAATTCCCAAGGGCGCCGGGATGTGACGTCAGCAGCCCTGGGAGGAAGAAGCCTGCATCTAATTTCCGGGAACATCATAATAAAGCATTTGCCGGCTCGCAAGCGTGAACAAAAAATGTGCTGTACCTGTACCCAGCCAGGAATGCCCGCCGACCTGTCACGCTGCCGCCCGGAACGCTCGCTGGCTGCTGAGGCAGAGAACCCCCGCCGATGACCGCTGAGCGACTCCAGAGGCCACCCGAGGTGAAGCAATTCCCCCCGTCGGCCGCCGCAAGGTAAGGAATGCGGAAGTGTCGGCCAGGGACAGGCGGGGAGGAGAGCGAGGGAACATGACATCCTCCTCTCTTCCCCGCCTCTTAAAAGGTACAGATACTAACAAAATTCTAACCATGTTAAAAAATAGGTTGATTAAGGTAACAAGTTCCCAGTGCAACCAGACATTGAGGGAACTTCCAGATGTTCCACAAACTAATTAGATCCCTTGAAAAAAAGGATATGGGGACCGGTAACCCCAGCTTCTTCCTAAGAATCATCTTCAGCAAGAGGGCATCTCTCACTTAGCCCCATTTGAAAATCAAAGAATGGGATCTGGCCAGTCATCCCATAGGGTATCCCGGGCCCCAGGCAGACGGAATGCCTTCGGGACCGAGAAATGACCTCCTGCTCAATAGGCCCATAGTACCGGAATATACTTACCTGAACCCATCGGTCCAGGAGCTAGTGGTCTGGCTCCTACCTCGAGGAAGAACACGGAAACAACTGGGGAAGAGAGGGAGGAATCAAGACTTTATGTTTGCTGGTGGTCATGTGTTCCCCTCGATGGGAGGAGCCTGGAGGTCTCAGGCGTATGCTGCCCGAAGGATGTTTTGAGAAAAACATTTCTGCCAAGATGAAGGATTCAATAGCCAAGCCTTTCAAGGCAGAACTTGTGAATATGGATGCCTTCGAGGCCCCTGGCATCCTTACTATGTCTGAGAACCAGCTTCTTGGCCACCGAGGAGCCACCAGAATGGTTGGGACTAACCCTATTTTAGTACAAAACCCAGGAGTGGAATCGGAGGGAATGCATAAAGAAGCTTGAATGCTGAACATTAAAGAGTCAGGGCATCCCCCAGCCCATGAATAGGGATTGAAAAACCCTCTGACTGAGAGACCATTCTCTCTGATGCAGGGCCACGCTCTGAGATGATCGGCCAGCAAGTTGCCAGTCCAGGTATGTGTACAGCCGAAATGCATGGAACCAGTTTCTCGGCCCAAAGTAAAATCCCCCAACCAGATAGACTGGCATCTGTGGCAATGATCTTCTACTGTACTGGAAGGAAGGATTTGCCTGATCTGAAGAGGCTGGGGACCAGGCTAGAGACTGCCTTGTTGGTGGTGTCATGAAAAAAGAGTGATCCAGAGTGTGTGTCGCGATCCCTAGCAATTCCATCTGCAGGGGGCTTGTGTGAAACTGTGCAAAAGGTACTGCCTCGAAGCAAGATACCATCAGGCACAACAGACCTATTCCTATTCATCTGGTGAGGGCAAGACAAGAGAACCTGTACACTGGCCTGAAGTAAAAAGTCACTTCTGTGTTGGGAAGAAAACTTTTGCCCGAGGCGTGTCTAATGACATTCCCAGAAAAGAATAACTCTTGAAGGTATATATAATATGATGATATTTGACTTAAGAAGAAGAATTCGACTGGATAGTAAGTTATCCAATGTCGATCAGACAGTCTGTGTATCCTTCTGGGCCCCCTGAAATGATGGGGCCAATATAAACAGACCATCTAAGTAAGGGATTATGTGTATAACCTGACTTCTTAGAGAAAACATGAGACCTGCCAACATCTTGGTAAACCCACATGGTGCTAATGATAGACCGAAAGGTAGCGCCACAAACTGCAATGTAGGTACTCCGGCTGGAGTAACATCACTATGGATCAAACAACTCCAAAAAGGCGAGATACGGCAGATCTCAGTGCTTCTGATTTCTGCGGAATTCGGGATACCCCTGACCAAGAGAATCTCTGAGGAGGTCTGGCTCCTAATTCGATCTTGTAACCCGAGGATACAACTTGCTGTATCCAAAAATCTGTTACATGAAGCCTCCAAATATGAGCAAATTGCAGCAGTTGTCCCCCCACACCTGCAAGGTTGTGGGCATCCCTTCATGTCTGAGCGGGCTTTGAAGGGGGTTTGGCTTTATTCTGCCAGAAACCTGTTGTCTTAATTTGGGACTTTGTCTTACTCCAAAAAAATCTCTTTGGTATCCCGAAGCTGATGCTGGAAGTGGGGACTTGTTGACTAGGAATGGGTGGACCCCCCCTGGGAGAAATGAGATCTAGATGGCCTAGCAGTAACCTCAAGCCATGGACACTACTGTACTTTCAGTTCTACCTGTCCCGAATGGGCTTTAAGAGGGAGAGATGAAGGGGCCTCGCGGAATTCGAGAGGATCTACTCTGGCAGACAGACCCACACTCACCTGATCGCTAAAATCTACTCCATTCGAATGGGAAAGCAAGTGGCCCCTCCGGCTTTCTGGAGGGAGTGGGAAGTTGACCTGGGCAGACGCCAGTCGGAGAAGCAAAGGGAAAAGATAGCGGCCTCTGTTGCAACTAGGATACAGGAGGCGAACTATAAATTATTAACAAGGTGGTACTATACCCCAGATAGGCTCAGTAAGATGTTCCTGGAGATGGATCCCCACAGTTGGCGGTGTGGCAGGGAGAGGGGGACATTAATATATTCTGGTAGTGCCGTAAAATCCAGGAGCATTGGGGAAAGGTTACTCCCCTGATCTCAAAGCTTATAGGGGCTCAATTTCAGAATGAACCGGCATTGCTACTATTACACCTGACAGAGAACTCGGTAGCAAAATATAAGAAAACACTGATGGTTCACTTATTGAACGCAGCTAAGCAGGCGATACCCCGGTTCTGGAAACAAAAAAAAAACCCCGTCTGTGGGGGATTGGCTTGGTGAGGTTCTATCCACCAAAGAGATGGAAGACATGACCCTAGCACTACACAATAGCGACGAGCAGTTCAGGACCATGTGGCTTCCTTGGCTGATTTACCAGGAATCGGATGAGTTTAGGGAACAAGCTAACCTGTAGGACCCTAAGTGGGGTTAAGCCAAACTCCAAATCAGTGGCTCACCTTTACTACCCATGATGCGAGTTCCCCATCACAGCATGTTCCCACCCCCCTCCTTTTTTGTTATCGTCTACCACCTCCTCTCTCCCCCCAGCCTCATATCGACCCATCCCCCCCCCCCCCCCCAGCACCCTATCCTCACCCAATGTTAGGGTTGTTGCTAAGACCATAATGTAGAGCATCACATAGCAAATTAACCTACCTAATTGTTAAAGTCCACATGCGGGTGGTCATGCCCCAGCGTCCGGCCAGACAGCGGAGAAGAACCGGCGGCGTCGGCGCTCAGCACTTCGCTAAGCCGACAATCTTTCCACGATGTCAGCTGAGAAAAGAGCACTGAGCCCCTAAGAAGAACCGGATGTCGTCAGCGGGGCTCGGCACTTCGCTAACCGAAAATCTTTCCACTGCGGCGGCCAACAAAAGAGCGTTGTGCCCCCGAGGAGAACCGGCCACTTCGGCGATGCTAACTACTTCGTTAAAGCCAAAATTCTTTTCATGCCGGCGGCCGAGAAAACGATCTTTCCTCACGGCTGCCTTATCTCCACGCCTTTAAGGGTTTTTTTTGAATTTTACAACCAGTAAAAACACATAATTAACACATGGGAAAGAGCAATAAAAGAGGGAAAAAAATTCACTTGGTGACCCCCAATCAGGCTCACCAGACAAAAACCTGTGGCGGAATTCTCAGCACAGGACTGTCGGCTCTTTTTTAAAAAACAAAAAGTGACACCCCAAAGCGCCCATAGACCCTGGCGCTTACCTTATCATCCTGATCCAAATGCAAAATAGCTGCAGAGGCAAGGTCCATCCAGATCATAGGAGTATAAGGGCCCAGGAACAGTCAGGTTTCCAATACCCCCGCTTCCAAGGCATAATTCCTTTAAAAACCTAAGGTAAATGTGAGAGGAGTTCAGATACACCATTGCAGTCCAGTTCCAACTGCAAGAAAGAAACTAAAAAGGAGGAAGTCAGCCAGGAGGATATAGGCCCAGGAGGAGGAGCCACGCCTTTGTTCTTGTAGTCCACGCCCTTCGGGAGAGATTAACCCAATTGTCTCTGAATTACTCTGATGGCCTGAAGTAAAATGGAAGAGATATAAAGGCTGTGTTGACAGTTTATGTGCAGAATATTTTATGTTTTACCCAATATGTATATGGATTTATACAGCCTAAAAAAAGCCTCTAAGAACACGTCTGACTATATAGAGATAGACTTATTCAGTATAATCCTCTTTATAGTCAGAGCTTTCCAGTTACACCTTGCAAGTCAACAAAAAGATGCAGGCAAAGTTTGTGTTAAAACAATGTAACAATTTGAAGCAATACCCAAAAGATACAATGTATGAGCATGTTTACGTTCGCTTAGCAGCACATTTAACAAATGCCAGATGTGCTCAGTCAGAAGAAATTGCTACTACTGTCATTCGTAGGAGTATTTGTATGCAGCCAAGGCTTCAGGATGCGTTCTAGAAACACTTTAGACAAATATTACACTAAATACGGCATTGATGTAACCTCTGCTGACAATAATACCTGGTCTAATGCATGCAGATGGGGCAAGTTTTTGGGTCCGGTTTAAAAAAAAAGCCCACCACAAATGGTAGGGTGGCCGTGCGCATATTGCTACCCTACATATCGGAAGATAAGGGTCCATGGCAAACAAGCCACGGTCACTGCTGCAGTACGGCCAAGGCAAGTGTCTTTGTTTTTTAGAATATTAGCGCTTATTAAAGTGGACCAACACCCAGGATTTTGACTATCCTGGGTTTTGGTCCACTTCGGCGGGGCACCCCGATCGGGGGTGCCCCGCTGTGTGAAACCCCCAGAAACCCCAAAAAACTCACCTCTCAACGCTCCCACGTGAACGCCGCAGCCAATCCTCGCCAACGTCCAGGCGGGGGACAGGAACGTCCAAGCCGCTGCCGCCACCGCTTCCCGCGCCTCACTCTCGGCGCGCGCGCCCCCGCCGGCCATTCTCAGAGGGCCGGCGCAGGCACGTCTGGAGGGGCGCGCGGGAGGCGGCGGCGGATTAGGTAAGATATTTTTGGGGTGTCTGGGGGGTTTCACCCCGCGGGACATCCCGATCTCGGATGTCCCGCGGTGAGGGAGGTGATCGGCCCGGGAATCTTATAGATTTCTGGGCCGATCACCCCTGGGTGTTGGTCCACTTTAAGGAAGGCATGGTGGGGTGGTTTCAAATAGGCAGTTTGGCTGGACTGGCCCTTTAAATTGAGAGCAGACTTTAGCTGCATTATGCAAGTCTGGTCATTTCATTTGCAACAGGGACGTTTGGGGGTAGCGCTACAGAGAGATAGAGATTATAGAGATAAAGATTATAGAGATATGAGATAGAGCCAAGTGGATGCCCAGACACTCAAAGTGCCCAAGTCAGCCTGAAGCTTGTGAACATCTTCAATAGACTGCACTGTGCTACATATCTTTGGGTCATCTGCAAAAATAGGCAGTGCTTTATATTCCATCTTCTATGTCTTTATAAACAAGTTGAATAATAGTGGACCCAGCACTGAACCCTGGAGTATACCAATAACTGGTAACCATTCAGAGTAGGTATCATTAACCACAATCTTCAGCTAGTTTTCAATCCAGTTACAAAATGAATTTTCTAGTCAAGATGGCGGTGCACATCGTGAAGCAGGGGGAAAGGGCATGTTTGAGCTCTCTCTTGAAGAGACAGGGGGGGGGGGTGATCAGAGACCCCCCTGGAGGAGAAGAGAGCCAGCGGGAGTGATCGCAGCTGCCAGCGACTGCTAGTCCAGCCACCAATTCAGTGACTGGCAGACATTGTCCATCAAGATGAAGCGACAGTCCAACATCTGCACAGTCCTGCGCCATTTCGATAGGCGCAGCATTTGTAGAGGACTGAAGTGGAACTGGGCATACGGGACTGACTTTATGGTAGACACCATCAGGCCAGGGTGGCGCATGCCCTGCCTGATCATGGAATGTTCATCTGTCAACAGCGATCCCACTGCCTCCTGAAAAGCCGTGCACCTCTGCAATGGAAAAAAGACCTGCGCCCTTCAAGTATCCAATATCATACCTAGAAAAGTTGCCACCATGGAGGGAACCACCTGGGACTTGAGGTAGTTGAAACCCGAAAAGTTCCAACGTGCCTCTGCCAGAAATTGGATGAGAAATCGTCCAGTTATGGGGTGATGTGCACACCCTGCCTTGGTAGAAGTGCAATCACCATGGCCAAGACTTCATGAACACTCGTGGGGCAGTGGACAGTCTAAAAGAAAATTGGAAATGTCAGGCACCTACCGCAAAGAACAGGTATTGCTGCTGACGAGGGAATATTGGGACATGCAGATAAGCATCCTTTATGTCCACCATGCCAGGAAAATCCCAGTGTTGCAGCAACATCACGACCGGCCTTACCGATTCCACACTGAACTTCAGCACCTGATGATCCAGGATCAGCCAAATGGACCCGTCCTTCTTGGGGATAACAAATAGTATTGAGTAGTAGCCACAGGTACAATAATTCCCTGGGCCTGCAAGAGCTCTATCGCGACTGGGGGCTTGGGTCAGCTGGCTCATTGGGGTCTAAGTTTCCCCTGCAGCTTTCCTTACCCCAAAAAATCCTCATGGTGTCTGGATTCTGTCAAACCTCCAAATTTCCGGAAATACCGGAAGCTGTGAAACAAGGTCAGTTTCTGCAGAAGCCTAGTCGACTTCTCACCCGTGCCCTTGCGGACCAGGTCATCCAGAGGCTCACCAAAAAGATGACCCCCCGCTGCAGGGATGACCTTCCCAGCTGCAGGGAAAGCAGACTGCGGCCAGAGTGGGTGATGACCCAGAGGTTAGAGGGAATGGGGACTCAGT
Source organism: Gastrophryne carolinensis (assembly GCA_027917425.1). Taxonomy (NCBI): domain Eukaryota; kingdom Metazoa; phylum Chordata; class Amphibia; order Anura; family Microhylidae; genus Gastrophryne; species Gastrophryne carolinensis. The sequence goes on from CM051234.1 coordinate 290,114,199, forward strand.
GAGGGGCACACAGCAGGGCCACCATGCAAGGCCCAACAATCAGGTACATTGCGGGCTGTGGGTTCCTGATCCTCAGAGCTCAGACCCAGTCTTACAAACAGATGCATGCTCCCCTCACTCTGCACAATCCCACACTATCGGCTTGGGAATTGACTACAGGCATCTAACGGGGGTCCCCAGCAACGCTGCAGCTGGTGAGGGGCTGGCCTATTTGTCGCCATATAAAAATACTGACAAGAGAAGAAATAAGCAATACCTTATTTGAGGGTAGGACATGAGGTTATTTTCCCTCAAGCATACTACAGTAACAAAGCCTGTGGCTGCCATGCTGAAAGCACACTTTCTGACAGCACATAAACACACCACATGAACGTCCAATACAGCTATGAATTGTTTGGTGGACGTTCATGCGAGGCACTCCCAGCAAGAAATCAACAAGGGAGCTGTCAACACTGGGAATGAGCCTGTGGCCTGGTGGGTGTGTGCTCATTTTGATATATTTTTTATTTATAAAACGCCACCGTATTCTATGGCGCGGTACAAGGTATTGTCTGCACAGGGGGCAAAGTGATGCTTGCTCAGCAGCCTCCAGCTGAACCCAAGTGTAATGTCTGGAATGGCTGTCAGTTGGGATTCGGAATGATTAAGAACATGAGGGTAACCCAAGTCTAATACAAAGAGGACAACCAGGCAAGCTATAGCTACAAGTCTCCAGGCGCTGGCAGCACAGGGGTCACCTGACTGTGGCAGTTGGCAGCACACTCCCCTCAGAATGCCCTCCACAGCGCAAGATACACGCACTAACCACCCAACCGCCACGCCGGGGACACGCTAATTACACAACTCTACCCCTCACTCACCGGCAATGCACACATGCGACCTCCCAGCCTCTGGAACCGGAAGCGGAACCCGTGTGCGGTAATGTGGCAACGGAAGTGACGCGCCCCGCGAGTGGTGACTCTTGTGGGCAAGTCACTGCTGTTTGAACAGTTTAGTGTTTCGTGTATGCGGCTTGAATGTTAATCACGTGATGCCCAATTCACGTACATGACATCTATGTTTCTCAGCCAGTCTCACTTGATTCCTTTCTAGAGCAGCGCTCACACGTGACTCGTAAATCCGCCCATTTCCCCACGCTGCCCCGCAAAACCGGTAACGCCGGCCGCAGGTATTGACAGCAGGTTTGTGGGCGGGGCGGCCAGTGTACAGGAGCTGGACCAATAGAAGCAGCCCAGTCCCCACACAGTCAGCACACAGTCTGGCGATAGATCCTCCGCACGCAGCGCCGCAGGTGAGCCCGTGCCCTCGTTCCGCCTCGTATGTCTATATGCTACCAGTAAAATAATCTCCCCTTTGTCGAGATATTTAACATAGTGCTTTGATGGGAGCCAAGTACAGGTGCACTCAGTTTTTCATCAGAGCAATCTCAGATGAATGAAACCCTCCTTTCCAATGCTATTTGTTTTTGGATCTAGTTTGATGGCCGTATGATGGGTTATGACCATGGCCGGCCTTTGTGCTGTGTGATTACATCTGGGGTGGGGACCAGGAAGGGGCACCTCTAAAGAGAAAGTTCTCTGCTGACTTCAAGCTCGAACTGTCCCGCCAGGTTACCGAAATTCCCCTGGGTGACCCACAACTTAGGGGTCCCCATGTTAGGTTACTGGGGATCCCCTGGAGGACCCATAACTTGTCCCTCTCTGTTGTGTTACCAGGAATCCCCCTGGAGGCCCCATAACTTTGGCCTCTCCGGCCATGTTACTGGAGGCCCCATAACTTGGGCCCCCCCCCCCCCTTCCGTGTTACCAGGGATCCCTCTGGAGGCCCCATAGCTTTGGTCTCCCCTGCTGTGTTACCGGGGATCCCCCTGGAGGCCTCATAACTTTGGCCACCCCTGCTGCGTTACTGGGAATTCCCCAGGAGGCCCCATCATTTGGACCTCCCCTGCCATGTTACCGGGGGTCCCACGGGAGGCTCCATAACTTTGGCTTCCCCTGCCGTGTTACTGGGGAACCCCCTGGAGGCCTCATAACTTTGGCCACCCCTGCTGTGTTACTGGGAATTCCCCAGGAGGCCCCATCATTTGGGCCTCCCCTGCCATGTTACCGGGGGTCCCATGGGAGGCCCCATAACTTTGGCTTCCCCTGCCGTGTTACCGGGGATCACCCTGGATGCCCCATAACTTTGGCCTCCCATGCCGTGTTACCAGGGATCCCCCTGGAGGCCCCATAACTCTAGCCTCCTCCTTCAATTTAAGTGAATAGAGGGACATGCCATCTGCACTGTGACAGATGCCAAGAGAAAGGGCATCCCGTTGTCAAGCTTATGAATGTGATTGGCAACAAGCGGGGGGGGCTCAGTCTGCTGATCATGTAAGGTTTAGAGCACCGGACTGGAAGCGATCGTCTGCGGGGGGGAAAAAACACCTAGGATGTTCTTGTTAATGTGTACATGTTCTTTTATGCAGATTATAGAATAAACATGCAGCTGAAACATGAAGAGAACAGTCTAAGATGGGATCTGACTCCAGATCAAATAAAATTAAAGACCACTGAGCTCATTGAGAAAACGAAGTATGTTTATGATGCTGTTGGATCTCTTGATATAGACTGTGTAACTTATGAAAACACTCTAAAAGCTCTGGCTGATGTGGAAGTAGAGTATGCAGGTAAGTGTTCTGTGTTTCTTATATTAACTTAGGCTTGAACCCAGTTGCAAATTGTTGTCCTTCCCTCCATGTAGCCAGTAAATTGCCTGCTAGCAACCCTGTTTTGTCTAGACTGCTAGGCTATAAAGTATATATCTCTATCATGGTTTCAATGGGTTACACTTATTTTATATGTTTATGCCCAAAAGTGTGAGCCATCCCAAATTTGGGATGTCCTACTGTGTAACCCCTCCCCTCACCAGTTGGCCCAAAAATTCACCTTTTCCCAGTCCCATGCTCTTGTCCAATCAGTGGCGTATGCATATTAAAGGAGCACTATTGCTAAAAATGGCCAGTGCTAAAAATCCAAATAAATATATGTTTGAAGGGGGGATGAGGTCTCACTTATACGCTCAGCATCAAGAAATAACCAGCCAGGCCTGTTTTTTTTTTTTTTTTCCCTCAGGATCCTCCGTGGTGGTCTAGTGTTTTGTTAAATATGGTGTGAAGTGCCGAATGCCGGATGCACTGAGCAAGCGCTACCTCTCGCTCGCTGCAGTGCTATACTATTGTTACAGCGCCCAACACACATCACATTCATCAATGCTGGCTAGGTTACTAGAGCGACCGAGAAGCTCTGTTACAGCGCCGATACACGCTTACAGCGTCTACTAGTGATTGCTCGTTTTCAACTTTCTGTTGAAACTCCTAATAGGCACAAACTGTGTAGGAAGACTTCTTGAAATGGGTGGACATCCTTAAAGCGGACCTTCACTCTGAATAAGAGTCTATCTTATATGTTTCCCCCACACTGTACATACAGATTGCTCACATTAAAAATCATCCTACCTGCATCTACTGCATGTTATGAGCCTTTAAACATCCAAGATGGCGGCTTATGGAAGCCGCCATTTTATCAGGCAGCCTGCAAACAGGAAGTGCCTGCAAACAGGAAGTGACTGTGCTGCTCTGCATTCTGGGACTGCTGACCTTTCCCTGACCCCAGCTCTGCTCTGTCTGAGCAAAGCACAGCTATAACCTGCCCCCCTGTACCTTATCCCACTCTCCTCTCCTCAGTGTGATGCTTCTGAGTCAAGATGGCAGCGCCCGTATCCTAAATTCCTTAACAGAGTTGCAGCCCAGTGGGGGAAAGAATAATAAGTTAGTGACTAAAAATGTAAAATATATTAATTTTGGATGCTGGGGAATGGTTTTTTAAGAGTTTGGGCTTTTCATTAAATCATGGTGAAGGTCCGGTTTAAAGCGGTCCTTCACTCTCAATAGGAGCCTATCTTATGTTTCCCACACCCTGTACATACAGATTGCTCACATTAAAAATCATTCTACCTGCATCTACTGCATGTTATGAGCCTTTAAACATTCAAGATGGCGGTTTATGGGACGTCAGGCAGCCTGCAAACAGGAAGTGCCTTGTGACTGTGTCGCTCTGCATTTTGGGATTGCTGACCTTTTCCTGACCCCAGCTCTGCTCTGTCTGAGCAAAGCACAGCTATAACCCACCCCCTGTACTTTATCCCACTCTGTGATGCTTCTGAGTCAAGATGGCGGCGCCCGTATCCTAAAGTCTTGAACAAAGTTGCAGCCCAGTGGGGGAAAGAATAATAAGTAAGTGACTAAAAACTTAAAATATATTAATTTTAGATACTGGGGAATTGTTTAAGGGTTTGGGCTTTTCAATAAATCATGGTGAAGGTCCGGTTTAAGAACAATCTGGTTAAGGATGCCCCTAAGGAGGAAATATTGGAACACTTCCTTTTGTAGCCAAAGCCGTTGCCTTCATGGTTGATGCTTTGGCTGAAGCCATCAGGGCCAACTCTAAAAGTATGGCTTTGACCAACAGTGCCGGGGCAGGCATTGTGGATTAAGACTTGGCAAGGGGATATAGCGTCCAAGTCCCACTTTTGTGGAATCTCGCTCAAGGGAACGCAGCTCTTTGGTCCAGAACTCGAGGCTGTCCTCACTCAGTCTTCCAAGAAGAGTAAGAATTTTCTGGTTAATGGGAAAGTTACCCGTTCCACTTCTGAGGATAGATGCAAAGAAGTTTCCTCAGAGGGAGTTTAGTAGACTGGAAATCAGGAAGTCAAATCTAATCCCAGGTTGCAGAGGCTCTTTCCTGGATTACAAGATAGATACACAGCAGCAAAAGATTTTTCTCCCACCATCCAAAAAAAGACAAACTGCTTGGGGCTGTCTCACAGCTTCAGCAAAATCCTCTAGTATCCTTGAGATAGATCTTGGCCTTGCTGGGTCATATTACCTCAGCAATGCCGGCCGTAATTTGGGCTCAGCTACATTGAAGGACTCTCCAAATTTTTTTTTCCTGAAACATGGGACAGAAGTCCTCTGTCGCTAGATCTGATGGTGACCCTTTCAGATCAGCTCATGCAAAGCCTTCCTTGGTGGACTCGGTCTCAGAACCTGGTGGAGGACAGGCCTCGGCACCATCAAGATCCCCTCATAGTTACCATGGATGAAACAGCCCTTGGGTGGGCGGCTCACTGCCTGGGCCGGCAGTTTCTCAACATTGCTGCTGACCAAGAGCCCTGAAAGTCCTCTAATTTAAGAGATTTCGAGGCAATGAAGATGTCTCTTCTCTACTCGGTCCCTCCAGGACAGAGACATTCAAATTGTGTCAGACAATACCATGGTGGTAGCTTATCTAAGCCATCAAGGGGGAACCAGGTCCAAAGAACTCTGCAGAATGACCTGTTCAATACTTCTCAGTTTGGAAAACAGAGCAAGGTCAGTCCGAGCTATGCACATGAAGCAAGACCTAAAACTGGAATCAGACTTCCTGAGCAGGGTCAAGAGGGTCCTGAGGTACTTCTCGCTGTCAAGGGATCCATTGTGTGGGGTCTGGATGCCCTCAGCAGCAATTGGAAAGACCTTGGTCTTTGTTATTTCCCCCCCCACCTTGTTATGCTACCCCTCTGTCGAAAATTGGTGATACGAAAAATGTATTGTAAGGTTTGGAAATGCTATTTATCTTTTGTTCCTCCAGATCATTACAGTCAGGCAGAATTGCCGCAATTCCTCCAAGAAGGCTACGATTGGGTTTAGGCCTAAGTATGTTAAAGGTGCACGTATCAGCACTCTGTGTTCTTAGAGGGACAATTGTCCCTATTCAAACCATTTAAGAGGCCCCCTATAAAGCAGCCTTCAATTCTTGCTATCACCTCGGCTGTAAGGGTCAGCAATTTACAGGCAATTTACAGGCCCTGTCCATTAAGGAACCATATCTAAGAGCGTTTCAGAACAGGATACACTTAACGCCAGACCTGCTTCATTTGCCATAGATTCTGACAAAATTTTACCGATCCCAGGAAGTGGTGCTACTGAACAGGCTCAGGGACAATGTTTCAGCTGGTTAAAGCTACTAGATGCTAGCAGTATTCTTTTTTACATTAACTCATCCAAGAATTGAAGAAGATCAGATCATCTCCTCATCTCGTTCACTGGAAAGAACAAAGGCCTTCAAGTCTCTAGAGCTTTCATCGCAAGATGGATTAGGGACGCTATCATGGTAGCATATCGGGCTACAGTTCCGATACGCATTAAGGCACACTCTACCAGGGCAGTATCAGCTCCTTGGGCAGACAATGGTGTCATTTCTCTTGAAGAAATTGGCCATCTCCGGACACCTTTCTGAAGTATTATAAGGTGGAATTGTTGGCCCAAGGACAGAAGGCCTTTGGATCAAAGGTCTTGCAAGCATTGTGCCCTCCCTGAGGTAGGATGCATGGAGTTACTTTATTTCGTTGACTAAGCTGTCCTGGAGGACTCTCTAGTATTCATGGGTTGGTAGCACTGGTGCTTGTTTTATTCTTATTTTTTTTTTTTCTGTAACCTCTTCAGGTTTTTTGGTCTTTCCTGTCTGCTTGTTAAAAACAGTGAGGGCCAAAAGGAAGTGGTGGGCCTATTAATGCTTTTCCAGTTTTGAGTTTCCTGTGCAGGAGACGAGGAGGTGGGTAAGCCGTCCTGGACTAATGGAAATACCATTACCGGTAAGACTAACTGGGTTTCTTTTCTCTCTTAATGGAAACAAGAGGAAGGTTTTGTCACCCCTGATTCACTAAACCTGTCACCCTCTGGATTTTATTCCTAGCATGAGAGAATAAACTACAAGCTTGGCAGGAGTTTTTTATTCAGTTCGGGTGAATAAGTGACCCCCCTTCCCTTAGTAGCTGACATGTATATATGGATTCCTTATATTACACAATTTCACAATAGTGCTCCTTTAATGATCGGCATAGGGTACTCCTCCTTTTGTCCGAGTCTGACAATCGCAGCAACTCACCTTACAGCTGGATCTCAGCACTTTCTTCCTACGCCTCTCTGGCCACCCGCGGCCTTGACCTCTCAATTCACTACAATGGAGGAGAAGTGTCAGGCCTTGGCACACGCCCTCCTTTGATGAGTTTACCTATTGTGCAAGGCTGATTAGAATTATTAAAGAGAGACAATTCCTGGGACTTTCATTCTCCTGGGTGTTGTTCCTCTGCTTTTTGTACCCTGTGGATGGTCAAGTAAACTTCCCCTTTCTAGCAGTACCTTAAGGACATAATTTTGGCAGACAATAGTGAAAACTTTTAAAAATGCCATCAAAAGTAGAGTGACCCTTTTAAAGCGGACCTTCAGCATCACTTAATGAAAAGCCCAAACCCTTAAACTATTCCCCCACATCTAAAATTAATATATCTAATGTTTTTAGTCACTTACTCTTTATTCTTTCCCCCACTGGCCTGCAACTCTGTTCAGCACTCTAGGATATGGGTGCCGCCATCTTGGCTCAGTAGCATCACATGCTGAGGATATGAGAGGGGTCAAAAGTGCATGGGTGGGTTATAGCTGTGCTTTGCACAAACAGAGCAGAGCTGTATGTACAGTGTGTGGGAAACATATAACATATGCTCTTATTCACGGTGAAGTTCCGATTTAAAGTGGACCAACACCCTCCTTGATCGGCCAGGGAATCTTAAAAATTCCTTCCCGATTTTGGATGCCCCGCTGTGTGAAACCCCCCAGGACGCCCTCTAATCTTACCTTACTCCCGGTCCAACGGCGCAGGCCGCGGCCGCATCTCGCGCTTCTCTCGGCCATTTGTGAATTCACTGTTAGAGGGAAGCGCGAGATGCGGCCGCCGGCGTGCTCGGAGCCGCTGTGGTTGGACCCACATAGCACAGCGGCTTCGAGTGCGCTGATTGGACGAGCAACTGCACATGCGCCGTAGGAGCAAGGTGAGGGGAGTTTTATCGGGCGTTCTGGGGGGTTTCACGCAGCGGGGCACCCTGACCGGTGCCCCGCGGAAGTGGACCAAAACCCAGGATAGTGCAAATCCTGGGTGTTGGTCCACTTTAAGTGCTGGAAACCTGTAAATCTACTAACCTCTTGTGATTAACTGTATTTTCTCATCATTTTACTTTTTCAGTTTGCTATTAAAGCTAATGTAAAGCGTTGAATGGAACATTCTTGTATGTGTGTGATGTGTTTCCCATAAGCTTTTATTAGGAGAACTATGAGCTCAGCGTTTATATAGTCTGCTGACCACTGCATGAACACTATTGTAACCCTGGGACATTTCCAGCATTGTGTACTTGCTAAAGGGATTAAAGTGTGAACCATAGGTTTACAGTTTGTCTTTTATTCTTGTGATTGTGCACACTGTACAGATAACAATGTGTTTATTATTGTAGTTCAGAGAAGTATGCTGGACTTCCCTCAGCACATGTCAACAGATAAGGAGGTTCGAACAGCAAGTACTGAGGCCGATAAGCATTTATCCGAATTTGATGTAGAGAAAAGTATGAGGGAGGATGTTTACCGAAGACTTGCACACTTAAAGGTTAGATGTTTAAATTGCTTTCTCATTAAAGCAGGTTAAAACTTCAGTCTTTTTATATATATTACAACCCTCGCTGCTGGTGCCCTTCCGTTTTGCTATGGATTTTTTTTTAATAAATTGAAATATTCTGGATTTAACTCTAAAGCTGGTATCTTAAACTGGACCAACAGTTTTATTTTTTAAACTGGACCAACAGTTTTTTTCCATCTGCACACATGATACTGAATCATTGTTAGAACCTACATTTGCTCCTGCATCTACTCAAAGCTGAAATGCTGCCTCACCGATTTTTCTCCATTACATCTTGGAGCACCTGGGAGGCTTCTTTTCCCAGCATCCCTGCTATGATGCTTCCTGGAGTTAACTGACATAACCCACGGTGCACAGCAGGAAATCCAGCAGCACTTCCTCTTAGCACACCACTGGCAAATCCATTGGGCGCCATTAAGAGGGGAAAATTGCACACGGCAGGAGTTACAAAAAGGTACATTATTTTTATGTGCAGCTATTTGAGTTGCCTTGGGAAGGAATGCATATGAACACTTTTAAGGGTGTCAAGTGTCAACCACAAGGTGCCCAGCAATCCTGGGCACCTCGTGGTTGGCCTAGTGGGCCACTTAAAGCCCATCCTTCCCACACCTATACAAAGAAAGCTGGATTCACTGCCTATTAGCAAATAATAAAAAAATGAGCTGGGCAGCAGCTTATCCGGCCCCAGATCTCACATCTGCACAATGCCGAAGAATGGGGTTCAAATTGAGCCGCCCGAATCTTGTGAGACTTCGACGAGCGGCACACGATTTAGAAGACTCAGGTGAACAAAAAAAAAGGAAATACTAAAAACTAAATTGAGGATACAATCAAAATAATCTTATATTATAAGAGGGGTAAACCCTTCGGTCAAGAATGCAAACCTATTAAGAGAACTTCAGAGGTGAAATGCAGATATTGTCTTGCTACAGGAAACTTATTACAAAACTCATAACGCCCCATAGAATGTTTCTGAGCCCTTTTTAATAAGAAAAAGGCTAGCGCAATTTTAGTCAATAAAAGATGTGAATTTCAGTTAGTTGCACAATATACAGACGCAGAGGCAAGAACACTCATCATTGACCATGTCTGTACACTAGTGCGCTCATATGCCCCAAATGAACGACAGATAATATATCTCATTAAACTCCTTAAAAAAAAAAAAAAAAATGAAGCAGGGGATGTTAATTTGGGGAGGAGATTTAAATTTAATTGATGATCAGACACAGGATACAACGGGTACCCAGAGATGCCGATTTGAAACTTATCCTCCAGTGTGGAAACACTTTACAACATTACATCTTATTGACACATGGTGAACACTTCACCCAGGGGAAAGGGACTGCTCATGCTTTAATAAGGCACATATTTATATATTCAAGAACTGACTTTTTTTTTTTTTTTTTTTTTTCAAGCTATCTATCTCTCTCACAACAGTAAGGGATATTAGAGTTCAACATTTTATAGAGAAAATTCAAACTAGTGACGATAGGTTAAAATACTCAACAGAAGGACTTGTAAAAGAATTTTAGATTTTTTTTTTTAACTACTATATAGTATTGAAAAAAAACGCCTTCAAATGATTTCCAAAAATGTGACCTCCTCAGATACCATGCAAACACTTGCAACGCCCATTTAGTGAAGAAGAGATAGATAAAGCAATAGACCAGCTGAAGAATCCCCAGGTTTAGATGTATTTATGGAGAATACTACAAAGAAAAATTAATCCCACTGACTAACTTACTTTAATAGCATTAAAGTGGACCAACACCCAGGAGGGATTGGGCCGGGAATCTATAAGATTCCAGGGCCGATCAGATCCCTCCCCGCGGGGCATCAGAAACCTTACCTTAACCCCGTTCCAACGGCGCATGTGCGGGCCGCGTGTCGCGCTTCCCTCTAGCAGGGCGCGCACCTGCGCCGGCCGTTTGTGAATGGTGGGCGCGCTCCCTGTTAGAGGGAAGCGCGAGATGTGGCCTCCAGCGCTCAGAGCCGCTGTGGTTGGACGCCGCTTGTACGTGCATACCACAGCGGCTCTGAGCGCTCTGATTGGACGAGCGCCCGCGTAGGAGCGTGGTGAGGTGAGTGTTTCCGGGCGTTCTGGGGGGTTTCACACAGCGGGGCACCCCCCAATCGGGGTGCCCCACCGAAGTGGACCAAAACCCAGATAGTCAAAATCCTGGGTGTTGGTCCACTTTAATGCAAGCTTTCCACCCCCAAAATCAGAAAAGGACACAGAGTTATGTTCCAGTTATAGACCAATGTTACAGCTCTCTCTTGATCTTTTTGCTAGTGTCATAGCCAACCACCTAGAACCACTTCTTGAACAAATCATTTCGCCTCTCCAAGCTGGCTTCAGGCCTGGTCATGGAATCAAACCGAATATTGCAATATCCACAATTTTGTCATGTCTACGATTAATGAAATTATTCAGACAAAAGCGAAAGCCCTGATTATCACATTAGATGCTGAGCAAGCCTTTGACAGAGTCTCCTGGCCATTCCTTGAACAGATGCCTATACACGTAGCTTTTGACCCGATCTTTCGTGACAAAATTATGTCTCTAGATAAGGCTCAATTCGCCATTATAAAAGTGAATGGCCTTTTATCTGACTCGCTAGAAATGAAAAACTGCACCCGTCAAGGATGCCCCCTCTCACCAATCTTAAGATAAGATCAAAGGTGTTTAAAATTGGTTCTAATGAAATTAAATCATTTTCCTATGTGGATGATCTGGTCTTTAACATCACGGATCCGAAGAACTCAAAACAAGCAGCAATTTCGATTATAGAAGAATTTGGATGTTTTTCAAATTTTAAACTAAATTACAATAATCTGTTATCATGCCTTTCCAGCTGAACACAGTTGAACTATCTGATTGCCAAAAAGAAACTCTGCTTTCATGGAATTAGAAGGACTTAAAATATTTAGGAGTGATTCTACCAAAAAAATTAGATCATCTATTCTGTTTAAATATTCTAAGTATTCAGCACGTCCTGCTCCAGATAATGATTCATAACATCTGGGTTATATCTCCACAAGAGGGCGCTTTACTGCAGAGATGGCAAAAAGAGGCCCCTCCCGGTCCATATATACCCGGGACCTCCCACTAATTCCCCAGTTTCTTCTCTGCAGTGGGCTGCGAAGGACAAGATGTAGGACTATTTCCACCCGTTCCACCTTTATCCTTCCTCCCAGCCTTGGCTGCGTGGTCGGGTGATGGTAGGCAGCATCTATTACAGATGCTTTTATTAGGAGCTTGCTCCACCACAAATCCCCCACCAAAGGGTAGGCGGTCCAGGTTTGGTGAACCTGTATTGGGATGCCCCGTCCCCTTATAGCCCTCCCTTACATATCCTAAATGTAATTACGGGCTTCCTATTTCCCCCTTCTCCCATTATCCTGGTTCGTGGGGGGGGGTGGGGGGGTCAGTGTCTGTGCGTTTTGAGTGCTTTACTTTATTTCACTGTGTACTCGGCAGACTCGCGCTGGCTTTCTCTCAGAGATTCTCCTCTCCCCTTGCCTCCGTTATTTGAATTACCCGCGCGCGCCCTGCGGCGTCCGCTGTGATATCACGCCGGGGCCTGCTGTGCTCTGATTGGCTGCGGGGGTGGCTTGCTTTCGGCCTGTCCCCGCGTTCCTGGAGGGGGCGTGGCCTGGCGCATTCCGCAGGCGGCCCACCCCTTCAGAGCCCTTCAGCGCCATCTTGCCCCTGCTGTCTGATAGATTGCAAGCTCTTCGGCGGTCCGTGAGTCCCCCAGCGGGCCTTTATTTGATTTATTGTTGTATATTTTGTCTTTATTACTGATGGGGTGTATTATTTTTGTCTTTCAGGCGGGAAAACTGATTAGAGGTTTCTCCCGGTCCTGTGCCCTCTATTAGTCCTAATTGACCTTATTAGAGGCCTAATAATTTATATCCTCCCACTATCCTAGCGGACATTTGGGGCTTCCCGGGTAGCAGTGTAGTGTAATTCCTATTGGCCAGTTGTGCCACAAAAAATCACCATATGGAGGCTTCTCAGGATACTGTGCTCGGGGTCCCATCAGGACAAGCCCGGCTGTGTGTGGTGTGTGGGGCATCCCCTGTGAGCGATGATGTGCGGTTTTGTGTACCCTGCGCCCAACAGGCGCTTGCGCGGCATTTCCTTGACGCTGATGCCGGCTCAGAGCATTGGAATGCTGATGACACCCATATGCTTTTGACTCAAATCTTTGAAGTGCTTTCCGTTTCCCTTCCTGCTGCGGCACCCAGGCAACAGGGGGAATTGTTTGGTACTGCAAAGCCACGTTTGGAATTTCCAGAACAGGCACATTTCAATAATCTGTTTCTCAAGGAATGGGAGCGGCCTAGCCGGCTCCCTGGTATCCCTAAGGGATGGGATAAAAGGTACCCTTTTCCCTCGGATGTGGTTAAATGTTGGTCAACTCCACCAGAGGTGGATGCCCCTGTTTTGGGGTTGTCTAACACTTCTGTGGTGCGTTCCCCTGATTCCACTAACTTGAAGGATAGTGAGGACCAGCGTATTGACCAGCTGGCTTCCCATGCCTTTGCCTGTGCAGGATCGGCCCTGCGCCCGGTCTGTGCTTCTGCTATTACTGCAGTGGCCATTTGGACTCTGGTCAAGGGCCTTTTGGAAGGCTATCCCGATGATACTTCTAGTGCCGAGTTTAGAGCCTTATCACAATGCAAGAAGTTTATCGCTTATATTCTTTCTGCCTTAGATGACACCATTAGGATGTGTAGCAGGACCTCGGCTCTGGTTGTTTCTATTTGCCACTCGGTCTGGCTGCGCCAGTGGGCAGCTGACAATGCTGCTAAGAAGGCTCTCACAGGGCTGCACTTTTTTGGTGATCGTTTGGACCTTTTTGCAAAGGGAGGTAGGTTGCCCCAACGCAAAAGACAGACGCGGCCCTTTCGGGTTTCAGGGTCCTTTACTCCCTCCTTTCGTGGATCCAGGTCAGGGAGGGGGGTATCCCTTGTGGGGCACAGGGGAGATCTCTGGGGCAAGGGCAGAGGCCGTGCCCGTCCCGGATCCTCCTGGGGATCCAAGCCAAAATCTGTCATCAAGCCCGCTCAGCCATGAAGGGGCGCCCTCACCCTTACGGGTGGGGGGGCGGCTGCGGCTCTTCGCTCATGTCTGGGGGCAACAGGTCTCAGACAGGTGGATTCTGGAGGTTGTGTCCTCCGGCTACAAGCTAGAGTTCACTGCACGGCCCCCTTCAAGATTCCTCAGGTTTCTGATTCCTCTAGACTCCCTGGCAGCTCAGAGTCTATTTCTGGCTGTACAGAACCTATTGGATATGGGGGTCATCTGTCCGGTCCCTCCGAGGGAGAGAGGTCGAGGTTATTATTCCAATCTCTTCACAGTACCCAAAAGGGATGGTTCCATCAGGCCCATCCTGGACTTAAAGCTTCTCAACAAGTTCATCAGAACCAGACACTTTCGCATGGAGACCCTGCGCTCCGCGATCAGCTCTTTGCGCCCGGGGGACTTCATGACCTCCATAGACATCAAGGATGCTTACCTTCATGTGCCAATCTTCCCAGGGCATCAGCGGTTCCTCAGGTTCGCCCTGGAGGACCAGCACTACCAATTTGTGGCCCTTCCCTTCGGTCTCACCTCGGCCCCCAGGTGTTGGCGGGGGTGATGGCCCTCCTCAGAGCCGGGGGCATTCGCATTCTCCCTTATCTGGACGACCTTCTCATTACATCTCATTCTCTCCAGCAGGCAGAATTGGATACCCAGACGGTGGTTACTGCCCTGGACACATTCGGATGGGTGATCAATTATCCCAAGTCCTCCCTCTCCCCGTCCAGGGTGACCCCCTCCCTGGCCATGAATCTGGATGCCATTCAGGCCAGGATTTTTCTTCCTCAGCAGAAGGTGGATTCTCTTCAAGCTCTGGTTCATTTCATGCTGTCCAGCCCTCGTCCTTCCATCAGGCAAGGGATGCAATTGGTGGGACAGATGGTGGCCTGCTTCGAGGCAGTCCCTTACGCTCAATTCCACATGAGACCCCTTCAGCTCCATCTCCTTTCAGTCTGGGACAAGTGTCCGCTGTCTCTGGATCGGGCCTTTGTTCTCTCTCCTCTGGTCCGGCAGTCCCTCCTGTGGTGGCTGGACTCGAGGAATCTTCTGGGGGGCAGATATTTTCTGACTCCGTGTTGGGAGACGGTCACTACGGATACCAGTCTGTCAGGTTGGGGGGGGCTACTGGAGAGCCCTCCAATTCCAGGGGCTGTGGGGCCCTCAGGAGGCTCACGCTCCTATCAACGTCCTGGAGCTGAGGGCGGTTCGGTTGGTGCTGGCACAGTTGACTCCTCACCTTCAGGGTCTGCAAGTACAGGTTCACTCCGACAACCAGACGGCGGTCGCCTATATCAATCATCAGGGAAGGACTCGGAGCAAGAGTGCACTCAAGGAGGTGTCGTTGATTCTGTCCTGGTCCGAGGACAATGTCCCGTGCATCTCTGGATCTGGAGGCGGATTCCCTGAGCAGGGGGACCTCTCGCTGGGGGGAATGGCCCCTCAACAGCAAGGTCTTCCTATCCCTTTGTCACCGGTGGGGGATGCCAGACGTGGATCTGTTTGCTTCTCGCCACAATCACAAGCTGCCAGCATTTGTCTCCCTGTCCCAGGATTTTCTGGCTCTGGCGGTGGATGCCCTGTCTCTACCCTGGCAGGGACTCGGCCTCCTGTAACTCTTCCCTCCGTTTCCCCTTCTGAGCAGGGTTCTGCGCAAATTGGTACAGGAGAGGGTGTCAGCCATTCTGGTGGCACCCAGGTGGCCATGACAGGTGTGGTTCGCAGACATTGTGCGGCTGGCAGTGGATCAGTACGCTCTACCCTTGGTTCCGGATCTTCTCACTCAAGGATGGCTCTGTTATCCCAATTTGCAAACACTGGCTTTGACGGCCTAGCTGCTGAAACCGCAATCCTAAAGGAGGAAGGACTATCTGATTCGGTTGTTCGTACTCTTGTCAGGGCTAGGAAGAAATCCTCCTCCACTATCTACTATAGGACCTGGCGGACCTACATTGACTGGTGTGAGTCTAGGGCCTTTCCCTGTCGTGTGTTCTCCATTCCTAGGGTCCTGGAGTTCCTTCAACCTGGTTTGGATTTGGATTTTCAGCTCAGCACTTTGAAGGGTCACGTTTTCGCTTTGGCTGTTTTCTTCCAGAGGTCCTTCGCTCTACATCCTCTGGTCAAGACTTTCATGTGCGCCCTCCCCGCAAACCCATGGTACCGGTCTGGGATTTGAATTTGGTATTGTCCTTCAGGGTCCTCCATTTGAACCTGTGCATGAGGCTGCCTTGTCTATTCTTACCCTGAAGGTTGCATTTTTGGTGGCTATCACTTCTGTCCGGTGTGTGTCTGAGTTGGCGGCTCTGTCTATTCAGGCCCCCTATTTTGAGAGACACCAGGACAAGGTGGTTTTCCGCTTTAAACCAGACTTCTTGCCTAAGGTTGTCTCTGCCTTCCATCTCAATCAGGACATTGTGCTTCCTTCTTTGTGCCCTAATCCTGGTAATCCCAAGGAGAGGGCCTTGCATTCTCTGGATGTTGTCAGGAATTTGAAATACTACCTGGTGGCTACTGCGCCTTTCAGAAAGACGGACGCCTTGTTTGTGGTTCCCTCGGGTCCCAAGAAGGGGTTGGCTCCTGCTAAGTCTACTATTAGCAAATGGATTTGTCAGGCCATTGTTAGAGCCTATTCTACTAGGAGGAAGGATCCTCCTTTCCGTGTTACTGCTCATTCTACTCGTGCTGTTGGGGCTTCCTGGGCCTTCCAGCACCAGGCTTCTGTTGAACAAGTTTGTAAGGCTGCTACGTGGTCTTCTGTTCATACCTTTTCCAAGTTCTACAAGGTTGATGTCCGGGCCTCAGCGGATGCTGTTTTTGGCCGCAAGGTTCTGCAGGCGGCAGTAGTTTGAACTGCATGTTGTTGCCTTTTTGGGATCCCCACCCGTTTTTGGACACTGCTATTGGATGTCCCTAGATGTTATGAATCATTATCTGGAGCAGGACATGCTGCATACTTAGAATAATACAATTCTGTGATTGCTCACCTTGTAGAATTAGTATTATAAGTATGCAGCACGTCCTGCTCCATCCCACCCTGATTGCCTTATTCTTGGATCCTCTATATGGTGGTTGTTTTCATTGTTAACGTTAAATTTGTATTGGCTTCTCCTGGTTCCCTTACTGCTTTTCTATACTGGGGAATTAGTGGGAGGTCCTGGGTATATATGGACCGGGAGGGGCCTCTTTTTGCCATCTCTGCAGTAAAGCGCCCTCTTGTGGAGGTATAACCCAGATGTTATGAATAATTATCTGGAGCAGGACGTGCTGCATACTTTTATAATACCAATTCTACAAGGTGAGTAATCACAGAATTGTATTTTTCTACCCTTGGTAGATCGCCTAAAATATATCATCTCCTGGTCGAGACTTCTTCTAAAAAAAAAAAAGTTTTTCCTTCCACGCTTTCTATTTTTGGTACAGAATTTACCAATACATGTTCCTAAATATTTCTTTGCTAAAGTAAATAATATGTTACATTTGTTCTACTGGCAAAATTCAAGACATAGAGTAGCTTGTTAAATTTTAATTCAACCTATATCAGCAGGGGGCTGGGGGGGGGGTAATTTTCAAATCTACTATAAAGCTGCAATAATTCAAAGACTATCAACTAAATGCAAATGTCACCAAGCGCAGCATACTAAAAAATGGAAATGACCAGAACTGTTTTGCTTAAAGTGGACCAAAACCCAGGATTTAGACTATACCGGGTTTTGGTTCTTGTCCTCAGGGTACCCCGCTGTGTGAAACCTCCCTCCCCCAGGTCACCCGAACAAACTCGCCTCTTCCCATTCCTAAGATCCATGCGTGGCCGCTCATCCAATCAGCATGCTCGGAATCGCTGGAGCCCCTTCATCCAGGATCTCGCCTACTGCGAGTAGTTCCAAGCACGCTAGCAGCCACACCCCCCGCTACCCTCTAACGGAGCGGGGCCATTCACAAATGCCTGGCAGGTGAAACCCCCCCAGATTTCCGAATAAAACTCACCTCACCCCACTCCTATAGCGCATGCACGGCCACTCGTCCAATCAGCGCGCTCGGAACCGCTGTGGTATGCGCGTCAAAGCGGCGTCAAACCACAGCGGCTCTGAGCATGCTGGCGGCCACATCTCGCGCTTCCCTCTAACGGAGCGCGCCCGCATCAGCCATTCAGAAATGGCCGGCGGGGGCGCACGCCCTGCTAGACAAAAGCGTGAGCCGCGGCCCGTGCATGCGCCGTTGGACCGGGAGTAAGGTAAGGTTAGCGGGCGTCCTGGGGGGTTTCACACAGCCAAAATCGGGATGCCCCTCGAGGAGGGATCCCTGAGGGTGTTGGTCCACTTTAAAGAACCCTGTTCTTTTCCTATTTCCAGAATTCTTCATATCCCATTCTCTTAATCTGGATTTTCAAGTTAAAAGTACTGTTATACACGGTCTGGACCAAAACAGGGGAAGGCACATCAGACCTTATCACTTTTGGTTTAATTGAGCTGATTCGGCACTAATTGCCGAATACGTAAACAATAAAACTTTCTTCAACAACTACAAATTAACAAATATCTTAAAACTTTAACTCTTCCAATTATTTTTTCAGCAAATCCCTTACAATCACTAGTGTTGAATACTCAATCAGTTAAAACTAGCATACTTTTATAATATTATTGCTACAACCCATGCTATGACTTTACCATCGTACTCAAAGAAATCCTTAACCTCCCTTAAACTGGACCTTCACCATGATTTATTGAAAAGCCCAAACCCTTCAAAACGATTCCCCAGCATCTAAAGTTTTTAGTCACTTACTTATTATTCTTTCCCCCACTGGGCTGCAACTCTGTTCAGGACTTTAGGATACGGGTGCCGCCATCTTGACGCAGAAGCGGGTTATAGCTGTGCTTTGCTCAGACATATTTATATATAGTTATATATATTTATAGTTTATAGATAGAGAGAGAGATAGATATAGGTAGATATAATATATAGAGAGAGAGATCTACCTATTATTTTTTTACCTTTAAAATCTATGGCTGATTTGTTTTTTTTGGTATTAATATTGTATATCTAATGTATTGCAGAATATCCTGCCTCCTGAAAGTTTGAAACCAGAAGCAGAGAGGCTTTTGGAGAGATTAATCAAACTGGGTCAAAGAAATGGCTTAAATCTTTCTCCTGAACTGCAAGAGGTAAGACCTTCAGTCAATTTTTGCATCGGTAGCATGATTGGATTTTATTGCTGGCACTCCCCTGGCAGAATGCAGTTCCATTATTGGCTACCGGCAGAGGCAAGTTGCAGTGCTGGATTTTAGGGCTTTTCAGTGGGTGTATGGACAGGGTCAGTCGGGCTTAGTACAGCAGTAGCTAACACCAATTTCTGTCAGAATAGAACTGTGTGATTCAAGACTGCATCTTAGTGGCATTCTTTGCTAGGTCTTTGAGGTGGTTGCCAAATCGGCTTTTTAAACCCTTTGGAAATTAAAAAAAGGAAAGAAATGCCTATTTACCAGGTTGGCAACAGTTTTACTTCATATCTTTTACCTCTTTTGAGAGTTAATCTTTCTCTCCTCTCCCGGGGTGATGGTTTTTAGAGTCTAAAGGTTAGAAGATGCCCACTGTACAGATCAGACTGTTTGCCTTTTCCAAACCTAAGTTCCAATGAAGTCTGGTCTCCAGATGGCAAAAGCAAGCCATACAAGAGGCCAGAGTGGACATCCTGAAGTAGTAGACTTACAACTTTTACTGTTCATTAAAACCACTGAACTGATATGTGGAGAACAGAGAGGTTCCATTTCTTCTTCCATAAAGTACCCTGGAGACGGGTCCTCCCACCCTTCAGGACAGGAAGCGCTTTGAGATGACTCTATAAAAAAATGTGGAAAAATATTTTAGAAAGGCAAGGAAGTGATAATGACCATGCCATCCAGGGCCAGATTCCCCTATACCTGACTCATAGCCAGCATGGGGGGGGGGGGGCAGTGCTAGCCTCAGACAAAGTATGCTAACTGTCTGAGGCATTGTGAAATTCGTTGAGTGATTTACGGGTCCCCTTACCACCACCCCCTCCCTTTCATACCATATGGGGCCAAGCAGCTTGTGAGGCTCCAGCGAGATGTATGACTGCGGGTGGCTGCAGGCTGCACTGTATTTTTTTGCCTGCTGGGATGGGTCTGTGGAGCTCGCCAGAGGCCCTCTCATTTTACCTGAGATGGTTAAGGCAAATCGGAACCTCCCTGCTTGCTTATTCATTGAGCTTGGGGGGGGGGGGGGGTGCCTTTACCCTACACCAGACTTCAGAATGGAGGAGCAGGCAGGGGAAGCATTGCAAGTTCCTGCTCTGCTATAATCTACTATGGGATCCTTTGCTGAGGATTCTTTCAACCCGATTGATCCAATTTCATCGGAAACTCTTGCAGCTTAGTCTGGGAAGAAGAGGTCCAGCTCTGCTGCAGCAAGTCCCTTTTTTATTTATGGGCACATGCTTGCAGTTTAAAGGTTTTTACAGACAAGCCAAAGCTGACACCGGTGAAGGAAAGTATGGCTTTGCTATAAATAAGATTGTTTTAAAGCGAGTTTAGGAGCTTTTGTGAGTTTTAGTTGTATTATAGGTGATGGGACTTTTCATTAAGGGGAAAAAAAGCATTGTGTTTACTGTGTTTTTTTTTCTCTCTTGTATTACGGGGTTTAGACCTACATTAAAATACATTGATTACTTGCATTTGATAGAGAGCATAGTTAATTGGGTGGGGTTGTTCCCGCCTAATTAGAAGCCTTTTTATTTCATCTGAGGTCGGCCTTCTGACTGTTTGCCAGACTAGCCAAGTGTAACACTGGTGAAGGGATGTATTGCTTTGCTATAAATAAGATTGTTTTAATGTGAGTTTAGGAATTTTTCTGGTTGTATTTTCAAGAGAGGTTGTATTATAAGTGAGGGGACTTTTCATTAAGGGACTTTATATTGGGGGACTTTAAGTGTTATAGAGCTAAAATAAGAAGTTTAAAAGCCAAAGTTGCTGCAACTGTAAGCACTAAAATTGTGTTTTTACTGCTGTTTTTTTGTAACTGGGAGGTCTACTTGTGCCCAGTTTGTCATATGTCTACACTTCAGGAGCAGCAGTTCCAGGGTGAATACAGTTGTGTTAAATGTGAGCATATTGCAATTTTGGAAGCTTGGGTTTGAGATCTAGAGGTGCAAAATGCAACACGGAGGAAGATTGACAGTATGGAAAAGGGCATTCTGTTCACTGAGCAGGCATTAAGTGGGGTAGATACAGAGGGTGGAGTAATGGATCAGGAAGAGCGGATAAGTAGCTGGGTAAATGTAGACAGAGTGAGTACAAAGGGTGCACAGAAAAGGAAGCCCATACCAGTGTCTGTGCACCCTAGCAAAATGCCGAATTGGTAATGAAGCAAGAGTGTCAGTTGCAGAAATGGCAGCCCTAGTGGATACTGCTCTCCCTAACAGCCCGGAGGACAGCACAGCTAGTGAGCGGTTGTTTGGGACTGCAGATAGGACTAGACAGTTAGTGGTAATAGGGGAGTCTGTTATCAGACAGACTGGTATAATTTGTCACCAAGACCACCTCAACCGACTGGTGCCAGGGTTCGGCATGTGGTGAAAAAGGTGGATAAATTACTGCGGCTGGGGACCCAGCTGTCATGGTCCACGTGGGGACCAGTTACAGAATTAATGGGAGATAGAGGATCCTTAAAAATACATTTAAGGAATTAGGCACCAAGTCGATGAGAAGGACCTCCAATGTTGTATTCTCTGGAATTCTTTATGTGCCATGCACTACACATGAATGACCGTGGAAGCTTAGAGAGTTAAATGCATGGCTCAAATTCTGGTGCATGGCAAAAGGGTTTGGGTTCCTAGAGCATTGGGCTGACTTTTCACTGGGGTACAAACTGTATTCTACAGCTAATTTTGCACCGGAATGAAAGGGGGCTGCTTTGCTGGGTAAGAGGATACTAGAAGGGGTGGCGGGTTATTTAATCTAGATGGGGGGGGGGGGGGCAAGAGAGAAAACCAAAGGGGAAGGAGGGTTACTTAGGGGACAGCATATGACTGTGGGGGTAGAATTAGAAGATGGGGGGGGGGGGGGACTGCTAAGATGGATAAGGAGACCAGCAGTGAAAAATAAGGTGGATACTAGGTGTGTGAATTGGCAAGAATCTGGCGATACAATATCCATCACGATACACACATGACGAAACAATATATCTCGATTCTGTCTCAAAGACTATATTGCTTTTTTTTTTTTTTTTTTTTTTTTTTTCTTTATGAATATAGCTTTTGAAAACCTAATCACACATACAGCAACGCAGGATGACTCCTGTGTTTTTCTTTGCTGTGGGTGGGACAGAGCTGCTGAATAACGGGCTCTTGTGCGAAGCGCTGCCAACTAGTGGTCGGGAGTAAATGTTACTTATGAATAGTTTATTAAAAAAATTGATTCGAACATATTTTGAATTGATACTAGTATCGTCTAATGAAATATCGCAATATTTGACAGAATCTACATTACTGCAGAAGCTAATACTAAAGCTCAATGTGTCAAACTAGATAGTAACTTAAAGTGCATGTTCACAAATGCCAGAAGTCTGGCAAGCAAAGCGGGGAAGCTTGAGGCTCTGGTATTGGGAAATCATTGGAAAATATTGATGTTATTGGTGTGGCTGAGACATGGCTGGACTGTCAGTCTGCAAGGTTTTTCTCTTTTGGAAAAACGTGGCAAAAGGGAAAGGGGCGGAGTGGGTCTCTATGTAAAGCAAGCATTCAAAACCTATGTTAATGAGGGGATACTAGCATAAGATTGTGAGGATGTAGAATCCTTGTGGGTAGAAGTGTGGGGCGATGTAACTGAGGAAATAGAGGGTCAGCTGCATAAACAGAGCAGGCGTCACAGGCTGGTACAGTGGTGATGAGGCAGACTTGAACTACCCAGATATCGACTGGAGATACAGTTCTGCTTCTACTACAAGGGGAAGAGAATTCTTCAGCTTGCTACAAGATAACTATATGAATAAGTTCGTGGAGGCACCTACTAGGGATGATTCTCTTTTGGATATGTTAATATCCAATATTGATGACCTGATGGGGACGATAAAAGTCTGTGAAAATCTTGGTAACAGTATAGTTGTATTTAACATAAACTGTAACATTTTCTGTCTGGGAGGACAGAATTTTGGGAAGACTAACTTCCCCATGCTCAGAGCTGCAGTCCAGGACATAGACTGCTCTACTCCGTTGAGGAATAGGGCTACAGATGCCAAATGGGAGTGTTTTAAATCAATTGTGAGTACCAACATTGCAAAATGTATTCCTATGGGTAACAAATATAAGCGGCTAAAATTAAACCACTCATGGCTGACACCTGTGGTTAAAAAAGTCAATAATGTACAAGAAATGTGTATTTAAAAATTACAAGGCTGAGCTCTCAGCTGTAACCTTTTAAAAGTATAAACTAGTAAATAAAGCATGTAAGAAAGAAATAATAGCACAAAATGAAAGAGATGTGGCCAAAGAAAGCAAAAGAAACCCTAAACGGTTTTTTTAATATATAAATTCAAAGAAAACTAAATCAGAACAGGTAAGTGCCCTAATTAATCATAATAAGGATATATTCCCTGGGGATGAGGAGAAGGCGGAGCTGTTAAGTGGATTCTTTAGCTCTGTGTACACAAGAAAGTAGCAAGGAGCCATTACAGGAGATGCCACTGATAGCAATAGGCCGAGTATAATACTCAACAAGCTAAGCATGGATATCCAAGACAGACTAAATAATTTAAATGTGAATAAGACCACAGGACCAGATGGACATCACCCAAGAGTTCTTAAAGAACTCGACTCAGTTTTCTTATCACCCCTGTTCTTGATCTTTAAAGACTCACTAACAGCTGGTAATTTGCCAAGGCAAATGTGGTGCCCATTTTTAAAATGGGCTCTAGGGCTTCTCAGGGCAATTACAGACCTGCAGGTTTATCATCTATTATTAGAAAATTGCCTCTTTACACTGGGGAGCCCTCTCCTGGAATATGCCGCCCAGTTCAGGGCACCCGTTCATAGAAAGGATGCTCTGACTATGGAAAAGGTACAAAGGAGAGCCACCAAACTAATAAGAGGAATGAAGGATCTTAATTATGAGGAAAGATTACAAGAATTTAAATCTGTTTAGTCTTGAGAGGAGGGGGCATGATTAACTTGTATAAATATATAAATGGGCAATTCAAAAAATATGGGGAAAATCCATCCAGGTAAAATCCTCTCTAAGGAAATGGAGGCACTGGAAAAAGGAAATTCAGTTTTCGGAGGCGACAATCATTTATGATTCAATTATAAATCTGTGGAATAGCTCCCCATAGAATCTTTCTACAGCATCAAACGCTGACGGCTTCAAGAAAGGATTAGATGCTTATTTCGAAGAAATGACATTAACAGTTACTTTTAGCTGTTATCCGTAAAAAAAAAAAAAAAAAATGAATGCGCCCTGCTAAAGCGCGATAGCGGGGATGCGGCTGCTGCTCGCTCATGTGCTGTTGGACTGGGAAAGAAGGCGAGTTTTCGGGGTCGACCTGGAGGTTTTCGGTCCAATTAAGGGGTGGGGGTGCGCGAGTATGCCTTTTTGGTTTTGTTCCCATTTAAGATTCCCTCACTGTTTCTCCACATGAACTAGATTTAAAATCATTTACTTTGAAGGTGGTTTTTCTTGTCCCCATAACTACAGCACAATGTATCGGGAACTAAATGCACTAAACATTTCACCTTCCTGTATTTCTGTCCCCAGGAAGACAGTTATTCTCTAAAGATTTTTTTTTTTTTTACCTAGAGTAGTTTCAAAATTTCATTAGAACCTATTCTACCTTCTATTTGCCAAGACCCTAAGCATGATTTTAAGTTATCTAGAAGTTATTTCAGCAGCTTACATAGCGAAAGGTTTGGCAGTCCCACGGGGGGGGGGATCAAGGCACACTCCACTAGGGGTTTATCAGCTTTGTGGGCCGAATTGGCTTCGGCATCATTTGAACAAATTTGTAAAGCACCAGCATGTTCTAATTCTCTCACTTTTGTCAAGCATTACAGAATGGACATTCTGTCTGCAGAAGTCCTTGCATACGGTTGGAAAGCCCAGGCATGTATACTCCCTTTGCTGCCCACAGCAATGTTCCTGGGGGGCCTTGGCTCTAGGGTATGTCCCTGACTCCAGTCATGAGAAGGCAGGCTTGGTTTTCGGGATACACTAAGTATACTTGGTGCTGTGTAATCTTGAAGTAGACAGGGTTAGTACATTTGGAGCCAAAGTGAACAGGACAAAAAAAGCAAGTTTCCAGCTTGGTTGGATCATTTTGTAGAACAGAAAATTAATAATTATCAGAATGCTAGAGCAGTGGCAAAAATATTTTTTATTTCTGCTTACATGCAGTAAAGTCTATCTATCTTATCAAATCTTATCTAAACAAATCTATCTTATCTGTCTAATTGAAAAGGGTATATATAATTGGTTCTAATGCTATCTAAACCTTAAAATTATTGTCATTGGATTTTAACCTATTATGTGCAATTTAATATGGTGTTTCTCTTCCCAGAAAATAAAGGACATCAAAAAAAAGATGAGCACGCTTTCAATTGACTTTAGCAAGAATTTAAATGAAGATGTTACATTTTTGACTTTCAGTAGGGATGAGCTGGGTAAGTAAAATGTTTTGTTTTCAAATTTGTAGATTGATATTGAAGACCGGAAGAATTATAAAGCACTGTACACACTGCTATGTTGTAATGCAATTGCCCTGCAAACGCTGTACATGTGTTTTTTTTTTTTTTTTTTTTTTTAATGGGGTCATACACGTGCGATTTGGTAGGGGATTAAAAAAGTCCTGCATATAACTTTTTTTTGGCTTTAGTCAATGGCATTGCTTAGCAAACTTTACAATCGCTAGCGCTTTGGATACAGCCAGGAGCCAATCAGATTTTTCTGCCTTTTTGGAATTGTATGCCTGCAGCTCAAATATTATAGATTTATTATACTTTAGGATTTATTAAATGACTAATGATTTTCCAGGTGGAGTGGCTAAGCTAGTTGCATAAATTGAGCCTCAGCTGTTGCTGAGGAAACATGCTGACAAAATTCACTGCTAAAACATAAATTACAGCAACAAAACAACCACCACACTGCAACACGAATCATGATCCAGGAGCGGAAAGGATTTGCTCCTGTGTCCACTAAGCTAAAATGGCGTCTCACTGATTTTCTAGTGGTAGCTGCCATTTTGGAGCGTCCTTTCCCAGCATCTCAACCATGCTGCTGTCTGGATTCAACTGGCATAGCTGACAGTGTACAGTAACAGGAAACCCAGCGGCACTTCATGTTTACAGGTGACCTGCGGCTCCATGAACCGCCATTTTGTTTTAATATTTACCACAGCAGGAGTTAGAGATAAATTAATTTTTAAGTGCAGCAATCTGAATTGCACTGGGCAACATGCACATGAGCGCTGTTTGTTGTGTTGGACCAGTTTAAGTAATATTTAACTGTTGGTCCACTTTAAACCATGTGCTAAACCAGAAGATTTTAGATTCTTCAAGCTAGGGTCTGCTTTGTGGTATGGCTTTTTGTTGGAATTGTTTCTGTTTAAAGTATGCCTTGTGGAAATTCTTGCCCTTGTACTGTGTTTGAGACCAGCAGTTCTGTTCTGTAGAGGTTATACAATTCCATACAGCATTTACATAAACCCAAAGCTCCAAAAAGCAGGTAGCTTTTAACTGGTCAAGGCCGGGCATATTAAAGGGTTCGACCTTTGCCTGGCAGCTTACCTGATGCAATTTTGGTCCTATGCTGTCTTTTTGCTCTAGTCACTGGACCACCAATTAAGTCCTGAGGCACTTGACAAATTGCCCCCCCCCACCCCGTCAATGATGGGCTAGAGTCTATCCCAGCTCACTTCACTGCAATGCACGGAGAGTTCTTGCATCACCCAGCCCTGCCAACAATAATATGTGGGCAAACCGAAACGTGAACTCTTTGAGTATGAATTCTGGAATACTTTAGGGGTCATAAAAATGGGAGTGAGAAACGAATCCGCTATTCCGGGAGCCTGTCCTGCTTGAGGATGTGAAGAAAGAACTTAGATCATATACAACCCAGATACCTCTCTGTGACGATTGCACGGGTTGATCAGACCTATTGATCATTCATCTGGTCAAACCGGCCAATCGTACCCCACGCGTGTTACCGCAATTGCTCAGTTGGCAACACGCATTGCTATAAACTGCTGCCACCAGAAGCCAAACAGGGTTCAACTCTATATAAGCCACACACAACACAATCGGATCGAACGGTTCGATCAACCCACAATCACTTCCAGGCGGGTGCGATTGAGTGCCCTAGGCAAGTAAGGTAGCCAGGCTCTTCAGAAATAGTGTAAGCTTTTTAGATCCTTATTCAGAGCATCAGTGACCCTCTGCTGTATTTTTAGAATTTATATAAAGAAACAGAAAACCACAAAAAAAAGCAAGAAACGGGTGATAAAAAAACAGAATTAACTACAAAACATGGTAAATAAGATAAATAGCAAGATATATATAGAAAAAATGGCAAAATAGTCTGCAGTCCGATCGAATAAAGTCCTTACACACTTTCTGGTCTTACTCTACTTGGATGTAAAAGCCAGCATGTGTAACTCTTGATGGTCAGATTAGAGTGTGTGGCCATTCTTGCCAGCCTTGCTTATAGTCCCCAGAACAGTGGGTCTCCCTCTCCCCCATCCCACCAGGGGGCTGGTGTTGGTATCGCAGCCTCAGAATATTCCAATCTCATTTCTGCTATACGATACCAACTGACCACATTCCAAGGGAGGGGGTGAGACCAGCAGGAGAGGAACTTTGGGACTTTGTGATCTGTTGTTTATTTGGTTTCCACACTGGGGTTTTATTACCCCCAAACACTCCGTATTTATTACTAGGTGGGAGGGGGGAAAGGATTTGAGTAGGACAGGACACATTTGAGGGTGTTATCAGCATTGACCTGGCATGTGAGGGTTAGATAAAGGTGAAACCCAAGTGGGAGGGGGGACAAGAAATGAGTGGTTTACACCAAGCAGCCAAGGTTCATATACATATATATATTATAATATAATTACACAGACAGATACATTCAATATCGCTTTGATCACACGCTCCACTAAATGGGTGGCTCATAAGTGTTATAGCAGAGGACTGTTGATATAAATGGCATCCAAGGCAAAGGGTGATGGGGAACAGAAAACAAAGGTGCTTTTAAGTAACATCACCCAACTAGAACAAACAAAAAAGGCATTCGCAATGGGTCCCGAACTCGCTTACTTTCGCAAGAAACTAAAGTCTTACTTAGCCAAGGTATTACAGGTATCTCAGAAGGCCAAGCAGTCCCCCCCCCCCCCCCCATATGCGTAGAGTGCACATATTGGTTACAAGGAAGTTAAGAACACACTCCTTTGCTCCAGTTACAGGCCAATATCTTCAGTGTAGAGCTCAAAAGTGCTTGCTTTGGCTTAGTTGTGTCAGCACTGACCTTCAACTGGTTACATTTGTAGACAAGGAGATACAGGGATTGTTGCTGCTGACGAACTGATCTATCAAAAATACATATATATAACACACAGGTGTTTGAAACTTGCATGCAGTGGCATTTGCCTCCACTGCTAAGGTTCAGGGAAAGTGCTGAGGTCCCCATATGAGGCAGACGCATTGCATGATGAACAAAGGAAACTGTGTAAACAGGAAACGCAGTGAATGGCTTGCTGATAGAACTACCATTGCTTCTCGATGCTAGTGTTCTTGGAAGCCTAGTAACGAGTGCGGGCCCTGGAAGGGCTAAAGGCAAGATCATGTGATTGCAACTGCGTACCAACACAGACAATGGCCGGTTACACAGCTGTGATCACATGATCGCACCTGTATTTTGCATAAGGAAGGTCTAACAGACTGCCCATATGCATATTCAATGACTGCAAGCCCAGCGCCAACCATGCCCACCAGCTGGGAGTCCGGGTTATTTGAGGCTTTTACAGCCTCGTTTTTTAAAATATTTAACACTAACCACACCAGCAGAAGCTAGGCTTTTGGAAAATAGGCGTGGATAGCCTACCTGCAATACTTCTATAAGGTCAATAGTGTCTTGTCTGGTGGACCCCGTCACAATCTTGAACGAGACAAGGCAAGGATACTCCCTGTCCACTATCATATTTATTCTCTCCCTTAAATCTTTTTAGCAGAAGGTAAATTCAGGACCCCTGATATTAGGGGTTTCCCTCAAAGTCCTGTGAAACATAAGGTAGCCGCCTTTGCGGATGACTTGATTTTCTGCATCACCCACCCACTCATAACTGGCCCTAATTTACTCAATGAGTTCAGAGAATACAGCCAGAAAGTGGGAAGAGTCCAGTGGCGAAAATCAGAAATTCCCACAAAAGAGGGAATCTACTAACTTGGAGGAGCAAATAGCCTTGAGGCTATAAGACTTTTGGGGGGCCTTTCTACATCTTTATGGGGCATCCTGAGATGGCCCGCTGTGTGAAACAATGACCCCTGCAATCATGCTGGTGTGAAACCTGCCTCAGGGAATTCCTTCAAGACTTTTTTTATTTAAATAAAACATGGTCATGTATGTGTGTAGAATAAAACCATTTTTAATGTATATCTTTAGCTAACAATCCTGTTGCTTGTATGCACACTTTATTATATATATTAGTGTAAAAAGCTATTTATTTTTCTTCTCCTTAAGGTGGGCTTCCTGACGACTTTTTGAATTCCCTGGAAAAAGCAGAAGATGAGAAATTAAAAGTCACTCTAAAATATCCTCACTATTTCCCACTAATGAAAAAGTGTTTTGTTCCTGAGACAAGAAAAAAAGTAGAGTTGGCTTTCAACTCTCGCTGTAAAGAGGTTAGCGTAATTTGTTTTAGGTCTAAAATGTTGTCTGTGTATTTTGATTAACCTTTTTATACGATCTTCACTTGCCATTTTTTTCTTAAGGAGAACAGTTCTATATTACGAGAACTTGTCAAGCTTAGGGAAGAGAAGAGCAGATTACTTGGGTTTGACACTCATGCTGATTTTGTCTTGGAGATGAACATGGCAAAAAACAGTAAAACTGTGGCAAGCTTTCTAGGTAAATGGATAACTTTACAATAACAATGGTATAGAAAATGTAAAAGTTTTTTAAGAGTACTGTGTTCCATTTGATTTCCAAATACCCTAACTCTATTGATCTGCGTAGGATGGGCTAGGAGGTGCCATCTTAAGGTCCCTGTCTGCAGGCCCGTATTTAGGGTTCATGATGCCCTATGCACCTTATGGTCACACGCCCCCCCATTAT
The DNA here is from genome assembly GCA_027917425.1 of Gastrophryne carolinensis. Classification (NCBI taxonomy): domain Eukaryota; kingdom Metazoa; phylum Chordata; class Amphibia; order Anura; family Microhylidae; genus Gastrophryne; species Gastrophryne carolinensis. Next base: position 290,144,153 of record CM051234.1, read on the forward strand.
AAAGTGGACCTATCAGCGCCGAGGCCAGTCCTGGAGTCCAAAATTCAGTTCAGGATGCCTCACTGTGTGAACCCCCGGACAGGCACGCAAGCTGCTTACCTTTTGCCTTTCCCTCCCCGTGATCGTCGGCTGTCGTTACATCACTGCATCCCAAAGAAGCAGAGAGGAGGAATAGCAGCCAGCAGAACAAAGTGGGCAAGGAAGGGAGAAAAAGTGGCAGAAAGGATGAAACAGGCACAGGAAGGATGACTCCACGGGGGGGGGGGGGGGGGGCAGAAATAAGAATGTGGGCACAGTCTGCATCAAGATGAGACCGGGAGGGGCAGAGCAGGAAGAAATTTAAACCGGACCTTCACCATGATTTATGGAAAAGCCCAAACCCTTAATAAATGATTCCCCAGCATATCAAGTTAATATATTTAAGTTTTTAGTCACTTACTTATTATTCTTTCCCCCACTGGGTTGCAACTCTGTTCAGGACTTTAGGATACGGGCGCCGCCATCTTGACTCAGAAGCATCACACTTACTGAGGAGAGGAGTGTGGGATAAAGTACAGGGGGGCGGGTTATAGCTGTGCTTTGCTTAGACAGAGCAGAGCTCGGTTCAGGAAAAGGTCAGCAATCCCAGAATGCAGAGCAGCACAGTCAGAAGGCACTTCCTGTTTGCAGGCTGCCTGATGTTCCATGAGCCATCTTGGATGTTTAAAGGCTCATAACATGCAGTAGATGCAGGTAGGATGATTCTTAATGTGAGCAATCTGTATGTACAGGGTGTGGGAAACATACAAGATAGACTATTATTCAGAGTGAAGGACCGCTTTAAGGGTCAAATGGGGGAATTACAAGAAGCATGATGGGGGGGAAAAATGGGGAACAGCTGGATGCATAACAATGGCAGGGTGAAGGGCTAGAAAAGAGGGAATTGGGTGGCCAGAAGTGTGCACAGTGGGTAGCAGAAAGGGGGAGGGAAATTGCATTAAAGGGGTAGAAGTTCTGAAAAATGGCTATAGAAGGAAGGCCTAGTAGAGTATTTGCAGGAAGCGATCAAAGCAGATATCTGAAGGGCACAGAACGGGCAGGATAGAGGGGCAGAAAGGAGGAAGAATAGGCAGCCAAAAGGGAGCATATGAGGGCATGCAGCAGGAAGGGAAATGGCTACAGTATAACACTTATTTAAACAGCAAAAGCAGGCTGCATCACACTACTGATCCAGCTCCATCCCCTGCGCTGCATTCCTGATCCTGCAAAGCCTGGGAGAGGCAGTGAATGCATTGCTGGTGATGACATGGGGTGTGGGAGAGTCACCCAGGCTAGGGCATGAACTCTGTTTCAGAAGCATGCAAATTAGACAGAGGGGGGAAACACACATAACATAATCTGAGCAGACAAGCTTTCTGTTTGCTTTCTATTCCATCTTTTCCTGCACAGGAGGACTGTGATCTAACACTGAAAACTTTTCTGCTGGTGTCCCCGATTTCCCCCTCCCCACTTGAGGGGTGCTGTAGCCTGGCTTGCCCAACATCACATTTAGCGCTCATCTTACTTGTACTTGGTGGATCAGTTTACTGTGCAGGGGAGGAGAAGCCTGGCGTCAGGTCAGCCAAACTGTTGAATACGAGTCCAGGGTGAGGCCATGCAAGGATTTTCCTCATCTGTCCACACATAACCACCACTACCATAGTAGTCTCCAGCCATGCTGTGCCACACCCCAGTCCAGCCCCGCCCAGCTGCTGTTTATTAGCATTGAAGCAACCGAGCGTCTTCAATAAATAATGGGTCATACCATATGAGGTAGGTGGGGGAGGTCAGGAATGGTGGGCCCACTGAACAAGCAGCAGCATCTGGAATTCTGGGGCCCCGTACCAATAGGTACTAATCCAATTCAAATGTTTCCAGCATTTTTTTAATTTAACATGTTTTAAATGATTTAATGCCCCTGCTGCTGCCCCTCTCTGCATATTCTGCCCGCCCTAGGCCGGTGCCTAGGTGTGCCTAATGCTAAATACGGGCCTGCCTGTCTGGCCATAACATTGTAAGCACATTATTGCTATTGTTTATAGCCTGCAGCAGCCAATGCTTCTTCAGTGCTCCAAAGCGTCTCTAAAACTAATGAAAGATAGTGGGCCCCTCTATGTGCTGGTGTACCTCTGCCCCTCAGACAAAGTGAGCATGCCAAAGCAGCGCCTAGCCAGTGAGTCGCACATTGTCCTCCACCTATTTGCTAGGAGGGGGGAGGGGGAACAACCTTTGAAGAGAATCCCCTGGAATCCGCACACAGGATTCAGAAAATTGGACGTCTGCCTGATGTTGTACATGGATAACCCCTTTAGGAAATAATGTTCCAATCAGATTTTTCTGTAAAAAGGGGGGGGGGGGTTCCTTTTGGTATACTTTACCAAACAAAGAAAATCGAATCTTCTGCTGAAGCTCGAAGAACCCCTGCTTACCTTCAGCCACTTTGCCCTGGGGAGGGATGCATGTGAGCTCGGTTTCCTGTATGGGTGTATGCGGTTTAAGGAGGCATACCTCCATTTGCTTGCCTCGACAGAGGTTTCCTTGGGTGAAAATGGAGGATGTCCATATCTATTCACAGCCTTACCCTTAAGGCTTGCCATAGCATATAGAGGTTTTTACTTTTATTAATGGCTACTCTAAGGAGGGGGGGGGGGGGGGGGTATCATGGTATAAAAAAATAAATGCCATTAAAATGACATCTCCCCAAAACTACTGTATTTCAGATTTCCTTTTTTTGAGGGTCCCACAAAAATGTTGTTTGATTGCAATATGTAAACCACTATTAGAATTATTGCAGGTTGCACTTAAAGAGGAACATGGGGAACATTGGGATTATGTGAGCCCCCCCCTTCCGCCGATCGCCAGTATTACTCACCTTCACTACCACCCTTACTGAATGCAGGCACGCCATGGCTAGAAGGCGAGCTGGGGATGTGGCTGGTGGTGCCGAGTGAAAACAAGCACACTGGTTGGCTGAATCCACTGCTTAGCCAATCTGCTCTCTTGTCTGAGTCTGTTTCGTGGGAGTGAAAGAAAGGTGAGTGTATGGGGCGACATGGGGGGCATCCCAATTCAGGGAGGAACAAATAACTATATTGTAAGAAAAACGTGTTTTATTATTACCAATTTCCCTATTGTTCATCTGCATAGCGCATGCTGTATGTCCTCATGATAAAAGCTGTTTCATATATTTTTTAGATGAGTTGTTTAAAAAACTGAAACCGCTGGGTGAGCGTGAGAGAACAGTCATGTTGGAACTCAAGAAAAATGAGTGTGGAAAGAGAGGGCTTGAATTTGATAATCAGATTAATGCTTGGGACATGCGGTACTTTATGAACCAAGTAGAGGAGACTACATACAGTGTTGACCAGAATCTGCTAAAAGAGTATTTTCCATTGGAAATTGTGACCTCTGGACTTTTGGCTATTTATCAAGAACTACTAGGCCTGACTTTTAAGCAGGAGAGTGGTGCATCTGTCTGGCATGAGGATGTATCCCTGTTCTCTGTGAAAGATAAGGCGACTGGACAGCTTTTAGGAAAATTCTATCTGGACTTACATCCGCGGTAAGCTACTAATCTAAAATTATATATATATCTATATATCTTACCTATATACTGTTGAAGCAACTATTCATCATTTCCAAACAAATATATTCCACAGAGAAGGAAAGTATTCACATGCAGCTTGTTTTGGCCTGCAGCCAGGGTGCCTTTTACCCGATGGCACCAGACAGATATCGGTAGCTGCCATGGTGGCCAATTTTACTAAGGCCACGAAGGAAGCGCCATCTCTTTTACAACACGATGAAGTAGAGACCTACTTTCATGAATTCGGACATGTGATGCATCAACTCTGTTCTCAGGTAGGTGGCTTAATGCTCACATTTATATAATGCATAGATTGACCACTACCTTAACCACATTTTGTGCCACAGGCAGATTTTGCACTGTTTAGTGGAACACATGTAGAAAGAGATTTTGTTGAAGCTCCATCTCAGATGTTAGAAAATTGGGTGTGGGAAAAAGAATCTCTGCAAAGGATGTCAAAACATTACAAGACAGGCAGCCCTATTCCAGAAGACATGTTGGAGAAGCTTATAAAGTCTCGCCTGGCAAACACTGGTAAGATGCATTCATGGTATTTTTTTTCTCCAATTTGTTTTTGTAGATTACCGTACTGTTTGGAGGAGCAAAATTGCCAACTTAGCCAGTGGTAGAGCAGAGTTTCTGGTAGAGCGACTTTACCTCTAGGTGACAAACACTAATTAACACTAACGCTCTAAAAGCTATAGACATGTAGCATCTTGACTCCTGGCTGTTGCAGTTAGTTAATCACACACATTTCACTCCAGGGCATCACCAAAAATAGATATTTGCAGGTTAACACTTGGCAGCAAGTGGGACTGCAAAGATAAAAGGGTGTGGCTCCTCCAGGTGTACATATACTTCTGGCTGTGCCCATTTCATTTTTGCAGTCTGACTGAAACAGTCCCGCTCCCCAAATATCCACTATGTCACACTTGGTGTAAGCACAGCACAACCGGTTTCTTCCTTCTTCTGGCCACACGTGTTTGTGGGCCCACTGCTCCTCAGAGCTCCCATGGGAGATCAGGAGGGCTCTTCACTTTCCTGTTTCCCCACACACCAAAGCCACGCGAACTGCACTACCAATCCCTGGGGAACAGGCTGGCATTGCTCGCTTCAGCCTTCGGGTAAGTAGTGATAACACTTTCTGCCTACACAGGAGTCTTCCATCTGGCCTATGCTCTCTTGAGAGCTTTGCATCAAGAATGCATTGCGGTACAGTGGTGGCAACCATAGTCCTCAGAAAAGCCTTATGCTGAGTTAGGGCCAATTATACTTATACTAAGACCCCCAGGGTTCATTGACTCTGATTGCACACTTCAGGAGAATCAGGGTTGGTGACATAAAAAAGTTTTACTCTGTGCCTCCTTTGCCTGGTGCAGTATTACTGGTTAATTTTAAAAGGCAGCTTCCAATACAGGATAGATCTACTGCTTGTAATCTCACCCTGGTTTCTCATTGGTCCATTTTGGAGGTAGATGAGGGCCCCGCACGACAGGCCCCCAGATGACACTGCGCATAAGCGTAGGGGTTACCCGGCAGGACCCGACCAGCCCTTCACGGACGTCACTGGAATACGCCGCTCAGCGTGTATTTCGGTTTTGTCACCGCTGATATAGGACCGAGAGCGATACCTGGTTTAAATGGAGGTTGCCTGCTGACACTCCTATATTACTAGTATGTCACACACCCCACTTCCAAATATTCATGACACTTGGGAACCCGGCCTGTAGAGGGCGATCTTGTAGAGATGACATGGAAAAAGGAGCCCCTCCTGATACATAAGTACTGGGTTCCTCCCACTATTCCTCAGTCTTTTCGTCTCTGCAGTCGGCGAAGCATTCAGAAGATGACTCTCCTTCAAGCTGCAGTTAGCCGGGTTTGCTCCCGGCCCCTTTTTTTTTCTCTATTTCTGTCTGATACTCTTTAAACCTGTTTGGTTATATTGTATGCCTCCCAGCCCTGGCTGTATGGTTCAGGCAAAGGTAGATACATACACCTTCTGGTGTATACAGGAGTTTTACTCCTCCGTGAGACCCAAATGTGGGTAGGCGGTTTCCGAGTTGGTGTTCTCGGCATGGGATGCCCCTGTCCCTTTATAATCCCCTTGTGCCTTATGGGTGCATTTCTATCCTCTCCCCTTTAGTTCTCCTTTACCCTGCTGGGGTAAAAAGGAGGGGGGGGGGGTTATCTGGGCTTATTTGTCACCATGCACACAAATAATAATAAAAAAAAAAAAGATATATAAAATATATAAAAAAAAAAAATTATTACATATATATTATTATGTATGTTTACTATACTAGTTAATAGGATATGTTTTATTTAGATTTTCCTATTTCTGTCTAGGCAGCATTCTTTTGCTTACCTTTTTTAAAGCTCTTTGTTTTCTGGCTATGTTCAGATTTGAATTTCCCTCCATTATTGGTCATGTGATTCTGGGGGTGGGCGGGGCTTAGGCACACTGCAATCATTTCATTCTCAAGAGCACCTGGGTGCTCTCTTTGTCTGCCTGGCTCCTGTTGCTTCCCTATGGTCTTCCCTCATTGTGCTTGCTTTTGCAGCACATATACTAAGATTGGAACAATACAGAGAGGATTAGCATGGCCCCTGCGCAAGGATGACACGCAAATTCGTGAAGCATTCCATATTTAAAGGTGCTGTGAGTACCCCTCAGCTTGCTGAAGGGAGTTTCTGCCATTTTTTTCATGCTTTGTCATTTATTGTGTGCATTGGTGACTGTTTGTTTTCCTTGTAGGTGGAAACTCTTTATTTTAATGGGGTTTCTCCTGGGGTTTCTTAAAGCCTTATTTGGGGGTCCATTTGTGTTAATATCCTCCCACTTGGGACTGTTTAAAGGGGCATCCCGGGTAGCAATTGCGTAAATCCCATATATACTTGGTGACTATAATCAATTATAGTATAATACTGAACACCATATGGAGGCATCTCAGGACAACGGACATGCAGTTCCCTCTGCACAGACTCGGCAATGTTTTGGATGTGGGGCATCCCTTGTTGGGGATAACGCAATTCTTTGCGTCCCTTGTGCTCAATTAACTATTATGCAGAAAACTGGGGCCCAGGCTTCGGCGTCTGCGGCTTCTGCCTTATCTCCTACTCCGCCATGTCTTGTCCGTACCCCCAGTGATATTGTCATGGGTGGTGATTTGCATTCTGATTTATGTGCCAGATTGGCTCATCTTGAAAAATTAATGTCTAGCTCTGTGGCCAAGAAGGCCTCAGCTAAATGGAAACATTTGACTCAGGCCGTTCCGGTAAGCGAGTTGGGTAAATGTGAAATGCTTTATTGGTCTGATTCTTCTCAGTTAGAAGAAGAATTATATGAGGATTCAGATGTTTCTAATGAACAGCAATTTGTTGGTACTGTGATTGAGCAGGGTGAAGCTAGTGTTGTGGATGCCCCTAAGGCTCTTGCTCAGTTATTTGAGGTTTTGGTTATCACTCCTCCTGAAGTAGTCCCTCCTCAAAAAGAGGAATTCTTTGGAGTCTCTAAACCTTGTTTAGAATTTCCAAATCAAAAGCATTTTGATGAAATTATTCTTAAAGAATGGGAGAAGCCTGCGCGGCTTCCTGGCATTCCCTTGGGTTGGGACAAGAAATATCCCTTCCCAGCTGATACTGTTAAGCGTTGGTCTTCACCACCTGTGGTGGATGCCCCTGTGCTTTATTTATCCAATTCTTCTGTGTTGCATTCTCCTGACTCCACTACACTTAAAGATGGAGAGGATAAGCGTATTGATCAAATGGCGTGCCACGCTTTTTCCAGTGTGGGCTCGGCCTTGCTGCCTGTTGGTGCTTCTGCACTCATGACAGTGGCTATTAGGTCTGTTGTGAGAGACCTAATGAATTACTCAGGGCTTGGTCCGGCCTCTGATGAGTACGCCGCTCTTAAGCGATGTGAGATGTTTGCATCTTTTGTACTTTCTGCCTTAGATGATCATGTGCAGCAGAACCTCTGCCTTGTTGATCGCCATTCGGCGGTCAGTATGGTTGCGGCAGTGGGCAGCTGATATTGTGGCCAAGAAATCGCTTACAGCGCTCCCTTTTGTGGGATTGCGCCTCTTTGGAGAAAAATTGGATTCTGTCACTAAAGGAGGTTAATTACCTCAGTGTAAGAAACAACGTCGTTCCTTTCGTGGAGTGGCCTCTTTTAACCCTTCCTTTCAGTGTAAGAAACAACGTCGTTCCTTTCGTGGAGTGGCCTCTTTTAACCCTTCCTTTCAGGGGTCTAGATCCGGTAGAGGCTCGGCCTTTTCAGCCCCTAGAGGGAATGCATGGAATAGAGGGAAGGGACGTGGCCGTCCAAGTCAGAATTGGGGGTCCAAAACCAAATCTGCCACTAAGCCTGCTCAACAATGAGGGGACGCCCTCACCCTTATGGGTGGGGGGACGGCTGCGATTCTTCTTCCAGGTCTGGGGTCAGGAGGTATCAGACAATTGGGTTCTGTAGTCTCTTCCAGTTACAAACTGGAATTCGAGTTCCGGCCTCCTCCCAGATTTTTCATGTCCCGGATGCCGTCAGATCCGGCAATTGCGCAGGGACTGCGGGCAGCAGTAGCGAATCTGTTAAACATGGCTGTCATCTGCCTAGTGCCTCCAGTGGAAAGGGGTTTGGGGTTTTACGCCAACCTCTGTCGGCCTATCCTAGACCTAAGGAGACTCAATCAATTTATCCGTTTCAGAAAATTCCGCATGGAGTCTCTGCGATCAACGATCGATGCTCTCCGTCAAGGGGACTTCATGACATCCATAGACATCAAGGATGCTTATTTGCACATTCCTATTTTTCCGGGTCACCAGAGATTTCTCAGGTTCTCGATAGAAGACCAGCATTATCAATTTGTGGCCCTGCCATTCGGCCTTACCTCAGCCCCAAGAGTCTTTACCAAGATGCTGGCAGGAGTGATGGCTATATTCAGGGTCCAGGGCATCCGCATTGTGCCTTTTCTGGACGATCTTCTTATCGCGGCCTCCTCCCTCGAACAATCAGAGTTGGACACCAGGACGGTGGTCTCTACACTAGAGAGGTTCGGATGGGTAATAAGTTACCCCAAATCCTCTCTCTGTCCGTCCAGGGAAATTCCCTTCCTGGGCCTGAGTCTGGATACATTTCAGGGTGGGGTTTTTCTTCCTCAGTCCAAAATGGTTCTGATTCAGGACTTGATTCGTCTATTCTTGTCCAACCCTCGTCAGTCTATCCGTCTAGGGATGAGACTAGTGGGATTGATGGTAGCTGCATTCGAGGCAGTCCCGTTTGCCCAGTTTCACATAAGGACGCTTCAGCTCTTCCTCTTGGCAAAGTGGGACAGGTGCCCACTATCATTAAATCAGACTTGTCTTTTGTCTCCCCACGTTTTGCAGTCCCTTCAGTGGTGGTTAATATCGCTCAACCTCCAGAAGGGCAAGTCATTTCTGACTCCGTGTTGGGAACTGGTTACCACGGATGCCAGCCTGGTGGGCTGGGGGGGCTTCTGGAAGAAGCATCAGTTCCAAGGATTGTGGGGGCCTCAGGAGGCTCATTCTCCAATCAATGTATTAGAGCTTCGGGCCATACGTCTTGTTCTACTTCGACTGACCCATTTCTTACAGGGTCTGCCAGTTCAGATTCGGTCAGACAACCGAACAGCTGTTGCATACATCAATCACCAGGGAGGGACTCGCAGTTGGGGTGCCCTCCGGGGAGTGTCTCTGATCCTTCAGTGGGCAGAGATCAATGTTCCCTGCATATCAACAGTTTACATTCCGGGGATGGAGAATGTGGAGGCAGACTCCCTGAGCAGGGGATGTTCTCGCCAGGGAGAATGGTCTCTCAATCCAAGGGTCTTTCAGTTCCTCTGTCACAAGTGGGGGACTCCACAGTTGGACCTGTTTGCTTCTCGCCACAATCACAAGCCCCAGCTTTTGTGTCTCTATCCCAGTATCCTCTGGCAGTGGCAGCGGATGCCATGTCTCTGGCTTGGAAGGATCTGGGGTTCCTATATCTGTTTCCCTCATTCTCCATGATCAGCAAGGTGGTGCGCAAGTTAGCACTGGAGGAGGCGCCAGCAATTCTGGTGGCGCCAAGGTGGCCAAGACGTCTGTGGTACGCAGACGTCGTAAGGCTGGCAGTGGATCGTTTCCATCTGCCTCTTCTTCCAGATCTCATCACTCAGGGTCAACTTTGTTACCCCAATTTACAAACGCTGGCTTTGACGGCATGGCTGCTGAAGTCTCCATCTTGAAAGAAGAAGGTCTTTCTGATGTGGTTATTCAGACTCTTATTAGAACTAGGAAGAAGTCTTCCTCTGTCATTTATTACAGGACTTGGAGGTCCTATATTGATTGGTGTGAATCCAGGGCTTTGCCCTGTAGAGTATTTTCTATTCCTAGAATTCTGGAATATCTGCAACGAGGTCTAGATATGAGATTCCAGATTAGTACTTTGAAAGGGCAAGTCTCTGCCTTGGCTATTTTCTTTCAAAGGTCGTTTGCTCTTCATCCTTTGGTTAAGACTTTTTTCCAAGGAGTCGCGCATGTGCGGCCTCCCAGAAAGCCTATACTTCCTGTTTGGGACCTTAACCTAGTGCTTTCAGCTATGCAGGCCGATCTCTTTGAGCCCTTGCAGGATATTCCTCTTCCTATTCTTGCTCAAAAGGTTGCCTTTTTGGTTGCTATTACTTCTGTCCGCCGAGTTTCTGAACTGGCGGCTTTGTCTATTCTAGCCCCTTATTTTGAGAGGCATCAAGATAAGGTTGTTTTCCGTTTTAAACTGGATTTCCTTCCTAAGGTGGTGTCTGCTTTCCACCTAAATCAGGATATAGTTCTTCCTTCCTTGTGTCCTAAACCTAGTAACGACAAGGAAAGGGTCTTACATTCTTTGGATGTAGTTCGTTGTGTTAAGTATTATTTAGTTACTACTTCGGCCTTCTGCAAGACGGATGCCTTTTTTGTTGTGCCTTCTGGGCCCAAGAAGGGTTTTGCTCCTGCCAAATCTTCCCTTAGTAAGTGGATATGTCAGGCCATCATTGGGGCCTATTTGGCTAAGGGGAAGGTTCCCCCTTTTCATGTCACCGCTCATTCTACTCGTGCTATTGGAGCTTCCTTGGCTTTTCAGCACCAGGCTTCTGTTGAAGGTCTTCTGTGCAGCGGATGCTGCTTTTGGCCGCAAAATTCTGCAAGCTGCAGTAATTTAAGTTATGCATTATTCCTTGGGGATCCCCACCTATTATAGACACTGCTATTGGATGTCCCAAGTGTCATGAATATTTAGAAGTGGAGTGTGTGACATACTAGGAATAATACCATTTTGTGAGTACTCGCCTGTAAAATGGTTATTACGAGTATGTCACACACCCCACTTCCCCGCCCTTTTTTGTTCTAAGGGATCCTTTATATGGTGATTATTATTTTCAAACTATTTTTCAATTGTCGAATATAATTTGCTCTTCCTGGTTCTTCACTGCTTTTTAAAAAGACTGAGGAATAGTGGGAGGAACCCAGTACTTATGGACCAGGAGGGGCTCCTTTTTCCATGTCATCTCTGCAAGATCGCCCTCTACAGACGGGTTCCCAAGTGTCATGAAGATTTGGAAGTGGGGTGTGTGACATACTCGTAATAACCATTTTACAGGTGAGTACTCACAAAATGGTATTTTTCCCCTGAGGAAGGGTGTTTATTTTGCACGTCCGAAATGTAAGGAGGGTGTTCCGCTACTCTATACTGTATGTAAGTTCGATCTGCTTTCCTTATTCTTCTGCTGACAAATTGTCTTAACTGACACTATATGATGGCCAGGACTATGCCTCAACCTTTCTGCCATATTAATCAAGTGACGTTTACTATACATGCTTGTATGCTCTGCCCATTAGTGGGCTTATGAATTGTATTACGCATATAGCTTCCCTATTGTATGGGCTTCAAATTCTTGCATTTGGGCTCTAACTGTAACATTTCATATCTTGTGCACTTTTATCAGCAAGTATCATAGTTTGGTGTGCTGGTTGCTTTAACTTCACAATTCTACCTTGGGCAAACCCATTATCTATCCACCTCCTTAGATGCTAATTAATTATCTAGTTGAGAGAGAAACTAGTGGATCCGCACGTCCTTAAAATGAGTACTTTATTCCAAATCCATTAAAATCATCGGTTGTCTCCAAAAGAAATACAAAAACATCCAAAGCGAGTTAAAAACAGTACAGGACTCGGGCAGAAAGAGAAAGGGGAGTCCTCTGACGGGTTTCGGGTCCTTCAAAGGCCCTTAGTCATAGATGGGGGCACCCCTAAAACTACAGTATTAAATAGGAAAAAAAAGACTCACCTGTAGCAACAGCGCGGCCCGCAGCAGCGGGGAGCCACAATCAACGAGCAGCAGTGACGTCCGGAATGGAGGGGGACGCGCCGGCCAATCACAGGCAGGGAACCGCAAACCAATCAGAGGAGGGAACCTCCTCACATGACAGCGGAACACACTGCCAATGAGAGCGTGCGTCCTACCTCCAGCCAGGACGCCACAGTGGAAGCGTATCTAGGCCTGGTGCACACCATGGGTTATGCCACAAATGGGAGTGGGAGGTGTGAAGAGATCAGATCTGAGCAATATTTAATTCTGTCCCAAATTGAGAAGAGAAAAAATATATAAAAACTTGGGAGGCTCCTAAAGTCCCAATATCTTGCACTGCCACTCATTGGGGCGCCCTGCTAACCCAAAGGCTAACTGGAGAAATACATATGACATGGTTAGGTGCAGGGCTGGCAAGAATATTGAAGAGGCTATGTATATGCCCAAAACACATTCATTTATTTATCAAAAAATACATAGGCACAATACGTGAGACACCATAGCAGGCAATAACAAATACACTAGTGAGGTAAAACACGCAATTGCTGCATTAAAAACAACACACAACACAGAGGGCCCTTATCAGGAAACCCTGATCAACACACAACATGCCACATTCAAACCATTCACACCAGCTGGCCAGCTTTAAAGTAGTAGCAGGGGCAACATGGCCCACAAAAGACCCTCTAAAAAATGGTCTAAAGGCGTCCCCTGGTTATTTTAAGCATACAGCACGTCCTGCTCCAGTAGTAGTAATAACATGTGGGTAATCCTCCGCCTCCGGCGCCGTGCACTGCAGACATGTAGAAAACAAGCTCCTCCCAGCCCTAGATATACCGAGGGACCTCCCACAAATCCCCAGATATCTCTGCAGTGCTGGAACTGCGAAGACATGAAGTATCACGCTCTCGCAGGCGAGCGGGGCTTGACAGCCCGAGGCCCTGCGGGACTATTACCACCCGTCCTCATTGTGAATTAATGCCTCCCAGCCTGGGCTGCGTTGGTCGGGTGAAGGTAGGCAGCACCCAGTGTGCTTACGGAGCTAGTCTCCACCGCAATCCCCCTCCATAGGGTAGGCGGTTAAGGCGAATGGTGAGCCTTCAGTGGATGCCCCTCCCGCACCAGTGCCCCATGTCCCATCTAACGGTGAACCCTCTATTCGGGTCACCTTCCTCCCCAGATTCCCCCGTTAGAGGGGGGAAAAAGAGGGGGAGGGGGTTATGTGTTCGATGGCCTATCCTTGCCTTTATTACACTATAGATGGCTTTACCGCTACCGGGTGTCAGAGCGCGTTTCACTTTAGTTTTTCAACTAACAGCAGCGTTTTACTGTTCTCTATGGCGCATACGGCAGCACTGTTCGGGGAAGCTACAGCGTTTTTCAATCTCCTTACTCACTCTATCAGACTTCTTCTCTGAAGTGATGCTGACGTATCTACTATTCTCTCCTGATTGGCTGCTCGCCTTCTAGCTTCGCGCTCTCCGGGGGGGGGGGCGTGGTTCGGTCTGGTGCGTTCCGCGTCATCGCCCGCTCTGGCCCGCCCTTCGAGGTTCGCTGGGCACCATTCCCTTCTCGCATGCGCGTGGTGAAAACGGTCCTCTCCTCGCAGACTGTAAGTGCCCTCATGGGCGATCTTTTCCCTAGCTTGCTTCTTCGCGCTCGGCTCTGACATCCCTGTTCCCCTTGTGTCTTTCAGACAGCGGTCCTCGGTGGCTTCTCCTGGCCCGACGTAGCGCCCGGTCCAGACCATTTTTCAGAAATTACTCCCACTTCCCAACGGGTTATTGGGGCATCCAGGGTTGCTTAAACCGTCAATCCCTACTGGCATATTGAATTTAATAATCACCGTATGGAGGCATCCCAGGATATTGTGAATGGGGTCCCCCCGGGACAAGCCCGTCTGTGTGCAGCTTGTGGGGTTTTACCTAGCAGCGGTGACAATGCACAGGTCTGCGTCCCTTGTGCCCAACAGGCGCTAGCCGGTCTCCCCACCTCTTCCGAGGCCGGGCCCGCACCTCGCCTTACTTCCCCTACTCCCCCAAGCTTGAGCCTAACCCCCAATACTAGTGGGGATTCTCACGCTTATTTGGCCTCTAGATTGGCTAGTGTGGAAAGCTTCATCGCTGGCTCCTTGGCGCGCAAGGCTACTGCCAAGAGGCGTCATTTGAATCCTTAAGCTACTATTCTCCCTGTAGAATCAGATGATTTACTGCTTTCCTATGCTCAGTCCCCATCAGAGGAAGGGGAACTGCTCTCTGACTCAGGATCCTACGAGGACGAGTCCAGGAGTCAGGAGGAGTCTGGTTCTGATCATTGGTCCCAGGACGACATTGATAGACTGCTGTCTCAGATCTTTGATGTGTTATCCCTCTCTCCCCCTCCTGCGGCCCCTCGGCAAAGGGGTGATCTGTTTCATACCGCTAGGGTGCGGTTGGAGTTTCCCGAGCAAACTCATTTTAATAGCCTAGTGCTGAAAGAATGGGAACATCCCAGCAAACTCCAGGGGATTCCTAAAGCTGTGGATAAGAAGTATCCATTTCCTGCCGATCTGGTTAAGTGTTGGACATCGCCACCCGAGGTCGATGCCCCCATTCTGAGTCTGTCCAACACCTCTATTATGCACTCCCCCGACACTACTACGCTGCGGGATTTAGAGGATCGGCGAGTTGATCAATTGGCATGTCATGCCTTTGCATTTGGGGGAGCGTCGCTCCGCCCGGTTTGCGCCTTAGCCATCACGGCGGTGGCGCTCAGGACGGTGGTTAAGACTGCCCTGGAAGGGGCGGATGACTTGCCCTCTGAGGCCGCCAACGCTCTGGCCACCTGTGAGTCCTTTGTGAATTATATCCTATCTGCATCGGACGATGCTATTAAGCTGAGCGCTAGATCTTCTGCATTGGTGGTGGCCATACGCCGCGCGATCTGGTTACGCCAGTGGGCTGCGGACAACGTAGCCAAGAAGGCCCTTACGGGGCTTCCATTTAAAGGGCTGCGCCTGTTTGGAGAAAGGTTAGATATCTTTGCCAAAGGTGGCAAATTGCCCCAGCGCAAGCGTCAGATTCGGCCCTTTCGTGGTCCAAGCTCCCATTCGACCCCCTACCGTGGGGCCAAGCAGGGTAGAGGGGTGTCCTTCTCTGGGTCTCGCGCAGAGTCCTGGAACAAGAACAGAGGACGCCGTCCTGGCTCCTCCTGGGGGCCCAAAGCCCCCCCCCCAAGACCCCCCAAGCATGAAGGGGCGCCCAAAGCCCGTCAGGGTGGGGGGATGTCTACAGCACTTCGAGCATGTCTGGAGACGCCTTGTCCCAGACCGGTGGATTCAGGAGGTAGTCTCCTCCGGTTACAAGATAGAATTTGCTGTACTGCCCCCTACCAGGTTCGTTGGGTCTCGGATCCCACAGGATCCTGCCTCAGCTCGAGTCTTGATGCTGGCTGTGCAGGACCTTCTGGAGCTCGGGGTCATCTGCGAGGTCCCCTTAAGAAACAGGGGCATGGGGTTTTATTCCAACCTGTTCACGGTGCCCAAAAAGGACGGGTCAGTCAGACCCATTCTGGATTTGAAAATCCTAAACAAGTTTGTCAGAAGCAGGCATTTTTGTATGGAAACTCTGCCCTCGGCCATTGCCTCGCTGCGTCCAGGGGACTTCATGACATCAGTGGACATCAAGGACGCTTACCTGCACGTTCCGGTGTTCCCAGGGCACCAAAGGTTCCTCAGATTTGCGCTGTTGGATCAGCATTATCAGTTCGTGGCCCTGCCATTCGGCCTTACGTCGGCTCCCAGGGTCTTCACCAAGGTGCTGGCAGGGGCGATGTCTCTCTTAAGACTAAAGGGCATACGCGTGTTGCCCTACCTGGACGATATACTCGTCACCTCTCGGTCTCTGCGGCAGGCAGAGCTGGACACTCGGTTGGTGGGGTCCACCCTGGAGTCCTTCGGCTGGGTGATCAATTACCCAAAGTCCTCTCTGTCCCCCTCCTCAGTGACCCCGTTTCTGGGGATGATTCTGGACTCTGTTCAGTCAAGGATATTCCTTCCTCCGAAGCAGTTGGTGGGCTCGATGGTGGCAGCCCTTTGCCCAGTTTCATCTGAGAACTCTGCAGCTTCACCTTCTGTCAGTGTGGAACAAGGACCCAGCATCTTTGGACGACAGCTGGGTGATTCCCCCCTCGGTCAGACAATCCCTTGCGTGGTGGTTGGACCACAGGAACTTGACAAGGGGCAGATCCTTCCTGGCTCCCTCTTGGGAGACGGTCACAACGGATGCCAGTCTTTCGGGCTGGGGGGGATTCTGGAAGTCCCTGCGCTTCCAGGGGAGGTGGGGCCCTCAGGAGGCCCATCTTCCTATCAATGTCCTGGAACTCAGGGCGGTCCGATTGGTGCTGGAACGATTGACCCAGCACCTGCAGGGTCTGGCGGTTCAGGTACGCTCAGACGGCGGTTGCCTACATCAATCATCAGGGAGGAAAGGGTGCTCTCCAGGAGGTGTCTCTGATTCTAACATGGGCAGAGACCAATGTACAATGCATCTCAGCTGTCTACATTCCGGGGGCGGAGAATCTGCTAGCAGATGCTCTGAGCAGGGGGTTGTCCCGTCTGGGGGAATGGTCCCTCTGCGACAGGGTATTTCAGTCCCTGTGTCACCGTTGGGGTGTGCCAGACGTGGATCTCTTTGCGTCACGTCACAATCACAAGCTACCGAGCTTTGTATCCCTGTCTCAGGATCCTCTGGCCACGGATGCCCTGTCAATGTCTTGGAGGGAGTTTCGGCTCCTGTATGTGTTTCCACCAATTCCCCTTCTGGGCAGAGTGCTGCGCAAGATCGCTCTGGAAGGGGTACCCGCGATTCTGGTGGCCAAGAAGAGTGTGGTTCGCAGATGTGGTTCAAATGGCAGTAGATCAGTACGATCTGCCAAGGTTGCCAGACCTTCTGACTCAAGGGTCTCTACGCCATCCCAATTTACTAACTCTGGCTTTGACGGCTTGGCTATTGAAACTTCCATCTTGATGGAAAAGGGTTTGTCTGCATCTGTTGTGGCTACTATGGTGCAAGCCAGGAAGAAGACTTCTGCCGCCATCTATTATAGAGTGTGGCGTGCTTACATTGACTGGTGTGAATCCAGGTCTCTTCCCTGCCGGGAATTCTTAGTATCCAGGGTGCTGGAGTTTTTACAACATGGTCTAGACTTAGGTCTTAAGCTTAGTACCTTGAAGGGCCAGGTTTCCGCCCTGTCTATCTTCTTTCAGAAGACCTTTGCCCAGCACCTTCTTATCAAGACCTTCTTTCAGGGGGTCACTCATGTGCGTCCTCCTCGGAAACCTATGGTTCCTGTTTGGGATCTGAACTTGGTTTTGTCGGGCCTGCAGGGGGCTCCTTTTGAGCCTATTCATGAGGCCGCTCTCGCTGTGCTCACGCTCAAGGTTGTCTTCCTGGTAGCTATCACTTCGGTTAGACGTGTGTCTGAGTTGGCTGCTTTGTCTATTCAGTCTCCCTACTTTGAGAGACACCGGGATAAGGTGGTGTTTCACTTCAAGCCAGACTTCCTGCCTAATGTTGTGTCTGCATTTCATTTGAATCAAGATATTGTACTTCCTTCCTTGTGCCCTAATCCTAGTAACCCTAAGGAAAGGGTTTTGCATTCCTTGGATGTGGTCAGGTGTGTCAAGTCTTACCTGGTTACCACTCAGGCCTTTAGAAAGACTGATGCTCTCTTCGTTGTGCCTCATGGGCCTAGGAAGGGTTTGGCTCCCGCCAAGTCTACCATCAGTAAATGGATTCGTCAGGCTGTTGTTCAAGCCTATACTGCTAACGGGAAGACTCCCCCTTTTCGTCTTACTGCTCATTCTACTAGAGCTGTTGGGGCTTCTTGGGCTTTTCAGCACCAGGCCTCTGTGGAGCAAGTTTGCAAGGCCGCTACTTGGTCTTCTGTACATACCTTTACTAAGTTTTACAAGGTTGATGTTCGGGCCTCAGCTGACGCTGTGTTTGGCCGCAAGGTTCTGCAGGCGGCAGTAGTTTAGACTGCTTGCTGTTGCCTTCTGTTGGGGATCCCACCCTTCTTTATGGACACTGCTTTTGGATGTCCCACATGTTATTACTACTACTGGAGCAGGACGTGCTGTATGCTTAGAATAATACAACTCTGTGAAGTACTCACCTGTAGAGTTGATGATATATGCTTACAGCACGTCCTGCTCCACCCCACCCTGTTTTCACCTTGTTCTGGATCCCCTGTTGGTGATTGTTATCTTTGATTTTTTTGGCAGTTTTGGGTGGTTGTTTCTCCTGGCCTCTCTTTCTCACTGTTTTTCAATGCTGGGGATTTGTGGGAGGTCCCTTGGTATATGTAGGGCTGGGAGGAGCTTGTTTTCTGCATGTCTGCAGTGCACGGCGCCGGAGGCGGAGGATTACCCACATGTTATTACTACTACTGGAGCAGGACGTGCTGTATGCATATAATATCAACTCTACAGGTGAGTACTTCACAGAGTTGTATTATTTCTCCCCCGATTCAGCTAAACGGTGCTGCACAATTGAACTCTTGTAATTGACGTCGTGAATATGTGACGCTCAGACCCACAGCATGGATTTAGGCCTTCAATATGTACAAAATTTGTACTTAGCTCATATCCACAAGGTGGGAGGTGAATATATATATATGGCAGGTGGGACTGCCGTAAGCTATTAGGTTCTTCCTCTCCTAGGTCCCTCGGTCATTTGGGGTTCCCTCCGGTGCTTACAAAAATCCTCCCACTAACGGACTCTAAGGGGCATCCCGGGTAGCTTCATAGCATAATTCCCATTGGTCATTGCGACTACCTTAAAATCACATATGAAGGCTTCCCAGGATACAGGGCTCTGGGTCCCTTCGGGGCATCCCCGGCAGTGTGTAATATGTGGGGTATCCCTTGTGGGAGACATTTGAAAATTGGTGTACCATGCGCACAGCGGCCTGTTGCGCGGCAATCTGGGCCCCGTGAGGCCGGGCCGACCCCGCTGGCCTCATCACCTGCACCCCCATGCCTGGTTATGACCCCTAGTGTCATTAGCGGGGAGTCGCAATCCAATGTCTGCGCCAGGTGGGCCAACATTGTGAAGATGATTGCTAGCCTTGCGGCCGGGTAGGCGCCAGCTAAGATTCGGCACTTGGCGCCTGCTGTGCTGGCCCTTTTTTTTATGTCAGTTTTGTCTCCTTGCACCTGGACGGATGCCGGAACGGAGCGCAGGATTACCATGGATACCCCAGGGCTTCCTGCCTGTATTTTGTCGTGCTGGCCACTTCCCCTCCGCAAGGGGGGAATGTCTTGGGACTGCCATACCCCGTTTGGGGTTCCTGAATCTGAAGCACTTTAACAATCTGATCCTGACGGAATGGGAAAAGGCCTAACCGGTTCCCTGGCATTCCTCAAGGGTGTGATGGGAAGTATCCCTTCCCTGTTGATGTGGTTAAGCCTTGGTCTGCACACTTTGAGGTCGACGCTCCTGTCCTGGGATTGTCCAACACCTCGGTTGTGCATTCCCCGGATCCCGCAACCGTGAAGGACAGTGGGGATCGTAGTCTCTACCTGAGGGCTTCGCATGCCTTTGCTTGTGTTGGTTCGGCCTTGCGCCTGGTTTGTGCTTTCGTTCTCATGGCCATGGCTACTAGAGTTTTTATTTAGGGGCCTTTGGATGGTTTCCTATTGATTCCTTACAGTGAGGAGTTTACTGACTTGACTGATTGTGAGATGTTTCTTGCCTTTGGCTTGTCCGCCTTGGATGATACCATCCGTATGTGTAACAGGACCTCGGCATGGGCGGTTGCTGTACTCCGATTGGGCTAGTTGCGCTAGGGGGCGGCCTATTTCGCTGCTAGGTAGGCGCTCACAGGGCTTCGCTTCGCGGGTCTGCGCCTGTTTGGTTGCTCGATTAGTCTCTATTGTCTAGGGAGGTAAGTTACCTCTACGCTAGAAGCAGCGCCGGCCCTTTTCAGGGTTCAGACTCATTCAACCCCTCCTTTCGTGACTCTCGGACGAGCAGGGGAACGTTTTTCACTGCATTCAGAGGAGATTGTGCCCGACCCGGGGCTTCCTTGGGTTCTAAACCCAAATCTGCTGCCGAGCCAGCTCAGCAATGAGGGGGCGCCCTCACCTTTGCGGGTGGGGGGACGGCTGCGGCCCTTTTTCCCAGGTCTGGGCCTGCGAGGTCACAGACCAGTGGATCTTGGAAGTGGTCTCTTCCGGGTACAAGCTGGAGTTCGAGTTCCGGCCTCCTCCCAGATTCCTCAGTTCTCGGGTTCCCTCGGACCCCCGGGCTCCACAGGGGCTCCTGCTGGCAGTGCAAAATCTTCTGGACATGGAGGTCATAGGAACACAGGGTGTTCGCCAAGGTGATGGCGGGCATAATGGCCCTTCTCAGAGCCCAGGGCATTCGCATTGTGCCGTATCTGGACGACCTACTCATTACAGCTTCTTCCCTATGTCAGGCGGAGCTGGACTCCAGGGTGGTGACGACGCTGGAAAGGTTCAGTTGGGTGATCAACCACCCCAAGTCTTCTCTCTCCCCATCACAGGAGATCTCATTTCTGGGCATGAATCTGGATACCAGTCAGGCCAGAGTGTTCCTACCTCACCCAAAGGTGCAGAGGGTTCAGGATCTGATACGTACTCTCCTGGCCAACCCTCTATCCGGCTAGGGGTGAATCTGGTAGGATTGATGGTGGCTTCATCTGTGGCAGTCCCCTTTGCTCAGTTCCACATGAAGTCGCTCCAACTCTATCTATTGCTGAACTGGGATAGATGTCCCCGGTACTTGGATCAGTCCTTTCTGCTGTCTCCTAGGGTTCGGCAGTCCCTTCAGTGGTGGCTGGAACCAAGCAATCTGATGAGGGGCAGATCTCTTCTGGTCCCTTGTTGGGAAACGGTTACCACGAATGCCAGCCTGTCGGGCTGGGTAGTTTTCTGGACGGATTTTCGTTTCCAGGGGCTGTGGGGTATCCGCTGGAGGCTCACACCCCCATCAATGTCTTGGAGCTCAGAGCTATTCGGTTGGTTCTCTCATGCTTGACGCATCACTTACAGGGCTTACCGGTTCAGGTTCGATCAGACAATCGAACTGCGGTCGCTTACATCAATCACCAAGGAGGGACTCGCAGCAGGAGTGCCCTCAGGGAAGTTTCTCTGATTCTTGCATGGGCGGAGAGCAATGTTCCATGCATCTCAGCGGTATTCATTCCGGGAGGCGGACTCCCTGAGCAGGGGATCCTCTCGCCGAGGGGAATGATATCTCAACCACAAGGTATTCCGGTCCCTCTGTCGCAAGTGGGGGTCTCCGGAGGTGGATCTCTCACGTCGCAATCACTAGCTCCCAACGTTTTTGTCTCTGTCTCAGGTTCCTCTGGCCCTGGCAGTGGACGCCATGTCTCTTGCTGGGAGGGATCTGGGGTTCCTGTACCTGTTTCCCCCCTTCTCCATGGTGGGCAAGGTGGGGCGCAAGCTGGCTCAAGAGGGTGCCCCAGCAATTCTGGTGGCCCCAGGGTGGCCAAGACTGGTTTGGTTCGTACCACAATTTACAAACGCTGGCTTTGACAGTGTGGCTGCTGAAACCTCCTCCATCTTAATAGAAGAAGGTTTGTCTGATGCTGTGATTCAGACACTGGTTAGGGCTAGCAAGTGATCTTCCTCTAACGTCTTCTACAGGACTTAGGGTCCTATATTGATTGGTGTGAGGCTAGGGCCTTGCCTTGCAGGGTGTTTTCGATCCCTAGGATTTTGGTCTTTCTTCAACATGGTCTGGGCCTGGGGCTCCAGCTTAGTACCTTGAAAGGACAGGTCTCTGCCCTGGTGGTCTTCTTCTAAGGTCTTTTGTTCTTCGTCCTTTGGTTAAAGCTTTTTTCCAGGGGGCAACTCATGTGCGGCCCCCTCGAAAACCTTGTGCCTGTTTGGGACTTGAATTTTGCATTTTCTATGCTTACACAAAAGTTTGCATTTTTGGTGGCTATTACCTCTGTTCGAGGTGTTTCTGGGTTGGCAGCTCTGTCTATTCAGGCCTCTTACTTTGAGAGACACCAGGACAAGGTGGTCTTCAGCTTTAAGCCGGATTTTCTACCTAAAGTTGTCTCTGCTTTCCATCTCATTCAGGATGTGCTTCTCTCTTCCTTGTGTCCTAAGCCTAGCAATGACAAGGAGAGGCCCTGCACTCTTTGGATGATGATGATGATGATGTTTGTTGTGTGAAGTACTCTTTGATGGCTACTTCTCTTTTCTGTAGGACGGACGCCTTGTTTGTGGTGCCCTCTGGGCCCAAGAAGGATTTGGCACGGTCAAGTCTACCATTAGTAGATGGATATGTCTGGCCATTGTTGGGGCCTATATTGCCAAGGGATCCCCACCCTTTTTGGACACTGCTATTGGATGTCCCAAGTGTAATGAATATTTCCGAAGCAGGGTGTGAGACATACTTGGAATAATACCATTTTGTGATTACTCACCTGTAAAATGGGTATTACAAGTATGTCTCACACCCTGCTTCGCCCCACCCTGAGTTGTATCTTGGATCCTCTATATGGTGCACCTTTTATTGGTAGAGTTTTTTATTTGCTCTTCCTGGTCCTCTTACTGCTTTACTATACTGGGGAATGTGTCGGAGGTCCCGGGTGTTTATGGGCCGGGAGGGGCTTCTTTTTTTCTAGTCATCTCTGCAGAGGTTCGCCCTCTACTGGACATAACCCACGTGTAATGAATACTTCCGAAGCAGAGTGTGAGACATACTTGTAATACCCATTTTACAGGTGAGTTATCACAAAATGGTATTTTTTTTTAAGCCTATGGGTATATAAAACGGGTCTGGGCACCCCCACCCATACGAATGCTGGTATTTTCCTTTGTCATATTTAACCCTTTCGCTGCCAGCCTACCTGCAGCATTTGCCACTCCCTGTTGCCAGACGATGTTTCACCATTTTGCGCTACACATATTCAACTGTCATTTTTGAAGGGATTTCCAGGGATTTCCCAGGAAAATTATATATTGTTTTTTTCAACAGAGTCTGGGCTTTAACATGAAATGTCTTGTTTGTATTTTTTAGGTGTATTCTCAATTTTTTTGGGTGAAATGTGTGAAAAAAAATAAAAAAAAAACATTTTTTTACAATTTGTAGAGTTTTTTTGTAATAAAAAATGTAAGTTTGTCAATAAAATCTTATTGCGTGAGAAACCCCAATTTCTCCCGGTTACAGCGATACCACATATGTATAGGTAGACACCCTTTCCTGCCCAGAAGCCTTTTATAGCTGCTGGATGACAAATGGTTAATTAAAAAAAAAATGACATAGGGTCCCCCTTCCCGGGGAGGGGGACCCCATTTTTTTTGGATTTTGAAGGGTTAAAAACCCTTCAAAATCCAAAAAAAAAAATGACGTGGGGTCCCCCTTACCCAAAGTAACCAGCCCGGGACCAGCTATGGGGGCTTGTAGGCACAGAGTGGGGGGGCCAGCTTTGGTGGCCCCCCCACCCTGCAGCCTACGAGCCCACATAGCCTATGTGGGCCCGGGCTCTTCTGCCCCCCCCTGGCCTTTGGGGAGGCAGGTAATGGGGGTGCGGGGGTTAATGGCAAGCCACCCGCTAGGGCAGGTGACTTGCCACCCCCCCAGCCTTGTGAACTGGTATAAGGGGTCTCATGGACCCCTTACCAGCTCACAAAGGGTTAATGTGAAAAAAAAACACCACACAATAATAAAAAGTATTTTACTAGAAAAAAAAAAAATTTTTTTTTACTGTACTTACCTTCGATTGCAAGCTCTTGTCCCTCGCCGCTCAGCTGACAGATGCCGGTGATCGGCATCCAGAGAAGGAGAAGGCAGGAGATCAGAGGATCTCCTGTCACCTCCTTCCCCTGTGCCGATCACCGGCATCTGAGAAGCTGAGAAGGCTGAAGCCTGAGATCGGGGCCGGGATGACTTCATAAGCCCCGCCCCCAAGGGGCGGCCGCCATCGTGAAGAAGAGAGGAGAGAGCCTCCCAGGCTCTCTCCTGAAGATCGGT
Source organism: Gastrophryne carolinensis (assembly GCA_027917425.1). Classification (NCBI taxonomy): domain Eukaryota; kingdom Metazoa; phylum Chordata; class Amphibia; order Anura; family Microhylidae; genus Gastrophryne; species Gastrophryne carolinensis. The sequence continues at coordinate 290,168,115 of CM051234.1, forward strand.
AAGTCCTGGGGGGGGATCGGAGGCCCCCCAGGTGAAGAGGAGGGACAGCGGGAGCCAGCGCACACACAGGTAAGTGAATGTCATTTTTATTTTTTTTTTTTTTTACAGTTAGAAGCTGCTGCTGCAGAAGCGGGGGGGGGGGGGGCGGCCTATTTCGGGGGCTCTCCTGGAGCCATCCGACCCCCCACGGGGGATCGGATGGCACCAAATTAAAGAGGAGACCCGGCCGGATCCAACAAGGGGTCAGGTGAGTATTTGTTGTTTTTACTTTTTAAACTACAAGCGAGGAAAGTCAAGCACGTAACACCTACGGGCTTGGCACTTAAGGCCCAGCCAAGCCAGCACGTAGGTGTTACGTGCTTGGCAACAAAAGGGTTAAGCATGTGCAATGGAATATTAATTGGAAATATACTATTTACACCAGGATTCCATCAAGGTATTAAGATGTCTCTTAAAGCGGACTTAAATGTTTCCCACACCCTGTACATACAGATTGCTCACATTAAAATTAATCCTACCTGCATCTCCTGCATGTTATGAGCCTTTAAACATCCAAGATGGTGGCTCATGGAGCATCAGGCAGCCTGCAAACAGGAAGTGTCTTATGACTATGTTGCTCTGCATTCTGGGATTGCTGTCCTTTCCCTGACCTCGGCTCTGCTCTGTCTGTGCAAAGCACAGCTATAACCCCCCGTACTTCATACCGCTCTCCCCTCCTCAGTATGTGTGATGCTTCTGAGTCAAGATGTCGGCGCCCGTATCCTGGAGTCCTAAACGGAGTTGCAGCCTGGCGGGGGAATGAATGAAAAGTATGTGACTAAAAACTTAAAATATATTAATTTTTGATGCTGGGGAATAGTTTTTAAGGGTTTGGACTTTTCATTAAATCCTGCTGAAGGTCCGGTTTAAGCAGAAGATGGCGGAAAATTAAAGAATTATAATCAGCTGTGAGCTTAAAGCGCAGGTACTCCAGGGAAGATGCATTCCAACAGAACAGAAAATAGGATTTGGTAAATAGAACCTCTCGTGGTGTTAAGGTTATATTGAAAGCTACAGACTTTTCACTATTTATGTTGAGGCCTGAGATGTGCTTAAAAAGCATTGACAGGGCAATGTGTGGGCACGTGAGGACAAAGATAAATTCCACTTCAAATAAACATAATTTGTGCCTAACTCCAGCCACTTTCATGCCACTAATAGCTGGGTTGGTACAAATAAATTACACTAACTGCTCCATGCTTAATACAAATATGTCAGACAGAGGGCAGCCCTGCCTGGTACCTCCATATTTATTGGGAAAGATTCATAACTGAAGCCATAATATCCTATTTGGTCATCATGTAATACATATAATCCCGGGACAGCGTATATTGCATTTATTTCTTATTTTAATGCAACATGTTAACAAGTAATAACATGACATTGCTAATATTGTTTTTCAGGCCTGTTTAATCTTCGACAGATAGTTTTAGCCAAGATAGACCAAGTTTTACATACTCAAAATGATGTGGATCCTGTGGATGAATATAGTAAACTGTGCAATGAGATACTTGGAGTTCCTGCAACACCAGGTTAGAAATGTTAAAATCTGCTATAATACTGCATTAAAGCAGAGATGATTAAAGTGGACCAGAACCCAGGATTTTGACTATCCTGGCTTTTGGTCGGTGGCCCGCTGTGTGAAACCCCCCAGGTCACCTGAACATACTCACCTCTTCCCGGTCCTATGGCGCATGTGCTGCTGCTTGTCCAATCATCAATGGTGGCCACATCCCCCACTACCCACTAACGAGGAGCTTGCCCATGCCGGCCATTCACAAATGGGGACAGCGGGGATGCAGCTCACGCATGCGCTGTTGGAACGGAAAAGGATGTGTGTTTATTGGCGACCTGGGGGGGGGGGCTTACACAGCTATGGGATCCCGATTTTAGATGCCTCAGGGGGAGGAAATCGATCTATAAGATTCCCAGGCCGATCTCTGTGGGTTTTGGTCAACTTTAAGACATGAATGTTGTGTTCCATATTTATCTTGAAAATTATCATTTAATATCATGTTTGATAACTTTTCAGAAATTACTTTATAAATTAGCAACGTACACACAGACCAGGAATAACAGGATTTTCCCTATGTTCATTGGTGTGTTAGTCTTTTTTTAAGCCTGTGTTGAGTCTAACATGGTCCCTCCCATTGTGACTAGGTTCTGGCATTCCCCTGTCTCCAGCCTTGTACTGATGAGGGGAAAACCCGAAAACATGGCTGGGTAATTTATTATTGGCTATGTCAAATCATTGTGCCCCCTGCAGTCTCTGGGATCTATGCTAAGGGTCGTCGGTAAATATTGTTTTAGTTCTGCATGGCCCATGTAAATACTTTGTTTCAAGAAAACACTCTTTGTCTTGTACCTGAAGTGCACCAAAGAGCTAGCCATGTATATTTCATATTTGTTTCCCCCCCATATGACGCACCTAGAATTTAGAGGAGAAAAAAAATACTGTGCTAAAACCCTGCCCCCCCCCCCCCCCCAAGAGCCAAATAGGCAAGGTGGAGAGTCCCCCATTTACAGGCAGTGTGACATTCCCTATTCTAGTCAATGTGGTGTTAACCCTCCCATTCTCAAAGGCAGAAAAAATGAAACAAAAAAAAGTTAAATCGCATATCCGTGACGGCTGGCTCTGAGAATGGACACTTGGCGCAGGCCACGCCCACCCACTGCTTGGAGTGGGGTGTTTGAGTGTGCCTGCGCCATAGAAGCAGCAGTGGCCGGGATCTATTACCCCACTCCATCTTCTGGCCTCCCGACGGCTGTGGCAGGGCATTCAGCAGTGTCCTGCATAGCCAGGATTTGCGGCAGCACCCCCTGTATCCCTCTTAGGCTGTTTACTGTTCACCATACAGTTAAAACAGGCATGGCCATGCACACTTTGAGTGAGGCATCACAAATCTGGATGCACTAAGGGTTGACGTTCAACCAGACTTGGAGTCTTAGAATCTAGGTCCAGTTTTGATCCACTAATTGACCAAGCCACTGCCAACTGCATTTTCAATTAAAAAACCAACAAGCTGCAATGATATTGTTTTCCTGGGGATGAGCATGGAGGGTCAGGTCTTCTGTAACGGTTTAATTGAGAGGCTGATTAGACTGGGATGTTCTCCTTCTGTAGTGCTGTGTTCTTCAGTAAGCAATACAAGCTCAAAGTGCTGCATGATGATTATTGTGCTGCTGACATGGGAGGGAGTGATTGAGAGTGGTGTGCTGCCAGCAGGGGTGATTTCTTTTGTGTAAGAATGAAGGGTACAGCCAAGAAATCAAAATTTTTTTTTTTGCACTGTAAAATCCTTTTTGTTTCCTTGTTTGTGACCTGTATATATGGCCCCACTGAAACTGAAGGACTAGTCCCTTCTGGTCAGACCAGCAACTCTGCATCCTCTGCCTTTTAAAATATTTCCTTCCCTCAGCATGACCACTTTGACCAGATTTGTTTTTAAAATTGTCCACACTGCTCTCCACAAGGAGTGAACACATCCATGTCCCAATGAAGAAGTACTTTACTATACGGTATATTCTGAGGTAACAGCAATGTGTTTGCGATGATATGCCTACTGTGTTAAAATGCATTTTTCTTGCAGGGACAAATATGCCTGCAACTTTTGGCCATTTAGCTGGAGGATACGATGCTCAATATTATGGTTATTTGTGGAGTGAAGTTTATTCTATGGACATGTACTACACACGGTTTAAACAAGAAGGAATTATGAGTCAAAAGGTAAAACATTCAGCTCACCGCTTGATTTTATTCTGTGTTTGTGTGATTGAGGACTTCAACCTCATAGATAAATCAAGAATGAGGGTTATGTGTGTACATTGAAATTAAATGCATTACTGCAAACAAAACCTAGGGACCTATCTGTTTGGTCTTTCAGCTATTTAAAGCTGTACACAACACTGTTCTCCATAAACTGTGCTTCAATTTTAGTTTCATATTTGTTACTTGCCTTTATGGGTCAAATTTGTTTTTTGAGTTAAGCAGTTAATCCATAGCATCACATATTGGTTTGTGTCCCTATCATAGTTGGTTTCTCCATTCAGCTTTGCTTACTGCATTAGAGGGGCAAGGCGAAAGCTGATTGGAATGCGTGGCAGTGATTGGCCATGTACTGTGGGAACGAAGGAAAGGTGAGTTTGTGGGTGATCTAGGGGTATACAAAGAGCAGGGCCTCCAACTCTGCATGTCCTAGGCAAGTAGTAGATAGTAGAAATCCTGGGTTTTGTTTCTTTTCATTTTTTTGATCAGTTGAACTGTCTTTGATTTTTGTGGTAAATTGTATCTCCTAGTAGCAATGCTTTAGGATTTTCAATTACCATGCTTAGTCAAAGATTTAGATTCATAACCTCGCTAAATTATCCCTGTCTACTATTCTGCCTTCTGCCCTGTACAAGGCAATTGGTATTTCCAATAGATAATCAATCTGAGCTGTCTACAGACTGACTTTAAAATGGACCAAACCCCACATTTTTAACTATCATCCTCTGAATTGCTTCCCCCATGAAGAGCACCTTTTGCCAATTTTTAGTGCTTACTCTAATCCCAGATAATGGCCCTTTGTTTAGCTGTAAAGCTCTATTCATTGCCATCATTGCCACACCAATGCAATGACTGATTCCCTGCCATCTTACAGAGAGGGGCAGCAAAAAACAGTGTTGGAATATAGGCAGGGGCTATGGCCAAATGTATTTCACAAGTTTGATGGGTGTTGGTCCGCTTTAAGCATATACGTTATGTATATTTGTTTAAAAATCTATTAAACAAATGGCAAAGGGATCCCTTTGTTCCATTTTGTACCATTTACCAATTGTGGGTTTTGTTTTTGCCATATAAGAGTATTTCAAACATCCCAGTAGCCAGGAGTAGATTAGTGTTGCCTTTGACAATTTACGAGTCAGTAGAAAAGGCTTAATGGAAATTTGTCAATGGCGCTACATGTATTCTAAGCATACAGCACGTCCTGCTCCATCTATAATACTTACACATGGGTAATCCTCCGCCAGATGGCGCTGTTCACTGCAGACATGCAAAAACAAGTTCCTCCCGGCCCTTCATATACCCAGGGACCTCCCACAAATCCACAGATTTCTCTGCAGTGCTGACTGCGAAGACATGAAGTATCACTCTCTCGCAGGTGGGCGGGGCTATTCCAGCCTGCGGCCCTGTGAGACTATTCCCACCCGTCCTCTTCGACAAGATGTGCCTCCCAGCCTGGGCTGCGCTGGTCGGGTGAAGGTAGGTAGCACCATGCGTGCTTACGGAGCAACGCTCCACCGCAATCCCCCACCATAGGGTAGGCGGTCAAGGCTGATGGTGAGCCTTCAGGGGATGCCCCTCCCGCACATTGCCTCACGCCCCATGTAGCGGTGGACCCTATGTTAACGGGTCGCTTTCCTTCCTTGTTCCCTCCTTAGTCAGGGGGAAAAGAAAGGGGGGGGTTGTGTGTATAGCGGCCTTAGTGTATACCTACACGCTTATGGCTTAACTGTGTTTTACTGGGACTGGGGATCAGAGCCGCACTCTTACCTTACCGCTTAAGCACACTAGTATTCAGCCTTCTGCCGCAAGTACGGCGGCGGCTCGCGAATGCCCTGGCGTCTTCTTCCCTTCTTAGCCTTATCGGCTCTTCATAGGCTGCGCCGGCTGGAGTGCCTGTTTTAATGACAGTTTCTCTTTCACAGACCGGGATTCTTCCCCGACGGGGAGCCGCAGGGGAGCCCGAGTACAGATCTCGGCTGTAACTGCTACGGCTCCGAGCGCCATTTTTTAATAGACGTCTGTCTTTTACATCTCCTGGCTGTACACCATTGGCTGGTTGCCTTACGAGCTTCGCACTCGCTCAAAGAGGGGCGTGGTTTCGGCTTGGCGCGCTACGTGTTACGATCGGTTCAGGACCGCCCCCTGAGGTTCTTCGGCGCCATTTTCTTCTCCCGCGCGCGTGGTGAAGATCGTTCCCTCCTCTCTGTATGTAAGTGCCCTCGCGGGCGACTTTTTCTTTACTCTCATCCACCATTGTGCATGGCTCTGACATCCCGTTTCCCCTTATGTCTTTCAGACCGCGGATTCAAGTGGCTTCTCCCGGCCCAGCATAGCTCCCGGTCGCAACCATATAAACTTACTCCCACTTCCCAGCGGGTTATTGGGGCATCCAGGGAAGCTTATAGTGTCAATCCCTACTGGCAAATTGTGCCGATTAAATCACCATATGGAGGCATCGCAGGATATTGTGAATGGGGTTCTTTCGGGACAAGCCCGGCTGTGTGTAGCTTGTGGGGTCTTACCTAGCAGTGGTGACAATGCACGGGTCTGCGTTCCTTGTGCACAGCAGGCGCTATCGATGCTTCCCGTCTCATCTAAGGCAGGGCCTGCACCCCGCCGCACTTCACCTACTCCCCCAAGCCTGAGTCTAACCCCCAATACCAGTGGGGATTCTTATCCTGATCTGGCCACGAGGCTGGCTAGTGTTGAAAACTTGCTTGCTAATTCCCTAGCGCGTAAAGCCACCACCAAGAGGCGGCACTTGAACCCTGAATCGACCCTCTTCCCTGTAGAACCTGATGATTTGTTGCATTCCTATACCCATATCCCCTCGGACGAAGGGGAACTGTTCTCTGACTCAGAGTCTGGCTCCGAGCATTGGTCCTCGGATGATGTCGATAGACTGCTGGTTCAGATCTTTGAGGTTCTGTCCCTCTCTCCCCCTGCTGCGGCTCCCCGCCAAAGGGGTGATCTTTTCCATACTGCTAAAGCTCGCTTGGAGTTCCCCGAGCAGACCCATTTCAATAGCCTCGTGCTTAAAGAATGGGAACATCCCAGCAGACTTCACGGGGTCCCTAAGAGGGTGGATAGAAAATATCCCTTCCCTGCTGACTTGGTTAAGTGCTGGTCATCGCCACCTGAGGTCGATGCTCCTATTCTAGGGTTGTCCAACACCTCTATTATGCACTCCCCTGACACTACTATGCTACGGGACTCCGAGGACCGGCGTGTTGACCAACTGGCATGCCATGCCTTTGCATTTGGGGGAGCGACTCTGCGCCCGGTTTGCGCCTTAGCCATTATGGCGGTAGCGCTCAGGGCCGTGGTTAGGAGTGCTCTCGATGGCACCGATGAGTTTCCTCCTGATACTGTCAATGCTCTGTCCAGCTGTGATGCGTTTGTGAACTTTATCCTGTCTACATCGGACGATGCCATTAAGATGTGTGCCAGGTCATCTGCCCTGGTGGTTGCTATACGCTGCGCGGTCTGGTTGCGCCAGTGGGCCGCAGACAATGCCGCCAAGAAAGCCCTCACGGGGCTGCCATTTAAAGGGCTGCGCTTGTTTGGGGATCGATTAGACCTCTTTGCCAAGGGAGGCAAGTTACCCCAGCGCAGGCGTCCGATTCGGCCTTTTCGTGGCCAAGGCTCCCTGTCAACCCCCTACCGGGGGGCCAAGCAGGGTAAAGGGGCGCCCTTCGCAGGGGCCTGCGCTGATTCCTGGAACAGGAACAGAGGATGCCGTTCAGGTTCCTCCTGGGGAACCAAATCCAAAGCCCCTCCCAAGGCCCCCCAGGCATGAGGGGGCGCCCTCACCCGTCAGGGTGCGGGGACGTCTACAGCACTTCGAGCATGTCTGGCGGCGCCACGTCTCAGACCAGTGGATTCAGGAGGTAGTGTCCTCCGGCTACAAGATAGAATTTGCTGTACGACCCCCCACCAGGTTCATTGGGTCTCGAATCCCTCAAGACCCTGCCTCAGCTCAGGTATTGTTGCTGGCCGTACAGGGTCTCCTGGACCTAGGGGTCATTTGCAAGGTCCCCCCTGGAGACAGGGGCACAGGGTTCTACTCAAACCTTTTCACAGTACCCAAGAAGGATGGGTCAGTCAGGCCCATTTTGGATTTAAAAATCCTCAACAAATTTGTCAAGAACAAGCACTTTCGCATGGAAACTCTGCGCTCGGCCATTGGCTCACTGCGCCCAGGGGACTTCATGACGTCCGTAGACATCAAGGATGCTTACCTGCACGTCCCGGTGTTTCCGGGACACCAAAGGTTTCTCAGATTTGCACTAAAAGATCAGCATTATCAATTTGTGGCCCTGCCATTCGGCCTAACGTCGGCTCCCAGGGTGTTCACCAAGGTGCTGGCAGGGGTGATGTCCCTGATAAGGCTAAGGGGCATACGCGTGCTGCCCTACCTGGACGATATTCTCATCACCTCTCTGTTTCTGCGACAGGCAGAGTTGGACACTCGGCTGGTAGTGTCCACCCTGGAGTCCTTCGGCTGGGTGATCAATTACCCCAAGTCATCCCTGTCCCCCTCCTCGGTGACTCCGTTCCTGGGAATGATTCTGGATACGGTTCAGTCAAGGATATTCCTTCCTCAACAGAAGGTGGAAGCCCTGACAGCGCAGGCGAGGTTCCTGCTCTCGAACCCACAGTTCTCCATCCAGCAGGGAATGCAGTTGGTGGGCCTGATGGTGGCGAGCTTCGAGGCGGTGCCCTTTGCCCAGTTCCACTTGAGACCTCTGCAGCTTCACCTTCTGTCAGTTTGGGACAAGAACCCTGTGTCCTTGGACGGGTTCTGTGTGCTTCCCCCCTCGGTCAGACAGTCCCTTGCGTGGTGGTTGGACCACGGGAACTTGACAAGGGGCAGGTCCTTTCTGACCCTATCCTGGGAGACGGTCACAACGGATGCCAGTCTGTCAGGTTGGGGAGGATTCTGGAAGTCTCTGCGCTTCCAGGGGACGTGGGGCCCTCAGGAGGCCCATTTGCCCATCAACATTCTGGAATTACGGGCGGTCAGGTTGGTACTGGAGCGATTGACCCAACACCTGAGGGGTCTGTCGGTCCAAGTTCGCTCAGACAACAGAACGGCGGTTGCCTACATCAATCATCAGGGAGGGACCCGGAGCAAGGGTGCTCTCCAAGAAGTGTCTCAGATTCTGACATGGGCGGAGGCCAATGTTCAATGCATTACGGCTGTTTACATTCCGGGGGCGGAGAACCTGCTGGCGGACGCCCTGAGCAGGGGAATGTCCGGTCAGTGGGAGTGGTCCCTCTGCAACACGGTATTCCAGTCCCTGTGCCACCGTTGGGGTCTACCGGATGTGGATCTGTTTGCTTCCCGTCACAATCACAAGCTCCCGGCCTTCGTCTCACTGTCTCAGGATCCTCTGGCCATGGCCACGGATGCCCTGTCCATGTCTTGGAGGGAGTTTCGACTCCTGTATGCGTTTCCACCGTTTCCCCTTCTGGTGAGGGTTCTATGCAAGATTGCTCTGGAAGGGGTACCTGTGATCCTGGTGCCCCCAGGTGGCCAAGAAGAGTGTGGTTCGCAGAAGTGGTTCAAATGGCAGTAGATCAGTACGATCTGCCAAGCGTAGCGGATCTGCTAACCCAAGGGTCGTTACGCCATCCCAATTTACAAACGCTGGCTTTGACGGCCTGGCTGCTGAAACCTCCGTCTTGATGGAGAAAGGGTTGTCTGCCTCTGTGGTGGCTACTATGGTGCAGGCCAGGAAAAAGACTTCTGCTATTTATTATAGAGTATGGCGTTCCTACATTGACTGGTGTGAGTCCAGGTCTCTTCCCTGCCGAGAATTCTCCGTCCCAATGGGCCTGGAGTTTTTGCAGCATGGTTTGGACTTAGGTCTCAAACTTAGTACTCTGAAGGGTCAGGTTTCTGCCCTATCTATCTTCTTTCAGAAGACCTTTGCTCAGCATCACCTAATTTAGACCTTTTTCCAGGGGGTCACTCACGTGCGTCCCCCTCGAAAGCCTACAGTCACTGTTTGGGATTTGAATTTGGTTTTGTCTGCCTTGCAGGGGGCTCCCTTTGAGCCTATTCAAGAGGCTGCTCTGGTCGTTCTCGCTCTCAAGGTTGTCTTCTTGGTGGCTATTACTTCGGTTAGGCGTGTGTCAGAGCTGGCCGCTCTATCTATTCAGCCTCCATACTATGAGCAACACCTGGACAAGATGGTGTTCCGCTTCAAACCGGATTTTCTGCCAAAAGTGGTTTCGGCATTTCATTTGAACCAGGATATTGTTCTTCCTTCTCTGTGTCCCAATCCTCGCAACGACAAGGAGCGGGTTTTGCATTCCTTGGACGTAGTCAGGTGCTTGAAGTATTACCTGGTTGTCACTAAGGCCTTCAGGAAGACGGATGCTCTCTTCGTTGTGCCTTCGGGGCCTAGGAAAGGTTTGGCTCCCGCCAAGTCTACCATCAGTAAATGGATTTGTCAGGCTGTGATTCAGGCCTATTCTACTAAGGGGAGGCCTCCCCTGTTCCGCCTTACGGCTCACTCCACTCGTGCTATTGGTGCCTCTTGGGCTTTTCAGCAACAGGCCTCTGTTGAACAACTTTGCAAGGCCGCTACTTGGTCTTCTGTTCACACCTTTTCAAAGTTTTACAAAGTTGATGTTCGGGCCTCAGCTGATGCTGCCTTTGGCCGTAAGGTTTTACAGGCGGTTGTAGTTTGAACTACGTGCCGTTGCCTTTGTTGTTGGGGATCCCACCCTACTTTATGGACACTGCTATTGGATGTCCCATGTGTAAGTATTATAGATGGAGCAGGACGTGCTGTATGCTTAGAATAATACAATTCTGTGAAGTACTCACCTGTAGAATTGGTATTATACTCATACAGCACGTCCTGCTCCACCCCACCCTGGTTTCACCTTGTTCTGGATCCCCTGTATGGTGATTGTTACCATTGTTATCATTGTTATTATTACCATTGTTATTATTACCAGTTTGGTGGTTGGTTTCTCCCGGCTTCTTTTTCTCACTGCTTTTCAATGCTGGGGATTTGTGGGAGGTCCCTGGGTATATGAAGGGCCGGGAGGAGCCTGTTTTTGCATGTCTGCAGTGAACAGCGCCATCTGGCGGAGGATTACCCATGTGTAAGTATTATAGATGAAGCAGGACGTGCTGTATGCGTATAATACCAATTCTACAGGTGAGTACTTCACAGAATTGTATTTTTTTGTGTTTTATTTTGATGGAGTATATTTTATTATACATTATCAGTGTTTTAGGAGTTTAAATTAACATGCATAGCCAAAAAACTTTGGATTATTTACAGTATCATGTTCTACAGTTCTGCCTTCCTTAGAGAGGTATTGTAGTTGGTATTTCTAGTAGATAATCATTCCCCCAAACCAACTCCAGGTAGCGTAACTTTTATTTAGTTATGCCTAAATATGACTAAAGTGCTTTCTAGTGCCTGAAAAGCATCTTGGGGATTTATTGATGTAGAGCTGCATTATACGTTTTATCTACTGGATTATGGGCACTGGTATGCTGTAAATCCATGTGTTGAGTGGGTTTTTACTTTGTTTTAATTTTATTTCCAGTAGACCCATTGTAGCATTTATATTATGTATACTTTCTCTAAAGACCTCTAGTAAACTAAAGGCAAGGTTTCCTTAATTTAAAATACTGGTAGTATTTGTTTAGCAGGTTTTAATGAATTGCCTTGTCTTTGTTTTCTTTAGGTGGGTTCAGACTACAGAAATTCTATTCTGAAGCCAGGTGGTTCTGTTGATGCTATTAAAATGCTGCGCAATTTCCTTGGCCGAGACCCGAGGCAGGATGCTTTTCTTCAGAGCAAAGGACTGACCAACCTGTCTCATGCCTTGTAATAATGTACAGAACCTGAATCAAATTTGCCGGACTCTCAGGGCAGATGAATTATAATTTTAAAACATTGGCTTAATCTTAATTGCTTACCAGTACCATGAAATCTTATTAATATTTATAAAGCCATATTTTCTATCCGTCTTTCCATTCGCCTTTTTGCTTATAGGAAGAATAAATGATGTGGGCCCCTAAAATATTTGTTGCCTTTTTTTTTAAATTTAATTTTATTAATCCACCCAAGTAAGCATTATGCCTTAAACTGTACAGACATTAAGCCCAAGACCAAACAGACCCTAGAAAGGATAGACTTGCATCCAGGACAAAAAAATGTCAGGGAACTGTGGGGAATAAAGACTTATTTGATTTATGGACAGGGGCAAGTGAGTCTACTTTACCAGCATATATTCTGCTTGTTACTCTAATATTCCACTCCAGGGCATCACAAAATTACATACTCTACACATACTTGACTGTAGGTGGTCTGCTGTGTCTTTTCACAGTTTACATATGTATTCCAAGTGTGACATACACTCCGCTTCAACTCTTCATGACATTTGGGTTATTCTCCAGTAGAGGGCAAACTTCTGCAGAGATGAATGCAAAAAAGAAGCTCCTCCCAGTCCATTAATACCTGGGACCTCCCACCAATTCCCCAGTTCCTTCTCTGCAGGAAGGCGAGCAAGACAGAAGATGAAGGCTTCTCTTACTTGCAGGTAAGCCGGGCTCGCGCCTGGCCATTTTTGTCCCTATTGCTGCCAGGACCTTTTCTAAATTGTCCCTATTTGAGCCTCCCAGCCTTGGCTGCAGGTCCTGGTGAGGGTAGGCAGCACCTTGTGGGTGTTGTAGGAGCCTTGCTCCGCTGTGAGACCCCATTGCAAGGGGTAGGCGGTTGTCCGGGTTGGTGATCCCGGTATGGGATGCCTTGTCCCTTAATCCCTATGACCGGATTCCGGCTTGGATTTTCCCCCCCTTCCGGGTCCCTTCCTTTCCCTCCAGGGGGGGGGGCTGGCCTCACCCACGGTTGTTTAATTACTGAAGCACTGTGTGAGTGTGTGTGTGTCTTTCACTTGTGTGTGTGTGTTGGTGCTGACTGGGCTTGCTTGTGTGTTGGTGCTGACTGGGCTTGCTTGTGGTCTCCTTCACTCTTTACCTTCTTTACTCTCTCCCTCAGGCTGTGTTAGGTGGGGGGGGGGAACGGGCCATCTGCGCGGTAGCCCCGCCCCCTCGTTTGGCGCGATTATGCGGGCCAGCCCCAGGCTGGGATCTGCGTTGCTGGGAGGGGGCGTGGCCTGACGAGCGCCCTTTTGGCGCTGGCCCGCCCCCCTTCTTCCTCTCCTCTGCTCGTGGGGCCATCTTGTGTGATTGCTCTGGCTGCTGCTCTGATTAACTCCTCGGTCGGTAAGCGCCTGTGCGGCCACTTCCTTAGCTTCTGCGGGGCCCTCCTTGAGTAGGGGGCCTCCTCTTTGTGCTTTCATATGGATATATAGATATTTTTAATTATAGAATATTCTGAGAATATGGTTGTATTGTGTATCAATATTAATATATTGGTATTTTTTAGTTATTTCTTCAGTGTGATTGTATTATTGATTGTGTGTTTCAGATTGCTTCGTGTATGGGCTTTTTAAGGGATTCCTCCTGGTCCTGGGGTCCCTAGGCTTAGATTGCTCACCCAAAAATCCTCCCACTGGGACTTTTAAGGGGCATCCCGGGTTGCTTATTGCTTAAATTCCCTGCGGTCTTGCGACTGACCACAAGAATCACCATATGGAGGCTCCGCAGGATACCGGGGTCGGGCTCCCTCTGGGACAATCCCGGCCATGTGTGGGTTGTGCGGCGTCCCTTACGGGTGAGAATGTGCTTATTTGTATACCATGTGCACAAAAGGCCATATCGTGGCAGTCGGGTGCCCCGCCTTCTGGGTCGGCGCCCCCCGCTTCATCGCCTTCCCCTCCCCGCCTTATCCGTACCCCAAGTGACATTGGTGCCAGCGGGGAGTCGCATTCCGATGTTTGTGCTAGGTTGGCCAGAAATTTATGGTTAGCGCAGTGGGCAAGAAGGCCCAGGCTAAAAAGAGACATTTGTCGTCGGTCCAGGCGACTTGGGATATTGATGATGATTCATTTGATATGTCGGATTATTCCCTGTTAGAGGAGGGGGGATTGTATGAGGAGTCAGAGGCTGACGATGTACGGTTTGGCGAGGCTGATGTTGGGCAGGCGCTGGGGGATGCTGTTGACTTGGCCACAGTTTTGTCACATCTCTTGGAGGTTTTGGATATTGAGGCGCCCCCTCAAGAAGGGGGAATTTTTTGGGGCCCACAAGCCTCGTTTGGAGTTCCCTACCCAGGGTCATTTTGATGCACTGATCCTTAGGGAATGGGAGAAACCTAGTCGGCTTCCGGGTGTTCTTCAGGGATGGGATAAGAAGTATCCTTATCCGGTGGAAGCGGTTAAGCGCTGGGCTTCTCCTCCCGAGGTCGATGCGCCAATTTTGGGGTTGACCAAATCCTCCGTGCTTCACACCCCAGACGCCACTTCCCTAAAGGATCAGGCCTTGATCAGATGGCATGCCATGCCTTTGCCAGTGTTGGCTCGGCCTTGCGGCCTGTTTGTGCGGTGGCTGCTAGGTCTCTGATTAGGGACTGGTTAAACGACGCTCACCTTGATCCGGCCAGCGCGGAGTTCACTACGCTTAAAAGATTTGAATTGTTCATTGATTTTGTCTTGGCGGCTATGGAAGACACTATTGTTATGTGTAGTAGGACTTCAGCCTTATTGGTGGCCATGCGCCGCTCGGTATGGCTCCGTCAGTGGACGGCAGACTTTGCGGCCAAGAAATCGCTCACAGCTCTTCCCTTCTTTGGTACGCGGCTGTTTGGAGATAAGTTGGATGCTGTGGCAAAGGGAGGTAAGTTACCTCAGCGGCAGAAACAGCGCCGTCCCTTTCGGGGGGCAGGCTCTTTCAATCCTTCCTTTCGAGGTGCCAGAGCTGGCAGAGGTTTGGCCTTCTCGGGTGTCAGATGCTCTTCCTGGGGTTCCAAGCCCAAGCCTGCGGGTAAACCAGCTCAGCAATGAAGGGGCGCCCTCACCCGCACGGGTGGGGGGGGGGCGGCTGCGGCTCTTCTTCCAGGTCTGGGCCCGGGAGGTCACAGACAATTGGATCTTGGAAGTGGTCTCCTCCAGGTACAAACTGGAGTTCGAGTACTGGCCTCCTCCAAGATTTTTAAGGTCTCGGGTGCCCTTGGACCCTCAGGCTGCACAAGGGCTCCTGTTAGCAGTGAAAAACCTTCTGAACATGGGAGTTGTATGCCCGGTGCCTCCGTCGGAGAGAGGCAGGAGTTTCTACTACAATCTTTTCACGGTTCCCAAGAAAGAAGGTTCTGTAATACCCATTCTGGACCTCAAGGTCCTCCAACAGATTCATCAGAACCAAGAAGTTCCGCATGGAGACTCTGTGCTCGGCCATCAATTCCCTTCGTCAAGGGGATTTCATGACATCCAGGATGCGTATTTGCATGTTCCAATTTTCCAGCGCATCAGAGATTCCTCAGGTTCGCGGTGGACGATCAACATTTTCAGTTTGTAGCCCGTCCCTTCGGGTTGACCTCAGCGCCGAGGGTCTTCACCAAGGTTCTGGCGGGCATAATGGCCCTATTCAGAGCTCAGGGAATTCGCATTGTGCCGTATCTGGACGACCTATTGATTTCAGCTTCTTCCCTCCGTCAGGCGGAGCTGGACACCCACCAGGTGGTGTTGACCCTGGAGAGGTTCGGGTGGGTGATCAACCGTCCCAAGTCCTCTCTCCCGCCATCACAGGTGATTTCATTCCTGGGCATGAATCTGGATACCATTCAGGCCACAGTGTTTCTACCCCAGACCAAGGTGCAGGGGATTCAGGATCTGATCCGCCTTCTTCTGGCCAATCCTTGCCCCTCTATCCGACAGGGGATGAAACTGGTGGGATTGATGATGGCCTCCTTCGAGGCGGTCCCGTTTGCACAGTTTCACATGAGATCTCTTCAACTTCATTTATTGACGCATTGGGACAGGTGTTCCGCTGTCATTGGATCAACCGTTCAGGATGTCTCCCAGGGTTCGGCAGTCCCTTCGGTGGTGGCTGGAGTCGAGCAACCTGTTGAGGGGCAGATCCTTTCTGGTTCCTCGCTGGGAGACGGTTACCACAGATGCCAGCCTGTCGGGCTGGGGAGGTTTCTGGAAAAGTCATCAGTTCAGCGGGGTGTGGGGTCCTCAGGAGGCTCACAACCCCATCAATGTCTTAGAGCTCAGAGCCATTCGGCTTGTCCTGTCACGGCTGACGTCGCACTTACAGGGTCTTCCAGTTCAGATTCGATCAGACAATCGGACGGCGGTAGCCTACATCAATCACCAAGGAGGGACTTGCAGCAGGAGTGCCCTCAGGGAAGACTCATCCTGACTTGGGCGGAGAGCAATGTTCCTTGCATTTCGGCAATCTACATTCCGGGAGTGGAGAACACGGAGGCGGACTCCCTGAGCAGGGGGTCCTCTCGCCAAGGAGAGTGGTCTCTAACCCTGGGGTTTTTCGGTCTCTTTGTCGCAAGTGGAGGACTCTGGAGGTGGATCTCTTTGCCTCACGGCACAATCACAAACTCCCGGCCTTTGTGTCTCTTTCTCAGGATCCTCTAGCTCTGGCAGTGGATGCCTTGTCCCTTGCTTGGAAGGATCTGGGGTTTCTGTACCTTTTTCCTCCCTTCTCCATGCTGGGCAAGGTAGTTTGCAAACTGGCTCTGGAAGGGGCACCAGCAATTCTGGTGGCTCCAAGGTGGCTAAGAAGGGTTTGGTACGCAGACGTTGTAAGGCTGGCGGTAGATCAGTACCGGCTTCCTATGTTTCCGGATCTGTTATCTCAGGGTCAACTACTTTATCCCAATTTACCAACGCTGGCTTTGACGGCTTGGCTGCTGAAACCTTCATTCTGAAGGAGGAAGGTTTGTCTGAGGCTGTTGTTCAGACCTTGATTAGAGCTAGGAAGCGGTCCTCTTCTGGCATTTACTATAGGACTTGGCGGTCCTATATTGACTGGTGTGAGGCCAGGGCCTTGCCTTGCAGGGTGTTTTCGATCCCTAGGATTTTGGAGTTTCATCAGCACGGTCTGGATCTTGGGTTCCAGCTTAGTACCTTGAAAGGGCAGGTCTCTGCTCTGTCTGTTTCTTCCAAAGATCTTTTGCCTTACACCCGCTGGTTAAGACTTTGAAAGACACCAGGACAAGGTGGTCTTTCGCTTTAAGCCAGATTTCCTTCCTAAGGTGGTTTCTGCTTTCCATGTCAATCAGGATATTGTTCTCCCTTCCTTTTTTCCTAAGCCTAACAATGACAAGGAGAGGGCTTTGCACAATTTGGATGTGGTTCGCTGTGTTAAGTACTATTTGGTGACTACTTCTTCTTTCCGCAAGACGGTTGCCTTTTTTGTGGTGCCCAGCGGGCCCAGGAAAGGTTTGGCACCCGCCAAGTCTACCATTAGCAAATGGATTCGTCAGGCCATTGTTGGGGCCTATTCTGCTAAGGGGAGGACTCCCCCTTTTAGTTCACTGCGCATTCTACTCGTGCTGTTGGTGCGTCCTGGGCTTTTCAGCACCAGGCTTCTGTTGAACAAGTTTGTAAGGCTGCTACTTGGTCTTCCGTTCATACTTTTTCCAAGTTTTACAAGGTTGATGTGCGGGCTTCAGCGGATACCGTTTTTGGCCGCAAGGTTCTGCAAGCTGCAATGGTTTAAGTTGGTGCATTCTTTACTGTTTATGGTTCCCACCCATGACGGACACTGCTATTGGATGTCCCAAATGTCATGAAGAGTTGAAGCGGAGTGTATGTCACACTTGGAATAATATTGTTTTGTGAGTACTCGCCTTTAAAACGGATATTATGAGTGTGACATACACTCCGCTTCACCCCACCCTTTTGGTATTTTGGATCCTTTATATGGTGAACCATTGTTTCTTGGTTGTTAGTATTGTTATATTTGGTTCTTCCTGGTCCCCTTACTGCTTTCTTACACTGGGGAATTGGTGGGAGGTCCCAGGTATTTATGGACTGGGAGGAGCTCCTTTTTTTGCATTCATCTCTGCAGAAGTTCGCCCTCTACTGGAGAATAACCCAAATGTCATGAATAGTTGAAGCGGAGTGTATGTCACACTCATAATATACGTTTTAAAGGTGAGTACTCACAAAATGGTATTTTCTGTCTGCTCCTTCCACTGCAGCTTATTTTCAGACTGGGACAGTGAAGATGTGGCTATAATTTTTACTCTTTCTTCCATGTTTTCACACTGTTCCAGTTGGTCCTACCCATGGATGCCTTTTAAGCAGATTAAGCCAATCTAGTTGCATAAGTGCTTATACAGTGAAAGTATCCACCCGGGTTCCTTAAAGTGGATCAAAACCCCGGATTTTGACTATCCTGGGTTTTGGTCCTTTCCCGGGGCACCCCGATTGGGATGTCCCGCTGTGTGAAACCCCCCAGGTTGCCCGAACAAACTCACCTTTTCCCGGTCCAGTGACGCATCCATGACCGCTTGTCCAATCAGCGTGCTTGGATTCGCCTGAGCCCCTCGTCCAGGAGCTCATCTACTGTGAGCGATCCAAGCGCGCTGGTTGCCGCACATATGACAGTCTACCTGTCATATATGACACCACTATATGACAGACTACCCACTTGTGCGCTGGGCGGCCAATGGCGGGAGGGAGATTGAGGTTAAGGTGAGATTTATGGGCAATCTGGGGAGTAATGTGCAGATGGCCTCCAGCATTCTGGATGCCTCCCCCCAGTCTGTCATATAGCGTCCGACACCCACACCCACATGGGTGTTGGTTCGCTTTAAGACCCAGGGAGGGCTCTGTTGCCAGCTGCATCACGGCACCAGGTGACCACACTTTCTTGTTCCCTCGGCTTTTGGCCTCACAGGTGTACCGGCTTGGAGGTCTCAGGTCCCACTAAGTCTTAGTGAGTGGCAAGGTATACCAACACTTCACCCCTGTCCTTCCTCTCTCCTGTATGCATCACACCCTGCTTCGGAATAGAATAATCACTTCTCGGTTATAGCCACTAGATGGTGCTTTTCTAGCAGAGATGGCAAAAAAAGAAGCCCCTCCCGGTCCATAAATACCTGGGACCTCCCACACATTCCCCAGTATATGAAAGCAGTAAGGGGACCAGGAGAAGCCAATAATTAAAAACATGAACAAGGACAAAATTCACCATATAGAGGATCCAAGATACAACTCGGGGTGGGACGAAGCAGGGTGTGATGCATACTTATAATTTCCATTCTACAGGTGAGTAATCACAGAATTGTATTTTTCCAAGTATGCATCACACCCTGCTTCGTAATAGAATAATCACTTCTGGGACATCCAGTAGCAGTGTCCAACAATGGGTGGGGATCCAAAAGGCAATAATGCACAAATCAAACCACTGCAGCTTGCAGAACTTTGCGGCCAAAAACAACTACCGCTGAGGCCCGAATGTCAACCTTGTAAAAGGTATGAACAGAAGACCAAGTAGCAGCCTTACAAACTTGTTCAACAGAGGCCTGGTGCTGAAAAGCCCAAGAAGCCCCAACAGCATGAGTAGAATGAGCAGTGATCTGGAAAGGGGGATCCCTCCCCTTGGCAGAATAGGCCCTAATGACGGCCTGACTAATCCATTTGCTAATGGTAAACTTGACGGGCACCAAACCTTTCTTGGGACCAGAGGGCACCACAAACAAGGCGTCCGTCTTCCTGAATGGCGCGGTAGCCACCAGACAGTATTTCACACATCTACCGACATCCAGAAATTACAAGGCCCTCTCCGTGTCGTTGCTAGGAATAGAACACAAGGAAGGAAGCACAAAGTCCTAATAATTAAGGTGAAAGGCAGAGACAACTTTAGGCAAGAAGTCAGGTTTAAATCGACAAACCACCTTGTCCTGGTGTCTCTCAAAGTAGGAGGCCTGAATGGACAGAGCCGCCAACTCAGAAACACGTCGAACAGAGGTGATAGCCACCAAGAATGCAACCTTAAAGGTGAGAATGGACAGTGCAGCCTCATGCACTGGCTCAAATGGAGGACCCTGAAGGGCAGACAATACCAAATCCCAAACCGGCAACATAAGTTTGCGAGGAGGACGCACATGAGTGACCCCCTGGAAAAAAGTCTTGACCAAAGGGTGAAGAGTGAAAGACCTCTGAAAGAAAACCGCCAGAGGGGAGACATGCCCCTTCAGAGTGCTGAGTTGAAAACCCAAGTACCGACTATGTTGAAGGAACTCCAGAATCCGAGGGATGGAAAACACCCGACAAGGAAAGGCCCTAGTCTCACACCAGTCAATATAGGTCCGCCAGGTTCTACAGTAAATACCAGAAGAAGATTTCTTCCTAGCCCTGACCAGAGTCTGAACAACCGCCTCAGACAGACCCTTTTCCCTTAGGATGGAGGTCTCAGCAGCCATGCCGTCAAAGCCAGCGTTTGTAAATTGGGGTAACAGAGCTGCCCCTGTGTGAGCAGATCCGGAATCAGAGGCAGAACGTACTGATCGACCGCCAGCTGCACGACGTCTGCAAACCACACCTGTCTTGGCCACTCTGGGGCCACCAGAATTGCTGGCACACCCTCGTGAACCAGCTTGCGTACCACCTTGCCCATCATAGGGAAGAGAGGAAACAGATACAGTAGACCGAACCCCCGCCAGGGCAGCGACATGGCATCCACTGCCAGCGCCAGAGGATCCTGTGACAGAGACACAAAGGCTGGGAGCTTGTGATTGTGACGAGAGTCGAACAGATCCACCTCCGGCATCCCCCACCTGCGACAGAGGGATAGAAAAAAACCCTGTTGCTGAGGGACCAGTCCCCCTGGTGAGAGGTCCCCCTGCTCAGGGAGTCCGCTTCCAGGTTCTCCACACCGAGATGCACGGTACAATGCTCTTAGCCCATGAAAGAATCAGAGACACCTCCCGGAGGGCACTCTTGCTGCGAGTCCCTCCTTGGTGATTGAAATACGCGACCGCAGTCCGGTTGTCGGAGCGAACCTGAACAGGTAGGCCCTGGAGGTGATGTGTCAGGTGCGCCAGCACCAACCGAACCGCCCTCAGTTCCAGAACATTGATAGGGGCGTGAGCCTCCCGAGGGCCCCACAGCCCCTGGAACTGACGGTCTCTCCAGAAGCCCAGGTCTGATCCAGAGACAGGACATTTGTCCCAAACCGATAAAAGATGGAGTTGAAGAGGTCTCATGTGAAATTGAGCAAAAGGCACCGCCTCGAAGCAAGCCACCATCAAACCCACCAGCCCCATCCCTTGCCGGATGGACCTACGAGGGCTGGCCAGAAGGAGACAAATTAGCGCTTGGAGAACATCCACCTTCAGTTGGGGTAAGAAAATCCTGGTCTGAATGGTACCCAGCGTCATGCCCAGGAAGGAAGCCACCCGTGACGGAGAGAGTGAGGCCGAACCCGTACAAGCAAAAGCATGAGAGGCCAGTTGGTCGAGACGTCGGTCCTCACTATCCGCAAGGTAGTGGAATCGGGGGAATGCACGACCGACGTATTGGACAATCCCAGAACAGGAGCGTCGACCTCAGGGGTTGTAGACCAACGCTTAACCATGTCAACAGGGAAAGGATACTTCCTATCCCACCCTTGAGGAATACCAGGAAGCCGGCAAGGCTTTTCCCATTCCTTAAGGATCAGAGTGTTAAAGTGCTTCTGATCCGCGAACTCCATTCTAGGTTTGGCGGTACCTAAAAATTCCCCCCCCGTTGCGGAGGGGCCTCCGCAGGAGGGAAAATGGCAAGCACCTCAAACATTTGAGTAAGGAGCCTATGGGTATCAACAGTATCCCCGCGCTCTGAACGGCATCAACGCCAAGGTACTACTGATCATCGGATAAATCAGAGTCTGAAAACAATTCCCCTTCCTCAAGCGGGGAGTAATTGGACCATTCAAAAAGGTCACACTCATCAAAATCAAGGGCGGGCGCCAAGTGCCATCTCTTAGCTGGGGCTATCTGGCCGCAGAGCTAGCAATCAATCTCTCAATGTTGGCCAGTCTAGAGCCGACATCGGTTTGCGCCTCCCCGCTAGTGACCACGTCACTAGGGGTCATACCCAGGCGTGGGGGAGTAGGTGATGAGGCCAGCGGGGCTGATCCGGCTACACGGGGCCCGGATTGCCGCGCAATCGCCTGCTGTGCACATGGTACACAAATCTCCACATTGTCGCCCACGAGGTGTGCCCCACATACCACACACTGCCGGGGTTGCCCCAAAGGGCCCCCGAGCTCGGTATCCTGGGAAGCCTCCATATGGTGATTTTTTAAGGTAGTCGCAATGACCAATGGGAATTACGCTATGAAGCTACCCGGGATGCCCCTTAACGTCCGTTAGTGGGAGGATTTAATAAGGAACTAATGAACCCCTTAAATTTGATCAAGGGCCACAGGACCGGGAAAAACCCCTAATTTTGGTAGTCCCACCTGAATGACACAATAGGGGACCCCTTTTGGTAAAACGAAACATGCATACCATAGTCAAAATAAGATGCATATAATGTATATAGAGATATATATATAACAATAATTAATCCATATGCTGCCAAGGGCCCAATCAAATGCCCCGCAGCCACAGCCTTCCAAATAATAAACCCGCACAACATATACACAAAATAAAATATATAAATAAATACATTAAGCCCGCGTGGAGCACTCACAGACCCCCAGAAGATGGCAGCGTCTGAACCGAAGGACGGCGAAGGAAGGAGGCGGGCCACAGCGGAGCGCGCCAGTCGCTTGGCCCCGCCCCCCTCAAAAAAGTGGGATTCATCCCAGCCGCGCTGCCAGCCAATAAGACTGAGCACCAGCCGAACAAGGGAGAAGGAAGGGGCGGGCCGCTGCGGGCGCGCAGAGCGCCAGGCCCCGCCCCTCCCCCACGTCAGACCAAGCCAAAGGCCGCGCTCCCCAGCCAATGGGGCTGCGGAGCCGGCTGTTGCGGTTACCGGCCCGCCGCTGCCGGGTCGCCAGGAACAGCCAAGTGAAGCAAACGTGCTGGCAGGAGCCAGCGCGCAAACCTTAAAAGTATGCACAATCACCCATCACACAACACATGTCACTGCAAGTGGAATAAGGAAATAATAATAATGATGATAACAATGGAGGGACAGCTGCCCCCCCCCCCACTAACTGGGAACAGGGAGTAATGGGGGAAGGAAGCCGATAGCTACACTTTGACTATGTAGCGAGGGCTTAGGAACGGACAGCCTCCTACCCCTTGGTGGGGGATTTGCGGTGGAGCATGGCTCCTAGTAAAGAACACCTCTAAAGGTGTGCCCTACCCTCACACAGACCCCGCAGCCATAGCTGGGAGGCATAATGACGGGAATAAAGAAGTCCGGGTGGAAATAGGAAAATTAGGGACCAAGGATTTGCACCCGGCTTACCTGAAAGGAGAGAGATAGCCATCATCTTGACTGTCGTCACCTTCTAGCAGAGACTACTGGGGAATGTGTGGGAGGTCCCAGGCATTTATGGACCGGGAGGGGCTTCTTTTTTTGCCATCTCTGCTAGAAATGCGCCATCTAGTGGCTATAACCCAGAAGTGATTATTCTATTCCGAAGCAGGGTTTGATGCATACTTGGAATAAGACAGCCCCCCCTATAGGAACCATCCCTGTCCGTGGATCTATCAGAGGCTGGCTGCTCAGGATGGGGGCTCTGCCAGGCATTCAGTTGCTGTGTCCAACCCTTCAAAGTGAGAGTGAAAAAAATGTAAATGTTAAAAAATGTGATGTTCATGTAGCTAAAAAAAAGCATTGATGAAATCTCCCTAGAGTCCTGGCACTGGTGGGTAGTTCAGGTGAGTGGTTGCACAATCTGCCAAATGAGCCATTAGGTTTGTTTCCTCCTTAAACTTGGACACCATTTTCACAAAATGGGTGTTTCTAGCACAGGGGAATCCCATTTGCTGATGCCCCCTGCGCATTAACTCCAGATAAGCTGTGGAAAACGTTTTCTATTGCCGGGTCCCCGGTGAAAACAAGCACTATGATTGGCCGCCCTATCGCTTGTTCTGCAGGCTTCTAGGAATCTGACCACCAGCAACAACGTGGCCACAGCGGCCAAACAGCGTTTGATTTAGTGGGGGACCTAGGAAAAATATAAGACCGGCATTGATGTTGGGTATAGGCAGCACCCAACCATAACGCTAAAGACTTTGAGTTTGACCCCGCCTTGTTCAATCAAAATCTAGTAGTTATTGTTAAAATACAAAAATCATTTATTAAAGGTATTATTAAAAAAAGAGATTAAGGCGGGGCGTGGCCTGGCGCGCGTATGGAGTGGCAGCACTAGCGTGAGCTCCTGACCGAATCTGGGCTAATAATAACCATTGAGAGGCAAGTGGGCATCCCACAAAACAAAAATAATGCCAGGCAAGAAGCACAAAAGGAGAGGAGTTGAAAGAGGTGCGCCGCGCTCCCGCGGCTGCAGTATTAAGAGACCGGCGGCGGGCTCACCTTGCACGGAGGACGGGAAGCGCGGGGAGAGGACGGCGTCATCCTCGTCGTCGTCGGCCTCCTCGGCGGGGACCTCAGCCGGTGAGGAGGAGATCCGCAGGTCGGTGACAGGAGGTGCGGCTCGGGGAGCGGAGGAGAAACAGGCGACGGGCGGCAGAGCGGACCCCTTCGGATCTCGCAGTGAGAGGGAAGCTCCGACGCAGGTCAAGATGGCGGCGGGTGCCGGCGAGCGGGGGAGATCCCCCACCCTCCCCAGCATACGAGCGGAGGAGTTGAGAGTCCCTGAAGACGCTGACGGAGGTGTTCCTGACGCGGTCCCCGGTCACAGCGGCGCTGGAGTTAGCCGCGAATCTGAAGGTCCGTCCCGCAGCAGTAGTGAGAGACCACAGAGGGCGCCGGGACAAGATGGCGGCCAGGCCGGTGAGAAGTGCGGCGTCTGGCGGCATGCGAGGTATGGCGGGGGGGATGACGCGACCCCATTATGGGAGGAGGGGGCTGAACTGTCACCCACCGACATGAATGGGCAAGTGGCTCCTATAAATGTGCCCCAGCCAACACATACAGAAAAGTGGCGGGAATCAGCCATTAACAAATTGGGGAGATATGCATTCCTCCCTGGGGCAGGGGACCCGGTGGGGGGTGCAGCTCCCAGAGATCCACGGGGGCCAGCAGACTTCCCTGGCCGTCTGCAGGGGACTGCTCTTCCTCAAAGAACCCCCAGGTCCAGAAGCCGCTCCAGAGCTAGAGGGGGGAGGGCCACCAGCAGTGGCCGAGTGACAGCTGCATGCGTGGCGAGGACATCTAGCCCAGTATCACCTCAATCCCGCCAGGACACCCCAGGGACTTGGCCAAATCAGGGGGACATAACCACCCTCAGCCCCCCGACAATGCTGTCATTCTCACAGGCAGAGTCCTACCAGCCTATTGATGAGTTCTCCGCGTCGGAAGAGATTGCGCTCCCTCCCCCAGACACCTCTCACACATGGTCCCCTCCACGGAGCTCAAGAGAAGGCACAGAACTCACGACACGTGCCGGCAATATTCACAGCGAAACCCTTTCTTTTTTACGGTCCATCCCCACCAGAGCTGACTTCGAGGCGCTCATCTCTAAATACGAAACGGCCTATAAGAAAGATATCGCAGAAGTGAGGGGCCAAGTCCAGGCCCTCGACTCCAAGGTCTCATCCCACCAATCAGCTAACGAGGTGGCGATCGCTGACCTGGCAAAACGCGTGGAGGCACAGAATATGCAGATTCTCCAACTCCAACTACAACATGACGATCTGGAGAATAGGCACCGGAGAAATAACTTGCGCCTTCGGGGCATCCCGGAATCCTCTTCAGGCGAAGATGTAAAACAGATCATCACTACCATATTCAATAGGCTCCTCGAGAGAGACGTCAACACCCCGATCGAGATTGACAGAGCCCACAGGGCCCTGGGCCCCCGTAACCCGGACCCGGCACGCCCAAGGGATGTGGTGTGCAGGGTCCACTTCTACAAAATTAAGGAGGAGATAGCTAGAAGGGCCTGGAGGCATGGGCCCGTGGACTTTGATGGGGCAAGCATACAAATACTCCCGGACCTCTCCAGACGCACATTAAAAATGAGGAGAATGCTGCGCCCAGTCTTGGAAGTTATTAGAGGTGCTGGTGCATCTTACCGCTGGGGCTTCCCTTTCCACCTAATTGTGTCCAGGAACCAGGAAACGTTCCTCCTCAAAACACACCATGATCTGGATGGACTTTTTTCCTTCCTGGGCTGTGATCCAATTCAGGCTCCAAATTGGCTTCTTCCGAACGCGGAGCAAGCCCAGCTGCGATCGCGAGGGGGACCCCCACGCAGAACCAGAATGTCCAGACCCCGAATGAGACGAGAAGGACGCCCCGGTCCCACGGACAGTGAACTTTGATCAGTCTCCGCTAGCCTGCACAGGAACTGAGGTGATCTTCGAGTTTGAGTTAATATTTAGTTCCGTGCTTGTCTTGTTTCCCTAGCCGTAGGACCCACTTGCTCAGGTGAAATCTATGTTTTGTCGTTTGCCCAGTAGGTCTGTGTGATGGTTACTCCGGACCCGCATCTAGACACAACCCCCACTTAGGCCGGAATCAACTCCCCTCCGACAGGGGGAGAGCTGATACCTTGAGCAGTTGCTCAGTAGAGTTGTACCCCCCAGCCCGAACCGGGCAATTTTACTGTTCTGTACTTGTTTTTTTTTTTTTTGGTTACCCTTTCACCCCAACAGCCCCTTCCCCCCAATCCTTCCCGTTTACCCTAACCCCTAATTTCCTAGACTTCTTACGAGCCCTGAACGCCACTCTCCGCCCCCTACATCCTATCCCCCCCCCACACACATATCACCGGTGTGACCGTTGTTCGCCCACGAGCATTTTAAGTAATCCCGAGATGGGTGAGGTGGTGTTATGTTCCTTCAACGTGAAGGGCCTTAACATTCCCGAAAAAAGATCAAAAATCTTGTATGACCTCCACAAGCAGAAAGCTAAAATAGTCCTTCTCCAGGAAATCCACTTCAAGTCGGACCAAATCCCTAACTTCCGAGATAGATACTATACGACATGGCACCACTGCCCCAACCCGGAAGGGAAAACGAAGGGGGTATCTATAGCTATCCATAAATCGCTCCCGCATGAGACCCTAGATGTTAAGACCCACCCCCAGGGCAGATTCCTGTTCCTAAAAATTAGACTCTTCAATAAGATCTACACTATTGCTAACATTTACGCCCCGAACACAGACCAGGTTAAATTTACCATCCAGACCCTTAGAGGGTTGGAAGAATTTGCAGAGGGAGTGATTATCGTTGGGGGGGATCTGAATGTTCCTCTCAACCCATTGGTGGACTCGTCCTCCGGGAGGACGGCCGTGTCGCTGAGCAGAATTAACAGTCTGAAGAAAGCACTGGCTAACCTCCAATTAGTTGACGCATGGAGGATACTAAATGGCACGAGAAGGGATTACACTTTTTTCTCTCATTCAGCAGGATCCTATAGCAGGATAGACTACCTGTTCACTAGTCATCATGCGCTTGACTGGGATCCCAAAGCGTGGATCGGACCCATTCTGTGGTCCGATCACGCCCCGATCTTTATCTCGCTGTCCCTTCCTGGCCTCTCCCCCATGGGTTGGTCGTGGAGACTTAATGACAATCTGCTTGGCGACGCGGCCTGTTCCTCTGAGGTGGAACGTACAATAGAGCTCTTCTTGGACGATCACAAAAGTGACCCCACCCCTCTACCTTTCCAGTGGGAAGCCCTGAAATGTGTTCTCAGAGGGGTGCTCATTAAGCAGGGATCCAGAATCAAAAGGGAGAGGACGGCGCTCATTGGGAAAACTTTAAATGACATCCACACCCTAGAGCAAGAAGGGTGTATTGCGTTTTTTCTTGGCAGCCATGAGAGCTATTATCCCTAGACACTGGAAGAAAACAGACCCTCCCACACTAGCAGAATGGGTGCAGGAGCTGGAATCGATCCGGTACTTAGAGAGCCTAATTACTAGCGATACTAAATCAAACAATAGCTACTTGATGATCTGGGCGAGTTGGTTGGACTATCGTGACTCACGCCTGCCTGCTCTTCTGCAGTCTCACGAGTAATTGCGGGTCCGTTGCGCTAATGAAGCCCGTCGCCTTCAGCTCGGCTGGCCTCGATCATCATTGCAGAGGGAGCTGGTCTAAAAGTGTCCCTTGATGAGCGGGCATTGAGCCCTTGATCCACCCGCTCGCCAATAGACTGCCCGGGTCCGGGCCTGCCTCCGGTGCAACCGTGGTCCCCACAAGGCCAGAACGCCCCTCTCCCATCATGTCCCCTGTCCCCCCCCCCAGCCCCTCCCTTCCCCCTGCTTTCAGTATCCTTCCCTTCCCCCTTCCCACTTGTTCCAATGTTTTCGCAACTGGGAAATCAATAAACGTTGATTTTACTAAACTGTCAGTGCCGGTCCAACCGACCCGCATTATAAGTCCCCAGACTCAACCGCTAACCATTGTTTAGCACTGAACCTCCAGGTCGGCCACCGGACCTCACCCACCTCTAACCCTCCCATCACCCCCCCTTCCCATTAGTGGAGAGTGCTCTCGACTCAACCCCTGGGAACAAGCCTTACAAATCGTTTACATGTACCCTTATGAGTAGCAGAGGCACGGCTCTGATAAAGTATCCGTTAATCAAATAGTTATGTTGAATGGGCCAAGCATCATTGTAAACAAGTTATTCCTTATGTCATGTTGTTGAATTGTGAACTTTGTACAATGTTCCCTAACCCCCCCCCCCCCTCCTTTTGCCTTCTGTATCCCCTCCCCTTATCTCTCCCTCCCACTTGTTGTATTTTACCTTCGAAAATCAATAAAATCCGATTATACTAAAAAAAGAGATTAATAGAGAATACACAAATCTTAAATATTAAACCGGACCTTCAGCATGAATTAATGAAAAGTCCAAACCCTTAAAAAACTATTCCCCAGCATCTAAAATTAATATATTTTCAGTTTTAAGTCACATTATTCTTTCCCCCACTGGGCTGCAACTCTGTTCAAGACTCTAGGATACGGGTGCCGCCATCTTGCCTCAGAAACATCACATACTGAGGAGAGGAGAGCGGGATAAAGTGCAGGGGGCAGGGTTATAGCTGCACTTTGCTCAGACAGAGCAGAGCCGGGGTCAGGAAAAGACCAGCAATCCCAGAATGCAGAGCGACACAGTCAGAAGGCACTTCCTGTTTGCAGGCTGCCTGACGCTCCATGAGCTGCCATCTTGGATGTTTAAAGGCTCATAACATGCGGTAGATGCAGGTAGGATGATTTTTAATGTAAACAATCTGTATGTACAGGGAGTGGGAAACATTTAAGATAGACTCTTCTTCAGGGTGAAGGTCAGCTTTAAAACAATCATAAATCCTTGTCAATACTGTATTCAATCATTATCAAAAACATGATGTATCCAACTAATTTTGGACATAATTCACATTTCTTCATCGTGATAAATTCAACCATTGATAAACATGATATAGCACACAAATTTTGGACATGACTCACATTTATAATAAATTTGAGTACTGGCATATTAGTTTCGCCTGACTAGGCTTTTTCTGCGCCACATCTAGCACTCATCCTTAAAGAAATAAACTCAATATGCAAAAGAAGGCATAAATAAAAAAACATTTCTTTTTCCTTTTTCTCCTATGTAATGTAAATATATATTAAAATTTAAATAAGGTCATTGCAAATTGCATTGTATGACCTTAAACTCTTTACTATTCTAAATTCTATGGGTACCTGTAAGAGGTTTGATTTCATGGTAATCCACCCATCATCATTACATATGAGGGTAATAGGAAGGTATAAATACAATTGAGTGTCTTCAGAGATCTAAATGGACAATAAACTGTGATATGATAGTATGTAATATCAAGCAACATCAGTATTTAGATTAGGGGTTAATACCATAAAGGGTATATGTACTTACATTAAAGGAGCACTATCGCAAAATTGTGTGATGTTAAAAATCCATATAAACACCTTGGCTAATGAGAGGAGAGGTCACTCATACACCCAAACTGAATAAAACGCCCACCAAGCTTGTGTTTTTTTTTCCTCGTAGTTGGAATAAAATCCAGGGATGACCAGTTTAGTCTATGAGAGGTGACAGAACCGGTCACCCCAGATGTCCCCTTTCTTCCATCAAAATGAAAAAAACTATTCTGGCTGGATATTTCTTGATGCCGGGTGTATAAGTGACCTCTTCTCCCGACATCCATCATATTTAGATGGATTTTTATCATTTGCCCATTTTTTCGCGATAGTGCTCCTTTAAGTAATGCAGACTCCGTGACAGATTGGAGGCTAATCATTATAATGGTACAATGCTGTAGAAGGTCCAATCTCCTACTGGGCTATAATAGCTTAAATATCAATGTGTGGATCAGGGCTCAAGATGTCTGTGCGCCAGGAATATTGTCTCCTTCCTTTCTCTCTCCTGGTGAGGGTATGTATAAGGTGTTCCTATCGGGCGCCTAAATACTCTACTTCCACCGATTAGCTGGGCAGAGTTAGAAGTAACGCGGCGCAGCGAGTGCCCGGAGTGCATCTGCGCCTCACACTCCAGACCCGCGCCTGTGTACACCACCTCCGCCCATGACCTGGGCAGAAGGGATGTGGTGCAGTGAGAGCCCGAGCGCCATAGGACTTGTTTCCAAAATACATCAGACTTGTTCAGTTGTTATGAGACTGAGTGTGTTGAGGATGCAAGAGAGGTTTTCTTCTGATGTCTCTTGAATACCATATTTGTGGAGGTGTCGCTGAACAGTAGAACCATGAACCACAAGTTCAGTGTCTGCTAAATCTGCCTAAAGGTTTTTTACCATCAAAAGGGGGTTCTGATTTAGCCTTTCTAAGGCTAAGCTGTCTCTGTAATTTTTCTTGGTCTTCCAGACCTTTTATTTACTTCCACTGTTTCTCTTTAAAGCAGACCAAAACCCACTAGCATCCCCTGAATTGCTTCCCCCATTAATAGTAACTTTTGCCTATTTTTTCTGCTCTTGCTTCATTCTAATCCCAGATAATGGGGGCTGTTTTAGCCGTAAAGCTCCACCTCCTCCAATCATTGCCACTATTGTTTGTGGCAATGATGTCCTTGCCACACGTATGTAGTGACTAATCACCTGCAATCCTACAGAGAGGGAGAGCCAAAAAAATCTGTGTTCCAGGGCGATTTTATAAGCAAAAATATAAATTTTTAGTTCTACACCCAAAGAAGAGAATATTGGCAGGGGCTTTGGTCAAAATTATTTCACAAGTTTGGTGGGCTTTGGTCCGCTTTAAGTCAGTGGAATGGCAGTTAAAAAGGTCCCTGATGTGCATCAGGTTGTTAAAAGAACTGGGCCGCCCAAGTACTAACCTCTTTGAGATTCTTCTATTGCTGCCTGTAGAGCAGCCTACAAGCTTGCACGGCTAGTGCCAGCCACGCTGATGGACTGCTTGCTGTTACCGAAACCCTGAAGAGGTGAGTATCTGGATGTCTAGTTCTTTCTTTCAGTGGCACGATGCACCTGGGCTTCCCCGCCTCTGCATATTTCTGCTTTGTCTAGTGTTAGCTGCTTAGTAGAAACCATGTCTGCTGTGTTTTGGGACAAGGTTAGAGGAGTCTGAATATTTATATAGCTTTGACACTTGCATGACCTGTCCTTTCCTAATGAGTACACTGCTGATATTAAAGCAGTCCAGAACTCTGCGCCATCACTTCTTTCTTCTGCAGGAAGCTCTGTGCTGTTTTATCATCTGCCACATCCCCGGTACAAAAAGCTTGTGAGTGTATAAGTAGGGTATTAGGTAGGCAGGTACCACAGGACCCGTGGGTGGCTTTATTAAACAGCCCTATTGATAACTGTTCCAAAAATCAGAAGCTTCTGGCCTATCATATCCTGACGGGAGCAAAACAGGTGATAGCAGGTTCATGGAAAACTTCTGACCTAAAGTTTAGGTTACTTATTAATGAGGTGAATTTTATTATGTCTATGGATAAGCTCTTCGCAATTCAGTGTGGAGACTTGGAAGGATTTCGGGAACTGTGGACTCCTTAGATACGGGCCTTTGGTCCTAGGAATTTTGATAAGACTTTGTTATGGGTGTAATATTCTTCTAGTCTATGTCTACGTTTGTGTTGTGTTTTTTTTCTTCTCCTTTTCTCTCTTCCCAACCCATTTGCCCTCCCCCTTCCCTTATTTCACGGTTTAAACCCCTTCCTGCTCCAAAGGGTAAGGGGTTATTCTATAATGTTTAGGATCCTAATATATGTAGAGAATTGGTTGCTTGGATTGGTTTTCGGCGTGGGACTTCCCGGGCTAGGAACGCGGTCTTCTGAGTTACATGTATCGCAAAGGCTTTGTATATCGGATGAAACTTTATTTTGTATACAGACTCTTGTGATAAGCTTCTCCGTGTTGGAGAATATTGTCTGATCTGTAACTTTGATACGATCTTTTCAATAAAAATCTATTGAAACAAAAAGCTTGTAAGTGACCCACACTCACCCAAGCGCTGCAAAAGCTAAGTCAGCTATCGTATTGCCACAGGGGATTTTCTATTTCTTGGTTTATTGGTTTTGGATATTCACGATTTTCAATTACAGTAAGTTGGGTATATTTTGGGCCCTGAGGGAGAGTCCAAGAGGAATTATGGGAAGCAACGAGACAGGGATGAGCCTTAAAAAGCAGAATTTAGAATTTAGAGATGCAGCATAAGTTTAAACAGTTTAGTATGAATAATTTTTCTAAATGCTGTTTCCAAATTTAAGCATCCTTACTTATAATAAAAATTGTGTGGACATACATCTGTGTGGCAAAAAGTTATTCACAAATTTTAACTGCTGTACTTTCACTAACTGAGGGAGTTTGTTAGACTGATATTGGTAGCTGCAAAAGCAGAACTGGACCATTCACATTTGTCAGTATGTATTCATTTGGTTTTCACACAACCGAGGCCTGGATCACAAGAGCATTGCTGACACTGAACATGGTTACAGACTGTGTCAGCCATGGTATTGTTTGCCCATGACTTGGACATGGCTCATGTTTTTGGAAGACTGTAACAGTAGCAACACAGGACAAAGTACAGCAGCCAAGCATACAGTACTGTTTTGGTGGGGGTCCAGGCTGATCTGACAGACAAGGGAGTATTTTTTCAAGTCATCCTTCAGCTTGACCACGTTGAGATATTATGTTCCACCCCCTTTGAGGAAACACAAAACAGGAGGATAAAAAGCCCCACCCCTTCATCCCTTCCTCAGTTCTTTGTGTTTCTTCTCTGGGAAACCTTGGAACAGAGGGTACCTGGTTTTAGACTTCAGCCAGTTTGTTGTTTTAGTTTATTAGTTTATTATTTTTACACCCTCCAGAGTCAGGAGTCCTGTTGAGAGCCGGCTGCATATGGGTCTATTCCTACATAGTATTTTTATTCAGGCACTAGTTGTGTCCTGCCGCTTTAAATCCTGCTCATCAATGGAAGCAGGCACGCTGTTGTAGTGGCGCACTGGAAGGAATTTCTGGATGAATTGATACCTGGAAAAAGAGTTCTATTTATTATTGTATTTATTTAATATGTATTATTTTATATTTATTTAAATCATTTATTTTATCCCTCCAAAACATTTGAATTTTGGGGAGGGCGGAGTAACATTTACAGCATCACTTCCGGTTCGGCAGAAAGCCGGAAACAGGAAGTTCTAAAAACAGCGTGACTGTTCTGATCAGCGCGCAAGTTGCAAGCCAGATAGGAGCAATACAGGGGCAGCGGCGGCAGTGCTGCAAGGCCGGCAACCTGGAGCAATACCCCGGACAGAGGCAAAGGGCAGAGGCTGGCGTTCGGTGCGGGCGCCCTCGTGCAGCGGCGACCAGAGCGGCAGACATAGCAGAGAAAGCCAATGGTGGCCAGCAGGCGGTAAGCCCTCCATTCAGCAAGTATTTTATTTTATTTAAAGGGGTCAGTTGGTTTAGTGATTAAGCTTATATTTATGTGTTTTTGAAAGAGACTGAATCTAAAACTTGGTCAGAAGACAAAATATGTTAATGCAGCCAAAATATTGAAGCGTTGTGAAGTTTGTGGCAGTATGCTTCCAGACACTTGGCAGCTGAATCTATGTTTAAGTTGTGAGAAAGCAAAGAGTCAGACTCTGTGGCCCTGTTAAAAGAAATTTTCAGTATTAAGCAACAGTTGGTTTCTATTGAAAATGCTCAGAAGGAGTTTGTCACTCAGGCCCAGTGGTCGCTTGCTTCCACACACACCTATTTCCTTGCCTAGTACTGACTCTCAGGTGAAGAGTCAGGGGTTGTCTTTGATAGATTCAGGTCCTGGTGCACTGTCTGCAAACCCTGTACAGATTGATTTAGTACCGGAACAGGGGGAAACAGGGGAAGAACAGGATTCCTCACATGATTCTATGGAGGATGGAGCCTGGGAAGAGGGAGAACAGGGTTGATCTCGCTCTCTTTCAGAGGATCTGGAATTACTACTGCAGGATATCTGAGACGTGGGGGATTACACAGGAGGAGACGCCCCTATCCCAGCAGTATGATATGTACAGAGAAATTTTGCTTAATCATACAGAGAAGGCTTTTCCTATTCATTCAGTTTTAAAAGAAATGGTTAAGGCAGAATGGGATACCCCTGAAAATATTTTTTTTCTGCCTAAGTCCTTAAAAAGAAAATTTCCCTTTAAGGATCCAGTTATGGAACTCTGGAGTAAGTGTCTCCATTAGGAGACCATAAGAGCATGGGATGCCGCATTGTTTCTCTTTAGACCAGCTATGGTGTAGTCCTCAGGTGCATGACCAAGTGGGTAGATACCCCCAAGACACATATTAGGAATAAGGTTCTTTCTAGGGAGCTTATTGATTCACTTCTAACTTTGTATAGGGCGATTACCTTTCTAACTAATGCCTCTCAGGAACTCATCAGGGCTTCAGCCAAGACCTCTGTCCTGGTGGCTTGCTCTCGCCTGGTCTGGCGATAGTGGTTCCAAGACTAAATTGTGTGGTATCCCATTCCATGGTGGTCGTCCGTTTGGGGATGACCTGGATTAAATTTTAACTAAGTCCACTGAGACGGGGAAAACGTTTCTGGTGAAGAAGAGGCCTTTCTTTTCACGATCAGTTAACAAGGGCAAAGTAGGCTTTAGCCTAGCCCAGAGTAGACAGTCAGAATTTAAGAGACATTGGAATCAGCCTAGGCCCCAAATAAAGTACTCGCTTGCTGTTTGCCAGACAGAGACTGCCATTTGGAAGGGAAGTATTGCTTTATATAAATAAGATTGTTTAAAGCGAGTTCAGGAGCTTTTGTGAGTTCTGGTTGTATTTCAAGTGAGGTTGTATTATAAGTGAGGGGACTTTTCATTAAGGGACTTTATTTTGGGACTATAAGTGTTCTTATTGCCTATGTGCTAAAATAAGAAGGTAAAAGCCAAAGTTGCTGCAACTGTGAGCACTAAAATTGTTTTTACTGCTGTATTGTAACTAGGATAATGGCTAGTAATATTGGAGGTCTACTTCAGTGCACAGTTTGTCATATGTATACACTTCAGGAGCAGCAGTTCCCGGGTGAATACTGCTGTGGTAAATGTGAGCAAATTGCAAACCTGGAAGCTCGGGTTAGAGATCTGGAGGAGCAAAATGCAAGACTGAGGAGGATTGACAATATGGAAAAGAGTTTTCTGCTCACTGAGCAGGTAGTAAATGGGGTAGATACAGAGGGTGGAGAAATGGGTCAGGAGGAGCAGTTAGGTAGCTGGGTAAATGTAGATAGAGGGAGTAGAAAGGGTGCACAGAAAAGGAAGGCCATTCCTGTGTCTGCGCACCCTAGCAAAATTGCCAAGTTGGGTAATGATGCAAGAGTGTCAGTCTCAGAAATGGCAGCCCTAGCGATACTGTTCTCCCTTACAGCCAACACTACACATGAAGACAGCGGGAACTTAGAGAGCATGGCTCAAGTCCTGGTGCAGGGCAGAGGGATTTGGGTTCCTAGAGCACTGGGCTGACTTTTCATTGGGGTACAAACTGTATTCCACAGATAATTTGCACCTGAATGGAAGGGGGGCTGCTGTGCTGGGTAAGAGGATACTAGAGGGGGTGAAGATTTATTTAAACTAGAGATGAGGGGGGAGGGCAAGAGTGAAAACAAAAGGGAAGACAGGTTACTTAGGGGACAGCCCAGTGGGTGGAGAATTAGAAGGGGGGAGGACTGCTATGATGGATAAGGAGATCCATGTGTTGCAAACCAGCAGTAAAAAATTAGACGGATGCATTACTACAGGAACTAATACTATACCCCAATGTGTCAAACTAGATAGGAACATAAAGTGTATGTTCACAAATGCCAGAAGTCTGGCAAGTAAAGTGGGGGAGCTTGAGGCCCTGGTGCTGGCAGAGAATATTGATGTTGTTGGTGTAGCTGAGACATGGCTGGATTCCACACATGACTGGACTGTCAATCTACAAGGTTTTGCTCTTTTTCGGAAAGACAGAGCAAAAAGGAAAGGGAGTGGAGTGTGTCTTTATGTAAAGCAAGAACTCAAAGCATATATTAATGAGGGGATACTAGCAGAAGATTGCGAGGATGTAGAATCCTTGTGGGTAGAAGTAGGGGGCGATGTAAACAATGCTAAAATACAGTTTGGTGTAATCTATAGGCCCCCAAATATAACTGAGGAAATAGAGGGTCAACTGCATAAACAGATAGAGCGGGCATCACAGGCTGGTACAGTGGTGGTGATGGGGGACTTTAACTATCCAGGAATCCACTGGAGACACGGTTCGGCTTCTACTACAAGGGGTAGAGCATTCCTCAGCTTGCTACAAGATACTTATATGAATCAGTTTGTGGAGGCACCTACTAGGGGTGATGCTATTCTAGATCTTGCAATATCAAATAATGATGACCTGATAGGGACAGCAACTGTCCGTGAAAATCTTGGTAACAGTGACCACAATATTATTGTATTTAACATAAACTGTAAGAAAGATTTTCTACCTGGGAAGGCGAAAACATTAAAATTTAGAAAGGCCAACTTCCCCAGGCTCAGAGCTGCACTCAAGGACATTGACTGGGAGCATCTGTTTAGGAATAAGGATACAGATGCCAAATGGGAGTGCTTTAAATCAATTGTGAGTACCAACGTTGCAATATGTATTCCTACGGGTAACAAATATGAGTGGCTAAAATTAAACCCCTCATGGCTGACACCTGCGGTTAAAAGGGCAATAAAGAACAAAAAAAAGGGCATTTAAACATTACAAGGCTAAACTCTCAGCTGTAACACTTGAGAAGTATAAACTAGTAAATAAAATGTGTAAGAAAGAAATAAGGTTGGCAAAAGCACAAAATGAAAGAGATGTGGCCAAAGAGAGCAAAACAAACCCTAAACGATTTTTAAAATATATTAATTCGAAGAAAACTAAATCAGAACAGGTAGGTGCCCTAATTAATGATAACGGGGAAATGGTCACTGGGGATGAAGATAAGGCAGAGCCTTTAGCTCTGTGTACACAAGAGAAGAGCAAGGAGCCAACACAGGAGATGCCACTGATAGCAATAGCCCACGTATAATAATTAACAAGCTAAATGTGGATATCATCCAAGAAAAACTAAATCATTTAAAAGTGAATAAGACTAGAGGACCAGATGGACTTCACCCAAAAGTTCTCAAAGAACTCAGTTCCGTTATCTCGTCACCTCTGTTGTTGATCTTTAAAGACTCACTAGCAACTGGTATAGTGCCAAGCGACTGGCGCAAGGCAAATGTGGTGCCCATTTTTAAAAAGGGCTCAAGGGCCCTATAAAATAAAAAATAACTTCCCCTACCCCACTTAACGGACATATGTCTTTTTTCAACCGTATTAACTATGTAAAAGGCTACGGAGGGGCCTAAGCAGCAATCCTGACAAACATCTAGCAGTAGGGGGGAGACTTTCCGAGTTTGTACCCACTTGGAAAGAAGTTACCCAAAATCAGTTTGTGCTACAAACTCTAGAAAAGGAGTATCAATTAGAATTTGCATTCCTACCCCAATCATCCTTCTTAATAACCAAATTGCCAAAGGATCCAAAGAAGAGGGATTTTGATTTAAAAAGGCTAAACAAACTCATCCGGTAAAAGAGATTCAAGATGGAATAAATTTACTCAGTAAGACAGGTGCTGATGGGTGAGGCCTCCTGGTAGCTCACCGCAAGTATTTGAGGTTTGCAGTGCAGTTAGAGAGGGAGACGCTTTATTTCCAATACAAAGCCCTTCCCTTTGGCCTGTCCTCATCCCCAAGAATTTTTGCAAATATTTTAGCGGAACCCATGGCCCACCTCAGGCAATGGGGAATCAATGTGATTCCTTATCTAGACGATCTACTGATCATAAACAGATCCAGGACAGCGTCGTTAGCAGACTTAGAAAAGACCCTGGTAATGCTAAAAAAGCTGGGGTGGGTAATAAACCTAGAGAAGTCCAGTCTGACACCCTCTCAACAGTGCAGGTTCCTGGGGTTCATAGTAGACAGCACTCAAAAAAGTTACTTCTTCCAAAAGAAAAAAGGGAGAAACGAAGGTCAGAAATTCTCTCCCTGGCAATAAACCACAGTCTCCTTAAGCTTAATCATGAAGGTTCTAGGGTTAATGACCACCATCAAACTGGCAGTTCCGTGGGCACAGTTGCATGCGAGGCCCCTTCAAAGATTCCTACTAGAGAATTGGGACAATAGGAAAGAGTCTCTAGTTCAGATGGTTTAGTTCCAGAAATCCTAAGGGAACTGCTTTGGTGGACAGATCCAGTAAACCCGGAACAAGGAAGAGAGTGGAGATAGGTCAACCCAGTCATAGTAACTACACATGCAAGCAGCTGGGGCTGGGGGGCTCACTTGGTAACACTGCAGGTTCAGAGGAAGTGGCCCAAAAGTATAGCAGTAAGATCGTCAAACTTCAGGGAGCTTCTGGCAGTGAAGCTCGCACTGCATCACTTTCATTCAAAAATTCTGGGAAAGGAGGTGCAACAGCAGTAGCCTATTTAAACCGGACCTTCACCCTGAATAAAAGTCTATCTTATATGTTTCCCCCACCTCGTACATACAGATTGCCCACATTAAAAATCATCCTACCTGCATCTACCTAATTTTCTGAGACTTTAAACATCCAAGATGGCGGCCCATGGAGTGTCAGGCTGCCTGCAAACAGGAAGTGTCTTCTGACTGTGCTGCTCTGCATTCTGGGATTGCTGACCTTTTCCTGACCCAGCTCTACTTTGTCAGTGCAAAGCACAGCTATAACCCCGCCCCCTGCACTTTTGACCCCTCTCCTCAATATGTGATGCTACTAAGCCAAGATGGTGGCTCCCGTATCCTAGAGTGCTGAACAGAGTTGCAGGCCAGTGGGGGAAAGCATAAAAAGTAAGTGACTAAAACATTAGATATATTAATTTTGGAGGCTGGGTAATAGTTTTTTAAGGGTTTGGGATTTTCATTAAATGATGCTGAAGGTCCACTTTAAATCATCAAGGGGGAACGAGGTCCCGAAATTTAATGAGGTTAGCACAAGACATCTTACTACCACTGCAGGATCAAATACAGTCATTAACTGACGTTCATCTGAGAGGGACCCTGAACACACTGGCAGACGCTCTAAGTCGCAGGGGAGTTCAGCAGACGGAGTGGTGATTGAATCAGAAGGTATTTCAGCTGATCACAGGGGTTTGGGGTCAACCTCAGATAGATCTGTTTGCCAGCAAGAAGAATGCAAAATGCAGGAAATTCTTCTCTCTGGTCCAAAAATTGGACTTTCACCTTGCTTATGCATTCCCCCCTTTCAGAATCCTACCTCAAGTGCTCTGGAAGATCTCCCAGGAAGAAGTGAACGTGATCCTAATTGCTCCCTTCTGGCCAAAAAGAGTATGGTTTGCGGAGTTAATAAAGATGGCGATAAAAGGACCGGTGTGTCGGTTTGCCGTGATATGGACCAGGACCTGATTACTATTATGGTGATATAATCCTTAGTTATTTCCTTGCCCGATTCTATGTTCTATTGATTTTTGATATAGCATTGGTTTTTTGATTGTAAATCTATCTTTAGCTTTCTAGCTATTGATCTTTAGGCACTTTGCACTTTATCTATTTATTAGTAATTTGTTGGCACAATATTGTTATATAGGTGTGTTGTGTTATTTATATCTTTTTGCACTGATGTGGCATGATTAGCACTTGAAGATTCTATTCTTGTAGTATAAATTGTATGTTTATGTTGGAATCATGGAATTTATAACAACTATCATATTTTAATCATGATATTAGGGCTTGGTGCAATATTTTTACTTACATAATGAGTCCTATTGATCCATCCGGCAGTGTCATGTATGTTTTTTAATCAAGTCTATTTGTCTTTGTCATGTTGTCATGTGAATACATGTTTATGTTTTATTACTTTGTGACATAATATTAAAGACACACAGATTTGTAGTAGCTGCTTGTGCAGCTTTACTTTGGGACCAAAATTGGGCCAATCTTGTTTGGTTATACAGACACTACTGTGTTTGTTTTTGTAACTACGAGATTGATCTACGGAAAGGTATGGAAATGATTTTCTTTGTTTTGTAAAGTTAACAATTTGAAGAAAAAAAGAAATGCCTAAAGTTCTAGAATTTTTGAAGGAAGGTTTTGACAAGGGACTGGCTGTAAGTACCCTGAAAACTCAGGCCTTCACCTTACCAGTTTTTTGTAGCATATGTTGGGACAGAATGAACTTGTTAATCATTTTTTCAAATCCGTTTGTTCAAAATTGTTTTTGCCTAAAGTAGTCACTTCGGATTACAGGTCGCAAGAGATAGCTCTTCTGTCACTGCCAAATGCAGCAGGAAAGGAAGAGGACCTCTCGCTGCTTGATGTCAGAAAAGCCTTGATCATTTATTTAGAAATAACCATTGACTGGCGTTCCCCAGAGCAGTTATTAGTCACCTTTAGTGAAAAAAAATAAGGGCTCAGCAGCTTCTAAGTATACCATGGCAAAATGGATAAAGCAGACTATTGCAAAGACTTACGCTACTAGGGGAGTCCCTCAGAAGTTTCTGCTCATTCCACAAGGGCAATGGCCACGTCATGGACAGGACAGGACAGGTGCTTCAATAGATGAGATCTGCAAATCAGCAATGTGGTCATCACCCCACACCTTCCTCAAACACTATAGACTCAATTTACTATCTGCAAAGCATCAGGCCTTCGGTAGAAGAGTACTGCTTGCAGCATCCCACCCCTAAGGTATAATTACTTGCCTAATCCTCTCAACATGGTCAAGCTGAAGGATGACTTGGAAAAATGCAATTACTGGTAATGGATTTTACAGGAAGCCTTCAGCTTGACTGCTTATTACCCGCCCATATGTCAAAGGTGGGTGTATAATTACTTTTCTATAACTGAGGAAGGGAGGAAGGGATGGGACTTTTAACCTCTGTTCTGTT
Source organism: Gastrophryne carolinensis (assembly GCA_027917425.1). NCBI lineage: Eukaryota > Metazoa > Chordata > Amphibia > Anura > Microhylidae > Gastrophryne > Gastrophryne carolinensis. The sequence continues at coordinate 290,209,293 of CM051234.1, forward strand.
TTGTGTTTCCTCATGGGGGGTGGAACATAATATCTCAACGTGGTCAAGCTGAAGGCTTCCTGAAAAATCCATTACCGGTAAGTCTAATGGTGTTTTTTTTATGTAGATTGTCAAACCATAGTTGCTGATGGGAGTCGTATTTTGGCTATATATTGTGCTCCACTACAGTCCACTGTAGCCTTAACTACAAACAAAAAATATTTGAAAAGAAAATCCTACCTGTGTCCACATAAGAGAACATTCCTTTCCTTTTGAAAGACAGCAGGTTAAAAAAGCTAGATATGTTTGTTTCCTGCCCTGTCTAAGTTTAGTTATTTTGGTTCCTAAATACATTTACATGAATGGTGTTTATAGCTCTGAACCATCATCCAGCTCTCTGCACAAGTTTATATAAAGCAATGATCCAAAGCACATGTCATCTTGGTGATGCCATGGCTATTTTCAGATCAGTGAGGCATACATAGTTCTAAGAACTTGTATATTCCAGCATATTTTAGATAGGAACGTTACTAGAAGCCAGGGTCTAAACTCTGAAAGACATGTGACATGCCTAGTCTCGGTAAACGTTGCCAGCTACTGCAAAGTGATGCAAGGTCATGCTTTGCCACTTTGTGTCCTTCCTCTGTCCGCTGCAAATAGACCATAAGAATTTGGGTACCCAAACGTTTAAGCCTGTAATCAAATACTGCCCCTAAAATTGCAGGAACCTACATATTAAAGTAGAAGTTACTTTGCACTTTAATTAGGTTGTATAAATTATAGGCGCTCTAGCAAGGTTAAATTATACGAGATTATCTGTATATGATTTGACTTAATACCTTTGAAAATACTAGCTGATTTTTTGGAGTCCTCTGCTGCTGCAGTAGTGCATATCAAGCAGCACTGGTTTCTTGGTACATCATACTGAAGGAGACATGGCAACAGAGAATGGATGGGGTGTAGGTCTGCTTCAAAGGGCAGAAAACAAATGCTATACAGTCTCTCAGCTCAGTCAATGACATGCTCTAGTGATGCTGAGCCTTTGCTGTGCTGAGTGCTACGATTGCAGCCTGGTACTGACTGGGCCACTGAAACACCACACATACCCACAGATAGTAGCCATTACTGAAATCCCAGTCGAGGAAAACTTGTCTACTTACCATTTGTTCCATCCCCCTAGGCTCAAGAATTGCATTCTGATGCGGCAGTTCCTGAGGGTGCACAGGAACTGCTTCATTTCAGGGTTTGATTTGTGGACTTACAGACAAGATTTTGTCAACTGCAATTTCCGGATGAACTCCTCAAGAGGGCAATCCAGTGTGCAAGGATGCCCAGAGGGAATTTACTTTAAGTTTTTTTTTGAATTGCAAAATAAGACCGATAATATATGCACTGTGTGCACACACAATGTGTGATTGTCCAACGATGTATGTGGGGAAGACACCCATCTAGATGCATGAATCCAACATCAGGATGGCGAATGGTTCACAGGTATGCTTGGGTGGAATGGAATATCCTCTGCATATGTGTTGGAGACTACCAGATTGATGGGTTATCTCGTCACTTGAGCATCAGTAGAAACAGAATTTAAGGAGATACGTGCAGGGATTCCTGCAGGAGTTTACTTCGACTTTTCATGCTATTGAAAATATTCATGTGGACATGGTCTACCTTGTTGTCTGGACATGGAGCCACCTTAGTTTTGGTTTGCATGGATTCAGACAGACCTGCTTCGTGTGTCTGATTAGTGCCTAGCCATAACAGGAGCCTCATTGGACATGAGTAGGTGGCATCCACTATTGGTCGGGACATTGGTACATGTTAAAAAACGTATTTAATTTATGTTTGCAGAGGCTACCTTGCTCATCTGTTATTTAGTATGACATATTTGGTTACTGTGTATATTGATGTATTTCACTTTTATGTATGGGGCAAATGTAAAATGTTTTTCTCAAAACATCCATAGGGCATACCACTGAGATATTAAGGCTCCTCCCCCAAGGTAGGAACACATGACCACCAGAATACACAAAAGCTTTAGCTCCTCCTACAGACACCATCTTCACGTGTTCCTGCCTGGGGCAGGAGCCAGACCACCGCCTCCTGAACCACCGGATTAGTTTAGTAGACCAGGTCGCTGTCTACCGCCTCCTGAACCACCGGATTAGTTTAGTAGACCAGGTCGCTGTGGGTCTGATGGGGCTGACCCATTCTCTGGCTCCGGAGGCAGCCTGCCAGGGACCCAGGGGACTCCCAGGGGATAGGCCATATTCCCCTATCCCTGACTCATAGCCAGTGGGGGGGGGGGGGCAGTACTAGCCTTAGACCAAGTATGCTAACTGTCTAAGGCATTGTGGAAATCATCAGGGGGGATTTCCAGGACCTCTTCCCTTACCACCACCCCCTCCCTCCCCGACACCATATGGAACCTGTACGGCTCCGGCAGGATGTACGACTGCGGGCAGTTGGGCTGCATTGTGTATTTCGCCCACTGGTGCAGGTCATTGAAGCTTGCCGGAGGCCAGGCTACAGTATGCGTGCACCTCCTCTGCTTTTTCAGCCAGATGGAAGGGGGTAGGGATCTGCTGCTGGGGCGATTCCACCCGGTGGTGTGCCATGGTAGAGTTGGTGAGATTTTTGGCGCGTGTCATGGCCCCCACCAATTTGGTGTGTAGGACTTTGGCTGCATACTTGGTTCAAAGTTACACCTGTGTGCCAAGTCCTTTAATGGGGGAAATCTCTTTGGCCCAGAAATATAGAAAGTGTTAGACAGGTCTGCTGACAGAAATAAGTATTTTCCCACTAAGTGTAGGGATTTTGGGAATCAAATTTTTTTGACTCTCCTCCCTCCTCTAATAGACGGCTCTTTCTTAGCAAAGACTCATTTGGAGGGCCCCCTCCTACCTCTAGAAGAGGCAAGTTTAGAGGATCCACTCTGTTTGGTACCCAACAGTCAGTCCCTAAGAAGCAATGACGCCAGGTCCTAATAGGTACCAGATTAAAACAATCCACATTTGGTGGGAGACTACTGGATTGCCCCTTTATTTCCAGCGGAATAAGGAATGGTTACTCAATAGAACTCATGCATGTCCCTCCCAGGAACTTTTTTGTTACTCCTCTCCTAGGGGGCAGGGAGGAAGATTCTATGTTGGATATGGGAATGATTGTCCCGGTTCCCCATCACCAATGGGGGGGGGGGGTCTACACCAGCATTAAAAAGACACCTGGAGGATTCTGCTTCGTTCTAAATTTGAAGAAGCTGAATATGTTGGTACACTAGTCCATCTTCACTGTGAGGAATCTGCTCCCGCCTGGATCCTTCATGGTCTCAATAGACCCGAGAGATGCCTATTGCATGTACTGATAAGCTTGTTGGCTCAACCTGAGATTTTCAGTAAAGTTGGGGGACCAAATACTCTACTCCCAGTTTGTATGCACAACCTTTCGGGCTGGCGTCAGCACTCAGAATTTTTACCAAAGTTCTGGTGGAACCTCTGGTTGCACTAAGGGATAATAACATATCTAGACCTGTTCCTCTTTGCCCCAGATCAGATGAGGTTGCTCCAGGATCTGGAATTGACAAAGGATTGTTTGCTTTGATTGGGTTGGATCCTGAATTACCAGAAGTCCAGTCTACTCCTGTCACAGATCATGAATTATCTGGGATTCAAGATCAATACTATCCTTGTCAGTGACCTATCCTGGTCGGACCCCAAGGACATGGTAGTGACAATGGATGCCTCTTCATGGGGTTGTTTGGGCCTATTGCGGATCCCTGACCACTCAAGGCAAATGGTCCAGAAGACTTGAGCCTATCCTCTTCGGATCTCAAAGAATTGATAGCTGTGAAGGCATTGCTAGCCTTCACTCCCCACCTGAAAGGTAGGGTCATCACATACAAATCAGAACAGACAATTAGACTACTATGGCACAACTGAATCATCAGGGAGGGATGAGGTCATCCGTTCTGCAAGAAGCAGCAAAGGAAAATCTTTTATTTTATTCTTTTATCCCTATCAGCCATCCACCTGAAAGGTTGCCGAAATCAGGTGGCAGATTTTGTGAGCAGAATGTTCACTGAACCAGGAGGTATTCAATTAGATTTGTGTACTGAGGGGAACTCCAGAGCTGGATCTTTTTACCGCTGGTCGAAACAACAAGCTGAGGAAGTTCTTCTTCCTCGATCCCTCAGATTAAGCTCTAGCCCTGGCTCACCAGTGGCATTTCAGTCTGGCTTACGCTTTTCCTCTAGTTTGGATCCTCCCTTAGATTCTAAACAAAATATCCTGCCAGTCAGCCACAATTCTAATGCTGGCCCCATGGTGGCCTAAGAGGCCATGGTTTTCAACTCTGAAGATGCTCTCGGTCGAAGATTTTCCAGCAGAAAGGAGGTGAAAAGGAAGATGTATTCGAAAATTTGGAACATTTTTAACACCTGGAAGGAGTTTAATCAAATATTCCCTTTTAGTCTTCCAGTCGTGTTGGATTTCCTTCAGGAAGGAGTAAACCTGGATCTCGGCATCAGAACCCTCAAGGTCCAATTAGCAGCCCTTTAGCAGCCCATTTAGTACATAAATGGAAGGCATAATCAAAAAGCACTGACACATATTACACACGGATCCAACATTAAAAGACCTTTTACCAAACAAACCCAGATTTATATACAAGAGACCGCAGAATATCTCACTTCTCATTACAAGTTTTATTGACCCACCTGAATCAATAGAGACAATCGTTTCTCGAAGTGTAGGGACTGTAAGGGTTGCAAGGTAAGTCTAAAAACTTCAACCTTCATTCAAACATTAAAGTATTTACTAATCCAGTTACTGGCAAAGAATAAGGGTGATTCCACCTGCAAATCGGAAGCTATAGTGTACTGCCCAAAATGCCCATGCAAATTTGCTCTATGTCGGGAGAACTAAAAGGCAGTTTAAAACCAGATTAGCTGAGCATATCCTAAATATAGAAAAAGGTATGACAAATCATAGTGTCCCAGCGCATTTTTCACAATATCACAATAAGGACCCTAAGAACTATCATTTTGGATCATTGAAAAAATAAAGACAAACTGGAGGGGAACTAACTTAGTAAGGGAACTCTCTATTAATATTTTTATATATCATTTTTATACAGCTTTGGACTATATTTTGTAATATCTTTTTATAATTTTATAATCCACATCTCATTTTTATTTATATTTTAAATTAATTTTATTGACCATTGAGTTTTATCCGCAGCACATTAGCACATGATTGCATTTCATTAATTTATTGAATTATATATGTATTTATTTTTTGCATGAACTACTTATCCCTTTGCACATTCAATATTTTCTACATACTTTCGAATTTCAGAATGAGAATATCTTCATTGATATCATTATATTATTTTTTATTAACTTTGGTTTATTAACATATGACTTGCATTATATCGTATTATTATATCATATTTTTCTACAATTTTATTGTGTTCTATTGTATTGATCGGTCACCCAGATTTCATTGCTCTACTTTTTTAATTATGTCAATTGATCCTTGATGTTTTGTACACAGTACATTAGCGCAAGACTGTAATTTATCAATTGATGTACTTACATATACATTAACCCCTCTCTTTTTTGCACATTCAGTGCTTTTTAGACATTGTGGATGATATTCCTATTTTTTTTAAATCCCACATTATACATGATAATAACTTACATGATAATAACCTTCTATTCTAAGTAAAAAATATGAATAGTCAAAGCCTGCATTAACTGACACCAGAATTTGAATATCGCTATTGATATTAGCATATTTTAGTACTTTATGTAAATATAACCAAAATGCATTTTCAGTAAATGAACAAACTATTTCATTCAACTCAATGAATTTTTAAGTTTTATTCCGAGGATAAGTGAAAGAAGTTAAACAAAACAAGTCAGAGCAAGCAAGCTCTATAGAAAACTACCCTAATGCTCTACCAAACCTGAGGACGTTGAAGGACAAAATGCACGTTTTTCTACAGAAGCAGCAGGAAATGTGGCTGTACTGGAGACTCTCTCCCTCCTCTGAAAGACTAGAAAGAAAGTGGACATTTAACCGCAACAGCTACGGCAACTAACTACTTTGTCTACCATCTTGTTTGTTTTTGTTTTTATTTTGTTATATTAAAAGAGTTTATATACTGAAAGAATATAACCTCCTGACTTCATCGGGATACACGGCGTGCACACCGGATAACAAGCTTCAGGTTCATATTCAGAGGTGGTTAACTCTCAAGGGCCCAGGTCAGGTTTTTTAACCCCCGGGCCACGGCGGTAAGTGCCCCATTCTTTTTAATCTTTGGCAACTTACACTAGACCTAGGGATGCAATATTGATTATATATACTGTATATGAAAGGATACTCTCTATTCTTTCTGCTGATACAGCCAATAATTTAAATTTAGAGGACTCCTAGAGATTACCCTAATATTACATATATTTGCAGTTAGAATCCTCTATGACAATCAAGAAACATTTATTCATTGCAGTGCGACTGAAGTTCAACGTTTTTTCCATCTACTTTGTCAACTTTCTTTAACCTTTCTTTTTTTGATAAGAGACTTTTATCTTTTGTGTTGGTTAGGCTTTGCTAGCTGCTTGCTGGTGCCTCTATTGAACAGATCTGTAGAGAGGCAACATGGTCTTCAGCTAAGACATTTATTCATCCTTACTGACTGGATCTGCTCACCTTGCAAGATCAATCCTTTGGCAGAAGTGTGTTGCAGGCAGCTTTTCCCACCCAGGGAGCTTATCCTCTGTGGTATCCTGCCCTAAAGATGTTTTGAGAAAACTTAAAGCGGTCCTTCACTTTGAATAAGAGTCTATCTTATATGTATCCCACACCCTGTACATGCAGATAGCTCATATTAAAAATCATCCTACCTGCATCTACTGCATGTTATGAGCCTTTAAACATCCAAGATGGCTGCTCATAGAATGTCAGGCAGCCTGCAAACAGGAAGTGCCTTCATACTGTGCTGCTCTGCATTCTGGGATTGCTGACCTTTTCCTGACCTCAGCTCTGCTCTGTCTGAGCAAAGCACAGTTATAACTCTCCCCCCTGTACTTTATCCCACTCTCCTCTCCTCAGTATGTGATGCTTCTGAGTCAAGATGGTGGCGCCCGTATACTAGAGTCCTGAACAGAGTTGCAGCCCAGTGGGGGAAAGAATAATTAGTAAGTGTCTAAAAACTTAAATTATATTAACTTTAGATGCTGGGGAATCGTTTTTTAAGGGTTTGGGCTTTCCAATAAATCATGGTGAAGGTCCGGTTTAAGTTAGTTACCTGATAACTTCTTTTCTAAACATCAGAAAGGGCAGCATACAGGCTTCTCTTGTTCTTACTGATTTACCAGTTGGTGCTTTGTCTTTGTCTCTGTCTTTGTTTTTCAGATCTCTTAAACTACTGGTGTCTGGAGGAGGTGCTAAAACTTTTGTGAATTCTGGTGGTCATGTGTTCCTACCTTGGGGCGGGGCCCTTTTTTTGGATGTTTAGAAAATAAGTTACCAGGTAACTAACTTAAAGCAGACCAACAGTCAAAAATGACTTAAACCAGACCAACACAACAAACAGTGCTCATATGTATCCCTCCCCAGGGCAATTTAGATTGCAGCACATAAAAATTAATTAACCTTTTCTAAATCTTGCTGTGGTAAATTTTAAAAACAAGATGGCAGTCTACTGGGCTTCCTGTTGGTGTGCATTTTCAGTTATTTTAGTTGAATCCATGCAACAGCATGGCTAAATGCCAGCTACCTTTCTTTTCCAACTGTTCCAGGCTGTTGGTCCACTTTAAGTTTTTAAGTCAACTTGCATAATGGCACTTTGGCAGCGAGGCCAGCAGCTTGGGAGCTTGTGAGTTGACTTTTTTTTTCTTATGCCACCTATGGGGAATGGGAAGGGGGGAATGTCATACTGCCTATGGGGATTGGGAGGGTGGAATGCCACACTGCCTATGGGGAATGGGAGCAGGGGGATGCCACACTGCCTATGGGGATTGGGAGGAAGGAATGCCATGCTGCCTATGGGGATTGGGAGGAAGGAATGTCACACTCCCTATATGGGGAATGGGGTGGGGAATTGACACACTGCCTATGAGGGATTCTGCATCTTTCCTATTATTTTTACTCCTTCAAATCTAGGGATGTCTAATGGGCAGGTGTGAAAAATATGGCAAGTGTTCTTGAGCAAGGCAACTACCTCCCCCCAAACTGCTCCCTGGGTGCCGTTCCTCGGGCTTACTGCAAAGATAGGTTAAATGTGGAGGAAAAATACAATTCTGTGATTACTCACCTGTAGAACTGGTATTATGAGTATACAGTGCGTCCTGCTCCAAATAGATTACTTACACGTGGGTATTACTCCGCCAGATGGTGCTGGACTGCAGAGACATCGAAAAATAGGCTCCTCCCGGCCCCTCAAATACCCGGGGACCTCCCACAAATCCCCAGCATTGAAAAGCAGTTAACGAGAAGCCGGGAGAATTAAACAACCCAAACTATCAACTATAACAATGATAACAATCACCATACAGGGGATCCAAGATAATGCAAAACCAAGGGTGGGGTGGAGCAGGATGTACTGTATACTCATAATACCAATTCTACAGGTGAGTAATCACAGAATTGTATTATTCTTAGTATACAGTACGGCCTGCTCCAAATAGATTACTTACACGTGGGACATCCAATAGCAGTGTCCATAAAGTAGGGTGGGATCCCCAAGAAAAAAGTAGCAACAGACAGTTTAAACCACTGCTGCATGCAGAACCTTTCGGCCAAAAGCAGCATCAGCTGAGGCCCTAACATCAACCTTGTAAAACTTTGAAAAGGTATGAACAGAAGACTAAGTAGCAGCCTTGCAAACTTGTTCAAAAGAAGCCTGGTGCTGAAAAGCCCAAGAGGCACCAATAGCACCAGTGGAATGAGCAGTAAGGTGGAAGGGAGGATTCTTCCCCTTAGCAGAGTAGGCCTGAATCACAGCCTGACGAATCCATTTGCTGATAGTAGACTTGGCAGGAGCCAAACCCTTCCTAGGACCAGAAGGGACCACAAAAAGAGCATCAGTTTTCCTGAAAGGTGCAGTAGCCACCAGATAGTACTTCAGACACCTAACCACATCCAAAGAGTGCAAAACCCTCTCCTTAGCATTGCTAGGATTAGGGCACAAAGAAGGAAGAAAAATATCCTGATTCAAATGAAAGGCAGACACTACCTTAGGCAGAAAGTTAGGTTTGAAACGAAACACCACCTTGTCCTGGTGTCTCTCATAGTAGGGGGGCTGAATGGAAAGCGCCGCCAACTCAGACACACGCCTGACAGAAGTGATAGCCACCAGAAATACAACCTTGAGCGTAAGAATGGCCAGGGCAGCATCCTGCACAGGTTCAAAGGGAGCACCCTGCAAAGCTGATAGAACCAAATTCAAATCCCAAACAGGCACCATAGGCTTACATGGAGGGCGCACATGAGTGACCCCCTGGAAAAAAGTCCTGATCAAAGGGTGCTGAGCAAAGGACTTCTGGAAGAAAATAGCCATGGCAGAGACCTGGCCCTTCAGAGTACTGAGTTGGAGTCCCATGTCCAACCCATGCTGCAGGAACATAAAAATCCTGGGAATAGAGAACACCCGACAGGGAAGAGCCTTAGGCTCACACCAGTCAATGTAGGCACACCAAACCCTGTAATAAATGGAAGAGGAAGATTTCTTCCTAGCCTTTAACAAAGTATCCACAACCGAGGAAGACTGCCCCTTCCCCATCAAGATGGAGGTTTCAGCAGCCAGGCCGTCAAAGCCAGAGTTTGTAAATTGGGATGGCGTAGCGAGCCCTGAGTGAGCAGATCTGGCACCAGGGGCAGAGCGTACTGATCTACTGCCAGCTGCACAATGTCTGCGAACCACACTCTTCTTGGCCACCTGGGGGCCACCAGAAGTGCTGGCACCCTTTCCAGAGCAATCTTGCGCAGAACCCTGCCCAGCAGGGGAATTGGAGGGAAGACATACAGGAACTGAAAGTTCTGCCATGACATTGCTAGAGCATCCGAGGTCAAGGCCAGAGTATCCTGGGACAGTGAGACAAAAGCTGGGAGCTTGTGATTGTGACGGGACGCAAACAGATCCACATCTGGTTGACCCCAACGGTGACACAGGGATTGAAACACCCTGCTGCATAGGGACCATTCTCCCTGGCGAGAGGTCCCCCTGCTCAGACAGTCTGTCAGGCGATTTTCCACCCCCAGGATGTAAACAGCTGATATGCAGGAGACATTGGCCTCCGCCCAAGTCAGAATCAGAGACGCTTCCTGGAGGGCCCCCTTGCTCCGGGTTCCTCCTTGATGATTGATGTAGGCAACTGCCTTCTGGTTGTCCGAGCGCACCTGAACAGGCAGGCCCCGAAGGTGAGTAGTCAAGTGAGCCAGAACTAACCTGATCGCCCGCAGTTCCAAGACATTGATAGGTGTGTGGGCCTCCAGAGGACCCCACCTCCCCTGGAACCGCAGGGACTTCCAGAAACCCCCCCCCAACCTGACAGACTGGCATCCGTGTTGACCGTCTCCCAGGGAGAGGTAAAAAAGGATCTGCCCCCCAACAGGTTCCTTGAGTCCATCCACCACAAGAGGGACCTCCTGACCCAAGGGGAGAGCATACAGACCCCGTCCAGGGATGCTGGGTCCTTGCCTCAAGTGGAACTGGGCATAAGGGACCGCTTCGAAGCATGCCACCATCAGGCCCACCAGCTGCATCCCCTGCCTGATGGAGGGATGAGGACAAGATAGGAGGAACTGAGCCTGTGCAATCAGACTGTCCACCTTCTGTTGAGGAAGGAAAATCCTTGCCTGAACTGTATCCAGATTCATTCCTAGGAATGGAGTTACCAAGGAAGGGGACAGTGAGGACTTGGGGTGGTTGGTCACCCATCGAAATGACTCCAGAGTGGACACCACCAGCTGAGTATCCAACTCAGCCTGATGTAGAGATTGGGAAGTGATGAGAATGTTGTCCAGATAGGGAAGTACACGGACGCCCTGACATCTGAGCAGAGACCTTGGTGAACACCCTGGGAGCTGAAGTGAGACCAAAGGGCAAAGCCACAAACTGGTAGTGTTGATCCATCAGTGCGAACCTGAGGAACCTTTGTTGACCTGGAAATACAGGAATATGAAGGTAAGCATCTTTGATGTCCACAGAAGTCATGAAATCACCTTGGCGCAGGGAACTGATGGCAGAGCGCAGAGTCTCCATGCGAAAACGCCTGCCCCTGACAGATTTGTTGAGGATCTTTAAGTCCAGGATGGGCCTGACTGAACCATCTTTTTTGGGTACTGTGAATAGGTTGGAATAAAAGCCCTTGCCTTTTTCTCTTAAGGGGACCTGGATGGGTGAGGGCGCCCCATCATGCCTGAGGGTGCTTGGGGGAAGATTTTGCTTTGGGACCCCAGGAGGGGCCAGGACGTCCACGTCCTCTGCCCCTACCCCAGAAATCACCCCGGGTCCCAGGAAAGGAAACCCCCTACCCTGTCTGGCTCCATGGTAAGGGGAGGAGAAGGAACCCTGACCCTGAAAGTACCGAGATTGCCGCCTGCGCTGGGGTAACCTGCCTCCCTTAGCAAAAAGGTCCAGGCAGTCCCCAAACAGGCGCAGTTCTTTAAAGGGAAAACCAGTGAGGGCCTTCTTGACAGCGTTGTCAGCAGCCCACTGGCGCAGCCAAACCGAGCGGCGTATAGCCACCACAAGGGCAGAAGTTCTGGCACACATTCTGATGGTGTCATCCATGGCAGAGAGGACAAAATCTACAAACACATCACAACTGGAAAGTGCATTGAACACCTCACAAGGCAAATCATCAGGGGGCACTATCAAGTATATTTCTGATAAGGGTTCTAGTGGCCACAGCAGTGATGGCAGAGGCACAGACCGGGCGCAGCGCCGTTCCCGCACATGCAAAGGCGTGGGATGCCAGCTGGTCAATGCGCCGGTCCTCAGCATCCCGCAGGGTAGTAGAGTCAGGGGAATGCATAACAGAGGTGTTAGATAGCCCTAGGACCGGGGCATCCACCTCGCGGGGAATGACCAACACTTTACCACCTCAGCAGGAAAGGGATACTTCCTATCCCAACTTTTAGGAACCCCGGGAAGTTTACTGGGGCGTTCCCATTCCTTGAGCACAAGGTTATGGAAATGTGCCTGCTTGGGAAATTCCAAACGTGATTTTGCTGTATGGAAAAGCTCCCCTCTTTGCCTGGGAGCAGCGACAGGGAGAGAGATGGACAGAACCTAAAAAATCTAGGTCAATAACCTGTCAGTGTCATCCGGGGCCCAGGGGTCAGAGCCAGAATCGTCATGACCCCTTGGTCTCTCATCAGATGAGCCTGAGTCAGAAAAAAGCTCCCCTTCATCAGACGGGGTATAACCACAAAGATTCCAAACTCCTCAGTTTCCATAGGGAAAATAGTGACATTAGGCGTTAAGTGTCGCTTTTTAGCAGGGGCCTTACACACCAAGGTATTAGCAATTAACTATTCAACACTAGCCAGTCTAGAAGACACATCAGGCTGAGAATCCCCACTAGTAAGCAACTCAGTAGGAGTGAAGTTTAAGCTTGGGGGAGTAGGCGAAGTGAAACGAGGTGCAGCCACTGGCAGGCCAGATTGCAATGCAAGCACCTGCTCAGCACAGGTTACACAGACCCGCGTCTTGTCAGCGTCAGCATGAGGTTGCCCACACGCTACACACAGCCAGTCTTGTCCCGAAGGAACCCTGGTCACATTATCCTGGGATGCCTCCATATGGTGATTATAGCGGCACTATAGGCCGATAGGGATTAATGCTATACAGCAACCCCGGATGCCCCAATAACCCGCTAGTGAAGTGGGAGTATTACACAAGGCCTACAAGTTATATAACTAATAAAGGGCCGGGAGAAGCCAAAGGGTTCGCCCAGCCTGAAAGACATAAGAAGAAAAGACCATAAGCACACAGTGATAAAAGGAAGAATATAAAGCCGCCCGCGAGGGCACTTACGGACCACGGTACGTAGAGGCCTGTCGCGCATGGGCCAACCAAGCAGGTTAAAGATGGCGTCGGTATACCTCGAGGGGCGGGCCGGTATCGGCGATGATGCGGAGCGCGCCCCCCGGATTAGCGCGAAGCCAGGACGTGCCAAGCAGCCAACGACGGCGCACCAGCACCTGAGGTAATGCCGCCACCAAGCGCGGAACATAGTGTGACATAAAGGGCGCGCGGCGGCAAATTTGAAAGACAGTAAAGCAAGGAAAGCAAGCCAGCGCGCCGGCTGACACAAGGCAGAAAAAATAAATGATAAAGTGTAAAACACAGAATGCATAGCATACACAGTTACACCCCCCCCCCTCTTTTCCCCCAAAGGCTACCAGGAGAATGAGGGCGGACAGCGGCCACTTAAATAGGGCCCACCGATAGGCAGGGGCAAGGGGCAATAGTGCGGGAGGGGCATCCCATCGAGGCTCACCATAAGCCTGAACCGCCTACCCTTTGGTGGGGGATTGCGGTGGAGCAGCGCTCCTAAGCACCTAACAGCGGTGCTGCCTACCATCACCCGACCAGAGCAGCCAAGGCTGGGAGGCATATTACTAATGGAACGGGTGGGAATAGTCCTACAGGGCCGCGGGCTAACAGGCCCACTCACCTGCGAGTAGAGAGCCATTTCTCGTCCTTCGCAGTCCAGACTGCAGAGAAATTCTGGGGATTTGTGGGAGGTCCCCGGGTATTTGAGGGGCCGGGAGGGGCCTATTTTTCGATGTCTCTGCAGTCCAGCGCCATCTGGCGGAATGATACCCACGTGTAAGTAATCTATTTGGAGCAGGACGTGCTGTATACTAAGAATACATGTGTGTACAAGCATACAGTAGCCGTAGATGTCCAAAATTTGTATTATTTCCTGTGAGTATTGTTTAAATTGTTTTTATCAGTGTTATATGGGTGCAGCACTTCCAGGCTGTTGGAACTGGCTTATAGATTGCTGGGTTACAACTATGCTGGAAAAATTGGGCCATTGCTTGTACCGGGGGTTTCTTGCTGCCTGGAGGTGTGGCATGACTCACACCTTGGATTGGTCCTTCATCTGCATCTCAAGTGTGACATGCACTGGCAGGTGCCGACCCCGTGTGGACCATTTCTGGGTATAGGCCATTTCTATGGCTCTTCAACATCCAGCAGTCCTTCACCCTTTAGAACTGGTATAGAGAACCACCTGTGGGTGCCATGTGCAGGCTGTCTACTCATTCATTTTTACATTTGGTGATATACCATTTTCTTGCAAGACTTGCTATATCTTCATTTTTGGTCACTAATGTACTTTCTTATGGTATTAGAGTCACTATATTGGACGTTTAATGTTTGGTAAATATTTAGGTTGGGTGGTATTTGTTATTCATTAGCGTTGGTAGCACTTTTCTGTAGTATATGTTTGCATTTAAGTCTGGAATTTATTATTTATACCAATAAAATGATGTTATTTATGGGCTAATTAAGCAGTTTTGGTAGTTTTGTGGGCATATTTTTTCCTTGCTACTTTCATTTATGTCTATACATCGCGATAGAGGGACAGACCAGGCTGTAAAAAATAAACGTTGGAGCCTTCTGCTATGAAACTGTCTGGTGGGGAGGTAGGGAGGTATGTGTAATACATTTTTGAAACTCTAATCTTCCATTGTAAGACAGGTCTCCAATCTCATTAATCTGGTTGCCCCCTTTGCAAATCTATCCTTTTTTCCAATGTTAGGCCAAAAACTGTGCCCCAGATTCAGGGCAAGGCTTTAACAAATTACTAGTACAGTTGGGCAATAAGGATTCCTATTGCTGATTTACACCTATTGGTGCAGATGCATTTTATACCTCTATCATGAATTCCAGTCTGGAATAGCAGTCAGTGGAAAAAGAATCTGCTCCTTTGAGACCTTATAGGGAGTACTAAAAACTGCTCTCAATGAAACAATGATTGGGCTCATATATTTCTTTATATTGTCGTTTCCTTTGTTTCAGAACCTATGGTGCCTTTTTGAGGACATATTTTTTTTGGTTCACGGGGTGGTTTGGCAATAACTGAGCCCTGTACTGGCCTTGGCCATGCATATGATATACGGTTCCCCAGTCTTGGCTGCAGTAGGGAGTACTAATTGGATAATAAATTATTTTTTGACCCTGTTGACCACAGCTCAAGCCTCAACATCCTGTAGAAAAACATTGCTCCCTCCATGAGCCAACGATTTACAAAGAAAAGTAATACCTAAAGCGCCTATATTCATCCAATAAGAATTTCACTGAAACCTAAAGCAGAATATATGCAGCAGCCATTCTATATCCTGAATTGGGATGCCACTCACTGATTTAATGATCCCATTTGGGCAATATTACACTGGGATTCACAGAACTGGCATGCACAGTACTGTGCATGACTTCAGCTAGACTACCTGACTATGGTGTTTACCTTTTGATACCTTGCTTCTGTGGCTGTTACCTGTGTATGACCTAGCATGACTCTGGACAATCTATGCACTCTATGCAATCTATGTCTTTCGCTGGTGATTCAGATCATTCAATGTGGCATTTTGATCTTCTTGAGCCCTTTGCCATAATGCATGCTTGCCATCTCCAGTGTAATATACAATCAAAAATCCAAAGAGATGCATTTCTGCGCTCAATCAAATGTACAATTGTTTTCAATTTACAATTTACAAAGTCTGAGTTAACAGATAAAATACGTTTGCTCTATGTACATTGTTGCTTGCACTTTTCTAGTTTGCAGGGTTGTTAAGCATCAGTGATCATGATGGGTATTTAAAGAAAACGTGCCATTATTCTGGCTAAAAGCCCAGTCTGGAAGGTAGAAGTCTGGATTTAAATAAAACATGGACTGGAAGGCTGGAGAGGTGTTAAATTCAGCTGGATTTTGACATTCATGTATCCATTACCTGGCAGCTGTACGCATCCTGGCCACAGAGGTCATGCTTGTAATAAACTTAAATGTCTACTGCTGTGCTGAGCTCTTTGACAAAAATAAATTAGATTCTATAGTCTGCATACTGTATCTGTTTAATTATAGGGACTTACACTTTGCTGCTTACAAAAATATAAAAACATTTTTATCAACTTTTATGATGCTACCATTAAAATATTCAATCCAACAGAAAATCTTGTTTCTCTATAAAAGGAATGCAGGCAGTACTTCCAACCTGAACATCAGTTATAAAGGCAGCACAAACAAAATGGAACAGATATTCCCCTGTCTTTTTCTGGGAGATTCCAGGCCTAAAATTTAGGCCCTTATTTAACAAGGGATAGCACCAGGTAGCGACTGGTGAGCGAACGGTAATGCCGCTCACCGCCACGAGAACGCCGGCTCCCCACCACAATCACACATTTATCAAGCCGATCCTGCTTAGCGACTGAGAGAGCGCCAGATAGCGAATCATTCATCATTATTCCAGCCTCACCCCATAGCGCCAGCGAGCGACCTTGAACAGCGACAGGTATGACCTCTCGCTACCTGGCGCTCTCCAATGCATTTCAATGAAACAATCTTTAAATATTCATAATTAATTGTTAATAATTTTTTTTTTTTTTTTTTATGTGAAAATTTCTGTTACCACTTCTGCCATGTTAGATTTTTTTTTAAGGTAAAAAAAAAAATTGTGCAGAATTGATATTACAGGTCTGATATTAATGTATTCATATTACAAAATGTTTTTATAAACTTGTTTTTTTTGGTTTCAAAAAATATGGTTGTTTGGGGGTTAAAAAACTACTTTTAACCCATCGCCTCCAGCGCTCTGGGGTTTAAAGTGGACCAACACCCACCGGTGATCGGCCCGGGAATCTATAAGATTCCCGGGCCGATCACCTCCCTCCCCGCGGGACATCCGAGATCGGGATGTCCCGCGGGGTGAAACCCCCCCAAACACCCCAAACTCCTTACCTCAGTTTCGGCGGCGGCCGGCCGCCGCCGCCTCCCTCTCGCCCCTCTAGACGTGCGCGCGCCCGCGCCGGCGGCTTGTCCGTCGGCGCGGGGAGAGGTGAGTTCGGGGGGTTTCACACAGCGGGGCACCCCGATCGGGGGTGCCCCACCGAAGTGGACCAAGACCCAGGATAGTCAAAATCCTGGGTGTTGGTCCACTTTAAACATGCATTTCACAGTGCGAGAATTTTTTGAGCGTGATTTGTTAATGAATATGGTGGGAGCCGTTCGCTATGGCCATTCGCTATCATGCGCTCCCATACAGCGCGGAACCTGTCAAATAGCGACTCCTCACCCAATATTCAACATTACCGCACACCGACTGAGTCGCTGTCAACAACCGAACAACGGCCAAGCACAGCGACTACTAGCGGGCGCTGTGAAAATACTGCTACAGACGCTCATCTGTCGCTACCTGGCGCTATTAATGAATCGGCCTCCCCGTCAAGCCAAGGTCTTTGAATGTTTACCCTACTTCAAGATATTGACAGGTTGGAATTCTGGCTACTGCCATTTTTTATCTGTCCTACTGAGAACATACTGAACTATAACATTTAACTAACACGTGTGCCCTTGCTTTATACTTTCAAATTGCTTGCAGCTTTCTAGCTGATAGATTCAATAGATTGGCTGATTTTATTTTGTTAAGACTAAGGAGGATGTCCAAGTGATTTTAAGTGCTCTGGAAGTTTGGGGAAGCTGAGCCTTTTCTCAACAGTGCATATAACATGAAAGGGCAGGATTGGAACAGAGCAAAAATGCAACATTTGCATGTACACAATCTGTTGGTCTGTATCTAGACACATATTTCTGTATTCTCTGACCAGCATTAATGTTCATTTTGCACCATTATTTTAGAATAGCCCTTTCACCTTCTCACCTTCTAAACACGTTATCTGAGTCCTGGATGATCTGTCTGGTTAAGGAACTGATCATCTTCTTTTTCACCTTCTTTTTTACCATTGGCACAAAGGTTCAGTTTGCCATAGTCACTCAGAGGAACAGCACAGCATCACTTACAGTTCCTGTTCATTTGCAGTTATCACATTCTATTGCCTGAAGCGTGCACTTCTCAATCCAGATCTAATACTTTTAATTTCTGTATTATTCCTGTTTAATCTGTTAGAGGTTTTGAAGCATACTAAGGGCATACTCCATTCTCTGTGTTATATGAGGAGGACTTCCAGCCTGAAGCACTGCCAATGGCACTGTAAAGCTCTGTCTGTATTGGTCTATGAAGCTCAGTATATAACCCTGCTTTCCTTTGCTTAATATTATTTTTGTACGATCGTGGTAAAAATTTACCTAAAAATAGAAAGACCAGAACATGAAAGGTTACAAAAATATAGCAAATCAAAACAAAAGCTCTTTAGTTGTATTGCTGCATATGCCACATTTGTAAGTTTAATTGAACTGCCAGTTTTAGCATGCTTTCCCTTGCAAAACAGAAAACAATGTTTTAAAAAAGTGCCACTGAGCTACAATACAGTTCAAATTGCACCCCTCAGTTTTAGGCTGGTTTCCCACCAGTGCCAGCTTTCAGGCAAGTGCCCCACTGTTGTGCAGTGTGTGAAAGGCATCAGTGCTTGCACTCTCCACTCGCAGGGAGTGGAATCGCAAGGGCTGCACCCTCCAGATGCTGCTGGCGAGGTTTTAACTGAGCTATGTGATCACTGCGCAAAATGCCCCGAGCAAATGTTAAAGTGCCTATGCACGAAAGCCCAGCAATTGCGCTGGTATGAAAGCAGCCTTAATAGAATTCCAGTAATGAAAGGTGTTTCAGACCCAGCAAAAGCAACCATTTTAGCAGCTTATAAAAGAGCTTGGTGTCACATGGCTGTAGAATTTAAAGCAGAAGTTCAGTCTGTTTAATGTTCCCTTAATTTTTTTGAGGAGTTTTAGCCCTTTAACTGTGAGCCTACCTAGAGTTTTTGTCACCCTATTTTGCGCTACATGTGTTCAACTGTGATTTTTGAAGGGATTTCCAGGGATATCCCAGGAAAATTTGATATATTTATTATTTCAGCAGAGTTTGGGCTTAAATATGAAATGTCTTGTTTGTCATTTTTTAAATGTATTTTCAAGATTTTGTAGTGAAATATGTGCAAAAACATTTTTTTTGTGTAATAAAAATGTTTTTCAATAAAAACGTATTGCATGAAAAAGCCCAATTTCTCGATGACTGCTGCTGTAAGTGATCGCATGTGGGGCTGGGGAGGCAGAAGATCACAACCCCATACACCTCCAACCTCCCTCCAGTGATCACTCTCGGCATCCTACAGCTCAGCGCCAGGAGTGGGATGACATCACCCCTGTCAAGAGGCGGGGCAAGCAGGAGAGGGGGCCTCTTTCTGGCCCTCTCCACACCACGGAAGAGCCCGGGGGGATTGGAGGGCCCCCCGGTGAAGAGGAGACACGGCGGGAGGGATCGAGGTAAGGAAATGCCTTTTTTTTACACAGTAAATGTGGGGGGGGGGGGGGGGGGGGCTCTCCTGAAGCCAGAGCAGCCCGAGGGAATCAGAGGCCCCATGGTTGCAGAGGAGACCTGGCCAGATCAATCGAGGAGTCAAGTGAGTGTCCCCCTTTTTTTTCTGGGGGGAAGTCAGGTACATAACATTTACGTAGCTGGCAGGTAACAGTAGGAGAGGCAGCTACGTAAATATTACATAGCTGGCGTTAGAAGGGTTAAAGTAAAAAGGCGGAATGTTCACAACAGATCTGCTATAGGTTTAGCAAATTGGATTTTTGATTACTAGTGATGAATCAAATATGCCTTCGGTTTGAATGCTGTTCAGCTGATTTTAGCAGAAATGTTGATTTGGGTAACCCGATACATGAATCACATTACAGTTAACAAAGGAAATATTGGCTAAGCAATTTGGCATTTCCACATTCCTTAACTGATTTAGTTTTTTAGATCAGCAGTTCCCCTTCCCGCCAAGGCTACCATGATTCATGTATTCTTGCACTTTAGAGCTAAAGTGATCTATGATACTATCCCGCACATTATATTTCTACAATATAAATGTTATGAATTTAAATAAAGGAATTATTATTATTTCTTAAACCACAGCATGTAGATGCACGTTGAACTGTAGATCAATTTGTATATAATTTGTACCATGGTTCATGACTGATAAACCCCCCCCCCCCCCCCCCCAGGATTCAGAGGGCAAATGACTGGCCTCAGCCATGCCGGCATTCTATCCCCTATATACTTCAGCATATGTCCAGTACTCTTAAAAAAAAATCTTAAAGTTTAATTATTATGTATTTGGTTAAACTTAAAATGTACCTGTAATGTTCCATTATTGAACAACATCAATAGTGCCTGATCTGTTTTCAGAAAATGTAACAAGCATATGGTAATGACACATGGGTTGGGTTCCCCACGGAGATCTCCACCCTACAAAAGCAGCAGATTTACTGGTTTGGCCTGGGTCATAAAATTCCTTTACACAAGTTATTGATTATAATTAAAGGGTTAGTTTTAATTACATACATAATTTTGTAGAAGAAGTAATGAATAAAATATCAAAGCACATAGACCAGAACCTGCAAATTGCTAATAAAACTAGGAGATACCATATGGGGGTTATGTTTGCAGGCTTAGCAAAACACAGATTTTCTAATATTGCTTGTTTTCTTAAATATAGAATGGACTTTACAAATGGAGAGTCATTCATTAAGATGGTTTGCCTTGTAATGGGGGCATGCTAAAGATTTGGTGAAGCAAGTTTACCGTTGTGTATGCATTAGCTTACATCTGAGTGAGCTTCTTAGCATGAACACTGAGTAAAAAAAAGTAAAAAAGTTGTAATTTTTCCCAAAACATTGACCTATCCCTATGATAGGGCATTTTTACAGGTCAGGTACATGTCTGGAGGAAAAAAGAGCACCATATGAGACATGCTGCATAGCCCATAGGGTTCTGTTATTTCCAAACATTGGAAAAAATATCCTTCTCTCGTAGGAAAAAACTCACCTGTAAAAATTCCCCATCATAACGGTAGATGCTTTTTTGGGAAATATTAGAACACCAATGTCTTATAGAATTATGTTGTGTGTTGAAGAACAAATGCTCAGTTCGATCCAGAAAGCATGCCAAAAGGTGAACTCGCTTCACCAGATCTTTAGCATGACCACTGAATGTGAGTTACAGTAGGCATGGCTTCCCTTCCCGTACACTATCTAAGAATTTGATGCAGAGTGGGAACTCAATAAACATGGTCAAGCATTAGTGAGCTCTTTTTCTGCATAGACATTCATTAAAAATCTCCTTTTCCAAATCAAGTTCACACCAGGTTTGCATTACTCGCCTTAGACGAGCTCTTAGACGAAGGGGTAGAAGAGGATCCGAGCGTGCTGATTGGACGAGGAGAGGCTGCGCATGTACCTTAGGACCGGAGAAAGGTGAGTCGGATCGGGCTACTTGGGGGGGGTTTCACATAGAAGGGCATCTCAAATCGGGGTTCCTGTGGGCAAGGACCAAAACCCAGGATAGTCAAAACCCTGGGTTTTGGTCCACTTTAAGCATAGCCCACAAGATTGTAAAAATACTCACCGAGTAAAAATGCTCACCGAGATGCAGGTTGTAGTACCCACCCAGAAGCAAACTGAAATATAAACTTGTTTCACCAAATAATTAGCATGACTCCTAATAGGTAGAGCCCTATTGGAATCCCAATTACTTTTTCAAAACAGGACAGGATGGTGTGCCCTCATTTGAATAAAAAAAAAATAACCGCATTATTCAGTTTATTATATAAGTCTGGTATGCCTACATTTTCTGGAACATTCATCTTCTCATACTCTTATTGCAAGGTGAGGTCTGTGAAAAGCTGGTTTGGTGAGGCTCAATGAAGTATTTGGCAAAGCAGCCTTGCCATTTTAATAAATGACCCTGTATAAGAGTCCTTCAGGTCAGTTTTTGAAACATGTAAATTTTAATAGATGCTGATTTCCTACCTCCAAGATATTTTCCTGCATGTAAGTAGAGAAGAACCTAAGTATCTTCATCTTTGCTTCCAGCTTGCATGGCAGGCTCCATTCTGGAAATGTGATGTGCTCTTGTAAGCTTGTTGAATAGCAAACTTTTCTAAAAATATGTTTTGAATGGCAAAATTAAAAAAAAGTTTTCATTATATAAAGTCAGTGAACTGTGGAAGTCTTGGGGTGAAACTTACTGCAAATAAGGCGAGAGAATAACATGCGTTCCATCGCTCATCAAAACACCTGTGCAATCATCAGAAAGCTGGTAGCCAAAGCCATATTTGTTGGAGTAGTCTACCCATTTGGTCACCCACAGAATGGGGGTATTCACCTGCTTTGTTGGATCCAGTTCACCTGAAAAGGAACGCAAGCTCAAATTTGATGTATCAAAAACAATTAAGTAAGACAAGCATTAACTTGTATCCTGTGCTTTACTGGGGATAGTTTTGCAGATGCCCTATTCTTTAGTCATGATGCACACCATGTGCGCATGGCATGCATACACCCACAAAGTAAAACCTTCAAACCGTTCAACGCTGCATCTGTACTTAAAGATATTGTCAATGCATTAAAACAAACCAAAAAAAAAGCTATACTCACATTTTATCCCTCGCAATTGCTCCTATTTTGGCGATGGTCACACAGCCAACTCCTCCTTCCCGTAGGACACACGCTCCCTCTTCTTCATTCACACGCCCCATCTATTGCAGTGAATATAGCAGATGTGGCCGTGCCTCTGTGACTGGTGGCGAGGGGCATTCAATGCAGTTCATTGCCATAGGGCCTCAACCCCATTTATCTGTTGGACATGTCTCCTCGTCTTCAGTGACACGGCCATGAGGCCTGGCATGCCCCCTGGAGTGTGGTTGAATCACTGTGACAAAAGGGGAGGAAGTATGCAGGCGGGATTGAGGCCCAATGTTGCTGGAATGCATCAAGCGATGAGGTGAGTTTGCAAGCTGCTTGGGATAAAAGAGGAGTGTCGTTTTTTTTACTGCATGGACTATTCCTTTAAAAATGTTTGGGTAGAAGCCAGACAAAGACCCGTCAGTGTGTGGCAGCTACAGGCCTATTTCTCTACTTAACATAGATTTAAAGCTGTTTGCTAAAATAATAGCCGCCAGACTTCAACCACTGATCCCGAATCTGATACACCTGGACCAGGTAGGTTTCGTCCCAGGCCGTAAGGCCAGGGACAATACTAATAAACTGCTGAATATCATCTTCTACGTTCAGGACAGAGGTATACCAGCATGCCTGTTGACTTGCGATGCTGAGAAAGCGTTTGATAGAGTGAGCTGGCCACTCTGAAGCAGATTGGCCTCGGCCCCAATTTCCTCTCCAAGATCATGGCTCTGTACCGAGATCCGACTGCATGGGTCAGGACCAACGGCATTTTGTCCGAACCCTTTGGCATCGCTAACGGCACCCTATATATCTTGACCATGGAGCACCTGGCTATAGCGATCAGGAACAACCCTGACATCAAGGGTGTGGAGTGCAAGGGTCAACAATACAAAATGTCGATCTTTGCCGACGACCTGCTCCTTCACCTGACCACGCCGACTGTGTCATTTCCGGCAGTCCTAAAGGAATTCGAGCGTTTTGGCCGACTATCAAACTTTTGAATCAATTATATATGAAGTCAGAGGAGCTTAATCTTACCCTGCCTCAACATCTAGTGGACAACCTCAGAAGCAGCTTCCCGTTCAAATGGCAATCCATCGCAATAACTAACTTAAACGACCTGTTTGAGCTCAACTTCAAAGAGCTCAAATCCAAGGTCACTCGGAGTCTCTCACAATGTGATAGGGAGCGATACTCTTGGTTTGGAAGAATCAGCATCCTGAAAATGGATATTCTCCCTAGATTCCTATACTTGTTCCAGACAATCCCTACAACTCTCCCGGGACACTTCCTCAAACCCATTCAGTCAACCTTCCTTCAATTCATATGGGGCTCTCAAAAGCCAAGAGTCCAGTTTGATGTGCTTGCGAGACCCAAGAGCGCTCCGGTGGAACCGGAGCGCCTGATCTGAAGCTCTACCATGCAGCCTCGGTATTAAGGAGGCTAGCAGATTGGAGATACAGGGGCGGGGAGAAACTCTGGGTTCAATTAGAAAGAGACCTTATGGGCTTCAACCCGAAAACGATCCCATGGATACCCACTCTGGACAGGAGGGGTCTTCCCTTCTTAGCTCAGCACTTTGCATCTGTTTGGATTAGGATCCAGAAACAGGGAAAACTGGTGAGTAACCCGGGTCCCCTAACTCATTTAACTTATTACAACTCATTTCACTTATTTAACAATCTGGAGTTCACTGCAAGGCAGCGGGCCTCTCAGTTTCTGATCTGGCGTGAGTCGGAGGATGTCAGGCTAAGAGATGTGCTGGTAGGGGGGAGGCTCCCCTCCTTGATTGAACTTGAGGTGCAGAATGGGGGGCACCGGATATCATGGCTACTGCATCGCCAACTCGCTGCCTTTTTTGCCTCTGGAGGGCGCCTTCAGGGCGCCTCCCGCCCTCTGACTCCAATGGAGGACTATCTTACACAGTCCCAACCACTAGACCATGTGATATCACGGTTTTATGCTCTACTGGTTTCCTCCAGACATGCCTCGCCACTGGGGTACCTCACAAAATGGGAAAGAGACCTAGGGATCTCTATCACCAGTAAGGAGGCCTCAAAAATGTTTGCGTTGACACACGGACTTTCCTGTACTGGCTCAGCACAGGAGAGGAGCTATAAGGTCCTCACGCGGTGGTATAGGTGTCCATGATCCCAGGACCATTGTCCAGAACGAAAAAAAGCATCCTCAAACACTTCTTGACAGCGGCGAGAATGATTATACCCAGACACTGGAAATCCCCGGTGCCTCCAAACCTGGTTTGTCGAAATGGACCACATACGGAGAATGGAGGAATTGGTATCAGAGGACAGAGGAACCACAGAGGCATTTCTATCGACCTGGACGGGTTGGATCATGTATAGAGAGCTAGATGCAGCGAAGGCCCTTTTGGCGGCGGATACTTGATGGGACCGGGGTGGTCCCCCCGATCGATGTGGGACTGGGTAGGTGGGGCGGCGCTTCCTGGACCTATGGGGGTGGAGGGCTGAGATCACCCTTCCTTCCTTTACCCATTCCCCCTTCCCCCTAAGAGCCTTCCTTCTCCTCCCCATCTGCCCCCTCCCCCCCTTTTTTCCTTCTCTCTCTTCTTCGCCTTCACAACCCCCGTCTCCCTCGCCCTAGCTCTTATTCTAGACTCCCGCTACCTCTCACATGGTCGCCCTTCCCTTCCATTTCTGACGTTTCTAGAGCCACGCTCGTCTTGGTGATCTCGCAAAACGGCCGGGGGGGGCTCGCTCCCTCCCCTTCCCTGCCCGGAGGCATGGCTCTGCTCCCCGGGCCTTCCCCTTGGTCTCTGCCCTTCAGCGGTGCTTTGTGGTGCGGGGGTTTGGCAGGCCCCCGTGGAGGGTAGCCGGATGGGTTGGCGAACTACGGAGCCGAAACTGGCTGCCCTATTCCGAGGGACGAGACCTGGTGTGCTGTTGCGGGGGGGGGGGGAGGTTATGTTGATGTGCTTGCCTTCCTTCTCGATCTCGGTACACACTGGAACACCACATGGGGGGGGGCACATGGGCGGCGAGCATGTTTGGTTGGTTGATTTGGCTTCCGCCCCTGTCGGCGCCTCCTTGTCGAGGCGGGCGGGGGGGGGGGGGGGTCGGTGCCACCACACCTGTGGGGGTGCTGGGCCGGGCGGGGAAATGAGGATTGTCTTTCTTCCCTTATCGATGCATATTCTTTGTATACATTCATGCCTCATGTCCATGTATGTCTTGATTATTGGATATTGTGTGTACCGTATTTGCCGGCGTATAAGACGACCCGCCAACATTTCCACTACAAAAATAGAGTTTGTTATATACTCGACGTATAAGACTACTCCCTCTTCCGCACACCAAATAAAACGTAAAAGAACATCAGATTTTATTTCAACGTGTTAATTTATATTCAAATTCTTATGACATGCAGGAAAACTGTCACAAGGCTATATGTTATCAAACCCTTGTGTACACCTGCCAGGGCTGGCTCCAGGTTTTGATGGGCCCTTGGGCGACAGTGTCACAGTGGGCCCCTTGCAGTGATCATGTCTGTGATTTCTGCTGTTCTCTTCTAGTGCTCAGAAACCAAATGTTCTTTTCTGGATGTTTAATAGGGATGCAGCAGGACCAGCACGTAGGCAATAGTGGGTGTTTATAATGAGGCATCCCAATTTGGGATTATACACTTTACCTGTCCTGGGAATCTAAAGCCATGGGAGCTGTGGCCAGTGAATGTGCAGAGCAGGCAACAACACGATGGCTAAAGTTCAAATGGAGCCATCCCCGCTCGCGCATGCACCGTTGGATCACTGGATAGGTAAGTTTATGCACTGATCCAGGGGGGTTGACACCGCTTACCTTTCCTGTGGCCCCCATGTTGCAGCCACATCTCCAGCATCCCTATAGAGGCACACGCCAGCGTTCCAGCATCATTAAGACTCCAGGGAGACTGGGGATGCGACTGCACCTCCTTTGTTATGCCAGGCGCACTCCAAAACAATGCTTTACACCATGTATTATCATGCATGGCATAAACTGCTGATTGGAGAATAGCCTGCTCATGCACAATGGGAACAAAGGAAAGGTGAGTTGTGTAGGAGATCTGGGGGGTTTAACATGGCGTGGAATCCCAAATCGGAATGCCCCAGGAAAACAAACCTATTAACAAGATAGCAAAAATCCTTTTGCCCATCAGGGCACCCCAAATCAAGATGTAAAAGCCTCTAGATTGCTGTGATTACCTACCTCGCCAGTGATCCTATTGCGCATGTGCCTTTGGGTGCCCAGTGGCATTCTTCCAGTTGCTGCATGCTCTCCACATTACAAAAGGGCAATCTGCTAGGCCCCCCCACCAATCTATGTGTCTCCTCCTCCATACACATATGCACACCAATACATCCCCCCTCCCTATTATATAAAGATCCCGAATTGGGATGCCCCACTTTGTGAAACCCTCCAGAAAATTCAGAAAAACTCTTGGCCAATCAGATCCATTTGCCCTGCATATGTAATGCTTGGCAAACGGCTCTGTTCACATACATGGCTTTGGCAAGCGCCCGCATACCCAGCAGTGCGGATGCTTCTGCCCCCAGCCTAGGGTGCCAGGAGGCAGGTGAGTTCTGTGGTGGCTGGGGGGAGGGGGTTGCACAAAGTGGGGCATCCTGATATGGAACGCCCCCGGGTAAGGTCATTGCCCAGCCCTGGAATCTAAAGGACTCCAGGGCTGGCCAATGGCCTTACCCAGGGGAGGTCCATATCAGGATGCCCCACTTTGTACAACCCCCTCCCCTCGGGGTGCCATAGTGGATTTTGCTCCCCTTTAATAAAATTTCCCTGCTCCAAATGCCATGTCTCCCCCCCCCCCCATTCATGCATATATACACAAACCTATTACTCATTGAAACAAACAAAAACACTTTCTAACTACCCGCCCACTTCCTCCTTACCTCAAGAGATCAAGCAGCAAACTCACGTGTCTTCTGTGCTGACAGGACACTCACATCTACCCCACAGCTGCACAGCGGGCAGATGGGGAGGTGAGGTAAGGGGAGGGGAGGAGGGATGTCGTGGGTGCGCAATCTCGCTTGTGCGCGCCGTGCGCGAGTGCGCGATCGCGACCCCCGTGTGCACTAGCGCGATCACGCACTTGCGCCCCCGCGCGTACCAGTGAGATTGCGCATCTCCACTGACCACCAATGCTTACAAAAAATAAAAAAAGTTACTGCAGCCGCCGTCAGGCCGCCTCCATGCCTGGGTACCGCCGCCTTAGGGGTACACCTGGCCCTGGGTGCACCCGGCGTATAAGACGGCCCCCCCCACTTGGAGGCATGTTTTACAGGGGGAAAAAGTCGTCTTATACGCCGGCAAATACGGTATGTGTTTTTTTTCCTGTTAAAACAATTAATAAAAAGATATTAAACTAAAAATGTTTGGGTAGGTAGAATGATACAGAAAGCATCCTGCCTCTGTCAAGTCTAGGGTGGGTAAGAAC
Source organism: Gastrophryne carolinensis (assembly GCA_027917425.1). Lineage (NCBI taxonomy): Eukaryota > Metazoa > Chordata > Amphibia > Anura > Microhylidae > Gastrophryne > Gastrophryne carolinensis. The sequence continues at coordinate 290,237,374 of CM051234.1, forward strand.
CAACCAAAACACTGCTTTTAATATTAATGACTATTTCAATCGAGTTCTAGGCCTTTGGTATTAGTGCCTGAGTCATTTGACTTGGTTATCCTCTTTGGCATCATATGCTTATTGGGTTGTGAGAATGTCTACTGAATGCTGCTTTAATTGTGAAGGATGTATAATGGATGGTTCATACCTGTCACAGCATTAATGGGACTGCCCAAAAGTGCCTATTGCGAAGGATGTATAATGGATGGTTCATACCTGTCACTGCATTAATGGGACTGCCCAGGCAAATACAATAAAAAATACATAATCACCTATAGTGATAGGTGATAGCAACAGATCAGCACTATTTGGGGGTTTCAGCTTACTTCTGCTGTAGATCCAGACCGTCGCTCTGTACCAGGTTGCAGCCTCCTCGTTTTCTCCTTCAATCAGTCATTATGACTGGCCCCACCCCCTTTATTGATTTCAAAAGAGAGGGCAGTCCAAGGGCTGGCACACCCCCTCCAATGTAGTAAATGGAACGTGCTCAGACAGTTACTGTGACTGATGCGAGTGGAGGAACGTTTAGGTCCGGGCCGCCAGAAAGGTTGAGGACCAGAATGCTGATGCCAATAAGTTTTTATCTACTGGCATTGTGCAATTGAGCTGCGGTGGACTATAGGTTAGAACATGTTGATTATGATTTTTTCACGGACATGGGCTTTAAAACAAATAGAATTAATAATTCACCTGGTACGGGGCTGCGAAGACATTTGCTTAAAGTAATGATGATATCTCCCAGCATTGTCTCTTCTGCAGCTTTGCTTTGTTCTGCAAAACAGAAAGAAAACCTATTTAACCGATTTAACATTAAAAGTATATAGACTACCATAAAATCAGTTTCTTGACGATAACACAGCTGATCAGTTAGATGCACATGTGTCAAACCTACCAGGGGTTTGGGCAGAAATATTCAGCATTTTAGATTATAAGCCTTTCGAAGTCAAATAGGCTTCAGTTATGTCACATGCAGTACAGTACATGTCACTTGCTCAAGCCAGGCAGGACACTGTAGTATTTCATCAGAGACAATAAAAGTTGAGAACCGATTGCAGCCTCTGGGTGGGGACTGTGTCATCTACAGGACTCCAAGAAAATGATTTTAAAGTGAGTGTTAAAGTAAATTCCACTTTTCTTTCATCGTCCTGAAAGTGGACCAACACCCAGGATTTTCACTATCCTGGGTGTTGGTCCACTTCCGCGGGGCACCCCGATCGGGGTTGCCGCACTGTGTGAAACCCCCCAGAAAGCCCCAAAAACTCACCTGACCCCGCTCCCACGTGACTCGCTCCACCAGTCACCGCCGACGGACAAGCGAGCTCCGTCGACAGACAAGGTGAGAGCGCCCGCCGCCACCTCTCGCGCGTCCCTCTTACAGGGAGCGCGCCCACGCCGGCCATTCACAAACGGCCGGCGCAGGTGCGCACCCTGCTAGAGGGATGCGCGAGAGGCGGCGGCGACCCACGCATGCGCTGTTGGAACGAGGAACAGGTAGGTTTTGCGGGCGTCCTGGGGGCTTTCACACAGCGGGGCACCCCCGATCGGGGTGCCCCGCAGGCAGGAAGCTGATCGGCCCGGGAATCTAATATATTCCCGGGCTGATCAGCGGTGGGTGTTGGTCCACTTGAAGCAATGTACACAAGACAATATGACCCTTTCCTCATTATAAAAAGCACAAATTACTTTAGTTAGGAAGCATAGGCCTAAGATGAAATGCTTATTCAGAAGGTACTATGGCTTGTGGGCCAACGCTGCCAACTCCAAACTGTGGAGAAAACTGGATAGAGAAAACATACGGTCTGTGTCAGAGCTGACAATTTAAAGGGGGTTCTCTGCAACACAATGGGCACATAGTTCGGATCCAAGGCGTGACAATCCCATAGGAGTATTATGCCAAGTGTGGTAAAGTGTATGGAAATGTCATAAATGGTGTGTATTTCTCCCCTGCTAGGCTGTATCAGGCACAATCCATGCCGGGTTTTCGGGACCCAGGTCACTTTCCCCAGTCCTTTTCAGGTTTGTTCCCTGATCTCAGGCCTTGCACAGGTGATCAGGCTGATTGCAGCGGAAGCCTAAATAAAAAGGTGCCACTGAGCCTGTCAGTTTTCTGTTGACCAGCCTGAAGGAGGGAGCTCAGGCTGCACTGCACAAGTGGTGAACAAAAGAACTGAATGTAAGCCGAAGGACTTGGCTTCTGCACCCCCTAAACTTGGACTTGTGGGGATGAGCAGCGGAGGGCTGGTATGCCCTGCAAAGTGGACCTGACTTACCCTGGAATTGCAGCTGGTTGGAGTAACCAGCCCTGGACTTACATTGAATTGGTGAAGTAACCACTTAGATTTATTGCGTTGTTGCTGCAACCTCTGAAGTGAGAGATATTTTGCTTTTGAACATTTTATTTCTCAATAAACCTGCTTTTGGTGTTGAAGAACCGTTGTCCGTGTCACTGCCGTTCGCCCCAATTGCTCACAATTGGTGGAGGATGCCGGCACAGTGACTGTTGCTAGGGGCAACGGAGTGACAAAAACACACTGCATTTTCACAGTGGATGTCGTGGGTGAAAGCGGCGACTAAGATGTTTGGAGGCACATACGGAGGATTAAAAAGCCTTTATTCAGAGATCACGCAACCTGGGAAACTTCCAGATCTACCACAAACTTTAAAGGACAACACAGCACAACTCCTCAGGGGCCCAGGGAAGGTTACGTACCTCCGGGCCTGGCAGGCAAGTTTACCATACTTGTCCTTGTTTTTTTTTATATAAGATTATTCTCTTGGTATAGATATTGAAAAAAGAAAGACAGCTACAAACTAATGCTCTTTTATTAGATAGTAGCTCAGATGAAGTGGAAATCAGGGGATTAATTTCTATATAAATTGGAGATTAAAAACCCTGGTTATCCAAACATTTATCGCACCTGTGAGAGACAGATATCAGCACAACAAGCTTTTAACCCCTTGCTGTCAGATCACTGTGCCTTCTACACAAACCCCAGAATTACCTCCAAAACCAGCAGACCGGTGGGTAAGCAAGTCCCCCTTGGAGGTGTGTGGAAGGGTGCAAGAGGGCAAAAGACTGACCCTGACCCCCAGAGGCCCCCTAATCCTAGGGAAGACGCCCTGGGCAAGAAGGCTCCGGGCCCCCAGTGTTGGAGGTGCCATGAGTGGGGACACATGGCCGCTGATTGCCCCCTCTCCCCTGAGCCCATGGAGTGTGACGCTGCTCGCAGAAGGTCTCTGTTTGCAGAACCGTGTAACTTTGGTCCGGGTCAACCTTGTGTGTAGAGGTTATAAACCAAAGAAAAATCTTAATGTGCTTTGCATCCACAGGGATATCGTGGCTTACCCTGTAGCCGTGGATACGTTTGAGACCACCGCTGGGACATTGACCCATTAAGTAGGCGTGGTAAAGCGCCTTATGTATGATGCAATAATCGGTCGTGATTTTCCCTTGTTCTGGGTCTTGTGGGACCGGCAGAACTGGTAACCCCCCCATCGTCAAGTCCGTTGAACATGTGGCCCAGAGCAGATTATACAATAGGCTGGCCAGGGCCAAGTAGAGATACATTTAAAATCACATAAACAATCCTCTAACCTCAATGACAATCTACAAACAGCATTAAAGGAATTAGAAACTAATCATCAAATAATTGTAAAACCTGCAGACAAAGGAAGGGAATATTGTGGTTATGTCAGTCGAACAATATGAAGGAATGTGCATGCGCATACTCAACAACAGAAACTGGTATACTAGGGCATCCAGACTCGCCAGGGATGCCCAGGAGTACCATAACCTCATCCGTCAAGACAAAGACCAGGGTGTAATTGATGCCCACACGGCTGGCTTCTTGGAGTCCCCATGCCCGAAAATACCAACTTTTTATGCACTCCGCAAGGTGCATAAGTCAGTGGTGTCACCTCCGGGACGACCCATCGTTTCAGGCATGGGGGCTCTTACTGAGAATGCCAGCCGATATGTGGACCAGCACTTGCAACCCTTGGTGATGAGTCTGCCCTCTTACGTCAAGGACACGGGCCACATTGTCCGTGTACTTGATACTTCAATACTTCAATACTTTATTGGCCGCCAAGTTAGTACAGGGTATATACAAGGAATGCTTTTTGGCAAGGAGATACACCATGAGAGCTATAAACAATTACATACGCCATAGAAGTAACAGAGGATTACGGTACAGTACAGGTTTAATTCCTAAAGACTAACAGAATTAACAACAATGCAGAGCAGGATAGAGTTAAGTGCCTCTCACACTGGATTTATAAAGAGCCATAACGGCCAGAAGAAAAAAACTGTTTTTGTGTCTGGAGGTTTTGGTTGAATGAGTCATGAATCTGCGGCCAGAGGGTAGGAGCCTGAAGAAGGAATGTCCTGGGTGCGTCGAGTCTCGAGATATTTTCTTAGCCCTAGAGGAGATTCTGCTCATGAATTGCTTCTCTAGAGAAGGTAAGGGAGATCCAATTATCCTCTCTGCAGTCCTGGTTATCCTTCTCAGCCTATGCTTGTCTTTGGCTGTGGCCCCGCCGTACCAGACTGTAAACGAAGTGGTCAGGATTGATCCTATGGCAGCGTTGTAGAAGGTTTTTAAGATCTTTTTAGACATACCGTATCTTGTCAGCTGTCTTAGGAAGTATAGCCTCTGTTGGGCCTTCTTTAAGATGACGGTAGCTTGCTTGCCCCACTTCAAGTCCTGCATGATCTGAGTACCAAGAAATTTTGCACTGGCTACAATTTTGACAGCCTCCTCACCGATCAAAATGGGATGGTGTGATTGGTAGGATCGCCGAAAGTCAATTATAAGTTCCACTGTTTTCTGGGTATTCAGGATCAGGTTGTTTGCTTTTCTCCATGATTCAAGGGTTTCTACTTGTGCCCTATAGTTAGACTCATTGTTGTCACTGATGAGGCCTACTAAGGTGGTATCTTCAGCGTATTTAATGATCTTGACCGATGGATCTGAGGAGATGAAGTCATTGGTGTAAAGTGAGAAGAGGAGACAGAACACATCCCTGTGGTGCACCCATGTTTGTGATCCTGGACGTGGAAACAAAGCGACCCAGTTTGACTCTCTGGGACCTACCATTCAGAAAGCTAAAAATCCAATCCGATAAGTTTGGTGGGATGCCCAAAGAGAGCAACTTCCCATGGAGTATTTGGGGGTCAATGGTGTTAAATGCATTCTGGCATATGACTTGGGTCGATCAACGTGATCTAATGTGAACTTGATCGCCAGATTGACCGCATCCTCTGCAGATCTGTTTGCTTTGTATGCAAACTGTAATGGATCCCAAAGAGAACCTGTAACCTCACCAATCTGACCAATCGTTCGAATATCTTCATGACCACTGGGGTCAGAGCAATGGGTCTGAAGTCTTCAGGACTGAAGCGGATGACGATTTTGGGACAGGAATAATAAGTGAGCTCTTCAGACAGTCGGGGACTATTCCACCCTCTAGTGAACTCTTAAAGATATCAGTTAGGACCAGAGCAATCTGCGCATACCTTGAGGCATGTTGTTGAAATGCCATCAGGACCAGATGCCTTCCTGGAGTTGAGGGACATCAGAAGCTTCTTGATATCTGAAACTTCAAAGTCCAGTTTGGACGGACTGTCTGGACGGGGTGTGCTGCCTGCACATGGAAGAGGATTAGCAGGGTAAGTAACACCTTCAGACTTCTCTGTTTCGAATCGGCTGTAGAAGTTATTTAGTTCCTCAGCAAGCTCTTTGTTCGGAGTAATGGAAGGGGAGGAGCCCTTGACGTTGGTAATCTGTCTTAAGCCATTCCAGAGTGCTCTGGAATTGGCAGAGGAAAATTTCTCCAGCCTAGTTGAGTATGACCTTTTAACAGCTTTAAAGGTCATACTCAACTTTTGAAAGCATATTCCGGAGTTTCCTGTATTCAGGCAGATTGCTATTCTTGTGGGCTGCCTCCTTTTTGACTCTGAGGACTTTGATCGAACTTTTGAACCATGGTTTGTTGTTCACCTGTTTCCTGTAGGTCCTAGTCGGAATCAACATGTCTTCACAGAACTTGATGTAAGACGTTACCATGTTGGTCCAGTCACTGATGTTTTCTGAGTCCTCGAAGATTTTCCAATTAGTGGATTCGAAGCATGCTTGAAGGTTGGATTTTGCTTCCTCCGTCCATCTTTTTGTAGTAATAAAGGAGGGCCTGCTTCTTTTCAATTGCTGCTTGTATGCAGGCACCAGGTGGATAAGGGAGTGATCAGAATGCCCAAGTGCAGCTTTAGCTATGGGTTTGTAAGCTCCTTTAATACTTGTGTAGCAATGATCAAGGGAATTCACGCCCCTAGTGGGACAGGTTATGTGTTGAAAGAACTTTGGCAGTTCTGCGTTAAGCTTAACCTGATTGAAATCACCCATTATGATGATGAGGGCCTGGGGGTGTTTCCTTTCATAATCAGTAATACAATCAACTAGGCTATCTAAAGCAGACTTTACAGATGCCTGTGGAGGAATGTACACACCAAACAGGATAAATGAAGAAAATTCCCTTGGAGCATAGAAGGGTCTGCAATTAACTACTAAAAGTTCTAAACACGCTGAGCAGCTTATAGCAAGGATTTTTGTATCCCTGCACCAGTTGGTGTTCACATAGAAGCAGATGCCGCCACCCCTTGATTTTTGCGCTGAGTCACAGTCCCTGTCTGCTCTGAATAAATTAAAATTAGGGAGTTCAAGGGCCGGGTCAGGGATGTTGGTACTGAGCCAGGTCTCAGTGAAACAAAGAACCGCTGAGTTGGAGAACTCTGGATGATTATTGCATAGCAGATGTAATTCCTCCATTTTGTTGGGGAGTGAGCGCAAGTTGGCTAGATGCACTGATGGGAGAGCCGAACGCAGACCTCTCCTTTTTAGCCTTGACAACACCCCTGCTCTTTTACCCCTTCTGCGCCGTTTCTGGCAGCGCCTATGACTTATTGCCGCAATGTGGTCCATCACCAAATCCCATAGCGCAGAAAATGGTGGCAACTTAGGTTCTTTGATTCCCAACAGCATTTCCCTGGTGTATCTAGGGCACATGGTAATCATAGATCCAGCGTTCCAGATAGAGTTGAAGACAAGTACCAGCCTTGTGAATGATATGACTTTAAATTCTCTAGAGACTTGGTCAAAAATAAGCCTTGAAACTGTGATACAATCTTTGGTACTGACACCATGAGAAATTAACTATGAAAATGAATATTACAATCCATATTTGACTACCTTTTGGATACTTGGGAGACTAGGTTGCCAGAATCCTAGGTACTGTTATATACTCCTGGGTTCTGACCCTTAGAGAACACAACTGAGAATATGTTGTACCATAATTGACTGCATATGCTATATCAACTGCCTATAGGGACTGCATATGCTATATCAACTGCCTATAGGGACAGCATATGCTGTATCAAATGCCTTTAGGGACAGCATATGCTATATCAAATGCCTTTAGGGACAGCATATGCTATATCAAATGCCTTTAGGGACAGCATATGCTATATCAAATGCCTTTAGGGACAGCATATGCTACATCAAATGCCTTTAGGGACAGCTCTCACCTAAGGATGCCCTAAACCTGCACACCAAGGCTCTTCCCACAGACTGCCAAGGCCTGTTCCCACCACTGTATGAATAAGCAGTCTCCAGACACATTAGGATGCAGCCTACTGGTGGTTTAAATAGAATAGAATACCGCCGCTCCTCACCTCACAAACTTCTCTAGGTGCGGCAGCTCCTTCTATACGATAAGGGAGCCGCAATTAAACTGTCCACAGCTCCTCACAACTACGCGACCCACCAATCGGCTCCCCCAGGCATGGCTTGATGAGTCCGTCCTCCGCTGCAGCATACCACCAGGTATGAGGGAGCCGCGACCTCTCCGACACCGCAACCTCTCCGACCCGCAGCTCCTCAGACGCGGCCCGCCTTAGTGAAGCGGTCCCTCCAGGGATAGTGTAGCCGCGACACCTCTCCTATTCCCTCACCTTGCTAATGGTGTGACCCGCCGATCAGTTCCCTCAGGCGCGACCCGCTTTCAGCTGACGTTCTTGAGCGAGCCCTCCAGGGATGAGGGAGCCGCCACTCAGCTTGCTCAGACGTGCTCCGCCGGCATTCTGCTCCCTCCGGTGCGACAAAGGGAGCCACAATCTCCCGATCTTCGCTTGGCTGCACACAGCGCCGACCCGCCGGTCAGCTCTCGGCAGGAGGGGCAGCTTCCTCCATGGAGGAGAGAGCCGATACCATGCCGTGCTCCGCCGCCTCGCAGACGGGACGACCCGCCAGTCAGACTCCCTCAGGCGCAGCAGCCGTTACCTCTTTCCCCGCCGCTCCTCACAACCAGCACAGACAGACGTACATCTTCCACGAGGAATGAGGGGTGAACGATCTCCCTGTCCCCCTCAGCTTCTCCCTCTGCTCAGTCACCGCCAGCCGCCACGTGTCAGGTCGCCCGCCACGTGTCAGGTCGCCATTACACACTTCACATATAGCCACGAGCCAAGTTCTCCAAGACCAAGGTGAGAATCAGGGAGAGCGTAGAAAGCAGGAAAACAAAAAAAAAACAGGGGAAAACAGTGTAAACAGGAAAAACAGCTCTCTGGGGAGACTCCTTCCGAGGCTGCCATGCTCGGCGCCATCTTGACATCCCCATGATGATATTTGGGTAAGCCCTGAGGCCTTCCTGGTGACGCTGGATGTGGAGGCGCTATTCCAGCATTCCCCACAATATGGGGCTGTGGAGAGTTTTTTAAACGAACTTGATTTAGAAAAGCACGATCACAACCTCTACCTGCTTCGGCTCCTCAACTTTGTCCTCACCCACAACCTCTTCCTATTCAAAAACCAGCTCTACCACCAGATACAGGGGACAGTGATGGGGACTACTTGTGCCCCATCGTTCGCAAACCTGTATGTAGGTTGGTGGGAAAGGGGGTTGTGGGCGGAGAACGATATGGCCAAGTACCTGTGCCACGTGGTAGCGTGGCACAGGTACATCGATTATATCTTGGTCATTTGGGAGGGGCCGAAGCAGGAATTGGACGACTTTGTGCTCCTATTGAACCAAAACACAGCAAATTTAAAACTCACATGCAACTATAGCCAACAGAAGGTCACTTTTTTAGACACAACAATAAACAAAGACACAATTGGCCACATCACTACTACCTTATATAGAAAGGAAACAGCGGCCAACACACGCTAAGGGCGTCTAGCTCCCACGCTTCCCACCTCTTAAAAAGTATCCCCTATGTGGAATACTTACGTGCACTACGTAATTGTAGCACAATAGAATCTTTCCAGGAAGAGGCCAGGTTAATACACAACAGACTGACTGAAAGGGGTTATAAGCAAGCTTTCTTAAAGGCAGCATATAAAAAAACTATGAAGACAGATAGGCAAACATTGTTATATAGGCCAAAGAAAATAAAGAACCAGCAGGGCCCTGCATAAATTTTGACCTATACTGAATCGCACAAACACATACGCCAGATACTAAAAAAGCACTGGTCGATCCTACTGAATGATACATACCTCAGAACATTTCTGCCCAGAGAATTGAACATCATCTTCAGACGATCTGAGAACATCCGCCACCGACTAGTTCATAGCCACTATAACACCAACGTGAAAGAACACTGTTGCAAACAAAAAGGCACCTACCGATGTGGGGGGTGCAGCATGTGCCGATACATCCAAGTAGGTCCGACAGTAACGGTGACCAACAAAGGGGAATACAACGCCAGACACTACATCAACTGCCAAACGACAAACGTAATTTATCTTTTGACATGTAGTTGTGGGCGCTTTTACGTAGGGAAGACAAATCACCAACTGAAACAGCGAATTTACGAACACCAACACAGTATTAAAACTGGCAATCAGAAAATGCCAGCAGGTCGTCACTTCACATTGCACCATAATAAAGATCCCAGTTCCTTAAAAGTTTTTGGGTTAGATCGCATACACACTCCTCAACAAGGAGGCAATATCGAAAAAATAACATTACAGGCAGAAACAAAATGGATATACAAATTATGAGCAGCTCAATACCCGGGACTCAATGACACAGTGCTTTGCGAGTTTTGCCTCGTTCTTATAGAGAAGAACATCGAGGGGCTAAATTGTACATGTATAAAAAGAGGAAAATATTTATAGGGAACTTCAAAAAAAAAATTTTCTGAACAAAATTAGGATATTAGACTTGATTCAGAGAAACAAAAAAAGACTTTCGTTTTTGTGCCGATCTGTTTTTTTTTTTTTTTTAATTTTCCCGCTCTCGTATGAGTGTGCGAGTGATTCTATGCATGTATTGCTATCCTTCTGTAAATTTTTCATCCGTTCGTATGCCAGAGTACGAGTACGAGTATGTCATTTTCCAGTGTGACTTGTCCGTTTCATTTTCTCATGTTACAACGCCGGCTTTCGTTTTTGCCCTTTTTCCATCGTCTCCTTCCACGAATCCTTTACGTTTCCCGTTAGATTCTGTTTACCTTTTTCAATAAATAATCGTCCGGACGTAAATCCTTACAATCTTGCGCCTGCGCACTACAAACTTAACTCATTAAAGTGCTCGCCTACATATTTGGCTCACTCACTTCTACTACAATGCTTAGCTAAACCACTTTGCGCTTTCCTACATCTTCCATGTTTCACCCCTAAAACTGTCCCAAACCACTTTGCACTTTCTTACATCTTCCATGTTTCACCCCTAAAACTGTCCCAACCCACTTCCCGGTTAGGTTCTTCTTGCATTTTAGCCCCCTAAAACTTACCCAAACCACTTCCCGGTTATGTTCTTATTGCATTTTAGCCCCCTAAAACTTACCCAAACCACTTCCCGGTTAGGTTCTTCTTGCATTTTAGACCCCTAAAACTGTCCCAAACCACTTCCCGGTTATGTTCTTCTTGCATTTTAGCCCCCTAAAACTTACCCAAACCACTTCCCGGTTATGTTCTTCTTGCCTTTTAGACCCCCTAAAACAGTTCCAAACCACTTCGGTTAGGTTCTTCTTGCATTTTAGCCCCCTAAAACTTACCCAAACCACTTCCCGGTTATGTTCTTCTTGCATTTTAGACCCCCTAAAACAGTTCCAAACCACTTCCCGGTTAGGTTCTTCTTGCATTTTAGCCCCCTAAAACTTACCCAAACCACTTCCCGGTTATGTTCTTCTTGCATTTTAGACCCCCTAAAACAGTTCCAAACCACTTCCCGGTTAGGTTCTTCTTGCATTTTAGCCCCCTAAAACTTACCCAAACCACTTCCCGGTTAGGTTCTTCTTGCATTTTAGACACCTAAAACTGTCCCAAACCACTTCCCGGTTAGGTTCTTCTTGCATTTTAGACACCTAAAACTGTCCCAAACCACTTCCCGGTTAGGTTCTTCTTGCATTTTAGCCCCCTAAAACTTACCCAAACCACTTCCCGGTTTGCTTCTTTTTTCGCCCCCTAAAACTTACCCAAACCACTTTCCGGTTATGTTCTTCTTGCATTTTAGACCCCTAAAACTGTCCCAAACCACTTCCCGGTTATGTTCTTCTTGCATTTTATCCCCCTAAAACTTACCCAAACCACTTCCCGGTAAGGTTCTTCTTGCATTTTAGACCCCTAAAACTGTCCCAAACCACTTCCCGGTTAGGTTCTTCTTGCATTTTAGCCCCCTAAAACTGTCCTAAACCGCTTCCCGGTTATGTTCATCTTGCATTTTAGCCCCCTAAAACTTACCCAAACCACTTCCCGGTTAGGTTCTTCTTGCATTTTAGCCCCCTAAAACTTACCCAAACCACTTCCCGGTTAGGTTCTTCTTGCATTTTAGCCCCCTAAAACTTACCCAAACCACTTCCCGGTTATGTTCTTCTTGCATTTTAGCCCCCTAAAACTTACCCAAACCACTTTGCGGTCATCTGAATCTTCATCTCTAAATATTTTATTCACCCTTCGTTTGGTGTTAATGTATTTTTGCTAAAAAATGACACTGAAACATTTGTTGGGGTTTTGGTTTTTTATACAACAAGGCCATTTATGTTTGGCTTTTTCTTAATTTTTTTTTTATAAAATATAACAAACTTTAAAAATTTGTACAAATATAAAAGTTTAAAACTATGTACATCAAAAAATATATACAACACAGTGGCAGGACCCAGAACACTAGTCTTCTTCTGTTTTCCCCGAGTCACGCAGCTGCTGCATTTCGGCCAACTCAAGGACCCTTCTATTCATGGCTTCCACTCTTGCCCGTGTGGTCCCTGTATAAAATAAAAAAAAAAACATTATTTTGAGACAAATACATGTTTCTCACCTGTGGGTGGAATGTTTGTTAGTTGGCAACCTAACTCATGACATATGTCATTTTGCTAAGTCATTAATCTAAGGAAGTGGGCATATGTCATTCTGCTAATGCCATTGACTATGGCTTGATGTATCTGGGTGATCAGGTCAATTACCACATACTGAAAAGAATGACATTACAACTTACTTGGTTGGTGGCCGACGCCTGCCTTGTTGGGGTTAACCCTCCGTTCTGGGCCCTGCCACTGGTGTGAAGTAGAGGCTGTAGAGACATGGCAAATAGGGTCACATATAATGTCTTAATCAACAGTAAGCAAATGTCAATTTCAATGTGTGTCACATCACTCACCTTCTCCCTGTGCCTCCTGGGCGAGATCTGCTGCAGACTCCACATCTTCACCCGCTCCAGAAACATCTAGAAAAAGAGATTAAGGGAATCAGCTTTGTTGGAAATAGCATGTATGTGTGTGCGGTTACATGAAGAGTCACATACCAGAGGCTACTGGCTGCGTCGCTGGGTACGACTCCCTGCCCACGCTGTGCCGCCCCTCCTCTGTGGAAAGGTCCAGGGGCTGGTCGTAGGACCCTACAGAGGAGGGGTAGGACCGTCGCCCTGGAGAAACACCACCTTCACTTCCAGCTGCAGATTCATGCAGCACTGGTCGGCCTGTGCGCCTCCGGGTGCGTCGGATTCGGTACTCCATTTCCAACACTAGAAAAGAAAAACATTTTAAAATAAATGCCTACCTTCTGTATTACTTACATCTAGCATGCAATCGCTATGTACTTACTAGGGAAAGTGCCGCATCTGGGGCATGTTCAGCCGTTTCAGGTCCAACCAATGCTGCATGATCTGCATGTGGTTGAAGGTGGTGTCCGTCTGATGTTGAATCCTGGAAACGATCTCCAGGGCGATGGTCCTCTTCTCAAATGAGTTGGGCAGGTAGTCGTACCTGCGCTCCAGCATCGTCTACAAAATACAAAATAAACATAGGATTTAGATCAAACTGCATACAAATATCTGTCCAAAATCGATCATTTGACTAAATGACATTAACAGACACTTTTCTAGCCTAATACTATCCTTGTAGCTGGCATAGACTTGGTTCACACATGTGGGCCCTAACTTTAGCACGGAGTTTTAGACGCTTTAAAAACAAACCATTTCTTCCTGCGCTTCCTTAAGGGCTAGGCATGAATTTAGATGGCAAATCAAAGGCATTAAAATACACTTACAAGCATGATGATCTCTTCTTGTTGGCGGGTGAAGATTGTGGGCGCCATCTTTCTTCTTGTCTGCAGCAGATAAGTTATGCCCCAGCGGTTTCCGAGTTCCGCACGGCCGGACGAACAGCCGTACGCACGCGTACACGAGCGCGTAAGCATCATACCCCGGCATTCTTATTTAAAGTGTCCTGGACACACAGCTCATTCTCTTTGAGAGTCGGTGAGTAATGGCAAAGGAGGGCAGCAGCAGCAAACAGGCACCAAAGCGTAAGGAGCCTTTTGCAGGCCCCACAACTTGCTCCCAGATGCCCAAAACTAAGCTGCAACCCGTAGTGCTCAGGCCAAGGCACCAGCAACCAGAAAACAAAAGGAGGCAGTGGCAAAGAGGAAGCCCAAGGCCAGCAAACCAACAGCAATGGCCGCCCAAAAAGCTACAAAGAGGGTGCGAAGCCCCAGCCCCCCCAGGTCACCATCACCCCACCCACGTGTGGGCAAATCCCAGACTAAGAGGAGAACCCACCGTGAAAGAAGCCCCAGCAGCCCGAGCTTGCCATCACTACCCGCACGTGTGCATAAATATGGCAAGAGGCCAAGGCACCGGCAAAGAAGCCCCAGCAGCCCGAGCTCTCCATCACCATCCGAACGTGCAGAAAAATATCATGGCAAGAGGCCAAGGCACCGGGAAAGAAGCCCAAGCTCGGCATCACCACAGGAACGTCCTACAACCTCCAAAGGGCATGCAACTTCAAAGGGCCCACAGAGGCACAGGGCCCAAAGCCCTACTTCATCAAGCACACCCTCTACTCCTCGGCCACATTCTCCACTGGCACAGGTGGCAAGGCACTCACCATATGGCACATCTACGCCTGCTACTTCAGTGGCCACCCAGCCACGAACACCCAGTCCCTATCCAAGTCCTGTTCAATCTCCAGCAAGCCAGCAGTCATACATTTCACCCCAACACAGCCAGGCCAGAATGTCCCCCGATTTGCCTGCAAACACTGAGGAGCCAGAACCGCAAGCAACAGGGCGCACATTGCGCAGAGGCCACTTGAGTGGCAGGTTTGGGGAATCCAAAATTCTGGCATTGGCTAGTGGGCTCACCTTGCATTATGATGAACTATATGGGCGCAGATCAAAATCAACCAGCAAACAGCGCAAAGCCGACATTTTAGAGGAGCTCACCAGACCGGTCAAAGCAGCGGGGGAAGAGCTAAAAAATGTTGAGCAGATTCAACACAAAATATCGGACCTGAATTATGCAGCACGGAAGAAAGAAAATAAACTGCGTAATTACAGGTACATATCTACTTTGTGGATTGCTCTGGTTCTTGTATTGTCAACATTTTGCTAAATTTGCCAAACTATCTTTTTTAACTTTGCCAAACTATCTTTTTTTCAAACTGACGGAGGCTTCCCCACTAAACTACAATTTACCCCAGCTGAGGAGATGGTGCTGGGCCTGCTACATCCCGTGGCCTTAGAGGGACACTCGGGGCGACGGGACACGGACATCCCGACTATTCCTGCAGGTTAGTAATGTTAGTGTGTATGTGATATTTTTCTACGTGTAAAATGAAGCTCCAAGGCATATATTAACAAATGCCCCTAGGGAGTGCCTTGTAGTGGAGGTAACAATTTTACCAGGGTCTGTCATGTCTGTGGAATGTTAATTTTCTAATTTGCTTGGCCATACATGACCTTTGAGAGTATTTATGGACACTATTAAAGTATTTAGATTAGCAAAGGACTGCCTGTTATGTTGTTCTAGTCAATCTGATCCAACACTTCCATCTTTAACTTTAGGCCACTTGGGTTTGAGCTGCGCTTTGGTCAGAAATACTTTATCTGGGGTGATTGAAAGGTTTACCTAGGAAGAATGGCAACCACCATAATCTTAAGCCAAATGCTATTTTCAAGCTGAGTGTGGGCCCCTAATGGCCCTTTATGGATGTGTGAAGCCTCATAACAGCCAGTACATGCATGTTTTGTTTGGTTTAGGTGACCAATGTGTATGTACTTGTTGAGTAATACATATAACAGATAATGGCATTCATAGTGAAGGTCAACTTGGACCGTTGGGGGAGTTGCCATTCCTGCTTGCCCACGTGTTTTAGTAAAGCATATGTATTAATACACATCAACAATGCATAGTTGTGTGTTTACATGCCTTTTTTAAAACAATGCAGCCCAGCATCATCCCTCAGCTACTGTGGAAGCCTCAGCCAGTTTGTCCACGCCATCAACTTTCGTGCTGCCTAGGACCCAGGATCCGATATATACGGTAAGTGTCTTTTTCTGAATTTGCTGATGCATGTTAATTTCCATGTTTTTTTGGGGGGCGGAATTACATATGTAGTGCACAAACTGAACATTTTTTTTTTTTACATGTCCCAACAGACCCACACACTGATGGAGGAAATCCAGGAGCTGGAGGAGGGTGGCACCTTCATGGGTCCTTCACTACAGCCCCCCCCTGGAACATAATCTGCAACTTCCCAACATGTTTCTCCACCAAATCTTCAGCAGCAGAGTGAAGCTGCCTGCATGCTGCCAGCCCATTGTGACTGAGCCTACAGTCCCCAGTGTTAGCTCTGCTGCAGAGGATTTGGCAAGCAGATCTGTGGCTGTTGGTCGAACTAGAGGAACATCATCAGCACGCGCCCCAACCCGGGGAATTGGGAGCCGTAGTCAGCTACGTCGCCCAGTATCCCAGGGGAGGCGCGTGCCGATCATGGAGTCAGCATGGCACCATGAGAGGCGTTTATTTCACCAACAAGATCAAAGAAACAACAAACAGCATCATGCCCAATTAGAGACATTAAATAATACCTTAAACAGCCTGCTGACAGAACTTAAGTCGACCAACAGCCACATGGCCACGTTATCTAATAATTTCAGTGCCATGCTTGAGGAAGTTCGAAATGGCAACAGCCACATGGCCACCTTAACTAACAATTTTAGTGCCATGCTGGCTGAATTTTGAACTACCAATAGAAACATGTTAGAACAGTTGCAGATTATGAATGCCACACATGCCCAGGTGATGGGCCAACTCCAAGGCCCACCACTAGGGTTTTATGGCCATCCCCTATTTTAAGGCCTATTTGGACTGTATCTGCTTAACATGTTTGCTCTACATCCCCACTGTATTTACCTGTCTGGTGAGCCCTACAAATATCCCCCTTTGGTATGACTTTGCTTGTATGCTTTGGATTTGCGCCCATATAGCTCATTAGAGTGCTGAGGTAGCCCAATAGCCAATGCCTGAGCTCAAGCCTCACTGAACCTGCCACTCAAGCTGTTGCGCTGCAGGCTTTGGCCTAATTACATTGCTACTGGCTCCTCCTGTTTGTAGGTATGATTGGGGGACATTCTTGCCTGGCA
Organism: Gastrophryne carolinensis; assembly: GCA_027917425.1. NCBI lineage: Eukaryota > Metazoa > Chordata > Amphibia > Anura > Microhylidae > Gastrophryne > Gastrophryne carolinensis. Next base: position 290,254,323 of record CM051234.1, read on the forward strand.
AACTACTACCTTGAACCCTGGCAGAGATTGAACTGGACTTGGATTTGGACTGGGGCTTCTTGTTTGGGTGGGCCACTGACTAACAGGCTTAGATGTGGCATAGGTATGGCTGCTTTCCACCCGTGCCTGTGGCAAATGTGGCCAAGCAGGAGAGGGTGTGTATGTGGCCCTATTTCTTTTATCAAAAATATTGTCATGCCAATGCTTGTCCCATATGTGTGTGTATTTATTTTAAACTTCGGCCTGGAGTGCATTACTTTAAAACTACTGCCTGTGGGCAATTGCTATGTGCCATGATTTGTCACTAATGACATTTGTTGTTTTAACATGTATTTACATGAACTATGGGGGTGACCATCAACTCCAATTTTAACTTATAAAATTTTATAAAAACGATTGTGAGTTGACCTGTGGTTGACTAAGTTGATGCCTTTAAGGTATTGTTTTTTTACATTACTTAAAGCTTTCACTAACAAATTGGGCACAAAAAAAGCCATGAGTCTCAAATCAGGTGTCAATTTTTTAGTAATTACATCATTACTATTTTGGACAGTACCAAACAAAAATACAAAAACAAAGCTAAATTATCTTAACCCTTTCACTGCCAGCCTACCTGAAGTTTTTGTCACCCTTGTTGCCAGACCCTTTTGCACTATTTTGCGCTTCCCATGTTCAAATGTGATTTTTGAAGGGATTTCCCAGGAAAATGATATATTGTTTTTTTCAGCATAGTCTGGGCTTTAACATGAAATGTCTTGTTTGTCATTTTTTAGGTGTATTCTCAATATTTTTAGGTGAAATATGTGAAAAAAAAATCTATTTTTTACAATTTGTAGTGTTTTTTTGTAACAAAAAAATGTAAGTTTGTCAATAAAATCTTATTGCGTGTGAAATCCCAATTTCTCCCCGCTACAGCGGTACCACATATGTATAGGTAGACACCCTTTCCTGCCCAGGAGACTCCCCCAAACTGAAACAGCGCTTTAGGGGATTTTCAGATAAAATACAACTGTGCAATGTGCTATGCGCACCTTGCAGTTTTTCCAGAAAAACAACCCTTTACATTTGAAATACCCCCAACAAACTATATATTCTCTGGAAGTACACACCTCAAGCTTTCTAGGTGTACCAGGCCTGTTGATGTGGCCATAGCTTTCTGGAAGTAATCCCTCAATGTATTCTTTGGTTGCAAAGAGTTTCCCTAAAGAAAGGATAGAAATGCAGAATCAAAGCCACATTTTCCTAAAAAAACTATATACAAACAAGAAAAAACAAGTTTACTCTGAAAAAGCAACATCCCCCGAACAGAACAATACCCAACATGCATTGCTACCGTCAAGGGAAGAGTTGCCAAACACCCCAAAGTAAAGCATGTGCGTAACGGTAATTTTACTTGAAAATTTCAGCTCTGGAGACAAAGTGCGCACCTTGTGATTTTTCAACCAAAACAACCCTTTACATTAGGAATATCCCCCATAAACCATATATTCCCTGAAAGTACACATGTTAAGCTTTCTAAGCGTACCCAGTTTGTTGTAGTGGGCTCATCTTTCTGGAATTAATCCCTCAAAGAATTCTTTGGTTGCGCAGGGTTTCCCTAAAAATGTATAAAAAAGCTGAATAAAAAACACCTTTTCCTAAAATATAAATATGCAAACCAGAAAAAACAAGCTAAGTCTGAAAGCGCAAGGTCCCTCGAACAGAACAATACCCAACATGCATAGGTATTATTAACCCTTTTAATTGCCAGCCTACTTGAGATTTTGTCACCCTCTGTTGACAGGTAATTTTTTCCCATTTTGCGCCATATTTTGCGCCATTTTTGCTGGAATTTTCAGGAAAATTATATATAATTTTTGCAGCAGAGTTTAGGCTTTAACATGAAATGTCTTGTTTGTAAATTTTATTTAGTTTTTTTACAAAAATTTTTTAGAAAATTGACTTTATTTTAAATAAAAAATGTATTTTATTAAGGAAAACCGTATTGCATGGGAAATCCCCATTTCTACCGATTAGAACTGTACCACATATTTATCGGTAGCCCCCTGTTCCTGCCCAGGAGACCCCCCTAACTGAAACAAGTACTTTAACCCTTTAAACGCCAGCCACGTAAATTTTACGTGGCTGCCTCTCCAACAGTTAAACGCCAGCCACGTAAAATTTACGTGCCTGACTTTCCCCAGTAAAAAAAAAAAAAGTAAAAATAAAAGACACTTACCTGACCCCTCGTTCGATCCGGTCGGGTCTCCTCTTCAGCCAGAGGGGCTCCGATCGCCCATCGGGGCTCCTCCGGCTGCAGGGGAGGGCCCGGAACAGGGTGCCCCCCCCCCCCGTTTCAGCAGCCGCCCGGTTTACTGTAAAAAAAAAAACAAAAAAAAAAAAAACAGTCACCTACCTTTGTCCCCGCCGGCTCCCGCAGGCTCTCCTCTTCACGGGGGGGGGGCTCCGATCCCCCCCCCCCGCTCTTCTGTCTTCTGGAGGGGGCATAACAGCCCTCCTCCCTTGCTTCCTTCCGATGGCGGCCGCCATCTTGATGACGTCACGGGGCGGGGCCAGATGACGTCACCGCCGGGTGTCATCGGGGCACCCGGCAGTTCGTCTCTCAGATGCCGGTGACGGCTGGGCGGGGAAGGAGGGAGGTAGGCGATCCTCCGATCGCCTGCCTCCCCCCTTCTCTGCCCAGCCGTCACTGACAGCAGATCGCCGCGGGACACAGAAGATGAAGATCGGAGGTGAGTAAAGTAAAAGTTTTTTTTTTTTTTTAATAAACTTTTTTAAAAAACGTGTCTAGTCTTTTATTTTTTACCATTTAACCCTTTGTGAACTGGTAAGGGGTCCATGTGACCCCTTATACCAGTTCACAAGGCTGGGGAGATGGCAAGCCACCTGCGCTAGCGGGTGGCTTGCCATTAACCCCTGGCACCCCCATTACCTGCCTCCCCAAAGGCCAGGGGGGGGCAGAAGAGCCCGGGCCCACATGGGCTATGTGGGCTCGTAGGCTGCAGGGTGGGGGGGCCACATAAGCTGGCCCCCCCACTCTGTGCCTACAAGCCCCCATAGCTGGTCCCGGGCTGGTTACTGTGGGTAAGGGGGACCCCACGTCAATTTTTTTTTTGATTTTTAAGGGTTTTTAACCCTTAAAAATCAAAAAAAAAATGGGGTCCACCCCCCCTGGGAGGGGGGACCCTATGTCATTTTTTTTTTTTGATTAACCCTTTGTGTTCTGTCATCCAGCAGCTATAAAAGGCTTCTAGCAAGTGAGCAGAAGCCAGTGATCGCCGAGGGACAGAGTGCTCCAGGATGGATGGGAGGTGAGTACAGTGTAAAAAAAAAAAAAAAAAAATTAATAAAATATTTTTTCTCTTTTGTGTGTCTGTGTCATTTTTTACTTTTAACCTCTTGTGAACTGGTAAGGGGTCCATGACCCCTATACCAGTTCACAAGGCTGGGGGGATGGCAAGCCACCTGCGCTAGCGGGTGGCTTGCCATTAACCCCCGGCACCCCCATTACCTGCCTCCCCAAAGGCCAGGGGGGGGCAGAAGAGCCCGGGCCCACATGGGCTATGTGGGCTCGTAGGCTGCAGGGTGGGGGGGCCACAAAAGCTGGCCCCCCCACTCTGTGCCTACAAGCCCCCATAGCTGGTCCCGGGCTGGTTACTGTGGGTAAGGGGGACCCCACGTCATTTTTTTTTTTGATTTTTAAGGGTTTTTAACCCTTAAAAATCAAAAAAAAAAATGGGGTCTCCCTCCCCTGGGAGGGGGGACCCTATGTCATTTTTTTTCTCGATTTAACCCTTTGTAGTGTGGATGGTTTTTGTGTTTTTTTTTGTGACTGTTATAAAATACTTGTTTCAGTTAGGGGGGGTCTCCTGGGCAGGAACGGGGGGCTACCGATAAATATGTGGTACCGTTCTAATCGGTAGAAATGGGGCTTTCACATGCAATATGATTTTCCTTAATAAAATACATTTTTTATTTAAAATAAAGGAGTCAATTTTCTAAAAAAAAAAAATTTATTTATTTATTTTTTTTTTCACTTAATAATATTGTAAAAAAAAAAAAAAAAATTACAAACAAGACATTTCATGTTAAAGTCTAAACTCTGCTGCAAAAAAAAAAATATATAATTTTTCTGAAAGTTCCAGCAAAAATGGCGCAAAACATGTCGCAAAACATGACGCAAAATGGGGAAAAATGGCCTGTCAACAGAGGGTGACAAAATCTCAAGTAGGCTGGCAATTAAAAGGGTTAATAGTACCTATGCATGTTGGGTATTGTTCTGTTCGGGGGACCTTGCGCTTTCAGACTTAGCTTGTTTTTTCTGGTTTGCATATTTATATTTTAGGAAAAGGTGTTTTTTATTCAGCTTTTTTATAAATTTTTTAGGGAAACCCTGCGCAACCAAAGAATTCTTTGAGGAATTAATTCCAGAAAGATGAGCCCACTACAGCAAGCTGGGTACCCTTAGAAAGCTTAACGTGTGTACTTTCAGGGAATATATGGTTTATGGGGGATATTCCAAATGTAAAGGGTTGTTTTGGTTGAAAAATCGCAAGGTGCGCACTTTGTCTGCAGAGCTGAAATTTTCAAGTAAAATTACCGTTACGCACATGCTTTACTTTGGGGTGTTTGGCAACTCTTCCCTTGACAGAACCTATGCATGTTGGGTATCGTTCTGTTCGGGAGATGTTGCTTTTTCAGATTAAACTTGATTTTTCTTGTTTGTATATAGTTTTCTTAGGAAAATGTGGCTTTGATTCTGCTTTTTTATCCTTTTTTTAGGGAAACTCTTTGCAACCAAAGATTACGTTGAGGGATTACTTCCAGAAAACTATGGCCACATCCACAAGCCTGGTACGCCTAGAAAGCCTGAGGTGTGTACTTCCAGAGAATATATAGTTTGTTGGGGGTATTTTAAATGTAAAGGGTTGTTTTTCTGGAAAAACCGCAAGGTGCGCATATTGCATAGCATAGTTGTATTTTATCTGAAAATCTCCTAAAGCGCTGTTTCAGTTTGGGGGAGTCTCCTGGGCAGGAAAGGGTGTCTACCTATACATATGTGGTATCGCTGTAACCGGGAGAAATTGGGATTTCACACGCAATAAGATTTTATTGACAAACTTACATTTTTTATTCCAAAAAAAACTACAATATGTAAACATTTTTTTTTTTTTTTGCACATATTTCACCCAAAAATATTAAGAATACACCTAACAAATGACAAACAAGACATTTCATGTTAAAGCCCAGACTATGCTGAAAAAAACAATATATCATTTTCCTGGGAAATCCCTGGAAATCCCCTCAAAAATCACAGTTGAACAAGGGGAGCGCAAAATAGTGCAAAATGGTCTGGCAACAAAGGGTGACAAAATCTCAAGGTAGGCTGGCGGTTAAAGGGTTAAACTTTTACAAATAAAATACAACTACCATCCACACTACAAAGGGTTAAATCGAGAAAAAAAATGACATATAGTCCCCCCTCCCGGGGGGGGGGACCCCATTGTTTGGGGGGGGATTTTTAAGGGTTAAAAACCCTTAAAAATCCCCCCAAAATTGACATGGGGTCCCCCTTACCCAGAGTAACCAGCCCGGGACCAGCTATGCAGGGCTTGTAGAAACAGGCCACAGGGTCCAGCTTTTGTGGCCCCTGGCCCTGCAGGCTACAAGCCCGCATAGACCGTGGCCACGGGCTCTTCTGCCCCCCCTGGGCTTTGGGGAGGCAGGTAATGGGGGTGCCGGGGGTTAATGGCAAGTCACCCGCTGGTTGCAGGTGACTTGCCATCCCCCTTACCAGTTCACAAGGGGTTACATGTAAAAAAAACACAGACATACAAAGAGGAGAAAATATTTTTTATACATTTTTTTTTTATATACTTACCTCCCATCCATCCTGGAGCTCTGTGTCCCTCCTCGGCGATCACTGGCTTCTGCTCACCTGCTGGAAGCCTTTTATAGCTGCTGGATGACAGAACACAAAGGGTTTATTAAAAAAAAAAAAATGACATAGGGTCATTTTTTGGGGGGATTTTTAAGGGTTTAAAACCCTTAAAAATCCAAATAAAAATGACATGGGGTCCCCCTTACCCGAAGTAACCAGCCAGGGACCAGCTATGCAGGGCTTGTAGGAACAGGGCACAGGGGCCAGCTTTTGTGGCCCCTGGCCCTGCAGGCTACAAGCCCGCATAGCCAACGGGCCCGGGCTCTTCTGCCCCCCCCGGCCTTTGGGGAGGCAGGTAATGGGGGTTGCGCAGGTGACTTGCCATCCCCCCAGCCTTGTGAACTGGTATAGGGGTCACATGGACCCCTTACCAGTTCACAAGGGGTTAACAGTAAAAAAAAAACACACACACACACACACACAGATTAAAAAATGACTTTATTAAAAAATAAAAACTTTTTTTTTTACTTTACTCACCTCTGATCCTCAGCTCCTGTGTCCCTCGCTGATCTGATGACCGTTATTGTCATCGCTGGGCAGTGGAGGAGGGAGGCAGGCGATCAGATCATCACCTGCCTTCCTCCTCCTGTGGCCAGCGATGACAAGTGTGAGAAATGACATCACAGCCATAGAAATTACCACACAATAACTTCCCTATGGCAGCCTATTAACACCACAGCTCTCCACTTCAGTGCCTATAGGGTAAATGACCGGTACAGCAGCCATGCAGCAGCTACCCAAATAAGGAAACACGTCAGTAAGTGACATCACCCTCATATGAGCACATCTCTTCAAACCAGGTAAAATTTTAGGCATGACGATGTCATATGTGAATATATATAGAGAATCTGTAAACAGCTACTTCATCTAATGCTGCATGGTTTCCCTTAAAGGGCCAGCTGCATAGTATCCCTTAAAGGGCCAGTGTTCTCCAAAAAGAGAAAAAAGAAAAAATACCAAGCCATTGCCAAAAAGGGTACACAAGCCAGGATTTTCTCAAGGATAAACATCTGCGTATGAAAAATATATTGTGAACAGTATCCCTTGATACATATACACTGAATTCCTGAAAAAGGTATTGCATTATTCACCAAATATTGTCATTCTTTGAACGTTAACTTAACAGATAGTAATATATATGTCAAGAATGAAAATGTAATTCATATTCCTTTCTTTCTCCCTCTTTCTCTTTCATAAAAGGGCATTGATAAAGCCTGACTGTAAGGCGAAACATGTCTGCCTACCTGAAAGGTACCCTAAAAAAGTACTGAGAACAATTAGGAAAAGGCAAAGTCCAGTTGATGTATATACACAAAGCATTGAAGCCATTATCTGTTATGAAATGTAGAAATATGTCTTTTTAATGTGTAATTATTCAATAAATATGAACTTCAATTTTTAACAGAAAAGTGTGGTCATAATCAAAGATGTATAAATACAACCGGGAGTAACCTAATCCCACAGCCTGCCAAGTATCTAAAGTAATCTTGATTATGTACCAACTCTCTAAATAGCACAAATATATGGGTATTAAAAAGGGTCGCACACGTGGGGAAGCCGATGTAGGGCAACCCTGAATTGGCAGAAAGTTTAAAGTGGAACATAGGCCGGGGAAGTTACAAGGGAATGTAGATGCTTTGTCCTGAGCCCACTGTATGGTTGCTGAAAATTGTCAGACCGCGGGTCTGAAGAAGAGGGGGGGGGGGGGGAATGTGGTAAAGTGTATGGAAATGTCATAAATGGTGTGTATTTCTCCCCTGCTAGGCTGTATCAGGCACGATCCATGCTGGGTTTTCAGGACCCAGGTCACCTTCCCCAGTCCTTTTCAGGTTTGTTCCCTGATCTCGGGCCTTGCACAGGTGATCAGGCTGATTACAGCAGAAGCCTGAATAAAAAGGTGCCACTGAGCCTGTCAGTTTTCTGTTGACCAGCCTGAAGGAGGGAGCCCAGGCTGCACTGCACAAGTGGTGAACAAAAGAACTGAATGTAAGCCGAAGGACTTGGCTTCTGCACCCCCTAAACTTGGACTTGTGGGGATGAGCAGCGGAGAGCTGGTATGCCCTGCAAAGCCGACCTGACTTACCCTGGAATTGCAGCTGGTTGGAGTAACCAGCCCTGGACTTACATTGAATTGGTGAAGTAACCACTGATTTATTGCGTTGTTGCTGCAACCTCTGAAGTGAGAGATATTTTGCTTTTGAACACTTTATTTCTCAATAAACCTGCTTTTGCTGTTGAAGAACTGTTGTCCGTGTCACTGCTGTTCGCCCCAATTGCTCACACAAGGTTCCAGCTCGTTAGCCCATTGAACAAAAGTTTCTTAACAGTTTGTTTTGTTAGGGGACATCTTATGCCAAGGTGCCAGCTGCTGGCCAAGTATTTAGCAGGTGGGGCTCCATCTGCTTTCTATCATTGTACCTGTTTTCACCGGCATAGCGCACTACGGCTGGGTTCAGACCAGTCCGATTGCGGAGCACTCGCGCTTTCAGCCGAGCAATCCACAATAGATGGTGTAGAAGTGTGTGGAGGGCGTTCTGCGCTCACACTCTCCACTTACATGGAGGCAGATTGTGAGCGCGGCATCCTCAGGACGCTGCAGGCAGGGCTTTTGAGGAGCACTCTGCAAACTCCCGAATGACTTTTGAAAGCACCTATAGCAAACTATAACTGGCCAGTTATTCACAGATGGATGCGGGGTGCTCGTCTGAAGGCTCCACATCCGCGCTTGTGTGAAACCAGCCTAAGAGGAACTGGCTGTTACCCAGGACAAGACATCAGTCCGAGGAATGCCAGGGGTGCCACTGCAACCCATGCATACAGTGTGAGCTCACCAGATTAGTAACTACATCATGCAAACTATATGTAGGTGATTTTACATAGTGGCAACGGGGAATCAGCTGGCCCAGAGTCTTATCACAGTATCCAAAATGCTTAATATGAACCAACAGTCAAAAAAGGAATTAAATCAGACCAATACAACAAACAGTGCTCATATGCATCCCTCCCTGGGGCAATTTAGATTGCTGCACATAACAATTAATGTATCTTTTTATAACTGCTGGGATACATTTTAAAAACAAGATGGCTGCTCATGAGCTTGCAGGTCACCTGCAAACAGGAAGTCGTGCTGGGCTTCCTGTTACTGTGCATTTCAGTTATGTCAGTTGGGAGAGGAAGCTCCAAAATGGCAGCTACCTTTCTTTTCCAAATGTGCCAGGTAGTTGGTCCAGTTTAAGTGCAAGTACTCATTCCCCCACATTGGCCAGGCGGGCACCAAGTCAGTACATTAATCTAGTAGGGACTAAGCGAGGGAGCTGTGGTCCACTCTCCCTCCTGAGGCAGAGAACCCTGGAAGGTCACTGCCGTGAGGGAAGACCGAGCAAATCTGGATAGAGCACACAATGTTCATATCCTGGGGAAACATGGTGGTTGGTAAAATACTCACTATATCTTTGTGACACCAATACTGGCAGAGTCTTCCTCTCTGCTAAAGAGGGTGATCCCCAGAGGCCAGAGCCTACAGTCATCGGCTGTAGCTCAAGTGCATGTGATGTGGAAGCCTTTTCTTTCAAATTGTCTAACCTCTTGGTAGGTGTGGCAGTATCCAAAGTGTATCTAGTTGATGGAATGTGTCCTCTTCTGCACAGTTTCTCAACCTGTGGTACATGTACCCTAAGGGGTACACAGTGGAGTTCAGGGGCCTATCAACAGAGGATGTGTGACTCATCTGGTATATCATTTTAACAGTGAAATATCATCCATTCTTGCTTTAAAATGCTACAAGGCCTGTGGCCTACCTATTTTGGTACTATTTATAAATGATCACCCCCTGGGGGGTACTTGGTTGAGAATCACTGGTCTACAGGACAACGACAAAGCAACATATATAGTAAGACCTGAACTTGACAATAAATAGGCATACATGCAAACAATATTTACTTTCAACTCCTGTTTACTTTACTCATGTTTCATTGTGTATAAAATAAACATCATTTAGACAGTTACATTAGTATCATCATTGATACAATTATATTATGTTCCTATTGATTAATGCATAATATATATTAGAAAGGCTGATAGATGCCCAGAGCAGGCCACACTATTTTCCCCTCAATTATCAATATCCCTTTTTGGCTTGCCAAAAAATGACACTGCCCCATATGCAAATAGAAAAGAACTGTAATATGTCTAAACACATGTTTTTTTTTTTTTTTACCAGGAATTAATGTTTACTCCTCTAGCAGATCATCTAGAAGCAACCATAAAGACAAAGTTAATTATTCTTAAGCTCACCAAAAATAAAATTTGAATCTATTTATATTTATTATTATTTTATTCAGCCTTCAGACATATATTTCCTCTTCTATATTGATATAGTAAGTTGTATTGTGACACAAAACACCAAAGCGCATGTGATGTAATTCTAGGTCAGCAACCATCTGCATGCAAATGCCAATAAGGCCAAGATGACTTTTTTCATTCTAAAATTTTTAACTACAAATAGAGATGGCCATATTTTTTGCCAAAATTCAGTTCTGATTGCATAAAACCAAATTTAGAAAAAATCTGGTTGAATTTTAAAGTATTGGAATATAATCTGAAAACTCTGTACCACTTGATAAGAGTCTCACTTGTTGGGAATCTCTGCTCTACATAATTTGTTACCAACCCATGGCATGGAAGTTCCTATCAGGTGGTTTAGGTAGAGATGATATAGCCTAATAAGAAGAACATAGGGCTTTATTTATGACTTGTATGTGTTTATCGCCATTTTGGAGCATTCCTTTACGTACAAGATAAGAGACCTTGGCATCCTGCTTCATAATCAACTGCATCCATCAAGTTCAATGCAGTGACACACAAAGCAGGCGCAGGCACAAGGATGCCAGTGATGGCAGGCATGCCAGCAACGCAATCCAACTTTGGGCCTTATTTATCAAGGAATTGCGACAGATAGCGACAGATAGCGACAGGGGAGCCGGCCAGTAGAGCCACATACCGCAACTAGAACGCCGGCTCCCCTCCACAATCACACATTTATCAAGCCGATACTGCTTAGCGACTGAGATAGCGCCACCTAGCAACTCATTCATCATTATCCCAGCCTCATCCCACAGCGCCAGCGAACATCCTTGAACAGCGACAGGTATGACCTCTCGCTACCTGGCGCTCTCCAATGCATTTCAATGGCAGAATGTATTTTAATTAATAATTATAATATATATATTTTTTTTTTTTTAATTTCAAAAAAAAAAATCTGTGAACACTTCTTCCTTTGAAAATGTATTTTTTGGGGATTTAAAAAAAAATTTTTTTTTTTTTTGCAGAATTGATATTACAGGTCTGATTTTAAACTATTCAGGGTTGAATATTATTTCAAAATCATTCCATTTTTTTGGGGGGTGGTTAGGGGGTTAAAAAACGACTTTTAACACATCGCCTACTGCGCTCTGGGATTTATTTAAACATGCATTTGACAGCGCTAGGAATTTTTAAGGCTGATTTTTTAATGAATATGGTGGGTGCCGGTCGCTATGTCCAGTCGCTATCATGCGCTCCCATACAACAGCGAACCTGTCAAATAGCGACTCAGCATCTTGTATTCAACATTACGGCACACCGACTGAGTCGCTATCATCCACCGAACAATGGCCAAGCACAGCGACTACTAGCGGTCGCTGTCAAAATACCGCTACAGACGCTCAACAGTCGCTATCTGTCGCTATTAATGAATCAGCCTCCTAGTCTTAAATAACATGACTTTTAGTCCAAAAGCACCAAATTTTGGTGCTTGCTGTGACAATGCATTTACTAATTTAATACTAACTGAATAATGGAATGTATTTATTATAGCATTTTTGGCGAGCAGAACCTGGAACCAAATTTGCCCTTACCTGTATGTACTGGGCATATTATATGTGTGTGTTTACGTCTTCCGACCCTTAATTTTTAATAACTGGCCAAATTTCTTTTTGGTCATTATAGCGTAGACAAAAAACGAAGGACAATTTGCCTTGTACCCTGGTCAGGCAGAATCTTTCATTACACAAGTAAAACATTCATAACAAAATGTGAGTGAGTGCTACTGCTGTTATGCGAGGGCAGGTAACATGGCAAACAACCAGCATTAAGATGTCATATAGTAAATAAAGAAATTTACTAACTGCTAGTAAACCCGAACTCACTGTAAAAGACCGGCCTGCTCCTGCTGCTCATTTTCCCTTTTCTAAGTATAGTTAGAGAAATGTCACAGTGTCTCATGGACTCGTCCTAGGGGAAGGCCGATAAAAATGTTACAATTACAAGAAAACAGTAAAGCTATATACATTACTGCTATGTAAGGTATCCAATATCCTCATACCTCGTATGTGTTGTCTGCACTCAGAGACATCAGGCTTTGCATAGGCATGACTATTGATTTTCTGCTTCCCTCAACTTCTGAAAAGTCTGGAAACCCAAAAATACACTACAAATTAACCCGTACACAGTGCAATGTAGTAAATAATATGCCAGGAAAGCAAGCAAGATAAACCTTCTACACATTCATCATTCCAATTTTGTGCTAAAGACATGCACAATACAACTATCCCAGCCATACTTCCACATTTGTAACATGTGCTTGGCATGCTTTTGCAGAGCTGCCATAACTGTATATTTTATACAACAAATAACCTTTTACATTGTGAATTTTATAATTGTATACGTTTTACTATCCACGCATCACTGTTATGTAACTATGCAATTCTCCAGATTGAGATTAGTAAGAGCTAAATACCTGAGCAAAAGGACCTCTGGAAGATTCCTCTGTAAAGAACTTTGGCTGCTTTTCTGAAGATCCTGGTAATGTTGATGGAAAGCAAGAAGGTTGGAGCCGTGTGACAAGTAGTAGCTGATAGCTTCTTAGGTGTGAATCCCTGGAAGCAAGTTATAACTTTGACAAATGTTATTGGATTTATTCACAGGTGAATCGACATGGGCCGTGAGATGGGTAGGAAAGATTGACCAATTGACCATACAAACATGCCGGTAAAATCTTAACATGATTCAGTATTGATGGCATGACCTATTTGTACTATTGTTGCATGCATGGCAGTGGGTGAACCTATTCCTTATTGGTCACGCTACAGATCATAGAAAAACAAAATTGCATGAGATTTTCACATAAGAATAGGAACACTTATTGTTGCCATTTTAGGTATGTTAGAATTTATTCTTAATAGTATATTTAATGATTTAGTAGAATAGTAGATATATAAGAAGATTAAACCCCAAATGTGTCTATTATATATTTGATATTGGATATCGATGAATTAGTTTTGTGTAAATATTAATTATTCATTCGCTTTGTGATTATTATTGGACACCACGTCATGCATTACAGGTCTACCTCAGGGTCTACTCATAATCATAACTTCAGTTAAAGAGTGAGAGGAGTCAGAGTTTAACAATATGACCTCATTCTAGAGATTTACTTCCTGCTGTTATTGATCAGACAAAAATGCCAAGAGTGTCACAAGGCCAAGAACGATGTTCCTAGCACAGGAAGGACTTATTTTGGCCATATTGGTTTTGGTGAGCATACAATGGATATAAAAGTTCTACACACCCAATAAAATGGCAGGCTAGTATCATGCAGGAGTACCAAGAAGAATCATTTCAGAACGTTTCCCTCCTCAAGGTTAACTGTAATTTGTACAATTTAATTGAAAAACAAACCAAAATAATTTAGTGAAAAAAAGAACTAAACTAGAGTGGTTGCATACATTTTCACAACCATAAACTAATACATAGTTAAATTACCATTTGCATGTATGACAGCCTTCAGTCTATTGGGATAAAAGTCTCAGTATGGCACACCTAGACTTGCCATTTTTTCCCACTTACTTGCAAAAACAAAAACCCACCACATGGGGAGAGCCTCTACTCCCCACAGCCACACAAATGGGACCACTGCACCACTGCTTAATCTTCCTTATTACATTCTTTATTCATGTTTCACATAGAGCTTACAAACACAATTAAAACCATTTAAAAACATACAATCTAGACAAAACACCATAAAAAATGTTTGTTGGGCACTGTGCAATTCTCTATTAACCCTTTCGCTGCCAGCCCACCTGGAGATTGTGTCACGCTCTGTTGCCAGAGCATTTTTTACAATTTTGAGCTACACATGTTTAACTGTAATTTTTGAAGGGATTTTCTGGGACTTCCCATAAAAATTACATATTGTTTTTTTCAGCACAATCTGGGCTTTAACATCATATCTCTTGTTTATCAATTTTGTAGTTTTATCCTAATTATTTTGGGCAAAATATGTGACAGAAAATAAAATATACACACGTTTTTACATTTTGCAGTGTTTTTTTTTAATCGAAAATAAAGGTTTTTCAATAAAAACATATTGAGGGTAAAAGCCCCATTTCTCCCGGTTACAACGGTACCACACATGTATTAGTAGACACCCTTTCCTGCCCAGGAGACCCCAGAAACTGCAAAGAGCGCTAGAGGAGATTTTCAGATAAAAAACAAATACTTTGCGCTCCTCGCAGTTTTTCAAAAAATACAACCCTTTACATTTGAAATACCCCCCACAAACTATATATTTTTGGAAAGTGCACAATTCAAGGTTTCTAAAAATACTAGGCTTGTTGACGTGGGTGTATGCGATCGGACTCTATTGATTGGCAGAATCTCTGCTTCCAAAGGATTTCCCTAAAAAAATAAGCAAAAAGCAGATTGTAAAACATTTTTTCCTATAAAAACAATAAGCAAGCAAGAACTAACGCAGTAAATCTGAAAGCACAACGTCTGCTGAAAAAAACAATACCCCACATGCATAGGTACTTTGAAGGGTAGAGTTGCCAAACACCCCAAAGTCAAGCATGCGTTTGAGGGTAATTTTACTTGCAAAAATCAGCAGCGCACACAAAGTGCGCACCTTGCAGTTTCTCCAAATTTACAACCCTTTACATTTGAAATACCCCCCACAAACTATATATTTTTGGAAAGTACATACCTCAAGCTTTCTAAGCCTACTGGGCTTGTTGGCGTCGGTTCATTTCTTCGGACTATATTGATTGGCAGAACGTCTGGTTTCAAAGGTTTACCCTAAAAAAATAAGCAAAAAGCAGATTGTAAAACATTTTTTACTATAAAAACAATAAGCAAGCACGAACTAACGCAGTAAATCTGAAAGCACAAGGTCTGCTGAAAAAAACAATACCCCACATGCATAGGTACTTTGAAGGGTAGAGTTGCCAAACACCCCACAGTCAAGCATGCGTTTGAGGGTAATTTTACTTGCAAAAATCAGCAGCGCACACAAAGTGCGCACCTTGCAGTTTCTCCAAATTTACAACCCTTTACATTTGAAATACCCCCCACAAACTATATATTTTTGGAAAGTACATACCTCAAGCTTTCTAAGCCTACTGGGCTTGTTGGCGTCGGTTCATTTCTTCGGACTATATTGATTGGCAGAACGTCTGGTTTCAAAGGTTTACCCTAAAAAAATAAGCAAAAAGCAGATTGTAAAACATTTTTTCCTATAAAAACAATAAGCAAGCAAGAACTAACGCAGTAAATCTGAAAGCACAAGGTCTGCTGAAAAAAACAATACCCCACATGCATAGGTACTTTGAAGGGTAGAGTTGCCAAACACCCCAAAGTCAAGCATGCGTTTGAGGGTAATTTTACTTGCAAAAATCAGCAGCGCACACAAAGTGCGCACCTTGCAGTTTCTCCAAATTTACAACCCTTTACATTTGAAATACCCCCCACAAACTATATATTTTTGGAAAGTACATACCTCAAGCTTTCTAAGCCTACTGGGCTTGTTGGCGTCGGTTCATTTCTTCGGACTATATTGATTGGCAGAACGTCTGGTTTCAAAGGTTTACCCTAAAAAAATAAGCAAAAAGCAGATTGTAAAACATTTTTTACTATAAAAACAATAAGCAAGCACGAACTAACGCAGTAAATCTGAAAGCACAAGGTCTGCTGAAAAAAACAATACCCCACATGCATAGGTACTTTGAAGGGTAGAGTTGCCAAACACCCCAAAGTCAAGCATGCGTTTGAGGGTAATTTTACTTGCAAAAATCAGCAGCGCACACAAAGTGCGCACCTTGCAGTTTCTCCAAATTTACAACCCTTTACATTTGAAATACCCCCCACAAACTATATATTTTTGGAAAGTACATACCTCAAGCTTTCTAAGCCTACTGGGCTTGTTGGCGTCGGTTCATTTCTTCGGACTATATTGATTGGCAGAACGTCTGGTTTCAAAGGTTTACCCTAAAAAAATAAGCAAAAAGCAGATTGTAAAACATTTTTTACTATAAAAACAATAAGCAAGCACGAACTAACGCAGTAAATCTGAAAGCACAAGGTCTGCTGAAAAAAACAATATCCCACATGCATAGGTACTTTGAAGGGTAGAGTTGCCAAACACCCCAAAGTCAAGCATGCGTTTGAGGGTAATTTTACTTGCAAAAATCAGCAGCGCACACAAAGTGCGCACCTTGCAGTTTCTCCAAATTTACAACCCTTTACATTTGAAATACCCCCCACAAACTATATATTTTTGGAAAGTACATACCTCAAGCTTTCTAAGCCTACTGGGCTTGTTGGCGTCGGTTCATTTCTTCGGACTATATTGATTGGCAGAACGTCTGGTTTCAAAGGTTTACCCTAAAAAAATAAGCAAAAAGCAGATTGTAAAACATTTTTTCCTATAAAAACAATAAGCAAGCACGAACTAACGCAGTAAATCTGAAAGCACAAGGTCTGCTGAAAAAAACAATACCCCACATGCATAGGTACTTTGAAGGGTAGAGTTGCCAAACACCCCAAAGTCAAGCATGCGTTTGAGGGTAATTTTACTTGCAAAAATCAGCAGCGCACACAAAGTGCGCACCTTGCAGTTTCTCCAAATTTACAACCCTTTACATTTGAAATACCCCCCACAAACTATATATTTTTGGAAAGTACATACCTCAAGCTTTCTAAGCCTACTGGGCTTGTTGGCGTCGGTTCATTTCTTCGGACTATATTGATTGGCAGAACGTCTGGTTTCAAAGGTTTACCCTAAAAAAATAAGCAAAAAGCAGATTGTAAAACATTTTTTCCTATAAAAACAATAAGCAAGCAAGAACTAACGCAGTAAATCTGAAAGCACAAGGTCTGCTGAAAAAAACAATACCCCACATGCATAGGTACTTTGAAGGGTAGAGTTGCCAAACACCCCAAAGTCAAGCATGCGTTTGAGGGTAATTTTACTTGCAAAAATCAGCAGCGCACACAAAGTGCGCACCTTGCAGTTTCTCCAAATTTACAACCCTTTACATTTGAAATACCCCCCACAAACTATATATTTTTGGAAAGTACATACCTCAAGCTTTCTAAGCCTACTGGGCTTGTTGGCGTCGGTTCATTTCTTCGGACTATATTGATTGGCAGAACGTCTGGTTTCAAAGGTTTACCCTAAAAAAATAAGCAAAAAGCAGATTGTAAAACATTTTTTCCTATAAAAACAATAAGCAAGCAAGAACTAACGCAGTAAATCTGAAAGCACAAGGTCTGCTGAAAAAAACAATACCCCACATGCATAGGTACTTTGAAGGGTAGAGTTGCCAAACACCCCAAAGTCAAGCATGCGTTTGAGGGTAATTTTACTTGCAAAAATCAGCAGCGCACACAAAGTGCGCACCTTGCAGTTTCTCCAAATTTACAACCCTTTACATTTGAAATACCCCCCACAAACTATATATTTTTGGAAAGTACATACCTCAAGCTTTCTAAGCCTACTGGGCTTGTTGGCGTCGGTTCATTTCTTCGGACTATATTGATTGGCAGAACGTCTGGTTTCAAAGGTTTACCCTAAAAAAATAAGCAAAAAGCAGATTGTAAAACATTTTTTACTATAAAAACAATAAGCAAGCACGAACTAACGCAGTAAATCTGAAAGCACAAGGTCTGCTGAAAAAAACAATACCCCACATGCATAGGTACTTTGAAGGGTAGAGTTGCCAAACACCCCAAAGTCAAGCATGCGTTTGAGGGTAATTTTACTTGCAAAAATCAGCAGCGCACACAAAGTGCGCACCTTGCAGTTTCTCCAAATTTACAACCCTTTACATTTGAAATACCCCCCACAAACTATATATTTTTGGAAAGTACATACCTCAAGCTTTCTAAGCCTACTGGGCTTGTTGGCGTCGGTTCATTTCTTCGGACTATATTGATTGTATACTCTTTACTGCAGCCGTGACATCAGATTATAGGATATAGCTGAGGAATCCCATTATAAGATCAGTGCAGTGATCAATGACCAATATCAGGAATCAAGAACCTGAAATTGGTCACATTTTATCATCACATGCCATAAGTAACCAGCTGCTCCTGCTCCACCATTTCCCATCGGAACAGCAAAAACAAACAAAAAGAAAATAATATAATGGGAACACAAGATACCTAAATCCTAAAAGGGGCCTACCTACCAAAAAAAAAAATGCATTGCTCAATAATTTAGTTGAGTATGGTATACCTCAAAACAATCTTCGAGGCATAACCCGGGTTGGCTGGGACAGGTCGGGCAATAATATCGCACATCTCTTCTAATGCCACGCTTCCTACAAACCCTACAAGCTCTCTGGGGATACCGCTTTTTACCAACTTCGGGAAGCAACTTTATAAAGTGCTTCCCTACTAATCTGGCCTGGTTGTCATTGGTAGCCAGATCTGGTGCTTCCGCAGTATCCCCAAACAACAAAGCAGGGAGTAACTGCTGCTGGTATTTTATGTACGATAAATTGGAGCCTGGCACTGCTGCCTTGAAGGCAACAAAGCTGTTGTAAGTTGCCATTTGGACCAAATGGATGGCAACTTTAGTGTACCAGGCTCGAGTTTTTCGGGTGGCGTTGTAATAAGTTAATATTTGGTCCGTTTTATCAACGCCACCCATGAATTTATTATAATCGGTTATGCAACGTGGCTTTTGGGAAGGGGCTCGGGGACCACGTTGCCTTACATTCACAACTGACTCATCGTGGAGTGTTGTCAGAAGGAATACATGTTTTTTGCCCATGTATTTCATGGCCAGGACCTCATCGCTTCTTAGAGCATAAGACTCCCCCCTTTTTAATTTTTTTTCAAGTAGTGGCCTGGGCAACCCTTTGCATTTACGGTTGATGGTGCCGCAGGCCGGGGTATCCAACCAATAAAGGGCGCGAAATAAGGGGATGCTGGTATAGAAGTTGTCCACATATAAGTGGTAACCTTTACCCAACAATGGAGTCATGAGGTCCCAAACGATCTTTCCACTTATTGACAAATCAGGGGGACAACCAGGGGGGTCCAGATAGGTGTCCTTTCCCTCATAGATTCGAAAATATTTGATGTAGCCGGTCACACTATCGCATAATTGGTAAAATTTAATCCCGTAGCGGGCACGCTTGCTAGGGATATATTGCCGAAAAACAATGCGCCCTTTGAAAAGCAGTAGTGACTCGTCAATTGATAATTTTTGGCCGGGGGTGTACACTACTGCGAAGCGATCTGACAGGCTGTTGAGCAGGGGCCGTAATTTATGCAGCCTGTCGTGACCGGGCTCACCACGGGGAATAGCAGTGGAATTGTCGTTAAAATGCAGAAACCGCAGTAAAATTTGGTAGCGGTTTCTGGACATTACGGCCGGAAATAATGGAGTTGCCAATATGGTTTGGGTATCCCAGTAGGACGAAATACTAAATTTTTTTAGGATACCCATTGCTAGAGTGAGCCCCCAAAATTTCTTTATCTCACTCAAATTTGTGGGATGCCATGCCTGAGCTCGGGCGTGCCTCTGCAGGGGGTTTTGCGCTAAGACCTGCTCGGCATAGAGATTGGTATAGAAGACCATATCCAGTAGGATGGCTTCTGTGAGGAACAATTTGAAAAAGTCAATGACACCAAAATTTGTGGTGTCTACATTGACCCCGGGGACCGAATCAAAAGGGGGAATTTCGGGGGAAAAATTATTAGGAGGCCTCCACGCAGACGCTCCTTCACCAGCTGCAGCACTCGATGCCTCACCCTGCACTACACTCGCCTGAAGCGTGGCCTCACTTTGTGCGGTACTATCCCTTCTAAGGTGGCTACTACTGGTAGCACTGCGCGGCTGTGTGTCCTCAGTAGAGTATACACTGTCTGACTCGCTATCTGATGGGAAGAACTCGGACCCTGACTCACTAAAATCTTCCGAGTCAGACGCCATCAGGTAAGCCGCAGCTTCCTGTGCAGTGTACCGCTTACCAGCCATACCCCAATGCAAACAAAAATCTAAAAAAAAAATTAAACTAAAGGCTAAAACTAAAGGCTAAAACTAAGCTAAAACTAAAGGCTAAAACTAAAGGCTAAAACTAAAGGCTAAAACTAAAGGCTAAAACTAAAGACAAATTACAAAAAAATACAATACAATAAAACAAAGCAAAAAAACAGACAAAAATTTAACAAAAAAATACAATACAATAAAACAAAGCAAAAAAATGACAAAAATAGAAATAAAAGAGTATAGTTACAACCCGATGAGAAGTGGTGGAGTCAGGAGCAGCAGGTCACGGGATCCCAGCTAGGCTCCCAAAAGGAGGGGCGGGGGCTAGGCTCCCAAAAGGAGTGGCGGGGGATAGGCTCCCAAAAGGAGGGGCGGGGGATAGGCTCCCAAAAGGAGGGGCGGGGGATAGGCTCCCAAAAGGAGGGGCGGGGGATAGGCTCCCAAAAGGAGGGGCGGGGGATAGGCTCCCAAAAGGAGGGGCGGGGGATAGGCTCCCAAAAGGAGGGGCGGGGGATAGGCTCCCAAAAGGAGGGGCGGGGGATAGGCTCCCAAAAGGAGGGGCGGGGGATAGGCTCCCAAAAGGAGGGGCGGGGGATAGGCTCCCAAAAGGAGGGGCGGGGGCTAGGCTCCCAAAAGGAGGGGCGGGGGCTACGGTCCTAAATGAGCAAACGAATGGTCCAAATAACGAAACCAAGGCAGTAGCTCAGCGAACAACCTAAGAGAAAAAGTTAAGATTAGGACGCATGCATGGACAACAGCCGCACTATGCTATACCTAGAGCGGTGGTAAGGTAAGTTTTACTGGCAATCGAGGGGATTCACTCTGACCACCGGCACACGCACGCACCCACCCACCCACCGGCAGATCTCTGACCGCCGGCACCCACGCACGCACGCTCGCAGATCTGACCGCCGGCACGCGCGCGCGACCCCAGATCTGACCGCCGGCACGCGCGCGCGACCCCAGATCTGACCGCCGGCACGCGCGCGCACACACACGCGCGACCCCAGATCTGACCGCCGGCACGCGCGCGCGCACACACACACGCGCGCGACCCCAGATCTGACCGCCGGCACGCGCGACCCCAGATCTGACCGCCGGCACGCGCGACCCCAGATCTGACCGCCGGCACGCGCGACCCCAGATCTGACCGCCGGCACGCGCGACCCCAGATCTGACCGCCGGCACGCGCGACCCCAGATCTGACCGCCGGCACGCGCGACCCCAGATCTGACCGCCGGCACGCGCGACCCCAGATCTGACCGCCGGCACGCGCGACCCCAGATCTGACCGCCGGCACGCGCGACCCCAGATCTGACCGCCGGCACGCGCGACCCCAGATCTGACCGCCGGCACGCACAGATCTGACCCCAGACCTGACCGCCGGCACGCACAGATCTGACCCCAGACCTGACCGCCGGCACGCACAGATCTGACCCCAGACCTGACCGCCGGCACGCACAGATCTGACCCCAGACCTGACCGCCGGCACGCACAGATCTGACCCCAGACCTGACCGCCGGCACGCACAGATCTGACCCCAGACCTGACCGCCGGCACGCACAGATCTGACCCCAGACCTGACCGCCGGCACGCACAGATCTGACCCCAGATCTGACCGCCGGCACGCACAGATCTGACCCCAGACCTGACCGCCGGCACGCACAGATCTGACCCCAGACCTGACCGCCGGCACGCACAGATCTGACCCCAGACCTGACCGCCGGCACGCACAGATCTGACCCCAGACCTGACCGCCGGCACGCACAGATCTGACCCCAGACCTGACCGCCGGCACGCACAGATCTGACCCCAGATCTGACCGCCGGCACGCACAGATCTGACCCCAGATCTGACCGCCGGCACGCACAGATCTGACCCCAGATCTGACCGCCGGCACGCACAGATCTGACCCCAGATCTGACCGCCGGCACGCACAGATCTGACCCCAGATCTGACCGCCGGCACGCACAGATCTGACCCCAGATCTGACCGCCGGCACGCACAGATCTGACCCCAGATCTGACCGCCGGCACGCACAGATCTGACCCCAGATCTGACCGCCGGCACGCACAGATCTGACCCCAGATCTGACCGCCGGCACGCACAGATCTGACCCCAGATCTGACCGCCGGCACGCACAGATCTGACCCCAGATCTGACCGCCGGCACGCACAGATCTGACCCCAGATCTGACCGCCGGCACGCACAGATCTGACCCCAGATCTGACCGCCGGCACGCACAGATCTGACCCCAGATCTGACCGCCGGCACGCACAGATCTGACCCCAGATCTGACCGCCGGCACGCACAGATCTGACCCCAGATCTGACCGCCGGCACGCACAGATCTGACCCCAGATCTGACCGCCGGCACGCACAGATCTGACCCCAGATCTGACCGCCGGCACGCACAGATCTGACCCCAGATCTGACCCCAGATCTGACCGCCGGCACGCACAGATCTGACCCCAGATCTGACCGCCGGCACGCACAGATCTGACCCCAGATCTGACCGCCGGCACGCACAGATCTGACCCCAGATCTGACCGCCGGCACGCACAGATCTGACCCCAGATCTGACCGCCGGCACGCACAGATCTGACCCCAGATCTGACCGCCGGCACGCACAGATCTGACCCCAGATCTGACCGCCGGCACGCACAGATCTGACCCCAGATCTGACCGCCGGCACGCACAGATCTGACCCCAGATCTGACCGCCGGCACGCACAGATCTGACCCCAGATCTGACCGCCGGCACGCACAGATCTGACCCCAGATCTGACCGCCGGCACGCACAGATCTGACCCCAGATCTGACCGCCGGCACGCACAGATCTGACCCCAGATCTGACCGCCGGCACGCACAGATCTGACCCCAGATCTGACCGCCGGCACGCACAGATCTGACCCCAGATCTGACCGCCGGCACGCACAGATCTGACCCCAGATCTGACCGCCGGCACGCACAGATCTGACCCCAGATCTGACCGCCGGCACGCACAGATCTGACCCCAGATCTGACCGCCGGCACGCACAGATCTGACCCCAGATCTGACCGCCGGCACGCACAGATCTGACCCCAGATCTGACCGCCGGCACGCACAGATCTGACCCCAGATCTGACCGCCGGCACGCACAGATCTGACCCCAGATCTGACCGCCGGCACGCACAGATCTGACCCCAGATCTGACCGCCGGCACGCACAGATCTGACCCCAGATCTGACCGCCGGCACGCACAGATCTGACCGCCGGCACGCACAGATCTGACCGCCGGCACGCACAGATCTGACCGCCGGCACGCACAGATCTGACCCCAGATCTGACCGCCGGCACGCACAGATCTGACCCCAGATCTGACCGCCGGCACGCACAGATCTGACCCCAGATCTGACCGCCGGCACGCACAGATCTGACCCCAGATCTGACCGCCGGCACGCACAGATCTGACCCCAGATCTGACCGCCGGCACGCACAGATCTGACCCCAGATCTGACCGCCGGCACGCACAGATCTGACCCCAGATCTGACCGCCGGCACGCACAGATCTGACCCCAGATCTGACCGCCGGCACGCACAGATCTGACCCCAGATCTGACCGCCGGCACGCACAGATCTGACCCCAGATCTGACCGCCGGCACGCACAGATCTGACCCCAGATCTGACCGCCGGCACGCACAGATCTGACCCCAGATCTGACCGCCGGCACGCACAGATCTGACCCCAGATCTGACCGCCGGCACGCACAGATCTGACCCCAGATCTGACCGCCGGCACGCACAGATCTGACCCCAGATCTGACCGCCGGCACGGACAGATCTGACCCCAGATCTGACCGCCGGCACGCACAGATCTGACCCCAGATCTGACCGCCGGCACGCACAGATCTGACCCCAGATCTGACCGCCGGCACGCACAGATCTGACCCCAGATCTGACCGCCGGCACGCACAGATCTGACCCCAGATCTGACCGCCGGCACGCACAGATCTGACCCCAGATCTGACCGCCGGCACGGACAGATCTGACCCCAGATCTGACCGCCGGCACACACACAGATAACAACCCCCCCCCCCACACACAGATCACAAACCCCCCCCCCATACACAGATCAGAACCCCCCCCACACACAGATCAGAACCCCCCCCCACACACAGATCACACCCCCCCCACACACACAGATCACAACCCCCCCCCCCACACAGATCACAACCCCCCCCACACAGATCACAACCCCCCACACACAGATCACAACCCCCCACACACAGATCACAACCCCCCACACACAGATCACAACCCCCCACACACACACAGATCACCCCCCCCCACAGATCACACCCCCCCCCCACAGATCACAACCCCCCCCACAGATCGCAACCCCCCCCCACAGATCGCAACCCCCCCCCACAGATCGCAACCCCCCCCCCCCCCCCGGATGGCGGCGGCGCACTACAAGTGACAGCGGCGCCCCCCCCCCCGGATGGCGGCGATGGCAACAGAATGGAAGATACCTACGGCCACCCACCCACTCGCCAGCCCCCCCACACACACCCCACTTACCTCAGAATCACCGATGGAAGACAACAGCATTAGACCGAATGCTGTTATATAGGGGGAGGCGCCGGCTGATGACAGCAGCCATGCGCCTCCCTTCCTATTGGTCCAGCGCCGATCTGCTGACTGGGGTGAGGTAAGGGTCACCTCCACATGAACTCGGATGTCTTCTCTTCAATCCAGCGCTGGAACGGATGTCTTCTGCAGCTCCAGATCGCCACAAGGTAAGTAAGTGTCAAGCACGTAACACCTACGTGCTTGGCACTTAACGCCCAGCCAAGCCAGCACGTAGGTGTTACGGGCTTGGCAACTAAAGGGTTAATACCTGGATATTAAAGAATCAAAGAACAATATATGTTGTCATGTCCCTTTAAGTTATCCCTTTTCTTAATCCCCTCACAAAATGATTCCTCTTACTAAAATCTCATATAAAGTGCAATGTGCGAACTCTCACGAATTATTAACTGTGCAAACAATATTGTGCAAACCAGGATAATATGATCACTTATACTTATCTAGATCACCAGCTCCCCCAGAAAAATCTTCGCAACACCTTGCCCCGAGGAAGTGAAGCTTGTTCGCTGTCGTCACGGAACGCATGGGAGGTGGGCACTGTACATATCCTGGTAATTAATAATCTATAATATACTCATTCCATTTTTTTGTCATGGTTATTCCCTCTGGATAAAGTTTTTGCACAATGTATATGTATTTTTAATGGTAGATTAGGTTAGCACATTGCACTTTGGGTCCCCCTGTTTTTTCTGGGGGGAGCTGGTGATCTACATAAGTATAAGTGATCATATTATCCTGGTTTGCACAACTTATAATTCGTGAGAGTTAGCACATTGCACTTTATATGAGGTTTTAGTAAGAGGGATCATTTTGTGAGGGATTAAGAAGAGGGATACCTTAAAGGGACATGACAACAAATACTGTTTGATTCTTTAATATCCAGGTATTAATAGAGAATTGCGGGGGTCCCATTTGTGTGCCTGTGGGGAGCAGAGGCTCTCCCCACATGGTGGGTTTTTGTATATAGTTGCTTCACGGGACCGCTGCACACTTGTTGGTTTATATTGGCTTTAATTTTGGTTGGTGCAGCAGTTTCCTTGTGTTCCTTGTACTTGCAAAAGCACTTAAGATCTGTCAAATGATGCCGGTGTTCAGCTCTTTACAGGTCAACACACAGATTAAAGTGATACTGCAGGCATAGGTAATTGTTACACCATTCCATCGAGCTACATTTGGCACTGCCCTAAACAGTTTTTTGCTTTTAAATTGGATCAGAAATGATTGAAATCAGAGATATTGAGGTTTACAGGTTCAGCCAATAGCATTGCTTTTTCTATCCTCTCCCCCAATCAGCTCATAAGAGCTGGGACAGGATTACTGGGAGTGCCCACAACACAACTTTGGGAGTGTGTCTAGGAGTGCTGGTCTAGGCTGCTCATATGCTGAAGATAAGTCATGCTGTGAACCTTTAAACCCCAATACGTTGGTCATTTCTTCTTCAATTTAACAGTTGATAAAGTCCCGGTAGAGGAGATCCTTCCCATAATCCTACGACATGACACAAGGTCATAGCCGTCATCCAACCTGACCTGTCGAGTGAGCTAACCCGGTTTCAATCGGATTCTTCTCTGGGCAAACCCGATCACCTCCTCTTTGTGCCCCTGTCCCACTGCCCGACAGTACTTCAGCAGTTTCATGACTCCAAGAGTCATTTCTCTGTCTTCAGCTTTTCACCCTCAGTCCAATGGGCAGACGGAAAGGACCAACCAGTCATTAGAACAATATCTCCGTTGCTTCATCTCCGATATTCAGTCAGAGTGGTCCCAATTTCTTCCCTTTGCCGAGTTTGCCTTCAATAATGCAGTTAACTCCTCCACAGGGGTATCACCCTTCCGGTGTGTATATGGGAGGGATCTTAAGTTCTCAGCACTTTCAGGCTTGTCCTCTGGTTTGCCTTCTCTAGACGATTGGTTGTCCCAGTGGCCATATTTATGGGCCAAGATTCAGAGGCATTTGGTCCAGGCATCAGGTCAGCAGAAGATCTTTGTGGATCATCACCGATCCAATAATACAGACTATAAGGTGGGGGATTTGGTCTGGCTCTCTACCAAAACGTTTGCGCTACGCAAACTCTCTGTAAAATTGGGACCACGATATATTGGCCCTTATCCCATTTTACAGAAAATTAACCAAGTCACATACAGACTCAAGCTTCCACCAACTCTGAGGATTTGTAATTCCTTTCACGTTTCCCTCCTTAAGCCTGCCGGGGGAGTGGAGGAGGATTCCTCTCCTTCTCCTATCCTAGTTGATGGTGAGCAGGAGTTTGAAGTCGCACGAATTCTGGATTCCCGTTTCCTCCGGAATTCCTTGCAATATTTGGTGGATTGGAAGGGATATGGGCCAGAAGAGAGGAGTTGGGTTCCAGCTAGAGATGTGCATGCGGACCGTTTAATTAGAAGATTTCATAAAGAAAATCCTCTTAAACCAAGGGTGGAGGGTCCTGGGGGGTAATGTAAGGGACTTACCTCTGCCAGGGGGCCCGCGGCGAGTGTCTGCTGGATGACGCGACACTCGATGCGGCGCTCCTGCTGCTGAACGCGGCCGGCGCTCCTGGATGACGAGGATCGCGGCACGTCACTCTGGCAGCCTCCCGCAGTCTGTAAATTTCACCACTAGGAGGCGCTGTGCTGCAAGTGGCAGGCAGCACAGAGTCCTCCACACCTGATGGGAATTAGGTGCTGATGAGCCTTGCTGCCAAGACTGACCAGCCCCTGGATAGTTTCTCCAATCACTCACAGTTTTGTAAGTTGTAATCAGCACATACACTCCCCCCCAGGGTGGCCATTGGTCAGTTCCCCAATAAATATGGAGTCAGCCCAGTACTCAGTGCCCATGATAGTCGCTTGTGATTAGGGTGTGATTCTGTTTAGTTATTATCTGTTTCCGACCCGGCTTGATCGACCATCTCTGTCCGCTGCCTGTATTGACCTCTGCTCTGTCTGACCTCGAACTTGCCTGCTCTTTTGGATACTCCGCGATCTCTGACCTCCCAGCTTGACCCTTTGGCTACCCCTGACTACGCACCTGTCTCATCCCTGTACTCTGAAGCACCCTCCGGACTGACTACCTGTGAACGACCTCAGCTTCGGGATACCCTCGTGGTTCATCGGCCTTCACCGTAAGCAGACATCCTTTGCGCCTATTAAGACCTGGGGGCAACCGTGTCCGGTGAGGTGTAACTAGCGTCCCGGCAAACGGGGGCTTGACTATAGGCAGAAGCGGCGGTGGAGATTGGGGGTTGTCTGCTTACAGAAGGCTGGTGTCCCGCTGGGCATCACATCACATTTATGCAACTGCAATAATGGTTGCATTTTATTTTCCTCCTCAATAGTTTCAGTTTTTTTCTCAATAGCATTGCACAAATTATATGTCAAATTTAAGGTGGAAACAGTCCTGACATTCTTCTGCATGATCCAGGGTATTTCACACATCAGAAAAAGTGGTAGACCACCGGACCTAAAGTCTTATAGACTGTAGGTGGTGGTTGCTCCTCTTCTGAACCCCGAAGTACAGAGGAACAGGTGTGAATTCAGCTTTACGTGATATAGCTGCGGTTGCCATTGTATTTGTCTTCCCTGTAAGAGAAGAATCTTTCATACCTGTGTAAAGAAATCACTGGCAAGTATGTCCTCAATGCAGGGCCTGTTGGAAGGGCAGTTTGCAAGTAAAGAAACAATAAGTCTTTTGCCATTAGGTGATAGGTATGTGGGTACAGGGAAGAAGCCTTCTCTGATGAAGTAATACATCTCTTTCTGTGAGTATGCTCTGAAGGGGGAATATCCACTTAACATTGTGTACCTGGCGAGGACAAAATGTATGTGAAGGATTAGTAAAACCTACTTTTTAACAAAGCAAGTTTGCACAATTGCAACTTAATGCATACATCTTACAATATTTGAAGAATTTTGAGCGTTTGTATGAAAAAATAAGACCAAAAAATACTCAGTACTCACATAATACATCCAAGGGCCCAGATGTCTGATTTAAATGAGTGTCCATCCTTGGCAAGGACCTCAGGGGATAAGTAGTTTGGGGTGCCACATATAACACTGTAAAGAGAGAGAAATCTTATATGTATCTGTATGTATTTTCAAGTATAATGGTAATGGATGAAAGATATTATTTATTACCCTGGGTTTTTTTCACACAGATCCCTATGTGTCGCTAATCCCAGGTCCCCAATTTTTACAACCATATTCTTGGCAATGAAGAAATTACCTAAAAATGACACAATATAGTTTGAACATAAAGAAAAAGTAAATTATGATTCCTGCAGTGTAAATGACTTGAAGACAGGCAGATAAGAATTAGGTAACCGTGACATAGATAGAGTATGTATATATTTTAAAGCTGCCCCTGCTATAGAAAAGAGGCACACTGGATATACAGTGCATTAAAAAAGTATGAACTTTTTCACATTTCTAAATGTCACAGCCACAAACGTAAATATATTTTATTATTATTTTATTTATGTGTTAGAGCAACACAAAGTATATGATACCGCAACCAGAGCAATATACAAAGCAAACCCTATTTGATGACTTGCTGCATTTTATCAAGGCTGTAGATGCATTTCTTTAAAATTAAAGTTAAGATTTTCTTTATTTATTTAATGTCTGATTTTATCATTATTGTTTTAAAAGGCTATCTAATTTAATAACAGCCACACTCATTAAAATTTATTTATTTTGGGGGGAATTTAATTTTCATAATTATAATCTCAATGCATATATGTTTGTAAATAGATTGATCATTATCAGTTACCCTTTGAATGTGTTCTTCAGACAAACACTGCACTGACTTAAAATAGATGCCATGCGGAGATCTAAAGCACTTGCCAAAAACAGCTATGCTAAGTTCCCATGTCTGTGTTTTATTTTTGTAACTCGTAGAATTCCTGTTCTGTGTATGGGAGCACAAAGGGTGCCACTGAAGGCTAAATCAGATTTAAGACCGTCTCTTTGGGGTGAAAAAAAGTGTTTATTTCTAGAGCATTTAGCAAGTCTGCTTTCCTATCTTTAATATTATGTATAATTTGTATTTAAGTTTGAACATAGCACTTACATAGAAGCTGACTTGACATGTCACCAGGATAACACATACTAGGTTCTACAGAAAATGTATTTGCTAAATATCCACTTGCAAGTGGAATACCACTAACTGCTCTCCTATTAAGTCAGATGGTGTATGTGAATGCAACTCTTGAACAAGATGCTTCTGCAGGTGGTAGACATGGTAGACATGTCTGCACACGATCATGGAACTGGAACTGTAAAATAGCTCCAAGTATAAACTATACTCACTATAAACTATTCTCACATTAGCTCCCCCAGTTCCTAACTCTGGCCTTTAGGCATGCCCCCCCCCCCCGATGCAACAAAAGAGGAAACATACACAAAAAAAAAAACCACTCCTTACTTTGCCGGGGTCTAGCACTATCCTCGGCACATGTGCAACCACACGGAGAGAAGGCTCCACCCCCTGGGAGGAAACAGAAACTGAACAGAGGTTAAAAGCCCCACCCCTTCCTGCCTATCTCAGTTCTTTGTGTTTCCTCCCTAGGGAACTACTGGACAGAGTGTGCTAGGAAGATGGTTAGTCTTCGGCTGATTTTTTATTTTAGGTTTTTATTTTAACACTCCAGAGTCCTAGAAGGACCTGCTGTACCCTAGTAATGTGTATCCGGGTGGAGTTCATCCCATCACTTGGGACAGCCAGGGCTAATCCTCACATAGTCTGACTAGCACAAGTAGTGTGATGTCTCTTTAAAATCCTGGGCATGTCTTTTATGCTGCGGGTGTGCCAGCCCTTAAATTTACTGACTGGATCGCCGATTCGACAGTTTTCGGGATTCGATCAGCGCTCTGGCGTCACTCGCGGGTTGGTGCTGACACATGCGACTACTCGGAACAGGAAAGGCGGCACTTTCTCCCCGGCCAGCGTGCAGGTCAGAGGGAGATTCAGGGTAGCAGCAGGAGCTGTGGGGGGAGTGTCCTGGGGGATCGGAGTAGCAGCGGCAGGGCAGCTAGGAGCGGAGATGTCGAGCAGCCCAGCCGAAATCGTGCAGGTTAGAGAGGCAAGTCCGGTTATAGATATACTTCAAAAAATGGTAAGATAAATATTTATTTTTATAATGAAGGGTAAGGTACTTTTAAGGATATTAAAGTAAGTACTTTTTATGATTGTATTGTCTCTTAGCCTGAAACACCTAAATGCAAAGACTCCAAACCCTCCAAGCCTAAAGCAACTTAAAACAGAAGCCTCTGTGTCAGGATTGCAGACAAGCAAAGAAGGATGCAGATTTGGTGGCCCTCTTTAAGGAAATTCTTGCAATGAAGCAGCAACTGGCCTCGATGCATGATGCCCAAAGAGGGATAGGGCAGTCCGAGCTATCCATTGCTACCGCACCGACTACTAACCCGTTAGAGAGTCAGGTTGATAGTACGGGGTATCCCTTATGGTTAATACTCCTAGTATGTTTTCTGTGGGCCCACTTCAGATCAGTATGGCACCATAATCAGGTGAGGAGGACCTATCCTCACAGGATTTCTTGGATGAGGAAAACCCAGATGAAGGGGGCTCAGATGGTTCAGATAACCTTTCAGAAAAGCTTGAGAAATTATTGCAATAGTTGGGGTTGGGGAGCCCACTTAGAAAATCAACAGGTTCAGGGAAGATGGACAGGATCCTTGGCGGCCAGGTCTTCAAATTTCAGAGAGCTCCTGGTGGTCAAGCTGTCACTGAATCACTTTCAAGCAGTCATAATAGACAGAGATGTGCAGATAAGGTCAGACAATGCCTCAACAGTAGCTTATCTAAACCATCACATCAGGGAGGGACCAGATCTCCTGCTCTGATGACTCTGTCAAACTAAATTCTTCTACCCCTACAGGCACATGTCCAATTCATCTTCATCTGAAGGGAACCCTCAACACTTTAGCAGACTTTTTAAGTTGGGTAAAGGTACAGAGTGGTGTCTGAACCAAGAGGTGTTTTCTCAGATCATAAGTGCCTTAAGGACTCCCGTAGATAGACCTGTTTGCCAATGCCAGCAATACAAAGTGTGAGACTTTTTACTCTCTGACAAGGGAAGAGGATGC
Organism: Gastrophryne carolinensis; assembly: GCA_027917425.1. Lineage (NCBI taxonomy): Eukaryota > Metazoa > Chordata > Amphibia > Anura > Microhylidae > Gastrophryne > Gastrophryne carolinensis. The sequence continues at coordinate 290,286,312 of CM051234.1, forward strand.
ATTAGCAGTGGATGCTCTAACTCAACCATGGGGGTTTTATCTTGCTTATGCTTTTCCTCCCTTCAGAATTCTGCCACAAGTAATCCGTAAGATGGCACATGAAGAAATGAAGGTAATCCAAGTAGCTCTATTTTGGCGAAGAAAAGCGTGGCTTGCTGAACTAAGAAGAATAGTGAAAAAGGGTCCTTGGTGACTTCCAGACCTTCTGAACATAATTCATCAGGACATCATTCTTCATCCAAATCCATCAAAGCTTCAGCTGACAGCATGGATCTTGAAGGGACCATCCTAAGAAGTAAGGGCTGTTCAACTAGAGTGAAACTCTTCAGGCCAGTCGAAAATTAACCACTTGACGAATCTACGAAAAGGTATGGAAATGTTTTTCTTCTTTTTGTGAAGTTAACAAGTCGAAGAAAAAGGATATGTCACAGTCCTCGAATTCCTGCATTAAGGTTTCGAGAAGGGGCTAGCAGTAAGTACATTAAAGACTCAAACTTCTGCCTTATCAGTAATTCTCAAACTAAAATTGAGACAGAATGACCTAATCAATTGTTTTTCGAGTCAGTTAGTCGACAAAGACCTGCACCAGTTAAAGGTTTTCCTACATAGGACTTGTCATTTGTGTTAAAAGGACTAGTAGTACCCCCTTTTGAACCGCTAGAGGAAGTTCCAGAGTAATGGTTGTCGCAAAAAAATTGTTTCCTGTTAGCCAATACTTCTGCCAGAAGAGTGAGTGAACTGCAGGCCTTATGTATGAAGGAGACCTATTGTTCAGTACTCCCAGACAAAGTTATACTTAGTCCCAATTCATTGTTTTTGCCAAAAATAGTGACTTCCTGTTAGGGCGAGCGCTGCGAGCCCATCTCGCAGCAGTCCCCTCACCTCCGTTGCTGCTCCCGCTGCCCGGACGAGGGCTGCGTGTCCTTCTCACAGCGCTCCCCCTTCTCCCTCCTTACCCACTCCTGCCGGTGGGGCCGCAGCTTCCGGCGCGCCGGCTGCTCCCACCCAGTCGTCTCCCTACTCCTCGATCTGTCCTCACTGATTGGTGCCCGGTCATCCAATCCTGCATCCACTTCCCCTATTTACGGGGCACTTCCTTTCCATCAGTGCAGGATCTTGGTCTTCCTATGTATGCAGAAAGTCAGTTGTTTTCAGTATTGCTCACCCGTGTACCGACCTTTGCCTGTCCCCAACTCTGAACCTTCACTGCCCGTCCCGACCTTGGCTACTTACCTTCGATCTTGAGGTTGTGCTGCCAGCCCTGACCTCTGCTTGAACTTTGACATCGCCTTTTGCCTGCCTCCTTTGTACCACGCAACACCTCAGCTGGCTGTGTGGCTGAGCCGCTGTTGGGGGGTAGCGACCTGGGGGTCACTCGCCGCTACAAGACCAACCTGCCTTGCGGCGGACTCTGGTGAATACCGGTGGCCTCTTAGACTCCGCTCCCCTGACTCGCTATCAGTATCACAGTCACAGCGGATCCACACCTGTGCCGCCACACCCGGTCCGTGACACTTCCGCTAACAGAACATAGGAAATAGTCCTCCCATCCTTACCAATAGGAGCAGGCAAGGAGGAGGATCTCTCGCTGCTAGATGTTTGAAGACACCTATTGTTCAGTACTCCCAGACAAAGTTATACTTAGGCCCAATCCATTGTTTTTGCCAAAAATAGTGACTTCTGCTAACAGAACATAGGAAATAGTCCTCCCAATCTTACCAATAGGAGCAGGCAAGGAGGAGGATCTCTCGCTACTAGATGTTAGAAGTGCACTGATCATTTATTTAGAAAACAGAGAGGCTGAGCAGCCTCAAAGTCCACTATAGCTAGATGGATAAAAGACTTATGCACAAGCATATTCTACACAATCCATGCCAGAATCCTGGGCAGAGAGAACTGGTGCGTCTTTGGAAGAGATCTGCAAAGCAGCAATGTGGTCATCACCCCACACATTAAACATTATAGACTTTATCTCCTTTCTGCAAAACATCAGGCTTTCGGTAGAAGGGTTCTACTTGCAGCTTCCCATCCCTAAGGTATAATTACTTGCCTAATCCTCTCCGTGTAGTCATGCTAAAGTATGATTTGAATAAACCCCCGCGAGACTTACCGGTAACGGCTTTTTCAAGAATACTACAGCATGACCACATATTACGCACCCATAGTGCTAGGGGTAACTTGGGTTACTTTACAAAAACTGAGGTAGGCAGAAAGGGGTGAGGCTTTTAATCTCTGTTCAGTTTGTGTTTCCTCCCAGGGGGTGGAGCCTTCTCTTCGTGTGGGGGGAGTGGAGGTTACCAGAAGACTGGACTTACACATTAAAGGAGCACTATTGTGTAATATTAAAAATCCATATAAACAAGTTGGCTAATGAGAGGAGAAATCACCTATACACCAAGCTTGTGGTTTAAAGTGGACTAAAACCCAGTATTTTGACTATCCTGGGTGTTGGTCCTTTCCCCGGGGGCACCCTGATCGGGGGGGGGGCCCACTGTGTGAAACCCCCCAGATCGCCCAATTTAACTCACCTCTTTCTGGTACTACGGCACTCTTCCAATCAGCTCACTTTGAGCCGCTGACGCCACGCCATCTAAGATGGCATCTAAGTCCAGCGGCTCCGAGTGCGCTGGCGGGCAAATCCCCCGCTTCCCTTTAATAGGAAGCGTGTCTGTGCCGGCCATTCACATATGGCTGATGCAGGCACGCGTCCTGCTAGAGGGATAGCAGGAGGCGGCCGTGTCTCACGCATGCACCGTTGGACTGGGAACAAAGGTAAGTGAACGGGCAACCTGGGGGGCTTTCACACAGCGGGGGGGGGGGGGGAGGGAATCGATCTGCCGATGGCGTTCAGTTTTGGTCCACTTTAATCTCTCATGGTGGGAATAAAATTCAGGGGTGACAGGTTAAGTGTATCAGTGATGACAGAACTTGTCATCCTCTGATTTCCTCTTCCTTCCATTAAAGAAGAAAAACATGCCAGGCTGGATATTTGTTGATGCCATGTGTATGTGACCTCTCCTACCACCATCCAGCATATTTATATGAATTTTTATTGGGTGCTCCTTTAAGGAAATGATCATGCATCCGTTTCTTATCTAGACTAAACATTACCTTAGAGTCATTCTAAATATCTGTCTATAATGACTGCACTAATTATTACAGACATGCCAATACATGAAAGTTTGCCAGTTTAAAGTAGTAACAGGAATTCTTCAGGCATTCCACTGGCTTAGTAAACAGCAGCATATAAAATTATTGTAATTCTTTTATGTCTTTAATGCTCTCAAAAACTATTGCTAACAAGTGACATCTTCGAGTGATTGTGAGAAAAGTCAAGCTGTTGGCTGCCCTTATGATGATGAGAACTGCTGTGAAACAAGGGAGGGCAAATGAGGTTCAAGCTGTCAGTGAATGAAGCTGCGAATGAGTAAATGCAGTACGTAAGAAGCTAAAAGTATGTCTTGCTGATTGACTGGCTGAGATACATGCAGATGAGGATTATGTTAGGAGGCCTTGTTTTATTACGTGTAGACTTAGGCCAACGATGTGCCAAGATTTCAAAGTCTGCGTGTGGTATGCCCTATTTCTGGAGCTAGGCGGTGGCAGAATATTCTGGGGAGACATTACATGACTTTATTGCTGTATAGCTTTACAATTATTTGTGGAGTGCAAGAGAATTCAAACATCAAACCACAATGGTGACAGTAAATATTCAGTACACTCTGCATATGTCTAATGATAAACTGACAAGATGCCCAACTTTGAGGCATTTAGTCCACTTGACATTATGAGAAAGACTGTCCCACCATCCAAATGCAGGATGGTTAGTTTACAACTGCTCTTACACTGGCCCTGGAGAATGTGACCGGATATACACTACACTATACACTATACAAGTAGCTTCCTCAAAGGCTCATAAAAAAGAACAATCCTAAGCCACACCCTATACCATTCCTATCCTAGTGGTTTAAAATGTCCCACTTTGAAGTCCCCTAAAATAATAGTTTAAGTAATTAATCATTTCATACTCTTCACCAATACACTTTTAATTTTAACCTGGAGCTACTGGTCGCTGCAGATGAAACAATAAACTGTGTTCTCTGCTGCTTCATTTTGAGCAGTGGCCTTGTGATGTCAGCAGGGCAATATTTGGTGTCTAGGCTGCCATAGGCACCTTTTTCTTGCCTGTGTCCCACTTGCGGGCTGGGGTTGCAAGAAGTTTAAATGCAGACAGTGTGGATCAGTGAGGGTGCAGAGGCTAAATGCAGACTGTGTGTGTGTGTGTGTGTGTAGGGGGTGCAAGAGCTTAAATGCAGACAGTAAGTGTTTGGAGAAGGCGAAGGTCCATGGGCTGAGAGAGGCTCCAGCTGCAAACTAGGTTTAACCCCTCGTGCCCTCTCCCCGCTGCGCGTGCGCACACACACACACACATACATACATCGCGTCTTCCTGTGGTTGGGAAGGCATTCATGAGGGGGTATTAAGGTGCCAGCAACGCTTCTCTTTTTAATTATTTTTAACTATAGCAGCAACGGCGTACTCTATGGTACCACCCTGCAAATGGCTGCCTAGGCACAGGCCTAGGGTTGCCTAATGGTAAATACAACCCTGGATGTCACCTGAAGAAAATAAGGGAAGAATGACTAACTTTCATCCCTATTAACACCACAATATTCTTCCTGGCAGTAGCAGTAGAACAAAAATAATTCCAGGGAATGACTGAATGGTTACAGAATTTATATTGCAGTCTGTAACCCTTGGAATATTATTTTATTTTTATTTATTATTTTATTATTTTATACAGTGTATTTTAATTGTAGTTGTATTAAAGGGCATCTGTATTCTATGTCTACAGAGATTGTCCAGACAGAAACAAAAAAAGTATATACCCATGTTTGGCCTCAGCTGCTCCTCCATGTAGGTCAGGTTTTCCCCCACAGCTATTATACCATTTTTTTATTGCAGGTTTCCTTTAAAGAGGGACATTGGTGTTTGCCTGTGCCTGCACTTGGGATGCCCCGCCAGAAAGGAACACGTGGGAGAGAAAAAAATCTCTAGTGTGGCTCCCTATTAAATTAATACCAGGCAGTACTGACATAGAAATTAGATGGACCCAAAATATTATAAGTGAATAGCTTTGCTATAAACATGTTAAAGTAATAATAAAGAGTTAGTGTGTATCTAGACTGGTGCTTTTGTGGCTCTAGACCTAAGACTACATCATCATACTGGTTGCCTTCAAAGAGACAGCAAATAACACATGCAAAACAAAATGCAAGCAGGACCATCCAAATGTATTTAAATACATGTGTAAAATGTAATCAATAATTTTCTTTACCCAGGTCCGCAACAGAATTTGTTTGCCCAGGACAACAACAGAGATCTTTTGTTCGGGACAGATGTAAAATTATTTTGAAAAGGCCAGATGCAGACACAAGATTTTTATGCCCAGGATAGAAGCAGAATTATTTTGATCAGGAGAACTACAGAATTATTTTACCTAGGCCAGCCCCACAATCAGCTAGCAATAACTTCTGCAGCAGCTGTAGCACTATCTTCTGTGGAAGTAAGTTGGGGAGGGTAGGTGTGGTGCTTGTGTGGTGAAAGCTGAGGCACAGAACAGTTGCAGACACTTCTCTGTTCTCCCCCCGCTCAGTAAAAAGGTGTGTGCCAGCTGCTTTTATATGCACCATGCCTAGGGGCAGAATTATAGGCAGTGCTGCACTCCATAGTTGAGTGCCACATACCGCTGCATCACTCAGTGGTGCCACACAGAGACGTGAGGACATTCTGTTGCATACCTCCCAACTGATTTGGAGGGAGTGTCCCTCTTTTGAGTCCATGCCCTGCTCTCATCTGTCCCTCTTTGTGGTGTAACATGCAGATCAGCATCAATAAATGATCCATGCGCCTATTCATAGTGTTTATATTATATAACTGTTACACCCTATCTCCTATTCATTCTTCAATGAGGGTGTGTGGCTTCATTTAACAATTGTCCCTCTTTCCCCCTAAAGCAACATGTGACTGTATGACCATTTATGATATATAAAGAATCACTAAAGTGACATTTACTTGGAGAGGAGTAATTTGTAGAGAATGACTTACTCAGCTTTAAATCTCTGTGAATAATACCATGGTGGTGCAAAAATTGTACACCATGTAATATCTGTTTCATGTAATACCGCACTTCAGGCTCTGTCAGAAGTTTCCGAGCCCTCAAGATGTGAGCAAGGGACTGAAAAAAAAAGTATAAAGAATATGAAAACATGCCTCCATAAATATCATACTAATGTATCATTAAACCGGACCTTCAGCAACATTTAACGAAAAGCTCAAACCCTTAGAAAACTATTCCCCAGTATCTAGAATTAATATAATTTATGTTCAGAAGACACTTCCTGTTTGCAGGCAGCCTGAGACCCCATGTGCCACCATCTTGGATGTTTAAAGATTTAGAAAATGCAGATGCAAGTAGGATGATGCAGGTGGGAGAAACATATAAGATAGGTTCTTATTCAGAGTGAAGGCCTCTGGAATAGGTGCCAAGACCGGTCTGAAGCCGAGTGGAGGTAGCCTGGGTAGCCGCAGAGATAACGAGTTTCGCTCCACACAGACTATAGTTGATGAACACAGTGAATCTCTCCCGATGTGAATAGTGGAGCAGCTGTAAACATGATAGAGATATAAAGCTATGCCGGAATGTGAGCAATGATGTTGAAAGATGTATATGATGACTTGCTTTATCCTGGATGCCTTTCCCCTACTCCACTGGAACTTATGTGTGTTATGTTCAATGTGTAAAACCAAAATAAAGAATATTAAAGACCCATGTGTGTGTGTGTGTTAGTTATACAGGGGGCTGGAGATTTAAGGGACATCCTGGTCTGCAAAGGCACTAAATTAACCTCTTCCTTGTGAACCCATGATACTTTCCTTGCAGCGCTCTGCCCAAATGGGGAACCCAAAATGACACACATATATCCTATATCTGTAGATGCAAATCTTTACAATGGGGGGGGGGGGGTACAGTGTGCAGCTATTTCCAGGTCTCAGTGCTGCCATGAGTACTAGGCCTGAACTATGCCTGAACAAGAAGCCTAAAAGGTTTTGCATTCTCGCTCTATTTTGAGCTAGCAACTTACTAATTAAGAGAACTAAAGGAGGTGAGATGGTCAATTTCTATAAATATGCACACAGCAGTTTTCAAGTTTTAGTAAGGCTGAGTTTTCCTTATTGTTATAAAAGGGCCAATAATAAAAAGCCACATACATATGCTAGATAGCAAGAGGAGGGGTTATTTAACACTCCACGTCATAAAATGTCAGCCAAGCTTTGTTCTTTTTTTTAATGGAAGGAAGAAAGAAATCATGTGTGAGCTATTTTGAACATACCATTCTGCTTTCACACAAGAGGCCTACTCAATGCCAATATCCTGTTCCCTAAGCCAGCATGTGCAGGAATAACAGCTTACTGCTATTGCACTTTTTCAGACATGTGTTGATGGTTATGCCCATCACGTAAATCTTCGGGCAGATATTAAAGTGGTTAATGCTATGATTTCCAAAAGCCTAGCCCAGAAAATAGAGGTTCTGCCTTGATTGTTACACCTGTCACCTCTGGGTAGTATTCCTACCAGTAGAAGAAAGTCACAAGCTTGGTTGGCATTGTTTTCAAAGCAGAATTCCGGTCAAAAACAACTGCCCTGCCTTCCACCCTCTTCTGGTGCTGAGGCAGGACTGGCCTTTCCAAAAAACCCTTACCTCAGTTGCAGTCCAGTGCTGATCTCCCTTGTTTGTGTAGCACAGAAAGACAGAAGGAGGCATCCGCTTTGTCTCTTTCTCTGCCGCTGCCGTCTGTGCCCCAGCACTGGACCAAAGATGAGCAGAGGTTTTTTTTTTCCTTTGCCCCAGCATTCTGCCTCAGCGCCAGGAGAGGGTGGCAGGATGGGGGGTGGTTTTTGACTGGACCTCCGCTTTAACCTGTGGTGTACGGTAACTCTTCAACTCACTATCCAGCATTTCTATATATGAAGGTGTTATTATTAGACAAATACCCCACATGACTTCTTTAAGGCACATGATAAAACGACCTACCTAGAGCGTTAGTCAGTAAAGACATAAGAATGATCCAGGGAATATTTTCCATAATAGAGCAAATTGTATTACTCTTTCTTTGCCATTTATGTCAGGGAAGAGAAAGCTTGAACTGTCCCAAAGGGGAAAAGGGGATTTCCCAGGTCAGCGTCTATCCCTAAAATAGGCCCACTTCCCTGGGCATCCTTGTAAGCATGTCTCATCAATTGAGCATATGAAAACAAAATGGTCAGCGGTTTCTTAGTTTTGTCCCTCTATATACATAGTTACATAGTTAATACAGTTGAAAAAAGACATATGTCCATCAAGTTCAACCAAGGGTGTTGGAGTAGGGGAAGTTATATTTTATTTTCTGTTTTTTTTTTTTATTTTACTGATAACAGCTAATAGTAACTGTTAATGTTATTTTCTTCTAAATAAGCATCTAATCCTTTTTTGAAGCTGCCAGCAGTTGATGCTGTAGCAAGCTTTTGTGGGACGGCTATTCCACAGATTTATAGTTCTTATGGTAAAAAATGATTGTGGCCTCCGGAGACTAAATTTCTTTTTTTCCAGTAGAAGGGAGTGCCCCCCTGTCTTTAGAGAGGATTTTATCTGAAATAGTGTTTCCCCAATTTTTTTGTATTGGCCATTTATATATTTATACAAGTTAATCATGTCCCCCCTCAGGCATCTCCTCTCAAGACTAAACAGATTTAATTCTTGTAATCTTTCCTCATAACTAAGATCTTTCATTCCTTATTAGTTTGGTGGCTCACCCTTTCCATCATCAGAGCATCCTTTCTATTCACCAGTGTCAGTCTCTGCCTGGTCTGAGCAGCAGATATTTCACCCGATATTTCACCAGATATTTCTACAGAAGGGGGAGTACAGCTATTCACTTTCTGAAGGAACTGGATTACTGTCATTTATTATAAATGTGAAGGGGGGTTGGTTGGTGTAGCATGGGCGGCACGGACCATGTGAATAGCAGGGACATTGTGAAGGATGGATATGTGAATTTACTTTCTTTTTTTTTTTGGCCTATGGGAAATGGGGGAATGCCACACTGCCTATGAGGAATAGGAGGGGGGAAATGCCACACTGCCTCTATGGGAAGGGATGGGGGAAATGCCACACTGCCTATGGGGAATGCCACACTGCCTATGGGTTTCCAAGCTCTGCATGGAAATAGAGCCATTTGCAGAGCAAATGGCTCTGGTTGGATGAGAGCCCGCATATGTGCCGTAGAACCGGGAAGAGGTGAGTTCTGGGGGGTTTTGCAATTTGGGAAGCCCCCAGGGCACAAAACAGGACCCAGGATAGCCAAAATACCGGGTTTTGTTCTGCTTTAAACATAGGCATCATTGTTTGGAAGGAAACATATCCACCTTGTGTCTGCAGTACTCCAAAACTAGATATATATATTTTTGGTCTTGAAAATAATGGTAAAACCGGACAATGTTTCTGTGCTTTAATTGACTGTGAAGTTCGACTTCTTTTTCAACCTGTTAAAAAACATAAACGAGTGAATTTATTTCATGGATCTCTTCACAGATGATGGATTCTGTATCACAGATCTTTATATATAAAGGGATGTTATGTGTTCCCTGATTGGATCACAACCTATGCTGGCGGTGTAGAAACTCCATTGACCGGCCCTTCCGCCATCAGTCACAGGGGTGTGGCCAAGACCTCTTTATGATCTATTACATTTACACTATATACTTATTTGTGGGGATGCAGGGGTAGTGGGAGAAAATGTACATGTACTATAAACACATTTTTTAACAGGGCATGCAAACAAACCAGAAGATGAATGAAAGTTTTCTTTCCAAGAATAATTTGAGAAAAATCCCAAATCAGGATGCCCTGCTGTGTAAAACGTCTGCTGTGACTAGGTCATTTGGTACACGGCTCTCATTGTTGTCAATGAGGTGCACGTGCTGCTGCATCCCCGGGGGCTAGGGTTGCCATATTTTTTTTTTTTACTGCCCACTGGCCTGGCCGTGCCTGTATTTCTTTTTTTACAGGTAATTGAAGCTGGGAAAAGTATATCTGCAATTTCATTTACCAGTAAAAATACAATTACAGACACTGCCAGGCCATTGGCCAGTTATGTAAAAAAGAATACCGCCCAGGTAGCAACCCTGCTGGTGGCGTGCATGCGCTCGCTTCTAACCCAGGCATTCACATAAACTGGGGCAGGAGAAAGCACTCCCCTGGGGTTGCGAGGGATGCGTCAGCACACGCTCCCTATTGTAATCAGTGAGAGACCTTTGCTAAATGACATAGTCAGGGCAGATGGCTCTTATTGGACGAGAGCCCCCACATGCACCTTTGGAACCAGGAAGAGGTGAGTGAAAAGTGCTTTGGGGGGTTTCACACAGTTTGGGATGCCCCATGGGAACGGAACAAAACCCAGGAAAGTCAAATTCCTGTGTTTTGTTCCACTTTAAGGGGAAAGTCCACTTCCAATCGAATTTTTGAAAGTTAATATTTTTGCAAAAATGATGTCCTCAAAGTGCTGAGCTGATCTGGCATTTTTTTCTGCAAATGCATGTTTTATGGAAGCAGTTTTCACTTCTTGCAAGCTGTTGATTTTGGTAACTGTACGCTGAGAACTCCAGAAGATCATACATCAGAACATACAGAGCACTGCTGCTGGGAATGTGTAAATACAAGTGAGCTCGCTCACCTGAGCAGAAGCTATAGCAACAGCGTTCTGTGTGTGCAGGACTCACTTCTCTCTTCTTGGTGTACAGACTTGGTGTACAGTTGCCAACATCAACTTATTGCATGTGTTCCATAAAACACACATTTTCTAACATAAGAACAAAAATACTAGATCAAAATATGAAACACTTTCAAAATGCCATCAAAAGTAGACTTTTCCCTTTAAAGTGGACCAACACCCAGGATTTTGACTATCCTGGGTATTGGTCCACTTCCCCGGGGCACCCCGATCGGGGGTGCCCCGCTGTGTGAAACCCCCCAGAAAGCCCCCAAAACTCACCTCTCCCCGCTCCCACGTGGCCGCGCCGTCCAATCGGCGCCGACGGACAAGCTGATTGACAGCGACGTACAAGCAGCTTGCCCGTCGGCGCCTCCCGCGCGCCACCCTTGACGTGTGCGCGCCCGCGCCGGCCAATCAGAGACGGCCGGCGCGGGCGCGCGCACGTCTAGAGGGGCGCGAGTGAGGCGGCGGTGGCGGAAGCAGCGGCTGGAGAGGTAAGGTTTTTCGGGGGTTTTACACCCCGCGGGACATCCCGATCTCGGATGTCCCGCGGTGTGTGAGGTGATCGGCCCGGGAATCTTATAGATTCCCGGGCCGATCACCTCAGGGTGTTGGTCCACTTTAAACTCATCACTTGTGTGCCAACTGTGGGCAATGTTTGCATCTGACTAAGCATTACATAAAGTATGTGGTGATTTTTTTTTCGCTCATAATTGATTAAAGGCACTGTTCAGGTTATCGTCTAATAATAAAATAGCCGAGCCTCTTGATTTTAATTATTCATGTACATTTTTTTATCATTTAGAGGTAGACCTATCTCTGCCCTTCTTGCATTATACTGGGTGGGACACCACATGCTTGTGTGTGCAAGTGGCGATAACTGTGCCCGTCTGTCTTTTCCCTGCTGCTTTGTACAGGGCCTCCTTTTAGTACTAAAAAAGGTGATCTTGAATACATAAATTCAGGGGAAGAGCTACAGAAAATGGGCTGGATCTCAGCAACAGCAGATGTATTTTAAACCCCGCCTGGATAATCCCTTTAATATAAGCGTGAGGTTCAATGTAATTTTTCCTGCTCTTATACTATTACTGTAACTATACTTATACGTACTGTTTCTGCTTAGAGTCAAATGATGATTATACATGTTCTAGATGTGTGTCCAAACAAGTGAGGTCAACAGGAAGGTAGGTTGCACATACACACCCAAAATGCTACTCCTGTAAAACCTGGAAGGGTCCAGCCTTATTTACATGCAAAATGGGACATGAAGCATGCCTCCCAACTGTTCCGATTCCTCCGGGATTGCCCCGATTTTCCCCAGTGATCCCGCGGTCACGGAAAGTTCATTACCTTCCCGGGACGCCCTGCGCTGTGGCCAGTCACTTAGTCAGCCTGCGCGGTCGCGCACCGCCTCCTGTCACATCATAGCTCAACCCGCGCAGCGCGGTGGAAGCAGCCGGGTTGGGACTAATCTTGGGTTGTGGCATTGCTCTGAATATCCCTGCCAGGAGTGAGATGAAGATCAGTCAGCAGGATGTCAACTTGCACAGAGGCATTATTTGTGGAAGACAGGCATTAGCAAACAGCATTTCTAGCCAGATGCCAGCCAGGGACTTTTTCTTGTGTTTCGGGTGCATTGATCTGTTTTCCTTAGCAGCCTCAGAGCTCTCCCCTGAGAGGGAGGGGCAGGGCCAGCTACAGCACTGCATTGCAAGGAAGACAGACTGGAGAATGGCTCTTGTGGACAGACAGCTCGTGTGGAGAAGATTTAGTGAGACAGCCCCTACCAGCCAGACACAGCAGCATTTCCTGACCCCATGGACGAAAGGTCAGGCTGAGCAAACAACAAACGCTTGTGTCTCATTCTCTGTAGTAGTAAACTCCTTATAGTAGTTCCATTGAGGCAGTTAAAGTTAGGTCATTTAATCTAGGTTGCCTGCAAAAGTTTAGATTGCAGTTTGGTGGCTTTCTATTCTCTTTCCACCACATAGTCTCTCCTTTTACAGTTAACTCCAAGTCCTGACATTTATGCCAGAAGAGCCTATTAACAGGTGGTCATGCCTACCGGTCTGACTGACTTCTGACCTTATAGCAGACCAAATCCCAGGAATATAACTTACCTAGGTTGCATCAGTCTGCATTACAGATGTATCCCAATTTTGGATGCCCCTGTCTGGGAAACCCCCGGAAAAGCTGTTTACCCACCTTGATCCCCACTATCACCGCGCATGCACAGACTTTCATCCATTCAGAAGAGAGTGCAGTGCATAATGGCTGGCAATCTATTCTGAATGAACAGATGGCTGAGTGCCATCCACTGGCTGCTCTCCTCTGCTGTGCACACATCAGCAGTGCATACCCGGGGAATATAAAGGGATCAATTCAAGGGGATTATAGGGGTGGTCCAAGGAGTTTCTCACAGTGGGGGCATCCCAATCCAAAATGCATTTAGGGTGGACCACTGTTATGATACATAAAGGTGCCCTGGCACTGGCTGCATACTTGCAGATACCACATGGGGGAAAGAACCAAAACCCAGGATAGTCAAAATCCTGTGTTTTGGTCCACTTTAAAATAAGATCAATGGCGTTTGAGCTGCTGATTGGGAGGAGAGCCTGCACAAATTTTAGGCTTAAGGCCTAGATATATATGTTATACTGGGTATATAGGGGCGTAACATGAGGGGGTGCAGAGGGCTCAGGAGGTTGGGGGCACCTCTTTCTTGACACCCCCCTTATTTATCATATTTGTGCTCACTTGGCATCATTTAGATAAAGTAATAAAGTAAGATTTGTCTCTGCTGTTTCAGTCTTTAGTTGTGTATTTAATCCATTTGAGTTAAAAGACAGAAAATAATTTACAGTATGAGCCATGAAAGGGGCCTTATTTCAATGTTGGCAGAAGGGCTCTGTCACATTTAGTTACATCACTGTGTGTATATATATATATATATTTATTAACTGTATTCATCATATTTTTGTTTTTTTAGTCATAAGCTACTGAAACATAGGAAACAGTTACAGCTGACATGCATTGCCTCTCACCCCTCCTCTTTGCTGCATGACAGATTTTCTTGTGTGAGAGATCATCTTCACTGCAAACACTTTTCTACTGGATACATCTGTGAATTTATAGCACCTTCCAAAGGCACCCTGGCGAGACATAAATTCAGAGTAAACCTGTCAGGAGAGCTTAGCATTTCAGACACCCGGCTCTGTGCTAATTAAGGGTGTCACTAAATTACATGTGCCAATTTCAACATGACATCATTCAGGTGACAGACTACAAAGGCATCCTATTCCAGCCATCCATGAGGCAGATTGTTTTCAGGTAATTAACATTTTACAGCAGTCTGCCATAATTGCAGTCACAGTGGCTTAGCATTCTTTTCCCATGATGGTCTGTAGACAGCATTAGCTAGGTTTAGGTACAAAAGTTGCCAATTAGAAACACAATGCAGTAGGGCTACAATAAATATATTTTATAAACACTCACAAGACTATTGTGTAGGACAAATAGCCAACAAGTCTTTCCCAAAATATATATTTATTATATAAAAGTCTAGAGTTTAAGTGTTTACCTGGTTACACTTATAGGTTTAGCTATTTCTGTCTATGGTCTGTGCTCAGTCTCCTTGCGCAAAATATATTTAGGGTCACTTACCTTCCCCAGGAGCTTGCCTTTTCTGTACAGCTTTCTAGACTCTGCATCTTCAATGAGTGCTCCCTGAATGTGATGGATTATTGGTATCTCCATGTCCTCACCATTTCCAGCCCTGGAGTCCTCTAGCAGGTTCTCTATTATTATCAGTAGAGGACATTCAGCCACCAAAGTAAGTCGCTCTTTCACACTGGAACTATTTAGCTAGGACAGGCAACACAGGAGGCAGGAGGAGGGACGAGAAGAGAGGAGGAGAGGACACAGCACATGCAGTGGAGGAGTTGAGGATTGTTTACTGCCCACCTATTACATCGCAGCTATGCTGGATTCATTTTAATAAGATGCCATTATAGGAAGTATTAAAGACACACGTCTAGGTGTAGGCATTTGTAAAATGTGAATCTTTACTCAGATGGAACTTATGTACAAAGTATGAAGAAGACAAGTGCTAAGTTCCCAAAAAGGGTCTTTTTTCCCGTGGCTCTGTAAAAAGAATTGAGCTTTTGTTAGCTCAATGCTAAAAATGAACTCTAAACAGATATCACACAGCATTATGAATACAACAAAATCTGGTTTACTGAGAAAACACAATCAGATTGGTTACAGCACGCAATTTTTTTTGGTTCCATGCAAGGGTACTCTCTCTCACATAAGAGCTCGCATTTTAGCATAAAAAAATGAAACGAAAATAACAAGTGCTAGCGTTTCTACAGCATTTCTGTACTATAATAATTAGGGATGAGCGAACCGGTTCGCTCCAAATTTCAGGGAAAATTAGATTCGGCACGAACCCAAATTTTTTTTGGTTCGTGCCGATCGAATTTTCCCTGAAATAAAAAAAAAAAATGCCGGCATGGTGGGAGCGGGCAGGCCGGCTACACTGTCAGCGGGCGGCGGAAGCCGGCCCGCTGACAGCGCAGCCGGCCTGCCCGCTCCCACCATGCCGGCATTTGTTTAAAAAGCAAACACTTACCTGCATGCTCGGAGCGTGGAGGCCGGCATCGCTCTCAGGCGCCCTCTGATGACGCGCCCTCTGATGACGCGTCCTCTGATGACAGCTGAGAGCGGCGCCGGAGCGTGGAGGCCGATGCCGCTCTCAGCTGTCATCAGAGGACGCGTCATCAGAGGGCGCATCATCAGAGGGCACGTCATTGCTTAAAAAAAATGCCGGCATGGTGGGAGCGGGCAGGCCGGCTACGCTGTCAGCGGGCCGGCGGCAGCCCGCTGGCAGGCGTAGCCGGCCTGCCCGCTCCCACCATGCCGGCATTTTTTTTTTCAGATGAGCGATTCGTGAAAGTTCGATTCGGGCGAACCCGAATTTCTTGGGGAAATTCGGCGAATCGCCCGAATCGAACTTTCAAGAAGTTCGCTCATCTCTAATAATAATACTACTAATAATATAGCAATAATATATTTTCTTCAACCCAGCCCAGGTAATCGTACGCCCTCCTAGCCTGTGAACTTAAATAAAACGGCTCTGAGAAGGTTAAAAAGAAAATCTGCACAACAAAAGTCTCTTTCACCAAAAATCTCGGCCAAATCGCTCTGAATCACACTAGTTTTACATTTATACAAAAATTCTCTAAAAAGTGGGGTTCAAAAAAAATGTGCGCAAATGCTTTCCTGTCAGGTGCTGAATCGACCCTTATATGTCTTACCTGGGGCAAAACATAATTTAAGGTATCCAGAAATGATATGACCCAATACTGTTATATGTATAGTTTGACACTCTCCTTGTTTTTTTTCTATTGATAATGGACATTACATTACATTATTAATATAGCTAAGCACTCATTAGGGTGTGCACAACCCATGACGCAAATAGTAAACGGGCAGGCTGATTCATTACTAGTACCAGGTAACGTCAGATCAGCATCTGTACAGCGTGCTAAGAGCAACCACTAGCGGTCGTGAGTCCACTGATCGGCTGTGAGTCGCTATTACAGAGCGCCTCAGTCGGTGTAGTAACCTGGCCGGCATTGATAAATTTGATGTATGTCAGTCGCTCTAACACCAGTACAGCGCTATATGGGAGCGAATGGTAGCTGCTCAGTGTGACCGACTCACACCATATTCATCAAGAAAACAGCCTCACACAGCGCCGGCGGTCAAAATTGGGTCGCTATAGCCCAGAGCGCAAGACGCTGTGTGATTAAAGTCTGTTTTTGAACACATATCCACCATTAACAAAGCGAAAACACATGGAATGACATTATTATAATATTGTGACATGAATGTTTTAACCCTTTAACCGCCAGCCTACCTTGAGATTTTGTCACCCTTTGTTGCCAGACCATTTTGCACTATTTTGCGCTCCCCATGTTCAACTGTGATTTTTGAAAGGATTTCCAGGGATTTCCCAGGAAAGTGATATATTGTTTTTTTCAGCAGAGTCTGGGCTTTAACAAAACAAAAAAAAAAAACAATTTTTTACAATTTGTAGTGTTTTTTTGTAATAAAAAATGTAAGTTTGTCAATAAAATCTTATTTCGTGTGAAACCCGAATTTCTCCCGTTTACAGCAGTACCACATATGTATTGGTAGACACCCTTTCCTGCCCAGAAGACTCCCCCAAACTGAAACAACGCTTTAGGAGATTTTCAGATAAAATACAACTATGCTATGCAATATGCGCACCTTGCAGTTTTGAAATACCCCTGACAAACTTTATATTCTCTGGAAGTACACACCTCAAGCTTTCTAGGCGTACCAGGCTTGTTGACATGGGTGCAGTTTTCTGGAAGTAATCCCCCAATGTATTCTTTGGTTGCACAGGGTTTCCCTAAAAAAAAGAATACAAAAGCAGAATCAAAACCACATTTTCCTAAAAAAAACTATATGCAAACATGAAAAAAACTGAAAATCTGAAAAAGCAACATGCCCTGAACAGAACAATACCCAGCATGCATAGCTACTGTCAAGGAAAGAGTTGCCAAACACACCAAAGTAAAGCATGTGCGTAACGTTAATTTTACTTCAAAATGTCAGCTCTGCAGACAAAGTGCACACCTTGTGCTTTTTCTACCAAAACAAGCCTTTACATTTGATATAAGTCCTGACTCTCCAAGGAACAAGACACCCCGAGATCTGTCATAATATAATATCCCCCATAACCCATATATTTCTTGAAAGTACACATTATAAGCTTTCTATGCATACCCAGCTTGTTGTAGTGGGCTCATCTTTCTGGGAGTAATCCCTTGAAGAATTCTTAGGTTGCACAGGGTTTCACAAAAAAATGTATAATAAAGAAGAATAAAAAACACCTTTTCCTAAAATATCAATATGCAAATAAGAAAAAAAACAAGCTAAATCTGAAAGCGCAAGGTCCCCCGAGCAGAACAATACCCAACATGCATAGGTACTATTAACCCTTTTAATTGCCAGCCTACTTGAAGTTTTGTCACCCTCTGTTAACAGGTAATTTTTCCCCATATTGCGCCATGTTTAACCGTGATTTTTGTCGGAATTTCCAGGAAAATATATATATTTTTTTTTGCAGCAGAGTTTAGGCTTTAACATGAAATGTCTTGTTTGTAATTTTTCTACTGTTTTTTAAAAATTTTTGCGTAAAAAAACAAAAAAATAAATAAAATAATATTTTTTAGACAATTGTCTCCTTTATTTTAAATAAAACATTTGTTTTAGTAATGAAAACCATATTGCATGTGAAACCCCCATTTCTCCCGATTACAACGGTACCACATATGTATTGATAGCCCCCCCCATTTGTGCCCAGGAGACCCCCAAACTGAAAAGAGCACTTTATAACATTTACAAATAAAAATACCATTTTGTGAGTACTCACCTGTAAAATGGTTATTATGAGTATGTCACACACCCCACTTCCAAAGATCCATGACACTTGGGAAACCGGCCTGTAGAGGGCGATCTTGCAGAGATGACATGGAAAAAGGAGCCCCTCCTGGTCCATAAGTACCGGGTTCCTCCCACTATTCCCCAGTCTTTTTAAAAAGCAGTGAGAACCAGGAAGAGCCAATTATACTCAATAATTGAAAAATAATAATCACCATATAAAGGATCCCTAGAACAAAAAAGGGAGGGGGAAGTGGGGTGTGTGACATACTCATAATAACCATTTTACAGGTGAGTACTCACAAAATGGTATTATTCCTAGTATGTCTCACACCCCACTGCCAAAGATCCATGACACTTGGGACATCCAATAGCAGTGTCTATAATGGGTGGGGATCCCCAAGGAATAAAGCATAACTTAAATTACTGCAGCTTGCAGAATTTTGCAGCCAAAAGCAGCATCCGCTGAGGCCCACACATCAACCTTGTAGAACTTAGAAAAAGTATGCACAGAAGACCAAGTCGCAGCTTTGCAAACTTGTTCAACAGAAGCCTGGTGCTGAAAAGCCCAAGAGGCTCCAATAGCACGAGTAGAATGAGCGGTGACACGAAAAGGGGGAACCTTCCCCTTAGCCATATAGGCCCCAATGATGGCCTGACGTATCCACTTACTAAGGGAAGATTTGGCAGGAGCAAAACCCTTCTTGGGCCCAGAAGGCACAACAAAAAAGGCATCCGTCTTGCGGAAGGCCGAGGTAGTAACTAAATAATACTTAACACAACGAACTACATCCAAAGAATGTAAGACCCTTTCCTTGTCGTTACTAGGTTTAGGACACAAGGAAAGAAGAACTATATTCTGATTTAGGTGGAAAGCAGACACCACCTTAGGAAGGTTCAGAAACTCGGCGGACAGAAGTAATAGCAACCAAAAAGGCAACCTTCTGAGTAAGAATAGGAAGAGGAATATCCTGCAAAGGCTCAAAGGGAGCGTCCTGCATAGCTGAAAGCACCAGGTTAAGGTCCCAAACAGGAAGTATAGGCTTTCTGGGAGGCCGCACATGTGCGACTCCTTGGAAAAAAGTCTTAACCAAAGGATGAAGAGCAAACGACCTTTGAAAGAAAATAGCCAAGGCAGAGACTTGCCCTTTCAAAGTACTAATCTGGAATCCCATATCCAGACCTCGTTGCAGATATTCCAGAATTCTAGGAATAGAAAATACTCTACAGGGCAAAGCCCTGGATCACACCAATCAATATAGGACCTCCAAGTCCTGTAATAAATGACAGAGGAAGACTTCTTCCTAGCTCTAATAAGAGTCTGAATAACTGCATCAGAAAGACCTTCTTCTTTCAAGATGGAAACTTCAGCAGCCATGCCGTCAAAGCCAGCATTTGTAAATTGGGGTAACAAAGTTGACCCTGAGTGATGAGATCTGGAAGAAGAGGCAGATGGAACCGATCCACTGCCAGCCTTACGACGTCTGCGTACCACAGACGTCTTGGCCACCTTGGCGCCACCAGAATTGCTGGCGCCTCCTCCAGTGCTAACTTGCGCACCACCTTGCTGATCATGGAGAATGGGGGAAACAGATATAGGAACCCCAGATCCTTCCAGGCCAGAGACATGGCATCTGCTGCCACTGCCAGAGGATCCTGGGATAGAGACACAAAAGCTAGCAGCTTGTGATTGTGACGAGAAGCAAACAGGTCCAACCGTGGAGTCCCCCACCTTTGACAGAGGAACTGAAAGACCCTTGGATTGAGAGACCATTCTCCCTGGCGAGAACCTCCCCTGCTCAGGGAGTCTGCCTCCACATTCTCTATCCCCGGAATGTAAACTGCTGATATGCAGGGAACATTGATCTCTGCCCACTGAAGGATCAGAGAAACTTCCCGGAGGGCACCCCAACTGCGAGTCCCTCCCTGGTGATTGATGTATGCAACAGCTGTTCGGTTGTCTGACCGAATCTGAACTGGCAGACCCTGTAAGAAATGGGTCAGTCGAAGTAGAACAAGACGTATGGCCCAAAGTTCTAATTCATTGATTGGGGAATGAGCCTCCTGAGGCCCCCACAATCCTTGGAACTGATGCTTCTCCCAGAAGCCCCCCCAGCCCACCAGGCTGGCATCCGTGGTAACCAGTTCCCAACGCGGAGTCAGAAATGACTTGCCCTTCTGGAGGTTGTGCGATATTAACCACCACTGAAGGGACTGCAAAACGTGGGGAGACATTAGACAAGTCTGATTTAATGATAGCGGGCACCTGTCCCACTTTGCCAAGAGGAAGAGCTGAAGCGTCCTTATGTGAAACTGGGCAAACAGGACTGCCTCGAATGCAGCTACCATCAATCCCACTAGTCTCATCCCTAGACGGATAGACTGACGAGGGTTGGACAAGAATAGACGAATCAAGTCCTGAATCAGAACCATTTTGGACTGAGGAAGAAAAACCTTGCCCTGAAATGTATCCAGAATCAGGCCCAGGAAGGGAATTTCCCTGGACGGACAGAGAGAGGATTTGGGTTAACTTATTACCCATCCGAACCTCTATAGCGTAGAGACCACCATCCTGGTGTCCAACTCTGATTGTTCGAGGGAGGAGGCCGCGATAAGAAGATCGTCCAGAAAAGGCACAATGCGGATGCCCTGGACCCTGAATATAGCCATCACTCCTGCCAGCTTCTTGGTAAAGACTCTTGGGGCCGAGGTAAGGCTGAATGAAACCTGAGAAATCTCTGGTGACCTGGAAAAATAGGAATGTGCAAATAAGCATCCTTGATATCTATGGATGTCACGAAGTCCCCCTGATGGAGAGCATCGATCGTTGATCGCAGAGACTCCATGCGGAGTCTTCTGAAACGGATAAATTGATTGAGTCTCCTTAGGTCTAGGATAGGCCGAACAGAGCCGTCCTTCTTGGGTACCGTGAACAGGTTGGAGTAAAACCCCAAACCCCTTTCCGCTGGAGGCACTAGGCAGATGACAGCCATGTTTAACAGATTTGCTACTGCTGCCCGCAGTCCCTGCGCAATTGCAGGATCTGACGGCATCCGGGACATGAAAAATCTGGGAGGAGGCCGGGACTCAAATTCCAGTTTGTAACCGGAAGAAACTACTTCCAGAACCCAATTGTCTGATACCTCCTGAACCCAGACCTGGAAGAAGAACCGCAACCGTCCCCCCACCCGTAAGGGTGAGGGCGTCCCCTCATTGTTGAGCAGGCTTAGGGGCAGATTTGGTATTGGACCCCCAATTCTGACATGGACGTCCACGTCCTCTTCCTCTATTCCCTGCATTCCCTCTAGAGGCTGAAAAGGCCGATCCTCTACCGGATCTGGACCCCCGAAAGGAATGGCTAAAGGAAGCCACTCCATGACGTTGTCTCTTACGCTGAGGTAATTTACCACCTTTAGTGACAGAATCCAATTTTTCTCCAAATAGGCTAAATCCCACAAATGGAAGCGCTGTAAGCGATTTCTTTGCTACAACATCCGCCGCCCACTGCCGCAACCATACTGACCGCCGAATGGCGATTAACAAGGCAGAGGTTCTGCTGCACATGAGCAGAGTATCATCTAAAGCAGAAAGTACAAAAGATGCAAACATCTCACAACGCTTAAGAGCGGTGTACTCATCAGAGGCCGGATCAAGCCCTGAGTTATTCATTAGGTCTCTCACAACAGACCTAATAGCCACCGACATAAGCGCCGAAGCGCCAACAGGCCGCAAGGCCGAACCTACACTGGAAAAAGCGTGGCACGCCATTTGATCAATACGTTTGTCCTCTCCATCTTTAAGTGTAGTGGAGTCAGGAGAATGCAACACAGAAGAATTGGATAAATTAAGTATAGGGGCATCCACCTCAGGAGGTGATGACCAACGTTTAACCGTATCAGCTGGAAAGGGATATTTTTTGTCCCAACCCAAGGGAATGCCATGAAGCCACGCAGGCTTCTCCCATTCTTTAAGAATAATATCAAAATGCTTTTGATTTGGAAATTCTAAACGAGGTTTAGAGGCTCCAAAGAATTCCCCTCTTTTAAGAGGGACTACTTCAGGAGGAGTAATAACCAAAACCTCAAATAACTGGGCAAGAGCTTTTGCGGTATCCACAACACTCTCTTCACCCTGCTCAATTTCAGTACCAACAAATTGCTGTTCGTCAGAAACATCTGAATCCTCATATAATTCCCCTTCTTCTAACTGAGAAGGGTCAGACCAATCAAGCAATTCACAATTGTCCAACTCACTTGCCGAGAAGGCATGAGTCAAATACTTTCTTTTAGCTGAGGCCTTCTTAGCCACAGAGGAAGACATAAATCTTTCAAGATGAGCCAATCTGGCACATAAATCAGAATGCGACTCACCACCCATGACAATATCACTGGGGGTACGGACAAGACACGGCAGAGTAGGAGAAGAGGCAGTAGCCGCAGACCCTGAAGCCTGGGCCCCGGTTTGCTGCATAATGGTTAATTGTGCACAGGGGACGCAAAGAATTGCGTTATCCCTAACAAGGGATGCCCCACATCCAAAACATTGCCGAGTCTGTGCCGAGGAAATTGCATGCCCATTATCCTGAGATGCCTCCATATGGTGTTAAAATATTATACTATAATTGATTATAGTCGCCAAGTATATATGGGTTTTATGCATATGCTACCCGGATTGCCCCTTAAAATAGTCCCAGGTGGGAGGATTGAAACATAAATGGACCCCCAATAAGGCTTAAGGGCTAAGGACCAGGAGAAACCCTTTTAATAAGGAGTTTCCACCTTCAGAAAAAAATAAACAGTCACCAATGCACAAATATACAATAAATGAACAAAGCATTAAAAGTGGCAGAAAACTTCCTTCAGACAAGCTGAAGGGTACTCACAGCACCAGGCGACCAGCTCGCACGAGGGAAGACCGCAGGGAAGCAGCCGGAAACTCCGGCTAAGAGAAGGACACATCAGCGTGCTCTATGACTCAAATGACGCTGCGCGCCGAAGCCCCACCCCCTGGCATCAGCAGGAGCCAGGAAGACAACAGAGCACATCAGCGTGCTCTATGACTCAAATGACGCTGCGTGCCGAAGCCCCGCCCCCTGACGTCAGCAGGAGCCAGGAAGAAAATGGAGGGAAATTCAAAAGAATGAACATTGCCCTGACAACAATCGGCTTTTTACAAGGTAAGCCAAATGAATGCTGTTTAGTCAGAGATAGGGAAATAGATACAAACATTTCCTGTAAAATTGTCTTCATAAAAATACATATTATATATATATATATATATATATATATATATAATTATATATAACCTTGTATTATGTGCATGGTGACCACAAGTCCAAATAACGCCCCACCCCCCCTTCTTACCCCAGCAGGGTTAAAGGAGAACTAAAGGGGAGAGGATAGAAATGCACCCATCAGGCACAAGGGGATTTATAAAGGGACAGGGGGCATCCCCAGGAACACCGACCCGGAAGCCTCCTACCCAAATCTTGGGTCTCACGGAGGAGTAAAAAACTCCTGTAAACACCAGAAGATGTATCTACCTTTGCCTGAACCATGCAGCCAGAGCTGGGAGGCATACAATATAACCAAACAGGTCTTTTAAAAAATTCAGGCAGAGAAATAGAGAAAGGCCGGGAGCAAACCCGGCTACCTGCAGCTTGAAGGAGAGTCATCTTCTGAATGCTTCGCCGACTGCAGAGACGAAAAGACTGGGGAATAGTGGGAGGAACCCGCTACTTATGCACCAGGAGGGGGCTCCTTTTTCCATGTCATCTCTGCAAGATCGCCCTCTACAGGCCGGTTTCCCAAGTGTCATGGATCTTTGGAAGTGGGGTGTGTGACATACTAGGAATATACTACTATCCACACTATAAGCATAAGGGGTTAATTTAAAAAGAAAATGACATAGGGTCCCCCCTCCCAGGGGGGGACCCCATTGTTTTTTGAATTTTAAGGGTTAGGTTAACCCTTAAAATTCCCCCCAAAAATGGGGTCCCCACCCCTGGGAGGCGGGCCCCTATGTCTTTTTTTTTTTATTTTAAGGTTTAGGGTTAGCCTAACCCTAACCCTTAAAAATCCCCCCAAAAAATGCCCCCCCCCTCTCTGGGAGGGGGGACCCTACGTAATTTTTTTTTAATTTTAAGGGTTAGAGTTAGGCTAACCCTAACCCTTAAAATTAAAAAAAAATGACGTAGGGTCCCCCCTCCCGGGGGGGGGGGGGGGGACCCCATTTTTTGGGGAGAATTTGAAGGGTTAGGGTTAGGCTAACCCTAACCCTTAAAATAAAAAAAAAATGACATAGGGTCCCCCCTCCCAGGGGGGGGGGGACTCCATTTTCTTGGGAATTTTAAGGGTTAACCCTTAAAATTCCAAAAACAATGGCCCCCAATGGGACCCTATGTCATTTTCTTTTTATAATTCTTTATTTTGTTTTACAAGGTAAAAGGATATACAACATAGGTAAACACACAAGGGAAGTGTAGCTGTCCGTAGCTCACTATTCAAATATAATAAGATCAAGCCTTTAATGCAATAACATTTGTCAAATGAATACATTGTCATATGAAGAAAGAAAAAAGGGAAACAGTCTCAGTACGCACGTCATGCTTCGCGGGTGTCTATTGAATCTAATCTTTTATCATCAAGGGGGGATGGGAGGGCCTAAAGGGAAGCGTCTCCCCTACATCGCGATTTTCTATTATTCCCATGCGTTCTCCTGCCCCCCATCACTGTAATGCCTTGAATCCCGCTCTACATGTGAGGACAGCATAAAACAAGTGTCTAAGGTATAAGGGGAAGGGGGAAGAAGGGGGGGAGGGCTAGGGGCATGACATCTCAGAGTTGGGTGGGGCACCTGATCCCATAGAACACTCGCAAATCCATCATTCTCTCTCGCCCCAGCTCTTATTGAATATCTAAGTCTCCACAATCACCCGTTTGTCGCGTTGGCAATTCAAACCACCCTTATTGACTCAGCCATCTATCAGGGATCTATATTCCTCCGACTCCTGGAAGACCAGCCAGGGCCACCAAGTGTTCCCAAACTGCTCGTCCCTGTCATGAAGGGACAGAGTCATGTCCTCCATTTCTCTAATGGAGGACACTTCCCTCAACCAGTCCCTCACCGACGGGGGCTCCTTTTGTTTCCACAGTCGAGGGATCACTTGCTTAGCCGCATTTAGTAGATGCACCAGCAGATACCTCTTGTATTTCCCGATAGGGCGATCTACTAAATGTAGGAGTATGACGGCACGGTCGCCCTGCGTCTGAGATCCAGTGATCTTTTTGATTATAGGGATGACCTTACCCCAGTATGTCTGGACCCTGGGGCACTCCCAAAAAATATGGAATAGAGTCCCCCTTTCCCGACCACACCTCCAGCAGCAACCCATTTTCTTTTTAAATTAACCCTAACCCTAAAAAAAAAAAAATGACATAGGGACCCCCTACCCATCATAACCAGCCCGGGACCAGCTATGGGGGCTTGTAGGAACAGAGTGGAGGGGCCAGCTCTGGTGGCCCCCCACCCTGCAGCCTACAAGCCCACATAGCCTGTGCGGGCCCGGGCTCTTCTGCCCCCCCTGGGCTTTGGGGAGGCAGGTAATTGGGGGTGCGGGGGTTAATGGCAAGTCACCCGCTAGCGCAGGTGACTTGCCAG
Organism: Gastrophryne carolinensis; assembly: GCA_027917425.1. Taxonomy (NCBI): domain Eukaryota; kingdom Metazoa; phylum Chordata; class Amphibia; order Anura; family Microhylidae; genus Gastrophryne; species Gastrophryne carolinensis. The sequence continues at coordinate 290,312,259 of CM051234.1, forward strand.
CCCCCAGCCTTGTGAACTGGTACAGGGGTCTCGTGGACCCCTTACCAGTTCACAAAGGGTTAAGAGTAAAATAAAACACACAAACACAGAGTAAAAATTATTTTATTAAAAAAAAAAAAATTTTTTTCTTTACTCACCTCCGATCGTCAGCTCCTCTGTCCCTCGCTGATCTGATGACAGATGCCGTTGATCGGCAGCAAGAGGAGACGGGGAGGCAGGAGATCAGAGGATCTCCTGTCCCCTCCTTCTCAGGCCACCGATCACCGGCATCTGACAGCTGAGAGGCCTGGAGCTGTCATGACGCCGGACGAGTGACGTCGCGGCCGAGTGACGCGGCAAGATGGGGCGGCCCCCGTCGGAGGAAGAGGGGAGAGAGTCCGACATCTCCTGAAGATAGAGAGCCCTGGGGGGGGATCGGAGGCCCCCCGGGTGAAGAGGAGGGCCGGCGAGATCGAGCGCACATGGAGGTGAGTAAATGTCATTTTAATTTTTTTTTATTTTTACAGGAAAAGCCAGCGCCCGCAAAAACAGGGGGGGGGGGGGCTACTCCGGGCTCTCCCTCCGGAGGAGCCCTGACGGGGGATCGGAGCCTCCCAGGGTGAAGAGGAGACCCGGCTGGTTCAAATAAGGGGTCAGGTAAGTGTTTATTCCAAGTATGTCTCACACCCTGCTTCGGAATGATTAATAACACGTGGGTTATGTCCAGTAGAGGGCGAACTTCTGCAGAGATGACTAGAAAAAAAGGAGCCCCTCCCAGTCCATAAATACCTGGGACCTCCCACACATTCCCCAGTCTTCGTCTCTGCAGACGGCGAGCAAGTCAGAAGATGGCTGTCTCCTTCCTTTGCAGGTAAGCCGGGTTTACACCCAGCTAATTTATCCCTGTTTCTGCCCGGACCTTGTTTTAACTAGATTACTATGCCTCCCAGCCTCGGCTGTAGGTCCGGCCGAGGGTAGGTTACACCTTAGTGGTGTACTAACTAGGAGCCATGCTCCTCCGTGAGACCCCAACCAAGGGGTAGGCGGTTTGTCAGGTTGGTGACCCTGACATGGGATGTCCTGTCCGTATTGAAACCATCGCTACATATCTATATGTAGCTATTGGCTTCCCCTCCATTACTCCCTGTTCCCGGATAGTAGGGGGAGGGGGGGCGGTCCTCCATTGTTCCCCCATATAGTTGTCAGTCAGTGCGTTTGTGCTTTTACTTCATGCTCTGGCTACTGCCAGCGCGTGGGTACGTATGTGTGTGTCTGTGTATGAATTGTGTGTCTCTTGACTGCGGCCCGCACGCTCGCTATTTAGCGGCGGCGGGCCGGTTACATTATGGCTGGTTACTTTTTTGGCCGGCTTCGCAGCATGGCTGGGGAGCACGGCGCTCCTTCCTCGGTTCAGGGGAGGGGGCGGGGCCTGGTGCTCTGCGCACCCGTTACGGCCTGCTCCCCTCCTTTGACGCGTCTTGCGGCTCTCAGCCCTATTGGCTGGAAGCCGGTCTGGCATTTTCCCGGGTTGGGAGGGGGCGGGGCCATGCGTGTCGCGCGATCCGTGCTGGCCCGCCTTTCTTCCTGCTGTTCTCCGGGTGTTGGAACGCCATTCCTTGCTGCCGGCTGATTGTGGGTACCCCTCGGGGCCCCTTGGTTCTATTATTGTTTCCTTAATTGCGCTAGTATTACTGCGCCCTGGGGGCCTGGGAATTCCGCATTTATTTTCTGCATTTGTTATCCGGCATTACCATATCTCGTGCGGGTGTGTGATATTATGTTCTGTGTATATATATGTACATATATTTATATATATATGTAAATGGATGTCTTATGCCTGCATATGTTTGTGCATTAGGATGCCTCTGGGTGCATATTCTTAGGGGTCCCTTATTGTGTCTTTTAGGTGGGACTACCTAGCCTTTAATACAAAAGGGGGTTCTCCCGGTCCTTAGGTCCCTTGTTGTCAAATTGGGGTTCCCTTTTGTCATTGCAAACCCTCCCACTAACGGACGCTAAGGGGCATCCCGGGTAGCTTCATAGCGTAATTCCCATTTGTCATTGCAACTACCCTTAAAAATCACCATATGGAGGCTTCCCAGGATACCGGGCTCGGGATCCCTTCGGGGCAACCCTGGCAGTGTGTGGTCTGTGGGGTATCCCTTGTGGGAGACTATGTGTAAATTTGTATACCATGTGCACAGCAGGCCATTGCGCGGCAATCCGGGCCCCGTACGGCCGGGTCGGCTCTGCTGGCCTAATCACCTACACCCCCACGCCTGGCTTTGACCCCAAGTGACGTTGTCATTAGGGGGGAGTCGCAATCCGATGTCTGTGCCAGACTGGCCAACATTGAGAAGATGATTGCTAGCTCTGCGGCCAGCAATCCCCAGCTAAGAGATGGCATTTGGCGCTTGCCGCGCCGGCCTTTGATTGTGGCGATTATGATTCATTTGATTGGTCTGTTCATTCCCCGCTTGAGGAAGGGGTATTGTTTTCAGACTCTGAAGGCTCTGTCGATCAGCAGTACCTGGATGCTGATGCCGGTACGGAGCGTGGTGCTACCGTGGATACCCCCAGACTCCTGTCCCGTATTTTTGATGTGCTTGCTATTTCCCCTCCTCCGGAGGCCCCTCCGCAACGGGGGGAATTTTTTGGTACCGCCAAACTTTGTTTGGAGTTCCCGGATCAGAAGCACTTTAACTACCTGATCCTTAAAGAATGGGAAAAGCCTAGCCGGCTCCTTGGTATTCCTCAGGGGTGGGATAGGAAGTAGACCTTCCCTGTTGATGTGGTTAAGCGTTGGTCGACACCCCCAGAGGTCCTGGGATTGTCCAATATGTTGGTTGTGCATTACCCGGATTCCACTACCTTGAAGGATAGTGAGGACCGACGTCTCGACCAAATGGCTTCACGTGCCTTTGCTTGTGTGGGTTCGGCCTTGCGCCCGGTTTGTGTCTCTGCTCTCACTGCCGTTGCTACTAGAGCGTTAATCGGGGGCCTGTTGGATGGCCCCCATTTGAATCCTTCCAGTGAGGAATTTTCAGCCTTGTCGCAATGTGAGATGTTCATTGCCTTTGCCTTATCAGCTTTGGATGATACTATCCGTATGTGTAGCAGGACCTTGGCGTTGCTTGTGGCTATACGCCGATCGGTCTGGTTGCGCCAGTGGGCGGCCGATATCGCTGCCAAGAAGGCACTCACAGGGCTTCCCTTTGTGGGTCTGCGCCTGTTTGGTAAAAGATTGGACTCTGTGGCTAGGGGAGGTAAGTTACCTCAGCCCTTTCGGGGCTTAGGCTCATTCAATCCCTCCTTTCGTGGCTCTCGGACGAGCAGGGGAATGTCCTTCCCTGTGTTCAGAGGAGATTCCTGGGGCAGGGGCAGTGGACGCGCCCGACCCGGGACTTCCTGGGGTACCAAACCCATAGCCGCTGCCAAGCCCGCTCAGCAATATGGGGGCGCCCCTACCCTCGTGGGTGGGGGAGGCGGCTGCGGCTCCTCGCACAGGTCTGGACTCTGGAGGTCACAGACAACTGGATCCTGGAGGTGGTCTCCTATGGGTACAAGCTGGAGTTCGCTTACCGGCCTCCTCCCTGATTTCTCAGGTCTCGGGTTCCTGCGGAACCTCGGGCTGCACAGGGACTTTTTCTGGCGGTGCAAAACCTTCTTGATATGGGGGTCGTTTCTACGGTCCCCCCCATAGAGAGAGGTCAGGGTTACTACTCCAACCTCTTTACGGTGCCCGAAAAAGGATAGATCCATAAGGCCCATTTTGGACTTAAAGTTTCTCAACTGGTTCATCTGAACCAAGAAATTTTGCATGGAGACTCTGCGCTCTGCTGTCAACTCCCTTCGTCCTGGGGACTTTATGACCTCATTAGACATCAAGGACGCTTAACTTCATGTGCCGGTCTTCACGGGACACCAACGGTTTCTCAGGTTCGCGGTAGGCGATCAGCGCTACCAGTTTGTGGCTCTCCCCTCCGGGTTGACTTCGGCGCCCAGGGTGTTCACCAAGGTGTTGGCAGGCGTGATGGCCCTTCTCAGAGCCCAGGGCATTCGCATTGTGCCTTATCTGGACACCAGGATGGTGGTGACAACGCTGGAGAGGTTCGAGTGGGTAATCAATTACCCCAAGTCCTCTCTCTCTCCGTCAAGGGTGACTTCGTTTCTGGGCATGAATCTGGATACCATTCAGACCAGGGTGTTCTTACCCCAGCCAAGGGTGGATGTTATTCAAGCACTAATTCGTCTCCTTCAGTTCAACCCTTGTCCGTCCATCAGGCAAGGGATGAGATTGGTGGGATTGATGGTGGCTTGCTTCGAGGCAGTGCCTTTTGCTCAGTTTCTCTCTCAGCTCCATCTTTTATCGGCTTGGGACAGATGTCCTCTGTCCCTGGATCAGTCCTTTGTTCTGTCCTTTGTTCTGCATGGGCCGAGAGCAATGTTCCATGCATTTTGGCAGTGTACATTCCAGGGGTGGAGAACCTGGAAGCGGATTCCCTGAGCAGGGGGACCTCTCGCCGGGGGGGAAATGGTCCCTCAGCAACAAGGTATTTCAATCCATCTGTCACAGGTGGGGGATTCCAGAAGTGGATTTCTTTGCCTCCCATCACAATCACACGATCCCTGCATTTGTGTCTCTGTCCCAGGACCCCCTGGCTCTTGCAGTGGATGCCATGTCTCTGTCATGGCGGGAGCTCGGTCTCCTGTATCTGTTTCCCCCCTTTCCCATGGTGGGCAAGGTGGTGCGCAAGCTGCTTCCCGAGGGCGTGCCAGCAATCCTGGTGGACCCAAGGTGGCCAAGACAGGTATGGTTCGCAGACATCGTGCGGCTGGCGGTCGATCAGTACAGGCTGCCTCTGGTTCCGGATCTGATCTCACAAGGTCAGCTTTGTTACCCCAATTTACAAACTCTGGCTTTGACGGCGTGGCTGCTGAAACCTCCATCCTAAGAGAAAAAGGTTTGTCTGAAACTGTTGTCCAGACGTTCGTTAGAGCTTGGTAGAAGTCTTCCTCTCATATCTACTACAGGACCTGGCGTTCCTATATTGCCTGGTGTGAGGCCAGGGTTTTTCCTTGTCAGGTGTTTTTCCATCCCTCGAATTCTGGAGTTTCTTCAGCATGGTCTGGACATGGGGTTTCAGCTGAGCACTCTTTAGGGGCATGTGTCCGCTCTGGCGGTTTTCTTTCAGAGATCTTTCGCTCTTCATCCTTTGGTTAAGACCTTTTTTTCAGGGGGTCACTCATGTGCCCCCTCCTCGCAAACCCATGTTACCTGTTTGGAATTTAAATTTGGTGTTGTCTGACCTTCAGGGTCCTCCTTTTGAACCAGTGCAGGATTCTGCTCTATCCATCTTCACCTTAAAAGTTGCCTTTTTGGTGGCTATCACCTCTGTTCGATGTGTTTCGGAGTTGGCGGCTCTGTCTATTCAGGTCCCCTACTTTGAGAGACATCAGGACAAGGTGGTTTTCCATTTTTAACCAGACTTCTTGCCAAAGGTTGTCTATGCTTTTCACATCGATCAGGACATTGTGCTTCCTTCATTGTGTCCTAAACCTAGCAATGACAAGGAGAGGGCTTTGCACTCTCTGGACGTCGTTAGATTTGTAAAGTACTATCTGGTGGCTACTTCACCATTCCGGAAGATGGACGCCTTTTTTTGTGGTACCCTCTGGGCCCAAGAAGGGTTTGGCGGCCGTCAAGTCTACCATTAGTAAATGGATTCGTCAGGCCGTTATTAGGGTCTATTCTGTTAAAGGGAGGGATCCCCCATTCCAGATTACTGCTCATTCTGCTCGTGCTGTTGGGGCTTCCTGGGTGTTTCAGCACCAAGCCTCTGTTGAAAAAGTTGTAAGGCTGCTACTTGGTCTTCTGTTCATATTTTTTCCAAGTTTTATAAGGTTGTTGTGCGGGCCTCAGCGGATGCTGTTTTTTGCTGCAAAGTTCTGCAAGCTGCAGTGGTTTAATTTGTGCACTATTGCCTGTTGGGATCCCCGCTCATGTTGGACACTGCTATTGGATGTCCCACGTGTTATTAATCATTCCGAAGCAGGGTGTGAGACATACTTGGAATAATACCATTTTGTCATTACTCACCTGTAAAATGGGTATTATAAGTATGTCTCACACCCTGCTTCGTCCCACCCTGAGTTGTATCTTGGATCCTCTTTTTGGTGAACATTTTTTCTCATAGGTTTTATTGGCTCTTCCTGGTCCCCTTACTGCTTTCTTATACTGGGGAATGTGTGGGAGGTCCCAGGTATTTATGGACTGGGAGGGGCTCCTTTTTTTCTAGTCATCTCTGCAGAAGTTCGCCCTCTACTGGACATAACCCACGTGTTATTAACCCTTTCAGTGCCATGCACGTAGATTCTACGTGCTTGCTTCCACTCCACTTAAGTGCCAAGCACCTAGAATCTACATGCTTGACTTTCCCCCCTGCTAGTAAAAAAAATAAAAATCAAAAATACTCACCTGACCCCTCGTTGGATCCGGCTGGGTCCCCTCTTTAATTTGGTGCCATCCGATCCCCCATCTGATAAAAATAACCCTAACCCTTAAAATTTCCCAAAAATGGTCCCCCCCCCCCCGGGAGTGGGGACCCTACGTCATTTTTTTTTTATTTTTAAGGGTTAGGGTTAGCCTAACCCTAACCCTTAAAATTCCCAAAAAATGACATAGGGTGGGGCTCCCCATTTTTTGGGGGGAATTTTAATTTTTGTATATTTTATTATTTTTAAGGGTTAGGGTTAGCCTAACCCTAACCCTTAAATTCCCCCAAAAAATGGGTTCCCCCCCCCCTGGAAGGGGGGACCCTATGTCATTTTTTGGGGGATTTTTGAGGGTTAGGGTTAGCCTAACCCTAAACCCTTAAAATTTCCCCAAAATATGCCCCCCCCCCCCGGAAGAGGGGACCCTATGTCATTTTTTTTTAATTAACCCCTTATGTTTATAGTGTGGATAGTAGTTGTATTTTATTTGTAAATGTAATAAAGTGCTCTTTTCAGTTTGGGGGGTCTAAAGGGCAATAATGGGGGGGCTACCGATACATATGTGGTACCGTTGTAATCGGGAGAAATGGGGCTATCACATGCAAATTGTTTTTCATTAAAAAAAAAGGTTTTATTTAAAATAAAGGAGACCATTGTCTAAAAAAATATATATTTTGTGTTTTTTTTTTTTTGTTTTTTAAGCAGAAATATTCAAAAAACAGTAGAAAAATTACAAACAAGACATTTCATGTTAAAGTCTAAACTCTGCTGCAAAAAATGTATATGTAATGTATATAATTTTTCTGGAAATTCCAGCAAAAATCACGGTTAATCATGCCGCAAAATGGGGAAAAATGACCTGTCAACAGAGGGTGACAAAACTTCAAGTAGGCTGACAATTAAAAGGGTTAATAGTAACTATGCATTTTGGGTATTGTTCTGCTCGGGGGACCTTGCGCTTTCAGATTTAGCTTGTTTTTTCTTGATTGCATATTGATATTTTAGGAAAACATGGTTTTTATTCTGCTTTTTTATAATTGTTTTTAGGGAAACCCTGTGCAACCTAAGAATTCTTCAATGGATTACTTCCAGAAAGATGAGCCCACTACAACAAGCTCAGTACTCTTAGAAAGCTTAACATGTGTACTTTCAGGGAATATATGGTTTCTGGGGATATTCTAAACTTAAAGTGTTTGTCTGCAGAGCTGAAATTTTTAAGTAAAATTACCGTTATGCGCATGCTTTACTTTGGGGTGTTTGGCAACTCTTCCCTTGACAGTACCTATGCATATTGTTCTGTTCGGGGGATGTTGCTTTTTCAGATTTTACTTGTTTTTTTCTGTTTGCATATAGTTTTTTTTTAGGAAAATGTGGCGCTGTTTGAGAAATCCCTTCAAAAATCACATTTGAACATGGGGAGTGCAAAATAGTGCAAAATGGTCTGGCACCAAGGGTGACAAAAACTCCAGGTAGGCTGGCAGCGAAAGGGTTAATCATTCCGAAGCAGGGTGTGAGACATACTTATAATACCCATTTTACAGGTGAGTAATCACAAAATTGTATTTTTTTTTACATTTTTCAGGCGGTAGCAGGGGGCAAAGCCAGGCACGTAAATTTTATGTGGCTGGCGTTTAACGGTTGGAGAGGCAGCCACGTAAAATGTACGTGGCTGGCGTTTAAAGGGTTAAAGCCAGATCTGCATAAAAATATTTAAAATCCAAAAAGTTTTCAAAAATGACTCTTTCTAGGCCAGGAGAGGAGACACAATTATTTGAGAGAAAAAATTTAAAAGAAAACCGTGTTTAAAGTGAACAAAAGGAACGTCCATTGAAATGTATGGGAGAGTGACAGGTAGCGACAGGTAATACCAGGAAGCCAGACCGCCGGCGGTATACACTGAGCCGTCTGTGATGATGAATCGGATGCTACATGGCGCTGTTTGAGATGCTCACCGGAATCGCTTTGATAAATGTGGCATTGCAGCGCCTGGCATTTACAGTTGGCTACCTGTCGCTACAAGGCACTACCTGCCGCTATCCCTTGATGAATAAACCCCTTTTTCACAGCCGCATGATTTAGGGACACATGTGCCACAATTTTGTGCCTTCTTTCTTCTGTGCCCTGCTGGGTGACGTATTCCTCTGGTCCTAGGGGATGGTCCATGCCCTGCCCTGATGTAAGGGAACTTCTCTCTTAAGCCGCTCGCTGGAGACGCGGATTATGCCTCTCCAGACTTGGTTACCCCCAGGTCTTATTTGGCGCAAAGATTACTGGCTTAAGGTGGAGATGGATGAACAGCAGGGTATCCCAAAGCTGGATGCCGGAGTGGATACAGGTTTAAGCGTGGGAACCAGACAAGGAAAGTCCAAAACAAGCAGGGGTCAAAGCTGTGTGGTCACAGAGCGCAGTATCCGAGGGGTTAAACGTAGAAGGGTCAAAACAAGCCGAGGTCAAACCAGATGGGCACCGAAACGCAGTATCAAAAGGATCAGGCAGAGACGTAGTCAGACAGGCGAATGGTTGGGGCAGGCAGCAGAAAAGGATGGTCAGAAAACAAGCCGGATAATAATTATAAGCACGGTTCAGAAGGCACACCCTATTAACCAGAGGCTATAACGGGCACTGGAGAATGGGGCCGAACAGTATTTAAGGGAATGCTGGCCAATGGGAAGGGGAACTTAGTGATTGGTGATCGGGGGAGGAAAATGTGCTGATTGGTGCAACTAATGGTCCCAATAGGAGTAGTCCCAGGGACTGGACCGCCCAGGCCAGACGAACTGTCCAGTCCCTGGGTCTATCCCCCACCAGGACAAGATGATTGGGCCCTTTAAACTTGCCCCTGGCGGACGCGCTGGGAGCAGCGTCGCCGAGGGGCATAAACAGAGCGTGCTCGCGCGCACTGGAAAGGGGGAAGAGTCAAGGCTACAAGGGTGACTCCACCCCGCGGCTGGTGACGTCAATACTAGACGCCGCCGGAAGTCCCGGTCTATTACTATCACCTATTCCCCGGCTGTTAAAGGGGAAGCACCATGCCTTCGCTTTGTGCAGGGTATCTTTCTCTTTAATTTTACTTCAGGCCATCAGACAGATTCAGTGATGATTGGGTTAGCCTCTTGGCCAAAGGGTGTGGATTGCAAGACAAAGTTGTGGCTCCTCCTCCCGGCCTCTATACTTCCGGCTGACTCCCTCCAATTCAGTTTTCTTTCTTGCAGATGGAACTGGACTGCAAGGGTGTATCTGAACTCCTCTCCCATTTACTGAATAAGGTTTTTGGGGATCTCACCCTGAAGTAAGGGTAGTGATTTTGGAGGTCCCAGTGGTCACTGAATCTGCCTGATGGCCTGAAGTAAAATGAAAGAGAAAAGATAATTACAGTATTCACCTGTAGAATTGATTTCTCTTTCATTATTACTTCAGGACATCAGACCCTCCCTGTCTGCTAGGTTACTATATCCATTCCTTGGATGCCTAGTCTTAGTGGAGTTGTACATATGTAAATAGTTGATTAGCATAAAAAAAGTTAAACAAAGTATGGAGTCTTTTAATTTGTCTCCCCTTTTGTCGGAGACTCTGCTGCAGATCAAGGATCTTCTATTAATCCAATTTATCCTATTCTCTGCTTCAGAAAGTCCCTTTTTTATCATGGGTTTATGCTGATGTGGAGGTGTTTAAGGCTAGCTGGTCCTGCAACTGTGTTTTATTTGTTTGGCCTGAAATAGTAAATAGGTCCTCAAGGTCTCTTAATCTTTTTTTTTCTTGTGTTTTAAACCAAGCCCTCAAAGCCCTTCCTCCTCCTCTGAGAACCTTAGAACCTCACGGGACTCGGCTGGATGTAAGGAGTCAATAGTTCGTCCCCATAGTCCCTCCATTTTTTTTAAGCGGACAGGAGTCAGAGGTCTCTGATACACCCTTTTCAGAGGGAGATGAGGGCCCCTTTTCTTCTGAAGAGGAAGGCCTTTATTTGGGCTCTGATTCAGCCTTGTCTGTAAAATGTATTAATTCCTCTGGAAGATTTGCCATGTCTTCTGCCTATGGTACATCTGTCTGCATTGAGGATAGAAGTAGCACCTCTAGATTGAAGCATGATGGGTTTTGTTCCCAAAACCCCTGTGACCTTCACCATTCATCACCCAGTTAAGGACGCTATCCTTAATTAGTGGAAGGAGCTAAAGAGGCAAAAAGACACTTTTTGACTGTTGGTAAGAGGCGTTATCTGTCCATTGAGGAAAACTCTCATGTTTGGGTCAAATGGCCTAAATTGGATACCCCCTTTTCTAAGGTCTCCAAGGGGGAGGATTTAGCCTTTGAAGATGGCATCCTCAAAGATGCTCTAGATAAAAAAAAATGGATACCCTTTTGAAGAACGCTTTGCAGATGGAATCCTGTGCTCTCAAGTCAATTCTAGCTTCTAATTGTGTTGAAGAACTGTTTATTACTGGATACAGCTGCTTATATCACGCCTTTTGAAACAGACGGATATTAATGAGATTAGGAAGGCCCTCTCTATTCTGTTTTCAGTGGCCTGGGTCAGTGAGGTTTTTGGCCCCGGACCATGGCCCTGACCAATTCGGTATGAAGGACTCCGTACTTGGTCAGGGGACATAGGTTCAAAAATGCACTTCTGTGCCATGCCTTTCAACAGAGCATTCCTATTCGGTCCGGAGCTAGAGAAAATGTTAGACATATCAGCTGACAGGAGTAAGTATTTTCAAGTGTAAAGATTTTAAGAATCGGATGCTGGGTCTTTAATCGGTGCCCGGCTAAATCAGTTTCACATCTTGTGCTGGATTGCCCCTTTATTTCCAGGAGAGTAAGAGAGGGTTTCTCATCAGAATTCATTCACTTGCCTTCAGCCTAGATTCAATGCTGGATCTGGGGGTGATTGTCCCAGTCCCCCATCAGCAATGGGGAAAGGGGTTCTACTTTTTTTGGTAAGAAAAAACCCTCCAGGGGGTTTCATTTTATTCTCAATGTGAAAAAACTGAACCTTTTGGTTACGCTACATGCGTTTCCGCATGGAGTCCATCTTTTCTGTGAGGAATCTGCTCCCGCCGGGCTCCTTCATGGTCTCAATAGACCTGAAGGATGCTTATTGGCAGGTACCAGTAAGTTTGTCGGCTCAAACTTTTTCGAGGCTTGCAGTGACACTCCACTGTAATTTGTATGCCTACCCTTTGGGCTAATCTCAGCTCCGACATTTTTTTCCACAATTCTGGATGGAACCTCTAACTGTTTTAAGGCAGAGAGGGGTTGGTGTCATAGCATACATGGAATACCTCCTCCTTTTTGCCCTGACCAAGAAACGGATAACAGGAAGCCAATCAATCCCTGGGCTCCAGGCAGATGGTTTCTGTTACTCAGGCAATTAAGGTCTTGGGGTTAATTACCTCATCTTTCCCTGCAGTAAGGGGGTCAGCTTCTTTCAAGGACTCTTCAGCTGCATATTCTAAGCAACTGGGACAAGTCTCAGGAATCCATGGACAGGATAATCAATGTTCCAGATCAAGTGAAGGAATCACTGAATTGGTGGCAGGACGAGGACAGGTTTATAAACGGCCTATCTTGATTGAACCCCAAAGACTTGATAGTGACTATGGACAACTCCTCGTGGGGATGGGGGCCCATTGCAGATCCTTGGCCACAGAAGGGAAATGGTCCAAGAGGCTGAGCCAATTTGTATCCAACATCAGAGAGTTTATAAAGCTATATTTTTTTATATATTTTGTTCCCATAGAAATTGTAAAAAATCTTATACAATCAGAAAGTACACTTTATATAGGATGATCCCTTTTGTTTGACTATGCAGCATGATGGCAAAACCCCCCTTTGTTCTTTGAAGCTGTAGTTTCAGGTGTGCATTTGCATGCAAATTAAGCTGGCTACCTGTGATAGATTAATCTTGGTGAGTTTTGCCTAGGCCACTCAGCGATGACCTGCGGATTGCAAAAGAAGCAAAGGGTCAGCCTGATAAAACACAGTGGACTGGAAAGTGGAGGGTTTGCTTGGAGGGCAGCTACAGAAAGGATGTGCTGGCGAGACTGACTGGAGGACTTACAGAAGGGCAATGATGAGATTTTGCCTTGGAGTAGAGAGACCTGCATTGTGAAGCCAAATACAGTAACCATCTTGTTTGGAGATTGGATGTGGCCTGCTGATTTCTGCTTGGACCCGATTAAAACAGATGAGTAATCAGTTTTAATATATATACACTTTTGCCCTGTAAGGCTTTCTATGTCTTTCAGGTTACAGCTCATTCCTCTCAAGCTATTGGCTTTTTAGCATCAGGCCTTGGTGGAACAGGTATGTAAAGCCGCTACTTGGTTTTCGGTTCCTACATTTACCAAGTTTTATAAGTTAGATGTTAGAGTCTCGGTAGATACCGCTTTTGGTAGAAAGGTTTTACATACAGTAGTTAGTTAATTTGTTTTTGGCTACTCTTTTATGTTTCGGGATCCCGCCAAGACGTAGGGCATTGCTTTTGGAGGTCCCGTTCGTTCCTGGCGCTGTTTTTCTGTGACACTCACCTGTAGAATTGTTTTCTCTTCTACATCCATTCCAGGCTGTCAGACCCTCCCTTCTGCTGGGTTATGGTTTTCTATTCTTTAGATGCCTAGTCCTGGTGTATCTATATATATATATATATATATATATATATATATATATATATATATATATATGTAAGCAGTGTGTTCAGCATTAAAAAATGAAAAAAAAATGGGAAAGGGAAATTGAGAAAGAAAATAAGCGTAGAAAGGTGTGGATTAAAAAATTTTCTCCTATAGATCATAGCTGCCTGAGCCTCCTGGCTGGTGGTTCTACTGCTTTTTAATTACTAACTTGTGTTTGGGCAGCCTTTCTATCTTGCAATACACATTCTCCAGGCAGGATTTAGCTCATTCGTTTCTCGAGCTGATGGTCTGGAATGGATGTAGAAGAGAAAACAATTCTACAGGTGAGTATCACAGAATTGTATTTTTGTTAGCTGTCAGGCATTCTAGACTGGTCCACTTGAGGTTAGCTCCACAATGGGATCTTGCCCATATCCTTAAGGTTCTGGCTGACCCTGCCTTCGAATCTCTTTCTGACTCTCATATTAAATTTCATACTTGGAAGACTTTTTTTCTGGTGGCGATATTCACAGAATCAGCGATATTCAAGCTCTATCCTGCCGTCACCCTTTCTTTAGGTTTTTCACCTACAGGTAGATCCTTGCTACCTTCCTAGGATATATTCTGACTTTCATCAAACCCAGGAAATCATTTGCCGGGTATCTCAGTTCCTCCATGAGCTCTGTAGACAAGTCATTGGTGTCAGGGCTTGTTTGCTGGATAGCCTATTTGTATAATTCTTGGGTCACAGAAAGGGCTGGCGTGTTTCCAAGGCGACATTGGCCTGATCGATGAGCTTACAACGCATCTCCCTCTCCAGGATGGGTTACAGCTTATTCAACGAGAAGCATTTCTACATCTTGAGTGGAGCAAGCTGGAGCCTCTATTGAACAGATTTGTAGAACAGCCACCTGGTCTTCTGCTAAGATGTTTGTTAATAATTACCGCATGGATCTGCTCACCTTGCAAGATTAATTTTTTGGCAGGAGTATGCTACAGGCAGCCTTTCCCACCCAACAGAGGTAGTATCTTGCTTATCATCTCAGTGGTATGCTGCCCTGAAGATGTTTTGATAACCTGGTAACTTCTTTTCTAAACATCCAAAAGGGCAGCATACAGGCTTCATACCCTCAGGCTGCTGTATTGCATAAGGTTATCTACGTAATTTTACCAGTGGGTTTTTTGTCTGTCTTTATTTTATCAGATCTCTAAAACAAAGGGCATGCGGGGGAAAGAGCTAAAGCTTTTGTACATTTCTGAGGTCATGTGTTCCATTAGTGCCGAAATGATGTCTTCAATGTGCTAAGCTTATCTGTTTTTTTAAATTTGTTTGTAACTCTGTGTTATAAAAGAAAACATTTTCCATAGCAACAATGTGTCTATGTTCACCAAAGCAATATACACCAAAGTGGTGATTTTTAGTACATATCAAAGACTTCCTCATTCTAGCTTGCTAGCTAGCAACCAACATGATTGCCTAAGGCATGGGTGACAAGTTGAACCTATTCTGTCTTGTGTTCCAGTAGCAAAAGAGTTATTGGCAGGGTTCTCACCCGCATAGGTCAATTGACTGCTTGGGCAAAGCAGTAGATTAGCTCACCTGTTACATGGGAAGAATTGTGAGACTATTGTGTCTATTGTTTTTACTCAAGGATTTAGCAGAGCACTGTAAACAAAGCCCCAGGAATATGAGAACATTTGGAAATAGCATGCTGATAAGTAAATCACAATTAACATGAAATTAACGTGGCTGGCAGTTACCGGTTAGAGAGGCAACCATGAGAATTTCACATGCTTGGTGTTGAAAGAGTTAAATAAGGCGCTCTCGTGGTGATATGGACCCAGGTGCTGTAAAAGTATCAGCTAGTTCCTTTATTGCTCACACTGCTTCTGATTACTTTCTTTCCTGTCAGAAGTACAGTTTTCTTGCAATTTAAAAAAAAAAACTAGGAAGGATGTTGACCCCTGCTGACCATGGAGATATTTCCAGGGAATACACAGCTATATATTTCTACCAACTTTTGGCTGTTTTCTCAAATTAGTAATAAATAGCTTAAAACTTAGTGGGATACATATTACCTCACCACTGAAACAACCATTGTCTTAGATTCATCAGCCACACGAGCAGGGTAGGTGAAAGACAAGGCATTTGTGGGAAAACAACACTATGAGGCTGATTCATTACTAACGCCAGCTATCGGCAGATGAACGTATGTATAGCAGCGCTTTGAGCGACGGCTAGTATACGCTAGTATACGTACAAATATAGGTTCATTAGAACCCGAGTGTACACGACCCTTCCATGCGTAATCGCATGACTAATAAAGGGCAACCCTATTTGAAAGGGGCACCCAATAGAAAAAAGAACTACACTGTCCATAAGACAACATGTAGCATATCTGTAAAGCTGGTTGGGTTAATGGGCTCTCTGTATACTAAATACTATCTACCAATAACGGGGTTTTGGGCCCCCCCTAAAGCACTTGAGCACCCAACATCACTGAAACGATAGCCTGAGTAGGCAATATTAAAATTCAAAAATATTTTATTATATATGTTAAAGATTAAAAACTTTATACAAATGCATGCACCCTGGCACACCGTTGAGACAAATCGGCACAATAATGTACATCACATTGTGAATATACAGGAAATCAATCAATGACATATAATACACAACTTTTTTTGCGCCAGTTTTCTAAAGTTGATCAGTTTCTTGGGGCGGAATAGTTTCGCCTTTGAGTAGGCTTCTTCAGTGCCCTGTCAAACAACTCTATATATATCTACAAAATGTAATAAGTATAAATAAATAAGAATATATACAATAAAACACCATCATATAATTTCATCAAATTAATCGCAATAAGTACCTGATGCCACCTTAGTATTTGTGGTTATGAACATGCTTCGCAGCCTGGGTGGCCCCTGGTCCACACACATAATAAATGTTTATTGATTTGAGTAGTGTGAAGGTTTCACTAGAAGTGTGTTCACCACTGTAGTAAAAGGTCACTAGTATTCTGTAGGATAAAGCCACAAAGAAAAATATATAGGTCTGTGGACACGAATAGGTATAATGACAGGAGGAAAATCCAGATAGATGCTGAGAAAAATGGAACCTAACAGACAGTGTATTTGCCTGCATAAGTGTAATCAATATAGAAGAAAATATATGGAGCGCAATCCACCTAAGTAGGATATTATATATGGTAAATGCCTATGATAGTGACATACCTGTAGAGTGGTTAGTGCGGCGTGGAGGGGGGAGAAGGCACGAAACCCCCTGTTCATCTGTTACCGGCGCCAGGATGCTGCGGACAGCGCGGCAGCATGATGTACGGCCGCTTTTGTAGTGTCCGCAAAAAAACGCGCGTGCCACGGCCCCGCCCCCTTCCCAGCTCCGCTGTTGAAAGAGTCAGTGGTTGCCAGGGGAGCGAGGACAACATGCAACGCGCGTGACGTCATACGCTCCGACTACAATCCACATGGGAGGCGGAACGCAAGCTGCGTTCCAGCCTACACTTTGTGCGTCGTGCGAGACATCTCGTTGGCGCTGGACTGTGCCTCTATCTAGCAGGCCGCCATATTACTGGAGACCTAGTAAGTCATCTATATTAAAAAGCAGTAAAAGAAGGGTGCCGATTGGGATGCACCTCATTGTGGTACAGCATAGAATAAAGACAATGAGATTAGGACATACTTATGGTGCGACTATCTGGAAATGATATTGATTAAATTATATTGGAAGCATCTCTGTGTTCCACTGTCTTGCTTGGGCGTAAATTATCTAAAATTTACAAAATATATTTGCAGCCCTCAAATATATAAGGTAACTTAAGAGCTCAAATACATGTATATCTCCAAAAATTACGCCTTGTTTGTCTAATAAGTTCAATTGCCAGTAATCTCCAAGGAAGATGATGCACTTTAAAGTTATTTTTTATATACCTTGCAAAATGTACAAAACAAAAATACTACAATCTGTGTTACAACATAGAAAGCCTAACCGGGCAAAAGCATATATATATCAAAACGGATTACTCATCTGTTTTAATTGCTCCACGCAGAAAATCAGCAGACCACGTCCAAACAAGATGGCTGCTGTACTTGGCTTCACAATGCAGGTCCATCTACCCAAGGCAAAGTCCCATCATCGTCCATCTGGTCAAGCGCACCAGCTGCTCCAGCTGCCCTCCAAAAGAAAATCTCTATCTCTCTCCAGTCCTACTGTTTTTATCAGGTGGACCCTTTGTTCCATTTTGAAATCTGCAGGTTGTCTGATTGGCCCAGGCAAAAAGTGACACTGGCCCATCCCTATCTCTAGGGATTTTCCTATATATACAGTGATTGCATGTATAAGATTTTTTTTACAATTTCTATGGGAACAAAATATATAAAAACTATCATAGCTTCACATCCACATGCCAATGTTTCTGGAATATTCTTTTAATTTGATGGTGATGAACTGAATATGTCATGATCATAGGCCCTGTATCTGGTGGTAGATAGTGTCATTGTAGAGGAAGAGGTTGTGGGCGAGGACAAAATGCAGTAGTTGTAACAGAAAAATATTGTGGTTATGATTGTAGATAGGTAACTCGTTTAGAAAACGACGAACATTTTGTAGACCTAAATCATGGGGTATACTGAAGTACAGGGCCTCCACGTCCAGGCCAACCAAGAAGGACCCAGGGGCCACTGTCATGCCATCCAGGACACGGAGCAAATGTCCCGTGTCCTTCAGGTATGAAGGTAGCTGGTGGACTAGCGGCTGGAGATGGTGGTCGACGTAGCCGACCCCTGCCTGAACCGACCATTCTCAATCTGATCTCCGTTGCCGACCTCTGCTTTGTACCTTGACCTCGAGCTGCCTCTTCCCTCTGTACCGCTGCGATCTCTGACTTCCCCGTGTCAACCTCTGGCCTGTCTCTGGACTTCCGCTACACTCGCTCTTAGCCATTGGTTCTTCAGACCTCTAAACCAGTAAGCTCTCATCCTTTGAGCCATTGAAGTCCTGGGGGCAACCGATCCCGGGCAGGCGTATTTTGCGTCCTGGCAAGCGGGGGCTCCTACAGGTGAAGCTGGCTGCGGAGATTGGGGGTTGAGGGCTTACCTAGAGGGCTGGAGTTACCAGAGCGTGACATTATCACAGGCCCAAGATGGATGACCTGGTACAGCAGGTGCAAGCTATGGCCACAGCGATAAACCAGCTCGCTCAAAGAGTGGCCACTCAGGAGTCTCGTCAGTTACCGGCATCCTCTGTACCACCTCATATCTATGAACCAAAGATTCCACTGCCTGAACATTTTTTTGGAGAACGAGCAAAATTTTCCAATTTTAAGAATGCCTGCGAACTGTATTTTAAGCTAAGACCCATCTCCTCAGGCACTGAGTCCCAACGAGTAGGCCTAGTCATTTCTCTGCTTCAAGGAGACCCGCAGTCCTGGGTCTTTAGTTTACCATCTCATGATTCTGCCCTACAATCCGTTACAGCATTATTTAGTGCTATGGGCGTTTTATATGCTGATCCTGATCAACAATCTACGGCAGAGAATAGACTTCGGGCCTTAAGACAAGGACGGAATTCGGCTGAAGATTATAATGCTGAATTCCGCCGCTGGGCTATCGAATCTAGGTGGAATGATCTCGCTCTGTGTAGTCAGTTCAGGGTGGGGCTGTCGGAAAGCATCAAGGATGCTTTGGTCAATTTTCCTCCACCCGCAGACCTAGACCAATTAATGCAGGTCTCCATTAAAATAGACAGGCGTCTTCGAGAGAGGGCTAGGGATGAGAGCCAGGGCTCCCACGTCCTTCAGGTCTATCCAGAGTCTTAGTTCCCCGGCTACCCGTGGGGAAAATACCTCATCTCCTTCCCAGGAAGAACCCATGCAATTAGGGAGAACCCGGTTATCCCAAGAGGAAAAGCAGCGTAGGCGATCCAAGGGCTTATGCCTATATTGTGGGAACTCGGGACATTTCGCTGGGTCCTGTCCAAACAAGGGGAAGCCGGTGGAAAACTCCCACACCTAGATCAGAGAGAGAGAGTGCTGGTCTAGGTGAGTCAGTTTGCAACTCTCGCCAAAATAAAATGCTAGTGCCTATTGACCTGTGTTGGGGTTCTTCAAAGCAAACAGTTTCCGCCTTTATCGACAGTGATGCGGCTGGAAACTTTTTGGACAGGAGTATGATCTCCATTTTAGGTATCCCTTTAGTTCCTCTTGAAAGATCCCTACAAGTTTTGGCTATCAATGGGAAGGCTATCCAGGGGGGATCTATAAATACCAAGACCCCACCTCTTCGGTTAATTGTTGGCTCTTCCCACTCTGAGTTCTTAGAATTTTTTATCTTCAACTGTCCAAAAACTCCGGTGGCTTTGGGATACCCCTGGTTACAACTCCACAACCCGGTGTTAGATTGGTGGGTTGGGGAGTTGATCAAGTGGAGTGATCATTGCAAAAATCACTGCTTTACTACAGGCCTCAGAAGTGTGCAAGTTTTACCTCAGGGATTACCTCAGCCATATGGAGACTGGGTTGATGTCTACTCTGAACGTTCTGCTGATACTCTTCCTCCACATCGGTCTTATGACTGCCCTATTGACTTGCTACCTGGCACGATTCCCCCGAGGGGAAAAATCTATAATCTTACTCTGCCCGAGGAGCAAGCAATGAGGGAGTACATTACCGAGAATTTAAGGAAGGGATTTATCCGCCCCTCTACTGAGACCATGCATTGACTATCGAGCCTTGAATAAGATCACTGTTAAGAACCGATACCCCTTGCCCCTGATTGGGGATCTGTTCAATCAAGTCACAGGGTCCCGAATTTTTTCCAAGTTGGATTTAAGAGGGGCATACAATCTGATTCGCATCCGGCAGGGGGATGAGTGGAAAACTGCATTTAATGTGAAAGACGGCCATTACGAGTACCTGGTCATGCCTTTTGGTCTTTGTAATGCGCCAGCCGTCTTTCAAGATTTTGTTAATGATATATTCAGAGAGTATCTTGGTAGATTTGTGGTCATCTACTTGGATGATATTCTCATTTTTTCTAATTCTTTATTGGAGCACAGACGCCATGTTAAGTTGGTACTACAAAAATTAAGAGAGAACAACTTATTTGCTAAACTTTCTAAATGCGTGTTTGAAGTCACCACAGTTCCCTTCCTAGGGTATATTATTACCAACCAGGGTTTGGAGATGGACGTGGGGAAAGTTTCGGCGGTTCAGGATTGGGTTCAACCCAAGACCCTAAAAGAATTGCAACGTTTTCTAGGTTTTGCAAATTTTTATCGGCTTTTCATCAAAGGCTTTTCTCATGTTGTAGCACCTCTTATCAACCTTACCCGCAAGGGGGCCTTTACTGCTAACTGGTCTCCCTCTGTCTGTGAGGCCTTCCTGACCTTGAAACGGGCCTTTACTTCGGCACCTGTGTTAATTCATCCAGATATTCATAAAGCCTTCATTATTGAAGCTGGGAGTGGGTGCAGTTTTGTCACAATTTTCTGGTGACCCTGAGCGTCTTCATCCATGCGCTTATTTTTCATGTAAATTCAGTACCGCGGAACAAAATTACGATGTCGGTAATAGGGAACTATTAGCTATTAAACTGGCATTTGATGAATGGCGACACTGGTTGGAGGGTTCATTACATCCTATAACTGTGTATACCGATCGCAAAAATCTTGAATACATTGGTTCTGTCAAGAAGCTGAACTCTCGTCAGGCACGTTGGTCATTATTCTTCTCGCGCTTTAATTTTATTATTACTTTCAAGCCGGGTGTAAAAAATACTAAAGCTGATGCTCTATCTCGCATGTTCGGTGAATGTAAGGATCGGGGTGATACTGGTGAATCGATCCTACCCACGGGTTGTGTGGTCGGGGCGTTACTTCCTGATCTCTCTAATACTTTGGCGCCGTTTCAAGATGAATCTCCTAGTGATGTACCCTTAGGTTGCCAGTTTGTGCCGCCGCACTTGCGTTCAGATGTAATTCGCGAATTTCACGATGCTAAAACTGCAGGTCATTTGGGTAATCGTAAGACGTTTATGCTTGCCCGTCAACATGTATGGTGGCCTACCATGAGACGCGATATTACTGCCTTTATCGACGCTTGTGTTATTTGTGCCCGAAGTAAAGGGGTTCACAAGGCTCCTAGTGGCGGTTTGGTTCCTCTTGAAATTCCTGCCGAACCATGGACCCATATTTCTATGGATTTTATTGTAGATTTGCCTCTCTCACATGGTAATACTGTAATTTGGGTGGTCGTAGATCGTTTCAGTAAGATGGCACATTTCATTCCGTTGACCAAGCTTCCGTCAGCTCCTGAGCTTTCGCGGCTATTTACTTCGCATATTTTTCGTCTTCATGGTATTCCGTCGAATATAGTCTCCGATCGGGGTGTCCAATTTACTTCCCGTTTTTGGAGACATTTCTGTTCACGACTAGGAATACAGATCTCCCTTACCTCTGCTTACCATCCCCAGTCAAATGGGCAGACGGAAAGAACTAATCAAACTTTGGAACAATACTTAAGATGTTATGTCTCTGATGCCCAAGAGCAATGGGCGGAATTTATCGATTTTGCTGAGTTCGCTTACAATAACGCACCTAGTGAGAGTACTAAGGTGTCTCCTTTCTTTTGTAATTTGGGGAAAAATCCTAGAGCTTCTTCCCTTTCAGGGTCACCTTCCAATTTGCCGGCATTGGAAGAGTGGCTTCAAGAACGGAAGAATATCTGGACCCGCGTTCAGGAGATTCTCAAGATCACGGGCTTGAGATATAAGAGATTTGCTGATCGTCGCAGGTCGCAGGAACCAGTTCTGCAGGTGGGTGATCTAGTTTGGGTCTCCACCAAAAATATTGCGCTCCGTCAACCTTCTAGTAAATTAGGTCCCAAGTTCATTGGACCTTATCCTATTATCAGGAAGTTGAATAATGTGTCTTTTAACCCTTTTGTTGCCAAGCACGTAACACCTACGTGCTGGCTTGGCTGGACCTTAAGTGCCAAGCCCGTAGGTATTACGTGCTTGACTTTCCCAGCTGCTGGTTTAAAAAATAAAAATAAAAAATACTCACCTGACCCCTTGTTGGATCCGGCCGGGTCTCCTCTTTAATTTGGTGCCATCCGATCCCTCGTGGGGGGTCGGATGGCTCCAGGAGAGCCCCCGGAATAGGCCGCCCCCCTCCCCCTGCTTTGGCAGTGTAACTGTAAAACTGTAAAAAAAAAAAAAAAAAAAAATGACATTCACTTACCTGTGTATGCGCTGGCTCCCGCTGTCCCTCCTCTTCACCTGGGGGGCCTCCGATCCCCCCCCAGGACTTACCGATCTTCAGGAGAGAGCCCGAGAGGCTCTCTCCCCTTTCATTCTCGATGGCGGCCGCCATCTTGCCCTTGGGGGCGGGGCTTATGACGTCATCCCGGCCCCGATCTCAGGCTTCAGCCTTCTCAGCTTCTCAGATGCCGGTGATCGGCACAGGGGAAGGAGGTGGCAGGAGATCCTCTGATCTCCTGCCTCCTCCTTCTCCTGTACCGATCACCGGCATCTGTCAGCAGAGCGGCGAGGGACAAGAGCTTGCAATCGGAGGTAAGTACAGTAAAAAAAAATTTTTTTTTTTTTTAATAAAATACTTTTTATTAATGTGTGTGTGTTTTTTTACAACATTTAACCCCTTGTGAACTGGTAAGGGGTCCATGAGACCCCTTATACCAGTTCACAAGGCTGGGGGGGTGGCAAGTCACTTGCCCTAGTGGGTGACTTGCCATTAACCCCCGGCACCCCCATTACCTGCCTCCCCAAAGCCCAGGGGGGGGCAGAAGAGCCCGGGCCCACATAGGCTATGTGGGCTCGTAGGCTGCAGGGTGGGGGGGGCCACAAAAGCTGGCCCCCCCACTCTGTGCCTACAAGCCCCCATAGCTGGTCCCGGGCTGGTTACTGTGGGTAAGGGGGACCCCACGTCAATTTTTTTTTTGATTTTTAAGGGTTTTTAACCCTTAAAAATAAAAAAAAAATGGGGTCCGCCCCCCCTGGGAGGGGGGACCTTATGTCATTTTTTTTTTTTATTAACCCTTTGTGTCATCCAGCAGCTATAAAAGGCTTCCAGCAGGTGAGCAGAAGCCAGTGATCGCCGAGGGACACAGTGCTCCAGGATGGATGGGAGGTAAGTATAAAAAAAAAAATAAATAAATAATAAAATAATTTTTTCTTTTTGTGTGTGTGTGTTTTTTTTATACATTTAACCCATTGTGAACTGGTAAGGGGTCCATGACCCCTTATACCAGTTCACAAGGCTGGGGGGGTGGCAAGTCACCTTCCCTAGCGGGTGACTTGCCATTAACCCCCGGCACCCCCATTACCTGCCTCCCCAAAGCCCAGGGGGGGCAGAAGAGCCCGGGCCCACATAGGCTATGTGGGCTCGTAGGCTGCAGGGTGGGGGGGGCCACAAAAGCTGGCCCCCCCACTCTGTGCCTACAAGCCCCCATAGCTGGTCCCGGGCTGGTTACTGTGGGTAAGGGGGACCCCACGTCAATTTTTCTTTTGATTTTTAAGGGTTTTTAACCCTTAAAAATAAAAAAAAAATGGGGTCCGCCCCCCCTGGGAGGGGGGACCTTATGTCATTTTTTTTTTTATTAACCCTTTGTGTCATCCAGCAGCTATAAAAGGCTTCCAGCAGGTGAGCAGAAGCCAGTGATCGCCGAGGGACACAGTGCTCCAGGATGGATGGGAGGTAAGTATAAAAAAAAAAATAAATAA
This sequence comes from Gastrophryne carolinensis, assembly GCA_027917425.1. NCBI lineage: Eukaryota > Metazoa > Chordata > Amphibia > Anura > Microhylidae > Gastrophryne > Gastrophryne carolinensis. The sequence continues at coordinate 290,336,096 of CM051234.1, forward strand.
ATAATAAAATAATTTTTTCTTTTTGTGTGTGTGTGTTTTTTTTATACATTTAACCCATTGTGAACTGGTAAGGGGTCCATGACCCCTTATACCAGTTCACAAGGCTGGGGGGGTGGCAAGTCACCTTCCCTAGCGGGTGACTTGCCATTAACCCCCGGCACCCCCATTACCTGCCTCCCCAAAGCCCAGGGGGGGCAGAAGAGCCCGGGCCCACATAGGCTATGTGGGCTCGTAGGCTGCAGGGTGGGGGGGCCACAAAAGCTGGCCCCCCCACTCTGTGCCTACAAGCCCCCATAGCTGGTCCCGGGCTGGTTACTTTGGGTAAGGGGGACCCCACGTCATTTTTTTTGGGGATTTTTAAGGGTTTTTAACCCTTAAAAATCCAAAAAAAAATGGGGTCCGCCTCCCAGGGAGGGGGGACCCTATGTCATTTTTTTTTCTCGATTTAACCCTTTGTAGTGTGGATGGTAGTTGTATTTTATTTGTAAATGTTATAAAATGTTATAAAGTACTTGTTTCAGTTAGGGGGGTCTCTTGGGCAGGAACGGGGGGCTACCCATAAATATGTGGTACCGTTCTAATCGGTAGAAATGGGGCTTTCACATGCAATATGCTTTTCCTTAATAAAATACATTTTTTATTTAAAATAAAGGAGGCAATTTTCTAAAAATGTTTTTATTTATTTATTTATTTTTTACTTAATAATATTGTAAAAAACAAAATAAAATTTACAAACAAGACATTTCATTTTAAAGCCTAAACTCTGCTGCAAAAAAATATAAATATAACATTCCTGAAAATTACAGCAAAAATGGCGCAAAAATTGCGCAAAACATGGCGCAAAATGGGGAAAAATGACCTGTCAACAGAGGGTGACAAAATCTCAAGTAGGCTGGCAAATAAAAGGGTTAATAGTACCTCTGCATGTTGGGTATTGTTCTGTTCGGGAGACCTTGCGCTTTCAGACTTAGCTTGTTTTTTCTGGTTTGCATATTTATATTTTAGGAAAAGGTGTTTTTTATTCAGCTTTTTTATACATTTTTTAGGGAAACCCTGCGCAACCAAAGAACTCTTTGAGGAATTAATTCCAGAAAGATGAGCCCACTACAACAAGCTGGGTACGCTTAGAAAGCTTAACATGTGTACTTTCAGGGAATATATGGTGTATGGGGGATATTCCAAATGTAAAGGGTTGTTTTGGTTGAAAAATCGCAAGGTTCGCACTTTGTCTGCAGAGCTGAAATTTTCAAGTAAAATTACCGTTACGCACATGCTTTACTTTGGGGTGTTTGGCAAATCTTCCCTTGACAAAACCTATGCATGTTGGGTATCGTTCTGTTCGGGAGATGTTGCTTTTTCAGATTAAACTTGATTTTTCTTGTTTGTATATAGTTTTTTTAGGAAAATGTGGCTTTGATTCTGCTTTTTTATCCTTTTTTTGGGGAAACTCTTTGCAACCAAAGAATACATTGAGGAATTACTTCCAGAAAACTATGGGCACATCAACAAGCCTGGTACATCTAGAAAGCTTGAGGTGTGTACTTCCAGAGAATATATATATATCTCCTGGGCAGGAAAGGGTGTCTACCAATACATATGTGGTATCGCTGTAACCGGGAGAAATTGGGATTTCACACGCAATAAAATTTTATTGACAAACTTACATTTTTTATTACAAAAAAACACTACAAATTGTAAAAAAATATTTTTTTTTAATTTTTTTTTCAAATATTTCACCCAAAAATATTGAGAATACACCTAAAAAATACAAACAAGACATTTCATGTTAAAGCCCAGACTCTGCTGAAAAAAACAATATATCATTTTCCTGGGAAATCCCTGGAAATCCTTTCAAAAATGACAGTTGAACATGTGTAGCACAAAATAGTGAAACATCGTCTGGCAACAGGGAGTGGGAAATGCTGCAGGTAGGCTGGCACTTAAAGGGTTAAGGTGCAACTCCCGCCGACTATGAAAATATCCAATTCCTTCCATGTTTCTCTATTAAAACCGGCTAAGAATTCTCCTATTGCTGGTCCCTCGCCAATTCTCGTTGATAATGAGTCAGAATATGAGGTGAATAAGATCTTGGATTCACGTAAAGTGCATAATTCTTTACAGTATTTGATTGACTGGGTTGGTTATGGTCCAGAGGAGAGATGTTGGGTTGCAGCCAAAGATGTGCACGCTAGAGCTCTTGTTAAGAAATTCCATCGTGACAATCCAGGGAAACCGGGTAAGGGTCCGGAGGCCCCTCGTGAAGGGGGGGTAGTATCAGGAACCGCTTACCTGGACCCCGTTCCAGCGTCGTCTCCAGGCGGCCGTACTCAGTACTCAGTGTACTCAGCGCGCCCGCCGGAGGCTGTGAAAGGGCCAATGTGGCCAAGGTGTGGGGGAGGAAACACCCCCAGTACTGGGTCGGGGGCCAATGAGCCCAGGGGAAGTATTTGGGCGATACGCCCTTGTTGTTTTCTAACCAATGTCTGTGAGAGTTTAAGTATGCACCAATCACACACTCACTTCCCCCCATCTCTACCAGGTCTGGTTCCTATATAAGCTTCACCTTGTCAGTTGCCCAGTGCCTGTGATAGCGCCTTGTACCCTGCATAGTCTTGCATTTTTATTTTTCTACCATCACACCTTTCACCGTTCACAGCTTCTTGGCCCTGCTGTGACTTTTTAAAACTCAGACTAGCCAGGTACCTTCAATCCCCACTTTTGTAATTAAAAGTGTGGAGCTGGAGGTAAAATAAAAGAATTTATTGCCAGTTCAGACACCATTCAAGCACTAACCACATTCAATCCCTGCTTATTTTCTGAGATCAGACAAGTTTGGGTGCTTCTAAGATGAGGTGGCCACAGGTGCTGCTAAAACCTCATTCACACCCTCAAAAAGACCTCAAGCAATGTTCTGCTTCCCAAAGCTTTCTTCACAGTTTTTCAATGTTAGGGAGGATGTCGACCCCTGCTGGTGAGAAAACGCCTACAACACATGGTAGTTCCAGGCGATCTCCCGGGCAAGTACTAGCCATGCCTAGCCCTGCTTAACTTCAAGGGGCAAACCCTGGTCACCTGTCTGTAATAGTTAATGTACTGTATGTATTTGCCTGTACTTTGTTTGACATTACAGGAAAAGGTGATTCTATATAAACAAATAGCAAGGTTTGCCTAGGCAGCAACCACAGAAAGCACACATTTCCTTTACAACTACAGGGTTAAAGAAGCACTATTAGGATTTCATAAGCACAAATATCAAATATATTTATTATGTCATATCTTGATTACTATAACTTAATTAATCATCTGGGACAACTATGTTCTTATGCAATTTAATTTTAAAGGAGCACTATCATGAAATTGCGTAATATTAAAAACCCTTATAAAAACATTGACTAATGAGAGGAGGGGTCACTTATACACCTGAACTGAATAAAACTCCTGCCAAGCTTGTGGTTTTCTTCTACTGGCAGGGGTGACAGGTTTAGTGTATCAAGGGTGACAGAACCTGTCACCTGATGTCCTCTTCTTTGCAGTAATAAAAATAAAAAACAACCCTGGCTGTATATTTCTAAATCCTGGGCGTATAAGTGACCTCTCCTCCTGCCATCCAGCATATTTATATGGATTTTTATTATTGGCCCATTTTTTCACGATAGTGCTCCTTTACACTTCCTGTGTGTTGTTCCTCCGTATGGCGGCATCCCGAGGGACAGTTTTTAAACAGCTTTTTCCTTTTAACACTGTATTGATGAAGGACACTGCGCCTAGTAATTTTTCACTGACAGTAGTGTAACACCAAAAGCACACAAAATGTGCATAAAATGGATGTGAGCAACATTACTAAAGCACCAGTTGAAAAAAGTGCACTATTTTTTATGAGAGAATGCTACCATTCACTTTCACTGTCTACCTTTGGGGTGATTCAGTACCAGATGTTAATCGAACATTTTTTCACCGGGTGCTAAATCACCCGCAAAGTAGACAGTGAAAGTGAATGTCAGCTTTCTCGCCTCAAAAGTAGAGCACTTTTTTCACCTAGTTTGGAATCGATCCCTAAGTGTCAGAGCAGGAGTTTCCAAGTACAGATGGTGGTACAGATGAAATCTATAGTGTATATCCATATACTTTAATTGCCTTATTCCAAGTATGTCTCACACCCTGCTTCGAAAATATTCATTACACGTGGGTTATGGTCCAGTAGAGGGCGAACTTCTGCAGAGATGACTAGAAAAAGAAGCCCCTCCCGCTCCATAAATACCTGGGACCTCCCACACATTCCCCAGTTTAGTCTCTGCAGAAGGCGAAGCAAGTCAAGAAGATGGCTGTCTCTTTCCTTTGCAGGTAAGCCGGGTCTACCTGTTACCAGGAGCCATGCTCCACCGCAAATCCCCCACCAAAGGGTAGGCGGTCGTCAGGTTGGTGATCCTGGCATGGGATGCCCCGTCCATCTAAAAGCCTTCGCTACATATTTAAGTGTAGCTATTGGCCTTCCCCCCGTTACTCCCTTTCCTGGATAGTTCTCTCTCTCAGCTCCCTTCATAAGACTATTTCATTTATTCAGGCTGGCCTTGCCAGCGTGGTTGTGTGAGTGCTGTGTGTTTTTAAATCTTTTTTAATTTTTTGTTTTTCACCGCCGCGGCCCGCCTGGTAGTGCCACCTGGCCGGTCCCGTCTCCGTGGCTGGCTCCGCAGCTTGCTGGGGAGCGCGGCCTTAGTTCTCTGCCTAATGGCACACTCTTTCTACTGCCTCCCGTTGGCCGGGAGCGCTCTCTTCCTGGCTCGGGCGGGGCCAGGCGCGGCGCGCGATCCGCGCTTGCCCCCCTTCTTTACACTCCCTGGAGCCGCCATTACTGCTGTCTCCCGGGGCCTCGTTCATTGCATGCATTCATGTTTGACATAATACAATTGTAGTCAGGTTTTTTTTTTTAGTCGGCATAGACATGTATTGGATATATATATTTATATATATATTTGTTTATATATATCTGTAATTACCCGGTCAATAGTGAATATGATGTTCTACATGCTTTTACTCTATGCATATATTAAATGCATGAATCTGTGTGCCTGTCAATATATTAAAGGGGTACCCTTATTATGTCTTTCATGTGGGACTATTGACTATATTAAGAGGGCTTTTTCTCCCGGTCCACTGTCCCTTGTTCAAATTGGGGTTCCCTGTGTGAATATAAATCCTCCCACTTATGGACACTAAGGGGCATCCCAGGTAGCTTCATAGCGTAATTCCCATTGATCATTGCGACTATCACAAAATCACCATATGGAGGCTCCCCAGGATACTGGACTCGGGGTCCCCTCGGGACAACCCCGGTCGTGTGTGCTATGTGGGGCATCTCTTTTGTGGGATAATGTGCAAATTTGTATACCTTGTGCACAATAGGCTCTTGTGCGGTAAGCACGGCCACGTGCGGACGGTTCTACCCCGCTGGCCTCATCACCTACACCCCCATGCCTGGTTATGACCCCAAGTGACGACGTCACCGGTGGGGAGTCGCAATCTGATGTATGCGCAAGACTGGCCAACATCGAAAGAATGATTGCTAGCTCTGCGGCCAGGAATGCCCCAGCTAAGAGAGGGCACTTGGCGCCCGCGGCGCCGGCCTGTGATTATGCTGATTTGGAACCATTTCACTGGTCTGATTGTTCCCCGCTCGAGGAAGGGGAACTTTTCCCAGACTCTGACTCATCTGAGGATCAGCAGTACCCCGGCGCTGATGCCGGTTCTTGTGGTACACTGGGCCACAAGGTGGAGGTGTGTTTTTTGTAGTGCTTACAGTTGGGACACACAATTTTGGCACATTACCTGTTTCATATGCATATTTAATTATTTGGGCGGTGCTGAACTATAGTACAGATCCTGTGCAGGGTATAGATGCCGGTCCAGAGCGCGGGGATACTGTCGACACCCATAGGCTCCTTACTCAAATTTTTGCGGTACTTGCCATTTCACCTCCTGCGGAGGCCCCCCCGCAACGGGGGGAATTTTTGGGGACGGCCAAACCCCATTTGGAGTTCCCGGATCAGAGGCACTTTAACAATCTGATCCTTAAGGAATGGGAAAAGTCTAGCCGGCTCCCTGGTATTCCTCACTGGTGGGATGGGAAGTATCCCTTTCCTGTTGATGTGGTTAAACGTTGGTCGACACCCCCAGAGGTCGAAGCGCCCGTCCTGGGATTGTCCTATACTTCAGTCGTGCATACCCTGGATTCCACTACCTTGAAGGATAGGGAGGACCGACGTCTCGATCAATTGGCTTCACATGCCTTTGCTTGTGTGGGTTCGGCCTTGCGTCCGGTTTGTGCTTCTGCGCTCACGGCCGTGGCTACTAGAGCTCTGATTAGGGGCCTTTTGAATGGTTCCCAATTGGATCCTTGCAGTGAGGAGTTTACAGCTTTGACTCATTGTGAGATGTTCATTGCTTTTGTCTTGTCAGCCTTGGATGATACTATCCGTATGTGTAGCAGGACCTCTGCATTGCAGGTTGCTATACGCCGGTCGGTCTGGTTGCGCCAGTGGGTGGCCGATAATGCTGCTAAGAAAGGCGCTCACAGGACTTCCCTTCGTGGGTCTGCGCCTGTTTGGTGATCGTTTAGACTCTGTTGCCAAAGGGGGTAAGCTACCTCAACGCAAGAAGCAGCGCCGGCCCTTTCGGGGTTCGTGCTCATTCAACCCCTCCTTTCGAGGCTCTTGGTCAGGCAGGGGAATGTATTTCACTGCATTCCGAGGGGATGCCTGGGGTAGGGGCAGAGGACGTACCCGACCCGGGATTTCCTGGGGGACTAAACCCAAATCCGTTGCCAAGCCCGCTCAGCAATGAAGGGGCGCCCTCACCCTTGTGGGTGGGGGGATGGCTGCGGCTCTTTGCTCAGGTCTGGTCCCTAGAGGTCACAGACGTCTGGGAGGTAATTTCTTCCGGGTACAAGCTGGAGTTTGCATGCCGGCCTCCTCCCAGATTCATCAGGTCCCGGGTTCCGTCGGACCCACGGGCGGCACAGGGCCTTTTTCTGGCGATGCAAAACCTTTGGGATATGGGGGTAGTTTGTCCGGTTCCCCCCACAGAGAGAGGTTTGGGTTACTATTCCAACCTCTTTACGGTGCCCAAAAAAGATGGTTCCATAAGACCCATTTTGGACTTGAAAACCTTCAACCGGTTCATCAGAACCAAAAAATTTTGCATGGAGACTCTGCGCTCTGCTGTCGACTCACTGCGTCCGGGGGACTTTATGACCTCAATAGATATCAAGGACGCTTACCTTCATGTGCCGGTCTTCCCGGGACACCAAGGGTTCCTCAGGTTCGTGGTAGACAACCAGCACTTCCAGTTTGTGGCTCTTCCCTTCGGGCTGACTTTGGCACCCAGGGTGTTCACCAAGGTTTTGGCGGGCGTGATGGCCCTTCTCAGAGTCCAGGGCATTCGTATCTTGCCTTACCTGGACGACCTTCTCATTACATCATCCTCTCTCCACCAGGCAGAGCTGGACACCAGAACGGTGGTGACGACGCTGGAGAGGTTCGGGTGGGTAATCAATTACCCAAGTCCTCTCTATCCCCGTCAAGGGAATGGATACCATTCAGACCAGGGTGTTCCTACCCCAGCCGAAGGTGGATGTTCTTCAGGCTCTTATTCGTTTTCTTTTGTCCAGCCCTCGTCCATCCATCAGGCAATGCATGAGGCTGGTAGGTTTGATGGTGGCTTGCTTCGAGGCAGTGCCATTTGCTCAGTTTCACATGAGACCCCTTCAGCTCCATCTTCTATCGGTTTGGGACAAATGTCCTCTGTCCCTGGATCAGACTTGTGTTCTGTCCCCTCTTGTCCGGCGGTCCTTCCAGTGGTGGATGGAACAAAGGAATTTCCTGGGGGGCAGGTCCTTTCTTGCGCCCTGTTGGGAGACGGTCACCACGGATGCCAGTCTGTCAGGCTGGGGAGGCTTCTGGAGGGAACATCGGTTCCAGGGGCTGTGGGGTTCTCAGGAGGCCCATATCCCCATCAACATTCTGGAGCTGAGGGCGGTTCAGTTGGTGCTGTCGCACCTGACACATCACCTTCAGGGCTTACCAGTTCATGTTCGCTCCGACAATCGGACAGCGGTCGCTTACATCAATCACCAAGGAGGGACTCGCAGCAGGAGTGCCCTCTGGGAAGTGTCTCTGATTCTTGCTTGGGCCGAGAGCAATGTTCCGTGCATCTCGGCAGTCTACATTCCAGGGGTGGAGAACCTGGAAGCGGACTCCCTGAGCAGGAGGACCTCTCGACGGGGGGAATGGTCCCTTAGCAACAAGGTATTTCTATCCCTCTGTCGCAGGTGGGGGAGGCCGGAGGTGGATCTGTTTGCCTCTCGTCACAATCACAAGCTTCCGGCATTTGTGTCTCTGTCCCAGGACCCTCTGGCTCTGGCAGTGGATGCCATATCTCTATCCTGGTGGGAGCTCCGTCTCTTGTATCTGTTTCCTCCCTTTCCCATGGTGGGCAAGGTGGTACGCAAGCTGGCTCAAGAGGGTGTGCCAGCAATCCTGGTGGCCCCAAGGTGGCCAAGACAGGTGTGGTTCACAGATGTCGTCCGGCTGGCGGTCGATCAATTCAGGCTGCCTCTGGTTCCGGATCTGATCACACAAGGTCAGCTTTGTTACCCCAATGTACAAACGCTGGCTTTGATGGCGTTGCTGCTGAAACCTTCATCTTAAAGGAAAAGAGTTTGTCTGAGGCCGTTGTCCAGACTCTCGTCAGGGCTAGGAAGAAATCTTGCTCTAATATCTATTACAGGACCTGGCGGACCTACATTGATTGGTGTGAGGCTAGGGCCTTTCCTTGTCGGGTGTTTTCCATTCCTCGGATTTTGGAGTTTCTTCAGCATGGTCTGGACATGGGTTTTCAACTTAGCACCCTTAAAGTGGACCAACACCCACCGGTGATCGGCCCGGGAATCTATAAGATTCCCAGGCCGATCACCTCCCTCCCCGCGGGACATCCGAGATCGGGATGTCCCGCGGGGTGAAACCCCCCCAAACTCCTTACCTTAGTTTCGGCCGCCGCCTCCCTCGCGCCCCTGTAGACGTGCGCGCGCCCGCGCCGGCCGTCTGTGAATGGCCGGCGTGGGCACGCGCACGTCAAGAGGGACGCGCGGGAGGTGGCGGCGGAGGAGCCGCTTGTCCGCGGCTTGTCCGTCGGCGCGGGGAGAGGTGAGTTCGGGGGGTTCGGTGGGGTTTCACACAGCGGGGCACCCCGATCGGGGGTGCCCCACCGAAGTGGACCAAGACCCAGGATAGTCAAAATCCTGGGTGTTGGTCCACTTTAAGGGGCATGTGTCCGCTCTGGCGGTTTTCTTTCAGAGATCTTTCGCTCTTCATCCTTTGGTTAAGACCTTTTTTCAGGGGGTCACTCATATGCGCCCTCCTCGCAAATCCATGTTGCCTGTTTGGGATTTAAATTTGGTGTTCTCTGCTCTTCAGGGTCCTCCTTTTGAACCAGTGCAGGATGATGCACTATCCATTTTCACCTTTTTGGTAGCTATCACCTCTGTTCGACGGGTTTCTGAGTTGGCGGCTCTGTCTATTCAGGCCACCTACTTTGAGAGACATCAGGACAAGGTGGTTTTCTGCTTTTAACCAGACTTCCTGCCAAAGGTTGTCTCTGCTTTTCACCTCAATCAGGACATTGTGCTTCCTTCATTGTGTCCTAAACCTAGCAATGACAAGGAGAGGGCTTTGCACTCTCTGGATGTCGTTAGATGTGTAAAGTACCATCTAGTGGCTACTTTACCATTCCAGAAGACGGACGCCTTTTTTGTGGTGCCCTCCGGGCCCAAGAAGGGTTTGGCGCCCGTCAAGTCTACCATTAGTAAATGGATTCGTCAGGCCGTTATTAGGGCCTACTTTGCCAAGGGGATCCCCCTTTCCAGATCACTGCTCATTCTACTCATGCTGTTGGGGCTTCCTGGGCTTCAGCACCAGGCCTCTGTTGAACAAGTTTGTAAGGCTGCTACTTGGTCTTCTGTTCATACCTGTGCGGGCCTCAGCGGATGCTGTTTTTGGCCGCAAAGTTCTGCAAGCTGCAGTGGTTTAATTTGTGCACTATTGCCTGTTGGGATCCCCACCCTTTTTTGGACACTGCTACACACGTGTAATGAATATTTCCGAAGCAGGGTGTGAGACATACTTGGAATAATACCATTTTGTGATTACTCACCTGTAAAATGGGTATTATAAGTATGTCTCACACACTGCTTCGTCCCACCCTGAGTTGTATCTTGGATCCTCTATATGGTGAAACTTTTTTTTTTTCTTAGATTTTATTGGCTCTTCCTGGTCCCCTTACTGCTTTCTTATACTGGGGAATGTGTGGGAGGTCCCAGGTATTTATGGACCGGGAGGGGCTTCTTTTTCTAGTCATCTCTGCAGAAGTTCACCCTCCACTGGACCATAACCCACGTGTAATGAATATTTCCGAAGCAGGGTGTGAGACATACTTATAATACCCATTTTACAGGTGAGTAATCACAAAATGGTATATTCTTAGTATACAGTACGTCCTGCTCCAAATATAATACTTACAATCGGGTAATACTCCGCCAAATGGCGCTGGACTGCAGAGACATCGAAAATAGGCTCCTCCCGGCCCCTCAAATACCCGGGGACCTCCGACAAATCCCCAGAATTTCTCTGCAGTCTGGCTGCGAAGGACGAGAAATTGGCTCTCTACTCGCAGGTGAGCGGGGCTATTAGCCTGCGGCCCTGTAGAACTATTCCCACCCATTCCACTAGTATTATGCCTCCCAGCCTTGGCTGCGCTGGTCGGGTGAGGGTAGGCAGCACCGCTGTTAGGTGCTTAGGAGCGCTGCTCCACCGCAATACCCCACCAAAGGGTAGGCAGTTCAGGCTTATGGTGAGCCTATATGGGATGCCCCTCCCGCATTATTACCCCTTGCCCCTGCCAATCGGTGGGCCCAATTTAAGTGGCCGCCGTCCTCCCTCATCCTCCTTGTAGTCTTCGGGGGAAAAGAGGGGGGGTGTATGTGTATGTGTATAGATATGTATGTTATGTATTCTGTGTTTTACACTCTCTTTTCACATGCCTTTTATTCGTGTGTCAGCCGCCGCGCTGACTTGTCTTTACTGCTTTTTTAAATTTGCCGCCGCCGTCGCGCGCTGACTTCGTTCCGCGCTTGCGGCGGCATTACCTTAGGCGCTGGTGCACCATCATTGGCTGCTTGCTGTTCTGGGTTCGTGCTCTTCGGGGGGGCGGGGCCCGGTTTTGGCGAGTTCCACGTCATCGCTGTTACTGGCCCGCCCCTCGAGGTATAACGACGCCATCTTTCCTACTTGGTTGGCCTATGCGCGACGGACTCCTACCTACCGTGGTCCGTAAGTGCCCTCGCGAGCGGCTTTATCTCCTTCACTTTTGTTACGATGTACTTAAGGTCTTGTCTGCTTATGTCTTTCAGGCGGGACGAACCCTTCTTGGCTTCTCCCGGCCCCATTTTAGTATATTACTTGTAGGCCTTGTAAAAATTATACTCCCACTTTCCTAGCGGGTTATTGGGGCATCCAGGGTTGCTACATAGCGTTATTCCCTATTGGCGTATAGCGCCGTTATAATCACCATATGGAGGCATCCCAGGATAATGTGACCGGGGTCCCTTCGGGACAAGACCGGCTGTGTGTAGCTTGTGGGCAGGCTGTGTGTAGCTTGTGGGCAGCCTCATGCTGACTGTTAGGCACTTACCTCATCACCGTTCCTGGTCCCGCGGCGCGCTGCCGGGTGGCTCCCGCCGGGCTGCTGCCCGACGGCCCCCGGGTCTGCCAGCTCCTCGGCACCGTCGTGGGGACCAGGGGCTGGCGGTGCAGGACGCCGTTGGTGGCCGCGTCGCAGCCCGCTCCGCGCGGCTGCGCGGCCCTGCGGCTCTCCCCTGTGACGCGGCGCTTCCTCCTCCTGGCGGGGGCGCGCCCGATCCTCAGCTTTATGCCTCCCGGCGGCGCTTCCCCCAGCACGCCCGCCGGGGGCGAGTTTGAAATGTCCAATCTGTGGCTGGTTCCTGGGATCAGACCCAGGGACTGGTCGGCCTGTCTGGCCTGGGCCGTCCAGCTCCTGGGACCGATCCCATTTCCTTTGTATGCACCAATCAGTTTGTTTCCCTCCATTGTCCCCTTTTCCCAATGGCCAGTGTTCCCTATAAAGCTATACTGCTTCAGTATCCCAGTGCCCGTTATAGCCTCTGGGTTCTGGATGTGTGTTTATAGTGTCTCCTGTTATTATTCGGCTTTGGACTTCGACTTCTCTTGCTTGCTGCCTGCCCTGACCTTTCGCTTGCCTGACCACGATTCTGCCTGACCCCTCTGATACCTCGCACCGTGACCTCCTGGATTTGACCTCGGCTCGTTTGACTACTCCTTGTTACCTCCTTCGGATACCTCGCCCTGTGACCTCCCGGTTTGACCTCGGCCTGTATTTGGACTTCTGCCATCCGGCATCCTCATTCGGGACTCCCTGCCGTTCATCAGTCTCCACCTTAAGCTGGTATCCTTTGCGCCCTATAAGTCCTGGGGGCAACCGACTGGGAGAGGCATTACCCGTGTCTCCTACAAGCGGGGGCTTGTCTATAGGCAGAAGAGGCGGTGGAGATTGGGGGTTACCAGCTCAAGACAGACAGGTGTCCGGTACAGTCCTGACAGTATAACGGGCCAGAAGAATGGACCAAATCCTGGAACAGGTGCAAGCCTTAACAGCGGCTGTAGAGCACCTGGCTCACCGGGTTGCGGCCCAGGAGAACCGTCCTGCTCCTATCGTCCCCAGTCCTCTGGGGACTCCGGCCGCAGGCTCTGTGGAACCTAAAATTCCACTCCCAGAGAAATTTCATGGCGACAGAGCAAGGTTCGCCAACCTCCGGGACTCTTGCAAATTGTATTTCCAACTTCGTCCTGTCTCTTCGGGGTCACAAGAGCAACGGGTTGGGCTGATTATTTCACTTCTTCAAGGAGACCCACAATCCTGGGCCTTTAGTTTATCATCCCAGGATCCTGCTCGTCTCTCTGTGGACAGTTTCTTTTCCGCAATGGAAGTCCAGGGACGCCGTCCAGCCGAAGATTATTGCTCAGAATTCCGTCGCTGGGCAGTGGACTCCCGCTGGAACAATCCTGCTCTTTGCGGCCAATTCCGGCTTGGACTGGCCGACTCAGTTAAGGACACCTTGGTGAATTATCCGGAACCCCAGACCCTAGACGAATTGATGCACCTCGCCATTCGCATTGACCGTCGTCTTCGGGAAAGACGCCAAGAAAAAGGGTCACATTCTGAGTCAGCGTTAAGATCTGAGACCCCAGTAGCGTTACCTGCGGAAGAACCCATGCAACTGGGTGCCACAAAACTTACCGAGGTGGAAAGACGTCGACGCTTATCCGAGGGGCTGTGCCTGTACTGTGGCGGAACTGGCCACATGGTCAGAGCATGCCCAAGAAAGCCGTCGGGAAACTTCAGAGCCTAGGGGGTTTCGAGGGGGCCCTCCTAGGCTGTAAGGTATCACCTCATGTATCGTCACCAATTCTTATCCCGGTTCAGTTGAAAATAGATTTTAAATATCTAAATTTGAAGGCTCTCTTGGACTCAGGAGCAGCAGGGAACTTCCTCGATTCTGGGTTAGCTCAGAGTTTAGGAGTTACGCTCCAGTCCTTACCAACACCCATCTGGGTCTCCGCCATTGATGGCTCACCTGTGGCAGGGGGGTTAGTTCTGTTTAGAACCCTTCCTATACAATTTAAGGTGGGAGCTAATCATTCTGAAATGATCAGTTTTTTGGTCTTAAGCATGCCTAGCACCCCTCTAATTTTGGGATTGCCATGGTTACAGGAGCACAATCCCCATACTGACTGGATCTCGGGACAAATTATAAAGTGGGGGCACCAATGTTTTCAGAGTTGTTTGGAATTCCCGGTCCGGGTTGCGCAATTAGCTCCAGCTGGAGTTCCCACTCAGTACTTAGAATTTTCTGACGTCTTTTCTGAAAAGGCGGCAGACAAACTTCCTCCCCATAGACCATGGGATTGCCCTATTGAACTCCTTCCCAGTACCATGCCCCCTAGGGGAAGAATATTTAATTTAACTCGAGCTGAGAATCAGGCCATGCGAGAATATATTGCAGAAAATCTGAAAAAGGGGTTTATCCGGGCATCTTCTTCCCCAGCAGGGGCGGGGTTTTTTTTTGTGGAGAAAAAGGATGGGGGACTCCGCCCATGTATTGATTATCGGGGTTTAAACAATATTACCATCAAAAACAAGTATCCCCTACCCCTTATAGAGGGGTTGTTTACGCAGGTGGCTGGGGCTCAAGTTTTCTCTAAGCTGGATCTACGGGGGGCCTATAACCTCATCAGAATTAGGCAGGGGGATGAGTGGAAAACGGCCTTCAATACCCTCGAGGGGCATTATGAGTATTTGGTAATGCCATTTGGGTTATGCAATGCCCCCGCGGTCTTTCAAAGCTTCGTAAACGAAATTTTTAGAGACTATCTTGGCCGTTTTGTGGTCGTCTATTTAGATGACATTTTAATTTTCTCTTCATCTCTTGACGAACATCGTAAACATGTGTGCATGGTCCTGCAAAAACTCAGGGAAAACTGTTTATACGCTAAGTTAAAAAAGTGCCAGTTTGAAGTATCAGAGGTTCCTTTTCTCGGTTATATTATTTCTAAATCTGGTCTGTCCATGGATCAGTCCAAAGTGAAGGCAGTATTAGAATGGGAGCAGCCCAGGGATCTGAAAGGCCTGCAAAGGTTCCTGGGCTTCGCTAATTTTTATAGGAGGTTCATAAAGAATTTTTCTTCCCTAGTGTCACCACTGACAAATCTTACTAAAAAAGGCGGGTATCCGGCAGTTTGGCCTGTCCAAGCGGTCCAGGCCTTTGAGAAACTAAAAGGGGTCTTTAGTTCCGCTCCGGTCTTAGTTCATCCGGACGGCCAATTGCCCTTTTTTGTGGAGGTGGATGCTTCTGAAATTGCTGTGGGGGCCGTTTTGTCACAATATCGCGGGTCACCTGAACGCCTTCACCCATGCGCCTTCTTTTCTAAGAAATTCTCGGGGGCTGAAAGAAATTACGATATCGGTAACCGAGAATTGTTGGCTATCAAATTGGCCTTTCAGGAATGGAGGCACTGGCTGGAGGGGGCTCAATACCCAGTTACTGTCTTCACGGATCATAAAAATCTAGAATACATCCAATCCGCAAAAAGACTAACTCCAAGACAGGCTCGCTGGTCCTTGTTCTTTTCCCGGTTTAACTTCTCTATTACCTATAAACCCGGATCCAAAAATGTTAAAGCGGATGCACTGTCTCAGAGTTTTTCTTTTCCTGATTCACCCGAAAGGTTGGAAATTCCCATCTTACCCCACTCCCTGGTGGTAGCCGCCATCCAACCTCATCTTCCTGATCTGACTCAGTTCCAGGCCGGGGCTCCACCTGAAAAACCTGAATCAGTCCAGTTTGTGCCTTCTCTTTACCGCACTGCCTTTTTGTCCCATTTTCACGATACTAAAAACAGCGGGTCATCTGGGGGTCAAGAAAACTATTGCTTTATTGGTTCGCCAAGTTTGGTGGCCATCCATTAGAAGGGATGCACGGAAATTTGTCTTAGCATGTAAAGTCTGTGCTCGGAGTAAGTCTTTAAGACACTCTCCTGAAGGCCCTCTGCTACCATTGCCCATTCCTGCCTCTCCGTGGACCCATTTGGCCATGGACTTTGTTACAGATCTTCCCCCTTCCCAGGGACATACTGTTATTTGGGTAGTAGTGGACCGCTTTAGCAAGATGGCTCATTTCATTCCTTTAAAAAAGCTTCCTACAGCTCAAATATTAGCTCAACTCTTTATCACTCACATTTTTAGAATCCACGGTATTCCAGTAGACATTGTTTCGGATAGGGGGGTCCAATTTGTCTCCCGGTTTTGGAGGGCTTTCTGTACTAAGCTGGGCTTCACCGTCTCTCTTTCCTCGGCTTTCCATCCTCAGTCAAATGGACAAACCGAAAGAACAAACCAATCTTTAGAACAGTATTTGCGTTGTTTCACGGCTGATACTCAGACGGACTGGGCCTTCTTCCTACCGTTTGCTGAATTTGCATTTAACAACGCTTCACATTCTTCCACGGGGGTTTCTCCCTTCCATTGTGTCTATGGCAAAGATCTGAAGTTCTCAGCCCTTTCGGACCAACCCTCCAGAGTTCCCTCCGTGGATGAATGGGTTTCCAAATGGCCAGGGTTATGGAATAAAATCCAGCAACATCTGCCTAAGGCCGTTCGTCAACAGAAAAAATTTTCAGATCGTAAACGTTCTTCTAACTCTGGTTATGAGGTAGGAAACTGGGTTTGGCTTTCAACCAAGAATTTGGCCTTACGCCAGGCCTCCGCTAAGTTAGGCCCTAAATTTATCGGCCCCTTCCCCATAACACGAAAAATCAATCAGGTTACGTATCAGTTAGCCCTCCCTTCGTCCATGAAAATCTGTAAATCCTTTCATGTTTCACTTCTTAAGCCCGCAAGAAACCATGAATCCAATAGTCCTCCTAGTCCTGTGTTGGTCGATGGGCATCAGGAGTTTGAGATTGCCCGGGTTCTTGATTCCCGCTTTTTTAGAAACTCTCTTCAATATTTAATTGACTGGAAGGGGTACGGCCCGGAAGAAAGATCTTGGGTTCCGGCCAGAGAGGTTCATGCGCAGAATTTGATAAAAAGATTTCACAGGGAGAATCCTTTGAAGCCCAGCTTGGAGGGTCCAGTGGCCCCTCCTCAGGGGGGGGGTAATGTTAGGCACTTACCTCATCGCCGTTCCTGGTCCCGCGGCGCGCTGCCGGGTGGCTCCCGCCGGGCTGCTGCCCGACGGCCCCCGGGTCTGCCAGCTCCTCGGCACCGTCGTGGGGACCAGGGGCTGGCGGTGCAGGACGCCGTTGGTGGCCGCGTCGCAGCCCGCTCCACGCGGCTGCGCGGCCCTGTGGCTCTCCCCTGTGACGCGGCGCTTCCTCCTCCTGGCGGGGGCGCGCCCGCGAGCACGTCTGCTTTATGCCTCCCGGCGGCGCTTCCCCCAGCGCACCCGCCGGGGGCGAGTTTGAAATGTCTAATCTGTGGCTGGTTCCTGGGATCGGACCCAGGGACTGGTCGGCCTGTCTGGCCTGGGCCGTCCAGCTCCTGGGACCGATCCCATTTCCTTTGTATGCACCAATCAGTTTGTTTCCCTCCATTGTCCCCTTTTCCCAATGGCCAGTGTTCCCTATAAAGCTATACTGCTTCAGTATCCCAGTGCCCGTTATAGCCTCTGGGTTCTGGATGTGTGTTTATAGTGTCTCCTGTTATTATTCGGCTTTGGACTTCGACTTCTCTTGCTTGCTGCCTGCCCTGACCTTTCGCTTGCCTGACCACGATTCTGCCTGACCCCTCTGATACCTCGCACCGTGACCTCCTGGATTTGACCTCGGCTCGTTTGACTACTCCTTGTTACCTCCTTCGGATACCTCGCCCTGTGACCTCCCGGTTTGACCTCGGCCTGTATTTGGACTTCTGCCATCCGGCATCCTCATTCGGGACTCCCTGCCGTTCATCAGTCTCCACCTTAAGCTGGTATCCTTTGCGCCCTATAAGTCCTGGGGGCAACCGACTGGGAGAGGCATTACCCGTGTCTCCTACAAGCGGGGGCTTGTCTATAGGCAGAAGAGGCGGTGGAGATTGGGGGTTACCAGCTCAAGACAGACAGGTGTCCGGTACAGTCCTGACACTGACGCTGACAAGGCGCGGGTCTGTGTACCCTGTGCTGAGCAGGTGCTTGCATTGCAATCTGGCCTGCCAGTGGCTGCACCTCGTTTCACTTTGCCTACTCCCCCAAGCTTAAACCTCACTCCTACTGAGTTGCATACTAGTGGGGATTCTCAGCCTGATGTGTCTTCTAGACTGGCTACTGTTGTGTGTAAGGCCCCTGCTAAGAAGCGGCACTTGACGCCTAATGTTACTGTTTTCCCTATGGGAACTGAGGAGTTTTGGAATCTGTGTGGCTATACCCCGTCTGATGAAGGGGAGCTCTTTTTTGATTCAGACTCATCTGATGAGAGACCGAGGGGTCATGACGATTCTGGCTCTGACCCCTGGGCCCCGGATGACACTGACAGATTATTGACCCAGATTTTTGAGGTTCTGTCTATCTCTCTCCCTGTTGAGGCTCCCAGGCAAAGAGGGGAGCTTTTCCATACAGCAAAATCACGTTTGGAATTTCCAGAGCAGGCACATTTCCATAACCTTGTGCTCAAGGAATGGGAGCGCCCCAGTAAACTTCCCGGGGTTCCAAAGAGTTGGGATAGGAAGTATCCCTTTCCTACTGAGGTGGTTAAATGTTGGTCATCCCCCCCCCCCCTGAGGTGGATGCCCCGATCCTAGGGCTATCTAACACCTCTGTCATGCATTCCCCTGATTCTACTACCCTGCGGGATGCTGAAGACTGGTGTATTGATCAGTTGGCATCCCACGCCTTTGCATGTGCGGGGACGGCGCTGTGCCCGGTCTGTGCCTCTGCCATTACTGCTGTGGCCACTAGAACCCTTATCAGAAATATGCTTGATAGTGCCCCTGATGATTTGCCTTGTGAGGTGTTTAATGCACTCTCCAGTTGTGATGTTTTTGTAAATTTTGTCCTCTCAGCATTGGATGACAGCATCAGAATGTGTGCCAGGACATCTGCCCTTGTGGTGGCTATACGCCGCTCGGTTTGGCTATGCCAGTGGGCTGCTGACAAGGCTGCCAAGAAGGCCCTCACTGTTTTTTTCAAAGGACTACGCCTGTTTGGGGACCGCCTGGACCTTTTTGCTAAGGGAGGCAGGTTACCCCAGCGCAGGCGGAAGACTCGGCCCTTTTGGGGTCAGGGCTCCTTCTCTTCCCCCTACCATGGTGCTAGACAGGGGAGAGGGGTTTCCTTTACTGGGGCCCGGGGAGATTTCTGGGGTAGGGGCAGAGGACGTGGACATCCTGGCTCCTCCTGGGGTCCCAAGGCTAAATCTTCTCCCAAGCCCCCTCAAGCATGATGGGGCGCCCTCACCCATCCGGGTGGGGGGACGACTTCAGCACTTCGCTCACGTCTGGAGGCTTCATGTCTCAGACCGGTGGATTCAGGAGGTAGTGTCCTCCGGTTACAAGAGTTACAAGAGTTTGCTGCCTGGCCGCCCCCAAGATTCATCAGATCCCGGATTCCCCAGGACCCTGTGTCAGCTCAGGAGCTATTGCAGGCAGTGCAAGGCCTCCTGGAGCTGGGGGTCATCTGCAAGTTCCCTTTAAGAGAAATAGGCAAGGGCTTCTATTCCAACCTATTCACAGTCCCCAGAAAAGATGGTTCAGTCAGGCCCATCCTGGACTTAAAGATCCTCAACAAATTTGTCAGGAGCAGGCGCTTTCGCATGGAAACTCTCTCTCTCTCTCTCTCTCTCTGCCATCAGTTCCCTGCGCCCAGGGGATTTCATGACTTCTGGGGACATCAAGGATGCTTACCTTCATATTCCTGTATTTCCAGGTCATCAAAGGTTCCTCAGGTTCTCTCTGGAGGATCAACACTACCAGTTTGTGGCATTGCCCTCTGGTCTCACCTCAGCTCCCAGGGTGTTCACCAAGGTGCTGGCTGCCGTGATGTCTCTGCTCAGGTATCAGGGCATCCGCGTGCTGCCTTATCTGGACAACATTCTCATCAACTCCCAATCTCTACATCAGGCAGAATTGGATACTCAGCTGGTGGTGTCCACCCTGGAGTCATTTGGATGGGTGATATACCACCCCAAGTCCTCCCTGTCCCCCTCCTTGGTGACTCCATTCCTAGGAATGAACCTGGATACAGTTCAGGCAAGGATTTTCCTTTCTCAACAGAAGGTGGACAGTCTGATTGCGCAGGTCCAGTTCCTGCTATCTTGTCATCATCCCTCCATCAAGCAAGGGATGCAGCTGGTGGGCCTGATGGTGGCGTGCTTCGTCAGTGTGGGACAAGGATCCAGCGTCCCTGGACAGGGTCTGTGTGCTCTCCCCCCTGGTCAGGAGGTCCCTCTTGTGGTGGATGGACTCAAGGAACCTGTTGGGGGGCAGATCCTTTCTTACCCCTTCCTGGGAGACGGTCACCACGGATGCCAGTCTGTCAGGTTGGGGGGGTTTCTGGAATTCCCTGTGGTTCCAGGGGAGGTTGGGCCCTCAGGAGGCCCACACACCTATCAATGTCTTGAAACTGCGGGCGATCAGGTTAGTTCTGGCTCAGTTGACTCCTCACCTTCGGGGCCTGCCTGTTCAGGTGCGCTCGGACAACCAGACGGCAGTTGCCTACATCAATCATCAGGGAGGGACCCGGAGCAAGGGGGCCCTCCAGGAAGTGTCTCTGATCCTGACCTGTGCGGAGACCAATGTTCCCTGCATATCAGCTGTGTACATCCCGGGGGTGGAAAATCTCCTGGCAGACTCTCTGAGCAGGGGGACCTCTCGCCAGGGAGAATGGTCCCTATGCAGCAGGGTGTTCCAATCTCTGTGTCACCGTTGGGGCCAACCAGATGTGGATCTGTTTGCGTCCCTTCACAATCACAAGCTACCGGCCTTTGTCTCCCTGTCCCAGGATCCTCTGGCCTTGACCACGGATGCTCTAGCAATGTCATGGCAGGACATTCAGTTCCTGTATGTCTTCCCTCCATTCCCCCTGCTGGGCAGGGTTCTGTGCAAGATTGCACTGGAAGGGGTGCCAACAATTCTGGTGGCCCCCAGATGGCCAAGAAGAGTGTGGTTCGCAGACGTGGTGCAGCTGGCAGTAGATCAGCACACTCTGCCCATGGTGCCAGATCTGCTCACTCAGGGCTCACTACGCCATCCCAGTTTACAAACTCTGGCTTTGACAGCCTGGCTGCTGAAACCTCCATCTTGATGGAGAAGGGGCTGTCTTCCTCGCTTGTGAATACCTTGATAAAGGCTAGGAAGAAGTCTTCTTCTTCTATTTATTACAGGGTTTGGCGTGCCTACATTGACTGGTGTGAGTCTAAGTCTCTTCCCTGTCGTGTGTTCTCTATTCCCAGGATTCTGGAGTTCCTGCAGCATGGGTTGGAGATGGGGCTCCAACTTAGTACTCTAAAGGTTAGGTTTCTGCCCTGGCTGTTTTCTTCCAGAAGTCCTTTGCTCAGCATTCTCTGATTAGGACTTTTTTCCAGGGGGTGACTCATGTGCGTCCCCCACCTAAGACTATGGTGCCTGTTTGGGATTTGAACTTGGTTTTGTCAGCCTTGCAGGGTGCTCCTTTTGAACCTGTGCAGGATGCTTCCCTGGCCATTCTTACTCTCAAGGTTGTCTTTCTGGTGGCTATCACCTCTGTTAGGCGTGTGTCTGAGTTGGCGGCGCTTTCCATTCAGCCCCCCTACTATGAGAGACACCAGGACAAGGTGGTGTTTTGCTTCAAGCCAGATTTTCTGCCTAAGGTAGTGTCTGCCTTTCATTTGAACATTGTTCTCCCTTCATTGTGCCCTAATCCTAGTAATGCTAAGGAGAGGATCTTGCATTCTTTGGATGTGGTTAGGTGTCTGAAGTACTATCTGGTGGCTACTGCACCTTTCAGAAAGACTGATGCTCTTTTTGTGGTCCCTTCTGGTCCTAGGAAGGGTTAGGCTCCTGTCAAGTCTACTATCAGCAAATGGATCCGTCAGGCTGTGATTCAGGCCTATTCTGCTAAGGGGAAGAATCCTCCCTTCCGCCTTACTGCTCATTCTACTCGTGCTATTGGTGCTTCTTGGGCTTTTCAGCACCAGGCTTCTGTTGAACAAGTTTGCAAGGCCGCTACTTGGTCTTCTATTCATACCTTTTCAAAGTTTTACAAGGTTGATGTTAGGGCCTCAGCTGATGCTGCTTTTGGCCGAAAGGTTCTGCAGGCGGCGGTGGTTTAAACTGTCTGCTGTTAACTTTGGGGATCCCACCCTACTTTATGGACACTGCTATTGGATGTCCCGATAGTAAGTACTATATCTGGAGCAGGACGTACTGTATACTAAGAAAAATACAATTCTGTGATTACTCACCTGTAGAATTGGTATTATGAGTATATAGTACGTCCTGCTCCACCCCACCCTTGGTTTTGCATTATCTTGGATCCCCTGTATGGTGATTGTTATCATTGTTATAGTTACTAGTTTGGGTTGTTTTAATTCTCCCGGCTTCTCGTTAACTGCTTTTCAATGCTGGGGATTTGTGGGAGGTCCCTGGGTGTTTGAGGGGCCGGGAGGAGCCTATTTTCGATTTCTCTGCAGTCCAGCGCCATCTGGCGGAGTAATACCCGATAGTAAGTACTATATCTGGAGCAGGACGTACTGTATACTCATAATACCAATTCTACAGGTGAGTAATCACAGAATTGTATTTTTTTTACATTATCTGTCTGCTTACAGGGGGCGAAAGCCAGGTACGTATCTCTCACATGCTTGGCACTTAACAGCTGGAGAGGCTCTCCTGCTGCTGCTGGAAGCCTTTTATAGCTGCTGGGTGACACAGCATAAGGGGTTAATTTAAAAAAAATGACATAGGGTCATTTTAAGGGTTAAAAGGCAATATTACATCTCAGTCTTGTGATTCCATGTCTCTTTTAATGCATTATAATATCTTTGTCATCTTAGAAGCAGCTGCTTGGCATTGCATACAGTTTACGGGGAGGCCGATTCATTAATAGCACCAGGTAGCGACAGATGAGCGCCAGTAGCATGATTTTCACAGCGCCAGCTAGTATTCGCTGTGCTTGGCCGGGGTTTGCTTGTTGACAGCGACTCAGTCGGTGTGCGGTAATGTTGAATACGGGCTTAGGGGTCGCTGTTTCACAGGTTCAGCGTTGTATGGGTGCGCCTGACAGCAAATGGCCAGAGCGAACGGCTTGCTGCAGATTCATTAACAAATCACGCTCCGAATTTTTTCGCGCTGTGAATTCCTTGTTTAAACCCCAGAGCGCTGGCGGCGATGGATTTAAAATAGTTTTTAACCCCCAAACAACCATATTTTTTGATTGTAAAATTATACAAGTTTTTATAAACATTTTGTAATATGAATACATTAATATCAGACCTGTAATATCAATTCTGCACAAAATCATTTTTTTTTTTTTTTTTACCCTCAAAAAAAATCCTAACATTGCAGAAGTGGTCACAGAATTTTTGACATTAAAAAAAAAAAAAAAAAAAAAAACATTAATAGCAATTAATTATGATTAATTAAAGATTGCTCCATTGAAATGCATTGGACATCGCCAGGGAGCGACAGGTCATACCTGGCGCTGTGATGGGATTAGCAGCGGCGCTGTTCGTTGCAGTCGGCTACATGATGAATCCCGCGGTAGCTGTCGCTCTCGCCGGCGCTAGCCTCATTTAGCTTGATAAATGCGTCATTGTGGCCGACGCCGGGCGTACTTGAGTCGGTAGCCGCCGTTAGCTGGCGGGACCTGGCGCTCGTCAGACACTACCTGGCGCTATCGCTTGATGAATAAGGGCACTAGTCTGTAATCTACCAGTACCCTCAGATTCTTCACAGCTAGTGACTCTCCCAGTTTTACTCCTCCCCTCTCCACTTTACTCTCCAGTTTGAACTTCATTTGCCAAGTGGATGCCACTCAAAGTGTCCAAGTCAGCCTGAAGCTTGTGAACATCTTCAATTGACTGCACTGTGCTACATATCTTTGTGTCATCTGCAAAACTACAGTGCTCTTAATACCACCTTCTTTGTCATTTATAAACAAATTGAATAATAGTGGGCCCAGCACTGAATCCTGGCCTACAACCGAGAACCATTCAGAATGTGTATCATTAACCACAACTCTGCACGAGATCCTTCAGCCAGTTTTCAATCCAGTTACAAGCTGTATTTTCTAACCCCAAAGAAACAAGTGTCTATGGGGAACAGTGTCAAATGCTTTGCAAAATCCAGTAAAACTATATCAACAGCCATCCCTCTGTCCAGGCGTCTACTCACCTCCTCATAGAAGCCAAATAGGTTAGTCTGGCAGCTTCTGTCCTTAGTGAAATCATGCTGGCCGTCACTTATAATATTATGGATAGTTACATGTTCATGTAATCTCTTGTAGACCCTCGAGCAATTTTCCCACAGTGGATGTTAAACTTAAAGGTCTATAATTGCCCTAGACCTCTTTTTAAAAATGGGCACCACATTTGCCTTACACCAATACCTTGTTAGTGAGTTGGACAGCCTTATCCATGGCACTGAGGGACTACAAAACCCAGTGCCATGCCACAGCTAAGCGGCCCACCTGCACTGTGGGAGTGCACGCATGGACATTTCAGGGTCGTTGTAAGCACTTTAGAAGTTCACACATGTATGTTTGGGAGTGTGCACAGGGGCGTTTCAGAGTGCGTGCACGGACATTTCAGAATGTGTATGTACACTTTGGAAGTGTGTGCATGAATTTTGGGAGTGAATGCATGCACTTTGTGAGTTTTAGAGTCTGTGCATGGATGTTTGGGAGTGCGCACATGGGCGTTTGGGAGTGCGTGCATGCACTCCAGGAGAATGTGTCTGGGAGTGCTGGTCTAGGCTCTTATGCAAGTTCTAGAAATCTTACAGACTTCACCCATTATGCTGCTGATGCAGCATTACAGATCTGAGGACCATGCCCACTTGTTTCAGAAGAGAAATTACAAGGTGAAACTGTAAACCCCAATATCTTGGTCATTTCTGCTTCAATTTAAAAATGATTTAGGATATTACCAAATGTAGGCCGACACAATGGTGTAACAATTACCTTTGCCTGCAGTAGCACTTTCTTATAGGCTCCCAGAAATATTAGCACAAACATTGATATGTAATAAATCATAGTGGCACACACAGGGCAGTGGACATGTCATGTGAGGACAAGGTGCATGAGGCTCAATGTGCTTTCTGTATAACTAAAAATAGCTTGGTTAAAACTATACCGGGGCACCATGAGCACGACAATGCTGGTGCGTGGTATCCCCCCAATAATGGCAATGTGTGGCATCTCCTATTACATGCAGTGTGTGGCATCCTCTCATTCCCCCCTTCTTGTGTGTGAGAAGGGAGCACAATGGAGGACCGTGTTCTGGCTTCCGGTGGATGGGTGTTGCCTATTTACGATCGGCGTTCATGAATGGACACCGGTCATGTGGTGCAGAAGCACTGTAAGGTATGGTGTGTGTGTATGTGCCTGTGTGTGTGGTACCAGGCAAACTAAATTCCCTGAGAAATGCCTAATCTTGAAATGTATCTTCTCTTTCCTTCTCTTCTGTATGTGAGAATATTTTAATAAAAATCATTTAAAGCAGACCAAAAGTTTCATTTTTAATTAGCAACCCCCCATGAAGAGTATTTTTCAGTTTTCACTGCTCCGGCTTCACTCTTATCCCAGATAATGCCGCCTGTTTGAGCTCATTTGCATTTTATGAGCTTATGCCCTCCAATCACATGAACCCAAAAATACAGAATTCAAAGAAGTGCATTTTTTTACAACAAAAACATGCCGAAGTGCAAAAAAAACAAAAAACGTTTCTTTATTGCATCAAGCATCTTGTGTGTTGTTTTGGTTTGTGTGTAGACCGGTAAGGGGTATATGTGGACTGAAGCCTTATTGGTTTCCGTGTGCAATACATTTCTTGTTAAATGAAATCCTACATTACAAATGTTCTGACATGGAATGAAAGAAAAAACAGCAATTAGCCACAATGACTCAGCATGTGTTTTAAAGGTCTGTTGTGTTCATAGAAAGATTTCTAAAGTTTATTCAGGCCCCAATGACTCACAAGTGAATGCTTTAAGACTTTCTGTGAAGTATTTTCTGGAAAGTAAGTCTTTATAAGTCTCAAAACAGTTATAATACAATTCTGTGTTTACTCACCTTGTAGAATTGGTATTATAAGTATGCAGCACATCCTGCTCCAGAAATGATTCATAACAGTTGGGATTACCTCCGCCAGAGGGTGCTTGACTACAGAGATGGCAAAAAGAGGCCCCTCCCAGTCCCATATATACCTGGGACCTCCCACAAATTCCCCAGTATTAAAAAGCAGTAAGGAGAACCAGGAGAAGCCAATGATAAATAACAACGTTAACAAGGATAACAATCACCATATAGAGGATCCAAGATAAAGCAAACAGGGTGGGGTGGAGCAGGACGTGCTGCATACTTATAATACCAATTCTACAAGGTGAGTAAACACAGAATTGTATTATTCTAAGTATGCAGCACGTCCTGCTCCAGAAATGATTCATAACAGTTGGGACATCCAATAGCAGTGTTTGTACATAGGGTGGGATCCCCAAAAGCAACAACGCGCAGTTCAAATCACTGCCGCCTGCAGAACTTTGCGGCCAAAAACAGCATCAGCTGAGGCCCGAACATCAACCTTGGAAAACTTGGAAAAAGTATGAACAGAAGACCAAGTAGCAGCCTTACAAACTTGTTCAACAGAAGCCTGGTGCTGGAAGGCCCAGGAGGCCCCAACAGCCCGTGTAGAATGAGCAGTAACATGGAAAGGAGGATCCTTTCCCCTAGCAGAATAGGCCCTAAAAATAGCCTGGCGAATCCATTTGCTAATAGCAGACTTAGCAGGAGCCAGACCCTTCTTGGGACCCAAAGGAACCACAAACAAGGCATCAGTCTTTCTAAAAGGTGCAGTAGCCACCAAGTAGAACTTCAAATTCCTGACCACATCCAGGGAATGTAAGGCCCTCTCCTTGGAATTACCAGGAGTAGGGCACAAGGAAAGAAGCACAATAGCCTCGATTCAGAGACACATTCGTCCGGACTTCCGTAGCTGTCTGTGAAAGTTTTGGTGGGTGTTTGTAATTTTTTTGCTTTTTTTCGTCCATTTTCTACTCGCACGAACGTTCGGGAATGCGCTTCCGATGATCGGAAGCAAATCGGAACATTTCCGTTAGTTCGGATCATTTTCCAAACAAAATCGGAAATTTTCCGTTCATTCAGAAAACATCCGTTGATTCAGAGAGCTTCCGTCTGATTCAGAGAGCTGATTTCCGACGGATCACCACTCTATAAATCCGTTTAATTTCTGATCCACTTACGGGACCTTTGAGGGCTCGGATTGCTATTGTTGAACATGTTTTGCGGCTATGTGGAGGAGTCTGCACGCCTTTAGCACCAAGGCATTGCATGTATCAGCATGGCCGAGGCCATAAATTGTATAGCAATGCATACCTAAATCAATACATTTCATGTATGCCTTATAGAAGCATTTTAATGCTGACCTTAATTAGTCCTTAGCATGTAAACATTTATTTTCCCACACATCCATATAATTGGTACATTTTTTTAGACTTGTGTCCTTTGTGAATTATATTTGGATTGTTGAACTTGAATCTTAATTTGTGGTAGGAGTTATTGTTTTAGTTGGTTACCTTTGCTTTGTGTAATTATTTTATATTTGGTTGCAGGAACAAGGTTATACCAATATTTTAATTTACGTTTTTTAACAGGGACCACACGTGCCAGAGTGGCACAACTGAGTGTCAGGGTCCTTCAGTTGGTGGGCGAGATGCAGGAGCTGCGCAACTCGTTGGGGACCACAGATGAAGAATAATGTTCAGTGGCCTGCCATTGCTATGTATTTTGTTTTTTATAGTTGTTCAAATTTGAAATTTTCAAAATTTTTAACAATTTTATATTTTATGATGAAATAAAAAAAAAATGTTACATTGTCATTTCATTTACAAAATACATTCACACAAAACTAATGGGCCCAGAAATATTTAAAGATGAATATTCACATGACCGAGAAGTGATTTGGGTAAGTTTTAGGGGGCTAAAATGGAAGAAGAACCTAACCGCGAAGTGGTTTGGGTGAGCTTTAAGGGTCAAAAAGGGAAGATGGAGGACAGTGCTAAGTGATTTAGCTAAACATTGTAGTAGAAGTGAGGGTGGCAAATTTGGAGGCTAACACTTTAATGAGTTAAGTTTGTAGTGCGCAGGCGCAAGATGGTAAGGATTTTCGTCTGGACCAATATTTATTGAAAAAGGGAAACAGAATCGAACAGGAAACGTAAAGGATTCGTTGGAGGATACGATGGGAAAAGGGCAAAAACGAAAGCCTACGTTGTAACATGTGAAAATGAAACGGAAAAGTCTGGATGGAAAATGACATCCTCGTAATTCGTAATCTGCCGTACGAATGGACGGAAACTTTACAGAAGGTTTTCAATGCATGCATAGAATCGCTCGTACGCTCATACGAGAACGGAAACCTTTCACAGATCGGAACTAAAACGGAAGTTTTTTTTGTCTCTCTGAATCGAGGCTAATGTTCTGATTGAGATGGAAGGCAGAGACAACCTTAGGCAAGAAATCAGGTTTAAAGCGGAAAACCACCTTGTCCTGGTGTCTCTCAAAATAGGGGGCCTGAATGGAAAGGGCCGCCAACTCCGAAACACGCCTAACCGAGGTGATGGCCACCAAAAAGCAAACCTTAAGAGTGAGGATAGACAGAGCAGCCTCATGCACAGGCTCAAATGGAGGGCCCTAAAGGGTAGACAAAACCAAATTCAAGTCCCAAACCGGCAACAGAGGTTTGCGAGGGGGGCGCATGTGAGCAACCCCCTGGAAGAAAGTCCTGACCAGAGGATGTTGAGCGAAAGATCTCTGGAAGAAAACAGCCAAGGCAGGCTTGAGCGTGTTGAGCTGAAGTCCCAGATCCAGACCATGCTGAAGGAACTCCAGAATCCTAGGAATGGAAAACACCCGACAGGGAAGGACCCTAGAATCGCACCAGTCAATGTAAGTCCGCCAGATCCTATAGTAGATGGTAGAAGAAGACTTCTTCCTTGCCCTGATCAGAGTATTAACCACAGAATCAGAAAGCCCCTCATCCCTTAAGATGGAGGTTTCAGCAGCCAGGCCGTCAAAGCCAGCGTTTGTAAATTGGGATGGCATAGCCGCCCTTGAGTGAGAAGATCCGGCACCAGGGGAAGAGGGTACTGATCTACTGCCAGCTGAACGATATCTGCGAACCACACCTGTCTTGGCCAACGAGGGGCCACCAGGATTGCTGGCACCTTTTCCTGAGCCAGCTTGCGCAGAACCCTGCCCAGCAGAGGGAATGGAGGAAAGAGATACAGGAGACGGAACCCCTGCCAGGATAAAGTCAGAGCATCCACCGCAAGGGCCAGGGGATCCTGGGACAGAGAGACAAAGACTGGGATTGTGGCGGGATGCAAACAGGTACATTTCCGGAACCCCCCAATGGTGACACAGGGATAGGTAGACCTCGCTGTTGAGAGACCATTCCCCCAGGCGAGAAGTCCCCCTGCTCAGAAAATCTGCCTCCAGATTCTCCACCCCCGGAATGTACACCGCTGAAATGCAAGGAACATTGTCTTCCGCCCCGGACAGAATCATGGACACCTCCTTGAAGTCCCTCCCTGATGATTGATGTAAGCAACCGCCGTCTGGTTGTCTGAGCGAACTTGGACCGGCAGCCCCGCAGGTGAGGAGTCAATTGGGCCAAAACCAACCGAACCGCCCTCAGTTCCAGAATGTTGATAGGAGCATGGGCCTCCTGAGGGCCCCACATCCCCTGAAATTGTAGAGACTTCCAGAAGCCCCCCCAACCTGACAGGCTGGCATCCGTGGTGACCGTCTCCCAACAGGGAGCCAGGAATGATCTGCCCCCCAACAGGTTCCTCGAGTCCAGCCACCACAAGAGGTACCGCCAGACCAGAGGGGACAGAACGAAGGCCTGATCAAGAGACAGAGGGCTCTTGTCCCAGACTGATAGGAGATGGAGTTGAAGAGGTCTCATGTGAAACTGCGCATATGGAACTGCCTCGAAGCAGGATACCATCTGTCCCACAAGCTGCATCCCCTGCCGAATGGAGGAATGAGGGCATGACAGCAGGGAGTGAACCAGAGCTTGCAGAGAGTCTACCTTCTGCTGAGGAAGAAAGATCCTGGCCTGAACAGTATCCAGATTCATGCCCAGGAAGGAAGTAACCCGAAACGGGGATAGGGAAGATTTGGGGTGATTGATCACCCAGCCGAATGACTCCAGAGCCGTCACCACCCGCTGGGTATTCAATACCACCTGCTGGAAGGACTGAGAAGTGATGAGAAGGTCGTCCAGATCAGGAACAATGCGAATGCCCTGAGCCCTGAGGAGAGCCATGACACCCGCCAGCACCTTGGTGAAGACCCTGGGTGCTGAAGTGAGGGCAGTGCCACAAATTGGTAGTGCCGGTCCGCCAGTGTGAACCTGAGGAATCTCCGATGCTCTGGGAAGACTGGAACATGAAGGTAAGCATCTTTGATGTCTATGGAGGTCATGAAGTCTCCCGGGTGCAACGAACTGATCGCAGAGCGCAGGGTCTCCATGCGAAAGTGCCTGGTTCTGATGAACTTGTTGAGCAACTTTAAGTCCAGAATGGGTCTGACTGACCCATCCCTTTTGGGAACTGTGAACAGATTGGAATAAAAACCCCGACCTCTTTCCACAGGAGGGACCTGGCAGATGACCCCCAAGCCCAGTAGGTTTTGCACCACCAGAAACAGCCCATGAGCTGCCGAGCGGTCTAGAGGAACCCGAGAATGGAGAAATCTTGGAAGCGGCAATGCAGCGAACTCTAGCTTGTAGCCGGAGGACACAACCTCCAGAATCCACCTGTCTGAGACCTGTTGTCCCCAGACATGAGCGAAGAGCCGCAGCCATCCCCCCAAGCGGATGGGTGAGGGCGCCCCTTCATGGCTGAGGAGGCTTGGCAACAGAATTGGGCTTGGACCCCCAGGAAGATCCGGAGCGGGCACGACCTCTGCCCCTGCCCCAGAAGTCCCCCTAGATCCTGCAAATGAGACCCCTCTCCTGGGCGTGGCTCCGCGGTAGGAGGGAACAAAGGCCCCCGAACCCCGAAAGGGCCGCAACTGCTTCTTACGTTGAGGCAACTTACCCCCCTTGGCAAACAGGTCCAAGCGATCACCAAATAAACGCAGCCCCTTAGGGGAGTCCCGTGAGGGCCTTCTTAGCAGCGTTATCAGCTGCCCACTGACACAGCCAAGCAGAGCGGTGTATGGCAACCACCAATGCAGAGGCTCTACTACACATCTTAATGGTGTCATCTAAGGCAGAAAGGACATATGCAATGAACATTTCACACTGTGACAAGGCCCTGAGTTCGGCACTAGCAGTATCATCAGGAGTGCCTTCCAACAGGCCCTTCAGGAGAGACCTGATAGCAACAGCAGTAATAGCAGAAGCACAAACAGGGCGCAAGGCAGAACCCACCCAGGCAAAGGCATGTGAAGCCAGCTGATCAATGCGCCTGTCCTCACTATGCTTAAGAGTAGTGGAATCAGGTGAATGGACCACAGAAGTGTTGGACAACCCCAATACTGGAGCATCCACCTCAGGAGGGGTTGACCAACATTTAACCACATCAGCGGGGAAAGGGTACCTCTTATCCCAGGCCTTGGGGATTCCCTGGAGACCCCCACTAGTATTAAGCTCACTGGGAGTCATAAGCAGACGAGGGGGAGTGGGTGAGGGCATAGTGGGCGCAGGCCCAGTCACAGATAGCCCAGAATGCAGCGCAAGGGCCTGCTGGGCTCAGGATACACAGACCCACACATCGTCACTCACAGGGGATGCCCCACACACTACACACAGCCGGGCTTGTCCCGAGGGGACCCCGAGCACAATATCCTGTGAAACCTCCATATGGTGATTAAGGTGGCACAACTGGCCAGTAGGAATTACGCCGTATAAGCAACCCGGGATGCCCCAAATGTCCGCAGGGAAGTGGGAGGATTTAACACTTTTGGCCTCTAATAAAGTAAAGGAAACTAATAGAGGGGCCAGGAACGGGAGAAACCTCTTTAATACAGTGTTCTCCCGTCTGAAAGACATAATAAGAAAGCACCCATAACACAACAGTGATAAAATGGATAGCAAACAATATAGCCCGCAAGGGCACTCACAGATCATGCTACAGAGGAAGGCAAGATGGCACTGGAGGGACCTCGAGGGGCGGGCCGCATGAGGGGACGATGCGGAATGTGCGCCCGATAGGCCACGCCCCCTCTGCAAGACGCGCAATTGGCCCGCAGAGGCAGCCAATAGGAGGGCCAGGAAAATTGATAGTGATGCGACAAATTCAAAAGAAGACAGGGCGCGGAGCCCTGAAAGGGATGCAGTAAAAAACAGCAAAGTCAATAAACTGACATGCACACCCCCCCCCCCCGAAGGAGAGAGAGGGGAGATAATGGAAGACCCTTAAGGGGTCCCACTAAAGACCAGGGCATGGGAGGGCAAAGGCGGACGGGGCATCCCAACTCAGGTTCACCATAACCTGCACCGCCTACCCTTTGGTGGGGGATTGCGGCCGGAGCCAAGCTCCGTAACAGAGCACCAGTGATAGCTTGTGTCCCATCTGTCAACAGTGCTGGAAATGGGATGAGTGCCAGCGCTGAGTTCCCTACAGTGCCAGATAAAACCAGGCACTCACCCTGCACTGTGTGGCCTTATCCTATACATTTCAATGGGCTGGGATGAATACAATAATTTTCGCCACTTTTGTTAAATGTATTTTTTTGGCTGGTGCCACGGGATCCCTGGGGGTTTGGAATTGTTTTTGGAAGTATTTTTTGAACTTTTGTGTTGTGCTGCAAACTTGTGATTTGGGCCGTGCAAATCATGTGTCTTTCATGTGTCCCAATGCAATTCCCGGTGTTGTTACATAGTTAATATAATTGAAAAAAGATATATGTCCATAAAGTTTAACCAAGGGTGTTGGGGTAGGGAAAGTTATTTTTTATTTTATTTTTTGTTTTTTACTGATAACAACTAATAGTAGCTGTTAATATTATTTTCTTCTAAATAAGCCTCTAATCCTTTTTTGAAGCTGTCAGCGGTTGATGCCATAGCAAGCTTCTTTGGGAGGCTATTCCACAGATTTATAGTTCTTATGATAAAAGATGATTGTTGTGTACGGAGATTGAATCTCTTTTTTTTCCAGTTGAAGGGAGTTCCCCTTGTCTTTAGAGAGATTTTTATCTGAAATAGTGTTTACCCATATTTTTTGTATTGCTCATTTATATATTTATACAAGTTAATCATGTCCCACCTCAGTTGTCTCCGATGATATTTAATTCTAATAATCTTTCCTCATAACTAAGATCTTTCATTCCTATTATTAGTTTGGTGTCTCTTCTCTGCACCCTTTCCAGAGTCAGAGCGTCCTTTCTATGAACAGGTGCCCAGAACTGGATGGCATATAACAGGTGAGGGCGCACCAGTGCCTTGTAAAGAAGGCACCGCCCCTTAGGTAAGGTGACCACATGACTGGCCTGAGCTCCTATCGGGAGCTGGACCAGTTTGACCAGTGTGAGGCTGGGGGGAGGGACGAGGGGGAGACACTATATATAGGCTAGGGGTTCCTCCCCCTCTCCCTCTTTGACCCCTCTGCCTCCCGGCGCTGGACAAGAGCAGTCTGGCTGTCGCTTGTCCAGCGCCAAAACTCCCTTTATCCTGCGGGACATGGCATCCGGGGGGGACAGGGTAAGTGTTCTTCTCAGCCCCTCGCCTCTGGTTGCCTATGACCCGCGGGATGACTCCTCTTCCCCGGCTCACTGGGTGGAGCCCCCCCCCCCCGTCCCTCGTTCTATCGGGCCCTTCATCCCTGGCCCCCCCCCCCCATGCATTGCAGGGGGTGCACGGATCTCCCTGGCACCCCCCCCTTCCCCCTGCCCTCCCTCCTGGCATTGGGATGGCGCGGGACTGGGTGGGCCGCGCACGCAGCCACCCGCTGCATTGCGGTGGCTGGGCGCCCTCACCGGCAGCAGACCGGCGCATCATGGTGGGGCCCCGCCTCCTCATCTTCCTTGGCGGGGCCCCTGCCTCATGTCAGCGGGGCGGCGCGGGCCTCACGCGCAGCCGCCCGCCTCATTGCGGTGGCTGGGCGCCCCTTCCCTCCCCTCCCCCTCTCGGCTGTCAGTGTGGGCGCTCCCCCCCTCCCTCCTGCTGGCCGGGCCTCACCTGCGGCCGGCCGGCGCATCATGGCGGCCCGCCCCCCGCCTCTTCATCTGCCTTGGCGGGGCCCCTGCCTCCTGTCAGCGGGGCGGCTCAGGCCTCACGCGCAGCCGCCCGCCTCATTGCGCCCCTCCCTCTCGGCTGTCAGTGTGGCAGAGGGGAGCGCTCCACCCTCCCGCCTGCTGGCCGGGCCTCACCTGCGGCCGGCCGGCTCATCATGGCGGGGCCCCCGCCTCTTCATCTTCATTGTGGGGCCCCTGCCTCCTGTCAGCGGGGCGTTGGCTGGGGTGGTTCTCCCCGTCAGTAGGGCCCCGCCCCCAACCAACCTCCCTCCCCCCCCCTCCCCCAACCACCCTCCCTCCTGTGGGTCGCACCCTCCCTCCTGTTGGTGCCCCCCCCTCCTGTGGTCGCCCCCCCTCATACGGCCGGCTGCCGCATCATGGCGGCGCTGGCACGTGGGCCCGCTCGGTGGGCCGTGCGGGGGCGTGCCCACCTCACGCCTCCCTCCTGTACGTTTCGGGGTGTGGGGGCGGCCGGCGCTCACTCTTCCGCTCCCCCGCCTGTACAATAGTCTGGGTGGAGTCTCCCACCAGGCATGCTAACCCAGCGGGAGAGGGGGTCAGAGCCTCACCCGCTATTTAGCGGGTGGGTGGGTAACCGGGCTAGGGCTTCACACATCTAGCCCTGTGGGTGAGTGCCCCCCGTGCGCCTTCCAGCAGCCGGTGGCCACCCCCCCCCCCTTCACTCCCACACACCTAGGCTGGGCGGCACATGTCCGCCCCCTTTACACCTCCTGATCGGCCCAGACGGGGGCTACCACACCGTGGGGGCCTCATGAAGTTCGCGGCAGCGGCCCACTCGGCCAGGACGGTAACAGTGAGCAGCAAGGTGGCGGTACCAGGCGTTGGCGGTATCAGGACAGCTCCAGCAGCTCGGGATCACGATCATCCAAGCGGCGGGCCGATACACCCCCGCACCTTCAAGGTACGCCCAGCATGTCGTCGTTACTGTTTGTTGTGTTTCGTCGTTCTGGGGTAGGAATCTGGGGTGACCGGTGTTGGAAAGGAAGGGTTCTGGCGTGCAGGAGATAGTGTACTGGCGGTTAGTGGGGGCGTGGTTACAGTCAGAGGAATGGTAAGGGAGTTGAGATCGGTGTGTCTCCTCTGACGACTATTACAGGAGGAGGACCACCCCCCCCCCCCTTTTGCATTGGGGGATACCCCCCCCCCCCCCAAAAGAGATGCGGTAGGAGCAAGGATGGGTGACTCGGCGGTTGATGCGGGATTCGGGGGGGGGGGGGGGTCGCTAAGGAAGTGGGGGACTAATTTTGCGGGCGGCCTGGAGAGCAGGTTGGAGCAAGTGGTTAGGGCGTGCACTCAAGCGGGGAGAACCAAGTATGCGTGAGAGGATGGGCAGGAAGAGGCTTGGAGGGGCGCGGCCGTCGGCAGGTGGGTTAGAGGTCTTGGTCGGTTGGGTTGTTTAGTTGGCGGGAGGTTTGGAGATTGGCCACTGTTCAACCAGTTCTTGGCATCTGGAAGAGGGCCTGGGGACTGAATGAATGAAGGACTGGGCTAGTCGGGCCGTGGTAATGGATTTACGGGAAAGAGAGCTGCGTGCCACGGTTGGAATCAGAGGCTCTTGGCCCTAATGGGGGCTGTGATCTGAATTTGGGGAGGAGCGCTGAGCCAGGGAGGTGAATGGCGCTGGGGTTGTTCAAGGACAGTGAGGCCAAAGTGGACTGGGGGTACAGCCTAGGGCGGGTTGGTTGATTTGTTAGAATGGGATGGTCAGGGGAACCTGAGTGTGGGGGTCTTGGGGGAAAGGCTGGAAGCAGTCGGAGTGCATAGTTGGAGAAGTGGGTTGCGCTCACTATACGACGAGGTTGTAGGTTGGGGAGCATCGGGCGTTAGTACTTTCAAATCGACCGGGAGAGCAGCTCTGTGGGGGGAGGCGTGCAGCAGCAGAGAGGGGTGCGAGCTTTCGAATGTACTGATGGCGGGGAGGGTAAGGAGAGAGTGGGTATGGCCCATGGGGGAATAAGATTCATGCTCGCAGTAGGTAATGCTGGGTGGTGTCACCAGAGGTCAGTTCATTTGGGGGGCCCCATGGAAAACGGATGGATGAGGAGCTTGGCGTGGGGAGCGGCCAATGGATATTCATCGGGGGAGGGTGAGGGCTACTGCAGAAGGGCCAAGACCCATTATGCGGATAAGACGTAGCAAAGTATCAGGAATTAGCGGTGTATAGGATACTCATGGTTCATGTTGGTGGATCAGGGGGAAACGAAAAAGGGGCCCGAGGACCCCCCCCCCCCCTTTTTGTTTTAATGATGAATCAATGGTTTAGGGGCTGGGAAGCCTCGACATGATCGTCCTGGCGGATTATGGGGTAATCATATTGGTGGAGGACGTTTCCCGCTGGGAAGGGGACAAGAACCCTGTTTATACAAGGTTTTGGTGGTGGGGGGGGGGTTTGGGGACACTTATATTGGGGGATTACGGGGCCCGATGGGCTGGAGCCCGAGAGGTTTAACATGGGCGGCTTGGTGTGTTCAACAGATTATGGGAGATGCTGGTGGATGGCATGGCCCGAAGGGAAGGGGCGGGAGCCTATGATATGATGAAGCGGCTTAGTTTTGGATCCTTAGATTGGTGGATTGTGGGGGCCACTGGGTAGGGGCCGGGGGTGTTCAATACGGTAGACTAGGGAAGTTGGCGGATGTTTTGGAGGCACGTTTTGGTGGATTATGGGACGCATGGAGGGGGGGGCGAGATTCCCCAACATAATCGGCTTGGCATGGTCGGTGAATTATCGGACACTCCTTTTGTGGAGCATATGGCCCACTTTGGGGGGGAGGGGCTGAGAGCCCATAATATGATGTCATCGACGTAGTTTTGGATTCTCATATTGTTGGATTAGGGGCCCCCCATTGGGTAGGGGCCGGGAGCGCTTAACATAAATAGACTCGGCGTTACCGGCGATGTGGCGGATACCCAAGGAGGATTACGGGACCCACGAGGAAAGGGGCCCATGAGGAGTTAACATGATCAGCGTGGGGCTCGGAGAATTATCGGATACTCATATTGGAGGAGTACGGTACCCTATGGGAAGGGGCCTGAGGGGGCTTTGACATGATCGCCGTGGGGCTCGGCGACTTCCCGATTACTTATAAGGTTGGATTACTGGACCCACTGGGGAAGGGACCCGAGAGGCTTTAACATGAGCGGCGTGGGGGCTCGCCGAGTTATCGGATACTCATATTGGAGGATTACGGGACCCACTGGGAGTGGGCCTGAGAAGTTTTGAAACATGATCGCCGTGGGGGCTCGGCGAATTTATGGATTCTCTTTGGTTGGATTGCGGGATCCACTGGGAAGGGGCCCGAGAGGTTTTAACATGTTCGCCGTGGGGGGCTCGGCGAATTACCGAATAATCATATGGTGGGATAGCGGGACCCACTGGGAAGGGGCCTGAGAGGTTTTAATAAGATCGCCGTGGGGGGCTCGGCGAATTACGGGATAATCATATGGTTGGATTGTGGGACCCACTGGGAAGGGGCCTGAGAAGTTTTAATAAGATCGCCGTGGGGGGCTCGGCGAATTACGGGATAATCATATGGTTGGATTGTGGGACCCACTGGGAAGGGGCCCGAGAGGTTTTTAACATGATCGCTGTGGGGGCTCGACGAATTTCCGGATACTCATATGATTGGGTGGCGGGACCCACTGGGAAGGTGCCCGAGAGGTTTTAACATGATCGCCGTGGGGGCTCGGCGAATTTCCGGATACTCATATGGTTGGATTGCGGGACCCACTGGGAAGGGGCCCGAGAGGTTTAACATGATCGCCGTGGGGGCTCGACGAATTTCCGGTTACTCATATGATTGGGTGGCGGGACCCACTGGGAAGGTGCCCGAGAGGTTTTAACAGGATCGCCGTGGGGGCCCGGCGAATTTCCGGTACTCATATGGTTGGATTGCGGGACCCACTGGGAAGGGGCCCGGGAGGTTTTAACATGATCGCCGTGGGGGCTCGGCGAATTACCGGATACTCATATGGTTGGATTGCGGGACCCACTGGGGAGGGGGCCCGAGAGGTTTTAACATGATTGCCGTGGGGGCTCGGCGAATTACCGGCTACTCATATGGTGGATTACGGGACCCACTGGGAAGGGGCCCTGAAAGGCTTTACATGATCGCCGGGGAGGGGAGTCGGCTAGTTAAAGGACCCCTTATACTGGTGGAGGTCAGGGCCCACTGGGGAGGGGCGGAAGCCCACAAGATGATAGAACCGGCGTGGGGGCCGGGAGCGCTTAACACGATAGAATCGGTGAGTTCGGCGGATCGTTGGATGCTCATGTTGGACGTGTCTACCGGGAAAGAAGCGGGCTGTGGGCCCTTAACATGATTGACTTTTGCGTGTTTGGCGGTTTATCCGAGGCTCATATTGGTGGAGGACGGGCCCACTGGGAAGGGGCAAGATCCTTCTTTAATATGTTCAGCACGGTTCGGCGGGTTAGCGGATACGTTACGGGTGAATTATGGGACCACTAAATAGTGGTCTGTTCTGGTGGCTCTGCGTATTGGGAGAGTATGTGGCATATAGGGGGTAGATGCCTGAGTCCTTAGGAGTATGGAAGTGGTGGGTATTGGATAATCACTGGGGGGATTACACTGCCCCCCTCCCCTTAATCAGTAGAAGGGATAATTGTTGGATGGTTTTTCGGTAGGATACATGGGCTGCAGGCTGGGAGGGGGGGGGGTGGTCCATAGCCCTGGATAGTATGGACTCGGCAGTCTTTGGTCGACAAGGTAGGCTTGTCAGAAAGATATATGGATGGAGCAGGCTGGTGGTTGGTAATCAGGGAGGAGGTATGTCATTAACCTGTTAGGGTCCCTAGGAGGGTTGATAAAGGGGGACGAGCGAGATGTCCTGCTTGGGTAGTATGGCCCGCGTGCAGGTTATCAGGCGGGGCAACCCCTCGGATGTCTGAGGGTATGTATTGGGGAATTGGGGGGTATGTCACAGTGGCTTCAGCTGAACGGTAGGTTGGAGGGTTTTGGCTCCTGGAGAGGTTCTTGGGTTGGTCGATGAGGGGTGAGAGGGGGAGTTGGCGGGCTGTCCAGCATTAAGGAATCAACGCTGGGCAGCTATGGCGGTCTCACCCCGGTTCGGGTCTGAGTGGGCAGGTTAGAGGAGTACTGAGGTGTAGAAATGCGGCTGTTTTTCGAACCGAAAAATGAGCCAGGATGGCCAGCATAGGGGCGAGGATGGCTACATTTTTGGGGTAGCCATGCTGTTGTCATTTTGCACCCTGGCGGTTAGCCCTGGTGAGCTCTAAGCCTAACAGAGATGGCGGCTGAGCTTAAGAAATTGGCTTCCGCTTATTTTTAGGTGCATATAGGATTTTTCTCCTCGTCAATCACGCTGGCTTAGTTCAGATGATTACCACTCAGACTCGATTGAGGGGCTGGAGATTTGTGTTGTCTTGTATTTATTTTGTTCAGCTGTGGCCGATTAATAAATGTATCATTCCAAAGATATATACGTTGTGTGGTTTTTTATTGAAGGGTGTTGGGAAGAAAAGCGGGAGATAACATGGAGCTCTAGTACAGTCAAGAAGGCACCGCCCCTTAGGTAAGGTGACCACATGACTGGCCTGAGCTCCTATCGGGAGCTGGACCAGTTTGACCAGTGTGAGGCTGGGGGGAGGGACGAGGGGGAGACACTATATATAGGCTAGGGGTTCCTCCCCCTCTCCCTCTTTGACCCCTCTGCCTCCCGGCGCTGGACAAGAGCAGTCCCACCCGCCCACCCCTATTTTGGGTTAATTCTGAGATTTTGTTTTTCTGTTTTTTGATGGCAGGGTGTGTGTATTGTACTGTGGGAGGTGTTTTTATATATATTTTGATAAACAAAAAAAAAAAAAAAAAATATATATATATATATATATATATACATCAGTTAAATAGCTACAATTATATATATGTTTATATCTGAATTTTTTTTTTTGAGGAACTATGTTTCGCAAAGTAGTTTTGTGATTATGCTGTTTTAATTAAAAAAAAAAAAAAAAAAAAAAAATTATATATATATATAATGTGGATGCACAATTGGAATGTGGCAGGGACTGTATGTATTATTTTTAATGTATGAGGGGAGGGTTGTATGTTACTGTTTATGCATAGATATTTACAGGTCAGAATTAATTTTGTCACAGCCGATGGGCGGTCTCACCCCGGTTCGGGTCTGAGTGGGCAGGTTAGAGGAGTACTGAGGTGTAGAAATGCGGCTGTTTTTCGAACCGAAAAATGAGCCAGGATGGCCAGCATAGGGGCGAGGATGGCTACATTTTTGGGGTAGCCATGCTGTTGTCATTTTGCACCCTGGCGGTTAGCCCTG
Organism: Gastrophryne carolinensis; assembly: GCA_027917425.1. Taxonomy (NCBI): domain Eukaryota; kingdom Metazoa; phylum Chordata; class Amphibia; order Anura; family Microhylidae; genus Gastrophryne; species Gastrophryne carolinensis. The sequence continues at coordinate 290,376,513 of CM051234.1, forward strand.
GTGAGCTCTAAGCCTAACAGAGATGGCGGCTGAGCTTAAGAAATTGGCTTCCGCTTATTTTTAGGTGCATATAGGATTTTTCTCCTCGTCAATCACGCTGGCTTAGTTCAGATGATTACCACTCAGACTCGATTGAGGGGCTGGAGATTTGTGTTGTCTTGTATTTATTTTGTTCAGCTGTGGCCGATTAATAAATGTATCATTCCAAAGATATATACGTTGTGTGGTTTTTTATTGAAGGGTGTTGGGAAGAAAAGCGGGAGATAACATGGAGCTCTAGTACAGTCAAGAGGCACAATTACATCCCTGTCCCATGATTCCATGCCTCTTTTAATGCAGGGTCATGGTGGCCCTGGAAGCAGCTGCTTGACGTTGCATGCTTTTATATAGCCTGTGATCTACCAGCACCCCCAGATCCTTCGCAACAAGTGTTTCTCCCAGTTTTACTCCCCTGAGGACATATGTGGCCTTCAGGTAATTAGACCCCAAGTGCATGACTTTACATTTCTCCACACTGAACTTCATTTGCCAAATGGGTGTCCAGATACTCAAAGTGTCCAAGTCAGCTTGAAGCTTGTGAACATCTTCCATAGACTGCACTGTGCTACATATCTTTATGCCATCTGCAAAAATAGAAACAGTGCATTTAATTCCATCTTCTATGTCGTTTATAAACAAGTTGAATAAAATTGGGCCCAGGACTGAACTCTGGGATATACCGATTACATCCAGTTGCCATTCAGAGTAGGTATCATTAACCACAACTCTCTGCACACAATTCTTCCACCAGTTTTCATTCCATTTACAAACTGTATTTTCTAATCCTGAAGACCTCAATTTTCCCAATAAACGTCTATGGTGGACAGTGTAATTTTTTTCCCTAGCCCCCCCATGAAATAAAAACAGAGATTACTACAGGTACCCCTTCTGACAGCACCCAATCTTGGCTTTGACAAGCTGTGCGCTGCACCAACCTACTGGCCGGGAGGGAGTGCAGACATAGGCCCTTATTTATCAAGGGATAGCGCCAGGTAGTGTCTCACTAGCGCCAGGTAGCGCCAGCTATCGGCGGCTACCGACTCCAGAACGCCAGGCTGCGAACACAATCACGCATTTATCACGCTAAATGAGGCTAGCGCCGGCGAGAGTGTCAGCTAGCGCGGGATTCATCATGTTGCAGACTTCAGCGAACAGCGCCGCTGCTAATCCCGTCACAGCGCCAGGTATGACCTCTCGCTACCTGGCGCTCTCCAATGCATTTCAATGGAGAAATCTTTAAATATTCATAATTAATTGATATTAATGTTTTGTTTTTTTTTTAAATGTCAAAAATTCTGTGACCACTTCTGCAATGTTAGATATTTTTTTTAAGGTAATAAAAAATAAAAATTTGTGCAGAATTGATATTACAGGTCTGATATTAATGTTTTCATATTACCAAATGTTTATAAAAACATGTTTTTTTTTTTTTAACAAAAATTTGGTTGTTTGGGGGTTAAAAAACTACTTTTAACCCATCGCCGCCAGCGCTCTGGGGTTTAAACATGCATTTCACAGCGCGAGAATTTTTTGAGCGTGATTTGTTAATGAATATGCTGGGAGCCGTTCGCTATGGCCATTCGCTGTCATGCGCTCCTATACAGCGCGGAACCAGTCAAACAGCGACTCCTAACCCTGTATTCAACATTACCGCACACCGACTGAGTCGCTGTCAACAGCCGAACAACGGCCAAGCACAGCGAATATTAGCGGGCGCTGTGAAAATCACGCTACTGTCGCTCATCTGTCGCTACCTGCCGCTATTAATAAATCGGCCTCATAGTGCTGCCTTGCTCCCCACCGCTGACAAGTGCGGCGCAGATATCGTCTCGTGTGAAGAAGAAACAGACCTCACTGGGCAACACGCTGCTTAGAATTCTGATCAGACCACAGACCTGACTTGGGATGCCCCTGTTTGTGTGAACCCCTAGGATCATCCCATGTCTTATTCTGATCCCCACTAGCATAGTGCATGCACAGGCTTTCCTGCAATCGGCACTGATCACAGTGCATATCCATGCCTGGCAAACAATGCTGAATGAATGTATCTTTGGGTGCCTCCCTCCATCTGTGCACAAAAGGTGCACACATCGGATGGAGTGATGCTGGGGATGCAATACGAGATTGATGTACGAGGTAATATCCTGGGGGGTTTCACACAGTGGGGCTTTTCAAATCAGGATGCATCTTGGGATGAGTTTCCCTTGGCCCTGGAGACTTTTCCAACAGGTGTCATGGCTTTTCGTCCACTTTAATGCTTGAGGGGTAAGAGGGTAAGCCATTTTTTCAAGGAGGCCACCATGACATTTGCTATTGGGCCCTGTGAAACCTATGTATGCCCCTGTGCATGCATTTTGTTTAAGCCATATTACCTTTTTTTATATTTAACCTACTGTGGATAGTTCCTCACTGTAGGTCTTAGCAAAACACTGGCTTGGCCCTTTGCATTGCAGTGCAAATGTCCACCTAGCCAGGAAGTCCAGGCATACAGCGCACCCCACCCAGATAGCAGGTAGTATTACAGTACACAGGGTCGGATTATAGATGGGGTTCGCTGGGCGCGTGCCCCGGGGCCTCCACCACTTTCCATGATAAAGGGCCCCTACCATTCATCTCTCAACCCTGCCCGCTAATTTCCCAGAAGGGTCACTCATCACTATGAGCACTGTTGTGGGGCGGAGGTGCTGCTAACAAAGTTTCGACTCCAGCAGCAGGCAGCTCTGCGGCTTCTGTCACATGACAGTGTGAGTCATGACGCTGCAGATGACCTTTAAAGCAGGTTAGATCCAAAAACTGTTCAATAAAATGGACTCAAACTAGCCCTAGAGTCTGGAAAACTCTAAGGCCACCAGATTTCTTACCCATGGGGCATTCTGATTTTGGATGCCCTAATGCATACAAACTTCAAGTTTGGAGCAATTGGCTACATGGGACAAAATATAAATATGCATTTTGTGTTTTTAGTTGCCTGAACATTCCATTCATGTATTCCTGGGATAGTGAGGGGAGGGCTGTATATGGCCAGACTCGACATTTCAGTGATATCATGTGTTGGGTCCAGTCACACCAATAAGGCTGCACAGGTGCAGCATCTCTGCTTTCTCTCTGGGTGCAGTTGTAGCATGTGGGGATGCCACACCTGGGCACCTAGCTGCTGCTGCCACCCTACCTACTTGAATCACCAGACCCTGGAGTGGAGGCGGCAGTCACCCACTTATCTAGCTGCACACCCCCTTTGCTGCATGAGACCTATTTGCCTAGCTACCTGCCTTCCCACCCACCTAACTACCTATCCAATTACCTACCAACCCACCCACCTACCTACCTGCCCACCCACCTATCCTACCTATGTACATGCCCACTCACCTACCTACCCAGACCCTAGAGCGAAAGTCAGCTGCCCAAACGCAAATGCGGAATCGCTGGACCCTAAAATGGAGGCTGCATTTACGTACTCAGCCACGAACCTACCTACTCGCCGACCTACTTGCTGACCTAACTACCCACTTTCCTACCTACTCAACTACTTACTCAGCTATCTACATTCCTACCCACTCACCTACCTACCTATGTATCTACATGTCTACCCACCCATGTGCCTACCTAGCTGCCCACATACTCATCTACCTGACTACACCCCACCTGCCATTAACAGACCTACCCATCTATCTGCTTACCTACCTGACTGCCCTTCTACTTACCTACCCACCTATGTACCTGCCTACTCCCCTACATGCCCACTCTCCTATCTACCTACTCACTCAACTATTTTACTGCCTGCTCACCCACCTACCTACCTATCAATTGAGGGGGCAGCCATTAATCACAGAGGCTGCTTTGTGACAGGTGATACAACCTGGATGGCACAGGGGACTTCTGATCTGATGTGTGAGCTCCAGACTACCACTGATCAGCTGCAGTGGGACAAAATGTAAGTATCCATTTTGTTAAGTTTTTTTTGCTGGACTAATAATTTAAAGGAAAAAAAAATACTATACAGGGGGCCTCCCCCAGATTTTGTGCCCAGGGGCCTCCATCACACAGTACATATCCACTAGTGTGAGTATAATATTATATATCCATCATATTAGTTGCAGGTTTCATTTAACTACTGCTGACAACCACAATTTAGGTAGACCACACTTTTTGTTCACATCTCATTGTTGATATATATTTGCAGGTATTAAATGAAAGCAATGAATGCTCGGGCTATCTAATAATATAATTCCATCTCAATGTTTCAGAATCTCGTATTCTACATCATTAACTTGTATAGATTTTTCATCAGGTTTCATGTGTGTTTTCCTACAATTAATTGATTCTTGCACAAAGGGCACAAATATCTTACATTACACTGTGCATTGTACTGAAATACAATACTTTGTTAAAGGCAGAATTTTGCAATCACACTCTTTCATGAGTGAACAATGGATGCCTTTAGGATAGGGTTAATCCTGATATTTATTTTTTAGGAAAATACTGTAGGTATCGCGTGTGCCTCTTAGGTTACTGTGAGAACAGGTGCAGGCAGCAAATTGTCTAGGTAACCTGTAAACCCAAGGGTGGCAACTGACTTTCATGAACAACATGCTGTGTTCCAGTTTATTCTGCTGGATCACCTTTACTATCCAAGCTTCTTAATGTTCTCCTTCTGCTGCTTCCACGATCAAGAGACACATCGGTTCTGGTCAGTAGATTTATTTTAAATGTGTTACAGCCAGGGGGATGAGTTACAGCCTTCTGTGTATGCCGCACTAGTTAATTCTCTGTTGAAATGAATACGCTGGTCTGATAGAGAAAACTGGGTTATTTATGCAAATACTGGGGATTTTGGGCCTCATTTGAAAAATGAAAAACAGGAACTATGCAAAAGGGGCTTTTTATATTTACTGTTTTTGTTCTTCGAAAAGGTAGATTTGGGAACATATTTACTGATGTATGGATGTACAGAACTGATTCAGATGAGAGCACTAACTGTGTGTATATTTCCAGTGTCATAGTACATTCATTTATAAATAGGAAAGTGACTTCATAACAGTAGTAGTTGCCAAATTCTCTGCCCTTAATGTATTGCTATATAGTATTATTATTATTAATGAAGTAAGAGTAGTTGTTTAGAAACACCACCCTATGGGGTATACACCAAAAAATACATTCTTTAACGTACCTCATAGGGTGCTATTTTTATAGATTTTTTTTTAGTGTGTACAAGGTAAAAATCTCACTCAGATGTAAACTTCACTTCACACCGAGCAGCACAGCAGAAGGTGAACTTTATTTACCAAATCTTAAGCTTGACCTTCACTAAGACTCAATAAAATGCACTCTTGGAAAAAAGGCGGGCAGGCTGATTCATCACTAACGCCAGGTAGCGACAGATGAGCGTCTGTAGCAGGCATTTTCAGAGCGCCCGCTAGTAGTCACTGTGCTCGGCCATGGGTCGCTAGTTCTTAGCGACTCAGTCGCTGTGCAGCAATGATGAATACATTGTGAGGAGTCGCTATTTGACCAGTACAGCGCTGTATGGGAGCGCATGTTAGCGACTGCTCATAGCGACCGACTCACACCATATTCAGCAAAAAAACATCCTCACAAATCTCGCTGAAAAATGCTTCTCTGAAGCCCAGAGCGCCAGAGGCTGTGTGTTTTAAGTCTGTTTTTAGCATGTATCCACTAGTACCAAAGCAAAAACATATGGAATTACATTGTAATAACATTGTAACATGAACACTTTAATGCCAGACCTGTAATGTCAATTCTAGAGATGAGCGAACTTTTGAAAAGTTCGATTCGGCCGATTCGCCGAATTTCACAAAGAAATTCGGGTTCGGCCGAATCGAACTTTTACGAAGTTCCCCATCAAAAATGCCGGCATGGTGGGAGCCGGCCGGCGGGCCGGTAAAGCCGGCCGGCCCGCTCCCACCATGCCGGCATTTAAAAAACAAAAAAAAAAAAAAAAAGCATTTTTGCCGGCATGGTGGGAGCTCCCACCATACCGGCATTTTTTCTTTTTTTTTTTTTTTCTTTGTTTTTTAAATGCCGGCATGGTGGGAGCGGGCCGGCCGGCTTTACTGGCCCGCCGGCCGGCTCCGCTGTCAGCGGAACCGGCCGGCCCGCTCCCACCATGCCGGCATTTTTTTTTTTTTAATTTCAGGAAAAATTCGATCGGCACGAACCACAAAATATTCGGGTTCGTGCCGAATCGAATATTTCCTGAAATTCGGAGCGAATTCCGGTTCGTCCGAACCGGTTCGCTCATCTCTGAAAAGGATCTTCCATTGAAATGTATGGGAGAGCGACAGGTAGCGAGAGGTAATACCTGGCGCTGTGCAAGGCTGAGCGCAGGCACTGTTCACTGAGGCTGGGATATTGATGAATCTACATGGCGTTATCCCAGTCGCTCAACAGATTCTGCTTGATAAATGTGTAATTGCGTGCCGTGTCCGGTGTTCACCTGTCGCTCCCTTTTGCTACCTCTCATTAACAAGGCACTACCTGACGCTATCCCTTCTTAAGTAACCCCCCTATGTTTGTCTTCCTACCTGCATCTGATGACCTGCTTCTGTAATGCTTAAAGATGCTACACTTTACCATCTTTTTGGGTCTTGTTTCCTATGAAAGCCACAAGGTACCCATTTCTCTAGCTGAGGAGAGGATACATGCTGGTGGCCAAAGGGGCAATAGCATGGGAAGGATGCAGGCAAGTAAGGCTAGAAAAGGAGGCTGCAGCCTACTGGTGAAATAACCCTACAAGTGTGTTCATTTCTATTTCTATAACTCTGACATATTAAAATAAGGAATTATATGATTAAAAACATGACTGACTTATTTTTACTAAAACTGGTTTGTAACTATCGTTCCTTTGCATTAGCTCCTGGTCTGAATATGACAGTCCTCTTAATCTTTTCTTCAGTGATTGCCAGGGACGTACATAGGTTTTACAGGGCCCCATAGCAAAAGTCATAGTGAGCCCTATCATAAAAAAGGGAAGGAAGAGGGAGCAATATAAAAGTTTGTCCAGAATGCTCGCCGCCAAAAAAAATACTCCATCTAGTCTGTCGGGGGCACTCCGGACAAATATTTTTATATTGTATTGAAAAAGGAATAATATACCGACCAATGTTTTCTTTCAACATGAAGGAGTAAAACACTTCTATTGGGAAGCGATGGGGAGGGTAATTTATTGCTAGCGCCACTGAGCACCAATTGTGCTGCTAAAGATAGGCACTAACAGCGTCCATGGTGGAATGCTGCAGAAAGGCCAACGGCGCTATAGCCAGATAGTGTTTCTTACGAAGTGGCACTGCGTTTTTGTGTACGACTTTGATAAAAGTCATGAACGCTGGCCGCTCATGATGCGGACTCCCTGTGTTACATCCTGTCTTTGCCATTCAATGTTGATGGTCGCTTATATCCATACACACACACACACACTTAAAAAAAAACACCTAACACACTAACTCAGACACACACCGCAGAGCTCACCACTAAATCAGAAGCAATGTTGAAGACACCAGCCGCCTGGGGCAAGTACGTTCCTTATGTTAGGCCTGGCCAATAGGGTAGATGCTTTACAGCTTAGATAAGCAGCCTGATTCAGAGCCCGCCCTTTATTATTATTATTATTGTTTATTTATATAGCGCCATCATCTTCCGTAGCGCTTTACAAAGTAGTAATTACAGACAGGGTAGAAACATACGGTACATATACTATTTCAAATGCAGTTTTACAGAGTTGACAATGGATATTCCGAGTACAAGATACAATAGGGGAGAACGCCCTGCCCTTGCGAGCTTACAGTCTAAAGGCCCTTACCCCTGTTCCTCCTGCTGGCATCTAGGTTATCCCATGTAGCCTGCATGCCCTTGCACATACTTACCTTTGTCCCTCTGCTGGCATCTAGGGTATCCCATGTAGTCTGCATGTCCTTGCACATACTTTTGTACCTTGGTTGCCATGTCTGCTTCTACCCAATGTTACTCACTTCCGAGTTTGGCCACCTTCTATTTTGGTGTTCTGTTTTACACCGTTGTTTGTTTGGTTTGCATCTGCTTTAAGTAGCTGCAAAGAAATCACGCCACCACTCAACTTTGAAACTCTTGTTTTATTAAAATTGTTTTAGTATTGTTTATTTACATGAAAATAAAATAGCAAACATTTTAAAATTAATTCAAACTTTGTATTGGGACCAACATGGCAGCTGCAAAGAGAAAAAAATATACATTATCAATTGTTTGTCCACATGTGTGCCTGTACATGCACGCATATTTTTACACACTTACCCAAACTGGTTGATGCATATTTTTAGGGGGTCACCATGAATGCTATTTTTGTGCTTTAAGCTGTTATTATATCTTTGCTATTATTAAAGTTATATTTTATGCAACATTTTGGAGTTGTAGTGCCTCCTTCAGGGCGGAAATCCTAATTGGCTAGCGGGTCCCTTACCAATTAGGAACGCCACGTCCGGTTCCGGCTATTTCCGGTTTTGATTCTGACTGATCCGATTGGCAAAACATTGGCTGATTTAAAGATGCCCAGCTGGAGGTTCTGCTGGATGGTGTTGCCAAAAATTATGATTGACTGGCTGGTTCCCGGTCCCGCTCAACCGCCAAAGTATTGTGGGAGCAGTTATGGTTGGAGATTGCCTGCAACTTGATGGGACAATGCCAGAACCCAAAGATGGTGCCCAGGCCAAGAAAAAGTGGGACGACTTGAAGGTGTGGGTTCGGTGGAAACTCAGCACCAGACTGGTGGCTGAACAACCAGAGAGCTGCTTGTACAGGAAACATTTGACAACTCAGTAAAGCCATTGTTTGAACTCACTAAAGCCTTTGTTTAAATCTAACTGATGGGGCGCTTCTCAAAACTCTACATTTACCCATGCTGAGGAGCGGGTGTTGGGGTGCTCCAGCCCAACACCTACCAGGGAGTGTCGGGTACCATGGACACCGACAGGTGGCATGTTGGATTGATGGTGTGCTGGACTTGCGACCCACCATCAGTCACAGAAGTGCTACCACTCCCTCTCCATTCATTGCAATATAATTGTAGTGAATGGGGGGGTGTGGTCTGAGCATGGCCGAGTGAGGAGCATTTTCCCTGAGCTCCGTGCGGCCCTGGACATAGCAGCGGATTTTTGGCAGCCTGGACGAGAGGGACCCACGAAGATGGGATCCCAAAAGAAAAGGAAGAGCGGGAGGAGGTCGGCAGTGGTGGCCCAAACGGGGATTGCAAGGTTCCTGGACCCCCGGCCGCATTGAAGCAGCAAGGAGAGACGGAGAACATGGCGGTGGCAGCGACGCCGCAGCAAGATCGGGCGAAGGAGGAGGCAGCAGTGGTGAGAGGAGCCAGGTTTCCCCCCCCCCCTGCGGGGACTGATCAGCTGTGAATGGAGGCGGCGGCGGAGAAGACAGTGGGGCAGCGATCGCGAGCGTCACCACAGACCGAAGTGAGGAGGAAGGAAGAGGGGTTCTGGAGGCGCAGCATGTGATTCCGGACCCGGGCCAATATGGCACTGAATGCGGCCAGAAGATGAAATCAGCCGTTGAAGAGGGAAAGCACAGGAAAATACAGGAGGCAGACAATGAGCCTCAGTGCCCCTCAGGAGTTCATGTGGGGGAAGGAATGACACGTGGCAGATTGGAGATTGCCTGCAACATGACGGGGTTGTGGGGGGATCCCAAAGTTTAATTACGCCAAATAGGCACATTTTTAGTGTCCAATTTTCTGTCCACAGTTGTGCCATAATCCAACAACTTGTGACAATTAACAAGTAATTAGATTTCTGGGTGTTATTTAAGGCAAGGGATAGAATTATTCACAAATGGGCAAAAAAACACATTTCAAGAAAGAGAGCTGTCCACTGCTCTCAGTGCCAACATACAGATGGCCAGGAAGCTCTGCAGCAGAAGCAGAGGTTGTCTCCTCCAAACATGCTGCCACCCTGTCGCTCAAGGCAAATTTATGAAAGCTAATTTCCACAACCGTCTCTGGCTTGTATTGAATGGTGCCCCCTGTGTGGGCCAGGCAGCGAAATCTGGCCTTCAACAGCTGTTGAAGGCACATTTAACTACAGCCCATGTGCGGTGGTGGTCCCCATTATAAGCCTCCTGGCCAGGTGTCTGGGGCCTTAAGAAGGGCATCAGGGGCTAGAGCAGCAACGTATAACCTGAATAACATTCCATAAAATGGAAATTAAATTACTAACAGGCAACACAACGTAAAAACACCCTTGACCAAATATTAAGTATTACAAAAGAGTAGGACCAAACAAGTAAAAGGTAAGGCAAGATGCTCAGTTTAATCATTTGGAACTTCAACATAGAGAAGGGGACAGTCAAAGAGGTACATTCGAAGTGATGGAGGGCAGAGAGACCAATTGGCTAACCAATTAGAAAAAATAACAGAAATGCAATAAACATGCAGATTCACTCCAGCAATGAACAGACTTACCCACAAGCCAACCGCCAGTCAGCTCGCCACTCTCAAAATGGATGTATAAAACGCATTGTGGGATGAGCCAGGGAAGCCAGGAAAACACTGAAGAAGTGAAAGTCTGTCCACACAACACTTCGCACGTTATGAGAGTGGCCCATCTTGCGGTTGCTGAAAAGAAGCCACAAATAAACAAGGGTCACTAAAGTGGCAAAAACAAATGAACAGCAAAAATAATGGAAAACAAGGGCCAATAGGACACAGGTAAGCTGTTTGGGGGGAGGGGAAGCTAGGCTAGCCTCAAGAGATGAGAGTGGACAAGAATGAGGAGCAATGTGGAGCTAAACATACCAAAACATATACTCCTGAGCTGCTGGGAGAACCAGGGCCACATGTGTACAATTGATGGCACCCATGAAACTTGGCATATTCACAATGTTGAAAAATCCTAACCTCACCGCGTTCTAGGCTGCCATGCTGTCAGGGAAAGAGATATATTTCTCCTTCAGGACAGCCATGCCATCAAGAATTGTAGTCAGGGCACAGCTCAGTAAAGGCTGGAACATGCCAGCTGACAGTGCCCTTAGCCTCTGGAAGGAGTCACTCCCTAGGCAGCCAACCAGTTTTGTCATACCTCCAATTGCATGCCCCTGTCTTGTGGCCTGGGCAACCATGGCTGAAACTCTGTGTAAAACTTCTCAAGAGAAAGGTGGTTCAGTCGTGTCAATTCGAACACTTGCTGATCGGACATCTGATCAATTTGCAGATGACTGCGGGTATGCCTAAGTTCTGGAAGGTAATTGGTTAACAGCTCCTGCTGTTGCAGACTCTTGTACTCTTCACAGAACTTGTCAAGTGGCTCCATCATAGGTGCGAAGGATGTAGGCTGTATTTTCACTAGCAAGAAGAGACCGTAAGTTTGAACTGGAAACCTACAGCTTTTATAGGTCCAAAAACCCACAAATCAGGGCTCCTAATCCTGCACAAGCGCAGCCTAAACCCATAACATTGCGAACGCACGGACGTCTTGAGCCATATTTATAAGTTGAACATTCGGTTTGGCATACACATACCATAATTTTTCACAAAAAGAACAACTCAGTCACAAAAACAAGGCTCTTAATCACCTGACATGGAAAATAGACCAAATATGGTCCTTTGACGTCATTCTCACTGTCGGGAATGCATGCGAGCAAGGCTCTGAATCAGGCCAATTGTTTATTCCTGCATAGTCTCACCTTTTCCTTCACTGTGTTGAGGTGATATACATCCAGCTTGGCACTCGCTATGGTCTGCTTGCCATCCAATATAGAACACTTGTTACCTTGGAATTTTACAGTCAGTCCTTTGGCTGTCATATGACGCTTCACAGATAAGAGTCCTCCTTCAAGATCAGGAACATAAAGCACTCCCTTCACTGGTATGGCTCAATTGTGTCTGGCATCATTGGGGCATACAAGGGTTCCATGTTCATACCCCTCTGCATGTATATTCCAAGTATGTCACACACCCCGCTTCCACTATTCATGACATATGGGTTATAGTCCAGTAGAGGGGGAACATCTGCAGAGATGAAAGCAAAAAAAGAAGCCCCTCCCGGCCCATAAATACCTGGGACCTCCCACGCATCCCCAGTTCCTTCTCTGCAGGATGGCGAGCAAGTCAGAAGAGGTATGCTGCTCTTCCTTGCAGGTAAGCCGGGCTTACACCCGGCCATTATTTGCCCTGTTTCTGCCCGGACCTTTTACATTAAGCCCAATTCTAGCCTCACAGCCTTGGCTGCAGGTCCGGGTGATGGTAGGCATCACCTTAATAGGTGTTTAGGGAGCCATGCTCCCCCGTGAGACCCCATACAAGGGGGTAGGCGGTATCCGGGTTGGTGATCCCGGTTTGGGGTGCCCTGTCCCATATATATATATATATATATATATATATATATATATATATATATCCCTTACACCCATGGTGCGGGTTTCCCCCCCTTCTGGGTCCCACTGTTACCCATCCCCCCCCCCCCACTGGAGGGTTATTCTCCCTCTTCATTTTCTTTCATACTTATATGAGTGTGTGCTGTGTGATTGGGTGCTTCACCTTACAGGGCTGTACGCCTTTTCTTGCATTTTCTGCAGTCCACTGAGGGGAGCTTCTTCCCCTCAGGCTGCGGTGTTTGAGGGGGTGGGGCCGGGTGCTCGTGCGCTGCCGCGGCCCGCCCCCTCCTGCTTTGGCACCTTTTGCGGTCCCAGCCTGCTGCTGGGAACCGCGCTGCTGGTTGTGAGGGAAGGGGGGCGGGGCCAGGCGTGGCACGCGATCCGCGCTGGCCCACCCCTTCTTCTCCCTCTCTCTTTGCTTCTCGGTGCTGCGGTGCTGCTAGCTGCCATCTTGCGAGACACATGAGTGCCCTCCTGGGGCCCCCTTTTCATCTGTTAGGGCATTTTACATGTGCCCCATTCAGACTGGGGGCAGCGCTGGTCACACTGTGTTATAAGTTAATTTTAGTTTGATTGTACTATGCATATGTGTGTGTGTGTGCAGGTGCTTATGGCCACTGCCTTGTGTCTTTCAGGAGGACTCCCTGCTCCTCTGCTTAAAAGGGGGTTCTCCCGGTCCTAGGTTCCCTAGAGTAATTTGGGGCACCTATAAATCCTCCCACTCAGGACCAAAAGGGGCATCCCGGGTTGCTTACCAGCGTAATTCCCTCTGGTCATTGCGACTACCTTAAAATCACCATATGGAGGCTCCACAGGATACCGGGCTCGGACTCCCTTCGGGACAATCCCGGATATGTGTGGGTTGTGGGGTACCCCTTATGGGGGAAAATGTACTAATTTGCATACCATGTGCGCAACAGGCCATAACGCGGCAGTCGGGATCCCAGGCGTCTGGGTCAGTGCCGCCCGTCTCATCTCCCACCCCACCCTGTATTATCTTACCCCAGGTGACACTGTCATTAGTGGGGAGTCACACTCGGATGTATGTGCTAGGCTGGCCAACCTCGAGAAAATTATTTCTAGCTCAGTGGGCAGAAAGGCCCCTGCTAAGAAAAGGCATCTGTCACCGGCTACACCGGTATTTGATTTTGATGATTATGACTCCCCTGACTGGGCTGATTATTCCCCGCTTGAGGAGGGGGAATTGTTTGAGGAATCTGAGACTGAGGAACTGCAGTTCTTTGATTCTGATGCCAGGCAGGCACTGGGGGATGCTGTGGATACTCCCAAGATCCTGGCCCATGTTTTAGAGGTTCTGGATATTTCCCCACCAGCGGAGGCCCCTCCGAAGAAGGGGGAATTCTTTGGGTTCTCTAAGCCCCGCTTGGAGTTCCCAAATCAGGATAATTTTGACAGCATAATTCTTAGAGAATGGGAGAAGCCGAGTCGGCTTCATGGTGTTCCTCTGGGATGGGATAGGAAGTATCCCTTTCCGGTTGACGCGGTGAAGTGCTGGGCTTCCCCTCCCGAGGTTGATGCGCCCATCTTAGGATTGTCCAACACCTCCGTTGTACATACTCCTGACTCCACTACCCTTAAGGATGGCGAGGACAAGCGCATTGATCAGATGGCATGTCATGCCTTTGCCAGTGTGGGTTCAGCCTTGCGGCCTGTCTGTGCATTGGCACTCGTGGCTGTGGCTACCAGGTCTGAGATTAGGGACATGTTAAATGCGTCCCAGCTCAACCCGGCCAGCAATGAATTCACAGCCCTTAAGAGGTGTGAATTGTTTATGAATTTTGTTTTGTCAGCTATGGATGACACTATTACCATGTGTAGTAGAACTTCGGCTCTGCTGGTGGCCATGCGCCGATCGGTCTGGCCAAGCCAGTGGGCGGCTGACATTGCGGCCAAGAAATCACTTACAGCTCTGCCCTTCCTGGGTACGCGGCTGTTTGGAGACAAATTGGATTCTGTGGCGAAAGGAAAGCTACCTCAGCGTAAGAAGCAGCGTCGCTCCTTTCCGGGGGCAAGCTCAGTGCCAGAGTGGGCAGAGGTCTTGCCCACTCTAACTTCAGAGGTGATTCCTGGAACAGAGGCAGAGGACGTGCCCGTCCAGCCTCTACCTGGGGTTTCAAGCCCAAGCCCGCTGCCAAGCCAGCTCAGCAATGAGGAGGTGCCCTCACCCCTACGGGTTGGGGGGACGGCTGCGGCTCTTCTTCCAGGTCTGGGCCCAGGAGGTCACAGACAAGTAGATTTTGGAAGTGGTATCATCCGGGTACAAACTGGAGTTCGAGTACCGGCCTCCTCCCAGATTTCTAAGGTCTCGGGTGCCCTCGGATCCCCGGGCTGCGCAGGGGCTCCTGTCGACTGTGAAGAACCTCCTGGACATGGAGGTCATATGCCCAGTGCCTTCCCCAGAGAGAGGCGGGGGCTACTATTCCAACCTCTTCACGGTCCCCAAAAAGGATGGTTTCATAAGACCCATTCTGGATTTGAAGTTTCTCAACAGGTTTATCAGAACCAAAAAGTTCTATATGGAGACTCCATATACCGATCTTCCCAGCACACCAGAGATTTCTCAGGTTTGTGTTGGGAGATCAACATTTTCAGTTTGTGGCACTCCCGTTCGGGCTGACCTCGGCACCGCGGGTGTTTACCAAGGTCCTGGCGGGCATAATGGCCCTGCTCAGAGCTCAGGACATTCGCATTGTGCCGTATCTGGACGACCTACTCATCACAGCTTCTTCCCTCTGCCAGGCGGAGCTGGACACCAGGATGGTGGTGACGATGCTGGAGAGGTTCGGATGGGTGATCAACCACCCCAAGTCTTCTCTCTCCCCATCAAGGGAGATCTCTTTTCTGGGCATGAATCTGGATACCAGTCAGGCCAGAGTGTTCCTACCTCAGCCAAAGGTGCAGAGGGTTCAGGATCTGATACGTGTTCTCCTGATCAATCCTCGCCCTTCTATCCGGCTAGGGATGACTCTGGTAGGTTTGATGGTGGCTTCCTTCGAGGCAGTCCACTTTGCTCAATTCAATGAGGTCGCTACAACTCCATCTATTGCTGAAATGGGACAGATGTCCACAGTCCTTGGATCAGTCATTTCTGATGTCTCCCAGGGTTCGGCAGTCCCTTCAGTGGTGGCTGGAACCAAGCAATCTGATGAGGGGCAGATCTTTTCTGGCCCCTTGTTGGGAGACGGTTACCAAGGATGCCAGCCTGTCGGGCTGGGGAGGTTTCTGGAAACATCATCAGTTCCAGGGGTTGAGGGGTCTTCAGGAGGCTCACACCCCCATCAATGTCTTGGAGCTCAGAGCTATCCACTTGGTTCTGTCGCGTCTGACACTTCACCTACAGGGTTTACCGGTTCAGGTTCGATCAGACAATCGTACTGCGGTAGCTTATATCAATCACTAAGGAGGGACTTGCAGCAGGAGTGCCCTCAAGGAAGTCTCTCTGATTCTGACATGGGCGGAGAGCAATGTTCCTTGCATCTCGGCAGTATACATTCCGGGAGTGGAGAACACGGAGGCGGACTCCCTGAGCAGGGGATTCTCTCGCCGAGGGGAATGGTCTCTCAACCACAGGGTGTTTCGGGCCCTGTGTCTCATGTGGGGGACTCCGGAGGTGGATCTCTTTGCCTCTCGGCACAATCACAAGCTCCCAACCTTTGTATCTCTGTCTCAGGATCCTCTGGCCCTGGCAGTGGATGCTTTGTCCCTTGCCTGGAGGGATCTGGGGTTTCTGTACCTGTTTCCCCCCTTCTCCATGGTAGGCAAGGTAGTGCGCAAGCTGGCTCTAGAGGGGGCACCAGCAATTCTGGTGGCCCCAAGGTGGCCAAGACAGGTTTGGTTTGCAGACGTCGTAAGATTGGCGGTAGATCAATACAGGCTGCCCCTGTCTCCGGATCTGATCTCTCAGGGTCAACTACATTACCCCAATTTACAAACGCTTGCTTTGACGGCGTGGCTGCTGAAACCTTCATCCTGAATGAGGAAGGTTTGTCTGAGACGGTTATTCAAACCTTGATTAGAGCTAGGAAGAGGTCTTCCTCTACCATTTACTATAGGACTTGGCGGTCCTATATTGACTGGTGTGAGGCTAGGGCCTTACCTTGCAGGGTGTTTTCGATTCCTAGGATTTTGGATTTTCTACAACACGGTCTGGATCTGGGGTTCCAGCTCAGTACTTTGAAGGGTCAGGTTTCTGCCCTGGCTGTCTTTTTTCATAGGTCTTTTGCTCTGCATCATCTGGTCAAGACTTTTTTCCAAGGGGTCACTCATGTTCGGCCCCCCCTAGAAAACCTAAATTTGGTTCTTTCGGCCCTCCAGGGGCCTCCCTTTGACCCGATGCAGGATGTGGCTCTTTCTGTGCTCACTCAAAAGGTTGCCTTTTTGGTGGCTATTACCTCTGTTCGGCGTGTTCTCTGAGTTGGCGGCTCTGTCTATTCAGGCCCCTTACTTTGAAAGACACCAGGATAAGGTGGTTTTTCACTTTAAACCAGATTTCCTTCCTAAGGTGGTTTCTGCCTTCCATCTCAATCAGGATGCAGTTCTTCCTTCCTTGTGTCCTAAGCCTAGCAATGACAAGGAGAGGGTTTTGCACTCTTTGGATGTGGTTCGTTGTATTAAGTACTATTTGGTTGCTACTTCTCCTTTTCATAAGACGGACGACTTGTTCGTGGTGCCTTCTGGGCCCAGAAAGGGTTTGGCGCCCACCAAGTCTACCATTAGTAAATGGATACGCCAGGCTATTGTTGGGGCCTATTCTGCTAAGGGGAGGGTTCCTCCTTTTAAGATCACTGCTCATTCTACTCGTGCTGTTGGGGCTTCCTGGGCTTTTCAGCACCAGGCTTCTGTTGAACAAGTTTGTAAGGCTGCTACTTGGTCTTCCGTTCATACTTTTTCAAAGTTTTATAAGGTTGATGTGCGGGCCTCAGCGGATGCTGTTTTTGGCCGCAAGGTTCTGCAAGCTGCAGTGGTTTAAATTGGTGCATTTTTTTGCTGTATTTGGATCCCCACCCATGATGGACACTGCTATTGGATGTCCCATATGTCATGAATAGTGGAAGCGGGGTGTTTGACATACTTGGAATAATACCATTTTGTGATTACTCACCTTTAAAATGGGTATTATAAGTATGTCACACACCCCGCTTCATCCCGCCCTTTTGTATTCTGGATCCTTTATATGGTGAACCTTTTATGGTTAAGAAGGTAAATAGTCTCTTTGTTATTCAGATGAAGTTCTGTGAAAAAGCTGCTATCACTTGTCAGGCTCCCGAGTCAATGCCCCAGCCTTGCCTATTACTTTCAATGTGATATTTCAGTTCCCTTCACATGAATCAGAGATTGTGGCTTTGACATTCTGCTTAGTGTAAGAGAGACGCTGTCTCATTTACTCTACGCTTTCCATATAGTACAGACTCTCTTTATGTGTCCCCTGTTTGCAGCACCTAAAACACACCTTGGTTTCCTACTTGTGTTTCTTTGTGTCTATAGCTTTAAGAGCTGTTTGGTGTCTTCTTTCTTTGCTGATACTCATCTATGAGCCTGATCTTTACAAATGCTAGTGTCACGCCTTGTCTCTAGCGCATTAATCAGTGCAGTGCAGTGTATGTATCAGGCAAGCTGCACAACAACATGGCGATGGTGTGACTGTTATATTCTCACCGACTGATCTGAGTTGTGCAATCACTTCCTGCATGGCATTTACGTGGTCTTGTATGTCCTCCTCTCTGCTAAACCTCATTTTGTAAATTTTCCTCAGCAGAAACAATTTGCTGTTTAAATGGGATCTCTCATGCAGTCCTTTCAGTTCATCCCACATGCCTTTCCATGTATCCTCACTGTGTATATGAATAAGCCGACTGACTACCACTAGTAAGCTTATGGTGGCCTGTCCCTGTATGTTTTGTCTGTCCCAGTCCTGATAATTATCCTGTGGCCTCTCTTTAGTGATAACCTTCCACAAGCCATCTCTGGGTAATAGCATTTCCACTTTTAACTTCCATAGCTGATAACTGTCATTGTTCAGCTTGGCCACAGAGAGTTTACTGGCCAGAAAGGAGTCCCATGATTGGCCGCTGGGCGGTCACTTGGGCCATGATCCCGTCATCATGGGACTCCTTTCCCGAAGTGAAGGTAAGGATATCGGGTGTTCTGGGGGGCTCCGGCATTCTGGATGCCCCCCAAGCTTGTTCTTATTCTCTGTCTGAGGGACCAACACCTGTCAAAGGAAAAATGGGTGTTGGTCCGATTTAAGTATTTGCAGCTTCCCAGCTGCAGTATGCTATTGAAATAGCCACTAGAAGTTTGAACTAAATTATTTACTTCCTTGTCATTTTTAACTTGTACAGATAGTATACCTCCCAACTTTTCAAGATGAGAAAGAGGAACAATGGGATAAGCCAGAGTAGCCCAACAAAATTTTCTTTGCAGTTAGGGAAATCAGAGAAAACAGCGCTTTATGCCACACATTATTATGAAAGGCATAAAGTGCTGATTGGATGAGAGCCTACACTGTCAGCGGAGCAGAAATGTGAGTTGTGTGGGTGATCTGGGGGTTTCATACAGTGGGACATCCCAATTCGCTACACTACAGAAAAACAAACCTATCACCAGAACAGTAAAAATCCTGGTGATACGTCCGCTTTATGTAGGTGACAGGTGGCTTTCCTCAGACACCCCTATAGAGAAAAAAAAAATTTCCATATCTCCCCCTTTTCTTTTGATTTTTTTTCTTTTATTCTTCTCTGTCTCTAACATTTTCTTTTTTTTCTGACATTCAGTCCCTCTGTTTTCATCCTCTTTTTCACTTTCCCTTCACTTTCTCTAGTTCTCTCTTTCTCTTTTGCATCCCCACCTTTTCTCTCTCACTTTAGTCACACTCTCTCCTTTTCTCTCTCCTGTACTTCTCATCCTTTTCTCTCTCTTCGATATTCCCCCAATCTCCCTCCTTTCCACCCCCTGATTGCTGAATCCCAGGCTGCGCTACATCTCGTACATCCCGTGCTGCCCAGGGCCAAACATGGGGTTGGGATTGATGGTGTGCTGGACTTGCAACCCACCATCAGTCACAGAAGTGCTACCACTCCCTCTCCATTCATTGCAATAT
The DNA here is from genome assembly GCA_027917425.1 of Gastrophryne carolinensis. Classification (NCBI taxonomy): domain Eukaryota; kingdom Metazoa; phylum Chordata; class Amphibia; order Anura; family Microhylidae; genus Gastrophryne; species Gastrophryne carolinensis. The sequence continues at coordinate 290,396,038 of CM051234.1, forward strand.
AATTGTAGTGAATGGGGGGGGCGTGGTCTGAGCATGGCCGAGTGAGGAGCATTTTCCCTGAGCTCCGTGCGGCCCTGGACATAGCAGCGATTTTTGGCAGCCTGGACGAGAGGGACCCACAAAGATGGGATCCCAAAAGAAAAGGAAGAGCGGGAGGAGGTCGGCGGTGGCGGCCCGAACGGGGATTGCAAGGTTTCTGGCCCCCCGGCCGCTTTGAAGCAGCAAGAGGTGGCAGTGGTGAGGGGAGCCGGGTTCCCTGCCTGCAGGGATCAGCTGTGAATGGAGGCGGCGGCGGAGAAGACAGTGGGGCAGCGATCTTGAGCGTTACCACAGACCGAGGTGAGGAGGAAGGAGGCGGGGGGCTGGAGGCGCAGCATGTGATGCTGGACCCGGGCTGATATGGCAATGAATGCGGCCAGAAGATGAAGTCAGCTGTTGAAGGGGGAAAGCACAGGAAAATACAGGAGGCAGACAATGAGCCCCAGTGCCCCTCAGGAGTTCATGTGGGGGAAGGAATAACACGTGGCAGTGGGTCAGGAGGGGAGGGGCGGCCAGAATGCCCTGGCAGTCTCAGGGTGAGGGACCTCTCCTCAATACTAAGCCCAGACATCCCCCTGGAAACATGTAGCAGCAGCAGCAGTGATGGCAGCAGGGAGAGGCTTGATCCTTCTGAAGATGAGTACTGCCAGCCCCAGCCAGAGAAGACCTGTACAGCCCCCCGCACCGGTGTGTAAGTCGGCATTAGTGGGCAGAACACAGATGGAATAGATAGAGGAGGGATTCACGTCCCCGGCATCAACCCCTCATCGAGATTGCTTGCCATTAGAGGACGGGGAGCTCGGGGGGAGGACGTTGAGAGACCTCCTGCAATCATTGGCTACTAAGGAGAACCTGCAAGCCCTCCCCTCCAAGGCGGATCTAGAGTCTATGCCGCTTCGCATTGAGAAGGCGGTGAGAAAAGATATTGAAGATTGACCGGAACTGTCTGAATTAGCCTGTTTGCAGCGGGAGGTCCGGCGACAGCAAAAGGAGATGCAGTTACAACTAGACGACCTGGAGAACAGGGGAAGAAGAAACAGTGTAAATCTGAGGGGCATCCCGGAGGAGATCGGAGGGGACAGGTTGAGATCAGCGGCACAGTCGATCTTCAATTCTTTGCTGGGAAGACAGCCGGAGACAACATATAGAATTGAACATATAGAATTGAGTTCTGAGCAGGCCGCTAGGAGGTCAGGGGTCCTCGCGGGATGTTTTATGCCGATTGTTGTTGTTTGAGGACAGAGAGGAAATAGTGAAGACGGCCTGGGAGAGGGGCTTGGTGAATTGGAGCCGCACAAGGATCACAATCTTGCCGGATTTTTCAAGGAGAACACTTCATATGAGACGGATTTTGTGCCCGTTTCTTGATAAAATTAAGAGCTCCAGAGCCTCTTACCAGTGGGGGCATCCCTTTCATTTAATAGTAAGGAAGAATGATGCTTCGTTTTCTTGATTTTCTGTCGATGGACGCAATCCAGATACCGGATTGGCTGGCGGAAGCTCTGCCGCCTCCATTTCTAGATGTGTTTCTAGATGATAGATACGAAGGGCAGGTATGTCTTTGTGAAAGCCTGATTAGGGGGGTATATGTTCACCTTGGCCAATCTTTGCCAAATGTGGATCAGGTGGGGGATGCCCAAAGGATCCTCTGGGCATTGGAAGATTTTGCAGAGGGGGTGGTAATACTAGGGGGGGGGGGATTTCAATATGGCTATCGAACCATTAATAGATACCTAAATGGGGCGATCATCCATGTCTTATGATAAACTGAGAGCTTTTAAAAAAATGCTCCATGATAAACAACTGATTGATGTCTGGCGGATCTGTAATCCTGGGGTTAAAGATTTCACTTTTGTACTCGAATATCCATGCTTATTATAGTAGGATCAATTATTTTTTCATTAGTCACCACGCACTTTAATGGTCCCCAGTGGCGACTATTGATACGAGAATCTGGTCAGATCATGCTCTGTTGCTTCTGTCGTTAAATTTACAGGGGCTGACTGAAAGGCCATGGCAGTGGCAGTTGAATGAGGGTCTCCTGCAGGATGAGATGTGTACTAAGGCGGTCATAGAGGGAATCGCAAATTCCGACTGGGCTCCCCATACAGTGGGAGGCCTTGAAGTGCACGCTGATGGGGATCCTCATCCAACACGCATCAAGGCTGAAAAGGGAGAGAGGGGCGCAGGTGAACGGGCTGATTGAACACATAGCCAGGCTGGAAGTTTCCCATAAGCAGAGCCTGAACGCTTCTTTAATGTTGGAATTGACGTAGTCTAGAAATAAGTTGCTGAGCCTGTTAAATAAAATGACTTACAAGCAGCGGGAATTGGCGAATAGGTTTTATTATGAACACAGTAATAAATGTGGGCGCCCCTTAGCGAGACTTTTGCACCCCAGACAACATCAAACATACATACCGACCATGTATGATGGGGGTGGCGATCTAGTGCACGACCCCCCAAAAATTGTGGAGGTTTTTAGGCAGTTCTACTCCCAGCTATACAACATTGAGGGGGAAAGGGGGGGCGGGAGAGGGAGATAGAGAAGTACGTGGAAGAGGCAGGATTGGCAGTTCTAGACGCCTTGGACAGGAATGCGTTGGAAGAGCCGTTTGAGCAACTAGAGTTGCTTGAGGCTTTGGCCGTGACTCCGTCTGGAAAAAGCCCGGGCCCTGATGGTTTCACGGTAAAATTCTACAAACAGTTTAAAACCCAGTTGGCCCCATTTATGACTGAGATATTTAATGTGGTGTCGGCGGAGTGCTGCTTCGCGACACAGACCCTGGAAGCGCACATCACGGTCCTGCCCAAGCCAGGGAAAGAGCTAACATTATGCAGCAGCTACAGGCCAATTTCTTTAATTAACGTGGATGTGAAGCTTTACTCCAAAATGATCACGAACCAATTGAAGAGATTGCTTCCTTCTTGGGCACACATGGACCAGGTAGGGTTTGTGTTGGAAAGAGAGGCCCGTGACAACACAATTAAGACCATCCTGTTAAACTCCTACGTTAAAACAAATAAAAGCCCCATGTGCCTCCTGTCGGTAGACGCCGAGAAGGCGTTTGACAGGGTTAGTTGGAGATTCCTTGAACATACACTCAGGCAAGCAGGCAGGCTTGGGCCTGGTTCTGAGAGAGAAGATACACGCCCTCTATGTTGGCCCCACAGCAAGGGTAATAACGAATGGGCTTCTGTCTTCAGCTTTTCAGGTGGGGAACGGAATGAGGCAGGTCTGCCCCTTATCGCCCTTGTTATTTGTCTTAGTGATGGAGCATTTGGCGGTCGCGCTGAGACGGAACCCTGACATTAAGGGAATAGTAGTTGGGGGCAAAAAGCATAAATTGAAGCTATACGCTGATGATCTACCTATGCATGTTACATCTCCTCATACATCCCTGCCATCAATTCTTCAGGAGTTTCAGAGATTTGGTAGAGTCAGCAACTTTAAAGTCAACATGGCTAAATCAGAAATGCTGAACATCAGTATAGAGGATCAGTCACTGGTTCAGAGGCTGAAGGGGAACTTCTCTTAAGTGGTGCAAGGAGGCCATAACCTATCTGGGAGTCCTCATACCAGCGGATCCCATCTCACTATTAAGACTGAACTACGACCCCTTACTTGCGACAATGAGGGCAGACCTAGAGGAGTATGGGAGGAAGGGTATTTCTTGGCTGGGGAAGATTAATGTTATAAAAATGGATGTACTGCCTAAACTGTTGTACATCTTCCAGGCGGTGCCCGTTTTGTTTGGCAGTCCGGCATTCCTACACGGAATGGGGTTCCCAAGGTTCCTGATTTGGGAGGCGTCCTCACGGCCTAAACTGAGGCACCTGCTGATAGAGGGGAGGCCTCCTACGGGGAAGGAGCTGGGGGCGCGGGGGGGGGGTGGCCGGGTCATGGCAGGCAGTGAACTAATTGCGTACTTATTTGGGTTCTTTGGGGGATCTAGGGGAGATAATGAGAAACAGCACCCAGTTTGAAGATCTCCTAGAGGCAGCGGAATGGCCCAAAGGAGTAGTCTCAATCCTATATAGCATCATGATGGGGGAAGGGGAGCCTAGGAAGTTGGATTTTGTAGCAGAATGGGAGAGGGAAATTGGGAAGACTTTTGATGAGGAGGAAAGGGAGAAGGCGTTTTATCTTACCCATAAGATGGCGAAACCCTGTAAGGCCCAGGAAAAGAAGTTCAAGTTAATCTCCAGGTGGTATAGAAGGCCAGTCCGTGTTCACCAGATCTTCCCCACGGCCCCAGATAATTGTTGGAGATGTAACATGGCCAGGCCCAGATTAATGTAGGGGCGGACGGAGCTGCCGCTCCAGGCCCCTACATTAAAACAGGCCCAGCAGCCTGCAAACGCAGCCCGCACGGACGCCCGGCTTGGGCTATGAAGAAGGATGAGGACCCGAGACTCCGCTGAGGAGAGGCGGCGGCTTCCGCACGTGCCAACACTAACTCACCCCGCCCAGCGTCTGGAGCAGCTCGTACACACTAACCACGCCCATTCCCCGCCCAGGCGCTGACATCATGCCAGTTGTTTGGCCGACCAATCGGACGCTCCGCTTTGACAGTACGGGAGCTGATATGGGCCGTTCCTCCCGAGCTGAGGAGAACTCCCCCATCCGTGAGAGTGCGCATTGCGCTGGGAGCGCAGCCTGGTAGACTTCCTAACAGTCCTGACATGGAAATGTCGCTGCACTTCCCGCCCAGCTTCTATCCTGGGGAGCCTACGACAAGGTAACTTTCCTAAAGTGACGGTCCAGAGCCATGGCAACCTGCCTCCTTCCCCGGAAAGTGAAGCTCGCGCTCTGATTGGTGGATGGGAGGCAGGAGCTGCACCTGCATCTAGCCAAGGGGGTGTCTGGGGACCCACATATACCCCCCTCCCAAGCAGCACCCCGTCTTGTCTGTCAGTCCTGCTCTCTTACTTTCTTTTCTTCTCTCACTCTTTCTCTTTCACCATTCTTTTACTTTCTCTCTCTCCCTCCCTCGCTCTCGTTCATTCATCTACTTTCAGCCTTTCTTTCTGTTCCTTGTGTCACTCCCTTTCTCCCTCTCTCTCACCCCCTACTTTCTTTCCTTCTTTCACCATTCTTTTTCTCTCTCTCTCACTTCCTCCCATTCCTTCACCTACTCTCACCCTTTCATTCTGTTCCTTGTGTCACTCCCTTTCTCCTTCTCTCGTTTCTCTCTCTCTCACCCCCTACTTTCTTTCCTTCTCTCTATATTTGATTCCCTCTCTTTATTTTCCACATCTATTTTCACCCTTTCATTCTGTTCATTGTATCACTCCCTTTATCCTTCTCTCTCTCTCTCACCCCCTACTTTCTTTCCTCCTCTCTATATTTATTTTCCACATCTATTTTCACTATCTCTTTTTGTTTGCTTTCTTCAGCACCATGCCCGGGATGCTCTTAATCCGGCCCTGAACATGGCACGGGGGACACTTCTGCATGTTTGGTGGGAGTGCCCCAGTACAAACAGACTGTGGGAGAGGGTCCTACTTTTACATGGTAAGGCGTTTGGTTCCCCAACCCCAAACACTCCTGAGATAACCTTGATTTCCATGCTCCCTTGAAGTAAGGAGGCGGGAAAGAGGGGGCTCTGAGGCATTTCTTGACAGCTGTGAGGTGATTGCTAGGCATTGGAAGAGTGTGACGTCTCCTTTTTTACTAGAGTGGTAAGAAGAGCTTAACAACATCATGTGGATGGAGGAGTTAACAGCGGACTTTGGGGGGGGGGGGAGAGTGAGAAGTTTATGCACACGTGGGTAGCCTGGATATTAGAACGATATTAAAAGGATATTTGAACTACAGTAGGATGTGGCTTGAGTAAGGAGAGTGAGGTGTAGGAATGGAGAAAGGAGCAGGGTTTGGAGTGGGAGTGGATTCATTATTTGTTGGGAGGTTTCCTCTTTGCTCGGGTGTCTCGCCCCTTTTTCCCCCCTCCCCGGAGCCTAGTGTTTCAGTGTTCGTACATTGTCTATATGTGTTTATGTGTGTCTTTTCTTGAAGCGAGTTCTGTGTGTTTTTCTGGCTGAGCGCCGGGAGGTTAGAAGTTCCCGGGCGTCAGTTGATCCTTGCTGGGTGGCCAATACATTGATTTAAATTCTGGGTCCACCTTGGGGCTCAGTTCTGTATCTTGGTTCCCTACATAGGATATGCCGTGCTGGCTGGGCGACCCCTTGCGCTCCCGGGGAGACAGGGGGCGGGGGGGTAGATGGTCCGGCAATATGGTGGTCGACACAGGGCTTACTGGTTCAGCTAGGGAAGGGAGGCTGAGATAGCCGAGATGTGAATACAGGTGGCTGACGTAACTCTTCGGCGGTTTTTAATGTGATATTCGTACTGCACTTTGGTTTGTGTCTTGTATATTCCAAGTATGTCTCACACCCTGCTTCGGAAGTATTAATTACACGTGGGTTATGGTCCAGTGGAGGGCGAACTTCTGCAGAGATGACTAGAAAAAGAAGCCCCTCCTGGTCCATAAATACCTGGGACCTCCCACACATTCCCCAGATAAGTCTCTGCAGATGGCGAAGCAAGTCAAGAAGATGGCTGTCTCTTTCCTTTACAGGTAAGCCGGGTATACACCCGGCCACTTTTTTCCTATTTCCACCTGGACTATTTCATTAATGTCCCTATGCCTCCCAGTCTTGGCTGTAAGGTCCGGGTGAGGGTAGGGCACACCTTAGAGGTGTTTCAACAGGAGCCATGCTCCACCGCAAATCCCCCACCAAGGGGTAGGCGGTCGTCAGGTTAAGTAATCCTGACGTGGGATGCCCTGTCCGTATCGATGCTGTCGCTACATTATTATAGGTAGCTTTTGGCTTCCCCTCCATTACTCCCCGTTCCCGGATAGTAGGGGGGGGGGGAGGCCTGACCCTCCATCTTGTCCATTTGTAGTTACTGTCATGTGCTGTTTTTACTTCATGTGCTGGCTACTGCCAGCGCGTGTGTGTGGGTGTTGTGTGTGTGCATGTGTTTCACTGTCATCTGCGGCCCGCATGCTCGCTGTATTGTGCAGCGGCGGCGGGCCGGTTGTCTCATGGCCGGCTCCGCAGCATGGCTGGGGAGCGCGTCTCTCTCTCTCTCTCTTTTTCTCAGTCAGAGGAGGGGGCGGGGCCTGACTCTCTGCGCGCTGGTTACGGCCCGCCCCTCTCCTCAGGCGCTTTTTTGTGGCTCTCAGCCATTGGCTGCGAACCGATTGTCAGTTCCCGGGCCGGGAGGGGACGGGGCCACGCACGGCGCGATCTGCGCTGGCCCGCCCTTCTTCCTGAGGATCTCCTGGCTAATAGACTCCATTCCTGTCTGTCGGATACTGTGAGTGCCCTTCGCGGCCTTGGTTTTTATTATTGTCGTTATATTTTTATATGTACATTGCGCTGTTATCACAGCGCCTGGGGATGCTGCCTTAATTACTGCATTTTATGCCTTATGCTGCATATGTTGGTGCTTGGTTTTCTGTGTGCATATATGATTCTTATGGGGTCCCATATTGTGTCTTTCAGGTGGGACTATCAAGCCTTTAATAAAAAAGGGGGTTCTCCCTTAGGTCCCATTTTCAAATTGGGGTTCCCTTTGGTCATTATTAAATCCTCCCACTAACGGACGCTAAGGGGCATCCCGGGTAGCTTCATAGCGTAATTCCCATTGATTTTTGCGACTATCAACAAATCACCATATGGAGGCTCCCCAGGATACTGGACTCGGGGTCCCTTCGGGATAACCCCGGTTGTGTGTGTTATGTGGGGCATCCCTTTTGGGAGATAATGTGCAAATTTGTATACCATGTGCACAACAGGCGCTTGTGCGGCAAGCCGGGCCCCATGTGGACGGTTCAGCCCCGCTGGCCTCATCACCTACACCCCCACGCCTGGTTATGACCCCAAGTGACTTTGTCACCAGTGGGGAGTCGCAATCTGATGTATGCGCAAGACTGGCCAACATTGAGAGACTGATTGCTAGCTCTGCGGCCAGGAAGGCCCCAGCTAAGGGACGGCACTTGGCGCCTGCGGCGCCGGCCTTTGATTATGCTGATTTTGAACCATTTGACTTGTCTGATTGTTCCCCGCTCGAGGAAGGGGAACTGTTCCCAGACTCTGACTCATCTGAGGATCGGCAGTACCCTGGCGTTGATGCCGGCTCAGAGCGCGGGGATACTGTCGACACCCATAGGCTCCTTACTCAAATTTTTGAGGTACTTTTTGAAGGTGCTGCTGTGGATATCGCCTATCTGGATTTTAGCAAAGCCTTTGACACTGTACCACATAAGGAGCTCATAGATAAGTTATTGAAGGTAGGACTCAATCCCTGGATAGTTCAGTGGATTTCCAGTTGGCTGAGGGATCGGTATCAGAGCGTTGTTGTAAATGGTGTGCAATCTGAACAAAGGCGAATTACAAGTGGTGTGCCGCAAGGCTCTGTCCTGGGCCCCATTCTTTTTAATATATTTGTAAGTGACATAGGAGAAGGCTTGGTAGGAAAAGTTTGTCTGTTTGCTGATGATACAAAGGTTAGTAATAGGGTGGATATTCCTGGAGGTGTCTGCAACATGGAAAATGATTTAGCTTTACTGGATAGATGGTCAAAACAGTGGAAACTAGAGTTTAATGTCTCTAAATGTAAAACCATGCACTTGGGTAGAAGGAATACCTGCTCTGAGTACCGTATGGGCAGCACTGTGTTAGCCAGGACCTCGGAGGAGAGAGATTTAGGGGTACTGATTACTGATAGCTGCAAGATGAGTGGACAGTGTAGCCAGGCAGTGGGAAAAGCAAGCAGGATGCTCGGCTGCATAGCTCGAGGCATCACCAGTAGGAAGAGGGAGGTTGTGATGCCACTGTATAGAGCCCTGGTAAGGCCACAGCTAGAATACTGTGTGCAGTTCTGGAGACCTTACCTGCAAAAAGACATTATTCAAATAGAACGTGTCCAAAGGCGGGCAACGAAAATGGTGGAAGGACTTAAACTTAAAACTTATCAGGAGAGACTTAAAGAACTTAATTTGTACAGTCTGGAGGAAAGAAGGGAGAGGGGGGACATGATTGAGACCTTTAAATATGTGAAAGGATTGAATAAGGTTCAGGAGGGAAGTGTTTTTAAGAAGAAGCTTAATGATAGAACAAGGGGGCACAACCTGAAGCTAGTCGGGGGGAAGATCAGGAGCAATGTTAGAAAATATTATTTTACAGAAAGAGTAGTAGATGCTTGGAACAAACTTCCAGCAGAGGTAGTTGAAAAATCACTGAATTTAAACATGCCTGGGATAAGCACACATCTATCCTAAGAAAAAGAGTACATACAGTATACACATAAGGGCAGACTAGATGGACCGTATGGTCTCCTTCTGCCGTCAACCTTCTATGTTTCTATGTTACTTGCCATTTCCCCTCCTGCGGAGGCCCCTCCACAACGGGGGGAATTTTTTGGGACCGCCAAACCTTGTTTGGAGTTCCTGGATCAGAAGCACTTTAACAATCTGATCCTTAAGGAATGGGAAAAGCCTAGTCGGCTCCCTGGTATCCCTCAGGGGTGGGATAGAAAGTATCCCTTTCCTGTTAGACACCAGAACGGTGGTGACTACGCTGGAGAGGTTCGGGTGGGTAATCAATTACCCCAAGTCCTCTCTATCCCCGTCAAGGGTGGCTTCGTTCCTGGGCATGACTCCAAGGAGGGACTCGCAGCCGGAGTGCCCTCCGAGAGGTGTCTATGATTCTTTATTGGGCTGAGAGCAATGTTCCGTGCATCTCGGCAGTCTACATTCCAAGGGTGGAGAACCTAGAAGCGGACTCTCTGAGCAGAGGGACCTCTCGCCGGGGGGGAATGGTCCCTCAGCAACAAGGTATTTCTATTCCTCTGTCGCAGGTGGGGGAGTCCAGAGGTGGATCTGTTTGCCTCTCGTCACAATCACAAGCTTCCGGCATTTGTGTCTCTGTCCCAGGACCCTCTGGCTCTGGCATTGGATGCCATGTCTCTGTCCTGGCGGGAGCTCGGTCTCTTGTATCTGTTTCCTCCCTTTCCCATGGTGGGCAAGGTGGTACGCAAGCTGGCTCAAGAGGGTGTTCCAGCAATCCTGGTGGCCCCAAGGTGGCCAAGACAGATGTGGTTCGCAGATGTCATAAGGCTGGCGGTCGATCAATTCAGGCTGCCTCTGGTTCCGGATCTGATCACACAAGGTCAGCTTTGTTACCCCAATTTACAAACGCTGGCTTTGACGGCGTGGCTGCTGAAACCTTCATCTTAAAGGAAAAGGGTTTGTCTGAAGCCGTTGTCCAGACTCTTGTCAGGGCTAGGAAGAAATCTTCCTCAAATATCTACTACAGGACCTGGCGGACCTACATTGATTGGTGTGAGGCTAGGGCCTTTTCTTGCCGGGTGTTTTCCATTCCTCGGATTTTGGAGTTTCTTCAGCATTGTCTGGACATGGGTTTTCAGCTTAGCACTCTTAAGGGGCATGTGTCCGCTCTGGCGGTTTTCTTTCAGAGATCTTTCGCTCTTCATCCTTTGGTTAAGACCTTTTTTCAGGGGGTCACTCATGAGCGCCCTCCGCACAAACCCATGTTACCTGTTTGGAATTTAAATTTGGTGTTGTCTGCTCTTCAGGGTCCTCCTCTTGAACCGCTGCAGGATTCTGCTCTATCCATTTTCACCTTAAAAGTTGCCTTTTTGGTGGCTATCACCTCTGTTCGACGTGTTTCTGAGTTGGCGTCTCTGTCCATTCAGGCCCCCTACTTTGAGAGACATCAGGACAAGGTGGTTTTCCGTTTTAAACCAGACTCCTTGCCAAAGTTTGTCTCTGCCTTTCACCTCAATCAGGACATTGTGCCCTAAACCTATCAATGACAAGGAGAGGGCTTTGCACTCTCTGGACGTTGTTAGATGTGTAAAGTACTATCTGGTGGCTACTTCACCATTCCGGAAGACAGATGCCTTTTTGTGGTGCCCTCTGGGCCCAAGAAGGGTTTGGCGCCCGTCAAGTCTACCATTAGTAAATGGATTCGTCAGGCTGTTATTAGGGCCTATTCTGCTAAGGGGAGGGATCCCCTTTTCCAGATCACTGCTCATTCTACTCGTGCTGTTGGGGCTTCCTGGGCATTTTAGCACCAAGCCTCCGTTGAACAAGTTTGTAAGGCTGCTACTTGGTCTTCTGTTCATACTTTTTCCAAGTTTTATAAGCTTGATGTGTGGGCCTCAGCGGATGCTGTTTTTGGCCGCAAAGTTCTGCAAGCTGCAGTGGTTTAATTTGTGCACTATTGCCTGTTGGGCTCCCCACCCTTTTTGGACACTGCTATTGGATGTCCCACGTGTAATTAATACTTCCGAAGCAGGGTGTAAGAAATACTTGGAATAATACCATTTTTTTGATTATTCACCTGTAAAATGGGTATTATAAGTAAGTCTCACACCCTGCTTTGTCCCACCCTGAGTTGTATCTTGGATCCTCTATATGGTGAAACTTTTTTCTCATAGATTTTATTGGCTCTTTCTGGTTCCCTTACTGCTTTGTTATACTGGGGAATGTGTGGGAGGTCCCAGGTATTTATGGACCTTCTATTTCTAGTCATCTCTGCAGAAGTTTGCCCTCTACTGGACCATAACCCACGTGTAATTAATACTTCCGAAGCAGGGTGTGAGACATACTTATAATACCCATTTTACAGGTGAGTAATCACAAAATGGTATTTTTCGTGATATTGTACTAAAATTCAATAAAGTATGATTAAACATAATTGTAGTGAATGGAGAGGACTGGGGTGGTGCAAGTGCCCTGAATGCACAATAAATATTGCATGACATAAATAACATATGTAAACAATGCAAAATAATGCGCAATGATGCAATGTGCATTTATCAATTTGTTACAACCGGTATTTTATGAATGGTACAAAAATAATGCATCTGGTATCAACATCCACCATTTCAGACACTTTTGGTTTGATGAAAAAAAACTCAAGTTGAACTTTGCTTCATCTATATAAAATGCCCTAAATAGTAAAAGAAATCAGATGATACCTTTTCAGGCTGAGTATACGGATGATGAATTCCTATGTGTGCGCAAGCATACAATGGCCATCTATGCATTAATAATGAAAAATTAATCAGGTACACCACGTTGGAAGATCTGAAAGAGAATGTACCTTTTGAGGTTAACTGAGTATATTTAAGGTAATCAGGCCTATTTTCTTAGGACCTTTTGATGTTCATTGCACATGTGTACAAAAGCCGGTGATGTTTCTGTTATTCTGCATAACATCATGTCTGATGAAGAGAACTGAGTTTTCCTGAAAGCTAGCCTGAAAAGGTATCACCTGATTTCTTCACTTTCTACTGTTTTGAATAGCTAACTCTGTACAACACAATACTGCTCTAAATAGTAAAACAGCCCATGCACAATATTCACCCAGTTTTTCCAATCCATTCTGCTTAACCCTTCTAGTGCTAGCTGCCTCTACTCCACTTAAGTGCAAGCTACTTGAGACTCACATAGCTGACTTTAAACCCCCACAGTAAAAAATACATAAAAGTAAAATACTCACCTGACCCCTCGTTGGATCCAGCCGGGTCTCCTCTTTAATTTGGTGCCATCCGATCCCCCGTGGGGGCTTGGATGGCTCCAGGAGGCCCCCGGAATAGCACCCCCCACTTCGGCAGCAGCAGCTGGTAACTGTCAAAAAAAAAAATGACATTTACTTACCTGCAGTCGCGCTGCCTCCTTCCGAGTCTCCTCTTCACTGGGGGGGCCTCCGATCGCCCCCCCCCCGGCTCTTCAGCTCCTCTCCCGACGGGTGCCGCCATCTTGCCGTTAAGCCCAGCCCCTTTTGCGATCATGCTGGCCACAGGAGCAGAGGGGCAGGTGATCAGATCATCACCTGCCCCTCTGCTACTGTAGCCAGCATGATCACATCTGTCATCACATCGAGGGACAAAGGAGCTGACGATCCGAGGTAAGTAAAGTAAAGTTTTTATTTTTTAATAAAAGTAATTTTTTCTTATGTGTCAGTGTGTTATTTAATGTTAACCCTTTGTGAACTGGTAAGGGGTCCATGAGACCCCTTATACCAGTTCACAAGGCTGGGGGCTGGCAAGTCACCTGCAACTAGTGGGTGATTTGCCATTAACCCCCGCACCCCCAATTACCTGCCTCCCCAAAGGGGGGGGCAGAAGAGCCCGGGCCCACACAGGCTATGTGGGCTTGTAGGCTGCAGGGTGGGGGGCCACAAAAGCTGGCCCCTCCACTCTGTTCCTACAAGCCCCCATAGCTGGTCCCGGGCTGGTTATGAAGGGTAAGGGGGACTCTACGTCATTTTTTGTATTTTTAAGGGCTAACCCTAACCCTTAAAATTAAAAAAAAAATGGGTTCCCCCCCCCCTCGGGCGGTAAGGTAAGTTTTTGGGGCTTTCTGGGGGGTTTCACACAGCGGGGCACCTCCGATCGGGGTGCCCAGCGGAAGCCTAACCCTTAAAAATCCCCCCAAAAATGTCATAGGGTCCCCCCTCCCAGGGGGGGGGAACCCATTTTTTTTGGAATTTTAAGGGTTAAAGGGAGGGGGGCCCTATGTCATTTTTTGGGGGAATTTTAAGGATTAGGGTTAGCCTAACCCTAACCCTTAAAATTAAAAAAAATGGGGACCATATGTCATTTTTTTTAATTAACCCCTTATGTTTATAGTGTGGATAGTAGTTGTATTTTATTTGTAAATGTTATAAAGTGCTCTTTTCAGTTTGAGGGGTCTCCAGGGCAAGAATGCGGGGGCTACCGATACATATGTGGTACCGTTGTAATCGGGAGAAATGGGGCTATCACATACAATATGGTTTTCATTAATAAAACAAATGTTTTATTTAAAATAAAGGAGACAATTGTCTAAAAAATATTATTTTATTTTTTTGTTTTTTTACGCAAAAATATTCAAAAAACAGTAGAAAAATTACAAACAAGACATTTCACGTTAAAGCCTGCTGCAATAAATATGTATATATTTTTTTCTGGAAATTCCAGCAAAAATCACGGTTAAACATGGCGCAAAATGGGGAAAATGACCTGTCAACAGGGGGTGACAAAACTTCAAGTAGGCTGGCAATTAAAAGGGTTAATAGTACCTATGTATGTTGGGTATTGTTCTGCTCGGGGGACCTTGCACTTTTAGATTTAGCTTGTTCTTGTTTGCATATTTATATTTTAGGAAAACATGGTTTTTATTCTGCTTTGTTATAATTTTTCTTAGGGAAACCCTGTGCAACCTAAGAATTCTTCAATGGATTACTTCCAGAACGATGAGCCCACTACAACAAGCTCAGTATGCTTAGAAAGCATGTGTACATGTGTACTTTCAGGGAATATATGGTTTATGGGGGATATTCCAAATGTAAAGGGTTGTTTTGGTTGAAAAATTGCAAGGTGTGCACTTTGTCAGCAGAGCTGAAAATTTCAAGTACAATTACCGTTATGTGCATGCTTTACTTTGGGGTGTTTGGCAACTCTTCCCTTGACACTACCTATGCATGTTGGGTATCATTCTGTTCGGGGGATGTTGCTTTTTCAGATTTTACTTGTTTTTTCTTGTTTGCATATAGTTTTTTTCTAGGAAAATGTGGCTTTGATTCTTCTTTTGTATTCTTTTTTAGGGAAACTCTGTGCAACCAAAGAATTGATTGAGGGATTACTTCCAGAAAACTGCACCCATGTCAACAAGCCTGGTACGCCTAGAAAGCTTGAGGTGTGTACTTCCAGAGAATATATAATTTGTGCGGGGTATTTCAAATTTAAAGGGTTGTTTTTCTGGAAAAACCTCAAGGTGCACTTAGCGCGTAGCATAGTTGTATTTTATCTGAAAATCTCCTAAAGAGCTGTTTCAGTTTGGGGAAGTCTCCTCGGCAGGAAAGGGTGTCTAGCAATACACATGTGATACCGCTGTGAGCTGGAGAAATTGGGGTTTCGCACTCAATAAAATTTTATTGACAAACTTACATTTTTTATTACAAAAAAACACTACAAATTGCGAAAAAGTTTTTTTTTTATTTTTTTGCACATATTTCACCCAAAAGTATTGAGAATACACTAAAAAAGGCCAAACAAGATATTGCATGTTGAAGCTCAGACTCTGCTGAAAAAAACAATATATCATTTTCCTGGAAAATCCCTGGAAATCCCTTCAAAAATCAAGGTTGAACATATGTAGCGCAAAATAGTGAAACGTGGTCTGGCAACAAAGGGTGTAGAGATGAGCGAACCGGTTCGGACGAACCGGAATTCGCTCCGAATTTCAGGAAATATTCGATACGGCACGAACCCGAATATTTTGTGGTTCGTGCCGATCGAATTTTTCCTGAAATAAAAAAAAAAAAAAAAGCCGGCATGGTGGGAGCGGGCCAGCCAAGTCGGCCGGCCCACTCCCACCATGCCGGCATTTTAAAAAAAAAAAAAAAGCATTTTTGCCGGCATGGTGGGAGCGGGCCGGCCGGCTCCGCTGTCAGCGGAACCGGCCGGCCCGCTCCGCTGTCAGTGGAACCGGCCGGCCCGCTCCCACCATGCCGGCATTTAAAAAAAAAAGCAAACACTTACCTGCAGGTCCAGAGCGTGGAGGGCGGCGCCGCTCTCAGCTGTCATCTGAGGGCGCATCATCAGAGGCCGGCCCGCTGCCACCATGCCGGCAAAAATGCTTTTTTTTTTTTTTAAATGCCGGCATGGTGGGAGCGGGCCGGCCCGCTCCCACCATGCCGGCATTTAAAAAAAAAAAAAAAAGCATTTTTGCCGGCATGGTGGCAGCGGGCCGGCCTCTGATGATGCGCCCTCAGATGACAGCTTCGTAAAAGTTCGATTCGGCCGAACCCGAATTTCTTTGTGAAATTCGGCGAATCGGCCGAATCGAACTTTTCAAAAGTTCGCTCATCTCTAAAAGGGTGACAAAAATTCTAGGAAGGCTGGCACTTAAAGGGTTAAATAAAGCTTTCAGAGTGCTGAGATTGAAATTCAGTCCAATTGTATGCAGACTAATTCGACATTTCAACCATAACCACTGTGTTGTCACAAAGTCACAAAGACTTCAGCAGACCAACTTCTTTTACTACAAGGAAAAACCTGTGAAAGGACTCATGATACACCTCCTCCATTGCAAGCCAGCTTCGCCACCCCAGGCCTGAATATTTATATTTGTAAGTGACATAGGAGAAGGCTTGGTAGGTAAAGTTTGCCTGTTTGCTGATGATACAAAGGTGAGTAATAAGGTGGATATTCCCGGAGGTATCTGCAACAGTGAAAACTGGAGTGCAATGCCTCTAAATGTAAAATCTTGCACTTGGGTAGAAAGAATCCCTGTTCTGAGTACTGTATGGGTAGTACTGTGTTAGCCAGGACTTTAGGGGGGGGGGGAGATTTAGGGATACTGATTACTGAAAGCTGCAAGAATAGTGGACAGTGTAGCCAGACAGTAGGAAAAGCAGGCAGGGTGCTCTGCTGCATAGCTCAAGGCATCACCAGTAGGAAAAGGGAGGTGATGCTGCTGTATATAGACCTGGTGATGCCACAGCTAGAATACTGTGTGCAGTTCTGGAGACCCTTAAAGAACTTAATTTGTACAGACTGGGAGGAAGGAGCAAGAGAGAGGGCATGTCTGAGCCTTATAAATATGTGAAAGGATTGAATAAGGTTCAGCAGGGAAGTGTTTTTAGGAATAAACTTAATGGTAGAACAAGGGGACACAACCTGAAGCTAGTTGGAGGGAAGGTCAGGAGCAACATTAGAAAATATTATTTTAAGGAAAGAGTAATAAATGCTTGAAACAGCAACAGTGAATTTAAACATGCCTGGGATAAGCATACATCTATCCTAAGATAAAGAGAACATACACACATAAGGGCACTAGATGGACCATATGGTCTCCTTTTGCCATCAACTTTCTATGTTTCTATGAATGGAATGGACGTGGCTAGTCATTGTGACTGACTCAATGTTGCAACTTGGGAACTTGACTGAATGACTGGGAGGAAAAGTCAATGGGGAAGAAAAGTTTTTAATGCTTTTTTATTATTTTTTTTTTTTTACATGGGCAGGCCCTTAAATGTTTACGCTATAGTAGAAAGTAAAATTGTAGCTTTCCTTCTGTCTTATATTTAGTTAGCAGTGGCACAATAGCAAACTGTCTCATGTCCGGATTCCCTGACCCTTTTTTGGTTTGATGGCTAATTAAAGTCTTTTAAGGTTTACTTACTGTAAAACCATACCGTAAATGAGGAAGTTGACTGACTTGCCTATAGTGCTGCTTTAGGTAAAATATATAAGGTTATATTAAAGTACAATACATTTTCTAAGAAATTTAGGACCTGATTTATTCTGAAAGACAATGCCACATCAGAGCAAAATATAATTTGTTATTCTTAGTATACAGTACGTCCTGCTCCGGATAGATTACTTACACGTGGGTATTACTCCGCCAGATGGCGCTGGACTGCAGAGACATCGAAAACAGGCTCCTCCCGGCCCCTCAAATACCCAGGGACCTTCCACAAGTTCCCAGAATTTCTCTGCAGTCTGGACTGCGAAGGACGAGAAATGGCTCTCTACTCGCAGGTGAGCTGGACTATTAGCCTGCGGCCCTGTAGGACTATTCC
Source organism: Gastrophryne carolinensis (assembly GCA_027917425.1). NCBI lineage: Eukaryota > Metazoa > Chordata > Amphibia > Anura > Microhylidae > Gastrophryne > Gastrophryne carolinensis. The sequence continues at coordinate 290,413,690 of CM051234.1, forward strand.
CACCCGTTCCATTAGTGTTATGCCTCCCAGCCTTGGCTGCGCTGGTCGGGTGAAGGTAGGCAGCACCGCTGTTAGGTGCTTAGGAGCGCTGCTCCAACGCAATCCCCCACCAAAGGGTAGGCAGTTCAGGCTTATGGTGAGTCTCTATGGGATGCCCATCCAGTACTATTGCCCCTGCCTATCGGTGGGCCCTATTTAAGTGGCCGCTGTCCTCCCTCATTCTCCTTGTAGCCTTCGGGGGAATAGAGGGGGGGTGCGTGTAGATGTGTATGCTATACATTCTGTGTTTTACACCTTATATTTTATTCATTCTGCCTTGTGTCAGCCACCGCGCTGGCTTGCCTTCCTTTTTCTGTTTTTCAAAATTGCCACCGCCGCGCGCCTTTTATGTACACTATGTTCCGCGCTTGGCGGCGGCGTTACCTCAGGCTCTGGCTGCTTGTCACGTCTTGGCTTCGCGCTCTTCGGGGGGGCGGGGCCCGTCTATGGTGCTCCCGCGTCATTGCTGATACCGGCCCGCCCCTCGAGGTATACCGATGCCATCTTTAACCTGCTTGGTTGGCCCATGTGCGACGGACCTACCTCCTACCTACCTCTACCTACTGCGGTCCGTAAGTGCCCTCGCGGGCGGCTTTATTATCTACCTTTTATTACTGTGTGCTTATGGTCTCCTTCTCTTATGTCTTTCAGGCTGGGCGAACCCTTTGGCTTCTCCCGGCCCTTTATTAGTTATATAACTTGTTAGGCCTTGTGTAATACTCCCACTTCCCTTGCGGGTTATTGGGGCATCCGGGGTTGCTGTATAGCGTTAATCCCTATCGGCCTATTGTGCCGCTATAATCACCATAAGGAGGCATCCCAGGATAATGTGACCGGGGTTCCTTCGGGACAAGCCCGGCTGTGTGTAGCGTGTGGGCAGCCTCATGCTGATGCTGACAAGGCGCGGGTCTGTGTACCCTGTGCTGAGCAGGTGCTTGCATTGCAATCTGGCCTGCCAGTGGCTGCACCTTGTTTCACTTCTCCCCCAAGCTTAAACCTCACTCCTACTGAGTTGCATACTAGTGGGGATTCTCAGCCTGATGTGTCTTCTAGACTGGCTAGTGTTGAGAAGTTAATTGCTAATACCTTGGCGCGTAAGGCCCCTGCTAAAAAGCAGCACTTAACGCCTAATGTCACTATTTTCCCTATGGAAACTGAGGAGTTTTGGAATCTTTGTGGCTATACCCCGTCTGATGAAGGGGAGCTTTTTTCTGACTCAGGCTCATCTGATGAGAGGCCAAGGGGTCATGACGATTCTGGCTCTGACCCCTGGGCCCCAGATTTTTGAGGTCCTGTCTATCTCTCCCCCTGTTGCGGCTCCCAGGCAAAGGGGGGAGCTTTTCCATACAGCAAAATCACGTTTGGAATTTCCCAAGCAGGCACATTTCCATAACCTTGTGCTCGAGGAATGGGAGTGCCCCAGTAAACTTCCCGGGGTTCCTAAAAGTTGGAATAGGAAGTATCCCTTTCCTGCTGATGTGGTGAAGTGTTGGTCATCCCCTCCCGAGGTGGATGCCCCAGTCCTAGGGCTCTCTAACACCTCTGTCATGCATTCCCCTGACTCTACTACCCCATGGGATGCTGAGGACCGGCGCATTGACCAGCTGGCATCCCATGCCTTTGCATGTGCAGGGACGGCGCTGCGCCCGGTCTGTGCCTCTGCCATTTCTGCTGTGGCCACTAGAACCCTTATCAGAAATATACTTGATAGTGCCCCAGATGATTTGCCTTGTGAGGTGTTCAATGCACTCTCCAGTTGTGATGTTTTTGTAAATTTTGTCCTCTCTGCCATGGATGACACCATCAGAATGTGTGCCAGAACATCGGCCCTTGTGGTGGCTATACGCCGCTCGGTTTGACTGTGCCAGTGGGCTGCTGACAATGCTGCCAAAAAGGCCCTCACTGGGTTTCCCTTCAAAGGACTGCGCCTGTTTGGAGACCGCCTGGACCTTTTTGCAAAGGGAGGCAGGTTACCCCAGCGCAGGCAGCAACCTCGGCCCTTTCAGGGTCAGGGTTCCTTCTCCTCCCCTTACTGTGGTGCCAGACAGGGGAGGGGGGTTTCCTTTCCTGTGGCCCGGGGAGATTTCTGGGGTAGGGGCAGAGGACGTGGATGTCCTGGCCCCTCCTGGGGTCCCAAAGCAAAATCATTCCCCAAGCCCCCTCATGCATGATGGGGCGCCCTCGCCCATCCGGGTGGGGAGACGGCTGCAGCACTTTGCTCACGTCTGGAGGCTTCATGTCTCAGACCGGTGGATTCAGGAGGTAGTGTCCTCTTGTTACAAGATAGAGTTTGCTCCTTCCCCCCTCCAAGATTCATCAGATCCCGGATTCCTCAGGACCCTGTGTCAGCTCAGGAGCTGGTGCAAGCTGTGCAAGGCCTCCTGGAGCTGGGGGTCATCTGCCAGGTCCCCTTAAGAGAAAATGGCAAGGGCTTTTATTCCAACCTATTCACAGTACCCAAAAAAGATGGTTCAGTCAGGCCCATCCTGGATTTAAAGATCCTCAACAAATTTGTCAGGGGCAGGCGCTTTCGTATGGAAACTCTGCGCTCGGCCATCAGTTCCCTGCGCCAAGGGGACTTCATGACCTCTGTGGACATCAAACATGCTTACCTTCATATTCCTGTATTCCCAGGTCATCAAAGGTTCCTCAGGTTCGCTCTGATGGATCAACACTACCAGTTTGTGGTGTTGCCCTTTGGTCTCACTTCAGCTCCCAGGGTGTTCACCAAGGTGCTGGCTGGCGTGATGTCTCTGCTCAGGTATCAGGGCGTCCGCGTGCTTCCCTATCTGGATGACATTCTCATCACTTCCCAATCTCTACATCAGGCAGAGTTGGATACTCAGCTGGTGGTGTCCACTCTGGAGTCATTTGGATGGGTGATCAACCACCCCAAGTCCTCACTGTCCCCTTCCTTGGTAACTCCATTCCTAGGAATGAATCTGGATACAGTTCAGGCAAGGATTTTCCTTCCTCAACAGAAGGTGGACAGTCTGATTGCGCAGGCTCAGTTCCTCCTATCTTGTCCTCATCCCTCCATCAGGCAGGGGATGCAGCTGGTGGGCCTGATGGTGGCATTCTTCGAACCGGTCCCTTATGCTCAGTTCCACTTGAGGCCCCTGCAACTTCATCTATTGTCAGTATGGGACAAGGACCCATTGTCCCTGAATGGGGTCTGTGTGCTCTCCCCTCTGGTCAGGAGGTCCCTCTTGTGGTGGATGGACTCAAGGAACCTGTTGGGGGGCAGATCCTTTTATACCCCTTCCTGCAAGACGGTCACCACGGATGCCAGTCTGTCAGGTTGGGGGGGCTTCTGGAGGTCTCTGCGGTTCCAGGGGAGGTGGGGTCCTCAGGAGGCCCACACACCTATCAATGTCTTGCAACTGCGGGCGATCAGGCTAGTTCTGGCTCACTTGACTACTCACCTTCGGGGCCTGCCTGTTCAGGTGCGCTCGGACAACCAGACGGCAGTTGCCTACATCAATCATCAGGGAGGGACCCGGAGCAAGGGGACCCTCCAGGAAGCGTCTCTGATCCTGACTTGGGCGGAGGCCAATGTCCCCTGCATATCAGCTGTGTAAATCCCGGGGGTGGAAAATCGCCTAGCGGACTCTCTGAGCAGGGGGACCTCTCGCCAGGGAGAATGGTCCCTATGCAGCAGGGTGTTTCAATCTCTGTGTCACCGTTGGGGCCAACCAGATGTGGATCTGTTTGCGTCCCGTCACAATCACAAGCTACCAACCTTTGTCTCCCTGTCCCAGGATCCTCTGGCCTTGACCGCGGATGCTCTAGCAATGTCATGGCAGGACTTTCAGTTGCTGTATGTCTTCCCTCCATTCCCCCTGCTGGGCAGGGTTCTGCGCAAGATTGCTCTGGAAGGGGTGTCAGCAATTCTGGTGGCCCCCAGGTGGCCGAGAAGAGTGTGGTTCGCAGACGTGGTGCAGCTGGCTCACTCAGGGCTCACTATGCCATCCCAATTTACAAACTCTGGCTTTGACGGCCTGGCTGCTGAAACCTCCATCTTGATGGGGAAGGGGCTGTCTTCCTCGGTTGTGGATACTTTGATAAAGGCTAGGAAGAAGTCTTCCTCTTCCATTTATTACAGGGTTTGGCGTGCTTACATTGACTGGTGTGAGTCTAGGTCTCTTCCCTGTCGTGTGTTCTCTATTCCCAGGATTCTGGAGTTCCTGCAGCATGGGTTGGAGATGGGGCTCCAACTCAGTACCCTGAAGGGGCAGGTTTCTGCCCTGGCTGTTTTCTTCCAGAAGTCCTTTGCTCAGCACCCTCTGATCAGGACCTTTTTCCAGGGGGTCACTCATGTGCGTCCCCCACGTAAGCCTATGGTGCCTGTTTGGGATTTGAACTTGGTTTTGTGAGCCTTGCACGGTGCTCCCTTTGAACCTGTGCAGGATGCTGCCCTTGCCATTCTTACGCTCAAGATTGTCTTTCTGGTGGCTATCACTTCTGTTAGGCGTGTGTCTGAGTTGGCGGCGCTTTCTATTCAAGCCCCCTACTATGAGAGACACCAGGACAAGGTGGTGTTTCGTTTCAAGCCAGACTTTCTGCTTAAGGTAGTGCCTGCCTTTCATCTGAATCAGGACATTGTTCTCCCTTCTTTGTGCCCTAATCCTAGTAATACTAAGGAGAGGGTCTTGCATTCTTTGGATGTGGTTAGGTGTCTGAAGTACTATCTGGTGGCTACTGCACCCTTCAGGAAGACTGATACTCTTTTTGTGGTCCCTTCTGGGCCTAGGAAGGGTTTGGCTCCTGCCAAGTCCACTATCAGCAAATGGATCCGTCAGGCTGTGATTCAGGCCTACTCTTCTAAAGGGAAGAATCCTCCATTCCGCCTTACTGCTCATTCCACTCGTGCTATTAGTGCTTCTTGGCAGTGGCGTTGCTAGGGCTGGTGTCACCCGGGGCGGTAGGAAATGGTGTCACCCCCCCCCCCCAAAGAAAAAGCTGGCAGGGGCCAGATGCTGGGGGGGGGGGGGCAGAATAAGGGTCACGTGTTTTAGAGCCCTATGGCAAGTGAAGCCAGGCACACCCAGGAAGCTGAACATTAGGGTGAAATAAGAGGGTGGTAATAATAGGAGTCATCTTGTGTTAGTGTGAGCTGACATGTCTTCTTTCTCCTATTTAGCACTGTGTACCCCGGTGCATCATGGTCTCGGGCTTCCCCTCTATCACCCTCATTTCAACTACTTGCCATGTTATAATGTTTCCTGATATTCAGCAAGTCCCCCCATATTACACACACCAAACACCTCACCCGTCTCGTTCATGGCGGCTCCCTCCAGGCGGGGCGCTGGGCTGAGGGGTTCCCCTGTTAACAGATGTGTCACTGAGGCGAGCAGATGTCACCCGGCAACAAACGGGTTACAGCAACAGCATGGCGGCGCGACGCTTTCTCCTCCCTGCTCATGACGTCATCGGCACGGGACGGAAGCATGGTCACATCGGTGTGCAGCAGCAGAGGCTTAGGCTATGGCTTTGGGTGAGTGGAGACGAGCGCAGCTGCGCGGGGAGGCGGGAACGGGTGCGCGGCCGCGCGGCCGCGCAGCTTAGCGGGAACACTGCCCACCAGGTCCCATGGTAGGGCCGGCCCTGGGTGTGCGGTGTCACCCTCTAGGTCTGGTGTCACCCGGGGCGGTCCGCCCCCCCCGCCCCCGGGTCGCTACGCCACTGCTTCTTGGGCTTTTCAGCACCAGGCTGCTGTTGAACAAGTTTGCAAGGCCGCTCCTTGGTCTTCTGTTCATACCTTTTCAAAGTTTTACAAGGTTGATGTTAGGGCCTCAGCTGATGCTGCTTTTGGCCGAAAGGTTCTGCAGGATGCAGTGGTTTAAACTGTCTGCTGCTGATTTTTCTTGGGAATCCCACCCTACTTTATGGACACTGCTATTGGATGTCCCAACTGTAAGTATTAGATTTGGAGCAGGATGTACTGTATACTAAGAATAATACAATTCTGTGAAAACTCACCTGTAGAATTGGTATTATGAGTATACAGTATGTCCTGCGCCACCCCACCCTTGGTTTTACATTTTCTTGGATCCCCTGTATGGTGATTGTTATCATTGTTATAGTTTGATAGTTTGGGTTGTTTAATTCTCCTGGCTTCTCGTTAACTGCTTTTCAATGCTGGGGATTTGTGGGAGGTTCCTGGGTATTTGAGGGTCCGAGAGGAGCCTGTTTTCGATGTCTCTGCAGTCCAGTGCCATCTGGTGGAGTAATACCCAAGTGTAAGTAATCTTTCTGGAGCAGGACATACTGTATACTCATAATACCAATTCTACAGGTGAGTAATCACAGAATTGTATTTTTTTTCACTGTGCGTGTTGCTGTGCTGCAAGAAACACATTTGCTAAAATATTAGCAGTGCAGCAACATGCTAAAAAAATCTAAATATTTTTTTCCCCACATTGCACTGACATGGCTTGATAAATCAGGAACTATATTTAGTAGTATAATTACTTACGCAATAAATACATTTATCTATCTATATACAAATGTTTACATGTTAATCCATACATCACCAAGAGTTTGCAGCATGCTTCCACTGGGAGACCTCATTTACTGTCAGATGAGAAGAACCCCACAGGTGAGGTCTCAGCTGAAATACCAAGTGCACCAAACATAGGATAAAGCTTATTCTAAGTATACAGCACGTCCTGTCCCAGAAGATATTCCTTACTCTTGGGTTATACATCCAGTAGATGGCGCTGGACCTCCCGGCCCCATATATACTAGGGACCTCCCACAAATTCCCCAGTTCTTCTCTGCAGTCTGGGCTGCGATGACTAGAAGATGGCTCTCTCTGCTCGCAGGTGAGTGGGGCTATTAGCCTGCGGCCCTGTAGGACTATTCCCACCCGTTCCTTTCTCTGCCTCCCAGCTTAGGCTGCGCTGGTCGGGTGAAGGTAGGCAGCACCGCTGCTAGGTGCTAAGGAGCACTGCTCCAACCGCAGTCCCCCACCAAAGGGTAGGCAGTACAGGCCCGTGGTGAGCCTTATTGGATGCCCCTCCCGCGGCCGTTTGCCCCTCGCCCCCTGTCCCCTGAGTTAGGCTCCTCTTAGGTCCGCTGCTTCCCCTTCGCTCCCCCTGCTGGGTAGATCTCCGGGGGGGGGGGGGGGGTGTATATATATATTACTATGTGTTTTTGCTACGTGTTTTGCATTGGTTGCACTGGTTTTGCTATTGCCGCCGCGCCGCACGCTTGTGCTCCGCGGACAGAGGCGACATCGCCTCAGCCGCTGCTGCACCGTCATTGGCTGGCCTTGTCACAGGGTCGCGTTTTCGCGCTCTTCGGAGGGGGTGGGCCTTGCGGATGACGTTTTCCGCATCACTTCTCCGCGGCCCGCCCCTCGAGGTATATGCAGGCGCCTTTTTGGAGCTCCTGTGCTGCGTGTCTGGCATCCCCCTATTGCGGTCTGTAAGTGCCCCTGTGGGCTGGCTTTTCTTTACATTTCATTGTATTATGCTTATGGGTTCTTTGCTTTATGTCTTACAGGCGGGTCAAACTTTTTTGTGGTTTCTCCCGGTCCTATCCCCTCTATTTAGCGTTAACTCCCTATTGGAGGGCTATTGTGATTCATTGTCTCCCACTTCCCTAGCGGGCTATTGGGGCATCCTGGGTTGCTATTGCTTAGCGTCAATCCCAATTGGCTTATTGTGCCACAATAATCACCATATGGAGGCTTCTCAGGATAATGTGCTCGGGGTTCCTTCGGGACAAGCCCGGCTGTGTGTGGCATGTGGGGTATCCCCTATAAGTGATGATGTCAGGGTGTGTGTACACTGCACCCAGCAGACGCTTGCCCTGCAGTCTGGGTTACCGGTGGCTGGGCCTGCGCTCCCCCACACTTACATCTGACTCCTAGTGAGGTGCATATTAGTGGGGAGTCTCAACCTGATTTGGCTGCTCGGGTGGCCAGCATTGAGAGACATATTGCTGGCTCTGGCCCACGTAAGGCTTCTGCTAAGAAGCGGCATTTATCACCTGGTGTTACTCTCTTTCCTATGGAGGCTGAGGAATTTTTTGATGTTACCGGTTATACCCCCCTGGAAGAGGGGGAATTATTTTCTGATTCAGAATCATCTGAGGAACAATCTGGGGTGTATGGTGCCGATTCTGGGCCTGACCCATGGGCTTCAGATGATACTGACAGGCTTTTAGCTCACATTTTTGAAGTACTCTGTATCTCACCTCCTGCCGTGGCTCCACGGCAGCAGGGGGGGCTGTTTCATACTGTTAAACCACGCTTGGAGTTTCCTGAACAAGCTCATTTTAATAATCTGGTGCTCAAGGAGTGGGAACGGCATTGCTGGCTCCCCGGGGTGCCAAAGAGTTGGGATAAGCGGTATCCCTTTCCTGCTGAAATGGTTAAATGGTGGTCATGTCCTCCCGAGGTGGATGCATCAGTTCTGGGGCTGTCCGTCATGCATTCCCCTGACTCTACTACATTGAGGGATGGGGAGGACAGGCGCATAGATCAGCTGGCTTGCCATGTCTTTGCCTGTGTGGGGACCACGCTGCGTCCGGTCTGTGCCTCTGCCATTACGGCTGTTGCTGTTAAAAGCCTGCTCAGGAGTCTCTTAGATGGGGCCCCTGATGATGCTGGTAGTGAAGAGTATAGAGCTCTTCTGCGTTGTGAGGACTTTGTTGCATATGTTCTCTCTGCCTTGGATGATACCATTAGAATGTGCTGCAGGGCATCTGCCTTGTTGGTGGCGATACGCCGCTCAGTCTGGCTGCGCCAGTGGGCAGCTGACAACGCTGCTAAGAAGGCTCTCACTGGGTTTCCCTTTTAAGGGGCTGCGCCTCTTTGGTGAATGTCTGGACTTGTTTGCTAAGGGAGGCAATTTACCTCAGCGTAGAAGGCAGCCCCGGTCCTTTCGGGGTTCAGGTGCCTTTTCTCCTTCCTTCAAGGGCTTCAGAATTGGACGGGGAGCTTCCTTGGAGATTTTTGGGGCAGGGGCAGAGGACGTGGCGCCCTGGCCCCCCCTGGGGTCCCAAGCCTAAGTCCTCCCCCAAGCCCCCTCAGGCATGAAGGGGCGGCCTCACCCATCCGGGTGGGGGGATGGCTTCGGCTCTTGGCTCATGTCTGGAGGCGTCATGTCTCAGACCGGTGGATTCAGGAGGTAGTATCCTCCGGTTACAAGATAGAGTTTGCAGCCTGACCGCCTCCAAGATTCATCAAATCTCGGTTAGCTCAAAACCCCCTGTCAGCTTAGGGTCTGTCCCTGGCTGTCCAAGGCCTTCTGGAACTGGGTGTCATCTGCCGGGTGCCCTTGAGGGAAAGGGGCAAAGGCTATTATTCCAATCTTTTCATTGTTCCCAGAAAAGATGGGTCCATCAGGCCCATCCTGGATTTGAAGCACCTCAACAAATTTGTCAGACTCAGACACTTTCGCATGGAGACCTTCCTACGCCCAGGGGACTTCATGACCTCTGTAGACATCAAGGATGCTTACCTTCACGTACCTATCTTTCCAGGTCATCAGAGATTCCTCAGGTTCGCTCTGGAGGATCAGCACTACCAATTTGTGGCCTCGCCCTTCGGTCTCACCTCGGCTCCCAGGGTATTCACCAAGGTGCTGGCAGGAGTGATGGCTCTGCTGAGATCTCAGGGTATTTGCATTCTTCCATACTTGGACGACATTCTTATCGCTTCTCAGTCCTTCCATCAGGCAGAGCTGGACCCTTAGCGGGTGGTGTCCACACTGGAGTCATTCGGCTGGGTGATCAACCACCCCAAATCTTCCCTGTCTCCTTCCATGGTGAAGTCCTTTCTGGGCATGATTCTGGATTCATCTTTCTTCAGCAGAAGGTGAAGAGTCTTCAAGAGAGGGCTCAGCTCTTTATGTCTTGTCCTCATCCATCCATCAGGCAGGGAATGCAGCTGGTGGGCCTGATGGTGTCCTGCTTCGAGACGGTTCCATATGCTCAGTTTCACATGAGGCCTCTTCAGCTTCACCTTTTGTCAGTATGGGATCGGGACCCTGTGTCCTTGGATCAGGTGTTTGTCCTGTCCCCTCTGGTCAGGCGGTCTCTATCGTGGTGGCTGGACTCAAGGAACCTGCTGGGGGGCAGATCCTTTCTGGCCCCCTGCTGGGAGACTGTCACCACGGATGCCAGTCTGACAGGTTGGGGGGGCTTTTGGAAGTCCCTGAAATTCCAGGGTCAGTGGGGCCCTCAGGAGGCCCATGCCCCTATTTACATTCTGGAATTGAGGGCAATCAGGTTGGTTCTCGCCCACTTAACCCTAAACCTGAGGGGTCGGGCTGTTCAGGTCCGCTCGGACAACCAGACGGCGGTTGCCTACGTCATTCATCAGGGAGGGACCCGGAGCAAGAGGGGCCTCAAGGAAGTGTCCCAGATACTGTCCTGGGCGGAGGAGAATGTTCCCTGCATCTCAGCTGTGTACATCCTGGGGGTGGAGAAACTTGAGGCGGACTCTCTGAGCAGGGGGACCTCTCGTCTGGGAGAATGGTCCCTCAGCAGCAGGGTGTTTCGCTCCCTGTGCCACCACTGGGGTCAGCCGGATGTGGATCTCTTTGCGTCCCGTCACAATCACAAGCTTCCAGTCTTTGTCTCTCTGTCCCAGGATCCTCTGGCCTTGGCCATGGATGCCCTGGCAATGTCTTGGATGAGGTTTCAGCTTCTGTATGTGTTTCCCCCTTTTCCCCTGCAGGGCAGGGTGCTGTGCAAGATAGCTCAGGAAAGGGTGCCAGCCATAGTGGTGGCCCCCTGTTGGCCAAGAAGAGTGTGGTTCGCAGACATCGTGCAGCTGGCATTAGATCATTACGCCCTGCCCCGGGTTCCAGATCTGCTCACTTAGGGGCACCTACGCCACCCCAATTTACAAACGCTGGCTTTGAAGATCCTTTGCTCAGCATCCCCTGGTCAAGACCTTCTTCCAGGGGGTTACTCATGTGCGTCCCCCACGTAAGCCTATGTTACCAGTCTGGGACTTGAACTTGGTCTTATCTGCCCTGCAGGGGTCTCCCTTCGAGCCCTTGCAAGGGGCTCCTTTGTCCATTCTTACGCTTAAGGTGGTCTTTTTGGTGGCCATCACTTCTGTTAGGTGTGTTTCTGAGTTGGCGGCGCTTTCCATCAAGACTCCTTATTTTGAGAGACACCAGGACAAGGTGGTGTTTCGTTTTAAGCCAGATTTTCTGCCTAAGGTTGTTTCTGCCTTTTATCTCAATCAGGACATTGTTTTGCCTTCTCTGTGTCCTAATCCTAGTAATTCTAAGGAGAGGGTTTTACATTCTCTGGATGTGGTCAGGACTCTGAAGTTCTATTTGGTGGCTACTGAATCCTTCAGGAAGACTGACGCTCTCTTTGTGATTCCGTCTGGACCTAAGAAGGGTCTGGCTCCAGCTAAGTCCACTATCAGCAAGTGGATCCGTCAGGCTGTGATACAGGCCTACTCTGCTAAGGGGAAGGAGCCTCCCTTCCGCCTTACTGCTCATTCTACTCGTGCTATTGGTGCTTCTGTTGAACAGGTTTGCAAGGCCGCCACTTGGTCTTCTGTTCATACTTTTTCTAAGTTTTACAAGGTTGATGTTAAGGCCTCAGCTGATGCTGCTTTTGGCCGCAAAGTTCTGCAGGCAGCAGTGGTTTAAACTGTCTGCTGTTACTTTTGGGGATCCCACCCTACCTTACGGACACTGCTATTGGATGTCCCAAGAGTAAGGAATATCTTCTGGAACAGGACGTGCTGTATATTTAGAATAATACAATTCTGTGATTACTCACCTGTAGAATTGGTATTATATGTATACAGCACGTCCTGTTCCACCCCACCCTTGTTATCATTATTTTTAGTTACCTCTTTATGGTGATTGTTCAATTTTTATAGTTCTCCCGGTTCCATTTTAACTGCTTTTCAATACTGGGGAATTTGTGGGAGGTCCCTGGTATACATGGGGCCGGGAGGAGCCACTTTTCTCAAATGTTTGACCTATCTTATCCTTCCACCTTTTGGTGAAGTGCAACTGTTCATCGTCGTTCGCACTGTTTTGGAGGGCCCAGTAAAGAGTGGCCAAAGTGTCCGTTGAGGAGGAGGTCGATTTAAGGATGTCCTCGAAGGGGACAGATCAGAGCTGGGGACGTATGAGTTAAGAAAGTCGAGCAACTGGACAGAAGCTAAGAAAGTCTCTCCCTCCTGTTTTGGGGAAAAGCCGGGTTATCGAACAGAGGAGGGAGGGGCCAGGTCTATGGAAAATTCGCCTCCTTCTCAGTGTCTGGTCCCAGTATGCTTCATAGGTCTACAGGTGGGGTCGATCCAAGGCAAGGCCACCGTGTCATTTTCAAGAGTAACCCATAGTTTATTTTCCTTTTGGTGACACCAATCTGAGAGCCGCACGAAAACCGCTGCTGTGTCGTATGTCTTGGGAACTGGAATGCCAAAACCCCCTTCTCCCTTACAAGAGTTCCCATTTTATTTGTTTTTTTTGTTATCCCAGAGAATGTGGGAGAATGTGTCATGTATTGTCTTACCCATTCAGGGTCTCCTGGAAGTGTTTGGAAGATATAGAGAAATCATGGTAGTAAGTCCATTTTTAGGATGTTAATGAGCCTTAGCCATGAATAATGGTTTCTACTATAGGATTTCAGGGTGGTTAGGTTTTGTTAAGAAGTAGGACATAGGTAAGTTTATATAACTTCTCAAGATTAGAGGGGAGCAGGACCCCGAGGTACCTGATGGATTCCTTTTGCCTTTTAAAGAGGAAGTTTTTCTGCAGCAGCTGCTGTATTTGCTCTTTTAAAGAAATATTTAAAGCTTCCATTTTAGACAGATTTACCCTAAAATTACTGAGATGGCTGAAGCGTTTGAATTCTGCAAGAATGGATTACCAATACATAGAAAAGGGGGGTAGAGGACGCCCCTGTTGGGTACCGTTTCTGATATTCAGTGTGCCTGAGAGTGTGCCATCGATTCTAGCCTTAACGGTTAGGTTATGGTACAGGGCCATAATTTTCTCTAGCATAGATGTTCCCACCCCTACTTGCCACAGTGTGGCCTGTAGGGTGCTTCAATGAACCTTGTAGAAAGCCTTTTCTGCATTGACAGTGAGTAAACAGGAATCGAATGGGTTTTAGGTATAGTGCATTAGAGAGATTGTTTTCCGCTTGTTGCCTCTGCCTCTCTCCCTGTGATAAACCCCACCTGATCCTGGCAGTAATGGTTGCAATTTAGTGGCTATAATTTTAGTTTAATGCCAATGTTAATCAAAGAGATAGGTCTGTAATTGTTTGGTAGGATCTTATCTTCTGCTTTTGGAATAACCGATATGCGCGCTTCTAAATCTTGATTTGGGAAGAGGCAATGACTAGAAATCTTGAAAACAATCTAGAAAACATGTTAGGAAAAGTGTTTTTTGAGCCCCTATTAGCTTAAAGAAGGGTTGAATCCATCAAGACCAGGACCAGCAGGCTTTATGGCTGAGACTATGCAGTAAAAGGGCCACACCACCAAATATTTTGAATGTACAGAAGTGAGTAAGAGATCAGCAAACCATTCAATTCAATGTCAGTATATTAGGGGGATGTCACTGGGAGGCAGGCAAAACCCTGGATTTGGTCTATTTAAGAGCAACTGAAAAGAAACTACACCTCAGTCTGCATTCAGCCCTTAATTCCTTCTCTGCAAATGAGCATGGCTCTGCCTGCACGCTTAGCCTGGTGGGCAATCTTGGTTAGTTGGCCACCAAGTTAAATTTAACATGTGCATCTTTTAGGTGGTCTGTTACTCTGCCCCACAACACTTTCTCTGCCATCAGTGATTTCTGTCTGGTAACCACAGTTAAATCCCACCCATCTTGCCCTATTGTTATCCCTCCAGTTATGTATATTTATTTAATATGTATTGTTTATGATACAGTGTATCACTATTAAGCTAATAGTACAGCTTTTCTGCAATCAGTACATATATATAGATTTCACAATTCCACAATGTGCACATCAATGGCATTTTCGAAAGTGTATATTTTTTGTGCGACAGGATGTCTCCAATGTGCTAAGCTTATTAGCTTTTTCTTTCTTTTATTGGCACATTTCCACTCCCTGCAATCTGTTGCTATTGGTAAATGTACATCAAGATATACAAAAAGAGGGAAGTGAGCCCTTGTACACACAGAACGCTGGCCATGTGTAAGTGTGAATGAGCTATTTCACCTCAGAAACAGCCATAGCAGAAGTGTTCTGTGTCTACAGGGTGTACTTCTCTTCTTGGTGACATGGTGTGCAGTTGCCAATAGCAACAGATTGCAGGTAGTGGAAACTGTTTCCATAAATCACACGTTTGCGAACATAAGAAAATTGTAAACGTACATAGAAATTATACACATTCTTAAGATTGTGATTCCCTGAAGCAGTAGCACATCACCATGGAACACGTGAGCTTTGTATGCGGGGGGGGGGGGGGGGGGCTCGGCCAGGCATATCATCTATCTTCTACTAAGGCCCTTATTTATGAAGGAATAGCTACAGGTAGCGACTGGTGAGCGACCGGTAATGACGGGCACCGCCACGAGAACGCCGGCTCCCCACCACAATCACACATTTATCAAGCCGATCCTGCTTAGCGACTGAGATAGCAATCTTGAAATATTCATAATTAATTACTGTTTTTTTTTTTTTTTTTTTAAATGAGAAAAATTCTGTGACCACTTCTGCCATGTTAGGTAATTTTTTTTAGGTAAAAAAAAAAAAAATTGGTCAGATTTTTTTTTTTTGGTTTCCAAAAATATGGTGGTTTGGGGGTTAAAAAACTACTTTTAACACATCGCCACCAGCGCTCTGGGGTTTAAACATGCATTTCACAGCGCAAGAATATTTTGAGCGTGATTTTTTGCTGAATATGGTGGGAGCCGGTCGCTCTGACCAGTCGCTATCATGCGCACCCATACATCGCGGAACCTGTCAAATAGCGACTCGTCACCCCGTATTCAACATTACTGCACACCGACTCAGTCGCTATCAACAACCGAACAATGGCCAAGCGCAGCGACTACTAGCAGGCTATTTTTTTACTTGGCACTTCATTTGCTATAAAGTTAATATCTTTGTGATACACTGTGTTTGAAAAGCTGCTGTTTTTTATCCTATTTCTTGCACTAAATTGATGCATAGTAATACATGTTTTTTTGCACTGCACTTGTCATGTTATGTTTATTTTTTGGGAACTTTTTCCATCTTGTAATTAGCCCCTGCCTGGTGATCTAATGCCCCCTGTCTTGAGTTTTAATATGTCTTGTTGTATTGTCCATATGTCGAAGAATCACATTGTGAAATGGGTACTTAATTCATTTTTACCTATTTAATGGTCTGGCCATTTTTTACTCTGGTATTTGCCAGACGTAAATGGTCTTGGCTGGGTCTTTTGCGGTTGTTCATTGCTGATCAGATCAGCTATGCACATTTATTTATATTTATTTAATGTACCCACAAATCTTTTCTCTATTTGTAATCAGACAGTCCTAAAAACTTTCTGTATTACGGACTATAGATATAAATGTATCATAATCATAATGCAAACTCTGTGTCCGTGTGCGCAATTCACATTTTGTCCGATCAGACAAATAAACTGCTCAATTATGAATACTTGGGCCAACTAGTCAGGTTTAATTAGGAGACTTTCAGTTAGAATTTAGCAGCCCTCAACAGTTAAAGTAGAATTGTAAATTCAAAAACCGCTAGTGCATGTGTATTTTTCTTATGTTAGCAAAATGTGTGTTTTAGCCCTCATTCAGATTTTAATCATTGATGTAAAAAGGATGTCCTCGAGGTGCTGAGCTTATATAGCATATTTTTATTTTTTCTAGTGTTAGCAAATGTGTGTTTTAGCCCTTGTTCATATCTGTCTGGTACCACATGCAATTGTGGCAGACAAAGCGGGACGAAAAGAAAAACACAATAGCTCCTCTATGGCCCCTTTCCCACCTCTCCGGTGTGGGGGTGGGGGGGGGGGGAGAGAATGCCTATACAAGCTCAAATGATAGGAGGGTGGCAAGTTACCTTCTGGCATGGTGGTGGGTAACTTGCTATTACCCAACTCTATTCATATCACCAACAGCCAGGGGGTGGAAGAGCCTGGTGCCCGTTGGCACGGGCCCAGTGTTTACCTCTGGGGCTGCTTTACAGACATATGCATACACATTTAGACTACTGGATGCAGATTTTAAAGACAATGTCACATTAAAATTAACTGACAAAACAATTACTTTTACAGCTTTGGTTAATGAATCAGTGACAATGAGTCAGCAAAGCTGGGGCAAAGAAAAACAGAAAATTCAGGATCCAGGTATGACATATATTACTAGTCAACTGTTTTAATTTTAGGTTCTTGTACAAGATGTTTCCTCAGTAAGTATTTCCTAATAACACCTAATACCAATTTTGTAGCCTGCATTTGGACCTGTTCTATTTGAACAACATTTTTTGTAGTTGAGGCATCCAGTACTGTACACCATATTCCATTAGATGAAACTGGACTAAAGTAAATACTGGACAGAACAGATAAATTGTGCTTCCTTGTGTAAATTATGTCTATTGAGCACACATTTGATAAATACGATGGAGGAGCAACAATGATAGGGCCCCTGTGACCTTCTGGGCTGCACCCCCTATAGTAACGCTTCTGTTGAACAGAAACCACATCACAGTCATTAGAAACTGTAGTGTTGTCCATAGTCTCATTTGATCTTGCTTCATAAGGTCCACATTAAAGTCTTGTAAAGCATAAAGCATGTAAAATGACTTTCTGGGGCAATATATATAGCAATAATACCACTGCACTAAAAATGATTCAAGCCAAAAAACAATTAGTATCAATACAATAAACTACATAAATACCTGTCAATATATCAAATTAAAGTCCTTGACCAGAGAATGAAATAAAAAGTTATACTCACCCTTTGCCTCCCTCAGCTGTTCCAACTTAACCTGGTTTAAGAAAAAACTTACAAGGCCCCGAGATTGAGCGTTGTGTCATGCAGGTCAGACCTCTATTTACCAATGACCCCTAGTAGCCACCCTTGCATTAATCAGTGTTTGGAGCACCCACTTCATTTATTGCAGTAAATGGAGTGGACGTTCTAGAGTGCATATGAATAAAGCAAGGACATGTCTGCAACGCTGGGGACTGGGCCGCAGGACCCATTTTCTTTTATCCAGTTGGAGGATGGAACAGCTGTGGGGGACAGAAGATGAGAATAGCCTTTTTATTGTTTCCATGTGTACATTACAAAGAGAGAAACAGGTTTAAAATGTATGTGGTATGTATGTGGGTATATATATATATATATTTGAATTGGACACTGAGTTCAGCTGATTAAATGAGCCACATTTTCATTATTTTTATTTTACTTTGAATTATGTATTTTAATAAATGTATAAACTTTGATAAATTCAAATATTCCCTTGGATGTTGCATGGGCATATTCTCACATTTAGTAAAAATGTCATACATTGGACTTGTTTGATTAAAATATTTTATTTTTGGTGTTGTTATCAGGTTACCATTGGGAAGTCAAAGCAAATGACAGAATTTTTAATCAGTCATTTACAAAGAAGAAATTCTGGTATTTCTCTAAAAAGAAATATGCTGTAAGGGTTTGTTTTCATATTTCCAATTTAGCAATAACTATGCATGTTTAACAATAAAACTATTGCCACTTAAATTAAATGTTACTTTAGTGCCTTCTAATATTCAACTTAAAGCAAGTCCACACCACTGTTCAAAGAATAGTTTAGCATTGCAACCCCCGCCACCATCACAATCATCTGATCCCTAAGGGGAGATGAGACCCATTGCTGGATGAGGTAATTCAGGAGAAGGGCAGGAAGATTTTCTATTTACAGTAGGCATGTAGTTTTCGCTTATTCTGTTACCTACTTTTCTCTGATACTCTTTACTAACTGTTTAACTATCCTTTTTATGTGGGATTGCAGCCATATTTTTACTCCTTCATTAGACAAACAACATCCTCTTCTTGAACTAGTTGTGGTGCCTAAGTGTGTGTCAGTTACAGAGGAACACCAAATCTTTGTAACCCCGCATCCACCCTGTCCTCCTGTTAGGACGAGCGCCGCACGCCCATCTAGCAGCACTTCACTTACCTCCATGGCTGCATCCAGCCGTCATCCATTTTGCAGCTCTCTCCCTTCCCCCAATGCTTCCTTCTCACATGCTCAGGTGCGCACACGTCTCCATCCACTAGAGGGCGAGCGCACTAGATTCCTGAGATTTAAAGGGCCTGTAAAGCACTGATTGGTGCCTGCTCATCCAATCCTGCATCCACTTCCCCTATTTAAAGAGGCACTTCCTTTCCTTCAGTGCCGGATCTTGGTCTCTCCATGCTTGTTGAAAGTCAGATATTCTTGGATTGCTCACCCGTGTACCGACCTCTGCCTGTCCCCGACTCTGAACCTTTGCTGCCTGCCCCGACCTCGGCTACTCACCTTTACCGCGAACCTGTGCTGCCAGCCCGGATCTCTGCCTGTACTTACTACGCCTTTTGCCTGCCACTTGTGTACCTCGCTGAATCTTGGCTGACTGTTGGACTGGGCCGCTGTTGGGGGGTAGCGACCTGGGGGTCACTTGCCGCACAAGACCAACCTGCCTTGCTGTGGGCTCTGGTGAATACCGGTGGCCCCTTAGACTCCGCTCCCCTGACACGGTACCCGCCATCAGTCCCACAGTTAAAGCGGATCCACACCCGAGTCCGCTCCACCCGGTCTGTGACACCTCCTGTGCTAAACCCAGTTTGGGCATTAAACAACTCACCTGATTCCCACAATCCTGCCCTGATTCTGGAGGGGGAAGAACTCTGAATGACAGCAGTAGATCTGAGGGAGCTGGACTTGTGAATGAGCAGTACAGTCATACTTTGGGATTGGTGACAGAGCTGCCACTCTGTGCACCCTTTCTAAGATGGCTGCCCCCACAATTAGAGATGCTGGAGAGACAGTGCTGGATCCCAGGCGAGGTAAGGCGTCTATGTTTTTTTAATCCTCCGTCCTGTCTGAGTGCAAGATGAGGGAGGCAGGCCAGGGAGGTGAAATAGAGACTGGACTCCTGCTTTATTCTGCAGTTCCCACAGTGCAGCTTTGTCTTCCACAATGCTTTTTGGATAAGGTTGCAGTCACATGACCTAGAATGATTAGAAATGATTATTTTTTTCTATAAAATGTTAACAGCTCTTTATCACAGTAAGATTTTTAAATGAAAGCTATACAGTCAAACAGATTTAACCTAAAGCAACATATTCTGTCTCATTTGCCAATGCAATATAACAATGTTCTACATTCTAACTCTCTCCTTCTTTTTCTCTCTCTAAAGTCAATAAATAAAACACATAAGACACTACTGTTACACTAGAATCTGCACAATACTGTTAATCAGGAAGGGCATGTATTGTGGTTCATTAGTCTTGTTGGAAATGCCTAGCGTGTCCTTAAAAAGTAATTATGGTCAAGAATGACCATAGTCCCTCTTTACTATGCAGCAGCCGGGTAGCGCGACCAGTGCTGCCCCGCTATCCATTAGCGCCGGTAAAACAAAAAATGGCCACCTGGGAACTCACCTCTTCTACCGCTTCCACAGAGCAGCCTATCAGCCTCCATTGCCAGCCAGTCAGCCAGCGCCAATAGGCCTGGCTACTGGCCATGGTGATAAACTGCTCAGGTGACACACTGATGTGACTGCAAGCAGCCTATCAGCACAGCCAGCAGCCGAGCCAATCAGCGTGGCCAGCAGCCGAGCCTATCAACACTGGCCTCCACTGGCAGTGGAGGCTGATAAGCTGCTTCATGGAAGCTGTATAAGAGGACCTGGAAGCGGTGAGTCCCCAGGCAGGATTTTTATTCGTTTTTATCGCACCAATGCACGGGGGAAGCCAGGGTTGCACTGTCCCACTGCTGTATAGTGAAGAGGGCTATGGTCATTTTTTACCATAGTTTCTCTTTAAGGCAGCAAGGGTGATTAAGTGAAGGCCACAAATACTCACAAATCTAACTGAGGACATGGGGCAGTAGAGTGGATGTGGTCATAAAACGTAGCACAGGACATGGGCAAGCCACAGACTAAAAGTGTAATTTAGTCTGAATATATTCAAGGAAGGTTGCAGAGGCCATGGGCAGGTGGCAGCCTGGAGGAACATTCACAGAGGTTGTTTGCAGGCAGTAGACTGGATGTGGTCAAGGAATGTAACAGCAATAACTAATGTGGCCAAAATAAGTAGGACATGGGTCTTGTAGCTCTTTTTGAAGCAAGAAAGAATAATGCTTTATTGTTAAAATAATATACCAGACCGCAAATTGGGCACGGTCAAGGAATGTTGCAGAAGTCAGAAAGAAGGATAGGTAAGCATAAGTAAGCACACAAACTAAAGGCATAAAGGCAGCTGTATCAGCAGAGCAACCTAACCTTATAGTGAATGCTGTGTCCCAGGAGCTGCAGGAATGCCAGAGGTTGGTTTCCTCATTTTAAAATACATGTCATTTTCTTATTTACACCCCTTTTAAATAAATGCTCATCTGTTTCCAAGATGCAAGACTAATTGTCATTAAATGCATGTTCAGTGTGATGCTAGTATACGGCTTAGTTTTAATCAGAGCAGTTGGCCCTTTTGTACATGACCATACTCTAGTGTAACCGCTGTTTGATCTCTGCAATGTACAGACACAGCATTTATTGCTGGTGCACTGAAGGAATTCTGCAACAACTCATACTGAGCTGATCGTGGTCCCGCTTGATACATTAAAAGAGCAGGGCACCTGGCAGCATGCTGAAGGCAAGGCAGCTGAGGCAGTACGAATCCTATACAGCAATTCTCCTTCTGTACATGTATGCACACTGCTTAGTGCACTAGACTGCATAGGCTGTGGGGCTCCGATTGTGTTTTGGTGCTGGGCCTTTTAGGTTAACTATCTACATTTGGGTTGGTTTGTCAAACTTATCATCATCACTGGTAGTCTAAGTATTCTTTCCTCCTCATCTCTCAGTTTTAACATGGGCAGTATCTGGTTATCCACAAGCCACAAGAACCCCTCTAGGTAAATTCTGGTGTACTGGTGATCTCTGCTTGGTGGTGTAGAGTTCTGATGACCCTCAGTTTATGATTTGCAGAATTGTAAAAGATAAATGGCAGGTACTATTCCATCTTACACCAAAAAGGTCACATACCTCATGTGTATGCCTATAGTCAACGGATTATTATGATTTAAGTTGCAATATTTAGTGCTGGAGATTTCTGTACAAGTAATTTTAAAGGGACACTATAGCCAAGTCATCCCTTCCTCAATCACATGTGTGGCAGCAAATGACAGCCTCTCATGTGACTGCCAGCAACAATTCATGTTTGATGTACCAACTCACAGTGATTGGCAGCCATAGAATAAATGAGGAAGTTGGGCAACTTGGCTATAGTGCAGCTTTAAATTCAGATATCCAGTCGGATGACCACAGATATAACATGACCTGGATGCTCAGGCATAACGCTCCTCCTTTATCCCTTAAAAGGTAAATATGTTCAGCTTTTTGAAGCTGAAGACTTAAGCCGTTGTGAAAGTTCATCCAACGGCTTTCAAAAGGAAACACCATATCTGGGAGGTCCTCTAGAGGCATAAGATTGCATGTAGACAACTCCTGGAAGGCAATAAGAACTGCAGAATATTACAGCAATTTCCTTGCAATCTGTGAGCAGTGGTACAACCAGGATTTCACTCTGGGGGCAGGTCCAGTGCAGGCCAGGGAGGGACATGGTCATCGAGGGGCATGGCCTGGAAGAGGTGTGGCCAGGGTCAGATTATGAGGGGGGGGAGCAAGTGGTGCACGCCCTGGGTCCTGACGAGTTGCGGGTCCAGAGCAGAAAAGCTGCCCAGTGCACATAAGCCACCAAGCACAGCCACTGGCAGCTCAATGCAGGGAACTGTTTTCTGCCGGACCAGCTGTGCGACTACTGGAGTTCCCGAGCAGCATGCAACCACACAAGGGTGGCACAAGAGACTCGATCTGACGTTCCATTAAGTAGTACCAGACAACCACCATCCAGACAACCAACCATCGCTGGACTATTATTTAAAAAAAATACTGTATCTGGGGCCTCCACCAGATTTTGTGCACAGAGGCCTCCACCACACTTAATCCAGCCCTGGGTGTGGCCCAAAAGAGCCGTGTCACCTCACAAGAAGGGTTACCACATGAGCTGGGATGCATATTGCCATTACAGACTAGCTTTGACCAACAGTATTTTATGTGAGCACATTTCGAACACGGGGAGGCCGATTCATCAATAGCGCCAGGTAGCGACAGATGAGCGACTGAAGTATGGCGCTATGAGCGCCGCTAGCGTCAGCCGCGGGCGGTAGCGATTCGCTATAGCAGGCCTCCTCAGTCGCTACCTGGCGTTGTTGCGAACAACGCCTACATTGCTGAATATGATGTTGGCCCTCAGCTTTGTAGGCGCTGTCAGTCAGTGTGACCATGCTATTCTACACAGCGCCTGTTAGCTTTGCTGTGTCCTGGCCATCCAGTACCTTCTGAATAAAACACATTGCCACATTTGTTAAAAATTTAAAGAGTTTTTATTTTGTGTTGAAATTGAAATTAAATTCAACCAGATATTCTAATATAAATGCAAAATAAAACATAATTAAACACATAGCCACAATTTTTTTTTTTTTTTATTTGGTAAATAAAAAGGAAATACAATTAAACCACCAATGAGAAAGAAAAGGAAAATAAAAACAGAACAGAGAAAGAAAAGGAAAATAAAAACAGAACAGAGAAAGAAAAGGAAAATAAAAACAGAACAGAGAAAGAAAAGGAAAATAAAAACAGAACAGAGAAAGAAAAGGAAAATAAAAACAGAACAGAGAAAGAAAAGGAAAATAAAAACAGAACAGAGAAAGAAAAGGAAAATAAAAACAGAACAGAGAAAGAAAAGGAAAATAAAAACAGAACAGAGAAAGAAAAGGAAAATAAAAACAGAACAGAGAAAGAAAAGGAAAATAAAAACAGAACAGAGAAAGAAAAGGAAAATAAAAACAGAACAGAGAAAGAAAAGGAAAATAAAAACAGAACAGAGAAAGAAAAGGAAAATAAAAACAGAACAGAGAAAGAAAAGGAAAATAAAAACAGAACAGAGAAAGAAAAGGAAAATAAAAACAGAACAGAGAAAGAAAAGGAAAATTAAAATAGGAATTAGAATGAAAAGGAAACTTACAACAGAATTAAACACATAGCCACATGTATATATATATTTTTTTTTTTATTTTTACTCTAAAAAAAAAATAATAATAAAACAGAAATGAAATTGAAAATGAAAAGTCCAACAGAAATTCTAAAGCAAAGTAAAGTCCAGGAAAGTTTTTGAAAAGGAAATTAGGGATCAGGGTGCATCTCTTTGTGCCTGAAAAAATAAGAAAATTGCAGTTAGTATATATCTTTAAAGTTGTTTTGTCGTTTCCAAACAAAAAATGCATAACTTGATAACCAACATTGGCGTCTTACACCCCCCTTAGAGTGTTTTTGGTCATCTTACACCCCCCTTAAAGTGGTTTTGGTCATCTTACACCCCCCTTAAAGTGTTTTTGATCATCTTACACCCCCCTTAAAGTGGTTTTGGTCATCTTACACCCCCCTTAAAGTGGTTTTGGTCATCTTACACCCCCCTTAAAGTGGTTTGGGTCATCTTACACCCCCCTTAAAGTGGTTTGGGTCATCTTACACCCCGCTTAGAGTGGTTTTGGTCATCTTACACCCCCCCTTAGAGTGGTTTTGGTCATCTTACACCCCGCTTAGAGTGGTTTTGGTCATCTTAAACCCCGCTTAGAGTGGTTTTGGTCATCTTACACCCCCCTTAAAGTGGTTTTGGTCATCTTACACCCCCCTTAAAGTGGTTTGGGTCATCTTACACCCCGCTTAGAGTGGTTTTGGTCATCTTACACCCCGCTTAGAGTGGTTTTGGTCATCTTACACCCCCCTTAAAGTGGTTTTGGTCATCTTACACCCCCCTTAAAGTGGTTTTGGTCATCTTACACCCCGCTTAGAGTGGTTTTGGTCATCTTACACCCCCCCTTAGAGTGGTTTTGGTCATCTTACACCCCCCTTAGAGTGGTTTTGGTCATCTTACACCCCCCTTAGAGTGGTTTGGGTCATCTTACACCCCCCTTAGTGCGTTTTTTTGCTATTTTTGATGGGAGTTCAAATACATTTAAACAGTAGTGCAGTACTTGCATTAGAGTGAAGGGTAGTTAGCTTACCGCAAAAAAAGAAGTGATCAGCCTTTCCCTTAGCTCATCGCCAGTCTGGGTGTCCTCACTTCTATCTGCGGGCAGGTTGGGGATTTCTGGCACCAGTGCTGTCTCCTCGGGGGCTTGGATTCGGTGACAAATGCAAATGTTGTGTAGCACACAGCAGGCAAGGATGATCTTGGAAACCTTCTGTGGGCTGTAGAGCATCTCTCCTCCTGGCCGTGCCAAACAGAGAAAGCGTGCTTTCAGCAGGCCGATGGTTCTTTCCACAATGCTTCTGGTCTTGCGATGCGCTGCATTGTAGCGTTCATGGGCAGAGGTCCGTGGGTTCCTGACCGGAGTCATGACCCACGTTCTCTGCCCATATCCCTTGTCCGCTGTAGAAAAAACACAAGGAGAGAGACAGCAATTAGTACTAGTACATGTTTTTTGGTGGTAGTTTGGTTAAAATTGGCTTACTAGGCCACATATTAGCAAAATACATAGACATGGTTAATTTATTACCCAGTAGCCAGCCAGCTGGCATTTCGTTGTTATCAAACTTCCGGCACAGGACTGTCCGCTGCAAGACGTAAGAATCGTGGCATGAGCCGGGGAACCCCGATCTCACCGCCCGCAGCCTCATGTCTGGGTCACAGACCACCATGATATTAAACGAATGGAACTGCTTCCGGTTTCTGTAGGACAGCTCCTGTGCACGGGGAGGGCGGAAAGGGATATGTGTACCATCAACGCACCCTAGCACATTCGGGATCCCTCCCATCAGATAGAAAGCATGTTTTATTTTGGCAACCTCTTCCTCATCCTCAGGAAACTTGATGTAAATTGGGATTAAATCACAAATTGCCAGAACTACCTGGATTAGTATGCGGCTCATAGTAGCCTGGCTTATCCCGCTGAGGAGGGCTGAGGTTGCCTGGAAGGTCCCTCGTGCCAAAACATTAAGAGTGGCACACAGGCGTACTATGCCTGGAATGGAATGAGTGCGTTTGGTGGATGGCTCGATTTTGGTCTTAATCTGATCATATAGGGACTGTAGTGCAGCACGATTCAGACGGAAGCGGCTCCTGATCTGCTCGTCACTTAAGTCCCATACTGAAAGGCGGATTGCAAAGGAGCGGGGTGCCCTAAGCCTCACAACACCCCGCTCCCTTTCCTCCTGCTCTTTCAGCATACACATACATCCATCCACCCAGACACCATACATCACCCTCTTATCCATCACACACACTAAAGATATATACAAAAACAAAAATAAACAAAAAAAACCACTAACACACAACACACACACAAACAATCACACTCCACACACACCCGCTACAATGCAGCTCACCACAAAACCAGAACTATAGTGGTCCAAACCACCAGCCTGCTGAAAACCAGCTTTCTAAGTTAAGCACAACCAAGAGGGGAGTTGCTGCACAGCCCACAAAAGGCCCCAAAATCAAGCCTCACTTGCTGTATGCTACACAATATTTGCAGATGCCACCCAAACCAAGCTCCTAAAGAAACAGCACTGATGTCAGAAATCACCCAACAAGCCACAGAGAGTGAGGACAGAAACCAGACAGAGGCTCAAATGAGCTAAGGGAAGCGAGCACAGCACCACACCACAGCCTTTGCCACAGTGTAAGAATAGCAGAAGCTAGAACATTCCTTCCTTTTATACTTCATTTTCTAAAGTGACAGGTCCGCTTTGCCGCCTTTTGCGTCGCTCTGCTATTTCCGGGCGCCAATTAGCCGACCCAGGTGTGCGTAAAACAGAGTGCGCACGCGCACGCTAGTAGCGCTACTAGCGTACTTGAGCCGTAACTTGCGTGCATTAACGGACATGGGCCAAAAATCAGGGGTGGACCAATGAAAGGGAAGCTGATGTTTTTTTAAATAGCCGTTAGGCTAAGCACATGTCACAAGGGTTTGAGATACATCAGTCCATTGTTGGATTTGGGTGTGTGTTGTTTGGTTAATGAGGTCTGTAATGAGTTAATTGGCTAACACACATGCTTCTGTCAGTGCAGTGGAGGTGTGCCTAGAAGGAACTGGGCTGTATGTGTGAATCAATTAAGTGGGCTGCTTTGGGATTGGCTGTTAGAGCACATAAAACCTGGCCAAGCCTAAGAGATTGCGATGCCATTCTGTAGTGTGCATGCGTGCTTGTGGGGTGTTTATTTGTGTGTGTGTGCAGCTACAGGATGGAGCCAAATACAGGACATCTGCCGGCCACAGCAGGCCCGAGTAGGAGTTTGGTGGGTGCTGTGCGCAGACCTCCCTTACGGAAAAGGGCACAGCCTGAAGGTGGGGCAGCACCCCAGGCTAAGCGCCCAGGTGCCAAGAGGGAGCCTGAATTTAATTTGGCTGAGAATAATCATCTTGTGCGCCTGACACTTGCTAAATGGGAGCTGATATTTGGCTCCCAAAGCAAGTCCATAGGCAAACAAGAAAGAAGCAAACTGTGGGATGCCATTGGTGTGGAGCTTAGTAGCACAGCTCAACACCCACGTAGTGGCCCATCCTGCAGGAAACGCTTCTACACTTTGCGAGGGGCCCTTATGAAAAAGATGAATCACGATCTTGATGTGGACAGTGGGTTCATCCAGGCTCCAAAGAGTACCTACAGGCCGTATGAGGAGATGCTGAAGGCCAAAATCCCACTGGCTCGGCTGCAGGGTGTGGATCCTGGGGATGACACCACCGGTTGGGCTGAAGGTACATATTTTCTGGCTTTTACAATAACCTAATGTTAATGTATGTGATTTGCATTTTTACATTCTGACCAACTAACAGTAGGACCTGTGAAGTATTACATTACAGCTCAAACATTTGTAACTTTTCTGTCTGTTGCTTTATGCATAGGTGCACATGCTGCTGTCCGGGATGTGCCTCAGGACACCCAAGCTCCTGCCCTTCCAGCAACCTCAAGGCTACCCCAGTCTGCCATTGAAGGTATTTACCCATAATTTTGTTGCTGGTTTTTTTATAAACAAATGGGTGTGGGAGCAGCTCAAACAATCAAGGTTCGCCCTGTTGAGTATTAATAATATGTGCCTGCGCCCTAATTGCACGCCCACTGTAACACTCACAGCAAGTAACTAACAAGGCCCTAACATGTGTAGATATGTAGGACGCCAGAGATGTGTAGCCATATATCGGCATATCAATGTGGGAGCCACACTTGGCTTGATTAGTCAATATTAGTGAAAGAGCTGCTCACACACCTTAATGCATGTTGTATTTTGCAACGCACATTAGCTATGGCTCAATGTTGGTTTTATTTTGGCCTAGCTCCCATGCCCTTGGCCCCAGCATCTCCTCCGGATCCCACCTACTCTTTGGATGTCGGTAAGTGCATGTGTTCACCTTGCTTGATCCACTTTTACTCAAGTGCATGTGTCTCATTCCTCTTTTTTCTTGGTAGGCCAAGTGACTGGTTCATCTTTGGACCCCACTTCCGATGTTGCCGGTCAACAGGACCCTGTTTGGTGTGTAGAGCAATACATAATGTATCCTTTATGCTGTTTAGGTTACACTGGTTCAATTTGGTTAGTCTACTAAGCTACATGTTTGCTTGGTAAACTTGAAGATGCCTCTTGGGAGTGCTGGTTGCCTCCCCAGGGTCAGTCTATTAGTTATTTGAGTGATAGCAATGTATATTTGCGGACATATTTTTAGCCAAACATTCCCTGTAGTAGTTTGCTGATTATTTAGAGACATTCTTTTTTTTTTTTAGTTGACCCGAATATCGGAAGTGGCTGTCCAGAAAGGGCCCCTCAAGTTCCAGCTGCCAGAGATGAGGGTAAGTGGTTTGGCCTTGCTCTAGTCTGTATTTTGGCTCTAATGTTGTGCCACTTGCTTCTGGCAACTTGTGTGTCCACATGTATTTTCAAGGTCCAAGCTCGAGTGAGGACCCCACTCCAGACATCTGGGATATTGCGGGTATGTGTAATTTAAGCAATGTTTATGATGAGATTTGCATAAATTAGTGCGTCTTAGTCCTGTAACATACATGTTAACAATCTGAGTTTAACAGAGACCTTTGGTCTAGTGTGTATTTTTGAACTTTTTAGAGGTATGGCCTCGATAGCCTAACCAGGTTACATTAGAGTTTGGCCCACAGACCTACTAACCTGATTTTCCTGTTTAGCATATGCCAACTTGCCCGACATCTCGGATGTTGAATTGCGACTCTCTGGCAGCGATACCTCGAGCCTACCTGTGCCGGAGGACACGCAGGTAACATGGCTGCTGTAGACGACCTCCAAACACATTGGCATATTCGTGGGTAGTGGAAGAAGCAACATGTCACATTTCCGTTCATTGTTGTTTTGGCAGGAGGCGGAACCAGAACCCCAAGCTGGGACCTCTTCCCAAGTCCCATGTGGCCAAGCTTCAGAGGCTCAGACAAGGGTAAGTTGTATAGTGAGTGTTTATGGTAACTTTTTGGAGGGGCATAACTGCATTGGTTCTGTTTGACTAAAATGTGGTTTACTATTTGTTTAGCCTCCAACCACAGCAAGAGGAGGTGTGGCACCAACCAGTGCCGATTTCTACGAACTAGGGGTCCGGATGCTGGAGGACTACAGTCGCCAACAGCCGCGTGATGGAACTAATGAGCGCATTGCGGCGTTGGAAAATCAGGTGCTGATGTGTCAGCAACAAAATGAGGCCCTGCAGCGCCAGGTGGACCAGTTACGGCAAAACCTACTACAGAACCAGGACCTTGGTCGCCTGGCAAATGTTATCGAGCAATCTGTACAGCGCCAGGAAGAAGCAATACAGCGCCAGGCAGAAGCAATACAGCGGCAGGACCAAACTTTGTTGTTGCTACAACAGCTCATACAACAGCAGTCTATATTTTTTACTGCACTGTTGTCCCCCAACACCGCCCCTAGCAATGACTCCCAACCTCCCCGGCCACCCAGCCAAGAATATTAATTTGTAAACCTTTTTCTTATGATTTATGTAAATATATTTTAGAAAACCACCTCTAAATTGTGTTTATCCATACATGTGAAAGCGAAATACACAGTCATGGATGATTTGCTCAATCATCTCTAATATTATGCCACCATTTATGTGCCACATTAGTTAACATTGCTTACTATGGTGTAAACATGTACTGGCTCAAAATGGCTGCCTAATTTTAGACATAATGGTTTTTGGAAATCTAAACCTATGCTGGTCAAGGAACAACACAGTTATTCGTACAAAAAATTGTATTAAAACAAATTGGCCCAACACGGCCAACATAGGCCAACAAAGCCACTAACATTTGACATGGCAGCCATCCCCCCCACCCTAACGTCTCCGACGCCTCTTCATGGCCAGCAGCATCCCTTTCATCTGTCGGAAGGCCCGCCACAGTCTGCGATGCTGGCGTATACAAGCTGTAGAGATGTGATTAAAAATAATATGTTAGAATTTGATTGGGAACTCAACATACACAGATGTAGCAATGTAATGTCAGTGTTTCTAACTTGCTAACACTCACATTAACATTGGTGAACAATGTGCCCTTAACATTTTAAATTAAAGTTTTAATATTGGCTTGAAAACATGTTAGGACCACATACCTTTACTCTTAAAGTGGACCAACACCCACAATATAGTTTATCATGGGTTTTGGGCCACTTTGTTGTTGCTCACAGATCTGTTTTTCCCCTGATGTGTGTATACACACAGTAATCCATAGCCACTCACCTCTCCATGCTCCAACGTGATTGGCACAAAAAACGCACGCTAACGTCTATGCAGGGAACAGGAATGTACACTCCTCTTCCGCCGCCTCTTCACGCATGTCACTC
This sequence comes from Gastrophryne carolinensis, assembly GCA_027917425.1. Lineage (NCBI taxonomy): Eukaryota > Metazoa > Chordata > Amphibia > Anura > Microhylidae > Gastrophryne > Gastrophryne carolinensis. Next base: position 290,443,797 of record CM051234.1, read on the forward strand.
TCTGGCTGCTCATGGGGACCCGGCGGCCATTCACAGAGGCCCAGGGGGGAAAAATGCACGTCTGGAGTGGTGCGCGGGAGCCAGCGGAAGATAAGTTCCGATAATTAGGGGTTTGCTTGGTGGGTTGGACCCGCGGTACATGCACTTATCGTATGTTCCGCGGGGTGTTAGTTGTTAGTTGTTGGCAAATTAAATGTTTAATGCACATTAAACACCCTTGGTGTTGGGCCAGGTTAACTCTTGCAAATGTAATAATGTTTATGGCCAAGTAAGGACATTTATGTCTTTAGTCCCAGCCAAACATCAGGGCCTAAGGATGATGGAAGTTTGCCCTATAATGTTATGGGTAAACACCTAATCAGCCCCATTTGGTTGTCTATACGCCACAAATAGTCCGTATGTGTCCGTAACAAGAATGTGAGGCAACTATCAAGGATGGTGACTGGCATGTTGGATTATTGGACAAACACATTTAACCTAGATGTGTGTGAAATTCACACATTGGTAAATTAAAAATTTCTACAAATGTAACTAGAAGATAAATGTTTCAAAAGTATTTACCCATATGAATTTGGATGTACTCACCATCGCAGCTGTGGCGGTGGCCCATGCTGCTGGCCGTCCCTGGAGCTGGTGTGGGGAGGAGGAATTCTGCCTCCGTCTGCGTAGCGACATCTGTCCATAAAAAAACAAAATACAAAACAACATTTAGTGGAGCTATGACACCCGAAGATTTGACATCAATCTGGTTATTGAGTCTTACCTCAAAAAAAAAAAACTTGTTTACATACATGTTAAACGATATTTGCTATATTCCTGGTCCATTAGTTAATGTGAAGTGTTTATGGTTGCCACATGTATCCATTATGAAAATCTGGCACTAACCTTTACATTGCAATGTAAATGACTCATTACCAATTTAATGGCTAATGTTACCAGTGTGCAACATGTGTTTGCCCTAACTACTTCACGTAAATTAACTATTGCTAGCACACATCATGGTGTGGCCACAAACATAGGGGTGGTTGCCAGTTGGCTAGCACTGTAGTGTGGTTTGTGATGTTAATGTACATTAGCAAACCAGCTGAGACAATGGACCAGGAAACGTGTCTGTTAAAAGTGGTCCAAGACCCAGGATTGTTAATATTCAGTGTTTTAGTCTACTTTGGCAGAGCAACACAATTTTAGTACGCCACCGCCCCTGCCTTCCGCACATCACTCCTCCAGTGTGTGCGCACGCGCATGCCAGTATGAAACAGAGCGCAGGCGCACACACATCTCGAGTGCCACACAGGAGGCGGGGACAATGGCTTCTGCCACCCCCAAAGAGGGAAGTAGTTTGTGGTGTTTGGTTGGGGGGTGGCCCTGGGTGAGGGATGTGATTGGGCAGGGAAGGCGCCAGAATCCAAGCAATATCATCAATGTTTGTGGGTCCACTTTAAGGAATGACATAAATTCCAAAATGAGCTGGCTAACAACATACACTTACCACGACTATGCCCGAGGAGGATTTGACGCCAAAATTCCATGGAGGTGCCGCCTATATGATGCCCTGCAAATTACAGAGGAATGGCAAGGGCTAAGCACAAATGGTCAGATGAAACCTGTCACAGACTAACAATTAAAACATGTAAACTCACCAGGGGATGAAGCGCCACTTGAAGCCCAGGGAGGGCTCTGAGGAGGAGGCGGGGAGCCTCGGCTCCTCACACTCTGCTCAGAAGATCCACCAGGCAAAGGGCCACCCTCCTCCCTCTCACTCCCTGCTTGAGAGTGGCCCCTTGCCTGGTGAGAGTCCTCAGACTCAGAGTGTGAGGAGCTGAGGCTTGATCCAGCCTGCCCCCCAGCAGCACACTCCTCTGGGGCGTCATCCCCTTCCTCCCCTGGGTCCTCTAAATAGGACCCGCGGGAGGGACCCTCCCCCGATGACTCCCCCGAGTCCGCCTGCCTGGTTCGGGGGAGGAATCCCTTCCCACGTTTCCCCAGGGGAGGACGCTTATCTGTGTGGAGGGGGTGAAAGCAAATAATTAATATAAAGAGCAAAAAAGGACACAGCTTAGCAGATGATTCTGCACAAAGGCAAAAAAGAACATAAGCTTTAACTTACCTGATGCGTAGGCATCATATAGGCGGTACACGCCTTCTGGGTCCCGGCGCTTGAAATCAGACCATTTTTGCTGGATGGCCCGGATGGTCAGGTCGGTCTGGAAGCGCCGGGACACAGTGGCCTTCACCTCCATGGCAAGGCGTTTTTTAGCTCCTCGGGCATAGTCGTATTCGGCCAGGCAGAAGTCCTATGAAAAAAAAACAAACAAAATAAAAAATTAAATACATGACCTCAGAACAATGTCATAAACAGTTATACAGAGACAAGATCAAAGTGGACCCACACCCAGGATTTACATTATTCGGGGTTTGGGTGCACTTTTGTGGCCCACAACTATTGTGGGTGGGCCACTGTCTGCAACCCCCTTGGAAGGCCCCAAATACACCGCTGAGGACACTCCCACGTCACTCCGCAAGCCAAACACAGCGCTCCACGCCGGTGTGGTATGCGCATCCAAGGCCCTTGGGAGGTGCATACCAGCTCAGCTGTGTCTGCACGGCAAAGTACGCATGTGGCGTTTGACTCTAACAGGGAGTGCGCCTGCACACAAAATGAAAATATGTATGGCGCAGGGGTACACCCTGCTAGAGGTAAGCGCAATAGGCATCCGCAACTCACGCATGCACAGATGGGACGGGGCAGAGGTAATTTTTAGGGCCCTCCAGGGGGGGGGGGGCCATCCAAGCAGGACATCCACAATGGGGATGCCCCATGTGGAGTGTTAAATTTTGGCCTAAAAACAATACAAATTCTGCCCCTATCCCCCCTGTGTGTTTATCAATTTTTAAGCTAAAAATACATAACTAAAATACTCACTTTCACAACCTGGCCATTTACACGGCTATCCACCCGGGTGCGCCTTTGTTTCCTGGGCCCAGGAGGGGAATGGGTGGGAGGGGTGGTATTTGGGGAAGGTGAGGTAGGTGGGGGATGTGGGGGAGGGGTGGTGGGTCCGGAATCTGAGGAGGAGCTGGGGAGGCGCATTACTCGGCGTTTTGGAGCCATATTGGAAACGCTAAGGAGGAAACAGGAACCGGAAATGACGCTAGCGACATTAGACCAAAAAAAAACAAAACCTAACAAAAATACGCACCGCGCCCCAGCAACAAGCTATTCTCAGCTATGTGCAAGCTAAGTGGCGGAAAAACTAAAATGACGCTTGAAAACAAGCTAGTGGCATAAGCGCAAGACAGTTTTACCTTAAGGTGGCGTTGAAACGCAAAGGAGGATCCCGGAACCGGATATGACGCTAGCAACTGTGCTTCAAAATTCAAACACAAACATGCGCGCAGCAGGGACAAGCTAATATCAGCTATGTGCAAGCTAAGTGGCGGAAAAACATTAAAATGACGCTGCAAAACAAGCTATTGGCATAAGCGCTAGACATTTTTACCTTAAGGTGGCGTTGAAACGCAAAGGAGGATCCCGGAACCGGATATGACGCTAGCAACTGTGCTTCAAAATTCAAACACAAACATGCGCGCAGCAGGGACAAGCTAATATCAGCTATGTGCAAGCTAAGTGGCGGAAAAACATTAAAATGACGCTGCAAAACAAGCTATTGGCATAAGCGCTAGACATTTTTACCTTAAGGTGGCGTTGAAACGCAAAGGAGGATCCCGGAACCGGATATGACGCAAGCAACTGTGCTTCAAAATTCAAAAACAAACATGCGCGCAACAGGGACAAGCTAATATCAGCTATGTGCACGCTAAGTGGCGGAAAAACATTAAAAGGACGCTGCAAAACAAGCTAGGGCCAAAGGCGCAACGAATTATTAGCTTGATATAGCAGGGGATTCTACATACTGTAATGCATAGGTCCTTCTAAAGCATACACCGTTGTGCTTAAATATACAGATCTTATTGCTTCACAAAGTCATCACACAATCTAACTAGACAACTACCTGAAAATGTGGCACACATGAGAATGCATAACGGGTTGTTATGAGCTGGTACGACTGAATGTTAATCCTGCAATATGTGGCCAGGCACGCTCACAACTACAGTGTATTCATTAACAACGACTGGGGTCGCGGGAAGTGAATTCCTTGCAAATGGCAGAAGGGCACATGTATGAACAGCACAGCGCCGCACAACGCAGCGCAGCGAGGCACAGCGACGCTCGCGCCGCCACATAGCGAATTCAAACAGCGACTGCACAAACACTGACCAACACAGATTCATCAAGGACAGGGCTGCCGAATAGCTTGGGCGCTGACAATTTCTAAGAGCGAACGTGACCGCCCAACCTGACAGGCTACAAAATAGCTTTACAAGCCCCGTTTGTGTGGCAAACCAGCGATTTTGAGGCCAATGAGTTTGGGTGGAGGAGATGCAATTCCCATGTCACTCACAACATTACATTGTGAAAAATAAAAAAAAAATATAATACAGATAAATAACCAGCCAGATTCATAAAACATATCAATATAAACATGTGTTGAATTTTGTACCAAAGAAAAAAACCCCAAAACCACTAAAAACAATCATTGCAGCGTCTGCCATTGAAATGTATGGGAGAGCGGCAGGTAGCGCCAGGTAATACGTGTCGCTGTGAAGGAATTTGCAGCGGCGCGGTTCGGGCCAGCCGGCTTCATGATGAATGCCGCGCTAGCCGTCGCTCTCGCCGGCGCTAGCCTCATTTAGCTTGATAAATGCGTCATTGTGACCGCCGCCGGGCGTACTTGAGTCGGTAGTCGCCGTTAGCTGCCGCTACCTGGCGCTCGTCAGACACTACCTGGCGCTATCGCTTGATGAATAAGGGCCTTAGACTTCTGTAATAGGCATAACTTCGGAAAGGTTCGTTTAAAGTGAAACAGACCAAACCAGATTAACACAACAAACAGTGCTCATATGCATCCCTCCCCCGGGCAGTTTTCCTGCAAAAAATAATAATTTACCATTTTCTAACTCTTGCTGTGATAAATGTAAAAAGAAAATGTCTCAAGGATCTGCAGGCTGCAAGTGCTGCTGGGTTTCCTGTCACTGTGCATTGTCAGTTGAATCTAGGCAGCAGCATGGCTGAGATGCTGGGAGAGGAGGCGGTGTTTCAGCTTTGAGTGGATGAAGGAGCAAATGTAAGTTCTGACAGTGATTCAGTGCCATGCATGCAGATGGGGCAAGGGAGTTCGAGAAGTTTCCTTTCCAACTGTGCCAGGCTGTTGGTCCGGTTTAAATCTCAGAGGACCATCAGTTATTTTTGAGCATTGGTCCTCTTTAAAAACCTCCTCCTATATAGAATAGAAGACATTTGTGTAACTTTATATGTGAGCTCTGAATCTCCACCAACCCCCAGCAATGGTCATGTGGTTATATACATGGCAATGTGATTGTTTGATTAGCAGGCAATCTTTACATGAGAAATATCAATCAGGTGTTCCAGAAAACAGGAACCCGGGGGGGGGGGGGTGAGCATTGGCTTCAGTGTTTACTCTTTCTATACAAACCCTTAGCACCTTCCCTGCAATACAAGACCCAGAATGCAAACAATGCCCAGAAGCACCATAAGGCCCAAAATGACCTAGTCCAGATACACCATGGGATGCCACCTAGTTTCCATACCAGAAGTCTGTTTTGACTTTTGGTACTGATTAAAGTGGACCAAAAGTCAGGTAATCTGGCTCTAGTATCTAATAAACTCTGTTGCCTGGTTATAGCTTGTCTTTTAGTTGGCCCGATACTCACTTTGATCCAGCCATTCAGGCTTGAATGGCCGTCAGTGGGCACATAGGGGGCACTGGGTGTTTCAGGAATAATAATTCCGGTGCTTAAATCATTGCCATAGCATCCAGTGGCATGTACGCTCCCTCCACTCTGACCAGGGATGCCATCCAGTGCCAGCACATGCACCATGATACCACTAGATGAAGATATTGGAACAATAGGGTTGATTCAGAGAGACATAAAAAGACTTTCGTTTTTGTGTCGATCTGTTTTTTTTTTTAAATGTTCCCGGTCGCGTATGAGTGTACGAGTGATTCTAAGCATGCATTGCAAACCTTCAGTAAAGTCTTCGTCTGTTCGTATGCCAACGAGAATCATTTTCCAGCTTTCGTTTTCCGTTCATGTTACAACGTAGGTTTTCGTTTTTGCCCTTTTTCCATTGTCTCCTCCAACGAATAATTTACGTTTCCTGTTAGATTCAGATTTTCTTTTTCTATAAATAATCGTCCAGACGAAAATCGTTACAACCTTACGCCTGCGCACTACAAACTTAACTCATTAATGTGCTCGCCTACATATTTGGTTCACTCACTTCTGCTACATTGCTTGGCTAAATCACATCGCGCTCAGTATATTCTTCCATTTCCCGCACCTAAATCTTACCTAAATCACTTCGCGGTCTCATTCTTCTATCATTGGCGCACCTAAAACTTACCTAAATCACTTCACGCTCAGTATATTCTTCCATTTCCCGCCCCTAAAACTTACCTAAATCACTTCGCGGTCTCATTTTTCTTTCATTTCCCACCCCTAAAACTTACCTAAATCACTTCGCGGTGCCATTCTTCTTCCATTGGCGCACACAGCGCGCCCTGCCGGAGGCGCTGTTAAGGGCCAATGAGCCCAATAGATTTGGGGGATAACGCCCCTAGTTTGAGTTGGGGCCAATGAGCCCAGGTTAAGGATTTTTGGGCTATACGCCCTATGGTTGTCTGGGCCAATCTTAAGTGAGTTCTGAAGTTACACCAATCACGCACTCACTTCCCCATCCCCAATCATGTCTGGTCCCTATAAAGCTTCACCCCGTCATTTACTCAGTGCCTGTGATAGCGCCTTGTACCTAGTTTCTCTCTTGAATTATTCTTTGTCTGATCTCCATTGCCGACCCCTGCCTGGACCGACCATTCTCTGCCTGATCTCCGTTGCCGACCCCTGCTTCGTACCCTGACCTCAGCTGCCTCATCCTACTGTACCGCTGAAATATCTGCTTACCCGGTGTCGACCTCTGGCCTGTCTTTGGACTTCCTAGTGAAACCAGCTCCAACAAACTGGACTTGCTCTGATTCCGCTCTTCATTATTGGTTCTCCAGACCTCCGACCAGTAAGCTCCCATCCTTTGAGCCATTGAAGTTCTGGGGGCAACCGATCCCGGGCAGGCGTATACTGCATCCCGGCATACAGGGGCTCCTACAGGTGAAGCTGGCTGCGGAGATTGGGGGTTGAGGGCTTACCTGGAGGGCTGGAGTTACCTGAGCGTGACATTAAGAGTACCCTGAGCGTGACACCAGCGTGCCAGAAGCCCAAGCCCAGCCAGCACTGCCTCTCCTGCTCCAGGTGCCACTACATCACATGGCCAAAGGAGCACCAGTGGCGAGGCCAGTAAGAGCCAGCGTGCCTGAAGCCAAAGCCCAGCCAGCACTGCCTCTCCTGCTCCATGTGCCAGTACATCACATGGCCAAGGGAGCACCACTTCAAAGGCCACAAAGAGGCACAGGGCCCGAAGCCCCACCCCCCCAAGCACACCCTCTCCTCCTCGGCCACATTTGCCACCGGCACAGGTGGCAACCACCAATACATATGCCACATCCACACCTGGAAGTTCGGTGGCCACCCAGGCAAGGACTCCCAGTCCGATTGCAAGTCCAGTCCAGTCATTTTCAAGCCATGTGTCGCCCATTTCATGACCACAGAGCCTGCCCAGAATGTCCGCCGAATTGCCAACAAACATAGATGAGCCAGAAGAGCAAGCATTAGGCCGAACATTGCGGCGAGGCCAGTTGAGTGGCAGGTTTAGTGAGGCCCAAACTCTCGCATTGGCAAGTGGCCTCACACTCCATTATGACGAGCTATATGGGCGACATTCTAAATCTACAAGCAAAATGAGAAAGACACAAATCTTGGAGGAGCTCACCAGACAGGTCAATGCAGCGGGAGAAGAGATGAAAGATGTGGAGCAGATACAGTGCAAAATATCTGACCTGAAATATGCAGCACGGAAGAAACAGAATAAACGGCGCAATTACAGGTACATATTTGAGTTGTGCATTTTGCTGCTTGTTGTATTGACCACAATGCCCAAAATTTGTTAACCTCTATTTTTCAGCTTACAAACTGGCGGAGGCTTCTCCACCAAATGACAGTATACACGAGCTGAGGAGATGGTGCTGGCATTAATATACCCCATCACATTAGAAGGCCTCTCTGGCAGACGTGTGAAATGAGGCTCACAGGCAGATATGAACACATGCCCCTAGGGAGTGGCTTTGAGGGGAGGTTACTGTTTTAGCCGGGTGTTTAATGTCAGGAATGGTCATTTAAAAGGTTTGCAGCCCATACACGACCTTGGACAGTATTTATGGTCACTATTAAACTCTTTATCTTACCAAAGCACTGCCTGTTATGTGAATATAGCCAATCATATACAACACTTACTTCTTTGTCTTTATACCACTTGGGTTGTAGCTGTGCTTTGGTCAGACAAACTTTATCTGGGGTCATGGAAAGGTCTACATAGGAAGAATGCCCAACAGCATACTCTAAAGCCACATGCTATTTGCAAGCTGACTGTGGGCCCCTAATGCGCCATTTTGGATGTGTTAAGCCTCATAACATGCAGTACATGCATGTTTTTATTATTTAGGGTGACCAATCTGTATGTACAGGGTGAGGCATACATATAAGAGATACTGATATTCATTGTGAAGGTCAACTTGGACCGTTGGGGGAGTTGGCATTCCTGCTTCGCCACATGTTTTTTAAAGCATATGTAGTAATCCAGCTCATCAATGGATTTTTGTGTGTTTATGTGCCTTTTACTGTTAAACCCAGCCCAGCATCCAGCCTCTGCAAGTGTGGAAGCCTCCTCCAGTTTGAGCACGCCGTCTACTTCCCTGCTGCCTAGGACCCAGGAAGAGATATATAGGGTAAGTGGACCTTGATGAAACTGCTGATGCATGTGAATGCACATGACTAATTTGCCTAACAAATATATTTAGGGCCCAAACTGAAATATACACTGATGGATGAAGTCCAGGAGATGGAGGAGGAGGACACCCCTGGAACCTAATCTGCCACTGTCCCAGCATGCTATTGCACCAAATCCTCTGCAGCAGAGTGAAGCTGGACGCATGCTGCCAGCCCATCGTGGGCAGCAGGCTGAGACTGAGCCTACAGTCCCCAGTGGTAGCTCTGCTGCAGAGGTTTTGCCGAGCACATCTGGGACTCTTGCTCGCCCTAGAGGTCCAGCATCTGCAGGTGCTCAAACACGGGGAATTGGAAGACATAGTCAACAACGTAGACCAGTTTCCCAGGGTCAGCGTGGCGCCATGACAGCCGTTACTTTCGGCAGGTGACTCAAAGAACCACAGAGCACATGAGTCTGTATATTTCTGTTTTACTATGTATGTACATGAAGTCTGCGAGTGCCCTTCAACTAAAAAATTTCATATTTCAATAAAATATATTGAATATGACTTTAGCTGTTGTTGACTAAGTTGAGGCGTTAATGTTTGGGTTATTTTGAGATTAATGAAGGTTTTTCCCAACAAACATGCGAAAATAAACTGCATGAGGCTCAAATAAGGTGTCAATTTTTTAGTAATTAAGTAATTACTTTTTGGTAAAATAAAGACAAAGGCCTTCACAAAGCCAAATCATAGTTAAAATAACCAAATAACATCAACAAACCAAGAAAACAAATTTTAAGCAAAATAGGTTGTAATGACATTCGCCCACACTGCTTGGCCAGAGACACTAGGTGTGCCAGTGTAATGGTCATCTGCCTCCTGGCTGGGTGGTGAGGGGGGCACATCCACATACCGGGGGACACGGTGCATGATGGCAAAGTTATGCAGAACACAACAGGCCAGTATTATGTCGATGACCTTGTTGGGGTCATATTGGAGTGCCCCCCTGGTATGGTCCAAACAACGGAAGTGGGTTTTGCGCAGCCCAAATGCCCTCTCTACAACGGCCCGGGTCTTTCGGTGTGACCGTTTGTAGGCCTGTGCCTCATTCTGTGGCCAAAGGACGGGCGTCAGGAGCCAGGGAAGAAGCGCATAGCCGGAATTCCCTGAAAGAATAAGAAAATACTTACATTAATTACACATTCTAAACAACAATATTGTATAAAGTGGTCGTTCAGTCTGAATAATAGCCTATCTTATATGTTACCCACACCCTGTACATACAGATTGCTCTCAAAAAAAATTAAAAAAAACAGCATCTACTGCATGTTATGAGCCTTTAAACATCCAAGATGGCGGCTCAGGTAATATCAGGCAGCCTGCAAACAGAAAGTGCCTTCTGACTGTGCTGCTCTGCATTCTGTGTTTTCTGACCTTTCCCAGACCCCAGCTCTGCTCTGTCTGAGCAAAGCACAGCTATAACCCGCACCCTGCACTTAATCCCGCTCTCCTCTCCTCAGTAAGTGCGATGCATCTGACCAAAGATGGCGCTGCCCCTATGCTAAAGTCATGAACAGAGTTGCAGCTCAGTGGAGGAAAGAATAATAAGTAAGTTAATAAAAACTATAAATATATTAGGTGGAAATGCTGTGAAATCAGTTTTTAAGGGTTGGTGCTTTTCTAACAATCATGGTGAAGGTCCGGTTTAACATGTCATCAAGGGGAAAAAACAGCCATAGGTTAAGACTGATAATTCTCCAGACTCAAACCGTCGGAATAATCCTGACCTCCGCGTCATGGGATGAGCCTGGATACCCGGCGAGGACACTAAGGAACTGCATGTCCGGGGCCACCACTGCTTGGACATTCAGTGAGTGGCCCATTTTGCGTTTCCTGGAAGAAAAAAAAAAAAAAAACAGCAATACAAGGTAAACTACTCAAACACTCCTAACTCCCTCCCAAAAACATGTAGGACAATCCAAATAACAGTAACTAACTACATTAGTATTTTTAATAACGACATTTATATGTATGTGGGCGAAAATAAAGATTAACATTGTAATCACAAATTAAGGTCTGCATTAAAATGTTTTGCTAAGGCCCCCTTCCTTGTGGTGCGGGCTAACCATGGCCGCAGCTCACTATACAACTTATGGAGAGAAGCGCGATTAAGTCGGGTCAGCTCGGAACAACTCAACTCCATGCATGTGATTGATATGCATGCGTCGCCGGTGCAATCTGGCCTCGGCCCTGCTGACAAATGTAGTTCCCTGGAGCTGAAGGCGCTCATATTCCTCCACAAAGCCACAAAACATGGTCAAAAGCAAGCAAGCCGAGTGCAAAATGGTCCCCTAAGTGGATCGCAAATGAAACCGTTTTATAGAGCGGTGGGCATCCGGCAATCAGCTCTCTGAATGAGACGCAAGCCCATCCCAATAACGTAAGTTATCTGAACGAACGTAAAATATCATATTTTGATGGGAAAATGATTCGAACTAACGCAAATGTTCCGATTTAGTTCCGTCCATCGAAAGCGCATATACGCATTAGTGGGAACTAACATACGCATGGAAAAACTTAAAAACCAAAAAAAAAGGCCAAACAGACACAAAAACATACACAGGCACATACAAAAGTCCAGACGTATCTGTCTCTGAATCGAGCCTAATGGATGGATTTCATACCAAGTGGCATCCCAAATCAGGATGCTCCTGGGTATTGGGTCAAACTCTGGGGTAGGTCAAAATCCTGAGTTGTGTTCAGCTTTAAAATCTCCCAGAATCCTGCAAGACTTGAATTTGATCACAAAGCATTTTGTCATCCTCGTTGCCACAATATATTATTCCATTAAAGTGGACTTAAAAAATGACTGCTGGTCCATTTACCTCAGCAGTAAAATGGACTCTCCTGTGCAAAACCTGACCAAGCCTGATATGTGTCATCTGCATTTCCTCACTGCTATAGTGCCCAGTCAGGTTCAGTAGCCCCAAGCTGTCTATGTGCAAGCCCACTGCCCACCTATCAAACCTGATTGGGCACCCATGGTTACAAAGAGCAATGAGCCAGTGGCCAGGGAAAGTAGAAGCAGGTGAGTACCACTTACAAGTATACATCTTGCTGTACGTTTATGCACTGTGGGCACCTAAATTGGGAAGCTCCCTTTGTTGCTGGGGCAAGTAGACCAGAAGTCATTTTGACTTAAAGGGACTGTAAACCCAATAGCAATAAGGCAGCAAGAAGCTCACATATTGCATGTTCCCATGAGTCTCTCCATTTCCTGCAGAGCTAGGTATAAGCTGTAGCAGGACTCCAAACATGCCCCAAACAAGTGGTCTTATAGCCAATCTGTCCCTTGGTGCTTTCTGCCACAATTGTCCCACATCTGTCTCTTACCACAGCAGAGCATGCTCATAGCTCAATTCTACGACGTGACATGTTCATTCCAGCTGAACCACAACCCCTAAATCAAAGCAAAGAAAGTGGCTTTGCATAGGATACATAAGGTATTTACAAATAATTAGAGATTTTCAAAATTGTTCATTTTACACTGTTCCCAGGAGGGGTAAGGGCAGGGGTGAACCTATTTTTTATGTGGCCTGAGGCGAACTATAGTAAGACACCCCTCCATTTCTCTACTGAGCAACTGGGGGGGAGCAGGAAGTGGAGGTGGGACCATGACTGATGCAGTGAACCCAGTTCTACACTGGATGAACCAATAAAGCAGAACAAAACCCAGGTGAGTGAAAAAACTAGGTTTATGGTCAGCTTTAGGTCAAAAACACCAACCTCAGCACTGTCATAACACATAATATTGCTGATAATCTAATATATAAATCTATAGGTTTGAAATGTTATTAAAGTGGAAGTCCAAGAATCCCAGCATCTCGGGCCCTGTGTGCAGCCATCCTGGAGTGAATGCACAGAGTGGCAGGTCTGTCACCCAATCCTATTCAGCAGTGTGACTGTACTAGTCATTCACTCATTCCAACTGTCACTCCGGACTATGGCTGCCATTAAGAGTCCCACCCCACCAACGATAATTAGGGGGGGATTGCAGTGATCAGGTGAGTTGTTTTAGGGGGAGGACAGGATGGCTGTGGGGTTACAAAAAGCTTGATGTTCCTCTTTGCGCTTGTCTACTACCCATGGAAAGCATCACATTGTATTACAAGCTGCCTGCATTTTATTCCATAAAATATTTAAAGTGGATCCCCAGTCTCGGCCCTACCTCCCGACCTAGCCTGCCTCCCCTGAGGCTGAGGTAGGATGGAGGTTAAAATAAACTTCTTACCGGTCCCAGGAATCCAGCACTGTCACTTGTGCTAATAGGTGGGGGCTCCACAGAGGGTGCGCTAAACTGCTGCTAATTGCTCGCTTTGTTTAGGTGTCCGGCCATTCTTCCAGGATGGCCACACCCAGCTCTACAAACTGGGCTACAGGTAAAGTGTTACCCTTCCATCCTATCTCTGCCTCATGGGAGGGATGCCAGGATGGAAAGCTGGAGCTGGACTGGAATGCAATGACCAAGGTAAACGTTTAAGATTTCCCTTCATTATGGCTCCAACTCCATCTGCAGAAAAGTAATTTGAACAGAGGTTGCACTAGGCTTTTTCCTGAAGAGTATAAATACTCATTCATACATCTTCAAGGAGTATTTTGGTCACAGAGGAGTACACAATATAAAGGTATAGTTAATGCAAGTAACCACTGCTAGAGCATCAAGCAATTCCTCCATGCGTACTAGAGTGCAAAACCTGATTGTAAGGTACTTGAGAAGCATAGCATTAGATTGTGCAGCGAGTGGTGTACAGCCCTTGATCATACAACCAGATTATAAGGTTAGTGGGGGGGAGCACAGTACTACATTGTACAGTCAGATTGTGAAGTAGGTGGGCAGCACACTACTACATTGTACAGCTACGTTGTATGGTTGGTGGGCAGCACACTACTACATTGTACAGATATATTGTATGGTAGTTGGGCAGCACACTACTACATTGTACAGCTACAGTGTATGGCTGGTGGGCAGCACAACATGTGCAACCATATTGTGGGAAGCACAGCTTTAGATGCTGCAACTATGTAAGATGATCTGCCAACTAACATTAATTGACTCTAACATCTAATGGCTACTGCGGCTGACTGGGCAACATTAAATTGTAAATTGCAATTTATTCGTTCCTATCCTCCAACCTGACTGTAAGGCAAGTTGGCACAATCACTTTATACTTTACAATGAAATTACAATTTATGTTCTGGTTTGTTGGCAGATAATTTCACAATCTTGGTCACAATACAGGTCACATGGCATCGTACAGCTTTGACCTAGTGCTAGCTCCTTTGGCTGTTCTGCTCCATGGGAGACACACAGCTCCCGACATAGCACATCTTATGGGAACATGTGCACCCTTATGGAGGCACTATGAGGGAATGAGGTGAAATGTCAGACAAGCGCTGACAGAACCTGAGAATGTACTTTACTGCAGTCAGCAGACGGGTATGGCTGCTCAGAGCTCCGGCGGAACAGCAATCCATGGGATGCGACCAGACATGCAGATAGGCTGGGAGTGGGAGAGCACCACAGACTGCTATGGTGGCTGGAAATGCACCCTGCTCCAAAAATTTCATTTTAGGGGGGTGCATATATGACTGTTGTATGCTTGCACACACATAGGAAAGTTTTAACCCATCTGTGCAGTCAGACAAACTTAAGCAGTGAGGGCACAAATGCCCATAGCAGTGGGCAGCTCTAACCATACCGCCTGAGAAGCAGGGGGTTAGGTGCCTTGCTCAAGTGCACTTTAGTCAAGTCTCAAACCTATCACAAAATCGCTTCCCTACCACTAGCCCACAACTGCCTCTTTAACATATTAATGCATGGCATACAGCACTGATAGGATGAGAGCCCTCACATGCACTGTGGAACCGATGCTTTTTTGGGTGACCAGACCAAAACCTAGAAAGATCAAATCCCTTTGTTTTAGTCCACTTAAAAGGATTTCACATACCAGATACTGTCCAAGACCTCTTTTCCCAACCCCTTAGTTTTCAACCTTAAAGCGACAGTCCAGGCATATAAAAGACTGCATATACCTGCCTGCACCGAAGCTCTGGGTCACAGTGGTCTTGTGGAGGACTGCTGCAGTGATACTGCAGGCAATTGTCATACCATTGTGTTGGGCTACATTTGGCACTTTAAATTGAAGCAGAAATGGCCGAGATATCCCCAATCAGCTGGTCCTCCCACCGGGCATTTCTCCTTCAATGGAAAACCATTTAGGACAGTGGCAAATGTAGCCCAATGTTATGATGTAACAATTACCTTTGCCTGCAGTATCACTTTAAGGGGGAGGTCCAAAAATGTGCCCCCCTTGCTGTGGCAGGATGGGGGGTGGAAAAATGAAAGACCTTACCTGTTCATGGAATCCAGTGATGTTATCGTCACTTTAGGCAACGGCTGCATGGAGGCTGAACAAAATGACATTCCCCACTCTGTGCATGCTCCTGGCCCCAAGCTAATAAGGCCAGGGTATGCCCCACTATGTGTTATCTGCCAGGACCAGGATTGCACATAAACTCACCTTTCTTTAATTCCCACAGTAAGATTCTCGGGTCAGTGCTGTTTGAGGGGGACCCTACTCTCTGATTTAGCTGAGACATGCAGAAAGCTGCTCTGTGCCCCCTCTCTCTCATTCCATGCTTGGAGCTGTAGGTGACAGAATGAATCATCACTCAAGGGCACCAGGGAGTGCTGCTACATGGCTAGGGAGCCATATGGCCACCATTCGAACATCACACTGCATGCAGTTAGTGTTTTTATGAATAAAAGGGTTAGTACCATAAAAATGAAACACAAGCTATTTTGGGACAATGAGCTGGGGAGGGAGAGAATACGAGCCACCTTTCTGGCCATAGGATCACTTTAAGATGAAAGGTGCTAATGTACATTATTTTATTTCATTTCAACTGTACTAAAGAGGCCACTATGCAAAACTGTGCAGAAGTTTTCCCCAACCGTCCTCCTCCTTAAGCGCAATCAAAAGTTAGGTTTTTCAGATCTTCAAAATGGTGAAGTAATTAGTACAGCAGCAAAGCGAAAGACTCCGTTGTGGAGAGACACAAAACAAGACCGGTTGGTGGTTGGTGGTTCTCAAACTGAGAGCTAGGGAACACTGCTGTATAGTATACAGCCAGAGGGACTGACACCTTGCTCTTTTTAAATGCTAGTGCTAGATTACCAGAGCCTGTCGTGGTCACTAATTTACTAAACAGAATTATATGCAAAACCGCCAACAGAGAATTCAGTAGCACGCCATGTTGTTAGCAAAATATAATAGGAACCTGAAATTGTCAAGGTATAATAGCAGTAAACTTAAACTTAACATAAGATAAAACAGGTTGTTATTGCGCATTTAAACTCATCTTTAGAGTTGGCCAAACGGAACCACCAAATTCAGGTTTCTACCAAACTTTGCTAGGTTTAGGTTCCCAAACCTGAACACAGACTACAGCCAGAAGTACATGTTCGTGTTCGGCATTTGGCCCTAACCCAGAAAAGCTGGTTGATGCTGCTGAGCAGCTCGTTAACCAGCTTAACCTAATGCAGACTGTTGCAGCAGGAAGCTGCTGGACACTTACGTGAGCAGATACTAGAAGGCTAACTTCTGCCATTGTCCACTCTAATGGGAGTGGCAGCCATCTTCCTGGAGCCCCAGGTGTAGTAGTTGACAGCGGGACTGCAGACCAGGTCGCTGGCTCACGTAAGTGCTCAGCTGCTTCCTGCTTCACAATCTGTATTACTTTAAACCAGCCCCCCACAACAATAGTTTTTTCCGTTTACAACCCGTTCACGATTCTGCCCCATTGACAGGTGCTCCCCCTCCGCTTGGGTGAGTGAGGAGTTGGGGTGGTGGAGGGACCTCTAGAGGAAGAATCGCCCCCCCCAAATTCTGGTCCCCATTGATTTTAATTGGGGTCAAGTTTGGGTACCCGAACCAAACTTTTGTTCAAAGTTCTTCCAACCTTCCTGAACCTGAACCTCTAGGGGTTCGGCCAACACTATTCATCTTACCAGAAGATAACAGCAAAGGGCTGCATACCTCTCTATTGCTTTAGCCTCTAAAATAGCTATTTGTTTTGCAGTACAGGGTAGTTAGTCTGGAAACCTCCCCACTATCTTACTATAATTAAGGCAGAATGGCACTGTTTGTGTTGATAGCCTTATATGCCCTGTGCACTCAAATTTACATGCTAGCAGGACCAGAAGATCTCCAGTGCCTTCGCCCCCTATAGAATTAAAATGCCAATTTTTCTGTATCAATTACCTTACAAAAACCTTCCTGTCCAATCAAAAAGCAGCCTACTGCTACTCCATCAGCCCCAACAGTCACCACTGAAGACAGAACACTTCTGAAGGAGAGCATTAAACCAATCCACTATTAATGAGTTCAGGCCTGGAGCAGATGTGGAACGAGCAAATAAGAGATAACATATCATTTTCCATTAGCTCATGTTTTTTTCCTAAAACAAATAGATAGTTACAGTAACTCTCAGACTACTAAGAATCGCTGAAGCTGAAAAGGGGGTTCACTCTCCAGATGCATGTATCCTTTTTGATTAGCTGTCTGTTGTTTTCTATAATAAGCTTTCCAGAAGGCTGTCCATCGATCACTCCACTTGGCTATGACCAGTGTGAACAAGCATGTTAGATTATGTGTGGCTTGACATTTTAAGACTATAAATGCATGTAAATCATACTTTTAGTGTATCTAATAAGTGGAATTTCTTTATCTTTTATATATATATATTTCTGCACTGTTTCATTTAAGGACAACCTTATAAGGACCAGTAAGTACAGCATATGTACTTTCATCCCCCTCAACTTATTCGAACAGTTTCACAGAGTGGCTAATCTTTACTTTCTATTCATAATTATTTTGCAGGTAAGTGTTTTGTTGTTGTGTAATAATCTTTTAATTCAGTGGAAATAACATTGCTGACATTTCCCTTGTTGAATACTGCTAGTTATAATGTATATCTTGTAAAGGTAACAGGTTCACTCATTCCACTACATTTAAAATACCTCCTTCACCAAATATGACTTTATAAAATAACAGCACCGATATAAACCTCCTAAATGCACAGTTACATTTTCTTCTTAAATTTTATTTAAGTGAGGCTCCAACCACCCCTCCCAGTAGATTTTTCACAGCACCATATTGATTCCAATAGGGGCCTACCTGCTGAGGTATGCTCTGAAGCATACATAGCTACTCTTAGCCATCCAGGTTACAGATTCACTTTAAAGTACACTACTCATCCGATTTGGGATGCCCAAATGTGTGCGCCCCCTGCACAGGCCCACAATCACTTACCTTTCCAGTGCTCCCATGCTGTATTTTCAGGCCACAGTCGCATCCCCAGTGACCCTGCACGGACCCTTTCTGTGCCCAGCCATTCAAAAAGCTGGGGGTGGGAGCACATCGCTCCCTATGCTGGCACTCTATTCTAAACAACGCTTATAGACACCATAAAGCACTGATTGAATGGTTTCACACAGGCATCCTAGATGACCTTGCATTATTTCGAGAATTATTACCATGCTTAAAGAGGAAGTCTGTAATTTAAAGATAGTGGTTCTGGTAAAGAGGAAGTCTGGTCAAAAATAAATTCCTCATATTATGCAGCAGAGGGGCATCCTGAACTTGGGATATCCTGCTGTGGGTGGCTGCTCCAAGTCCCAAGTGACAATGAGCATCCTATGACGCTCACATTAGGCTCTGCACTTTACTATGCATCTGCTGGCCTAGTGAGTCTGAAAGGCTGAAGTAATCAGAGGAAGTGGGTTGTGGCCCTGATTCAGGATGCCCCCTGCTACATAATCAGGGCTGTTTCTAGGGAAGGGTAAGCACCCTGGGCACCTTTAGCACAACAATCCTGTTATTCCTAGTATGTCACACACCCCACTTCCAAAGATCCATGACACTTGGGAAACCGGCCTGTAGAGGGCGATCTTGCAGAGATGACATGGAAAAAGGAGCCCCTCCTGGTCCATAAGTACCGGGTTCCTCCCACTATTCCCCAGTCTTTCGTCTCTGCAGTCGGCGAAGCAAGTCAGAAGATGACTCTCTACTCCTTGCAGGTAGCCGGGGTAACTCCCGGCATTTTTTATGTCTATTTCTGCCCGGACCTCTTTTTCTTTTAAAAATTAAGCTATAACAATATGCCACCCAGCTTAGGCTGCAGGCTCGGGCAATGATAGCAACACCTCTGGGTGCATAGGGGAGCTAGCTCCCCCCCGTGAGACCCCATACTAAGGGGTAGGCGGCGTCCGGATTGGTGATCCCCGGCTTGGGATGCCCTGTCCCTCTTGCCCTTTCATCTATTGGTGTGGGTCCCCCCCCCCCGCAGTGTCTCTCCGTGCCCCTTGGGGGGAGGATGGGGAAGGGGGGTGGCCTTTCTCCCATAATAAAGCTAAATAATCACATGGGAAAAGTGTGTGTGTCTGTGTGTGTTTTCAAGTGTGTTTTAGCACTGTTCAACAGGACAAGTATCACAGGAAGCTCAGCTTGTGGCAAGTCTTTGCTAATATTGCTGGTTTAGGCTGCTGCTCCTCAGCTGTGGTTAAGGAGAGGGCAGGGCCGGGAGCTCAGCAATATTGGCTTCACTGGTGTTTTTTCTGGCCGGCCCCTCTCCTTTCTGTCTCTCCCTCCTGTCTTTCCTCGCTTCTATGAGAGTTGTTGATCAGGACACGTGACTTTTTGCCACTTGTGTTATATATTCCTATGTATATATTTACTCTGTGATTCACAAAATGGTATTTTTCAGTAGCTAGCTCCAGCTCTGTCTAGAGAGACAACACTTGGATTAGCACAGGCTGGTGTTTCTTTGTAAACACTCCCCTGTGCTGAGCTGCCTCACCAACGCTTGTGTGCTAGCCTAACTGCTGCTAAGCCATTACTTGTGGCTGGAGAAGCTGGCCTGTTGTCCAGCCTTCATTGGAGCCTTGACTCTGGATATGCTGGGTTTTGACTACTGAAGAAAATTTGTCTTATAGATACACAGATACATGTATTGTTTTGAGTGATGTGTATGTTTGGCTTATGTCCTCCTGCCCTTTATGTTCAGGTTTTGTGTTCCACTTTAAGGTGGACCTGGATTCATGTTACCTGGCTCTATGTGTTAAAGACCAACAACATAGAAACATAGAAGGTTGACGGCAGAATGAGACCTTATGCTCCATCCAGTCTGCCCTTAAGAAGTCCTAAAGGATTTAAAAAAGAAAATCCTCCCACTTGGGACTTGAAGGGGCATCCCAGGTAGCTTTAACAGCGTAATTCCCTCTAGTCATTGTGACTACCTTAAAGATCACCATATGGAGGCTTCCCAGGATACCGGGCTTAGGCTCCACTCGGGGCAGTCCCGGCAGTGTGTGGATTGTGGGGTATCCCTTGTGGGGGATAATGTACTTGTTTGCATACCTTGTGCTCAGCAGGCCATAACGCAGCAGTTGGGGGCCCAGGCCTCTGGGTCTGTGGCCCTGGCCTTTTCTCCTACCCCACCCCGCCTTATCCGTACCCTAGATGATGTTGTCACAGTTGGGGAGTCGCAATCTGATATGTGTGCCAGATGGCTAATATTCAGAAAGTTATTTCTAGCTCTGTGGCCAGAAAGGCCTCGGCTTAAAAAAAAAAAAAAAAAGAAAAAACTTTTTGTCTCCAGCCGCACCGGCTTTTGAGTTTGATGTTTATGGTTTGCTCAATTGGTCTAGTTATTCCCCGCCAGTAGAGGGGGAATTATTTGAGGAATCTGATGGTTCCGATGATCAGCAATTTATTGGTGCTGATATTGGGCGATTTCTCTCCCAGAGGCCGTAATAAGTTACCCCAAATCCTCTCTCTGTCCGTCCAGGGAAATTCCCTTCCTGGGCCTGATTCTGGATACATTTCAGGCCAAGGTTTTTCTTCCTCAGTCCAAAATGGTTCTGATTCAGGACTTGATTCGTCTATTCTTGTCCAACCCTCGTCAGTCTATCCGTGTAGGGATGAGACTAGTGGGATTGATGGTAGCTGCATTCGAGGCAGTCCCGTTTGCCCAGTTTCACATAAGGACGCTTCAGCTCTTCCTCTTGGCAAAGTGGGACAGGTGCCCCCTATCATTTAATCAGACTTGTCTATTGTCTCCGCACGTTTTGCAGTCATTTCTGACTCCGCGTTGGGAACTGGTTACCACGGATGCCAGCCTGGTGGGCTGGGGGGGGGCTTCTGGAAGAAGCATCAGTTCCAAGGATTGTGGGGGTCTCAGGAGGCTCATTCTCCAATCAATGTATTAGAGCTTCGGCCAAACCTCAGGGAGGGACTCGCCGTTGGGGTGCCCTCCGGGAAGTGTCTCTGATCCTTCAGTGGGCAGAGATCAATGTTCCCTGCATATCAGCAGTTTACATTCCGGGGATAGAGAATGTGGAGGCAGACTCCCTGAGCAGGGGATGTTCTCGCCAGGGAGAATGGTCTCTCAATCCAAGGGTCTTTCAGTTCCTCTGTCACAAGTGAGGGACTCCACGGTTGGACCTGTTTGCTTCTCGTCACAATCACAAGCTGCCAGCTTTTGTGTCTCTATCCCAGGATCCTCTGGCAGTGGCAGTGGATGCCATGTCTCTGGCCTGGAAGGATCTGGGGTTCCTATATCTGTTTCCCCCATTCTCCATGATCAGCAAGGTGGTGCGCAAGTTAGCACTGGAGGAGGTGCCAGCAATTCTGGTGGCGCCAGGGTGGCCAAGACGTCGGTGGTACGCAGACGTCGTAAGGCTGGCAGTGGATCGGTTCCATCTGCCTCTTCTTCCAGATCTCATCACTCAGGGTCAACTTTGTTACCCCAATTTACAAACGCTGGCTTTGACGGCATGGCTGCTGAAGTCTCCATCTTGAAAGAAGAAGGTCTTTCTGATGCAGTTATTCAGACTCTTATTAGAGCTAGGAAGAAGTCTTCCTCTGTCATTTATTACAGGACTTGGAGGTCCTATATTGATTGGTGTGAATCCAGGGCTTTGCCCTGTAGAGTATTTTCTATTCCTAGAATTCTGGAATATCTGCAACGAGGTCTGGATATGGGATTCCAGATTAGTACTTTGAAGGGGCAAGTCTCTGCCTTGGCTATTTTCTTTCAATGGTCGTTTGCTGTTCATCCTTTGGTTAAGACCTTTTTCCGAGGAGTCGCGCATGTGCGGCCTCCCAGAAAGCCTATACTTCCTGTTTGGGACCTTAACCTGGCGCTTTCAGCTATGCAGGTCGCTCCCTTTGAGCCTTTGCAGGATATTCCTCTTCCTATTCTTACTCAGAAGGTTGCCTTTTTGGTTGCTATTACTTCTGTCCGCCGAGTTTCTGAACTGGCGGCTTTGACTATTCAAACCCCGTATTTTGAGAGGCATCAAGATAAGGTTGTTTTCCGTTTTAAACCGGATTTCCTTCCTAAGGTGGTGTCTGCTTTCCACCTAAATCAGGATATAGTTCTTCCTTCCTTGTGTCCCAAACCTAGTAACGACAAGGAAAGGGTCTTACATTCTTTGGATGTAGTTCGTTGTGTTAAGTATTATTTAGTTACTACCTCGGCCTTCCGCAAGACGGATTCCTTTTTTGTTGTGCCTTCTAGGCCCAAGAAGGGTTTTGCTCCTGCCAAATCTTCCCTTAGTAAGTGGATACGTCAGGCCTTCGTTGGGGCCTATATGGCTAAGGGGAAGGTTCCCTCTTTTCGTGTCACTGCTCATTCTACTCGTGCTATTGGAGCTTCTTGGGCTTTTCAGCACCAGGCTTCTGTTGAACAAGTTTGCAAGGCTGCGACTTGGTCTTCTGTGCATACTTTTTCTAAGTTTTACAAGGTTGATGTGCGGGCCTCAGCGGATGCTGCTTTTGGCCGCAAAATTCTGCAAGCTGCAGTAATTTAAGTTATGCATTATTCCTTGGGGATCCCCACCCATTATAGACACTGCTATTGGATGTCCCAAGTGTCATGGATCTTTGGAAGTGGGGTGTGTGACATACTAGGAATAATACCATTTTGTGAATACTCACCTGTAAAATGGTTATTACGAGTATGTCACACACCCCACTTCCCCCGCCCCCTTTTTTGTTCTAGGGATCCTTTATATTTTGATTATTATTTTCAAATTATTTTTCATTTATTGAATATAATTGGCTCTTCCTGGTTCTCACTGCTTTCTAAAAAGACTGGGGAATAGTGGGAGGAACCCGGTACTTATGGACCAGGAGGGGCTCCTTTTTCCATGTCATCTCTGCAAGATCGCCCTCTACAGGCCGGTTTTCCAAGTGTCATGGATCTTTGGAAGTGGGGTGTGTGACATACTCGTAATAACCATTTTACAGGTGAGTATTCACAAAATGGTGTTTTCTGCAAATGAGTCAAGATCATTAGTGGTTCAGGCCATAACGCAGGCCCCTCATTACCCCATATTGGACTAATGGGGCCTGCCTGCTGCTGAGGTAGAGGCACAGCAAGGCGGCAGAATTATTTCCTTTCCACTCCTTTCCACTGATATTTTGCCTAGACACTGCCCTGTGCATTATTTTTTACTGCACTTCCTCTTAAAGTGGATCGGGACCCTCCCCAAACTGTTGCCACAAATTTGAGAGTA
Organism: Gastrophryne carolinensis; assembly: GCA_027917425.1. Taxonomy (NCBI): domain Eukaryota; kingdom Metazoa; phylum Chordata; class Amphibia; order Anura; family Microhylidae; genus Gastrophryne; species Gastrophryne carolinensis. Next base: position 290,467,398 of record CM051234.1, read on the forward strand.
GGCTTTTCTTTGATTACAGTTAAAGCAGACCTCCAGTCAAAAAAAAAAGTATAGTCGAATGCTTCCCTTATGATCAGTGTCATAAGCAGTTTGAAAGGGCTTAACCCCATGCCGATGTTGTAGAATGGCATAAAGATTATTCATTCTGGAATTACAAGGGAGCGGCCATCTTGCCACACACCTGATAGTCCTGCTTACACATGAGAATTAGGGGGGTGCGGTCCCAGCAGCAATTCACACCAAATTGTGGGAGATATATGTCTCAGAAACAAGAAGCTTTTCTGTCATTTTCCACACATGCAAACACCAAATAAACAGCTAATGTAACATTAAAAAAAATTGTTTTAGGCAAGCTATTACAATTTATCTCTACAGCGGCGGCTGCAGCAAAAACACTCAATAAGAGGATACAATGTATTTTTAATCAGTGATGAGTCATCACAGCTGAAGGCTTGCTACTTCAGGATAGAAATAAGGGATGGTTTCACAGAGCTATGAAGCTATTTTGACTGAGAGTTTTTTCAGAATCAGTTCCTTTATGTGTGTGGCAAGATGGCTGCTCCCATGCATGTTTAAGAGTGCAGAATCTGCCTGCTATTCCAAACATCTGCAGGCTGTTAATACCTCTCAATAAGCTGATGACACAGAGGGGAGCAATTTACTTAGCTTTATTTTTTTGACTGGAGGTCCGCTTTAATGCCATTGCATTTCTAGCTTATGAAAAACAATGTCAAATCAGTATTTCCCAACCACCAAACTTTACAGTTGCCACCATACATCACACACGGAAGAAGGTCCTGCTCCTCAGGTATCTACCTCACCTAGATTTTTCTGCCACAATCCCAAATGGTTAAGCCTGAGTGATCACTTTGCTTTTAAATGGGTTGCATTTAACCCATTTAGTTCCAGCTAAGTGATTCTCACGTAGCTGCCTCTCTAACCGTTAAGTGCCAGCTTAGTACGACTCACGTAGCTGACTTTAAAGCCCCATAATAAAACTATAAAATATAAAAACTCACCTCGCCCCTCAATCAACTTGTCCGGGTCTTCTTTTTACCCTGGGGGCATCCGATCCCCCACTGGGGCTCTTCAGGCCTCAGGGGAGAGCTGAAGAGAGCTCCCCCCCCGCTTCCTCTGACATCTGCTAACCGCCGGTTCTCCTCTTTACAGGGAGGGCCTCTGATCCCCTGTCCCGGTCTCTTCCGTGGTTAGGAGAGGGCCCTTCTCGCCCCTTCCTCCTTTCAGACGCTTAGTAGTGCCGGGTGATCAATGGAGGGAGGCTGGAGGGGTAGGGGATTGTGATCCCGTGCCTCCCCAGCCCCCCTCCAGTGATCACCTGACCTCTTTCATCTAAGCTCTGGGGGACAGGATTGCTAGGGGACAGAGGATCGAAGGTGAGTTAAAAAAATAAAACAATCCATGGGACTCCTATACCAGTTCATAATGCTAAGGGGGCTGGCATCCCCCCATTACCAACCCCCCCAAAGCCCCAAGGGGGGGCACAAGAACCCGGGACCATTTAGGCTGTGTGGGCTTGTAGTCTGCAGGGCAACACCGAGACTGGCCCCTACACCCGGTTCTAAAAGCTGGTCCTCAGGCTGGGTAAGCATACATAAATGATACTGTTGTAATCAGGAGAAATTAGACTTTCATGTGCAATATGGTTTTATTTAATAAAGTAAATTTTTATTTAAAATTACATTTTATTTTTTTTTTTACTCAAAAATATTTGAAGAAACAGTGGAAACATTACAAACAAGACATGTTAAAGCCACAAAAAAATATTTTCCTAGAAATTTCTGCAGATATCCAAGTTAAACATAATGCAAAATGTGAAAAATTACCTGTCAACTGAGGGTGACAAAATCTCAAGTAGACTGGCAGTTAAAATGGTTAAAAGTAGCTATGAATGTTGGGTATTGTCCTGTTCAGGGGACCTTGTGCCTTCAAATTTAGCTTTACTTGTTTGCAAATTGATATTTTAGAAAAATGTGTTTATTATTCTGCTTTCTAATACATTTTTTTAGGGAAACCCTGTGCAACCAAAGGATTACTTCCAGAATGATGAGCCCACTACAACACGCTGGGTACACCTAGAAAGCTTAATGTGTGTATTTTCAGGAAGTAAAATTACTCAGTTACGCGCACGCTTTACTTTGGGGTGTTTGGCAACTCTTTCCTTGACAGTACCTATGCATGTTGGTTATTGTTCTGTTTGGGGGACCTTGCTTTTTCAGTTTGAACTTGTTTTTTCTTGTTTGCAATGTTTTAGGAAAATGTGACTTTGATTCTGCTTTATCCTTTATTCTGTTTTAGGGAAACCCCGTGTAACCAAAGAATTTATGGAGGGTTTACTTCCAGAAAACTTCTACGTTTAAAACCATGTCAACAAGCCTGGTATGTCTAGAAATCTTGAGGTGTGTACTTACAGAGAATATATACTTGTGGTATTTCAAAAGTAGAGGGTTGTTTTTCTTGAAGATTGCGCATAGCAGTTGTATTTTATCTAAAAATCTCCTAAAGTGATGTTTGGGGGAGTCTCCTGGGCAAGAAATGGTGTCTACTAATACACATGTGGTTCCTTTGTAACTAGGATAAATGGAGGTTTTATACACAATAGGAATTTATTGAAAAATCTTTTTATTATTACAAAAAAAAACTACAAATCGTAAAAAAAATATTTTTTGCACATTTTCAAAAGTATTGAGAATACACATAAAAATGACAAACAAGACATTTCATGTTAAAGCCCAGACAGGCTGACAGACAATATATAATTCTTAGGAAATCCCCTAAAAATTCACAGATGAGCACAAAATAGTGACAAATGGTCTGACAACAAAAGGTGAAAGAAATCCAAGTAGGCTGGCACTTAAAGTGTTAATTAAAGCATTAATACTGCTCTGCAGTATGAACTAGCTGGAAACTCATGCTTAGACACATGTGCTTGGAATTTGCACATGTGCACAAGCAGGCCAAGAAGTCACTCTGCATGCATCATTGGTGACAGAAAAACCTCAGACTCTGGGATGGAAAAAGATGGTGGCATCTATCTTCTGGAGCCATGTGGACTACAGTTACTTGTACGTGGCTCTGAGGTTGTTTGATTAACTTTAATCAAAGCACAACTCGGTGACTGGAATTCCCTTTGCTACCTGTCAAAAGGATTGTATTTTGTACTTGAATCACAGCCCACATTTAGGAATAATTGCACTACACGAATCTGCTTATATGCACAGGCTTTGTATTGCGGATGCTGGTCCAGTGGAAGTCCAGTCATCTATAGCCCCTCCCCTCAGGCCTGAGGCTGGAAGTAAGTTAAAAAAAAAACACTTTATCATCTTGTTAGGGCTGCAAAGAGCAGCATTCCCTGCTCTGCGCACGTGCCTATTCATTAACTTGAAAGGGAGCGGACAGATGCCACTTGGTGCAGCCTCCCTGCAGCGGCTGCCTGAACAGTGCTAGATTCAGGACCAGTTACTGTGTTTTTTTTAACCCCTGTCCTTCTTAGTAACTGAGGGGGGGGGGACTTATAGATGAATGGACATCCCTTTTTAAGCTTTGGAGTACATTGCATGAATGCTGCAAAAATCTATTAAAACTTTTATTGATACAACTTGATTCATCTTTTGATTGTTCTTAGACTGTTCCTGCAATATCAACTTTACCATGGTTTGCTATAATGCTACCCTTGCTTATTCTGCTAATCATACGAGGAATTAGAGATCTTGTTGATGATATTGTAAGTAATTCTTGTTTAAATGTTTAGCATGGGAAATATATAGAAACTGATATACTGTATTTATATATATATTGGGCTATGCACGGTCTACATTTGGAGTTGGCCTGAACTGTTATATGTTGCTAAGTTGAAGAAGAAATAAAAAGGAAATTCTCATCATCCTGGTTGTGCTCCTCCCTCTCTCCCAGTGTCCACAGCCTGATGATCAATGGTGAAGGGACGGAGTGACACCTAGTTACAACCACAAGCACAGAGGCAACCATGTGATTCAACCGCTAATTAGGTGCTGTGGTGAAATGCTAATTAGACGTGACAACTATTCATACGTTAACTAAGGATGCCGCCCACAAGCTAGGGTTGGGAGAGGGGGCAGAAAGGTGGGATGGGAGCTGGCTGTAATAGATCAGGCTGCACAATACTAATGTGCTTGTTCTTCTTGAGCTGACGGGAAGGGGGCACTGTCTGCCATTAGGAATGGCACATATACCGGTATGGGACAGTAGCAGAACTATATGATGGATGAGGAGGGGGTTAGAATGTTTTCCTTTCTGAACCGAGAGCCTAAAATCTGCCCTGCTCCTAGCCTTCACCTTTTTTATCTCTTCTTGAGATTCATGTGCTTCTGCTGGGCTCTATAGTGTTTTATGCCCAGCTTACTTTTCCTGGTTTTGTTGTGGCAATATCGCGGATCCTCCAGTTGAGAAATTTACCTCCCTTTTCCCTAATCTTTCTAGCTCTGCATCAGCTTCCTCCTTCAATTTTAGACGTTAGGTCTACTTCAGCAACACAGTGAGAAAACTCTAAAAAAGCAATAACCTCTTCCTAACCCCAGCGACAGATCTATCAGAATATTTAGTTTGAATTACTTTGAAGAAAGGAAGGTGAGACAATAACTACTCTAACAAAAGACTAATAAGCAACAAAAATTAAAAGAGCCTAGAATACACTCTAAGGAACATGCATGAATTAATATCTAGTGCAAGACACTAATCCAACTACAACACATAGATTATCTCACACCCTGTTTCCCTGTCATGCAGACCTGGCCTCCATACCCCGATATGGAGAAATGAGGCCAGGTATACTATGGGCAGTTCACAAGACCACAGGCCCTACAAGCTCCAAATTCCACAAAAACTAAAAAATGTACAAAAATACGAAATGTACCACCAAAGTACATAGCATTGAAGCCCCTGTAGTGCCATTCTCCCTAGCAAGTCACACAGCCCAATGGACCATTAGAACATCGATATGGAGTTGACAGGGCAGGAATTGGATAGATCACATGAGAGGTCATGGGCCGCTAGCCCCAGGAAACTATGCAGATTCGATACAATGAAATGCAGAAAATGACAACAAAAAAAACACCACAAGCACACAAAGTCCTGTCATCCCTCAGACCAAATTTATAGGTTTAGGTAGTACTGTGCTGAGGGTTTAAGAAAGCACTTCTGTGTCTGCAATACAGAAACCCATGGACCCAAATGACCAGTAAATGCACACATATATTTTTTGAGGCAGTATCAGAGGAAGAATGCAAATGTACAAAGTAAAACGTGACACTATTTAGTATATTCATATGTATAGGCGTATAATATTTGGATTATTGAATGGACAGCAATATGCTAGAGTCATATGTAGCCTTATTTATTAGTACTTTACAAGTCAACCTTTGACTAACCTATATTTAAACCTATATTTAAAGTTGCAATTCTTCAACTTTTTTTTAAGGCACGTCACAGAAGCGACAAAAGCATAAACAACAGACCATGTGAAATTCTTAAAGGAAAAAAGTAAGATCTGTAAAAACTCTTAGCCTATTGTGTACTTTGTGGCCATGTCTCAATTCACCAGGGATTTCTTTACAGGAATTGCAAAAAAAGAAGTCAAAATATAGTTCTTCCCAACCTCTGTTACCCTAATTAACTCTAGAAAAACAGCCTCCCATGTTTGGTTTATAGCTGTATAGCAATCAGATTGTAAGGTGTGTAGAAAGCATACCACCAGCAGTTTGTAACAGCTCTCCCAAGTTTATGCACAGAAAGAAAATACTTGCTCACTGTTGGCAGTTTTAAATTGATTGGCAAGTCAAAATGTAAAAAATAAATATCAGTAGCTTACCTTACATTGAGTCGCTCCATTGCTCTCCTTCCTGCTATGTTGCTCTACTTAGTGAGGAAATCACTTCCTCATTCAGCTTTTGGTCTCCACTCCACTGACCTGGTCCTTCAATTAACCTTCAGTGGAGCACGAACGTAGTCACCCCACTCCCTCTGCAGATGTCCTGATTGGCTGCCTCTCTAAGCAGCTATGAAACCCCGCCCTCCTACTATGTGCTGGCAGACTGGAGACGCTCTTAGCAGCATCTCTCCCCCCCTTTTTCTGGTCACACTATGTGCAGCCAATAATAACTAAAGGCACAACAATACACACATGTTTTTACTTTGATATATGTAAAGCACACAGTGTGCTTATATTACACTGCTGTTGCCACACCCACTGTTTCTCTTCATTTTTTCTTTGCATTTCCAATGCTCTAATATATTTACAAATAACTTAGGAACTACAGGGTCTTTTTGAAAATGGATTGAGGTTTGGGACAGTGCAACGTGTAGCCCGAGACAATGGGACAACAATCGGGCTTGTTTTTAGTATAACTTTAATGTTCTTTCTTATAGACCCTTGTTGTATACTTTTGCAGTTTGTCAAATTGTAATTGGTTGTCTTTATAGATCTATTGCTTCCTGCCATTTTTAAGTGTGTGTGTGTGTGTGTGTGTGTGTGTGTGTGTGTGTGTGTGTAGCAACATTAACTGGATTATATTTGTTATTGTTTGAAAACAGAGTGCATGCTTAAAGCAAGAGCTTCCTCTTTACTAAAAAAAAACAGCGTGGGTGATACTGTATGCATTGCTGTTTTGACTGAAGGTGTGTTCAGCTGGATAGGTATACTAGCATTTGCATAGACAGACAAGGTATATTTGTTAAGATTTATTTATATATTTAGCATGCAAATATGTGTACTTGTTAAGTACTTAAGTCCAAATGCCTTCATTTATTTTGCATTTTGGTAGATGTGTGCATTTTTATGACAAGTGTGTGGGTTTCTTGGGTTTGCAATAGAATTCTAATGGATTGCTTTCAATACTTGAATTCATCTTATGTCATTTGATGTTATACCATATTATATTTTCACTTGCAGCTTCTCTTGGGAAAAATGGAGGGACATTCAGGTTGGTGATATTGTTCGGCTACACAAGGATGATTTTGTACCTGTAAGTATTCAGATTTCTCAATTTCTTTAATGAAATGACTGGCCAAAGTTTTCTCACACCCTTTATTTCTATATAAGGTTTTCCACATTAGAACTGATTTGTGAGTTGTCATCTGTATTCAAAAAAAATATTTTAATCTGGGTATACTGTATAATGAAGGCCTTGTGGAAAAATAGTAAAGTTTATTATACTTAGCTTTGGTGATGGATTTCAGAGAACAGGGAGTCACATCAACCTTTGACCTGGGCAATGGAATCAGCATTTTGTGACTACAGGAGATGCTGCTTCCCTGTACCAGTTATAGACTAACTATCTTTATACCACCTTACTAAGGAGTAGCCTGCCTTATCAGTACCCATTACCATAAAATAATGTACTGGAATGCAATGATCTCTATAGCAATGAAATCCAATCATGTAAAACTTCATACATGAGTAATTAAAAAATACCATTCTTGAAAACGAAAAAAAATAATGCGGCCAGTACCCTCTTATATGTACATACAATTCTAACAAAACTAATATATATATATATATATATATATATATATATATATATATATATATATACGCACATACACACACACTTATAATGCATGTAACACAAATAGCTTGGAAATCGTTATTACATAAAAATACCATCTATTAGCACTTCACCTTTGATTTTCAAGGTACATATTTAACATTTTCTTTTTAACTTTTCTATTTAACTTTATGCTAGAATAATTAGATGTCCATAGCAAGGTTCAGGTTCAAAACTTTAGCAACCCAACGTTGGAAGCATCTGTTGATCAGATGACCCTTGCAACACTGCGTTTTCAATGCTATAAACTGAATACAAAGTCTCTTTATTCTCAAAACATCTGCAAAGTCATAAATGTGCAAGTATTTAACCATAACAGATGAAGCTTGGCCCCAAACTGCTCATGCCGTCCCAAACCACATTCCTTTTCACCATCATGGCTTATGACTGCATGACATGCATGTCACAATAATTGCCCCATTCTGATGTCACACTCACCAACACTGGGGTCGTCAAATAGGCCTGGATTATGCATCCAGAAAGTCAGTAGGCTCCTAGTAGAGCAGAAAAGAGAGCAATAAGGTGCTAGACCTATACAAAGTAACATGTGAGCTCTGGTTCTCAGTGAAAAGACAAGCCATGGTAGGAGACAAACTAAAGGAAGGACAAGATTGGGATGTAGCAGTTGATGCCAGAACAAAGGTCAAGTAGAGAGTGGTTACAGGAAGCTGTGTTAGAAACAAAGAAAGCAGGTGAAACATTGCATGATCCAGATAGTTCATTATATAAATAGGTCCAACACCCCATATGTCATGAATCTGTGCGCACCAATTTCTCAGCTCATTGTAGATGTGCAATAGGTCCAGCTTGTGGTGTGGTCTTTGGCCAGTGGTGCGTGTGTGTAGTTGTCAGTCTATTATTTGCTGGGGGGGGGGGGGGGCTTCCCCCTCCTCTGCTTCCCTGATAGCTAATGCTTTTTCTAAATGTTTTAATTTAATTGAGCAAACCTGATACCAACTTATTTGACCCATCAATTGTAAACCATTTTGCTGAACCAAGCACAATGTTCGTACCCTTACCATCTTTATCATTTATTACTTTCTGCATAATTAATAGTAAATATTTTAATGGGACCCCTGGTAAATGTATATAAATGACCCAACTTTTTCTGGAAAAGTCAGACCAGACTATTTTTCTCTTGCCTATCATGATCAGTAACTGAAAAGTTAAAGCTATTGAATAATGAACAGACAACCAGTGTATCAGCAACCTAAGCTAGGACGCTACTTTAGAGGGCTGCACCCTATTTCTTTTACAAGTAGCAATAACAACTTTTGCTCCCCACACTCTGATTGGTGGAGACGGCAAATAATGAATGTCTCTTTTGGGACTGCTACCATGAGGATAACAGACACAAATACAAATCAGATGACCCGTTAGCTGCAATTGCTGGCGTTTTCTTTCCTAAAATCAACAGTTTTACATGGCTGCTACTCTAGCTCCCTACTCCCTAACACTAACTAATCCCAAAACCTATCCTGCCAGTGACTTGATAAGCAGTGAAGCAGTAAAGACCACTAACTCATACTGATGCTGTTAGAATTAGAACTGCCGTGACAAAAACACAGCTCCTGTGTGTGTGTGTGTGTGTGTGTGTGTGTGGGGGGGGGGGCTATGTGCGGTATGATTTGGCAATAGGGTTACCCCCTTTTGCAAGGTGATTGGTCGATCAGTAACTATTGTTTAATAAATGGGTGTTGGAACGCTTTAGGGGTGCGAAAGTGCGTAAAAATCTTATAAAACACATAAAAAAACGCAAATGCAAAATGCTGCATGCTTATCAATAATCAGTTCCTAAGTCCCCTGTTCAGCCGCTGTGGGGGACTGCTACATCCACTGTCATGTTGCTACACACGGAAGAAGAACAATCCCACAATCCTTCTAGGTGCGTTATACAAATCTGGTCCCTGCGCACTGGCCAAATCTCCATTCATGCCTGGCCAAACATCCGCAGCTTAATACTGGTTCATATAGCATGGTTTACCACACAGATTACCACACAACATGAACCTGGAAGCGCTGTGGTATAGATGCAGACACAGCCGACATTAGTCCACTTTGTGCTGTGGGGACGTCTGGACCTGAAAGTGAAAAAGTCCATGGGGCATATTTTTATTTTGGGGGTTTTGGTCTACTTTAAGTTAATCATGTTTTTGAAAATGTGAATTATAAAATAGATAACATTGCTTTTAATCTATCTGCCTCTTATGTAACATACATAAAGCATTATATATTTCCTTTAAATGTGTATTAAACACATTGTTGTCACATTTTTGTTATAACTATCTGTCTATTGTACTGGGCTATAGTAGGCTGGGCCATGTGAAAGACAGTATGAAATATCGCTAAGACACTGGCACAGTCTCACATAGGCAGTGTAGAGCCTTGGTACAGCAACACAGCGGCTCTGAAGAAGCCCTGCACCATATTGCACCGGAATTGACATACTGTTGCAAGACATTTGTATGGCAGACTTTAGTCTTTTGGTGTATAGTTGGTCTGTAAATATATCTGTGAATGTTCTCATTCATCCGGGTCATGGTATATCTATAGTATAAACATCAAGCCAAAGAGTTGCAAGTGGTCTTGATTGATTACTATAGGTATACCATGACCCTCACAGACATATTGCAACTTTGGAAATGAAACCAGTAAAGTTGTATCATAAGCAAGTACAGTTGCCTTGATTTATTACTATAGCCAGGGAAAATGTTGCCCTGACTGCAGGATGCTGCCCCCCTCATACACATTCACTCAATGTGAAAGGAAAGGAAGGAATGTAGACAAAGAGGGAAACATAAAATGGGGAAACAGATATCGATAAAGCAGAAACAGAATAAAAATGAAGGGGGAAAAGAGAGAAAGAGGGAATGTGGAAAAGAGAAAAAAATGAGAAATGTATAAGAGAGAGAAAGAAGGAGGAAATATGGTAAAAAGGATAATGGGAGAAAGTGGAAAAGAGAGGGGGAGAATGTGGGAGTGGAAAATTGAGCGAGAGAGAAAGAAATAAGGAAATACGGAAAAGAGACAGAGGCAAGGAATATGGAAAATAGAGATGAGGAAAGAGAGAGCGAAAATGGGGGGTTGGAAAAGAGAGAGAGTGGAAATGTGGACAAAAGTGAGAGAAAGAGGAAAGAAATGCAAAAAAGATAGCAAAAAAGGCAATGTAGAAAAGTGGTTCTCAATTGTTTAACGCCAAGTACACCCTAGCAACAAGAAACTCCCACCAGGTACCCCTAGTTACAACAAAAATTTCAACCAAGTACCCCAAAGTATGGGATCACTTATAAATGTTACTTAAATAAGTAGGCCACAGGCATTGTAACACTTTTAAAACAAGAAAGAATAATTTATTAATGTTAAAATAATATTCCAAACCCCTGAAAATGACTGCATAGCTCTTCAAGCTGTTGCATATTGGTTGAGAAACAGTGATGTACAAAAATATTAAGTGGAAAATAGAGAAAAAGGGAATGTAGAGAAGATAGAGGGGACTGTACATAAGAGAGAGAAGGAGCGAATGTGAAAAAAGAGAGGAAGAGGTTATTTACAGAAGTCAAAAGGATGGTGATGATAGATACAGGGAACATGGAACATTGATAAAGGGAAAAAGACACTCATTGAACCAGATAAGGGCCTCTTTATTAAGGAGGTCAGAATAGAGTCTCTTGGTGCCACCGTACAGGGAGGTTGGGATGGCGCCCGCACAGCTCGCACACACCAAAGGCTGGCTATGATTATACCTATGATTTCTAAACAGTTTTAATAGAGATGTCTTGTTTTTCTAGGCAGACATGCTGTTGCTGTTCACTTCAGAGTCAAACAGTCTATGTTATGTGGAGACAGCAGATATTGATGGGTATGTGGGGAATTATTTAAATATCTTCAAATTGCAAATTGCAAATCCCAGACGGATTTCACATTACTCAAAATATATTCCTACCTTCCTACCTTAGCTTCAGTAGATAGACTTCAACAATGCTCCTGACCTGACTAGCTGTAAATATAACAAATATATAAGCTTAACGGCGGTGGCATTATGGGTCTTTGCCATTTTTCTTACTTACTGTACGCTTAGCTGTCTGTACATGAGATTATGCCTTCTATGTTTGAATAAAGGGACAGTCCAAGTTAATAAAGACAAGTATCATTTATCTCCCCACCTGTAAGCTTTATCCCTGTATATTGCAGGCTACAGTGGTCTCGTTTCTGAGGAACCAGCTCTTAAGTTTAGAGTAAGCTTCCATACAGCCACTGGCACCCATATGAGCATCCAACAGGGATAGCAAGTAAGTGCTGGCTGCTCAGATGATGCACCCCTTGCAGCCAATCACAGGGGTAGCCTTACAAATTGGCTGCATACCAAGGCCGGGCTTTAAAGCTAATAGTGAAGAAACCATATGGCAAGACTTCATACGGGGAAAGGGCCTTAGGATCCATGAGGTTTCAAACTTACCTGATTACATTCTAGTTTGTGATCTTATTTGAACTTTATCCATTCTTTCAACATGAAGCATTAAAACATTATTTATGCATGTGGTGCACTTCAATTTATTTATCAGAACAGGATGCAAGGATATGGACCTTCATATGCATCTTCTCCTATTCTTTTTCCTAGTTTTACTCTGTCTACAGGCAATGCCAGCTACAGGTGGCAGTTTGAGCCCCTGTTCTGTTTTTATGTTGCAGGGTTTTTTTTTTCCAATTTTAGCCTCTTGAAATATTCTAAGCGGAAGTAATCATTATACCCCACCAGTTGTAATCAAGTAAATTTTTTGTACCCACTTGAAAGCCTTTTCTTGAAATGCAACATTAAATACAACTGTCCTATTTGCTTTTTCCTGATCTTTTCTTTAAATTAAGGCAGTGTGCAGGCATCCCAAATACAGGCAGTGTGCAGCATACTCTAAAAACCAAGCAAAAAAAAAACTTACCCGTTGTTCCTGCCGCTCCCCGCCGCATCCAATGACGCTAGCAGGCGTCACAGGCCACGCCTCCCGTGCCAGATTCGGCCCGCTCTGAACTCACTGACTGCCGCTCTCTGCCACCACCGCTCCCCACCACCTCTGTAGGAGGTAATTGAACGCTGGCCATGCCGAAACCATATGGCTCTGAACTTGCGGCGGAAAAGGCAGGCAGCGGAGAATAAGGAGTCGGAGGCATGGAATTTTACATTCGCCCGATAAGACGCTCTTTTGGGGAAAAATAAGTGCGTCTTATAGGGCGAAAAATACGGAACATGTTTTGGGATGTTTTCTGTACATAAAAAATACATCAAAAGTAATTGCCTCTTAAAAGTTTGAACAGATCAATCTACTGTAAATTTTTCCAGATAATTGTTAATAAATGATGACAGTGAGCTGAACAAATATTATATTTGCAAAAGCAGTAGGTGAAAGTGAGAAAAACACGTTTAACATTCTTTTTTTTACTTTTGTAGTGAAACAAATCTAAAATTTAAGCAGGCGCTAATGATTACTCATCGGGAACTCTGCACTAAGGAGGCACTTTCCACATTTGATGGTAAGAGCTGCTTTTGTTCACAAACCATAAGGTGTAAACTGAAAACCTGCATGAGTAAAACAGAAACATATTTGCAAAAGATGGCGTAGATGTTAAAAAAAAGAACGTGGAGGCTGATTCATTACTAACGCCAGATATTGCCAGGTGAGCGTCTGTATAGCTCTAAGCCGGTTTCGGGCGCTGTAACAGAGCGCCTCAGTTGGTGACGGGACGCTGTAATATCAGTTTAGCAATGATAAATGTGATATGTGTGAGTCGCTGTAGAGGCACTGTAGAGTTGCTCACCCTCATTCATTGCAGCTCCTGAGCGTTCCAATGCTGCTCTACCACCATCATTGTATTGAAATTTATCTGCAGCAGTGTTCTATTACACCCACAAAAAAAATATGTTCGATGGGCCCTGATTGTAATGTTTTTTTAATGGATTAAAGTGTTTTTATTTGTTATCTCATTTTCTTTTGTTTTTTCTTTACTTTGTTTTTTCTGTTTTTTTTTTCTTTTCTTCTTTTTGGGTAACCCAGGTGTAAAGAAATAATACCTAATCATGTGTGTGTGAGGAATCAGACAATAATATAAATAATAAAAACAAAACACAAATGAATGTAGAAAACTAGAACAATTTTTTATTTTTACCAAATAACCAAAAAAAATACACACAGCGGATAAATTATTTCCCCCACCCTCTCTTTCATTTCTCATCTCCAGCAGCATTTGGCGAGATTCCCTCACATATTGCCACAATCTGTGATGCTCGTCATTGCAAGAACAACAGCTCTACCAATAGAGTATATACCTATGATCTTTGTTAAAAATGTTTGTCTAACTTTAATTAATTTAAAAGTTTTTAAAGATTTTAAAACATACACAACAGGCTAACCTTTCTGAATTAGTGATGGCAAAGTAAAATAAGCTGTGTAGCCATTCAACATAACCACCCTAGTCTAACATCACAAAGAACATAACCTAACCAAATAAGGCCTACTTGAAGAATGTACTTAATATAGTGGTTATTAACCCCCGAGGCAAATTAATCTAAATAGATGGCGAGTGACCTTTTCATATAAATATTGTTTATGATCTAAACAATAGGTTATGGAGAATTAAAAATGTTGCAGTAATGTAAAAGCATATAAAGCACCTAACCAACTGCTGCCTTTATCAGGTAGCGTCAATTTACATTAGCACGGACAGGATACTAGCATGGTTTGAGCCAATTCTGATTGATTATTCTGAAAAGAGGCTCTCCAGGTATGAGTGTAAACTGTAGACTGCCACTAACATGGGTACATGGTCATGGACACATACATATGCATGTGTAAAAGCTTATTGTCACAAATAACATTACTCGCCGTCACAGCTGTGGCCTTGGCCCATGCTGCTGGAGCCTCCAGGAGATGGGGTGGGGAGGATAACAACGGGTCCATCTGCGTGGAAACATCTGTGTAGATAAAAACACAACACATACAAAACATAAGAACATTGTATTTGTAAGATTATTTATACACCTACAATTTAGCTGTAGGGAAGAGTTAAATCTGGATAATTCTTGTTACACACTTGACCATGTGTTAGCTAAAACAAAACGACTTTGGCTAACACATGATCAAGCCACATAGTTGTTGTAAGTTGTGGAACACCAGAAGAGACCCTACTGTCGTAGAGGCCACATGGACACTTCACAACACAATAGCATGTCACATTTACAAAGAAAATGATATAGGCACAAAACACTGGATGCATGTAGTATTTGGACTATATTAATGTAATTCTTACCTCGACTATAAGGTCAATGCACAGCCTCTTTTACCTGAACTTTCACATGAAAAATCCGGTGAATTCATATTTTTTCCATTGGGTTTGGGCCATTTGTGAGTTTCTCGTCAGCTTTTTCCATCGTATTAGTGTTTTTGTTGTGTGTAATTGCTTTGTATTTTTTTAACATTCATGTATAAAACTCTGGATGAGTGAGATTTCCACATGATTCAGAGGCCAGATTTAGCATGTGAAAGAGGCTTTACAACAGGAAATTTCCGACGGCACTTACGCGCTCTATTTGTTGGTGAGATTTTGCTTTCGTGATGCGTGAGAAAACAGAATGGAGCTCTTAAACAAGACCAACAGCCTGGTACAGTTGGAAAAGAAAGGTAGCGCCCATTTTGGAGCTTCCTCTCCCAAATGACATAACAGACAGTACTTCCCGTTTGCAGATGGCCTGCAAATGCATGAGCTGCCATCTTGTTTTTAAAATTTACCACAGCAAGAATTAGAAAAGGGTAAATTCATGTTTATGTGAAGCAATCTGAATTGCCCTGGGGAGGAATGCATATGAGCACTTTCGGCCTTATTTATCAAGGGCTAGCGGCAGGTAGTGTCTGACGAGCGCCAGGTACCGCCAGCTAACGGCGGCTACCGAATCAAGTACGCCCGGCGGCGGTCACAATGACGCATTTATCGCGCTAAATGAGGCTAGCGCTGGCGAGAGCGTCAGCTAGCGCGGGATTCATCATGTAGCCGACTGCAACGAACAGCGCCGCTGCTAATCCCATCACAGCGACAGGTATGACCTGGCGCTCCCTGGCGTGGTCCAATGCATTTCAATGGAGCAATCTTTAAATAATCATAATTAATTGCTATTAATGTGTTTTTTTTTTTTTTTGTTTTTTTTATGTCAAAAATTCTGTGACCACTTCTGCAATGTTAGGATTTTTTTTAAAGTAAAAAAAAAAAAAAAAAAAAAAAATTGTGCAGAATTGATATTACAGGTCTGATATTAATGTATTCATATTACAAAATGTTTAGAAAAACTTGTATCATTTTTACATAAAAAAATGGTTGTTTGGGGGTTAAAAACTACTTTACACACATCGCCGCCAGCGCTCTGAGGTTTAAACAAGGATTTCACAGCGCGAGAAATTTTTGAGCGTGATTTGTTAATGAATCTGCAGCAAGCCGTTCGCTCTGGCCATTCGCTGTCAGGCGCACCCATACAACGTGGAACCTGTGAAACAGCGACTCCTAACCCCGTATTCAACATTACCGCACACCGACTGAGTCGCTGTCAACAAGCAAACCCCGGCCAAGCACAGCGAATACTAGCTGGCGCTGTGAAAATCACGCTACTGGCGCTCATCTGGCGCTATTAATGAATCGGCCTCTTTGTTGTGTTGGTCTGGTTTAAGTCATTTTAGACTGTTGGTCCGCTTTAAGGCACTGGGAGACTGTCACATTCTTTTAAACACCCCCGAAAATAAACATTTAAAAATATTTTTGAATAAAATGTGATCTATTTTATGATAAGGTTTTATTTTTTTTTACTTTTATAATTTCTAAAATTTCATTTTTAAAAACATTAACCATCCCCCAAAAATATTATGAATACGATGTTAAAAATACATTATGAAGAATAATTTAATAATGCAATATGCATTAAAAATAACACAATAAAAAATTAAGAGGCTGATTTTAGACTAGCGTCTTTTTTGCCATTTGAGCGTCTATGTAGCAGCCGTAACCACTTTAATGCATTATTTTTCCTAAAGCATACCTGAACCACTTTAATGCATTATTTTTCCTAGAGCATACCTGAACCACTTTAATGTTTTTTTTTAAATATTCCTAAAGCATACCTTAACCATTTTAATGCTTCCCAGGCATTTTTCTCGACTTTTTCCTAGTTTAATATTTGGGATGCCCACATGGATACACATAAACATTACTCTGATTGTTTATAATATGTTGAGGCTGATTCATTACTAGCACCAGGTATCAGCAGATGAGTCTGTATAGAGGTGCTTAGAGCTACCGCAAGTAGACGCTCATTTGTGTGTATCGGGCGCTGTAACAGAGCACCTCAGTCGCTCTGGCAACCTGGACCGCATTGATGAATGTGATGTAAGTTGGGTGTTCTAACACCAATACAGGGCTGCAGGGAGCGAAAGGTAGTGCCAGCTCAGTGCAACCGAATCTCAGTGACACACACCATATTCAACAAAAAAACAGACTCACAGAGCGTCTGTTTTTGAACACATATCCTCCAGTAACAAAGCGAAAACACATGGAATGACATTGTTGTAACATTGTGACATTAATAATTTAATGTCCTGTAATGACAATTCTGCATAAAAATCTAAAAAACAAAACAAGTTTCCAAAAATGACTTTTTCTAGGCCAGGAGAGGTCACATAATAAGTTGAGAAAAAAAAAATTTAAAAACAAAAAACCCTGTTTAAACAGAAGAAAAACGTCCATTGAAATGTATGGGAGAGCGACAGGTAGCGACAGGTAATATCTGGCGCTCTGGAAGCTAGAGCGCTGACGCTATATGCTGAGCCGCCTGTAATAATACATCGGACGCTATATGGCCCTGTTAGAGTCGCTCACCAGAATTGCTTTCTTAAATGTGGTTTCTCATACAGTGCCTGGCGGTCACCTGCCGCAATGAAGTACTACCTGGTGATATCCCTTGTTAAATACCCCCCATTATATCCATGTGGACATCCCAAATATTCAACTAGGAAGGAGTAGAGAAGAATGCATGGCAAGCATTAGAGTGGTTAAAGTATGCTTTAGGATTATTAAAAAAAATGCATTAAAGTGGTTAAGGTATGCTTTAAGAATAACGGCCTTATTTATCAAGGGCTAGCGCCAGGTAGTGTCTGAGGAGCGCCAGGTACCGCCAGCTAACGGCGGCTACCGAATCAAGTACGCCCGGCGGCGGTCACAATGACGCATTTATCACGCTAAATGAGGCTAGCGCCGGCGACAGCGTCAGCTAGCGCGGGATTCATCATGTAGCCGACTGCAACGAACAGCGCCGCTGCTAATCCCATCACAGCGCCAGGTATGACCTGGCGCTCCCTGGCGTGGTCCAATGCATTTCAATGGAGCAATCTTTAAATATTCATAATTAATTGCTATTAATTTTTTTTTTTTTAATGTCAAAAATTCTGTGACCACTTCTGCAATGTTAGGATTTTTTTTTAAATAAAAAAAAAAAAAAAATTGTGCAGAATTGATATTACAGGTCTGATATTCATGTATTCATATTACAAAATGTTTAGAAAAACTTGTATCATTTTTACATAAAAAAAAAAGGTTGTTTGGGGGTTAAAAACTACTTTACACACATCGCCGCCAGCGCTCTGGGGTTTAAACAAGGAATTCACAGCGCGAGAAATTTTTGAGTGTGATTTGTTAATGAATCTGCCGCAAGCCGTTCGCTCTGGCCATTCGCTGTCAGGCGCACCCATACAACGCGGAACCTGTGAAACAGCGACTCCTAACCCCGTATTCAACATTACCGCACACCGACTGAGTCGCTGTCAACAAGCAAACCCCGGCCAAGCACAGCGAATACTAGCTGGCGCTGTGAAAATCACGCTACTGGCGCTCATCTGTCGCTACCTGGCGCTATTAATGAATCGGCCTCTAATACAAAAGGGACAATAACAAATATCACACATCGGTTATACATAATCATGATTTGAGCCAACAGCACCCAGGGGACGGGTGGGGACCGGGGACAGCTGCTGCTGGCTCAAATCATGATTATGTATAACCTATGTGTGATACTTGTTATCACACGGAGAGATAAAAACGGGAAGGAATATAGAAGGCTCTGCATCGACCTTTATGCCGGCTCCCAGGAAGTATAACGTGTGGAGGAGGTGTCGGCTTTATGATGCCCTGAAAAAGATTGAAAAATAATTCACACAAAATTTGTTACTATTTAACACCAAAGCCAAACAATGTAGGACATTCATCAGGGGATGAGATGTTGCTGGTTTCCCAGGGAGGGCTCGGAGGTGAAGGCGTGGTGCCCTCACTCCTCAAAATCGGCCCAGCAGAGCCCAAATCCGAGGGGCCACCCTCCTCTCTCTCACTCCCTGAACCCTCAGGGAGGGTTAATTAATTAAAAACATCAGCAGTATAACGTGTAGATATGTAAGAATAGTGTATGTGGCACTTGATGTCTGACCATCACTGGCGTATGGCTTTGTCTTTCAAATCCGTTTAGAAACGCAGTGACACGGTGGCCTTCACGTCCTCTACAACACTAGACTTGCCACTCAAGGCATAGTCGTAGTCCTAGATGCACAGAAAGAAAAGATAAAGAAAAAATAAAAAATAACATAAAATAATAAGTATAATAATTAACATTAAGGGCCTTATTCATGAAGGGATAGCGTCAGGTAGTGCCTTGTAAATGACAGGTAGCGACAGGTGAACGTCGGACACGGCACGCAATTACACATTTATCAAACGGATTCTGTTGAGCGACTGGGATAACGCCATGTAGCTTCCGATTCATCATTATCCCAGCCTCGGCGTACAGCGGCAGTGTTCAGCCTTGCAGAGTGCCACGTCTTACCTCTCGCTACCTGTCGCTCTCCCTTACATTTCAATGGACGTTCTTTTACTTCTATTTAAACAGTGTGTTTTTAATATTTTTTTTTTATTCTCAAATAATGTTGGGATCTCTCCTGGCATTGAAAAAGCCATTTTTTCATTTTTTTTTCAATTTTTATATATTTATGCAGAATTGACATTACAGGTCTGGCATTAATGTGTTCATGTCACAATGTTATTACAATGTAATTCCATATGATTTTGCTTTGTTACTGGTGGATACATGTTAAAAAACAGCCATTAATCACATAGCCTCCGGCGCTCTGGGCTACAGCGAAGCATTTTTGAGCGCCTGCGGTGTGTAAGGCTGTTTTTTTGATGAATATAGTGTGAGTCGGTCGCACTAACCAGTAGCTACGATTCGCTCCTATGCAGCTTTGTACTGGTCATATAGCAACTCCCCACAATGTATTCATCAATGCTGCACAGCGACTGAGGCGCTCTGAACTAGCGAACCATGGCCGAGCACAGCGACTACTAGCGGGTACTCTGAAATGCCTGCTACAGACGCTCATCTGTCGCTACCTGCCGCTAGTAATTAATCAGCCTGCCCTTTACATTTACTTAAAGACTAATGGAAATTAAAAAAACAGTTTCCTTTAAGCTGCCATAAAGGGCTTGTGGATTTCACAATATATAAATTCCACAAGGTTGTAAAACACAAGAATTACTTTTAACTAGGACCCAATTTGGGATGCCCATGGGTATTGCTTTAAATATATACCAGTAATAAAAAATATGACTGAGAAGATTTGTCCTATGGGTTGAGATCCCCTTTAATAACAGTAGGAACTACTACAACATTTACATTAACACAAAAAATATAAAAATAACAAATTAAAAAAAAAATAAAAAACAAAAAAAACAAAAAGCAAAATGCAAAAAATTATAAAAGATATCTTAAGCCTAAAACATTTAAAGCAGCAGGAAATAATAACACATTGAAATAAGGCATAACAGGGTAAACAATGTATTATGATACATTTAATAAAAACACTTTTAATCTCATTAAACAACACTGTTTAGCATTAAATATATACACTCAGCGCTCCACGCCATTTTCAACAAAAAAAAAAACAGACTCACAGAGCGTTGGCACTCTAAGGCTGGGCGCTATAGCATAGAGCGCCAGGCGCTGTGAGATTAAAGTCTGTTTTTTAACACATATCCACCATTAACAAAGCGAAAACACATGGAATTACATTGTTGGAACAATGTGACATTAACACTTTAGTGCCAGACCTGTAATGACAATTCTGCATAAAAAATGACTTGTTCTAGGCCAGGAGAGGTGACACAGTGATGTCAGGCAAAAAAAACCCTGTTTAAACATTGCAATGCATAGGAGAGCGACAGTGAGCGAAAGGTAATACCTGGCGCTCTGGAAGCTAGAGCGCCATGCTATACGCTGAGCCGCCTGTAATAATACATGGGACGCATAGAGTCGCTCACCAGAATCGCCTTCATAAATGTGGTTTTGCATACTGCGCCCAGCGTTCGCCAGGCGCTGCCTGCCGCTACAAGACACTACCTGGCACTATCCCTTCATGAATAACCCCCATTGTCTTCACTATTTTTGGTAATAAGCAGTCTAATTTTCTAGACTGTTGCTGCCATTTTTCTCATCACTCTGGTTAGTTTTAAGTTACTTGCCCCCGAGGACTTCTAGGAATTTTTGCAACAGGATGTCAGTGTTCTCCCGCCCCCAGCCATTCACATAGGGCACTGGAAAAAAGCAGCCTGGACTAGGATTCCCTTTCTGAAAATGTCCTAATTATTTTTTAGTAATAATGGTACATACGTAAGCCCCAGCAATCTGACGGTCTTCTAAGCATTTCAAAATCATCCTAATTTAACTAGTCTAATGATGGGCTTTAATCATTCTAAATTTAACTAGAGCAGAATATCACAGGATTACGTGGGTATCAGGATGAGGGGTCTGATCACTGGATGGGGGGGGGGGGGGGGTGACATTTAGTGTCCTAATTTATGTCATGATTTCCCCTCTGCCTTATCCCCTTGCATTCCTACAAGCATCCTATTACAAAAAGAACAGGATTCTTTAGAGACTTCCTGAGTACAAAGCTATAATTTCCTTGCCTTCCAGAAACAGTTACAACCCCTGAAGATGGGGGGAGCGCAGCTTGGAGTATAGATTTACTAAAAGGGTAACTATAAATAATTTGTCCCATAACCTGAATATGAGCTATGCTGCATCCTGCAGACACCGCCATAAGATTTATCCAAGGCTGGCGGTTAAATTGGTTCCCCATATTCAATATTTGTCTCGATGTGGACACAGGAAACCCTTTACTCCTGACTAGGACATGCCATTTGATATCTTTAGAACACTTATGCCCTTATTCATCAAGCGATAGCGCCAGGTAGTGTCTGACGAGCGCCAGGTAGCGGCAGCTAACGGCGACTACTGACTCAAGTACGCCCGCGGCGGTCACAATGACACATTTATCAAGCAAAATGAGGCTAGCGCCGGCGAGAGCGACGGCTAGCGCGGCATTCATCATGAAGCCGCCTGGACCGAACAGCGCCGATGCAAATTCCCTCACAGCGCCAGGTATGAGCTGTCGCTCCCTGGCGATGTCCAATGCATTTCAATGGAGCAATCTATAATTATTCATAATTAATTGGTATTATTTTTTTTTTTTTTTTTAATGTCAAAAAATCGGAGAACACTTCTGCAATTAAAAAAAATATGTGCAGAATTGATCTAACAGGTCTGAGATTAATGTATTCATATTACAAAATGATTCTAAAAACATGTATAATGTTACATTCAAAAAATATGGTTGTTTAGGGGTTAAAAACTAGTTAATACACATCGCCGCCAGCGCTCTGGGGTTTAAACAAGGAATGGACAGCGACAGCACATTCGGAGCGTGATTTGTTGATGAATATGAAGCTAGCCGTTCGCTCTGGCCATTCGTTGTCAGGCGCTCACATACAACGCTGGACCTGTGAAACAGCGACCCCCCACCCCGTATTCAACATTACCGCACACCGACTGAGTCGCTGTCATCAAGCTAATGCCGGCCAAGCACAGCGAATACTGGCTGGCGCTGAAAAGATCACGCTACAGTCGCTCATCTATCGCTACCTGGCGCTATTAATGAATCGGCCTCTTACATCCTGAGGGAAATTATGAACCCCATATTTAGCAAGTGAGACCTTTCCAACCCAAGTTAGGGTTCAAACTAATATAAAATATTATATTAGTATAAAAGGTGCATTTTTGTTCCCCAGGCTAAAGCCTAATAAAATATCAGCCTTCCCCCAGCACCCACCCATGGGGGGCAGCATCTGTCTTCCAGCCCCTTGGAATCTAGCATAAATCCAGAGGTCACATACAGAGGGTCCGATCCATGATCGTGGTGTGTCTGACCCAACTGCTCTTCCAACACTCGGAATCTGAAGACTTTGTATCCCTTGGTTTCCCTTGTGGTTTTCGCATGTAAGCGTATAATACATGATTAGTGACGGCTTGCACATGGTTCACAGCCTAGATTAGACATGATTCGCCCTTCTGGATGGGCCTATAAAACGGATTATCTCATTCTCCACATACAGGCTCTATTTCCTGGTGGGAATGTAGTGGTGTGTTCTGCAGGAAAGCGTGATGGAGCCCTCTGAGGAATACCTTGCAGAGTACGAGCATCCGCAGTGTTGCGGCTTGCTTTGCATGTATCTTTCTGACTTGCGATTGCATCGTGCACGTGCGGATTTCATGCATGACGCTGAGCTATGCGAACTGACCCGACTTAACCGCGTTTCCTTTGAGAAACTTTATTGTGAGTTGCGGCCATGGTTGCCCCTTGTTCCTTGTAGCTGCTTCACTCTAAAGTTAGCCAATGTTAATGTTAATTTTCCTTTTGATCAAAACAGTTATGGCCTCCCACCTAACACTATCTGCAAAGTACCTTTTTCTTACTCAAAAGCAGGTGGACTTACCAGTGGGTGTCCCTTTCTGCTTAGCATCTGTTCTGTCAGTGTAGGTGTGCTTTAATGCTGCTTAGCTATTGACCTTTGTGGCTTGTGTCTTTTGTGTAGGAACAATAAGATAGGGCATTTTATCAATGTACAATGTGTTGTGGGTCCTGATCTTCGGTTCCTAAGCACTCTGGCTTGATTTCCAGGCTTCATACATGATGCCTTTATTCTTTGGCATTCCAGCCTCTTTGGTCTTTTTGAGTCTGGCGAGCTGTCTGGTGGGTTGCTACTTGGTAAGTGTTGTCGTGATTGCCCCTTTATTGCAGATGTAGTATTTTCATGTAGAACTTGTGTATCTGTGGATGCATCCCCTGTCTCTCCCATTCCATTTTTAAATATTTAATGCAGTACATTTTGTTACAGGTGATAATGTGTTAGTGATATATGTGGCTAATACTATATATTTTTTGTAGGTGATTCTGACTACCCCCTGCTACCATGGATGATGACCCCCATTTTGTGCCCTCAGAGTCAGGCACACGCGTCTTATAACCGGGCTCATGCCAAGACCAGGGTAGTGGTCTAGTGGGCCATAGGTTTGCTAAAGACTCGGTTTAGGTTCCTGGACCATACTGGGAGTACCCTCCAGTACCAGCCCCAGAAGGTCATTAAAATTATTGCGGCCGGTATGGCTCTGCACAACTATGCCATTTTGGAGCAGGTTCCTCATTATGTAGATGTGTCCCCCTCTGCAGCTATGATGGATTTGCCTCCTGAGCTGTATCAGGGCACACAAAGTGCTTCAGGGCAATCTGTACAGCACCACCTTGTCTCGTCTCATTTTAGTTCATTTTTGTCCTTTTTTTTGTTTCCCAGTGTAACTTTGTGGTGTGTCCATGTATATGTGTCTATATGTATATTTGGATGTGAGGCAAGCCTTGCCCTTTAAGGTTTGTCCTGTAAGCTTCAAACCCTCTTTTCATGCATTCCGTGGGATTAAAATGAATTACAAAATCACTTATGCTCGTTTTGTTCATTGTAACAATATACAATATACTTAGAACACTGCAGGCCCATATTCTTAGGTTACTGAGATGTCTAAACAAATAATAATAATAATAATAAATATAAATAACACAAGGTCTAGACAAATCAGTTAGCTTACTGCTGTTTGATACACATGCAGTACACAAAAAATAAGGCTGTGTGGGGATCCAGGGTTCCCCACTTTGGCAACATGACACTTACCAGATTCAAGTCTTCCATTGGTGCTATCTTTGAAGACACAGTCCTTGATAACATAGCCATAGTACGTGTTTGCTGGTGTGCTTTGGTGGCCATGCTTATTTGGTGCCTTTTTCCTGCAATATGAATAGGGCATAAGCTTAATCAAGCCCCATACCTTGTGTGCCTAACCCATCTACTTCCATGTTTTATAAGTAAGCAAGGTAAGGTGTGGCACCTACACATGCATTAAATGGTCAGTAATTGGCTTTGCTGTGGCATGTAGTACTATTCCAAGATTTGCCTTTCATGGTCCAACAACAACATTTAGACTCATTGTGAACTTTCCCACTAAAATATAGATATCCAAATTAACACAGCTACCCAAACTATGTCACTACTAACCTATTCAAGTTCCAGACCAGTTCTGCTGCATTCCCATTCAGATTATGTGCTATTCCATCTATGGTTTGCAAGCTGTAAAACATGGCGAAAGGATGTAGCCTTGCAAAGGTCAGGGCACACAACAACCAATCACCAATTGCACACAGTCCCTTACCCTTGTTGCCTTCCTTTGTTGATTTTTTCTCACAGAATATTTCATGTGAGCAAACTTCTTTTGTACTTTTACTCTAGCCCAGCACTATTAACCTGCCTGGTAATGGCGCCCCACAGGTCGGACTTAACAGCTTTTGTGTTGCTCTAGAACTGCGTCCATATAGTTGATCATAATGGTCTGACACTCCAGTCACTAAAGCCATACATTGGGAACCACTAAACCTGCCTCTCAGGGTGCCCGGCCAATGTTGGCAAGACCTGGGGGACCTGTAGGTGGAGGCGCATGGATGCCAATGTCCTCCCCCTCCTCTGCAGGTGAACCCCAAGCTCACCTGAACTAACCTGTGGAGGAGGAGGCCCAGATGTCAGGCAGGGAATCTGATGATGGTGCCCATAATGATTCAGGTATGATCATCACACACAAACACACACAGGAAGACACAGACTAAATACCCACAAATATGTGTTGTAATGTGGATTTTTTTTATATTTCATTCATGAATGGTCAAGGTGGCCAAGATGTCCCCGCAGGTGAACAGCAAGGCCATGGAGGTGCTGGGATCCTGGTTAATCCAGAAGAAGGTGGGTGATGTCCCACACACAACACAAGCCAATTCACACGTCAGCCACATTGACTAACAGATATTGTTGTTTCTTCTACAGACTTGGACCAAGAGATGTGGCAGGTCTCAAGTGATACGGGTGGCTCCCCAACCTCGACTACCCCACCAGCCTAGTAAGACATGTTTACTATGCCTTCTTTAACAGCTTTGCAGGAAGCAGAGGCTAGACACTCACTTTTGCTTTTTTCTCTTTTACAGTATACAGAGAAGATGCACAGCAGCGCCTGCGGGAGCTATCTTCAACTGTACATAGGCTGCTGGGGGAGATTGCAGAGCTAAGCCACAGCCAAGGGGAGCCACCCACCCTAACACTTTGGGAGCCTGCCACATTCTTTTAACCCCCATTGTAAATAGTTTTATGTTGTTTTTTTTAAATATATTTATATTTTTTATGAATTTAAATGAAATTTAAATGAAAATGAAAATTTAAAAAAATAAAAAAAATATAAAACAATAATGCAGAATGACAGATTTGGCAATTAAGCTACAATGTAAAATAAAAAAAACACAATAAAAATGTTTAACTTTCATACTGAAACATTGTTGGGTCTTTTTTTACAGATTTTTCTTCTATATACTACACTATATAAATGGGGACATCCCAAAAATACAGCAAGCAAGGTGAAGGAGCTAAACTGGAGAGAAGGAAGTGGTACAGGTAAGCATTTAGGAGAAGAAAAGGCACTGGACGGCAATACAGAAAGTGGTACAGGTAAGCATTTAAGAGAAGAAAAGGCACTAGATGGCAATACTGAAAGTGGTACAGGTAAGCATTTAAGAGAAGAAAAGGCACTGGATGGCAATACAGAAAGTGGTACAGGTAAGCATTTAGGAGAAGAAAAGGCACTGGACGGCAATACAGAAAGTGGTACAGGTAAGCATTTAGGAGAAGAAAAGGCACTGGATGGCAATACAGAAAGTGGTACAGGTAAGCATTTAGGAGAAGAAAAGGCACTGGATGGCAATACAGAAAGTGGTACAGGTAAGCATTTAAGAGAAGAAAGGGCACTAGCTGACAAGACAGAAAGTGGTCCAGGTAAGGATTTAGCAGAAGAAAATGCACTGGACAGCAATACAGAAAGTGGTCCAGGTAAGCAGATAGGAGAAGAAAAGGCACTGGATGGCAATACAGAAAGTGGTCCAGGTAAGCAGATAGGAGAAGAAAAGGCACTGGATGGCAATACAGAAAGTGGTCCAGGTAAGCAGATAGGAGAAGAAAAGGCACTGGATGGCAATACAGAAAGTGGTCCAGGTAAGCAGATAGGAGAAGAAAAGGCACTGGATGGCAATACAGAAAGTGGTCCAGGTAAGCAGATAGGAGAAGAAAAGGCACTGGATGGCAATACAGAAAGTGGTCCAGGTAAGCAGATAGGAGAAGAAAAGGCACTGGATGGCAATACAGAAAGTGGTCCAGGTAAGCAGATAGGAGAAGAAAAGGCACTGGATGGGACATCCTAAACTAAGACCAAGCAAGGAGAAGGAGCAATGGTGGAGAAAGATGGGTAGAGGAAAGCAATTAGGAGCAGAAGACACTTGGCACAGCAATATGTAATAGAACCAGGGGCTGAAGTATAGAAAACACTGAAAATGAGAGGCTTGCATATGTGTACAAAGCCAGCGTATGCATACACATTTGCGGAAATATATACAAAAACGGAATGAAAACACTTAATTGAGGGAGAAAACAGCCCTTATCCAAAAGGGAACTAGTAGGACTTTGCTGTACAGTGAAACATTTCACAGCAAAGTACATGGAAAACCGCAGAGAACGCTGGAGGACAGGACGTTCGATCCATGTAAAAGAAACTGTTGCCCATCGCGTAAGCCACGAAAGCTGTACATGCAACACTTTCTATGGCTTACGCAGCAACGAAGGCAGAACAAAGTGGGCCCATTGAAGGCTATTAATCATTTAAACGCTCGTATTAACAACAAAACATACACCCTTATTGTCTGCCATCCAAAAGGTAGCTTAATGCACTTTGTATGGTGAGGTTTATATATATATGTGCTGTTTCTTCAGAGTCAGATTTATGACATAGGTAGTGTAGTTTAAAGCAAACCAAAACCCACCAGTGATGCACAACCCAATTAGCTAAACTCCTCAGTCAGGGCCAGATTAATTTAGGGCCTTATGTAACAAGGGATAGCGCCAGGTAGCGAATGGTGAGCGAACGGTAATGACGCTCACCGCCACGAGAACGCCGGCTCCCCTCCGCAATCACACATTTATCAAGCCGATCCTGCTTAGCGACTGACAGAGCGCCAGATAGCGAATCATTCATCATTATTCCAGCCTCACCCCACAGCGCCAGCGAGCGACCTTGAACAGCGACAGGTATGACCTCTCGCTACCTGGCGCTCTCCAATGCATTTCAATGGAGCAATCTTTAAATATTCATAATTAATTGCTATTAATTTTTTTATTTTTTTTTTAAATGTCAAAAATTCTGTGACCACTTCTGCAATGTTATTTTTTTTTTTAAGGTAAAAAAAAATAAATAAATACATTTGTGCAGAATTGATATTACAGGTCTGATATTAATGTATTCATATTACAAAATGTTTGTAAAAACATGTTTTGTTTTTTTTCCAAATATATGGTTGTTTGGGGGTTAAAAAACTACTTTTAACCCATCGCCGCCAGCGCTCTGGGGTTTAAACAAGCATTTCACTGCGCGAGAATTTTTGGAGCATGATTTGTTAATGAATATGGTGGAAGCCGGTCGCTCTGACCAATCGCTATCATGCGCTCCCATACAGCGCGGAACCTGTCAAATAGCGACTCCTCACCCAATATTCAACATTACCGCACACCGACTGAGTCGCTGTCAACAGCCGAACAACGGTCAAGCACAGCGAATACTAGCGTGCGCTGTGAAAATAACGCTACTGGCGCTCATCTGTCGCTACCTGGCGCTATTAATGAATCGGCCTCTAAGTGTGGTGGAGGCCCCTGAGCACAAATCTGGGGATGGTCCCAGATATATAGTATTTTTTTCCTCTAAAAAAACAAGAAAACAAACAGCACTAGTCCATGCTGAGCTGTGTGAATGGATTTCTTCTGGCCCACCAGTAGTGCATAAGTTGCCACTATCCCATTACACTGGAGGGTGATTTTCAGAATGAAGAATCCACAGCCCATGGACCCAGAAGTGGGGGTAAGTATCCGGTCCTAAAATGGGCTGTGTTATTTTTAACTAGTGGGCCATCCAAAATAGGTATATCCTCCAGCGCACCTATATCTCACATAAAGGGGATCAAATGTCACTGACATTCAGTACCCTTAAACAGTAAAACCTATGGAGGATGGGTAGGTAGATGGGCAACTAGGTAGGCAGGTAGGTTATTGAAAAAATTCCCCGTAAGTAGGTTAGGTGGGTGGGTGGGTGGGTAGGAAGTTAGATGGGAAGGTAGGTGAGTGAGCATGCAGAAAGATAGATGAGTGGGTAGGTATATAGGAGAGTGGGCACATGTGTGGGTAGACATGTAGATACATATGTAGATAGGTGGTAGGTGGGTGAGTAGGTGGGTAGATAGTTGGGTAGGTGGGTGGGTCAGTGGTTAGGTAGGTGGGTGAGGGTGCAGGGGTTATGTATGTAGGTGAGTAGGTAGGTAGGTCAGAATGTTAAAAAAACAGATTAGAGTAATGCACACCATACACAATGATTCATGATAAAGGGATTAATTGTATTTGTGAATATATGAAAAAATACACAAAGCATTCATTTGCTGTAAATACATTTTTTTTCTTATTTTTTCATATTTTTTCATCTATTCACAAATGCAATTAATCCCTTTATCATCAATCATTGTGTATGGTGTGCGTTACTCTAATCAGTTTTTTTCGCTCTCTTTGGACCAGTATGGGTACACTGGTCAGAGTATACGGCACCTAGTGATATTTTTACATCTGACGGTAGACCTATCAGTCTTTAAGGTGTGCTAGCCCAAATGTATTATATTGCTCTGGGCACGGGCGGACTGGGACTAAAAAACGGGCCCGGACTTTTTGGGGCACACCGGCCCTGCTGCACTTTCCCTGGCCCAGTATAGTATATTCATGTGTATATTATTACACTTATTTTGTTCCATGGTTTACCAGGGTTTAGAGGACAAAAATAAGAAAGAAAATATTATGAACAAAATGGTGTGATAAAATCTTCCCCTCCGAATCTCCCCATTACAGCCAGTGAGCATCATCCCACATTGGAGGTAGTACTAGTGCAGCATCTCCCATTACAGATAGTGAGGGGCATCCCGCATTACAGGCAGAGAGGAGCGTCCTACATTACAGGTAGAGAGGGGCATCCTGCTTTAAAGGCAATGAAGGGCATCCCGCTTTACAGGAAGTGAGCCCTACCCCGTTTTAAGGCAGTGAGGGGCATCCCGCATTACAGCAGAGAAGGGCATCCCGCATTACAGGCAGAGAGGAGCGTCCCGCATTACAGGTACAGAGGGGCATCCCGCATTACTGCAGAAAAGGGCATCCCGCATTACAGGCAGAGAGGAGCATCCCGCATTACAGGTAGAGAGGGGCATCCCGCTTTACAGGCAGTGAGAGGCATCCCGCTTTACAGGCAGTGAGGGGCATCCCACTTTACAGGCAGTGAGGGGCATCCCGCTTTACAGGCAGTGAGGGGCATCCTGCTTTACAGGCAGTGAGAGGCATCCCGCTTTACAGGCAGTGAGGGGCATCCCGCTTTACAGGCAGTGAGGGGCATCCCGCTTTACAGGCAGTGAGAGGCATCCCGCTTTACAGGCAGTGAGGGGCATCCCGCTTTACAGGCAGTGAGGGGCATCCCGCTTTACAGGCAGTGAGGGGCCTCCCGCTTTACAGGCAGTGAGGGGCCTCCCGCTTTACAGGCAGTGAGGGGCATCCTGCTTTACAGGCAGTGAGGGGCATCCCGCTTTACAGGCAGTGAGGGGCATCCTGCTTTACAGGCAGTGAGAGGCATCCCGCTTTACAGGCAGTGAGGGGCATCCCGCTTTACAGGCAGTGAGGGGCCTCCCGCTTTACAGGCAGTGAGGGGCCTCCCGCTTTACAGGCAGTGAGGGGCATCCTGCTTTACAGGCAGTGAGGGGCATCCTGCTTTACAGGCAGTGAGAGGCATCCCGCTTTACAGGCAGTGAGGGGCATCCTGCTTTACAGGCAGTGAGGGGCATCCCACATTTACAGGCAGAGAAGGGCATTCCGTGTTTACAGGCAGAGAGGAGCGCCCCGCATTACAGGCAGTGAGGAGCGTCCCGCATTACAGGCAGTGAGGGGCATCCCGCTTTACAGGCAGTGAGGGGCATCCCGCTTTACAGGCAGTGAGGGGCATCCCGCTTTACAGGCAGTGAGGGGCATCCTGCTTTACAGGCAGTGAGAGGCATCCCGCTTTACAGGCAGTGAGGGGCATCCCGCTTTACAGGCAGTGAGGGGCATCCCGCTTTACAGGCAGTGAGGGGCATCCTGCTTTACAGGCAGTGAGAGGCATCCCGCTTTACAGGCAGTGAGGGGCATCCCGCTTTACAGGCAGTGAGGGGCATCCCGCTTTACAGGCAGTGAGAGGCATCCCGCTTTACAGGCAGTGAGGGGCATCCCGTGTTTACAGGCAGAGAGGGGTCCCACATTTACAGGCAGAGAGGAGCGCCCGCATTACAGGTAGAGAGGGGCATCCCGCTTTACAGGCAGTGAGGGGCATCCCACATTTACAGGCAGAGAAGGGCATTCCGTGTTTACAGGCAGAGAGGAGCGCCCCGCATTACAGGCAGAGAGGAGCGTCCCGCATTACAGGCAGTGAGGGGCATCCCACTTTACAGGCAGTGAGGGGCATCCCACATTTACAGGCAGAGAAGGGCATTCCGTGTTTACAGGCAGAGAGGAGCGCCCCGCATTACAGGCAGAGAGGAGCGTCCCGCATTACAGGCAGTGAGGGGCATCCCACTTTACAGGCAGTGAGGGGCATCCCACATTTACAGGCAGAGAAGGGCATTCCGTGTTTACAGGCAGAGAGGAGCGCCCCGCATTACAGGCAGAGAGGAGCGTCCCGCATTACAGGCAGTGAGGGGCATCCCGCTTTACAGGCAGTGAGGGGCATCCCGTGTTTACAGGCAGAGAGGGGCATCCCACATTTACAGGCAGAGAGGGGTCCCACATTTACAGGCAGAGAGGGCGCTGCTGTCTCTGCTGGGAGGAGAACGCACACAGCCGGCTCTTATCTTTCTGCTGCAGATGCTAACAGGGCGTCTCACCGGGGTTCAAACAGCGCGGGCCTGCCTGGGTCTGTCCGTGGTCATTCGAGAGGCTGATGAGCTTCCCTTCACCGGGAGTCAACAAGATGCTCTCTCTGCGCACGCGCACACGGTACCTCGGAGGTGCGGTGTGTCCGGCTTGCGGCCTGCAGTCCCCTCTTGCTGCCGTGTGGTACCGGGCTGCCTCCCCCACGCAGCTGCTGCTTCTATTGTGGCACCAGAACTCCGCCGCTGAAGCATTTAATTCTGAGGCTGCCTCAGGCTCACGGGCGCGGGCACTTCCTGGTTGTTGCGCGCCGGTTGGTGGGCGTGTCCCATATGGTCGGCGTCCAATAAAAATAATGGACGCCACCCATTGACGGCCACCAACCTGTGCGCAACAGCCAGGAGCTGCCGGCAAACGTGTGTGAGAACGGCGCCCGCTACCCCTTCATCCGCGATCATTGCCTTCGCTCTCTATATCTGCCCGGTATGCCCTATGGCCAGCCCGCCCCTTACTCTGGGTCACAATGTTAAAATCAGTACTATTTTTAATATAATAAAAATATTATTACACTACCTGGAAATCCTGCACGCACACCAGCCACCTGATCCTCCTGCATGCACACTAACCAGTTGATCCTCGCACGCACGCCAGCCAATCCTTCAGCCTGCCAGCTGATTCTTTAAGTTGGTGGAGACCCTCTTAGCAGGGAAAATGGAGGGGGGTCCAGGGGCACATGCCCCCCGCCTATATACTGTCCCTGTCCCCACCAAAAGTTGGGGAAAAATAAATAGCTATTTTCACTTACAAGGCTTTAGATATTGTAAACTTAGGCCCTTATTCATGAAGGGATAGCGTCAGGTAGTGCCTTGTAAATGAGAGGTAGCGACAGGTGAACGTCGGACACGGCACGCAATTACACATTTATCGAACAGAATCTGTGGAGCGACTGGGATAACGCCATGTTGCATCCAATTCATCATTATCCCAGCCTCAGCGAACAGCGCCGGCGTTCAGCCTTGCAGAGCGCCAAGTATTACTTCTCGCTACCTGTCGCTCTCCCATACATTTCAATTGACGTTCTTTTATTTCTTTTTGTTATTTTTTTTTAAAATCTCAAATAATGTTGTGATCTCTTCTCGCATAGAAAAAGCCATTTTTGAAAATATTTTTCATGTATTATATATTTATGCAGAATTGCAGGTCTGGCATTAAAGTGGACCAACACCCAGGATTTTGACTATCCTGGGTGTTGGTCCACATAGGTGGGGCACCCCGATCGGGGGTGCCCCGCTGTCTGAAACCCCCCCGATCGCCGCAAAAACTCACCTCTCCCCGCTCCCACGTGACCTCGTCCGGCCAATGACAGCACTCAGAGCAGCTCTGGTATGCGCGTCCAAAGCCGCTTGGACGCGCATACCAGAGCGCTGTCATTGGCCGCGTCTCTCGCTTCCCTCTAACAGGGAGCGCTCCTGCGCCGGCCATTCACAAAACGGCCGGTGCGGGAGCGCGCCCTGCTAGAGGGAAGCGAGAGACGCGGCCGCGTCTCGCGCATGCGCCGTTGGATCGCCGGTAAGGTGAGGATTGTGGGCCTCCTGGGGGGTTCCTCCCCGCGGGACATCCCGATTTCGGATGCCCCGCGGGGAGGGATCTGATCGGTCCGGGAATCTTATAGATTTCCGGGCCGATCCCCCCTGGGTGTTGGTCCACTTTAATGTGTTCATGTTACAATGTAATAACAATGTAATTCCATATGTTTTCGCTTTGTTACTGGTGGATACATGCTAAAAAACAGACTTTAATCAAACCGCCTCTGGGCTTCAGAGAAGCATTTGTGAGCGCCGGAGTTGTTGTGCTCCCATACAGCTCTGTACTGGTCAAATAGCGACTCCTCACAATGTATTCAACATTACTCGCTATGAACTAGTGACCCACGGCCGAGCACAGCGACTATTAGCGGGCGCTCTGAAATGCTTGCTACAGACACTCATCTGTCGCTACCTGCCGTTAGTGATGATCAGCCTGCATGTTTTTGCCTTTGTATTCCCGGGCACCTATGTCACCCAATTACAGCCCTGGGGGCATGCATTTCATACATACTTGTGCTGGGTCATGATGCAATCCAGCAATCACTGGTCCTGCCACTCAAACCCTGCCAATCCCTGTCAATCTGGGGCTTCGGGAAAATTGATGGATCTATTACTGGGAGAGGACAGGATGGTGTAACCATCCAAAATATACTGCCTATAGTGCGAAGGATGTTAGCTTATAGTAATGTGGTGTATGGAGCAAGTTTGAACATTATGAGGTAAATTCAGTAGGTAAAGTGTATGAAGTGCACATTTTATACCTGGTGCTAAATCGCCACCTTGGTAGACATTAAAACAGAGGTCTTTTGACTCAAAAAAGTTGCATACTTCTTATACTTGGTGCTAAATCAAAGGGTCAACTCAGCACCAGGTGCCAAAAGGGTTGATTCAGCAATGGCTGATTGGGTGATGGTTGATCCAGTGCTATTTAGCACCAAAAATTGCACAGCTAAATATAGTGCTGACTTGTGGTGAGGAAAATCACGAGAAAAAGTGAAAAAAAACTCACAGTGCTGAATCAACCCTCCAGATTGCAATATGTGCACCTGGTGCTGAATCAACTCTAGTGTGGCCATATTGCATATACATCTTACTTTTCATGAAATCATTACAGTTATTTATGGATTTATCTTGTATAGAATAAAGGTCAGGATGTGGTGCTATTTTGTTTGGTTTTAGGGTATTTCTTTATTTATGTATTTTGTATACTGGATTCTGCTTTAGGCAAAATCATTTGTGAAGAGGCAAATAGCAACATGCACGCTTTCATAGGAACACTTGAGTGGAATGGGGAGAGATATTCTTTGGACAATGACTGTGTTCTTCTAAGAGGTTGTAGGATACGAAATACGGAATATTGCTATGCAGTGGTAATTTACGCAGGTACAAAATACCATTTACTACTAAATATTTATTCCCTATTTATGCATTTTGCTTAACTTTAGCCCTGTTGGTTGTTCTTACAGACTAATGTCACATTATAACTGCAGAGCCGCTTGGAGACAGGCAGTGCTCTGCCTTCCCTAGTTCCCATCTGTCTGCTGGGCACTAGCGCAGGCATTAGCACTGGCAGGGAGTGCAGGAAAAGCACCAAATATACAATTAAAAAACACAGCACCTGTACAGGCGCTGTAAGAAGGGGATTCTTGGCGTTCAGCGCCTGTTGCAATCCCCGTTTTTTTATTTTGGGGTGGTAGCAGTACAATAAAAAAAAAACATGAACTGCATTGCAAAGACAAGCCACATGTTTTGCCCGGCCCAAAATCACACGTTTATAGTGCAATACAACAGTGCTATAGTGCCACACACATAGTGCCACACAGAGCAGGATGAGCTCCTGGTCTTATCCAGCACTGAAGAGAACTTAGTGCCGGCACTCATCCCATCACCGGCACTGATGATAGATGGAACACTACCTGGCCTCATTAGAGGAGCTCTGGATTTTGGACTTGATAAATACACTTTTTGCACTGGGGCCTGACATTCACCTGACCTTCATCTGGCACTACCTGGCACTAGCGCTTCTTAAATAAACCCCTTTGTTTTTATTACAGTACAGTGGTGACAATTTAACACTCAGATCTTAAAAGGAGCAAGAAGCTGTGACTTACTGTATATGTACACTTTCAAACATATGACAAGGTGTAGTCGCAAAGAAATAAAGAAAGCTGCCTGGCATCCATACTGTGGCCTGCTGCACATCCTGATTCAGCCAAATAATGAAACTTATGGAGCTCCTGGCACACAGGGTGGGGGGGCAGTAAGGGTTAGAAGTCTGCTGTACCAAACGAAATGCCCCTTTTGTTAAAAAAAAAAAGCAAAACAGTTAAAGTATGCTGTAATGTGTTTCTTTAAAATGTTCTTATCCTTGGACTAGGGAGGGAATTCTCAGTTTCAGAGAACTCTACAAGAAGAGAGGAGTGATCCCTGTAGATACTGAGCACTGCCGCTGGCCATCTGCAGTGCTCTGTATATATCTTGTTGTATAGACTTGGTGTACATTGCCAACAGCAACAGATTAGAGTTAATAGATAATGCCTTCAAAACAGATATAAGATAGAAAATAACTAGATCAGCACAGCACCTTGAGCACATCCTTTTGGCACAAAAAATATACACTTTCAAAAAAACCATTGAAAGTGGACTTTCCCTATAAAGCCTTCATCAAACCTGGAGTTTACAATAGCTTTAAGATTTGAGAGCTAATATTCAGAACAGTAGCTAGTTAAGAATATCAGCATCTTAAGAACAATTTTTACCTCAGGATAAATCTCACAATTTAATGAAGAGTTCCCTCATGACACTTTATAGCAAGTACTAGCAATCATTGAACAGTGTAACTCACACAAAAAGCTATAGCCCCCTTTTGCCGCCTGCAACACTTATGCCCGGCTCTGCTGTTTTCAAACTTACCTATTGCCAAAAGCGATTATCCCCTGCAGTCGTTATTCTCTGCCTCATCCAAGGCAAAACTCCACCCACAGCAGATCCACTCCATTCATTGCAAGAGAGTGGACGTGCCAACTCTGATTCGGCACACCTGAGCCTTTTGTATATAATTGGTTGTAATGATGTTAGAAGACAACTTTCATTCAAACCTCTGAAAATGTTATGTTCTTATTTTATAGGACTTAGAAAAAGAAACATTTCACCAATATACTTTATTTTAAAAACATCTCTCCTCCTGTACTTTTTTCCCACTTCAAAGTCCTGAAACGGTATGTACAGAACTGGCACTTACAACACTGTGCTTGGCATCTTTGTGAGCAGACACATATTGCACACAATCCTCCTTTCAGGTATGACTGGTCCGACCATTTTTGTAAATTAAAACAACGGGGACAGTAAGTTTCTGCTCACAAAAATTGAAAGCACATTGCTGTATCTTCAGACACACACATCACAATCCCTCACCCACCAAAACTGCCAGTTCTGTGCTCCAGACCGCCCCAAGTCAGAATCATTTATTTTAAATACAAAGTGCGAAATTCCACCTCCTACCCCTCTCTCCCCTTTGCTAAGTCCGATATGGGCTATGACCTAAAACACAACTCATTAGGGAGTGGCAATCTGCATGGATGCAGAAGTTGGGACCTTGAGTGACAGGTCACCCAAGGCCATGCAGCAGTGTTACTACACTGGTCTGTCATTCAAGTACAACTCTCAGTCCAATATACTGATTCAGAGCTCCGGCCCAAATGGCCTTAGTACAGGGGGGAGGGAGGGGTGCCTGGAGGGTTACAAAAAGCTTAGATTACCTCTTTAAGTACTGCATGTACTGTAATTCAGGGGCGTAGCTAGGGGCGAGCAGGGGGGGCACTTGCCCCGGGTGCAGCAGGTCAGGGGGGAACCAAAGGAGGGGCTGAGAACATGTGGGTGGCACCATTTTTGGTGGAATAAACTGGATCTGATTTGAAGGGTTCACTTCTAATTTAGACATCTATTTTGTCAGTGATTGAATATTTATATTCACCAGGTACAGATACTAAAATAATGAAGAATGGTGGCAAGTTCAATTTAAAGAAAACAAAACTGGACCTCATGATGAATTATATTGTGGTCGCTGTAAGTTTGCTTGTATTTTTAACGACGTTCTGACAATGATTACTATATATTCTGCTTATTAAAACCATGTCACGGCAGATGTAGCTAAATATATTCTCACTCAAGCTAAATGATTCCACGAAATCTCTAAAATCATCTAAAATCCCTTTTGCATTATTTAACGCATTTATTTATCCTAGTCAATTACAATTGGCATGCAACCCTTCTTCTCTTACTTAGGTTCCTACTGCATAATGGCTAGCAAGGTTCCATGGAACACAAGTTAAACGAGCATTATCGCAAAATTGTGTAATATTAAAAATCCATATAAACACCTCGGCTAATGAGGGGAGGAGTCACTTATACTCCCAAACTGAAAAATACCCCCGCCAAGCCTATGGCTTATTCTCTCCTAGTAGGAATCAAATCCAGAGGTGACAGGTTTGAGTTTATCAGGTGTGACAGAACCCCTCACCCCTGATTTTCTCTTTCTTCCATTAAAATGAAAATAGGAGAGAAAAAGGCCTGGCTGGACCCCCTCTTCCCACCATCCAGCATAAGGGTTTTATTCTTAGTATACAGTACGTCCTGCTCCAAATATAATACTTACAATCGGGTTATACTCTGCCAGATGGCGCTGGACTGCAGAGACATCGAAAATAGGCTCCTCCCAGCCCCTCAAATACCCGGGGACCTCCCACAAATCCCCAGAATTTCTCTGCAGTCTGGCTGCGAAGGACGAGAAATTGGCTCTCTACTCGTAGGTGAGCGGGGTTATTAACCTGTGGCCCTGTAGGACTATTCCCACCCATTCCACTTTTAATATGCCTTCCAGCCTTGGCTGCGCTGGTCGGGTGAAGGTAGGCAGCACCGCTGTTGGTGCTTAGGAGCGCTGCAATCCCCCACCAAAGGGTAGGCGGTTCAGGCTTATGGTGAGCTTCTATGGGATGCCCCTCCCGCACTATTGCCCCTTGCCCCTGCCTATCGGTGGGCCCTATTTAAGTGGCCGCCGTCCTCCCTCATCCTCCTTGTAGTCTTCGGGGGAAAAGAGGGGGGGTGTGTGTATGTGTATAGATATGTATGTTATGCAGTCTGTGCTTTCTCTTTACACATGCCTTTATTCTTGTGTCAGCCGCCGCGCTGACTTGTCTTTACTGCTGTTTAAATTTGCTGCTGCCGCCGCGCGCTGACTTGGTTCCGCGCTTGGCGGCGGCATTAACTCAGGCGCTTGTGCTCCATCATTGGCTGTTGGCCGTTCTGGCTTCGCGCTCTTCGGGGGGTCAGGGCCCGTCTTTGGCGCGTTCCGCATCATCGCTGTTACTGGCCCGCCGCTCGAGGTATACCAACGCCATCTTTGCTGCTTGGTTGGCCTATGTGCGACGGACTCCTACCTACCGCGGTCCGTAAGTGCCCTTGCAGGTGGCTTTATTTCCTTCACTTTGATTACGATGTACTTAAGGTCTTGTCTGCTTATGTCTTTCAGGTCGGGACGAACCCTTCTTGGCTTCTCCCGGCCCTGTTATTCTTAGTATACAGTACGGCCTGCTCCAAATGTAATACTTACGCTAGGGGTTATCCTCCGCCAGATGGCGCTGCACTGCAGAGACATGTAAAAACAGGCTCCTCCCGGCCCCTCAAATACCCGGGGACCTCCCACATTTTCCCAGATTTCTCTGCAGTGCTTACTGCGAAGACATGAAATTATCACTCTCTCGCAGGTGAGCGGGGCTATTAGCCTGCGGCCCTGTTGAACTATTCCCACCCGTTCCTCGTGCGATGTGCCTCCCAGCCTGGGCTGCGCTGGTCGGGTGAAGGTAGGCGGCACCATGTGTGCTTACGGAGCGCTGCTCCACTGCAATCCCCCACCAAAGGGTAGGCGGTATAGGCTGATGGTGAGCCTTTATGGGATGCCCCTCCCGCATGAGTTCCCCATGCCCCGTGTAGCGGTGGGTCCTGTACAGAGGGCTGCCATCCTCCCTCATTCTCCCTGTAGCCTTCGGGGGGGAAAGAAGGGGGGTGTGTGTGGGTGAGTGTGTATCGTGATTCGTGCATACGGTGTATTGTCTAGTATATGTGGTGTCAGCCGCCGCGCTGACTTGTCTTTTTTACTATTGCTAATGCCGCCACCGCGCGCGTCTTTTCCTTCATTTGGATGTCGGCTTTACCTCAGACGCTTCTGCGTTATCATTGGCTGCTTGTTTGTGGGCTTCGCGCTCTTCGGGGGGGCGGGGCCTGGCTTGGCGTGCTCTGCGTCACGGCTCGCTCTGGACCGCCCTTCGAGGTGCTCTCGGCGCCATTTTGTCTGGTCGCGCGTGCGTGTGTGACGGTTCTACTTACCGCGGTCCGTAAGTGCCCTCGCGGGCGGCTTTATACTCATTTTGTAGTGTGTATGGTCTGACACCCCTTCTTCTCATTGTGTCTTTCAGACGGGTGAATCCATTGGCTTCTCCCGGCCCGGTGTAATTGATAGTCGGGCCTAGTATAATTACTCCCACTTCCCTAGCAGGTTACTGGGGCATCCAGGGTTGCTTTATAGCGTCAATCCCTACTGGCATATTGTGCCTAATAATCACCATATGGAGGCATCTCAGGATAATGTGACCGGGGTTCCTTCGGGACAAGCCCGGCTGTGTGTAGTTTGTGGGGTCTCACCTATTAGCGGTGACAATGCACGGGTCTGTGTTCCTTGCGCACAGCAGGTGCTAACGTTGCAATCCGCCCCTCCTGTGGCTGGGCCTGCACCTCGTCTCACTTCACCTACTCCCCCAAGCTTGAGTCTCAACCCCATTGACTTGCATACAAGCGGGGATTCTCAGCCTGATGTGTCTGCTAGACTGGCCAGTGTTGAAAAATTGATTGCTAATACTTTAGTGCGTAAGGCCACTGCTAAAAAGCGTCACTTAACCCCTGATGCCACTCTATTCTAAGTATGTCACACACCCCGCTTCAAGACATTCATTACACTTGGGTATACTGACCTGTAGATGGCGATCTTGCAGAGATGATATCAAAAAAAGGTAAA
Organism: Gastrophryne carolinensis; assembly: GCA_027917425.1. NCBI lineage: Eukaryota > Metazoa > Chordata > Amphibia > Anura > Microhylidae > Gastrophryne > Gastrophryne carolinensis. The sequence goes on from CM051234.1 coordinate 290,508,152, forward strand.
ACCCTCCCGGCCCATAAATACCTGGGACCTCCCACTCATTACCCAGTCTTTCATCTCTGCAGTGGCGAGCAAGTCAGAAGATGATCCTTGCAGGTAGCCGGGATGACTCCCAGCCTTCTTTTCTTCTATTCCTGCCTGGATCCCCTTTGTTAAATATTTCCTGCCTCCCAGCCTAGGCTGCTGGTCCGGGCAAAGGTAGTTGGCACCCCTGGTGCTTAGGAGCCGTGAGACCCCATAACAAGGGGTAGGCGGCTATCCGGGTTGGTGATCCCGGTTTGGGATGCCCCGTCCCTTGGCCCTACCCTGGCATGGATTCCCCCTCTCCCGGGTACCCTTAGAGAGGGGGGAGGGGGCCGGGTCCCTATCATTTATGTGTGTGTGCGTGTGTATGTTTAACTGTGTGTGTGTGCTTTCACTGTCACTTTTACTGGCGCCGGCCTCCGGTGTGCTAAGGGAACTTTTTGCCAATGGTGGCGGTGAGCCCGTGCGGGCTTATTCTCCTCTGGGCGGGGCCGGGCGCTCGCGCGCGCCTACGGCCCGCCCCGTTCTGCGAGCGCGTCTTTCATGTCCGGGAGAGATGGGGGAGGGACGGGGCCGGGCGCGACGCGTGAACCGCGCCGGCCCGCCCGCCCTTCCTCCTCCTACTGCACACTGCACGTCGTCACGGTGCCTGGCCTGCGGTACCGAAGGTCGGGTGAGGGGCCTGATGGCCATCACTTTCATCTGTTCTTTAACATTTTAGCATTCTGAGTGTGTGCTTGTTTTCTTGTGTTCCAGGTGGACCATTGATCATATTAAAGGGGGGTTCTCCCGGTCCAGGGTCCCTGGTTAATTTTTAGCTGGCTTAAAATCCTCCCACTTGGGACTTAAAGGGGCATCCCGGGTTGCATTATTGCGTAATTCCCAAAAAGAGCATTGTACATATATATATATATATATATAATTACTAAAAAATCACCATAAGGAGGCTTCCCCGGATACTGGGCTTGTGCCCCCCTCGGGGCAATCCAGGCTGTGTCTGGGGTGTGGGGTATCCCTTTTGGGGGATGATGTATTTCTGTGTGTACCTTGTGCGCAGCGGTCTATTACGCGGCAGACCGGATCTCAGGCGTCCGGTTCTGCTCCGCCAGTCTCCTCTCCTTCTCCCCCTCGCTTGACACGTACGTGTGATGTGGTCATTGGCGGGGAGTCGCAATCTGAGGTGTGTGCCAGATTGGCCAATCTTGAAAATTTGTTTTCCAGTGCCATTGCAAAAAAAGGCCACGGCAAAGAGAAAACATTTGTATACGGCTGCGCAGGCCTTTGATAGAGAGGATTTTGACTCCCTGGATTGGTCTGATTGTTCCCCGCGTGAGGAAGGGGAGCTGTATGAGGAGTCTGATGACTCCGACGATCAGCAGTTTGTGGGCGCTGATACCGAGCAGGGCCAGGGGGATTCTTTGGATACCTTTAGGGTCCTGGCTCATATGTTTGAGGTCCTGGCTATCTCTCCCCCCGAGACGGCTCCTCCGCTGAAGGGGGAGTTCTTTGAAGTGACCAAGCCGCGCTTGGAATTTCCTTATAAAAAGCATTTTGATGGTATCATTCTCAAGGAATGGGAGAGGCTGACGCGGCTTCCGGGTGTCCCGCCAGGTTGGGACAAGAAATATCCCTTTCCGGCAGACTCGGTGAACTACTCGGTGCACTACTCTCAAGGATGGTGAGGATAAACGCATTGACCAGATGGCTTGTCATGGTTTTGCCAGTGTTGGATTGGCCTTGCGGCCTTTTGTGCTTCTGCGCTTGTATTGGTAGCTGCCCAGTTGGTTGTTAGAGGATTGTTGACTTCTTCTGGGCTTGACCCGGCTAGTGAGGAGTTTGCCGACCTTAAGCGCTTTGAGTTATTTTTGTCCTTTGTGCTGTCCGCCCTGGATGACACATTGGTGATGTGTAGCAGAGCTGCGGCCCTGCTTGTGGCTATCCACCGGTCAGTGTGGTTACGCCAGTGGGCGGCTGATTTTGTGTCCAAAAAGTCGCTCACGGCCCTTCCCTTTGTGGGGTTGTGGCTCTTTGGAGAGAAATTGGATTCGGTGGCAAAGGGAGGTAAGTTACCTCAGCGTAAGAAGCAGCGTTGTCCCTTTTGGGGGGCGGCTTCATTCTCTCAGTCCTTTCGTGTGGCTAGAGTTGGCAGGGGTTCGGCCTTCCTGGAGGCGATTCCTGGCCTAGGGGTAGGGGTCGGGCCCGTCCAGGACACAGTTGGGGCTCCAAGCTTAGAGCCGCTGCCAAGCTGGCTCAGCAATGAGGGGGCGCCCTCACCCTTGCGGGTGGGGGGACGGCTGCAACTCTTCTCCCAGGTCTGGGTCCAAGAGGTCTCGGACAGGTGGATTCAGGAAGTGGTGTCTTCCGGTTACAAGCTGGAGTTCGAGTTCTGGCCCCCTCCCAGATTCTTCAGGTCTCGGGTGCCGTTAGATCCTCTGGCCGCCCAGGGGCTTCGGGTGGCAGTAGCAAGTCTCGTAGACATGGAGGTCATCTGTCCGGTGCCCCTCTCAGAACGGGGCCTGGGCTTCTATTCCAACTTGGTCAAGGTGCCCAAGAAGGACGGTTCCGTTCATCCCATTCTGGATCTGAAGTTGCTCAACAGGTTCGTCCGTCCCCGGAAGTTTCGTATGGAAACTCTGCGCTCAGCCATCCACTCACTTTGTCAGGGGGACTTCATGACGTCCATAGACATCAAGGATGCTTACCTGTATATTCCAATATTTCTGGCACACCAGAGATTCCTCAGGTTTGTCATGGACAATCGACATTTTCAGTTTGTGGCTCTTCCGTTTGGCCTTACCTCGGCTCCAAGGGTTTTTACCAAGGTGCTGGCAGGAGTGATGGCCATCCTCAGAGCCAGGGGTATCCGCATCGTGCCATATCTGGACGATCTTTTCATCATGGCGTCTTCCCTCAGTCAGGCGCAGCTGGATACCAGGACCGTGGTGTCCACTCTGGAGAGTTTCAGTTGGGTGATCAACTGTCCTGCCTCACTCCCTCCAGGGTGGTGGAGTTCCTGGGAATGTCTCTGGATACTTCTCAGGCCAGGGTGTTTCTCCCCCGAGCCAAGGTTCTTCTGATTCAGGAATTGACTCAGCATCTCCTATCCATACCCCGCCCGTCCATCCGGCTAAGGATGCTACTGGTGGGATTGATGGTGGCATCGTTCGAGGCGGTTCCCTTTGCCCAGTTTCACACAAGGATGCTCCAGCTCCATCTCTTGGTGGCCTGGGACGGGTCCCCGTTGTCATTGGATCCGTCCTTTCTGATGTCCCCCCGGGTGCGGCGTTCCCTTCGGTGGTGGCTGAAACCGAGCAATCTGATGAGGGGCAGGTCCCTTCTGACCCCTCGTTGGGAGACAGTCACCACGGATGTCAGCCTGTCAGGTTGGGGGGGGGGGGGGTTTGGAAGGATCTTCAGTTTCAGGGGTTGTGGGGGCCTCAGGAGGCTCACGATCCCATCAATGTTCTGGAGCTGAGAGCCATCTGGTTGATTCTGTCTCACTTGACTCATCCGTTACGGGGACTACCGGTTCAAGTTCGGTCGGACAATCGGACGGCGGTCGCCTACATCAATCACCAGGGAGGGACTCGCAACAGGCATGCCCTCTGGGAAGTGTCTTTGATTCTGGATTGGGCAGAGCATCTGGATTGTCCCATGCATCTCGGCAGTGTACATTCTGGGAGTGGAGAACACGGAGGCGGACTCCCTGAGCAGGGGGTCATCTCGCCGGGGGGAATGGTCGCTCTGCCCCAAGGTTTTTTGGTCGCTTTGCCTCCGGTGGGGGACTCCGGAGGTGGACCTCTTTGCTTCTCGTCACAATCACAAGCTTCGCCACCTGCGTCTCTCTCGCGGGATCCGCTGGCTCTGGCAGCGGATGCCATGTCTCTGAACTGGAGGGATCTGGGGTTTCTGTATCTGTTCCCTCCGTTTCCCATGGTGGGCAGAGTGGTGTGCAAGCTGGCCCTAGAGGGCGCGTCAGCAATCCTGGTGGCTCCAAGGTGGCCAAGACAGGTTTGGTTCGCAGACGTGGTAAGGTTGGCACAGGATCAGTTAGATCTGCCCCTTCTGCCGGATCTGCTCACTCAGGGTCCACTGCTCTACCCCAATTTACCAATGCTGGCTTTGACGGCGTGGCTGCTGAAACCTCCATCTTGAGGGAGGAAGGTCTTTCTGAGGCTGTCATTCAGACTCTGGTTAGGGCTAGAAAGCATTCTTCCTCTTCCATCTATTACAGGACTTGGAGATCTTATATTGATTGGTGTGAGGTCTGGGCCTTGCCTTGCAGGGCGTTTTCTATCCCTAGGAATTTCTCTTGGAATTTCTGCAACATGGTCTGGACCAAGGTTTGCAGCTTAGTACGCTGAAAGGGCAGGTTTCTGTCCTGGCGGTTTTCTTTCAAAAGTCTTTTGCTCTTCATTCTCTGGTTAAGGCTTTTTTCCAGGGGGTTACGCATGTGCGGCCTCCTAGGAAGCCTTTGCTCCCAGTTTGGGATTTGAATTTGTTTTTTTCTGCCTTGCAGGGTCCTCCTTTTGAACCTTTGCAGGATGTTGCACTTTCTACGCTTACTCAGAAGGTTGTTTTTCTGGTTGCCATTACTTCTGTTCGGCGTGTTTCGGAGTTGGCAGCCTTGTCTATTAAGGCTCCTTACTTTGAGAGGCATCAGGACAAGGTTGTTTTCCGCTTCAAGCAACATTTCCTTCCTAAGGTGGTCTCTGCTTTTCATTTGAATCAGGATATTGTTCTTCCCTCCTTGTGTCCTAAGCCCAGCAATGACAAGGAGAGGGTTTTGCATTCTCTGGATGTGGTTCGCTGTGTGAAGTACTATTTGGTGGCTACTTCTCCTTTTCGTAGGACTGACGCCCTTTTTGTGGTGCCCTCTGGGCCTAGGAAGGGTTTGGCTCCCGCCAAGTCTTCCATTAGTAAATGGATTCGACAGGCCATTGTTGGTGCATGTTCTGCCAAGGGGAAGGTTCCCCCTTTTCGTGTTACTGCTCATTCTACTCGTGCTGTTGGGGCATCCTGGGCCTTCCAGCACCAGGCTTCTGTTGAGCAGGTTTGTAAGGCTGCTACTTGGTCTTTGGTTCACACTTTTTTTCCAAGTTTTACAAGGTTGATGTTCGGGCCTCAGCGGATGCTGTTTTTGGCCGCAAAGTTCTGCAAGCTGCAGTGGTTTAAGTTTGTGCCTTGTTTTTTTTGGATCCCCGCCCTTTATGTACACTGCTATTGGATGTCCCAAGTGTAATGAATGTCTTGAAGCGGGGTGTGTGACATACTTAGAATAATACCATTTTGTGAATACTCACCTGTTAAATGGGTATTATAAGTATGTCACACAGCCCGCTTCACCCTGCCCTTTTGTATTCTGGATCCTTTATACGGTGAACCTTTGTTAGTTTTAATTGGCTTTCCTGGTACCTTGATCTTACTGCTATCTTTATACTGGGTAATGAGTGGGAGGTCCCAGGTATTTATGGGCCGGGAGGGTCTTACCTTTTTTTGATATCATCTCTGCAAGATCGCCATCTACAGGTCAGTATACCCAAGTGTAATGAATGTCTTGAAGCGGGGTGTGTGACTTATAATACCCATTTTACAGGTGAGTATTCACAAAATGGTATTTTTCCCTATGGAGTCTGATGAGTTTTTGCATTTATGTGGCTATACCCCCTCGGATGAAGGGGAGCTGTTCTCCGATTCAGGATCATCTGTTGAGAGACCCGGGGGTCATGACGATTCTGGCTCTGACTCCTGGGCCCCGGATGATACTGACAGACTGCTGGTACAGATTTTTGAGGTTCTGTCCATCTCCCCCCCCCCCCCTGTTGCGGCCCCCAGGCAAAGGGGTGAGCTTTTTCATACTGCTAAGGCTCGTTTGGAATTTCCTGAGCAAGCTCATTTCAATAATCTCGTGCTTAAGGAGTAGGAACGTCCCAGTAGACTTCCCGGTATACCTAAGAGTTGGGACAGAAAGTATCCTTTTCCTGCTGATATGGTCAAGTGCTGGTCATCCCCTCCCGAGGTGGATGCCCCTATTCTAGGGCTGTCTAACACCTCTATTATGCACTCCCCTGACTCTACTACTCTGCGGGATGCCGAGGACCGGTGCATTGACCAATTGGCATCCCATGCCTTTGCATTTGTGGAGACGGTGCTGCGCCCGGTCTGCGCCTCCGCCATTACATCTGTGGCGCTCAGGTCCTGATCAGAAGTGTACTTGACGGTGCTCCTGATGATTTGCTACCTGATGTGTTTAATGCACTGTCTAACTGTGATGTGTTTGTAAACTTTATCCTATCTGCCTTGGATGATGCCATTAGGATGTGTGCTAGAACTTCTGCCTTGGTGGTGGCTATTCGCCGCTCGGTTTGGCTGCGCCAGTGGGCTGCCGACAATGCTGCAAAGAAGGCCCTCACTGGACTTCCATTTAAGGGGCTATGCCTGTTTGGGGACCGCCTAAACCTTTTTGCTAAAGGAGGTAAGTTACCCCAGCGCAGGCGGCAGTCTCGGCCCTTTCGGGGCCAGGGCTCCTTTTCACCCCCTACCGTGGTGCTAAACAAGGAAAAGGGGTGTCCTTCGTGGGGGCTCGTGCAGATTCCTGGCATAGGAGCAAAGGACGACGTCCTGGCTCCTCCTGGGGGTCTAAGCGCAAATCCTCTCCCAAGCCCCCTCAGGCATGATGGGGCACCCTCGCCCATCAGGGTGGGGGGACGGCTACAGCACTTTGCACACGTCTGGAGGCATCACGTCTCAGACCGGTGGATTCAGGAGGTAGTGTCCTCCGATTACAAGATAGTGTTTGCTGTTCCCCCCCCCCCCCCCCCAAGATTCATCAGGTCCCGGATCCCCCAGGACCCTGTCTCAGCTCAGGTATTGGCGCAGGCCATGCAAGGCCTTCTGGGTCTGGGAGAGAGAAAGAGGCAAGGGGTTCTACTCCAACCTCTTCACAGTTCCCAAAAAAGATGGGTCATTCAGGCCCATTCTTAATTTAAAAGATCCTCAACAAATTTGTCAAGAACAGGCTTTTTCGCATGGAAACTCTGCGCTCGGCCATCGGCTCCCTGCGCCGAGGGGACTTCATGACGTCTGTGGACATTAAAGGCGCTTACCTTCACATCCCTGTGTTTTCAGGACACCAAAGGTTCCTCAGATTCTCGTTGGAAGATCAACATTACCAATTTGTGGCCTTGCCATTTGGTCTCACTTCGGCTTCCAGAGTTTTTACCAAGGTGCTGGCTGGGGTGATGTCTCTGATCAGGTCAAGGGGCATCCGCGTGCTGCCCTACCTGGACGACATACTCATCACCTCTCGGTCTCTACAGCAGGCAGAGTTGGACACTCAGCTGGTGGTGTCCACCCTGGAGTCCTTCAGCTGGGTGATCAATCACCCCAAGTCCTCTCTGTCCCCTTCCTCGGTGACCCCGTTCCTGGGAATGATTCTGGATACGGTTCAGTCAAGAATATTCCTTCCTCAACAGAAGGTGGAAGCTCTAACTGCGCAGGTGAGGTTCCTGCTGTCGTGTCCCCATCCCTCCCTCAGGCAGGGAATGCAGTTGGTGGGCCTGATGGTGGCGTGCTTCGAGGCGGTGCCTTTTGCTCAGTTCCATTTGAGGCCTCTACAACTTCACCTTCTGTCAGTTTGGGACAAGGACCCAACATCCCTGGACAGGGTCTGTGTGCTCCCCCCACTAGTCAGGCGGTCCCTTTCGTGGTGGCTGGACTCCAGGAACTTGCTGGGGGGCAGGTCCTTTCTGGCCCCCTCCTGGGAGACGGTCACCATGGATGCCAGTCTGTCAGGATGGGGGGGGATTCTGGAAGTCCCAGCGGTTCCAGGGGAGGTGGGGCCCTCAGGAGGCCCACTTACCTATCAACATTTTGGAACTACGGGTGATCAGGTTGGTACTGGATCAGTTGACCAATCACCTGCGGGGTCTGTCTGTGCAGGTGCGCTCAGACAACAGGGCGGCGGTTGCCTACATCAACCATCAGGGAGGGACCCGGAGCAGGGGGGCCCTCCAGGAGGTGTCGCGGATTCTGGCATGGGCGGAGGCCAATGTTCAATGCATTGCGGCTGTGTACACCCCGGGGGCAGAGAATCTACTGGAAGACTCTCTGAGCAGGGGGACCTCTCGTCAGGGAGAGTGGTCCCTCTGCAACAGGGTATTCCAGTCCCTGTGTCACCGTTGGGGTCTACCAGATGTGGATCTGTTTGCATCCCGTCACAATCACAAGCTCCTGGCCTTTGTCTCCCTGTCTCAGGATCCTCTGGCCTTGACCACGGATGCTCTGTCCATGTCATGGCAGGAATTTCGGCTCCTGTATGTCTTTCCTCCATTCCCCCTGCTGGTCACGGTTCTGCGCAAGATTGCTCTGGAAGGGGGAGCCAGCGATTCTGGTGGCCCCCAGGTGGCCAAGAAGAGTGTGGTTTGCAGACGTGGTGCAGATGGCAGTACACCAGTATGTTCTGCCAGGGGTGCCAGATCTGCTCACTCAGGGCCCCTTACGCCATCCCAATTTACAAACTTTGGCTTTGACGGCCTGGCTGCTGAAACCTCCATCTTGATGGAGAAAGGCTTGTCCGCCTCGGTGGTTGATACCATGGTGAAGGCTAGGAAGAAAACTTCTTCTTCCATCTATTACAGGGTATGGCGTACCTACATTGACTGGTGTGAGTCTAGGTCTCTTCCCTGTCGGGTGTTTTCAGTCCCCAGGGTTCTGGAGATCTTACAGCATGGGTTGGAGTCGGGACTCCAACTCAGTACTCTGAAGGGTCAGGTTTCTGCCCTGTCTGTTTTCTTTCAGAAGTCTTTTGCTCAGCATTCTTTGGTTAAGACCTTTTTCCAGGGGGTTACTCATGTGCGTCCCCCACGTAAACCTATGGTTCCTGTTTGGGATCTGAACTTGGTTTTGTCTGCCTTGCAGGGTGCTCCCTTTGAACCTATACAGGATGCTGCTCTGGCTGTGCTTACCCTCAAGGTTGTCTTTCTGGTGGCCATTACTTCGGTCAGGCGTGTGTCTGAGTTGGCGGCTTTGTCTATTCAGCCCCCATACTATGAGAGACACCAGGACAAGGTGGTTCCGCTTTAAGCCAGACTTTCTGCCTAAGGTGGTGTCTGCTTTTGATTTGAATCAAGATATTGTTCAGACAGTTAGGTGTCTGAAGTACTATCTGGTGGCTACTGCACCTTTCAGGAAAACTGATGCTTTTTTTGTGGTCCCTTCTGGTCCTAGGAAGGGTTTGGCTCCTGCCAAGTTACTATCAGCAAGTGGATTAGTCAGGCTGTGATTCAGGCCTACTCTGCTAAAGGGAAGAATCCTCCCTTCCGCCTTACTGCTCATTCCACTTGTGCTATTGGTGCCTCTTGGGCTTTTCAGCACCAGGCTTCTGTTGAACAAGTTTGCAAGGCCGCTACTTGGTCTTCTGTTCATACCTTTTCAAAGTTTTACAAGGTTGATGTTAGGGCCTCAGCTGATGCTGTTTTTGGCCGAAAGGTTCTGCAGGCGGCAGTGGTTTAAACTGCCTGCTGCTGTCTTTTTTCTTGGGGATCCCACCCTACTTTATGGACACTGCTATTGAATGTCCCGATTATAAGCATTATATTTGGAGCAGGACGTACTGTATACTAATAATAATGCAATTCTGTGATTACTCACCTGTAGAATTGGTATTATGAGTATAAAGTACGTCCTGCTCCAACCCACCCTTGGATTTGCATTATCTTGGATCCCCTGTATGGTGATTGTTATTATTGTTATAGTTGATAGTTGGGTTGTTTAATTCTCCCGGCTTCTCGTTAACTGCTTTTCAATGCTGGGGATTAGTGGGAGGTCCCCGGGAATTTGAGGGGCTGAGAGGAGCCTATTTTCGATATCTCTGCAGTCCAGCGGCATCTGGCGGAGTATAACCCGATTGTAAGTATTATATTTGGAGCAGGACGTACTGTATACTCATAATACCAGTTCTACAGGTGAGTAATCACAGAATTGTATTTTTAATCATTGGGCCATTTTTTGTGATAGTGCTCCTTTAAAAAAAATACTTAAAGCAGAACAAAACCCTGGATTTTGACTACCCTGGGTTTTGTTCTGTGCTCCAGGAGCATCCATAATTGGTATGCCCTGCTGTATGAAATCCCCCAGTACACTCTGTAAAACTCACATTTCCCGATCTAATGGTGCATACGCTGGCTCTCGTCCAGTCAGAGCTGTTTGCCTATATATAATGTTCGGCAAACAGCCCTGTTTGTGGCAATCAGGAGCATGAGCAGCCACATCCCTAGTAGCAGGCTTGCCCCCTCCCAGACTATCTAAGATGGTGGAATCCAGCTGTTGTTTACATCACAGTGAGCGCCAGGAAGCAGATGAGTTTTGCCTCCCAGGGAGGGGGGGGTTTCACACAGAGCGACATCCTAATTTGGGATGCCCTAGGGGAGGAGGCCAATGGCCAGCCCAGGGCAGCCTACAGTGGGTTTTATTCCAATTTAAATCCAAACCTTCTGATCAGGTAATGTTTCTTAACCAGCATAATTTCAGTAGTAATTCAGATGCAAGAGCAGGAAAACAGCATAAATCTACTTAAAAAGAACATGTCAGAAATTTGTGAGGAAATGAAAAAGTTTCCTTAAAATGAACTGTCTGCAGGCATGGGGACACATCATCTTAGATATACAGCTAAAGCTAAAATACACAGCTCGATGAGCATTGTCATTACCCCTAAAGGCCAGTCATCATTTTAAAGTGATCCTATACCTAGAAAGTAAGTTTATGTCATCACCTTTTATCCCCAACCCTGTGCTCCAAAACAGTGTTTCTTTTTTTACTAAAGCATTTGCCTTTTTTTTATAAAACACAAACAGAATGCAGTATGATGTTTGAATGGTGGCCATTTGGCTCCCTGACCGTGCAGCAGTGTCCCTGCTACTTTCCAGTGATTCTAAATTCGGTAAAAGCTAAACTGCCACATGAGCTGTATATGTCAGTTTAGCTTGTAGTTCTTTCAGATTTATTGCAGTTATTATAACTGGCAAAGCTGGACTGTGTGTAACTAAATTATCACTGAAGAGCATCAGGGGGCACTGCTGCATGGTCAGACGGTCACCATTCAAATTAAATACTGCCTCCTGTTAGTGTTTTTAGGAATATTGGGCAAAAGTTTTAGTAAAAAAACACAGGCTGTTTTGCAACAATGGGCTGGGGATATAAGCTGATGACATAAACTTCCCTTCTGGGTATAGGATCACTTTAAGCAAACCAATGTAGAGATGTCACATAGGTACCGACATGTACTGTCTGAAGGAAAGGGTTCAAGATGGAAAAAAAAACATACTCACCATGACCAGGCCAAGAAGGGACATGCTAGACAGCCTATAAAAGGCGTCCAATATAATCCTGTGTTGTAGTGTGCTACACAGTCTCTACTTACCCCGGCAGATGGAAGAGCAGAAGGAAACACAGACTGGGCTACAGCAGTAGTGGTCCCCCACACCACACACACTTCCAACGTGGAAATAGTGGACTAATCCACCTTTCAAGCCACACAGCATTTCTTATATACTTAGCTGCTCAGATGATTTAGGTGCAGCACTGCACCATTTTTCTCCTCCATACTAGCTCACCAAGGTAAAAAGCTACTTAGGTGTTTGTGAAGAGCTCAGCGCCTGTAGCTCTGCATTAGTGGGCTTTGCCTGCTCACTACACATCTGCCTCCTCCATGCTTTCAGCCAAAGGGAGCTGCTTTGCACTAGTAGGTGTTTCCTGTTGTTTACTCACAGCTTCCTCCTTAATGCTCTTTGATGCTGATTCATGCTATTTTTTTAGGAACCACAAACGCGCAGTCTGATTATTGCACTCAAACAATAATTATGTTTAAATCAATTTAATTTTATTGCAGCGATTCAATACACAAGGTTAAAAACATTTAAAATCCATCTAACATGCCATAAGCGTTTTTAGCCACAGGGGGGTGCTGTCTCTCAAATTCATTCACCATTAGGATATCGCTATCTACTATGTGCTTAATAATAATGAATAAAAATAAATATAAATATACAAGTATGAATATAATATATCAAAGTGCTAGTGCAATAAAGTGCATCTATTAACTGTACATCATGTGCAAAAAAATCATCCAAGATTTAAGTAAGGTAAAGTGCAAGACAAAACACAATTCACATAATGACACCAAGTAATCTTACATATCCAGCAAGCGAGGACGGCACCTTCCCTGGAAGTACCTATGCGTTTCGAGACTCCTGGGGTCTCTTTTTCAAGGCAGAGTATTTTGCTATGTTTTTTTTAAAACCTTTCCACGTGCTACTATGTGCTATTGGTCGTTTGCTGGGTACACATCTTATAGTGCAAGCACATCTGCTTGTTGGCCTGGAGTCCACTGAAAGCAAAGGTTACACTTATTAGGCATCCCACACATTCACTTGTCCAAGCCCCAGAGTTTTGGCTCATGGCTGTGGCCTTGCTAATACTCGTGCTCATGCTGTGGTACAAGGGCATGGTGGCTGCAGTAGACGGGTGCACAACAGGTGCTGATGTATCTCCAACTGCTACCAGGCAACCTAGTGTTGGTGCCAGGCATGCCCAGCACCCCACAATTGCTGAACATGAGCCACATATATCTGCCACCCCTGATGTTGCCACAGGTGTGTTTGAGGGGCACAGGAAACTGGCTGCAAAGCGTGAGAAAGAGTTCAGTCTGGCTCACCCTTGCCAAATGGTCACTCTTGTATGGGCCACAGAGTAGTGGCCTCAGCAAGACTGAGCAGACCAAGATCTGGGATGGGATTGCTGAGACCACTACAGCAACCAAACAGTGATTCAAAATGCTCTCATTAAAAAAACGTGCCTGCTCATGGACCATGGCGAACAGGAAGGCCCCATGAATAGTTGGAGCCCAAGATCCCTTTATGTCGTCTGCAGGGTGTTGATGTGCGTGATGACTCAACAGCCTTGGTTGAGGGTAAGAGCTTTGTTTGTGTTTCACAAGTTTCTCAGTCATTTGTTAATGGTACTGATAAAAGTATTTCCTTTGTGTCCGGCCCAGCTGCAGATGGAGATGCAGGTTCTAAATCGGAGGGTGCAGACTACCCAGGCTCACAACATGACAATAGGTGGAAGTCAATGTGGGAGCCAGCACAAGTCGACACATCCACAGTGAGCTGTTCCTTAAACCAATCCAAGCCTGTCTGTAGGTGGCCTCTTTACTCTTTCTTTTCAATTTATTTGTTACAGTTGCGTTGGTCAATGCTTACCATGTATTTGTGTTTGCATTGTTTTCCTCTACTCTGGTTTGTAGTCCACATTGTTCTACGCTCCACACTTAAATCCAGCTCTTCCTGCAGCCAACCTGAACCTCTTCATTGTCTGAAATAAATTTGTATGCTCATGTTGCCTGCTGAATACTTTAGTTGTTATTCCTGATAGTGATGCTCAGGCCTTTTGATTTGAGTACACACTGGTTCTCGCTACACACCCAGCCCCAGCTTCTGGCTCAGTCAGCCTGATCCTGTTTGTGATTGCCTTATTGTGTTGGTGGTGCCCTTTGTTATTTATCATCCATGTTGGCCAAATTGCTTGTCCCTGTGTTTGCAGGCAGTATTGATGGGCGCAACACCTATGGCTGTTTGGAAACCTCCAGCCCAGCTCAAGTGCTACCCCTGTCTGTAAGTGCTACTTTGGCAGGTGTCTTATATTGCCCAATGTAGACATGCTGTTTATTGCTCCCCTACTCGTTCATGCCATGTAATCTGTTTTGCTGATTTATTGTTAGGCTTCCACTTGGGAATTCCAGTTCTGCCACAGAGTATAAAGAAGATGGCTGGTATGTTGCTAGCCACACCTGTATTGCGCATTAGCATTTTGGTGTTTGTTCCACATAGTCTATGATGTCTCCTCTCTGGGGCATGGACCACATAATACATCCAGTTGACTGGCCTTGCATTGGTTCTTGCTGGTGGATATGTAATGCTTCGAAGCTGTGGACATACTTGATGTTCTCTTCTTGTAACTTGCAAGGTGTCAACACTCTCCTTGTGTGCCCCTCCTTCAGCGGATTGCCAATCATTATCTGGAGAAGACCAGCAGTCCCCACTGCAACAGATGTCACAAGCATCAGGGGATGAGGCTACACAGGTATCTGAGCAGTGGTTATGCATCTTGGCCAAAGCCAGACAATCAAGTTTAAATGAGTGCATGTTGCATGCCTACTTTGCCACACACATTTGACATTTTACCTGTGTTTATTTACAGGACGAACCATTGTGTCCTCCACTTCTGCAAACATCATCTGGAAGGGAAACATCCGATTATTCAGGTGTTCTGGCAACCCAGCCACCTGGGTCCACCATCTAAAGCTATATGGTTACATAAAATTCAAGACAACAGCCCCTTTGTGCCCACTTTTCTAGACTGCATTAATGTGACCAACCAGCAACACAGTCCCAGTTGGCGTCACTAACAAACTGCAATGTAGTGTGTTTGTTAATTTAAAGGTTTGGCAGGCTTCATATATTGACGTTTTACTGTTGTCACCAGAACATGGCCAATACATAAAACACACGTAAAACAATCTGATGTCTGAGCTGATGGTGTAACAAGAACTCTAATCCAAACAAAGCCATTTGTGTCATTTACCTTTCTTCTCTAAGTTTCAAGCTCCATTGGTGGTAGTTGCGGAGCTGGAAAGGTGACCCAGTAGCGCACAGCTATATGAGCTTGGGATGCAAATGTTTCAAGCCTACAAAATGACATAGCCAACTGGCAGAAAGTTGGACAACTGCAGCAGCTTCAATCAGAAAGGAATCCTTGGGCCGAACAGGCAGCACGGGCACAGGAACAATGGGCAGAGCTAAAACAGAAGGCGGCACATGCACAGGAACAACATGTGATCATTATTGCAGCAATCCAGGAGTCAGAGGGAAATGGCTGCAGGTGCAGCAGCAAAAAAACTTTTTCTAGGCCCTGTTTGGAGCTGGGGCAATGCCTGAAAACAACCATCCTACGCACAATGGCCAAACACCAACACAAATTCCACTGGTTCCTCCTGGATTCCCAACACCATGATGGTCCCTCACCACATGTCCGTACGTGAAGGTAGAAGAGCACTAGGGTCAAGTGCTCCTGGAGCGCAACTCCAAGCTGCAGACCCTGTACCACAAAGGGTAGCCGGCCATGGGCTTTATGGTGAGCCCATTAGGGATGCGGAGTTCTAGAGCCTGGGACGGCTTCTGAGCGGGTGAGTTGTTTGGAGACTGTCTCCTTATTTTCCTTTTGGGGTCCCTCCCCGCCATGGCTGCTCGCCGCTGTCTTGCCGTCTCTCTCTCTTCCCCCCCTCTCTGACTCTGTTCGGGGGAGGGTGGTGGCGGCGAGTGGTTATGTCTGTGGTGTTTTTTGACGTCTTTTGGGGTGTTTTTTAGCGGCCCCGTCGCTTTGTACTACGCTCCGCGGCTGTGGGCGCTATCGCCTGAGGTGATTTCGCTTAGTCATGGCGCTGGCCTGGTCACGTGAGCGCTGTTTTTCGCGCTCTTCGCGGGGGGGGGGGGGGACTGGTTGATGACGCATCGCGTCGTCTCCCTGCGGCCCGCCCCTCGAGGTACCTCTGCCGGGGCCATTTTGATTGAGCTGCACGTCTGGTTTTCTCCCTTCCTGGCTGCAGCACTGCTTACTCTGGTGTGTCGCCTTGTCCTGTGGTCTGTGCCTGACTGTGACCCCGCGGTGTCTTTGGTCCGTGAGTCCCCCTTGGGGGGGTTTATTACATTTGGGGTGTATGCGCTGCGGGATGCTCATATGTCTTTTTTACTTATGTCTTTCAGGCGGGATACCATTGGGTTGTGGTTTCTCCCGGCTCCACTCCTTCCTCCCTTTCATTCCCACCTTCACTGGCTTCTGGGGGCATCCCGTGGGAGGGCATCCCAGGTGGCTCTTGTATAGCCTTTACCCACTGCTGGCCTATTGCGCCTGTGTTAATCACCATATGGAGGCTTCTGGGGATAGCGTGCTTGGGGGGTCCTTCGGGGCAAGCTCGACTGTGTTCCATGTGTGGGTTATCCCCTGTGAGTAACAGTGTCACGGTGTGCGTGCCGTGTGCTGAAAGTGTCCTTGCGCTCCAGGTTGGTTTGCCTGCTTCGCTGCCTAGCTCTGCGGATCCCTCAGCTTCACCGACAATTGGGTCCTAGTGCGGGGGATATTAGTAGCTCTGATTTGGCTATGCGAGTGGCCAGCATTGAGAAGCAGCTTGCCAGGTCTGTTCCTAGGAAGGCCTCTGGCAAAAAGCAGCACCTGAGTTCAACTCCCTCATGCTCTGCAGAGAAGTATGAAGAATTTGATGTCACTGCTGGACGTTATTCCCTAGAGGAAGGGGAACTGCCTCCGGACTCTGACTCCTCTGGGGACCAACAGGAGGTTTGTGACAGTGACCCTGAATCAGGGCATTCATGGTATTCTGATGACACTGGTAATTTACTGTCTCACATTTTTTTTAATTTTGCACATTGCCCCCCCTGTGGAGGCTAAAAGGAAACTGGGAGCTTTTTCGTCCTGTTAGACAGCGTCTGGAGTTCCCCGAGCAAGAACATTTCAATTCCTTGGTGCTTAAAGCATGGGAACGTCCTAACAAGCTACCTGCTATGCCCAAGGGTTTGGATAAAAGGTATCCCTTTCCTGCTGATCTTGTTAGAAGATGGTCAGTTCCCCCGGAAGTGGTCGCTCCCGTGCTAGGCTTGTCCAATACTTCGGTCATGCCTTCCACGGACACTACCACTCTGCGGGACAGTGAGGATAGGCATATGGATCAGCTGGCCTGCCATGTCTGTACCTGTGTGGGGGCTGGCTTACGCCCGGTCTGCGCTGCGGCTATTACGTCTATTGCCCTTAAGTCACTGCTCAAGCGTCTCCTTGATGGCACTTTAGCTTATAGAGGGGGTGAAGAGTTTAGGACTTCTTGGTTTGCTCTGATTTTGTGGCCTTTATCCTCCATGCTATGGATGATGCTGTGCGGTTGAGCGGCAGGGCCTCTGCGCTCTTGGTGGCTATGCGCCGCTCTGTCTGGGTGCGCCAGTGGGCAGCTGATGCTGCTGCTAAGAAGGCTCTCACTGGTCTCCCTTTCACAGGGCTGCGGCTTTTTGGGGAGCGTCTTGATGTTTTAGCCAAGGATGGCAGGCTGCCTCAGCGTAGGAGGCAGTCTTGGCCCTTTCGGGGGTCCTCTGCCCCCCTCTCCTCCTTTCGTGCTCCCAGAGGTGCTCCTTGCCTCAGGCCGAGCAGGACACTCAGATGGTGACCTACACTCTAGAGTTCTTCGGCAGGGTGATCAACTATCCCAAGTCCTCTCTGTCCACGTCCTTGGTGAGGTCTTTTCTGGGCATGACTCTGGATACATCTCAGGCCAGGGTATTCCTTCCTCAGCAGAAGGTGGAGGGTCTTCAGATGCAGGCTCGGGCCCTGCTATCGTGCCCTCATCCCTCCATCCGTCAGGGGATGCAGCTGGTGGGCCTTATGGTGTCCTGCTTCGAGGCAGTCCCCTTTGCTCAGTTTCACATGAGACATCTTCAGTTGCACCTCTTGTCAGTTTGGGATCGGGACCCTGTGTCCTTGGATCAGGAATTTGCTCTGTCCCCTCTGGCCAGTTGGTCCCTCTCGTGGTGGCTGGCCTCCAGGAACCTTCTGAGGGGCAGGACTTTTCTGCCCCCGAGCTGGGAAACGGTCACCACAAATGCCAGTCTGACTGATTGGGGAGGCTTCTGGAGGTCCCTGAGGTTCCAGGGTCGGTGGGGCCCACAAGAGGGCCTTGCTTTCATCAACGTCCTGGAACTGAGGGCGATCAGGTTGGTTCTCTCTCGCCTGACCACTCACCTTCAGGGTCGGGCTGTTCAGATCCACTCCGACAATCAGACGGCGGTGGCCTACATCTATCATCAAGGAGGAACTCGGAGCGAGCGGGCCTTCAAGGAAGTGTCCCTGATAGTGTCCTGGGCAGAACAGCATGTTCCCTGCATCTCAGCGGTCTACATTCCGGGGGTGGAGAACCAGGAGGCGGACTCCCTGAGCAGGGGGTCGTCTCATCTGGGGGAATGGTCCCTCAACAACCAAGTGTTTCTCTCCCTGTGTCACCGCTGGGGTCAACCGGATGTGGACCTGTTTGCGTCCCGTCACAATCGCAAACTTCCCAGATTTATCTCTCTGTCGCAGGATCCTCTAGCCTTCGTCACGGATGCCTTGGCAATTCCTTGGACGGCATTTCGGGTTCTCTATGTGTTCCCTGCCTTTCCCTCCTCTGGGCAGGGTCATGGGCAAAAGTCCAAGAGTGGGTACCAGCCATCCTGGTGGCCCCTTGTTGGCCAAGAAGGGTTTGGTTCGCAGACGTCATGCAGTTGGCAGAAGACCGGTACGTCTTGCCCAAGGATCCAGATCTCCTCACTCAGGGACAGCTACGCCATCCCAATTTACAAATGCTGGCTTTAACAGCTTGGCTGCTGAAACCTCCATCTTGAAGGAAAAGGGGTTACCTGCTTCTGTTGTTGATACCATGATTAGGGCTAGGAAGAAGTCCTCATCTTCTATCTATTACAGGGTCTGGCATGCTTACATTGCCTGGTGTAAGTCCAAGTCTCTTCCCTGTAGGGTGTTTTCTATTCCTAGGATTTTGGAATTCTTGCAACATGGTTTGGATTTGGGCATTCAACTTAGTACCCTTAAAGGACATGTTTCAGCTCTGGCAATTTTTTTTCCAAAGATCTTTTGCTAATCACCGGCTGGGCAAATTTTTTTTCCAGGGTGTTTCTCATGTGCGTCCACCCCGTAAGCTTTTGCTTCCAGTCTGGGATCTAAATCTGGTGTTGTCTGCTATGCAGGGCCTCCCTTTGAACCTATCCATGAGGCCGCCTTGCCTATTTTGACTCTTAAGGTAGCCTTTTTGGTGGCTATCACTTCAGTAAGGCGAGTTTCTGAGCTAGCGGAGCTTTCCATCAAGCCTCCTTATTTTGAGAGGCATCAGGATAAGGTGGTGTTTCGGCTTAAGGCAGACTTCTTGCCTAAGGTTGTGTCTGCCTTTCATTTCAATCAGGACATCGTCTTGCCTTCATTGTGCCCTAATCCTGCTAATTCCAAGGCGCGAACACTGCATTCCCTGGATGTGGTTAAGGCTCTGAAGTTTTATTTGGTTGCTACAGAGACAGGAAGTCTGATGCTCTTTTTCTTCTCACTTCTGGACCAAGGAAGGGTTTGCCTCCGGCTAAATCCACTCTCAGCAAGTGGATCCATCAGGCGGTGGTTCAAGCCTATTCTGCTAAGGGAAAAAATCCTCCCTTTAGAATTACTGCTCATTCCACTTGTGCTATTGGTGCCTCTTGGGCTTTTCAGCACCAGGCTTCTGTTGAACAAGTTTGCAAGGCCGCTACTTGGTCTTCTGTTCATACTTTTTCCAAGTTTTACAAGGTTGATGTTAAGGCCTCAGCGGATGCTGCTTTTGGCCGCAAGGTGCTTCAGGCGGTAGTAACTTGAACTACTGGCCGTTGCTCTTTGGGGATCCCACCCTACTTTTGGACACTGCTTTTGGATGTCCCAACTGCTATGAATACCGAAGTGGGCCGTGCCATGCATTAAAGAAAAAAGCAATTCTGTGAGTACTCACCTGTAGAATTGTTTTTGTTCTTGCATGGCACGGCCCGCTTCGCCCCACCCTCATTATCTTTGTTCTTGGTTGCCTCTTTATGGTGATTGTTCCAAGTTAATTTGAGATTTTCTTACCTTTGTTACATTCTTTCCTTTACTCTCTCCCGGCTTCTTGTCTCACTGCTCGTCTACGCTGGAAACTCTTTGGTTAATCCCGTTTTTTTAGGGAGCCTGGAGCTGCCACAGCTTTCTGCAGTACCACTGCGCTACCTTGTGGCGGAATAACCCAACTGTTATGAATACCGAAGCGGGCCGTGCCATGCAAGAACAAAAACAATTCTATAGGTGAGTTCTCACAGAATTGCTTTTTTTTTAGCTATAACGCACAAAACTTTCTTTGTCCTACATTTTCAACCCCAAAATGACCTGTAAATGTGATGCCACTTTTTAGGTACATTAATTTGACCTTTTTTTAAGGTTGGAAACTAACAGCACCCTATGGGCTATGCTAAAGATTTCAACAATTTTTGCTGCATTGACCATATGGTTCTGTTGTTTACAAACTTAAAAACAAATAGACTTACCTCATTGTAAAAATGATATACATCACCTGTAAAAATGGCCCATCACAAGTACTGCTAATTTTGGTGGGTAAAAGGAAGAAAAAATATTTCTTGGCCCCTTGTTTTGGTCAAAGCACTACCAAGGCTAACCGGAATGCAGATTGCAATCCACAATGCAATGCACACAGCAAATAACAGTGGTTTCAACAAATATTTAGCATGACCCCCAATATGTAGCCCAACCTGACAACATATATCAGCAGGGTCAGCACAAGCTGAAGCTCAACTCAATACAATAACCAAAGGAAGGACACACTAATGTGGTTTGTCCAGACCACACACACTATCTGAGGGAATTCACACAGGGCCAGGTATCAAATGTGGGCGGGATGTGTACCACTAAGGGGGACCCTTGGTTTTTTTGAAGTTTAAAAGACCATTGGTTCATTAAATTCCGTAGGAAGGATGATTCACCCACCAACAACCAAATACACAAATTGCTGTTGTGCCACCCAAAAATAGCTAATTTAGTAGTGGAACAAATTTCACAAAAATGCATCTGTAAGGCAGTAAGTGTTTGCACCCTGGGTCTAATTTACTCACTATCACAGCTCTGGCTTTGGCTCATGCTGCTGCTGGACCCAACTGGATGCTGGTGGGGACAAGGCAGGTTAGGGGGGCCAAGGGGTGTGCCAGCAGGAACATGAAGAGATGTGAAAAGTAAAAGGAAAGCAAAACAAGACAAAAACATTAGTCGTGCAAAAAAAACATTTAATAGGCACAGAGGCAACACATTAGCTAGGTTTGCGTGTGTGTTTTTAGATGCCACAATTACCTGACAGTAGCTCGGGTGAAAAGACTGGATCTGGAGGAGGTTACCGGCCTATGATGCCCTAAAACAATATGAAAGCAAACACAAGAAACACATGAGCAACACACTTGTCAGTTCAACACTAGTCAGCAACATAACAACACAAGAAGGCTACTCACCAGGGGATGAGGTTCTGGCCTCCAACCAGGGAGGGCTGTGAGGGTAGGAAGTGAGGGCATTGCTCCTCCAATTTGGATCAACAGAGCCCAACTTCGAGAGGCCAGAATCCTCCAATTCCCCTCCTGCTCCCTCATAGAGTGGTGGGGAGTCCACCACCTCCTCCACCTTGGGACTCCCCATCTGAGACTGGCCCCACAGGTAACCAGACTACACTGTATCCACCTTGGAGGAGCTGATGACCACCACAGCCAACTCTTCTGGGCTGTCATCTTCCTCAACCCCTTCCCCCCGGGTCCTTCACCTCGTTCCGGGTGGGGATTGGGCGTAGTCATATTCCTGCTGACACATGTCCTACATGTACAAAAAAAAAACACAAAGAAAAAAGCAACAATTGAAAAAGACAAAAAAAAAAACTAAAAATAACTAATAGATGTGTATTTGCATAAAAAACGCGTTGCTGCGCACTAATAGATGAGAAAAGGAAAACATGCATTAAAAGAAGCAAAAGAAGCATGCAAAAACGCTAAGAGCAATGCTGAGACATCTGTATTTAACAAAAAAAATGCAATGGTGCCACATGGACATAAACGCCCACAGGAAGATTACATGTGCCCAAAACACATAAGGAAAACACTTACCTCAATGATCTGCCCGTTTGTGAGTGCAAGAAAGCGACTGCCGCATTTAACAAAAAAAGAATGCTGCACAGGACAAGAGCTAGCGCCTTTGAAGAATGCCTGAAACCGGGAGCTCAGTCAACAATTTAACAACATAAACCACAGCGCCAGCATGGGTGCTGGAAAACTTGTCAGTAAGGTGCACAGCGCCTGTTGCAATAAGAGAAAAGCCTGTAAAATAGCCAGAGGGAACAGGCACACAATGAAAACACATGGAATGACATTGGAAATACACTTGAATGGCAGGCACAAAAACACAGTTTTGCTGAAAAACAAATAAGTACTATAATGAAGGTATAAATACCAAAATTGTAGGACCAGGTCTAGTCCCACTATGCAACACTCAGACCCAGCATCTCCACCACACCTCAATACAATTTTTAGTTATTACTAATTCGTACTTTATTATAGAAAAAATATAATATGATAAAAACACAGTACATCATTTTTAAGAAATCCATTATTCTATAATCAATCCATTCATGTGATAATCATCATCTATTTACATTGAATCCCTCCTATACATGATCACTTCTCCACAAAATACATACAAAAAATTCATCACCATGCACTATAAGGTCTAATATGCTTTGGTTGCTACTTTACTCTTACTGGTCCGACGATTGGCCAGAAGGGGCAGACACGTTTCGCCGTGTAGGCTTCCTCAGTGCCCTATTGATGTGTCAGAGAAGAGAAGGGGTATGCTTTTAATCTACTGAAATTATATAGTCACTAAGTCAATAGAATTATATATCTCTAAAAAACATATGTTTTTCAATTCAGAATTCATTATAGTACACTACAAAGTCTATTATGCGCCATAAAAAGCAGGTATTTATATTGTATTCAATCAGAGACCCCATAAGGAGGGATCGCACTTATTTACCTGTTTGCAGGTAAATTCCCAGAGAGGGTCGGGTTGATCATGGGTGGAAATGAGGAGCTCCCTCCTATCCTTCTCAGTGTCTTTTATCAGTGTCTGAAAGGTTTAATTCTGTGGGGGAGGGGGAGAGAATGAAATCTCTTAATTCACTTACAAATTATATTTGTGCTATTGCATGTTTCATGCACTAGGGTTACCTCTATTTTCATGTGCCGGCAGCACTATGAATTCACTTCCCATATAATGTGCTGCTGCAGGGAGCTGTAATAATCTGTGAGGGAAAATGCAATCGTCAGCTGTATGTAATATTATGCCCCGTCCTAAGGTTAGTCTAAACCCCAGCGGACTCGGTGTTAATGTGTCTTACCTCTATTCATATGCAGAGAAGTCACTCTTAATAAGGTGTGTTTGCAAGCAAGGGTTCACCTTAGAAAGAACGCAGTGTAGCCAGCACGATTCAAGCCGGGAAGCTGTCAGGGTGTATCATTCAAATGTATGCGTGATCCTCCCGCTGCTTTTAGGAGGAGAGATGATCCCCTCCACTCGCGCTGGGTGACGGCGCGCGAGTGTCAGTGCCCTTTATTTGGCAGCACTGAACAAAAACTCCAGGCCAGCTGACCGGAAGTAACCTCGCGCGCCGTCACTGATGTTTGTAACTGTCCATCAAAATGCGCCATTTTCTTGTAGCCTCCGGATCCCCTGTCAGTAGACCGTGGCAAAAAAAATGGAAAAACGTCAAGCAGAAGAACTAAAGATAACATCACTAGAAAGGTCAATGGAAGTGTATGGGAGAACGACACTAAGCGTTTGATGTGATGTGGCACTGCAGGACAGACAGCACTACGCACTAAATACACCCGGTATTGATGTATTGATACATAACATGCTGACACTATGAGAGGCGCTAAATGTTTTTGGAGTCACCTGCCACTACGTGGTCCAACGTGGTACTAGCATTTCTTAAATAAGCCCCTAAATGTAACCAGACCAGGTTGCAGGCATTACATGGGGCCCCATCATACAATATCATTTTTCTTGTAACTGAATTGGATTAATTAAGACTGAAACAGCAGAAACAAATGCTGCTTCCTTTTTGTATATGATGGCTCATAGTCACAAAACTGTTAATCAGGGTAAAGCAGCAACAATGATATCATGGGCTCTATGTAGTTACAACTGAGATAAGGCTGATATACAATAAACTGCTGACCACCGGGTGCTAAAACTAATATTCTGCATTGCACCATATAAAGCACAGGACTAACTCATTTAACCCTGTCTCCACAAGTCAGTAGGTGGCAGGGAATGCGAATTACTTGTATCATGTTGCATGTATTTATTATTGCCATAGCACCTTTCAAACAGGATTCTTGTGTCACCCATGTATATTTACCATTTTCCTGATTAGATACAGTGGCTATATTTACCATGGAACATGCTCTTAGTAATATGTCTTCTTTTATTTGTAGGTGTTTGTGATATTAATTGTTTGCTCTCTGGCACTGGCTATCGCATCAGGATTCTGGGCTAAATGGTTTCAAGAAAAACACAGCTATATCCCGCGTCTGTCTTCTGATGTTACTCCAGTGTATAGTGCTTTCCTGGTCTTCTGGGGCTATACAATATTGATGAGCACCTTAGTACCAATGTCAATGTATATAACGTAAGGTCAACACAGTAGTCTTACAATAAATTCAATAAAATGTTAGACAATTTATATTACATATACAGAGGAGTGAACACATGGATGTTTGGGATTAATTAAAGGTTTATTTCGGGCCCTGAATTTGACCCAAACCTGACCCGAACCACGAACCCCATAGAAGTCAATAGTCAATGGTGACCCAAACTTTGGTGGTGTAAAATGGCTGTAAAATGGTTGTTGTAAGCTAGAGGGCTGCAGTGTCCTGTGGTGGAATGCAGGTGCATCTTTAGGCTGCTGAGAGTGGGTTGGGGTTCTTTTTTATTTTTTGTCAATTTTTTAAAAGCAGAACAAAACCCAGCACCGGCCCCCAGTTTGCCCATAAAAACTCACCTTCCCATGCTTCAATGGGGCGCATTGCGCAGGCTCTAATCCAACTACCGCTTCCCACTGTGACTATGTCAATCGCTGGCCAGAGAATCAGTGTGCTCTGCCCTGCTGACGACCCTGGTCCAGAGATTGGAGGCCCGTCAGGGGAAGAGGAGGGTCTTGGCACTGGATCCAGAACAAAGATTAACTTTTTGTATTTTTTTACTGTTGCAGGGAGAAAATGCCAAGCCTCTAGAATCTACATGTTTGGCACTTAGTGGACAGACATGCAGCCCCATAGATCCTACAGGCTTGGCTGTCAGCTATCATCAGCATTGTGGCAATAGGCTGTGGAAGGATTGGTGTTTCCCTTCATGGCTCATTGGCCACCAATATAACCTGTGGACTGATTAGCCTAAGACTATACTGAGGTGTTATAGACCCCTGACTAAGGCCCTTATTTATCAAGGGCTAGCGCCAGGTAGTGTCTGACGAGCGCCAGGTACCGCCAGCTATCGGCGGCTACCGAATCAAGTACGCCCGGCGGCGGTCACAATGACGCATTTATCAAGCTAAATGAGGCTAGCGCCGGCGAGAGCGTCAGCTAGCGCGGGATTCATCATGTAGCCGACTGCAACGAACAGCGCCGCTGCTAATCCCATCGCAGCGACAGGTATGACCTGGCGCTCCCTGGCGTGGTCCAATGGAGCAATCTTTAAATAATCATAATTAATTGCTATTACTGTTTTTTTTTTTTTTTTAATGTCAAAAATTCTGTGACCACTTCTGCAATGTTAGGTTTTTTTTAAAGTAAAAAAAAAAAAAAAAATGTGCAGAATTGATATTACAGGTCTGATATTCATGTATTCATATTACAAAATGTTTAGAAAAACTTGTATAATTTTTACATATAAAAAAAAAAGGTTGTTAAAAACTACTTTACACACATCGCCGCCAGCGCTCTGGGGTTTAAACAAGGAATTCACAGCGCGAGAAATTTTTGAGCGTGATATTTTAATGAATCTGCAGCAAGCCGTTCGCTCTGGCCATTCGTTGTCAGGCGCACCCATACAAGCGGAACCTGTGAAACAGCGACCCCTAACCCCGTATTCAACATTACCGCACACCGACTGAGTCGCTGTCAACAAGCAAACCCCGGCCAAGCACAGCGAATACTAGCTGGCGCTGTGAAAATCACGCTACTGGCGCTCATCTGTTCTCTAAGAGGCCGATTCATTAATAGCGCCAGGTAGCGACAGATGAGCGCCAGTAGCGTGATTTTCACAGCGCCAGCTAGTATTCGCTGTGCTTGGCCGGGGTTTGCTTGTTGACAGCGACTCAGTCGGTGTGCGGTAATGTTGAATACGGGGTTAGGATTCGCTGTTTCACAGGTTCCGCGTTGTATGGGTGCGCCTGACAGCGAATGGCCAGAGCGAACGGCTTGCTGCAGATTCATTAAAAAATCACGCTCAAAAATTTCTCGCGCTGTGAATTCCTTGTTTAAACCCCAGAGCGCTGGCGGCGATGTGTGTAAAGTAGTTTTTAACCCCCAAGCAACCTTTTTTTTTATATGTAAAAATTATACAAGTTTTTCTAAACATTTTGTAATATGAATACATGAATATCAGACCTGTAATATCAATTCTGCACATTTTTTTTTTTTTTTTTTTTTTTACTTTAAAAAAAAACCTAACATTGCAGAAGTGGTCACAGAATTTTTGACATTAAAAAAAAAAAAAAACAGTAATAGCAATTAATTATGATTATTTAAAGATTGCTCCATTGAAATGCATTGGACCACGCCAGGGAGCGCCAGGTCATACCTGTCGCTGTGATGGGATTAGTAGCGGCGCTGTTCGTTGCAGTCAGCTACATGATGAATCCCGCGCTAGCTGACGCTCTCGCCGGCGCTAGCCTCATTTAGCGTGATAAATGCGTCATTGTGACCGCCGCCGGGCGTACTTGATTCGGTAGCCGCCGATAGCTGGCGGTACCTGGCGCTCGTCAGACACTACCTGGCGCTAGCCCTTGATAAATAAGGGCCTTAGTAAAGGGCTCAAGGAGCACCACCCGGCCAGGTGTGCCGAGAGACGTGGCGGGAACTATAAGTGAATCCTTGTGACAGTGTGTTTGTTTCACGTTTATCAATCCCTTTGATATTAATATATATTTAGATGCAAAGCACACAGAGATGTGTTATCTCACAGAGGAGTAATACCTTTTAGGATGATTTGTCATTCATATAAGCAGTACTAGCCTGGTGGAGGACTACAGGGATAACACCACCTGTAGTAAAAAATGAAGTCTATGTTTACCTTCACTCTGGGTGAACCTTCCAGTTGAGGAGATCTGGGACTTCCAGAACATGCTATGCTGCAGTGGTGGGTTTACATGGATCTTGGAACCCCATCTCACCCATGGGTAAGATCAAGCTCCAGAGGAATGTGCATATTTAGAAAAGTTAGATCTACCATAATGTTGGAGACTTGCACTAACTGCAGTTAACAAAAAGGAAGAACCTAACAGAACCAAAAGGGTTGATGCGGATACAAGAACCCTACATTTTTTTAATGGTGGATGACACCTTTAGTCCTTTTTATGCAGAGTAATATGTTAAACAAATGTAGCTCCCTGTCTTTGTTTTAGATTCTCTAACACAGCTAGAAAGATACATTTGTATAGAAGTCTATTGTCTGGACGTTCCAACATTGGAATGTACTGGAAAGAGCATATTTTGTAATATAAATGCTATTGATCCTAAAAAAATTAATAGAGACTGTTAAAAAGTAATGATTTGTTTATTTATTAATGAGTGTTAAGCCTTTTAATAAGAATGTTAACTCACATGCACAACATATTATGTAAATACTGCTGTTATTATAATTAATATTTTAATAACACTAAAATAATAATTCTGTAGACTGGAGTTCATCCATCTAGTGCACAGCAAGTACATTGACTGGGATGTGGACATGTATTATGAGAAGAACAACATTGCAGCCAACGCCAGGTCTACTAGCCTGAATGAACAGCTTGGTCAAGTTGAATATGTTTTCTCCGACAAAACAGGCACCTTAACAGAGAACATTATGACCTTTAAGAAGTGCTGCATTAACGGAAAAATATATGGTAAAAAATAGATAATATAAACTGGCCTTGGAAAAAAAAAAATGTCTTTACTTTTTGTCTTTCACTTTTATGCTCTGACTCCTCCTGTGAGTGCTTATTGTATGGGGTATGAATCATCATCACTGGAGACAGTTGGAGGCAGCAGGTCACCAGTGCTCACAAAACGTAGCACTTGGGTAAACCCTCTTAGCTGGTACCCCTCTGGGATATCCAGCTAAGGCCTCGGAATGTAGAGTACTCTTTTACAATCCTTCACTGCCTGAACACCTGATGGAAATGGCTGTGATAGCTTTTTAACATTGTTTTTTAACATATTAAGAGGGGTTGCTCCTACAGTTTTGACCAGTTTCTAAAAGATTCCAGGGCCAGCCGCACATCATTTATTCAGATAGACTGGGTTGAGAGCATGCACTGCAGGGGATGTGGCTGCTCTTGCTCCAATTGCCATAAATACTATCTGAACATTTAAAGGGGACCAACAGTGATAAAAAATGTGAAAATAAGTTAATCTAACCCCCCTCCACTGCTTTAATGCCTTTGTACAATCAAGGTATTTACAATACCTTTAAAAGTGCAGTGTGGGTGGGGATTTTTAAAAATGTGTTTTTACACTGTTGGTCCGCTTTAATATGCACGAGCAAAGGCTCTGATTGCACTACAGTCCATACATTCACCTTAGGACCGTGCATAAGTCACTTGTTCTGGGCGATCTGGGGGGGTTCACACAACAGGGCATCCCAATTTGAGATGCCCCCAAAGCAGGGAACAAAATCTTGGGTTTTGTTTCACTTTATCTACAGCTATAGGATGTCGCTAATGAACAGTTCTGCTTACAACATACTGGTTATCCTCAGGACAGCAGCTAAGCAACAAGTCTTCAAAAGACATTGGATTCTTTCTCTTAGACTCCCATGAGTCCCTTGGCTCTTTTGTAAGCTAAAATTCTTGTATGAGCTATAAGTGTCCTTAAAGGACAGGAAGCTATTGGCCTTTGTACAGCTGCATGGAATTCTACAATAATTGTTTTTTAGATAAACCAACTTTTATCCAGTTTTGTTCATACGGATAAGATTATGTGATGTTAATATATGAATTCATGTATTTTTCATTTTGCAGGAACAAGTTTAAGCAATGAAGCTAGTTTGCAGGTATAGTAATAATAAAACAAGTATTATTAGCAT
This sequence comes from Gastrophryne carolinensis, assembly GCA_027917425.1. Classification (NCBI taxonomy): domain Eukaryota; kingdom Metazoa; phylum Chordata; class Amphibia; order Anura; family Microhylidae; genus Gastrophryne; species Gastrophryne carolinensis. Next base: position 290,537,219 of record CM051234.1, read on the forward strand.
GCTGATCTTACCTCTCAGTGTAATGCTGATTGCTATTTCTTGTTTTATAGCCATGCCTTGCAGTTTTCTCACTAGTCTTTGTGTGATTTACAGGCTGGATGTCCGATTCATTCTGTGAATGATGGGGGCACCTCTACCTTCACTTGTCAGTTTAATGGCTTAACAGAAAAAAATCAGCAGCAGTGGCTTTATGCTACAGCACAGTAGGGCGGATCAGTTTCACAGGAGTAAAAGGAAATCTCCCTTTTGGACATGTTTTTAGTGTTCTGCGTGACTGGTCCTGCCCTATCCATTCAATGCAATTGCAGTGATTACAATAGGCGTGCTGTGACTGGCATGGAGGGTGGCTTTTCCTCCTGTAGATTACTAATTAATGGAAGAATGCATGTCTGAGGATTGTATTGTATTGTAGAATTGCTTTGCAGAATTCTTTAAACATAAATTCCCATATGGGCACTTTTAATATTAATAACTTTATAATGTACTGGTAGTTTAATCGTATGTTCAGTATAATTTGTAATTTAGGTCTTGAAGGTTTGAGTTGAAATAAGTTGTGATTCACTATAGTGAGGATGTGGGAGCATGATCTTCACCTAAAACTCTACCCAGAATAATGTGAAAATTTGTTTCATTTGCTTTTTAAAGTAAATCATTCAGTAGAAATTGTTACCATCCCAACGCTTTAGGAGGTAATAACCAATATATGAACAATTTTAAAGTGATATTAAAAGCAAAGTTAATTGTTACACCAATGCATAGGGCTACATCAGCTGGGCTTGATGGCAGAGAGCCATTCAAGCCAGGGCAGGGCATGGTTCTATTATGGGAACCTGATTGAAGGACCAGATCAGCGGGGCATGGCTGGAGCCCTGAGTGAGGCAGGGGATTTCCTCTTTCAGGGCGCTGAACAGAGAAGAATGACAGAGCTGGAAGGACAGCTCATGAGGTAAGCTGCTGTTTTCGGATTTACAAGTACTTTAAGCATTTAAAAACCCTTACAATATTCTCTCTGCTTTGAATCAATCCTTATTTTATCATATGCCTGTTTCTAAAACTAAGCAGGAAATTACCTATATTTTAATTTGATATTTTAAGGAAACTTTATTGCATGAAGGCCTTTGTTTTACTGTTATGTTCCTAATTCCCAGGCAGTCAACCTCAGTTGGAATAAATATGCAGAAAAGAAGTTTAGGTTCTATGACCAATCATTAATAGAAGTAGTGTGCCAAAATGAGGTCGACATGCACAAGGAATTTTTTCGTTTGCTTGCAATTTGCCATACCGTAATGGCAGATAAGAATGGAGGTAAAATAAACATTTTCACAGGTTTTTTTTTTTGACTGTTCAAATGATGGAAAATATTATAGCTGCATTTGTATTTTGACATTCTTATGTCTGTGAAGGTTTGCTTTTAATAAGGTCATGGTATAGTGTATGTGTAGTAAAAAATCAAAGCCTATTCAACTGAGAAAGCACACCAACTACTTTTTAATTTCCTAAATTTTGCCAACAAATGCGAAAGCATTACAACCCTTATACGATCAAAATATTGTTTCATTTGTTCACATTTTGATGTATAAGTTTATAAATAACGTTTTTGTAGCAGCTAAACATCACTGAAAGTATTTTACCTCAAGCCCTTTCAAAATATCTGATCCTCTAGTTTCCATTTTAGATTTTGATTTAAACAACAAGAGTAAATATTAGGGCCAGGTTCTGCCATTGAGCCCTGGCATGCCAGATGAGTTGACCCATATTTGCAGTTGTCCAGGATGGGGCAAACCGAACCAAATCGACTGGGTCAACTGTAATTCATCACTATTCACAACCTCCCTGGGGTTGCCACTCTAGTCCCACTGCTGGGTGCATGCTTTTTATCCTGATTGCTTCAAGCACAATTACAACTATTACAACTATAAGGGTCTTATTTCTTTATGTCAAACAATTGACTGAAATTTCATTGCACTAGTTAGTGTAAACCTTTGTATTTTAATCTAACTAGTTTAAGTTTATGTAGATTTTAACAGATGTACAGTAATAATTTGCAAACATGTCTGTTACATCCTTGATCTGGTTAACCATTCATTTTAAGTTCTCAGTTCTTCTGTGTCTGGCAGATGAGTTGGTTTATAAGGCTGCAAGTCCTGATGAAGAAGCCTTAGTCACAGCAGCAAGAAACTTTGGCTATGTTTTTATGTCTCGTACTCAAGATAGCATCACTACAAATGAACTTGGAGTAGAGAAAATATACCAAGTATTGGCCCTTTTTGATTTTAGTAGTGTCCGTAAAAGAATGTCTATATTAGGTGAGCTTGCTGTTTGTTTCTATGTTTGGTCTTTGCTTTTTTTAAGCTACATTTCTTAACAATGATTTTTTTTGTGACAGTTAAAGATCCAGACGGAAAGCTAAAACTTTACACTAAAGGAGCAGATGATGTCATTCTAAAGCGGCTATACCCAGATAATACTGATTTGGCAATGACTGAAGAAGCTTTAGGGGTGCGTACTACATTTTGTGCACCAATGTGCACCTTCTACAAAATAAAGGGCCTGATTGATCAAGCACTTATGCCAGACAGTGCCACATTGGTGCAAATTAGAGTAGTGAAAAATAAAATTTATATTTTTTATCACACTTGCACATGAGAAATTTAAAAATGTAGAAATCATATTATTCCTAGTATGTCACGCACCCCGCTTCCAACATTCATGACACTTGGGATACCAGCCTGTAGAGGGCGATCTTGCAGAGATGACATGAGAAAAAGGAGCCCCTCCTGGTCAATAAATACCCGGGACCTCCCACTATTCCACAGTCTTTTCGTCTCTGCAGTCGGCAAAGCATTCAGAAGATGACTCTCCTTCCTGCAAGTAGCCGGGTTACGCCCGGCCATTTTCTATTTCTGCCTGAAGCCACATTTTTGTATTGTGATATGTATGTTATGCCTCCCAGCCTTGGCTGATGGGCTCGGGCAAAGGTAGCTACACCCTTGGGTGTATATGGGAGCTTGCTCCCTCCGTGAGACCTCAAATAAGGGGTAGGCGGAATCCGGGTTGGTGTCCCCTGGCATGGGATGCCCTGTCCCTTTAAATCTCCTTGTGCCTATTGGGTGCTTATTGTTTTCCCCCCTTTTGGCCCTCCTGGACCCTGCTGGGGTAAAAGGGGGGGGGCTTTATTTAGGGAGTATCTTTTGGCCTATGCATTTGTTTTTTTTTGTTTTTTGTTTTTTTTTTTTAAAGGAAAGGATAAGAAAGTGACATACCTGTTTTGGGTTTTTTAAATTCCCCTCTCTTTTTTTCGTTCGGCCCCGTTCTATGATGTCATGCTATTGTCTTTGGCTGACCTGCCCTCTGCTCTCTGAGCAGTGCTAGGTGGTGGGTGGGGCTTCGAGTCAGCGTCACATTTCTGCTTCCTCTTCCTGTTTGACATGTGGTTTGCTGGTTCCTGTTCTGGTGCTGGCCTCCACTGGTCCTGGCTACTGCGTTGGTGTCGCTGCTGGGCTTTTCTTATATCGATTGGTCGCTGGGCTGTTGTGGTCACTGTGAGTACCCTTTAGTTATACTAAAGGGAAATCTTTTTTATTTACTGTCATTTCTTTCTTGCATATACATAAGGCTCATTGTGTTTTCTCTATCTTCCAGGGGGAAACTCTCTTAATAGGGGTTTCTCCTGGTCCTTGGTTTAAAATCCTCCCATCTAGGGACTATTAAGGGGCATCCCGGGTAGCTTAGGCTGTAAAAATCCCATATACTTAGCGACTATAAAAAAATTAAGTATTTTAATAAACACCATATGGAGGCATCTCAGGATACTGGCTTTTCAGTACCTGCGGGACAGACTCGGCAGTATTTGCGATGTGGGGCATCCCTTGTTGGGGATAACGCATTTTTTTTGTGTATCTTGTGTTCAATTGGTTATAATGCAGCAGTAAGGGGCCCAAGCCTCAGGGCAGGTGGCTCCTGCCTCTTCCCCCACACCGCCTTGTCTTGGTCATACCCCCAGTGATATTGTCATGGGTAGAGAGTCGCTTTCTGATGTATGTGCCTGATTGGCTCACATTGAAAAAATAAATGTCTAGCTGGCCAAGAGGGCCTCAGCTAAAAAACATTTAGCTCTGGCCGTTGAGGCAAATGAGCTTGATTGTAGTGAGCATTTTTGATTGTTCTCCGTTTGAAGAAGGAGAATTCTTTGAAGAATCGGATGTTTCAGATGTTCAGCAATTGTAGGTATTGACGCTGAACAAGGTGAAGGGGAGAATTTTGACACCCCTAAAGCTCTTGCTCAATTATATGAAGTCTTGGCTATCGATTTTCCAGAAGCAGTCCCTCCTCAAAAAGGGGAGTTCTTTGGAGCCTCCAAGCCTCGTTTTGAATTTCCTAATCAGAAACATTTTGAAGATATCATTCTTAAGGAATGGGAAAAGCCTGCACGGCTTCCTGGCATTCCTTTGGGCTGGGATATTAAAAAAAAAAAAAAAAAATATCCCTTTCCTGCAGACACTGTAAGCTTTGGTCATCCCCCCTGTGGTGGATTCACCTGTGCTCAGTTTGTCCAATTCCTCTGTTTTGCATTCTCCGGAATCTACTTCCCTTAAAGGATGGGGAGGACAAACATATTGAACAAATGGCTTGCCATGCGTTTGCTAGCGTTGGCTCGGCCTTGCGGCCTGTGGGTGCCTCGGCACTTATGGCAGTCGCTATTTGGTCTGTTGTTAGAGACCTATTGAATACCTCAGGGCTTGATCCAGCCTCTGATGAGTTTTCTGCTCTCAAGCGATGTGATTTATTTGTGTCTTTTGTACTTTCTGCTTTAGATGACTCCATGGTCTTGTGTAGCAGAACTTCTGCCTTGCTTGTTGCGATTCGGCGGTTGATTTGGCTACGCCAGTGGGCGGCAAAGAAGTCGCTTACAGCGCTTCCCTTTGGGGGATTACGCCTCTTTGGTGAGAAGTTGGATTCTGTCATTAAAGGAGGCAAATTGCCTCAGCGTAAGAAGCAACGTCGTTCCTTGCGGGGATCGGCTTCCTTTTAACCCTTGCTTTCGTGGTTCCAGAACGGGCAGAGGATCGGCCCTTTTCAGCCCCAAGGGGGACTGCATGGAACAGAGGAAGAGGACGTGGCCGTCCAGGTCAGAGTTGGGGATCTAAGCCCAAGTCCACTTCCAAGCCCGCCCAGCAATGAGGAGGTGGCTGCGATTCTTTTTTCCAGGCTTGGGTCAAGAGGTATCAGACAGATGGATTCTGGAAGTTGTGTCCTCCGGTTACAAGCTGGAATTCGAGGTTCGGCCTCCTCCCAGATTTTTCAGGTCTCGGATGCCCGCAGATCCGGTGATCGCACAGGGGCTCCGGGCAGCTGTGGCGAACTTTTGCATGGATGTTATCTGCCAGGTTCCTCCAGCGGAAAGAGGTCTGGGGTTTAACTCCAACCTATTTACGGTTCCCAAAAAAGGACGGCTCTGTTCGGCCTATTCTAGATCTGAGACGACTCAATCAGTTTATACGTTTTCGAAGGTTCCACATCCTCATCAGCCTATCTGCTTGGGGATGAGATTAGTGGGGTTGATGGTGGCCACGCTCGAAGCGGTTCCTTTTGCTCAGTTTCACATGAGGACGCTTCAGCTCTTTCTCCTGGCGAAGTGGGACAAGCGCCCGTTGTCTTTGAATTGGACTTGTCTGTTGTCTCCCCTCGTCCTGCAGTCCCTCCAGTGGTGGCTGATTTCGAGCAATCTCAGGGATGGCAAATCATTTCTGACCCCTTGTTGGGAGTTGGTCACCACAGATGCCAGCCTTACGGGCTGGAGGGGGCATCTGGAGGAGACACCGGTTTCAGGGGTTGTGGGGGCCTCTGGAGGCTCATTCCCCAATCAATTTATTGTAACTGCGGGCCATTTGTCTTGTGCTGCTCCGACTCTCTCTCTTGCGGGGTTTGCTGGTTCAGATTCGGTCAGACAACCAAACAGCAGTTGCATACATCAATCACCAGGGAGGGACTCGCAGTTGGGGTGCCCTCTGGGAAGCGTCTCTGATCCTTCAGTGGGCAGAGATCAATGTTCCCGGCATAGCGGCAGTTTACATTCCAGGGATAGAGAAGGTGGAGGCAGACTCCCTGAGCAGAGCATGCGCTCGCCAGGGAGAATGGTCTCTCAACCCCGAGGTCTTTCAGTTCCTTTGTCACAAGTGGGGGACACCGCGGTTGGACCTGTTTGCGTCTCGCCACAACCACAAGCTTCCAGCCTGTGTCTCTATCCCAGGATCCTCTGGCAGTGGCAGTGGATGCCATGTCTCTTGCCTGGAAAGGATCTGGGGTTCCTGTATCCTTTACCCCCATTCTCCATGATAAGCAAGGTGGTGCGCAAGTTGGTTGTGGAAGGGGCACCAGCAATTCTGGTGGCTCCAAAGTGGCCAAGACGCCTGTGGTTCGCAGAGGTGACAAGGATGACAGAGGATCTGTTGCCTCTGCCTCTTCTTCCAGATCTCTTAAACTCGGGGTCAACTTTGTTACCCCAATTTACCAACGCTGGCTTTGACGGCGTGGCTGCTGAAATCTCCATCTTAAAGGAGGAAGGCCTTTCTGATACTGTCATTCTGACTCTTGTTAGAGCTAGAAAGAAGTCTTTCTCTGTGGTTTATTACAGGACTTGGAGGTCCTATATTGACTGGTGTGAGTCTAGGTCCCTGTATTTTCTATCCCTAGGATTTTGGAGTTTCTGCAACGGGGTCTGGATTTGGGCTTCTGCTTTGGCTATTTTCTTTCAAAGGTCATTTGCTCTTCACCCTTTGGTTAAGATTTTTTTCCAGGGGGTCACGCATGTGCGGCCTCCTAGAAAGCTCCTATTTCCAGTTTGGGATCTTATTCTGGTGCTCTCTGCTATGCAGGCGGCTCCTTTTGAACCTTTACAGGAGGTTCCTCTTCATGTTCTCACTCAGAAAGTTGCCTTTTTGGTTGCTATTACCTCTGTCCATCAAGTTTCTGAATTGGCGGCCCTGTCAATACAGGCTCCTTACTATGAGAGGCATCAGGATAAGGTGGTTTTCCATTTTAAACCAGATTTTCTTCCTAAAGTGGTGTCTGCCTTCCACTTAAATCAGGATATACTTCTTCCTTCATTGTGCCCTAATCCTAGTAATAACAAGGAAAATGTTTTACATTCTTTGGATGTTGTTCGTTGTGTTGTGCCTTCTGGGCCTAGAAAGGGTTTGGCACCCGCCAAATCTTCCATTAGTAAATGGATTCGTCAGGCCATTGTTGGGGCCTATTCTGCTAAGGGGAAGGTTCCCCCTTTTCATGTTACTACTCATTCTACTCGTGCTGTTGGTGCGTCCTGGGCTTTTCAGCACCAGGCTTCTGTTGAACAAGTTTGCAAGGCTGCTACTTGGTTTTCGGTTCACACTTTTTCTAAGTTTTACAAGGTTGATGTGCCTCAGTGGTTGCTGCTTTTGGTCGCAAGGTTCTGCAAGCTGCAGTAATTTAAGTTATGCCTTATTTTCCTTCTGAGATCCCCGCCCATTATAGACACTGCTATTGGATGCCCCAAGTGTCATGAATGTTGGAAGCGGGGTGTGTGACATACTAGGAATAATACCATTTTGTGAGTACTCACCTGTAAAATGGGTATTACGAGTATGTCACACACCCCGCTTCCCCCGCCCTTTTTTGTTCTGGGATCCTTTATATGGTGTTTCTTATTATTTTTCACTATATAATTTGCTCTTCCTGGTTCTTCACTGCTTTTTTAAAAGACTGAGGAATAGTGGGAGGTCCCGGGTATTTATGGACCAGGAGGGGCTCCTTTTTCTCATGTCATCTCTGCAAGATCGCCCTCTACAGGCCGGTATCCCAAGTGTCATGAATGTTGGAAGCGGGGTGTGTGACATACTCGTAATACCCATTTTACAGGTGAGTATTATTACAGTAGTTTGTACTACTCTAATTTGCACTGAAATGGCATTGTCTGGCAGAAGTACCATATTTTTCACCCTATAAGGAAAATTGTCAGTGCGTCTTATCGGGCGAATGCTGGAAAAATATAAATAAAAAGGAAAAACTTAACTCACCTCTCCATCGCTCGCGCTGTCCCGGAAGCGGCGGAGGCAACGGAGCCAGCACACACAGACACCATCCTGTTACAGTGGTGGGCGTGGCCGACGCTCGAGCATCAGGCAGGCCCACCACTATACCAAGGCCGGATGTTCACTGTGTGTTGGCGCCGCAGAGAGCGAGGAAGCTTTGGAGGCAGCTGTATCTGCCGCCTCCTCCGCGGCGCCTGTACATGCAGGCGCTGCAGAGGAGGCGGCAGGTACAGCTGCCTCCAACACTTCCTCTCTGACACACGGCCTTATGCAGCGGTGGGCGTGGCCGATGCTCAAAGCAATTCTTACCTCGACTATGGCCGAGTGCCACATCCGCAGCATATGTGGAGGAGGTGCCAGATCTATGATGTCCTGAAAAACATTTTGAAATGGAAAGAAGAATTGTAATAACAACAATGTGACAATTGAACTACCAAGCCAAACTAAGAAGTCCACTCACTAGTGTATCCCAGGGAGGGCTATGAGGTGAAGGCGAGGTGCCTGCACTCCTCACAATGGGTCCAGCAGAGCCCAAACCCGAGGGGCCACCCTCTCACTCCCCAAGGGGGCTTGGGACACCGCTGAGTCAGATTGTGAGGAGCTGAGGCTCCACACTGCCCTCACCCCAGCAGCACACTCCACTGTGGCGTCATCCCCTTCCTCCCCTGGGTCCTCAATGTGGGATCGGCAAGAGGGACCCTCCCCCGCAGACTCATCCGACCCAACCACACATCTGCGGGGGAGGATACCCTTCCTGTGTTTACCCATAGAGGGGGGACATCTGAATCAGATGAGGAAAAGGAGCTGCGAAGACGTCTGGCTGGGCGTCTGTGTGCCATGGTTCGCATAGGCTGAAAACCGGAAGTGCATAAAACGAAAGCGAAAGCAAAACCTTTAACCCCCCTTGCAAGGTACGAACACTATGAAACGCCCAATATCTTATGTTTCACTATAGAATGCAACAAGAACATACATAACAGGATACAGCCTCAAAATATTAAAGTGGACCAACACCCAGGGGTGATCGGCCCGGAAATCTATAAGATTCCCGGGCCGATCACCCCCCACCCCGCGGGACATCCGAGATCGGGATGTCCCGCGGGGTGAAACCCCCCAGAAACCCCAAAAACACCTTACCTGATCCTCCGCCGCCGCCGCCTCCCGCGCACCCCTCCAGACGTGCACGCGCCCGCGCCGGCCCTCTGTGAATGGCCGGCGGGGGCGCGCGCGCGCCGAGAGTGACGCGCGGGAGGCGGCGGCGGCGGAAGCGGCCTGGACGTTCCTGATCCCCGCCTGGACGTTGGCGGGGATTGGCTGCGGCGCTCACGTGGGAGCGTTGAGAGGTGAGTTTTTTGGGGTTTCTGGGGGGTTTCACACAGCGGGGCACCCCCGATCGGGGTGCCCCGCCGAAGTGGACCAAAACCCAGGATAGTCAAAATCCTGGGTGTTGGTCCACTTTAAAAAAGAAAAAAGGGGGGCGTGGCCTGGCCATGAAGGAGTGAGGACGTGCGGCTCCTAGCTCTGCTGTCACCCCTTACTGTATAGCTGACTTGGGCTCCCAAAACCCCCTCTAATCGAACGCTATGGGGAGTGGGAGGAAAAAGAAGACCGGGGGACCCGCCAGAAAGCCCCCAAAACGAGAGATCGATAGCTTTTTTGGCCCCCGGGATCCGACGGGGCGGAAGACCCAGCCATCCAAGATGGCGCCCAGAAGTCCCAGCGCGGGTGAGGGGCGCGCGGAGACCCGCCGCAAGACTGCAGGAGAGGCACTGGAGCGGCCGGATCCCCTTCCACACGTGAGCCCCCTGCCCACCTGCGTGCCGGTCGCTGGAAGCCCGGCGGGAGTGGCGGCTGCGGTGCTGTCGGGACCCGCCATGACGTCACCGGGCGGCTGCGATGCGGAGGCCGGGATGTGCGGAGCGGGACCTCGCTGCGACCTGGAGGCCGCCCCGCGGACAGCACACCAGACCGGACCTGTGCGTGCCCGGCGAGAGGATGTCGCCCCTGCCGCTGGCCCCGTTCTGGCGGGGAAGGTTAGTGCGGTGGACACGGCGGGGACGGAGCCTCTGGGACCAGGAGATGGAAGGCCCCCCCCCGCCCCCTCATGTATGTCGGCGCCCTCTGTGCTCTCCTTACCATGTACCACTGCTCCACCTCGGGGTGCCCTAGATGAGCTGGGGCAGAGAGAGTTAAAGGGGCTTACGGGTGCACCACCATCCCCTCAGCTTAACCCCTCGGCTCCTGAGTGGCTGTTTCCAGCTTCCTCCCCACAGGCACCCCTTACATGGGGAGACAGCCCACCCCGGTCGCCGCCTGCCCCTCATGCCTGGGGAGACGGTCCTGCACGGAGCCCCTTCGAAGTCAGGGCAGAGATCCACCAAACTCCCGGGGACGTGGGGAATCTATGCACCCCTACGCGTGCCTCCATAGAGACCTCATCTCTGGGCTGGTCGCCTGGCCCTGACATCACTCTACCGGACGGTGATCCCCCTCTGTGCACGGGTGGGGGCGGAGTGGGTGACCCGGAGCGTGCCCAACGACCTGTCCCTGCACTGGGATCCTGCGACCCCCGATTTGGGATGCCCTCGGCGCGGGCCCCGACTGGCCAGCTATTCCCACAGTCCCCACTAGATCCTAGTCTCAGGGATCTTCTGCAATCTCTCCCGACAAAGGCTGAGCTTAAAGCTGACCTGGAAGCTGTCGCTACAAGGATTGAACGAGCCTTACGCAGAGAAATAGAGGACCTCCAACAGAAAGCTTCTGCCCTGGATACTAGAGTGGCGTCACTGGAAGAGTCCCGCCCGGATTACGACACGCGCTTGGCTACCCTTGAGAGAAACCTAGCGGTACATCAGCAACAGCTAGTTGATGTCAGACTCCAGACGGACGACCAGGAGAATAGAAACAGACGCAATAATCTGAAGCTCCGCGGCATACCGGAATCCATTAGATCGGAGGACCTGAGTACTTGGGCGACAGAACTGTTCAACGGCCTGATGGGAAAGCCACCGGACGCTGAGCTGATTATTGACCGAATCCACAGGGTGGCGGGGCGCCCGGCCGGGGACCCTCAGGCTCCCAGAGACGTCTTATGTAGAATTCATTTCTTTCAAGTTAAAGAGGAGATCCTGCGCATGGCCTGGGAGAGGGGGAAGATAGGATTCCGGGGCTCCCAAGTCACGATCCTACCAGACGTGTCACGTCGCACCCTCCAGATGAGACGTTTGCTGCGACCTCTTCTTGACCGGATACTGGAGGTCGGCGCGTCCTACAAGTGGGGCCACCCATTCCACCTCGTGGTCCGCAGGAACAATTCCACCTACGTCCTCAGAAGCAAGGCGGACCTCCCGGGTCTGTTTATTTTTTTGGAGTCGGACCCCCTCCCGGTCCCGGACTGGCTGGCGCTTGACCCCCTGCCCCCTATGCCTCAGCGGGCGCCTCGGAGACCCCGGATGATCAGGGGCCGGAGGGGTGATGCTCCGGGGCCGATTCGCGGCCGTTAGCCCCGTCCGTTCCCTCCCCTTTTTTTTTTCTTCTGTTGCCACACCACACCCATCACACTCCTTTCCCTTGTTGCCATTTTGACGCCTGACCTGACCTGGTGGCGGTTCCCCCCCCCGGCGGCCCCCCACGCACACCGCCCCTGTCCTCCTGGAAGTGACTGTCCCTCTCGACGCCCCTTATGATAAGGACCTATGCAGTGACTACCACGATGCCGGTCCCCTGATCGGGGTGCTGGTTGGGGGGGGGGGGGGTGGTCGGGTGGTTGCCTGGAGAAGGTTCTTCGGCTACTGTTTAACGTTTTTCCTTTACCATTTGCCATATCTTACTACTGTTTATAGCTTACTGTTTACGATTTGCTGTGTTATATCCGTGGCCCTCCTCCCTCCCCGTGGCCCCCCGGGTGCTGGCCCCCCTCTCTGTCTTACCCGCCCTGTGTTGGGGCGGGGGGGGGTGCCGGCGTGCGGCGGGCCGTGGGGCGGGATGGGGGGGCACAATATGTTACTGTGTTCGGGGGGGGGCTGTTGGGGGGGTGGGGTGTCCCGGGATTGTTACACTCCCTATGGGGGGAGGGCTCCCCTGGGGCTGTTTGGTGATTGTTGTTGGGCGATCTGAATTTGAATTGGCGCTTTATCGCGTCCAGGTTGCCCGGTCCTGGGTTCCTCCTGGGCTCCTCGGGCGGGAGAGGGGAAGGCGTTAAAGAAACAGGGGAACGGCCCCGTGAGGTTATTTTCAGTAACTAAGGGTTCAATGTTCTATGGTTAGTTCGGGGCTAGGGAGCCCAATTATTTAACACTTTGTGCATTCTGGGGTGGCTCCTGAGTGGTTAGGCTACCTCCACAACTACTGTTCGCGCCGTTCTGTTGGACCCTGTCCGACAGGTACGCGTGGTTTTTGAGGGCTTACCCTCTATTCTACCTTTGCCCTCCTCTATAAGGTAGGGCTTTTTTGGTTCCTCTTTCTATCTCTTTTCTCTTTTTCTTTTTTCCTTTTTCTGTCTCTCGACTTCCCCTTGCTGTGTATTCTACAGAACCTCCGTATTTTCCTTGTCTTCTGTGTGTCTTTGTCCTCCTGGGGTCCGGTTCCTGCCCCAGTCCTCGCGGCCTCGGTCTCCCCCGCCCGTGTCCCATTGGCCCCCGCGGCGCCTCCCCCCCCGGGTTGTAGTCCTGACTCTGGGCCGACATGGCGGACATTCGGATCTGCACCTTTAATGCCAGAGGGTTGAATGTCCCCGAGAAGAGAGCCAAAATACTATACGGCTTCCATAAAGAGAGAGTGGATATCCTTCTGTTGCAGGAGACGCATTTCTGCAAGGGGAAGATTCCGGAGATTAGGAATAGGTATTACGACAGATGGTATCACAGCCCTAACCCAGAAAGTAAATCTAAAGGGGTCTCTATTGCAGTCCACAAAGGTGTCCCTCTAACACCACTTGAATCGCAAACGGACCCAGAGGGCAGATACATTTTCCTCAAATTTAAGCTTTCGGGGGCTGGGTACACCCTTGCCAACTTGTACCTACCAAATCAGGCTCAGGTGGAGGTTGGCCTCGGGATACTTCATGCTCTTGAGGAATTCTCGGAGGGTACCTTGGTGCTGGGTGGGGACCTCAACCTGGCCCTGGACCCACGACTTGACTCTTCCCAGGGGAGGTCCGGGATACCCTGCTCTAAACTACATAAGCTGCGAGGTGCGCTTCGCTCCCTACAGGTAGTGGATACTTGGAGGGTCCAACATGGGGGGGCAAGAGACTATACTTTTTTCTCCCACCCCCATAATACATATAGTAGGTTGGACTATATATTTCTCAGCCACCATGCGTTGTCGCGCGACCCTGATACCTCTATTGGTCAAATTCTGTGGTCGGACCATGCCCCGGTCTTCCTGAACCTTCCGACCCCGGAAGTTGCCCCTAGACAATACAGCTGGCGTTTAAACGATAACCTGCTGAAGGACGCCCTATGCCTAGCGGAAATTAAAACCTCTATAACCAACTTTCAACTTGATCATGAATACGATCAGACCCCATTTCCAGTGCAGTGGGAGGCCCTTAAGTGTGTACTTCGGGGGGTTTTCATCAAACATGGATCTAGGCTCAAGAGGGAAAGGACGACCCAGATTGAGGCAGCCCTGGCCCGCGTTGGGGAGTTGGAGGAGGCGCATAAGACTGCTCCCGCCCCAGCCGTTCTGAAGGAGCTACTGGACGCTAGGCAAAACCTGAAGGGCCTCTATGACCAGTGTTTTCTTAAGTACCGGGACAGGTTCAGGGCCCGCATCTACGAACATAGCGATAAGTGTGGTAGGATGCTTGCCAGGTCTCTTCATCCCAGGCGGGGTTGCACGTTTATCCCCATGGTTAGAGGAGAAGGGGGGTCAGAGCTCCACAAAACTACCCAGATTGCCGGGGAATTCCAAACCTTTTATTCTAAACTTTATAACCTTGAACCCAGGTCGCCCAGAGACCCAGGCCAGTCGAAAGGCGCCACGATTGTGGACTATGTTAAAGAGGCGGCCCTCCCCACCCTCCCCCCTGAGGAGTGCGACCTTCTTGAGGCCCCGTTCAATATTGAGGAAGTACTGAAGGCCATAAGGGACACCCCTGTAGGTAAAAGCCCAGGCCCAGATGGATTTACCCCCAGGTTCTATAAAGTGCTTGGGGACTTGGTGGCTCCCTTTCTGGTTAAAATGTTCAACTCCGTATCCGATGATTGCTTCTTCCCGAGACAAGCCCTGGAGGCTCACATCACGCTCATACCCAAGCCCGACAGGGACACTACCCAGCCTGGAAACTACAGACCCATTTCATTGATCAACGTAGACTTGAAGATTTACGCTAAGATTATCGCCCTCAGGATGCAGCCACTGCTTCCTTCCCTGATCAATGCAGACCAGGTGGGATTTGTCTCGGGAAGGGAAGCAAGGGACAATACCATCAAAACGATCTCTCTCATACATTACGCGCAGTCGCGGGCTATCCCTGCATGTGCGCTGGCGGTAGACGCAGAGAAAGCGTTCGACAGGGTGCACTGGGGTTTTCTGAGGGCTACGCTGGAACAGTTGGGTTTAGGCCCGGTTATGTTGGCTAAGATTATGGCTCTGTACCAGGGCCCCACTGCGCAGGTGAGGGTTAACGGCTCCCTATCTGGATCCTTCCGTATTCGGAACGGCACTCGGCAGGGTTGCCCTTTGTCCCCACTGCTTTATGTGCTGGTGATGGAGCATCTCGCTAACGCCTTGAGGATGAATCCATCCATCAAAGGGGTCGTCTGCGGGGGTAGGGAGCACAAGCTCTCTCTCTTTGCCGATGACTTACTTATGTACATTACTTCTCCTCACACGTCCATGCCCTCTGTTCTAGCGGAGTTCAAACGCTTCGGCGAACTGAGCAACTTCAAAGTGAACCTGTCCAAAACGGAGATCCTGAATATCTCACTCCCTGCTGAAACCCAGAGCCTCCTGCAGGCAAACTTCCCATTCAGGTGGCAGAAAGAGGCTATTAAATACTTGGGCGTCCAGATACCCTCTGACCTGGGGACCCTACACAAACTTAATTACGCCCCACTCTTGCACTCCACGATTTCTAGCCTCAATTCCTACAACAAGAAGCAGCACTCATGGCTAGGCCGTGTGAATATCCTCAAAATGGACATACTCCCGAGGTTTTTGTATCTATTCCGGGCGGTCCCTCTGGCCCCAGAACGGGGCTATTTTCAATCCCTCCAGAGGGTCCTCTTTAAATTTGTGTGGGGTAGTGGGAGGCCCAGAATTCGACGGGAGACGCTGCTCAGGTCTAAGCCGGGGGGAGGGCTTGGGGTCCCGGACCTTCGAACATATCATGCTGCCTCAGTGCTGGTCCGCCTGTCGGATTGGTTCCACCATAGAGACGATAAATGTTGGGTCGGTCTGGAGCAGGCCATCTCCCCCCTCAACCTAGTGGCCTTGCCTTGGATTGATCCTCCCTCCAGACCTGGGACCCAGGATCTGCCGTACTTGGTTGGCCCTCTGCTAAAGATATGGGACAGATTGTTGAGGCAGGGAGGGTTGTCACTCAGACCGGGACCCCTGACCCCTCTGTTTGACAACCCGCTTTTTCCACCTGGGATGCATGCTCGGTCCTTCCTCATATGGGATTCGTCCCGGGACGTCAGGTTGGGCGAGGTGGTGTCGGGAACAGGCCCCCCCTCGCTCGCCGACATGCGAGCCCGGGGGGAGACTGGGAGTATCTCTTGGCTTTTACACGCTCAGCTGGTGGCATATGTCAAATCCATCACGCCAGCCTCTTGCCTATCCCGCCCTCTTACACCTCTGGAGAAGGTGTTGCGAGACCCTTCTCCTCCCAAACATGTGATCTCCCTTCTCTACAAGATTCTTCGGGACGAGGGGGAGGAGGGACGGCTGCCTCGGTATTGCGGGAAGTGGGAGGAGGACTTGGGACAAACGCTTGAGCCTGATGACTGGGAAAAGTCTTTTAAACTCACCCACAATCTGTCAGTGGCGTCTAGAGCTCAGGAACGGAACTACAAAATCCTGGCAAGGTGGTACAGATGTCCGTCAGATCTGGTGAAATTTGGGGGGGCAGACACTGGGGACTGTTGGAGGTGCGGTGGACCCCAAGGAAATATGTTACACATCTGGTGGGAGTGCCCGAGGATACAGCCTTTCTGGGAGGGAGTGCTGGGAATCTACGAACACTTGACGCTGGAAAAGATCCCCCACACCCCGCAGGTCACGCTCCTCTCGATGATCCCCGGGTCAGTGCCGACAATTAAAAAGGGGCTACTAAGACATTTGCTCACGGCTGCCAGGTCAGTGATACCTAGACATTGGCGGTCCACGACTGCCCCATCTTTGGTGGAGTGGTATGGGGAGGCGGAGAACATCAAGAGGCTGGAAGGGTTGATGTTGGAGGGGATGGAGGGGGGCGCCCGGAGATTCCTCGGGACGTGGACGATATGGGAGGTCTCTCGGTGCACTCCCGACTTCCAGACATTACTGGAGGCCGGATGAGGCCCGAGCGTTGGGGTGGTGGCCCGGGGGGGGGGGGGGGGGGGCGTGGGGCCTTTTACTATATTTACCATATTTCCTTCTATCCTTTTTATCCTTCCGATCATTGCAGTGGGCCTCGCTGGGTGGGGAGTCTAGAGGGGGCGCGGGCTCGGAACCCCAGGAATTCCCGTTCCTGTTCTCTTTGTGCTTTTGTCCTTGGTTTTGTCTCGCTTTGTTTGTCTTGTCTGCCCTTCATATTCCCTTCTTTTTCCCCTCTTTCTTTGCCTTTATCTCTTTCTCGACTCACAGGGGGATGACCTGGGTTACTGTTTTTCGGACTTGGGAGAGGGAACAAGCCAGGGATGGAAGAGTACCTGCTCTTGAGAGGTGACCCGGTTGTTGAATTAGACACCATTGGCATCTGCTGGCGGACACCTCGGGCCTGGTCCTTTCGGGTGCCCCGTCGGGATTGAGGCGTACCAGGGCCCTCTCACCGTAGAAGGGTGTCCCCTCTCATGGAAGTAGACGCGACATATCCATCCTAGGATCCCCTTGCTAATGTAATGTAATGTAAAGTCTTGTGTTGTTTTTTCCATGCTCTTATGTGTGTATTTCTTGAAAATCTCTCATTCAATAAAAACATATTGAAACTAAAAAAGAAAAAAGAAAATAATTTCTAGAGCACTGCTTGGCATATTATATAGATTGTACAACTGTTTATATTTAAAATTCACATTATGTATTTCAGTTACTGTAAGAATAGGCTAATATCTAAAGCATTAATAGTGTTTTCCTACTTGGCACAGCGTACTCAAGACAGTGTTCCGCGCAATAGCGACACAAGCCTATACCACATTTAACAACTGTGTGAACGACTCTCAGCACACCATATTCATCAAAAATACACACTCGCAGAACGCCGGCGCTCAAAATTGGGTCACTGGAGCCCATAGCGCCAGACGCTGTGTGATTAAAATCTGTTTTTTAACGTTTATCCACTAGTAACCAAGTGAAAACATATGGAATGACATTGTTATAACATTGTGAAATTAACACTTTAATGCCAGACCTTTAATGACAATTCTGCATAAAAATATTAAAAATCAAATACATGCTGCTTACAAGGCACTACCTGCCACTATCCATTGATGAATAAACCCCCACAGATGTTACTTTTTTAATATATATTTAGTATTTAAATTGTCAAGCCTCATGTTATTAAAGTGGCATGGGACCTGATACCATCTAGTAGTGTTACTACAAAATGTCTGTTTTGTTCTGATGCATTTTGTTGGAAAAGGTAGCAACCAAAAGCCTTGAACTGGAAATAGCACCAAATGCCTGGAAAACGTTGTGCTGATTAGAAAGAGGCAACCTAGGCTGGTAGATAAGAACGAAGAATCCACCTTATTTAGAAATTCGAATTATTTGGATATAATCTACAGGGTGGGATCAGTATATTAGCATAGAAACCTTTTAAATTTGTGGGGCTTATTTAAGAAACTCTAACGCCAGGTAGCATCACATAGCAGCAGGTGCTTTAGTGGCGCTCATGCGGAAAGCCATATTTATGATAGGCAAAATGTCTAGCATCTCTAATAGTGTCAGGTAGCTGTTCATTTATGCAATTTGATCCGAAATATAATCATATATATCCAATAAAACTGCGCTGTGAGTTCTTAAATCTTATTCAAATTTATTAAAACCAGTCTTAATCCTGCACTGGGAGTGTGGAACCGATGCCACAACAATTCCAAGAACGTATCAAAAAATGTATTAATACAGATAAAATCCATACAAACACTCTGCGGGAATATAAATCTTGAATCATAATTAGTGAATGTGCTTTAGTGAATTTCACCACCAGTGCTCCTCAATCATCTGTTATAGAGCAGACTCCAAACACCACACAGTAAATAACGTACCAGATCCTATAGTGGTTATCAATCATATGATAATGATTCAATTCAGGTCCTCTTTGATCTAGGCGCAAAACAATACCCAACATGCATAGCTTTGTTTAACCCTTTTAACTGTCACCCTCTGTTGTTGGGGCATTTGGGGGGGGGGGTTGAGGGTTAAAAAAACCTTTAAAATTCCCCCCAAAATTGCATTGGGTCCCCTCTATGCAGCATAACCAGCCCGAGGACCAGCTATGGGGCTGTGCAGGCCACAAGCCCGCACAGTCTAAATGGCTCCAGGCTCTTCTGCCCCCCCCCCCCCCCCGGCTTTGGGAAGGCAGGTAATGGGGGCTGGGGTTAATGGAAAGTCACCTGCTAGCTGCAAGTGACTTGCCAGCCCCCTTACCCTTATGAACTGGTATAGGTATAGATCCCTTACCAGTTCACAAAGGGGTAAATGTAAACACACACACAAATATTTTATTTAATTTTTTTAATACTTACCTTCTATCCATCCCCGAGCACTGTGTTCCATGACGAATGCTACATCATTCACTCTGGCTTCTGTTCTCCTGCTGCTGGAAGCCTTTTATACCTGCTGCATAAATATGCAGAAAAGAAGTTTAGGTTCTATGACCAATCATTAATAGAAGAAGTGTGCCAAAATGAGGTCGACATGCACAAGGAATTTTTTCGTCTGCTTGCAATTTGCCATACCATAATGGCAGATAACGATGGAAGAATGCTGCTGGAAGCCTTTTATACCTGCTGGGTGACAGGGCATAAGGGTTTAATTTAAAAAAAAAAACAGGAATACGATTATGCCTGACCCTTGGCCCAGAAGGGGAAAATTGTGGAGGAGATTTGAGCCACCGTGTCCCTGTCCCATGTGAAGCTGCAGCCCATGTCGGTCCGCCAACAATAGTCAGACTTCAAGCGGCGGGCCCCGGCATCGGTCTACTGGCTCTATGATGTCTATGCCTCTGGTAAGTGAACAATGTCCAACAGCATTGGTTGGTGTCGGAGCACAATCAAGATATTGTCCTTAATGCCTCTTAGTGTTTTGTGTCTTCACAGATAAGCAACCTCCCCTCCACAAGCATAGCAAGGAGGGTCCTTTGCACCATTGCAAGGTGGAGGACCCAGGGGAGGTAGGGGACGAGGCTCAGGATGTCTCAGAGGAGTCGGCCGGTGAGGTGGGGGCTGTGTGGGTCATCAGCTCCTCCAATGAAGAATCGCCGGAGTCTGGCTACCTGTGGGGCCAGTCTCAGGGGTCCCGAAGTGGATGAGGTGGTGGACTCCCCACCACTCCATGAGGGTGCAGTAGGGGGAGTGGAGGAGTCTGCCCCTCTGAGTTTTGGGGGAGTGAAACCCACACTTCCTCCCCTCACAGCCCTACCTGGTTTAAGGCCAGCATCTCATCCCCTTGTAAGTCGACTTTGTGTATATTATTGTGTAGAGCTATTTTGGAAGTGACAAGTGTGTACTTTATTTGGGTTTGTTTATTTTGTTTCAAGGCATCATAAGGTGGTAATCTCCTCCATGCCCTTTCCCCTTTTTTTTCTCCCAAGTCAATGTCAGGTAATATTGCCATGCACATACACAAAGAAACAAATCTTCAATGTTTCTATGTTGAAATAAAACATACTCCACATATAAATTGATAATGTTCTTGTTATTGTTTTTGTCTTGCATTTTCACAGCTCCTATTCCTGCTGGCACATCAATTGCCCCCCCCCCCCCCAAACCTGCCTTGCCCCCACTAGCATGGGATCTGTCATGGTAAGTAACATATACCCCGGGTTGCAGATGTAGCTGCCTTGCTGATCTTTCAACCACCAAAAGAAACATATAAGGAAATATTTTTGGCCCTTACCACTGATGTTGTAGTCACATTTTTGGGGGTTGATGAATGCTTCTCTCAGTCCAACGTTTTATCATGGTGGCAAGTAGGAGTGTTAAATGTTTCAAAACTAATCTTCACAGAAATCCTCCCCCTTACTGTTTTATTGTACGGAAACTCCACCATTGATACATGGACCGTGTTTTATTGTTTGTGATGTTTAGAGATAGATAACCATCAGCATGTGTTGGCTCAGGTGGGATCTGGCTTCTGTGTTACACAAACATTTCCATACCTTCAGAACAGCTGTTAGTGGCCCTGTTTTTCACAGTGTTCACAGTGCTACAAAGCTTTACAATACTACAATTGTTTTGGTTAAAATGGGGGATTCCATTAAAACCTGCCTCCCCCCCAATTAATGTGTTTAAAATCAAATTTACAAGTGTTTAAATAATCAATTCAAGGATCTCATGCATTTATCTATTACTTTAGCAATCAATGTCACACTATGGTGTATGTACCATACATTTTGTGGCCCCTCTAAAGTCACCCATAATATGTTTAATTTGCAGCTTGAATAGCAGATTGCTCCTTACAGGAATGACAAACATCCAAGAATCCTGTGGCAATAAGGGGTGTCAGACAGATGTGGTTCCTGCTCACTAACGGTGGGATGTTGGCCATGCTGACTAACAACAGAAGCTATTCCTGTAGCATTTTGGACAACAGATGTACTCGCATTGGAACCCACAGCAGCAAGATGTTGGGGGTTGTCCCTTACTTTTATGTGAATGCAGGACCAATCAGGCGCAGGGTGTTGGCTGAGACACAAATAAACTAAACACTCGGATGTTGTCTGATGATGATGACCTGCAGACAACCAATTGCCAACAGATGCATGCTGTAACGTTTTTTTTAAAAAACACTAATGATAGCGTTCATCAATCTTCACAAGCATTAAGGCACAACCTGTGTGTAATCTACAGAAATTGCCCACTAGTAAAGTTCAGCATGTAAGGGTCTAGTGAAAATTGATTTGCATTTTTGTTTGGCTGAAATCATGGAGGTGTCATATGTGTATGGATTGAGAAACACCCAACAACGCGGGGCTAAATGTGCTGGCCTCTTTCAACACAGCTGCATAGCATTTTTCCTAGTTGAGCTAGTGTGGAGGAGGAAGATGGTGAACTGCATTGCTGTTATCCAAGCATATTACCAGCTAAGTGTGTGTGTGGGTGTTTGTGGGGTGTGCCCACTACTGTTGTACCCCAGGCAGAACCAGTCTGTGTTTGTAGCGCATTGACTGTGGACTAGTCTGTGCTTTGTGCCATCTGCAGTGTTTCCTTAGGCTCTTCCATCTGGTGTGGTAAGCAGACACTGTGTAGCACACTGACAGACAGGATTGTCTTGGACACATTCTCTGGGCTGTGGAGCATCTCCTCTACTGGCCAGGCCAAACCTAAAAAACAGTGGTGAGCTGCATTTGTTTAGCACTTGTGTGTGTCAGAGTTTGTGTATTAGCTGGTTTATTTGAGCTGTTCGTTGTGCATGTGTGTGTTTTCTGGTGCTGGAGTTTGTGTTAACAGTGGCAATGCAGTCCATTGCAGAGACTGATTTTGGACTGATATTTTGTGTGTGGATGAGTTGTGTGGCTGCTGCTGAGGAGGAGAAGTAGAGTCTGTGACTGGGGACCTGACAGAGTGTTTAACACCCAGTAGGCTGTGTCAGATTTAAGTGATGAGGAACTGTACCACCAAATCCACCACAAAATTGATCCCACCACTGGCCACAGCCACACAGTCCCTGGAATAGTACAACTAAGTGCCTCTTTAAATATCCTTGTGAGGGGCACATTTCAAGCCACTGCTGCTCTATTAAGCGACATCAGCCAGTCTTCCATGTGCCGCATATTTCATGAGGTGGTTCTGGCCATCTGTGATCAAATCCCTAATTACATCAAGTTCCCATCCAATGAGGAAGCATTCCAAAACATGCAGCTGGCATTCTATCAGATGCCAGAAATCCCAAATGTGCCTGGCTGCATTCATAGCATGCATATTCCCTTCCGCCCCCTTTGAGCACAAGAGCTGCACTACTGCAACTAGAAAAGCTTCCATTCAATGAATGTGATGGCGGTGTGTGATAATGAGATGTGGCTGCGTGTTGTGAAGCCTGGCTTCCCGGGATCCTGCCATGACTCCTATGTGTGCAGAAGATGCCTGCGGGATGGCTACTAGGTAAGTACGTGTCCACATTGTAAAAACTCTAAACAGTGTAGCTGATGAACTAGGGGGGAGGGAAAGGTCAATGGAAAATGCAGCAAACCAGGCAGGGTTGTGCATTTGTGTTGCAACCAACATTAACCCATATGTTTGTATTTAGCTGATAAGGGATACAGGCAGAAGATGTGGCTCATGACCCCCGTGCGGAAGTGCGATGCAATGCCACTCACCGCAAGACCAGATGCATTGTTGAAAGAACCATCGGCCTGCTGATAGCACGCATCCTAGGAGGAGAGAACTGTACAGCCCAGAGAAGGTGCCCAAGATAATCCTCGCTTGCTGTGTGCTACACAGTATCTGCATACTCTATCCAAGTGCCCATCGTAATGCTACTGGTGTCTGAAGTCCCAGACATGGCCACAGAAGACACTCAGACTGGCTTTGCATGGTGGGCACAAATTATAAATTCCTTTTTTCTGGAGAGTGACACAAAGTGGCCTTGGACTACTGCAGCAGCCACAACAAGAAGATATGTGTACCCAGCTAAAGCAGACCTAAAATTATGCTAAAATACTGTAGTTTAAAGACATACTTGCAACTATCAAAAGGTGGAAACCAGCTAAACCTATTTAACACAGGTTAAATAAACAAAAGTAAAAGTGATTGATAAAAAGGACTTGTTCGTTTTTTACTTCTTGTTTACTTCTAGGTACCACAGTGGATGAAGCAAATGTATTTTTATTGTGATTTAGTTGTTGATACATTTTGTGTTTAAAAACATGATTAATAAAAGAATAGACCTAAACAATGTGTTGATTTGTATTGGTTGTTGTAGTAGTAGAGAACACTACTGTGAAATGGCTATAAGCAACCAGCAGAATTGAATGGCAGAGACAGGATTTAACACAGGGAGTCTGCATCAAAAGCACACAGCGTTCATGACTTTTATCAAAGTCGGACAGAAAAACACAGTTCCACTTAACAAGAAATGCTAACTAGCAATAGTGCAATTGTCCTTTCTGCACCATTCTGCCACGGATGCTGTCAGTGCCTCTCCATAGCAGCACAATTGGTGCTAGCAATAAATTACCCTCAATGTAAATACTCCCAAGATAACACACTGTGGGCATGATTTATCAAGCACTTCTGCCAGACAATGCCATTTCAATGTAAATTAGAGTAGTGAAAAATATGACTTATACATTGTTCATCATGTTGTTTCACTGCTAATGTTTTAGTAAATGTGCTTCTTGTACTGCAGCAATGTGCGCGAGTGTAAAAAAAAAATTTTATAATATTTTTTACTACTCTAATTTGCACCAATGTGGCATTGTCTGGCAGAAGTGTTTGATAAATCAGGGCCCAAAGACCTCCCAAAGTGTGTCCCTCAAAAGAGTAATGGATGATTGTGCATGTACACAGATAATCTGCTTTCCAAAGAATCTTGAGATTAGTCCTAGAAAAGGATAAACTGTGTATGATCAGAGAGGTTAATATTTCCTGTTGTACACCAGGGGCAGATTGCAGTGTACCAAGACAAGAACGAAAAAGTATAATCCCTCCATCCTGGTTTGTGTACATGCAAAGATATTAAAATGCATTTTAAGTAAAAAAAAGTCCCCCCCGAGGCGTAAGAGTCTACAACTAGACTCAAATTTATATCCCCTCACTCTAGAATGGTTACTTCTTTGCTTCCCTTCAGTGCAACCACTGGAGAGATGCTGATGATAATGCCAGTAGATTTGCATGCTGTGTGGGATTACTGGGCAGGTACATATACAAAGTGACCAATGGGATTTCACAATGGGGCATCCTAACTTGAGATGCCACATGGGCATGGAATTTACAAGCCCCTTAGTCATTTAGTCTTCAGGACTGGCTTTGGCCTACATTAACCAATTGACATGAATAGAAAATAAAAAAACACAGAGCCACCATAGTGGAGGTGCCAAAGTAATGGCGTCAAAGTGGCCGCGGAAGCTCCATTTAAGCCCAGAATAATTCTGATCCCTGCAGCCATTACCACATAAGAGGTTAATGTGAGCACAGCACCTCCACACTGTTGTGCTGGCTGTAATGCCTCCCCATCGCACCATTAACCCCTTCACATACAATACATGTGAAATGTCTGTAGTAGTGTCCGTTCAGTCAGACAGACCTTTCACATTCTGTGATCTCTGCAGTACAAGGACTGCTCCCTCCCAGTTCCACTGCATAGCACTCCCTCACCCCAACTATGCCAAGTGCAAAACCTAAAAATGTTTTTTTAACACCAATGCGGATTTTCCAAGGCATCTGTTTTATGTCTTTTCCCTGCAAACTTTCATGTTTGTGTGCGGTGTGTTGAGGGAACGGACACTCCAGGAGCGGTGATGCCCATCATTAAACACATTTTTAAAGAGCAGGAAAATGCAGCACCACACTCACCTTGCTGCCTTGTGTAGCTGCACACTCTACACACCCCAAGGGCCGACCCTGCTTAAAGGATGCCAGGAAAGAAAAATTTGTGGCCATGCCCCCAACATACAGCCGCGCCATTGCCAGCCAGCTGTGCACAGTGCAGAACCTTGCATAATAGCATATGAGCTTACTATCAAATCTACAACCACCACCAGTACTCTGGATATTAACCCGCTGGATATTAACCCACTATTCTTAGTATACAGTACGTCCTGCTCCAAATAGAATACTTACACTTGGGTATTACTCCGCCAGATGGCGCTGGACTGCAGAGACATCGAAAACAGGCTCCTCCCAGCCCCTCAAATACCCAGGGACCTCCCACAAATCCCCAGATTTTCTCTGCAGTCTGGACTGCTAAGGACGAGAAATGGCTCTCTCTACTCACAGGTGAGCAGGGCTATTAGCCCGCGGCCCTGTAGGACTATTCCCACCCGTTCCATTAGTTATATGCCTCCCAGCCTTGGCTGCACTGGTCGGGTGATGGTAGGCAGCACCGCTAGCAGGTGCTTAGGAGCGCTGCTCCACCGCAATCCCCCACCAAAGGGTAGGCGGTTCAGGCTTATGGTGAGCGTCTATGGGATGCCCCTCCCGCAATATTGCCCCTTGCCCCTGCCCATCTGTGGGCTCTATTTATGTGGCCGCTGTCCCCCCTCATTCTCCTGGTAGCCTTTGGGGGAAAAAGGGGGGGGGGGGGTGTCGGTATGGATGCTTTGCATTTACGTGTTGTAGACATTTATTTTTTATTATTTTTTATTCATTGTCTTGTGCCAGCCGCCGCGCTGTCTCGCTTTACTTTTACTATATTTAAAATTACCGCTGTGCGCCTTTTCTGTCACTGTGCCCGCGCTTGGCGGCTGTGTTACCTCAGGCCCTGGTGCGCCGTCATTGGCTGCTTGTCATGTGCTGGCTTCGCGCTCTTCGGGGGGGGCAGGCGTTCCGCGTCATTGCTGTTACCGGCCCGCCCCTCGAGGTATACCGACGCCATCTTGTCCGCTTGGCTGGCTTATGCGCAACGGTCCCCTACCTACTGTGGTCTGTAAGTGCCCTCGCGGGCGGTTTTTATTATCTAATTTTTTTAATACTTTCTGCTTACGGCCCCCTTTTTATTATGTCTTTCAGGCGGGCGAATCCATTGGCTTCCCCCGGCCCTCTTAGTTTGCTAATTTTTATAGGCTTAGTTGTATTTACTCCCACTCCCTAGCGGGCTATTGGGGCATCCAGGGTTGCTTTATAGCGTTAATCCCTATCGGCCAATAGCGCCGCTATAATCACCATATGGAGGCATCTCAGGATAATGTGACCGGGGTTCCTTCGGGACAAGCCCAGCTGTGTGTAGCGTGTGGACAGCCTCATGCTGACGCTGACAAGGTGCGGGTCTGTGTACCCTGTGCTGAGCAGGTGCTTGCACTACAACCTGGCCTTCCCGTGGCTGGGTCTGCACTTCGTATCACTTCACCTACCCCCCCAAGCTTAAATCTCGCTCCTACTGAGTTGCATACAAGTGGGGATTCTCAGCCTGATGTGTCTTCTAGACTGGCTACTGTTGAGAAGTTGATTGCTAATACCTTGGCGCGTAAGGCCCCTGCAAAAAAGCGGCACTTAACGCCCAATGTCACTCTTTTTCCTATGGAAGCTGAGGAGTTTTGGGATCTTTGTGGCTATACCCCTTCGGATGAAGGGGAGCTTTTCTCTGACACAGGGTCCTCTGATGACGAGGCTGGTTCTGACCCCTGGACCCCGGATGACAGATTGATGACCCAGATTTTTGAGGTTCTGTCCATTTCTCCCCCTGTTGCGGCTCCCAGGCAAAGGGGGAAACTCTTCCATACAGCTAAATCACGTTTGGAATTTCCCGAGCAAGCACATTTCAATAACCTTGTGCTCAAGGAATGGGAGCACCCCAGTAGACTTCCCAGGGTACCTAAAAGTTGGGATAGGAAGTATCCCTTTCCTGCTGATGATGTAAAATGTTGGTCATCCCCTCCCGAGGTGGATGCCCCGGTCCTGGGGTTATATAACACCTCTGTCATGCATTCCCCTGACTCCCCTGCGGGATGCTGAGGACCGGCGCATTGACCAGCTGGCGTCCCATGCCTTTGCATGTGCGGGGACAGCGCTGCGCCGGTCTGTGCTTCTGCCATTACCGCTGTGGCCACTAGAACCCTTATCAGAAATATACTTGATGGTGCCCTTGATGATTTGCCTTGTGAAGTGTTCAATGCACTCTCCAGTTGTGATGTTTTTGTAAATTTTGTCCTCTCTGCCTTGGATGACACCATTAGAATGTGTTCCAGGACATCTGCCCTTGTGGTGGCTATACGCCGCTCGGTTTGGCTACGCCAGTGGGCTGCTGACAATGCTGCCAAAAAGGCCCTCACTGGGTTTCCCTTCAAAGGTCTACACCTGTTTAGGGACCGCCTGCATATTTTTGCTAAGGGAGGCAGGTTACCCCAGCGCAGGTGGCAATCTTGGCCCTTTCGGGGTCAGGGCTTCTTCTCCTCCCCCTACCGTGGTGCTAGACAAGGGAGGGGGGTTTCCTTCACTGGGGCCCGGAGAGATTTCTGGGGTAGGGGCAGAGGACGTGGTCGTCCTGGCTCCTCCTGGGGCTCCAAGGCAAAATCCTCTCCCAAGCCCCCTCAGGCATGATGGGGCACCCTCACCCATCTGGGTGGGGGGACGGCTTCAGCACTTTGCTCACGTCTGGAGGCTCCATGTCTCAGACCGGTGGATTCAGGAGGTAGTGTCCTCCGGTTACAAGATAGAGTTTGCTGCCTGGCCGCCCCCAAGATTCATCAGATCCCGGATTCCCCAGGACCCTGTGTCAGCTCAAGAGCTATTGCAGGCAGTGCAAGGCCTACTGGAGCTGGGGGTCATCTGCAAGGTCCCTTTAAGAGAAAAGGGCAAGGGCTTCTATTCCAATCTATTCACATTTCCCAAAAAAGATGGTTCAGTCAGGCCCATCCTGGACTTAAAGATCCTCAACAAATTTGTCAAGAGCAGGCTCTTTCGCATGGAAACTCTGCGCTCTGCCATCAGTTCCCTGGGCCCAGGGGATTTCATGACGTCTGTGGACATCAAAGATGCTTACCTTCATATTCCTGTATTTCCAGGTCATCAAAGGTTCCTCAGGTTCGCTCTGGAGGATCAACACTACCAATTTGTGGCATTGCCATTCGGTCTCACCTCAGCTCCCAGGGTGTTCACCAAGGTGCTGGCTGGCGTGATGTATCTGCTCAGGTATCAGGGTGTCCGTGTGCTGCCTTATCTGGACGACATTCTCATCACCTCCCAATCTCTACATCAGGCAGAAGTGGATACTCGGCTGGTGGTGTCCACCCTGGAGTCATTTGGATGGGTGATCAACCACCCCAAGTCTTCACTGTCCCCCTCCTTGGTGACTCCATTCCTAGGAATGAATCTGGATACAGTTCAGGCAAGGATTTTCCTTCCTCAACAGAAGGTGGATGGTCTGATTGCACAGGTCCAGTTCCTGCTATCTTGTCATCATCCCTCCATCAGGCAGGGGATGCAGCTGGTGGGCCTGATAGTGGCGTGCTTCGAGGCAGTCCCTTATGCTCAGTTCTACATGAGACCTCTGCAACTCCACCTCTTATCAGTATGGGACAAGGATCCCACGTCCCTGGACCAGGTCCTTGTGCTTCCCCCCCTAGTCAGGCGGTCCCTCTCGTGGTGGCTGGACTCCAGGAACCTGTTGGGGGGCAGATTCTTTCTGGCCCCCTGCTGGGAGATGATCACCACGGATGCCAGTCTGACGGGTTGGGGGGGTTTCTGGAAGTCCCTGCAGTTCCAAGGGAGGTGGGGCCCTCAGGAGGCCCACACACCTATCAACATTCTGGAACTGCGGGCGATCAGGTTAGTTCTGGCCCAGTTGACTACTCACCTTCGGGGCTTGCCTGTTCAGGTGCACTCGGACAACCAGACGGCAGTTGCCTACATCAATCATCAGGGAGGGACCCGGGCAAGGGGGCCCTCCAGGAAGTGTCTCTGATCCTGACCTGGACGGAGACCAATGTTCCCTGCATATCAGCTGTGTACATCCCGGGGGTGGAAAATCTGCTGGCAGACTCTCTGAGCAGGGGGACCTCTCGCCAGGGAGAATGGTCCCTCTGCAACAGGGTGTTCCAATCTCTGTGTCACCGTTGGGGCCAACCAGATGTGGATCTGTTTGCGTCCAGTCACAATCACAAGCTCCCGGCCTTTGTCTCCCTGTCCCAGGATCCTCTGGCCTTGACCACGGATGCTCTAGCAATGTCATGGCAGGACTTTCAGTTCCTGTATGTCTTTCCTCCATTCCCCCTGCTGGGCAGGGTTCTGCGCAAGATTGCTCTGGAGGGGGTGCCAGCAATTCTGGTGGCCCCCAGGTGGCCAAGAAGAGTGTGGTTCGCAGACGTGGTGCAGCTGGCAGTAGATCCGTACGTTCTGCCCAGGGTGCCAGGTCTGCTCACTCAGTGCCCCTTACGCCATCCCAAATTACAAACTCTGGCTTTGAGGGCCTGGCTGCTGAAACCTCCATCTTGATGGAGAAGGGGCTGTCTACTTCGGTTGTTGATACCATGATAAAGGCTAGGAAGAAGTCTTCTTCTTCCATTTATTACAGGGTTCGGCGTGCCTACATTGACTGGTGTGAGTCTAAGTCTCTTCCCTGTCGTGTGTTCTCTATTCCCAGGATTCTGGAGTTCCTGCAGCATGTGTTGGAGATGGGGCTCCAACTCAGTACTCTGAAGGGTCAGGTTTTTGCCCTGGCTGATTTCTTCCAGAAGTCCTTTGCTCAGCATTCTCTGATCAGGACTTTTTTCCAGGGGGTCACTCATGTGCATCCCCCACGTAAGCCTATGGTGCCTGTTTGGGATTTGAACTTGGCTTTGTCAGCCTTGCAGGGTGCTCCCTTTGAACCTGTGCAGGATGCTACCCTGGCCATTCTTACTCTCAAAGTTGTCTTTCTGGTGGCTATCACCTCTGTTAGGTGTGTGTCTGAGTTGGCAGCGCATTCCATTCAGCCCCCCTACTATGAGAGACACCAGGACAAGGTGGTGTTCCGCTTCAAGCCAGATTTTCTGCCTAAGGTAGTGTCTGCCTTTCATTTGAATCAGGACATTGTTCTTCCTTCATTGTGCCCTAATCCTAGTAATGCTAAGGAGAGGGTTTTGCATTCTTTGGATGTGGTTAGGTGTCTGAAGTACTATCTGGTGGCTACTGCACCTTTCAGGAAAACTGATGCTCTTTTTGTGGTCCCTTCTGGTCCTAGGAAGGGTTTGGCTCCTGCCAAGTCTACTATCAGCAAATGGATCCATCAGGCTGTTATTCAGGCCTACTCCGCTAAGGGGAAGAATTCTCCCTTCCGCCTTACTGCTCATTCCACTCGTGCTATTGTTGCCTCTTGGGCTTTTCAGCACCAGGCTTCTGTTGAACAAGTTTGCAAGGCCGCTACTTGGTCTTCTGTTCATACCTTTTCAACGTTTTACAAGGTTGATGTTAGGGCCTCAGCTGATGCTGGTTTTGCAGGCGGCAGTGGTTTAAACTGTCTGCTGTTACCTTTGGGGATCCCACCCTACTTTATGGACACTGCTATTGGATGTCCGGAATGTAAGTATTCTATCTGGAGAAGGACGTACTGTATACTAAGAATAATACAATTCTGTGATTACTCACCTTTAGAATTGGTATTATGAGTATACAGTACGTCCTGCTCCACCCCACCCTTGGTTTTGCATTATCTTGGATCCCCTGTATGGTGATTGTTATCATTGTTATAGTTACTAGTTTGGGTTGTTTTAATTCTCCCAGCTTCTCATTAACTGCTTTTCAATGCTGGGGATTGTGGGAGGTCCCTGGGTATTTGAGGGGCCGGGAGGAGCCTATTTTCGATGTCTCTGCAGTCCGGTGCCATCTGGCGGAGTAGTACCCGAATGTAAGTATTCTATCTGGAGCAGGACGTACTGTATACTCATAATACCAATTCTACAGGTGAGTAATCACAGAAGTGTATTTTTAAACCTAAGAATAATAAAATTTCAACACCAATAAAAACAGATGTATGTGCAAAACAAATTCTGTGTATATAAAGAATAAATAAAGATACCCAGTGAGGCAATGAAAATGAATGAAAAAATAGGAGAAAGATGCTAAATCCAACAATACGCTTCATGGTGAACCACACCACTTCTCACTTCTCCGAAGTGGTGTGGTGGAAAGCATAGAAAGAGGCTTATTTGCTGATGCCACATTCTTATTTCTGCTGATATTGTTGGATTTAGCTTCATCCCCCTATTTTTGTTATTCATTTGCACTGTCTGTTGTATTGATGAGATTGGGTATCTTTATTAATTCTTTATACACTCAGAAAAAACTTTGCACATACTTCTATTTTTATTGGTGTTTTTCATATTGTTTTATTATAAGGTTTAATAGTATAGTTATGTGTATATTGGCACTATAGCACTCTTTCTCTTGGATGTTGCTTTAACCCTATGTGCCGCAGCAATGCTGTTTTAACTGCCTTTTGCTTTTCAATCATTTGATAGAGGAGAAATTAAGACAAAAAGCCTGCACAATGCCTTTCAATTTTTGCATGTCCTCCAGCTGCATTTTTTTTCCAAAATGCTGCCCAGATTTTTGACTCTGCATGCTACAAGACCATGCAGACTTTCCCTAATTAATCTCGGTAACTACTCTATTTTTGTGTAAGATTGAGAAAGCTGGTGCTAGGTGTGGTAGTTGTGAAAGCAGACAATGTAAGTTAAGTTAAAGTCTACCAACAGTCAAAAATAACTTAAACTGGATCAACACAACAAACAGTGATTGCTGCACATAAAAATTATTTTACCTTTTTCTAACTCCTACTGGAGTAAATTTTAAAAACAAAATGGCTGCTCATGGATCTGCTACCTGCAAACAGGAAATGCTGCTGGGCTTCCTGTTACTGTGCATTGTCAGCTTTGTCAGTGTGAATCCAGGCAGCTTCAATATGGCTGCTACCACTAGAAAATCATTGAGGCAGCATTTGAGTGGATGTAGGAGCATCTGTAGGTGCTGACAATGATTCAGCATCATGCATGTAGATGGTGCAAGGGAGTTTGGGGAGTCTTCTTTTATCAACTGTGACATGCTGTTGGTCCAGTTTAGGGCCGCAAAGCTCAAAACAGCCAGGAAATAGGAGAGGGTGGCTGTTTGATCTCAGACAGGGGATCACAGAAAACCATCCCAGAAAGAAACAGGAGCCAACTGTGGGGTGATACCTACCCATTTTCTCATCCTCTTCCCGTTCTGTGCAGCTTTTCTTTTTTTATAGATCAGCATACTTTGTGGGTTTCAGTAATATAGCTGGAACAGGACCTGTTATTGTGGAAAATGTTATTTAAAAAAATGTGTATATGATTATAGGTGTGTGCAATATCCTTACATAGGTACTATGTACTATGGGGCGCTCCCTCCTAATGTATCCCTGCATCTATGTGGCACACTTCTGACTTTTGACATCTGACTCATAATACAGTGTGTATGGCTAACATGGTACTCTACAACACATTATTGCTAGCACATTTTTCATAACTAGTGTTGGGATTTTACTGGAATATCAGTGATTATAATTCTAGGCAAGATTGAATTGTGGCATTATTCTTAAGTAAAATATTTGGAAAAGCTGCATTTTTGATCAGATGCAGCTATATCCCTTGCACATTTATTTTCTTTCTTCAACTAGATGTTTGCTGAGGAGACTCTTAGAACCTTATGTATGGCATTTAAAGAAGTGGATGAATCTGTATACACGGAATGGAGTAAAAGACACCACCAGGCCAGTGTTGCTCTGCAGAATCGGGCAGAGAACCTGGATTCAGTTTATGAAGAATTGGAATGTAACTTGCAAGTATGTTATTGGTCTAGCTAATGTAATGGTATACAGAGAAATTGTAGAAACAGTATTATCTAATAAATGTTACCATGATAGATATAAAACATCTACAAAATATTCCAGAGTCATGCTCTCACTTTCTATTTTAAACATTTTCTATATCTAGAAGTGTCTATAAAATCACTCATCTTGTGATATAAATGACAAATGTAGACAAATACTAAAAACTTTATGTATATTTAAACCCACTCACTTAATGATGTGCACCCTGCACGGCCATTCATAGTGCAGGAAGTGGCATGGCTGCCCTAAGTAGTAATACTGCATCCTTTGGGACCCCTATTGTAATGCTACTTTTTTGCTTGGCAGAGAGTTCCCTCAAGAGATTAGTGTTGCAGCCATTCTAGGGCATGCATGAGATCTGAAAACAGGGGGATGTAGCATGTCCCCTTACTTCCTGACCAACCATACCAGGACAGGAAGTAGTTTATCATTGCAGAAGAAATTACAGCTTTTAAAATACAAATCTACAGCCATACCCTCCGGCAGAGTGGTCATTACAAGACATATCACATATCATGTTCCCTGTGTTAATATAGGCTCTGTGTGTTTTAATGTCCTTTCGGGGGGGGGGGTCTATTTTGTTTTTGGTCAATTGATATGTTTATTGTCAATGTTTCACCCCTTTTATATGCTCTGTAGCTACTTGGTGCGACTGCAATTGAAGATAAGTTACAGGATCATGTGCCAGAAACAATACAACTGCTGAAAAATGCTAACATGAAAGTATGGGTGCTGACTGGAGACAAACAAGGTGGGTTAAAATCTGATGAGATATTTAAAGCCTTGCAGTTTTATCTTATCGCACACATGTAGTAATCCTGGTGAATATCTGACATTTCAATTGCTGTTCTTATGAGATTATGCATGAAAAGTCATTACTGTAATCCAGCATGGCTGAATTTGATCTGAATAAAGAAGAAGCAGGACTATCAATGAAAGAGCGCTATGCCATCCAGTTAGCTTCATTCTTCACCAGCCCTAAGCCACTAATTTGTTTGTTTATAAATATATTAAGGAGAGTTTTCAGATGCGCATTCATTGCCATGTATGCTAGAACATGTTTAAAGTGAAACCAAACCATTGCTGGGCGCCCCATTACCCCCCACTCACCCTCAACCACCCAAATACCTTGACCGATGCTGCCATTTCAGAGGTGGCCCCATTTTTTAAACAAACAGGGCTTTCCAACACCAAAGCCACACCCTCTGGCACTTTGGAGATCGTTGATTGGCTGATCTCAACAGTGCTGGGTGACGCCTTGCTAAATGCTTGTGCTCCCGCCCCTAGGCTGTCTGATTGGCTGGCAGCAGGAACAGGCACAGCTAAGGGATATCGGGGGTGCAGCCGTTGGTGGGTGCTGCCAGGAAAGGTGAGCTTAGCGGCGACCCTGGGTCTTCAGGCACAAGTTACTCCAGGGATGGACACTAGCCAGGCTAGGCTTTTAGATTCCAATGCCAGCCGCATTGGGTTTTGAGCCGCAATTAAATTCCCTTTACAGGCAAACACTAACTGTCATCCACCTTCTCCCCCTTAGGAAACAGTAAATCATGAGCCATTTCAAAGCAACTGAAACTTTGATTGTAAGTTAAATAATCTATGCATTCTAGGCAAAACTGTTTTTTTTTGCTTCAATTTCTGGGTCATCGCTGAGTTGGGAAGGGCTTTTTATGTTGCAGCTTTATGAGTCTTGAGCACGCTCTGCTATGGTCAGATACAGCTGTGGGACCACGGTGACTTGCCATGCTTGCTCACAGTGAGAGCACCAAGGGACAAGGTGGCTGCAGGACCACTTTTTTGTTTGGTCCTGGAGAAATAAAGTAGAAAAAAGGAAAACTTTGGAGCCCTGCCACTGATTCTACCCTGTGCTGTAGGAAATGGAGGAGAGGCATAAGGGGCAGACATGAGCTGCATGCTGGCTAATTATTGCCATTGGGCTTAAGAGTTTTCTACACTTTCACTGCCCTCAAACTAATTAACTTATCCTGCAGCTGCCACAGACCCCAGACTTCTTAGTCCCACTGAAATAGTCCTATATTATTAAATAATAATAATATATGATTAATGATATTATAATGATACCTAGAAAGTAATCTTAGATAACAGACCACCTTGGTCTTTACTGGATTATTATCACTGCAGATTTATTTTTTTCTCCAAGCTTTTATAATCACCTTTCTACCATTTTGCATTAGAAACTGCAATCAACATTGGTTTCTCATGTGGGTTGCTCTCTGCTGATATGGATATTCTGGATGAAAAACAAATATGGTAATACATTGTAATAATTTAGGCTAACATATATATTTAGAATGCTAGTTTTGTTGCTTTAAGAAGCTTAAAGAAATACTATAGCCAAATATGTTTTGTTTGCTAGCAGCCTACAGTACCTGCCCTCTTGCTGCCTCAAACACACAAAAGTTGATTCAGCAATGTGATTTTTTTACTCAGGGTTTTTGGAGAGAAAATGCTTTTTCTAAATGTTTCCTTTGTAATATTCAGCACTATATTTAGTTTTATTTTTTTTAAATTCCACAGCTGAATATGGTGCTGAATTGTACTAGCAAAAAAACCTGAGAAAAAGCATTTTTTCTCCAAAAAACCTAAGTAAAAAAATATGGTGGTGAATCAACCCTATAGTCCCAGGTCTGCAGCACAGTCATTTAAGCACTATCAGCTCCAATAGCTGATGTGTGCTCATATTAAAGTTTCAGCTATAGAGGGGCACCTACACATTGCACGAGGATATGAATGTAAGGTGGGGAGCCTATCTGTATTTATTTGGGGCTGACCCATGATATTTTGGGTCGCAGGTAAATAATCTAGATGATTTTGAGTCCTCAGCTATGCCCGCCATACCTAAATTCCCAGCCATGTTGGTAATTCCTCACTCTTAAATCAATCCTGACACCCCAGCCGAAGCCCTAATATCAGAGCCTGTGTCCACTCCTTAACCTGTCTGTGAGTCTAAATCTGTGTTTTAGTCTGTTTTTATATCTCTTTTTGTTTTTTTAATTTGTGTCTGGTTTTCTGAGAGTGAAGTGTTTGGCTTGCCCATGACTGAAGTCATTTGTAAGACCTGTGTCTGCCTAACCTGAGCATTAAATGCCTGTACCTTTCTTGACTGGTGTCTAGTACTTGTGCCTATCATACTCAATGGTCCTGTACCTGTGCCCACCTTGTCCAAATTACTACTACCTGTTTCTAAGTAGGCTGAGCCTCTAGACCCTGTATCTGTCCTGGCCAAGTCTAATATTGCAGACTCTGACATATCACAGTGCCACAGTACAGTTGCTCTGCCATGGCCAGTTGCTGCCATTCTGCTCTGATGTGTCCATTTGCAGCATTTTCCTTGTCCAGTTGCTGCCTACTCTCTGGTGTCCCTATTTAAGGTCATGTGCTGCATAGGTTAGCCCATGTAACCCCTACTATTAGTTACAATAAGACGGGGAGGCCGATTCATTAATAGCCCCAGGTAGCGACAGATGAGCGACTGTAGCGTGATTTTTTCAGCGCCAGCCAGTATTCGCTGTGCTTGGCCGGCATTAGCTTGATGACAGCGACTCAGTCGGTGTGCGGTAATGTTGAATACGGGCTGGGGGGTCGCTGTTTCACAGGTCCAGCGTTGGATGTGAGCGCCTGACAACGAATGGCCAGAGCGAACGGCTAGCTTCATATTCATTAACAAATCACGCTCCGAATGTGCTGTCGCTGTCCATTCCTTGTTTAAACCCCAGAGCGCTGGCGGCGATGTGTATTAACTAGTTTTTAACCCCTAAACAACCATATTTTTTGAATTTAACATTATACATGTTTTTAGAATCATTTTGTAATATGAATACATTAATCTCAGACCTGTTAGATCAATTCTGCACATATTTTTTTAATTTTTTTTTTACTCATTTTGCTTGATAAATGCGTCATTGTGACCGCCGCCGGGCGTACTTGAGTCGGTAGTCGCCGTTAGCTGCCGCTACCTGGCGCTCGTCAGACACTACCTGGCACTATCGCTTGATGAATAAGGGCCCAAGTGTCCTGTCTACCAACTGGTAATCATGGTAAACATGGGCATGTGAACTTCTAAGTGTACTTGGTCTGCATTTTGCAGGTTTTTTCAGGATCCATGTGTCTCAAAATAACACAGAAAACTTTAATCTTGGCTTTAAAGGCTTCTGTCACTTGAGTAGTCTCACTCAAATCCTGAAAGTTTTGGTCTCTCATTGTGAAGAACTTAATTTCCATGTAAGGTGTGTGATTATGGATATTATGTTCCCTGTTTCAAGAGACCCCTATACTAGTTCACATATAGTGGTGGCTGGCAGATAATATGACCTGGATCTTGCCAGTATCTGGGGTGGTGCAAATCAGGCTAGATCCAAAGCCCATCACTATTTACTCTTCACTATGCTGGCCAACTGCACAGGATGATAGGTATCATACTATATATAGAATACTGAAAACTGAAACTTGAAAGCAGTGCTTAAAGCGGACCATAATCCAGGTTTTCACTCACCTGGGTTTGGGTCTGCTTACCAGGGGCATGAATATCTTACCTGGGTCCAGGCTCCTATGGTGCATCCACAGGCTTCCAGACAATTAGAATAGATTGCTGTGAGTTCTAATAACCCGCAATCTATTCTAAATGAATGGATTGCCGAGCACCTCTATCTGTGTGGGAGCATGGATCGGCGGAAGGGATACCAGGGATGCCACAATGAATGCATGCACCATGAGATTTTAAAAAAGGTATATTTTATGGTGCGAGTGCCTGCTGGATAAATAGATACTGAAAAAGCTTTAGTATTAATTACTGTTTATATTTTCTTTTGATCATGACACCACTTTTTTTAACCAGTGACATTTTAGACGACTACTGGGTGACCAACAACAACCTCTTGGGAAGTGGACAGGATCTTTTGGATAACAACATATTTCAGAACCACAGAGTTAATTTACAAGGGCAAAAGATGGCTTTAGTTGTCACTGGTCGCTTCCTGGTAAGATATGTTTGAGATTGCTAGGGCTACTGTTTGCAGTGCATAGTATAATTGTGTCTTCAGTGTCATTAATAATGCTTAAAAGTCTGTTATAAACAATATAATGCAATATAGGTGAGAAACAGTACAAACATTCCTGCCTATACTCACGTAACCCTCACAATGCGGACTCAATAAATGCAGAATATCTTTTTGTGCTGAAAGCTAATGAGGCTAATAAACTATATTCCTTGTCACAGGGACACATTTTAGGAACAGATAAAGAGAACAAATCTGGATGTAAACCTTTAAAAAAAATAAAAGAGTGGTGCCATCGAACGAAAGTAAAACCTGGTGAAGAGGAGGAGAGCCTTAGAGAATATGCATTTGTCGACCTGGCCTCTCGTTGTCAGGCTGTTATTTGCTGCCGAGTAACTCCAAAGCAAAAATCTATGATTGTACAGCTTGTAAAAAAACACAGAAATGTTATTACCCTTGCAATTGGAGATGGGGCAAATGATGTCAATATGATTAAAAGTAAGCTGAAATTTGGGTTTATTTTATCCATTTTATGCTTTGAGTTTGCAGGAGTATGGAGAGACTTGCTATTAGCAGGGGTGCTCAACCCTCTCCTCAAGGGCCACCAACAGGTAATGTTTTGTGGATCCCCACAAAGGCAGGTCTGTTTGCTTGAGAGTTGAGCACATGTGCATTAATGATAGTGATAAGATGATGCTTTGCAGTAACTGACCTTGTAACAGGAATTAATTACGGACAAGTCACGGGGAGGCTGATTCATTACTAGCGCCAGCTATCGGCAGATGAGCGTCTGCACACGGGCGCTTAGAGCGACCGCTAGTATACGCTGTGATCAGCTATCGGGCGCTGCAACAGAGCGTCTCATTCTCTGATGGCACGCTGTAGTAATCAGTCTACCAATAATAAATGTGATGTATGTGAGTCGCTGTAAAGGCACTGTAGAGGCACTCACCCACATTTAATGCCGCGCCTGACCATTCCAATGCTGCTCTAACACCACCATTGTTTAGAATGTTATTTTTGCAATGTTAAATTCCACCAAAATGTTTTTTTTTCGTTTTTTTTTGTACTTATATACTTCTTCCTTTTTTGGATTTTTTTTTTACTTATCTTTTTTTCTTTTTCTTGTACTTATATTTGGTTTTTATTTAAATAGTATTGTCTGAAAAATACAAAAAACAAGTCTTTGCCTATACCCACCTTACATTTAGGTGTATGTAATCTTGATACGGACATTATGACCGAGACCCTGCCAGCCAGCAGGGTCAGACTTAAAGAGGAACATTGGAGCCTAAAAGACTCCAGGGCTGTGTGAGACCCCCCCCCCCCCCCCCTGATAACCAGTTTCACTCACCTTCTCATGGAGCCCTCGCCACATCTGTGCATTCTGGCCAGTGAAATTCCTGTGTGTTGTTCCTCTTTAAATAAATAAAATTAAAGATATCCTAAAATAAACTATACAGACCTTATGAATTATAATATAAAACATATTTATATTGCAGGTTAACCCTTGTTACAAGTCCTGAAGACAAGGGTGGGGGTTGGGGTATAAGTGTAACTGACAGAATGAGGTTCAGGGCAAGATCAGAGGCTGCACCTTAGTTGGTATTTTTTTATAAGCGCTAAAAATTGAGGAAGGGGCCTAGGGGCAGAGAACTTTGTAGGTTAGCGTTAGAAATTGAAACTGTATGTATAGAGGGTAGCAGTATTGGAGAAATGAGAGGAGAGATAGATGAGATTGAATTGAGAATAGTTTAAAGAAGTGCTAGTGCTGACTACAGAGGAGAGTGTTGCATTAGTGTATGAGAGAGAGGAGTCCAGAATAACATCTAGACATTGGGGTTGATTTTCCTATTTTCAATTCAGCACCAAATTTTAAATTTCTTTAAAAAAACAGGAACCAGAAGAAAATCATAAGAAATTTTGTTTTCTCCCATTAATTAAGAAAATACTCTAAAGGACATACTTTAAGCAAAATTTTTTTTTCCTAAAGCTTCTTAGGTATGGAGACCTTGCCACAGGGAGCAAAGGAAACACCAGAAAGCAAAACTTGTGTGGTTAAAGGGACAGTCCATGCATCCCGAAACTTGTCCTTTGTCGCTCTCGTCCATGGCCAGCAGAGCATTGTAGATGCTGTAGCAGATCTCTAAAGTTTGCCATGCCTTTCTGTCTTTCCATGACTATGCTGCAAATATGGTTGCATGGCTGCCCCTGTTCCTCAGTGCTAACAACGCAAACAAGGGCGACCATTGTGGCTTTTGGGGCTCACTCACACTGGCAGCACTGGGGAACAGGGACAGTGGTGCAACCAAATTTGGTACGTCGAGGAATGGAATTGAAAGAAGGGGAAAACTTGATACAGTAAGTAGAGGAGAGGCACATAGGGCAGGTTTTAGGTGAGCATTAAAATAATATTAGGCGAAGAAACACTTTGTAGTGATATCTTTGCTTGAAAGTATATTCTGCCCTTTAAACTTTGAGGTACCAGAGATGTAGAAATGTTTAAAATCAGGTGGCGATTTCTAGTTCATAAAATAGTAAAAAAAAGTTCTAATAAATACAGCTATGGTGTTATATAGTATAGGTCAAGCACAGTAATTAGTTCACAGTTTTTGTACAAGGTGTACAAGACACCTGAGTATTGATTAGGTGGTGCAATTTGATCCACTAGTTAGAGACATACATTTCTTATTAATTCATGTATTCTTATGCTTGGGGAATGCTATTATCCTAATATAACTGTCTGCTTATTCTCAGCTGCTCATATAGGCATTGGTATAAGTGGTTTAGAAGGAACTCAAGCTGTCCAATCCAGTGACTATGCTTTGGCTCAGTTTTCTCATCTTCAGCGACTTCTCCTTGTCCATGGACGGTGGTCATACATACGTATTGCAAAGTTTCTCAGATATTTCTTCTACAAGACGACTGCTAATGTTTTTTGTCATGTGTGGTTTGCATGTTTCAACGGATTCACAGCTTTGGTAATTATCATTTAACTATGAAATGCAGCTCTTGTTGGATTGTAATGAGCTAAATTGAAATGCACTTCCTTCCCAAAAGATGAGCTACATGGCTTAAAGCAAAACTTGCCACCCCAGATTCATTACATAGTGCTTGCCGAGTGCCACTAAACAGAGTGTGGAATGACCAACAGATAATAGAGGAATGCAGAGCCAGTGACAGGATATAAACTACTCACTGACGATTTACAGGCTGCTATTATTTTTTCATTTCACAATACTAGGTTTGCTTCAAAGTCAGACCATTTACAATAAAATCTATTCATATTTTGTATCTATGAAAATAGACCCATAATTATGAAGGTTGGAAAAATAAAGTTTCAAGTGCAACTAGGGTCAGGCAACATGAACAAGAATGAGCTGGTCTTATTTCCTTTGTTGATTCTGCACAATGTGAGTTTTGTAAAAAAAAAAATGATTGGGATGCCTAGCTAGTTAATCAGGCCCAGGAAGCCTGAGAACTGAGAACAGTTTTAATAACTTACCCAG
Source organism: Gastrophryne carolinensis (assembly GCA_027917425.1). Lineage (NCBI taxonomy): Eukaryota > Metazoa > Chordata > Amphibia > Anura > Microhylidae > Gastrophryne > Gastrophryne carolinensis. The sequence continues at coordinate 290,578,658 of CM051234.1, forward strand.
TCTATGCTCAAGTGTTGTATTTGTGGTCCACATGACTGGCAATGGAATTCAAGCTTAGGGTGTGTACATGTGTGGTGCATGCACTTCCACCTGGTGAACCCAGTTGGCTGTGGTTGCTGTGTCGTGGGATCCTAGAAAGGTAAGGTTCGAAAACTTGTGCCTCCGAGGCCTCTTTGAGCAGCATCCCAAAATATCATGTCCCCAGGGGACAGTAAACAGTAAATCTGTTACCAGGAAAGTTCAGGATCACAGATTTTGTGATGGAGGTGCTTTAACCCTTTAAGTGCCAGCCTTCCTAGAATTGTTGTCACCCTTTGTTGCCAGACCAGGGATTTTCCAGGAAAATTATATATTGTTTTTTTTCAGCAGAGTCTGAGATTCAACATGCAATGTCTTGTTTGGCCTTTTTTAAGTGTATTCTCAATACTTTTGGGTGAAATATGTGCAAAAAATTAAAAAAAAATCTAATTTTTTCAATGTGTAGTGTTTTTTGTAATACAAAATGTAAGTTTGTCAATAAAATCTTATTGCGTGTGAAACCCCAGTTTCTCCCGGTTACAGCGGTACCACATATGTATTGGTAGACACCCTTTCCTGCCCAGAAGACTCCCCCAAACTGAAACAGCGCTTTAGGAGATTTTCAGATATAATACAACTATGCTACGCGCTAAGCGCACCTTGCAGTTTTTCCAGAAAAACAACCCTTTACATTTGAAATACGCCCCACAAACTATATATTCTCTGGAAGTACACGCTTCAAGCTTTCTAGGCGTATCATGTTAAGCTTTCTAAGCGTACTGTGGCTTGTTGTAGTGGGCTTATCTTTCTGGAAGTAATCCCTTGAAGAATTCTTAGGTTACACAGGGTTTCCCTAAAAAAAATTTAAAAAAAGCAGAATAAAAAACATGTTTTCCTAAAATATCAATATGCAAACAAGAAAAAACAAGCTAAATCTGAAAGACCAAGGTCCCCCGAGCAGAACAATACCCAACATGCATAGGTACTATTAACCCTTTTAATTGCCAGCCTACTTGAAGTTTTGTCACCCTCTGTTAACAGGTCATTTTTCCCCATTTTCGCCATGTTTAACCGTGATTTTTGCTGGAATTTCCAGGAAAATTATATACATATTTTTTGCAGCAGAGTTTAGGCTTTAACATGAAATGTCATTTTTCTAATTTTTCTACTGTTTTTTAAGTATTTTTGCGTAAAAAAACAAAAAAAAAATAAAATTATATTTTTTAGACAATTGTCTCCTTTATTTTAAATAAAACATTTGTTTTATTAATGAAAACCATATTGCATGTGATAGCCCCATTTCTCCCAATTACAATTGTACCACATATGTATCGGTAGCCCCCATTCTTGCCCAGGAGACCCCCCAAACTGAAAAGAGCACTTTATAACATTTACAAATCAAATACAACTACTATCCACACTATAAACATAAGGCGTCCATTAAAAAAAAATGACATAAGGGGGGGGCATATTTTGGGAATTTTAAGGGTTAAAGACATAGGGTCCCCACTTCCCGGCTGCCGGGTGGCAGGTGGCGAGTCACCGATGACGTCACCCGGCTAGCAGCGGGAACCAGGAAGTGATGGAGAGGGTGATTTCTCACCACGGAAGACCCCGGGGGGGGCCTCCGATCGCGATCGGTGAAGAGGAGACCCCGCGGGAGGGATCGGGGCTGCAGGTGAGTAAATGCCATTTTTCTTTTTTTCTTTTTTTTTTTTACAGTTTGTGCCAGCGGCCGAAGCGGGGGGGGGGGCGCAATTTTGGGCGCCCTCCTGAAGACAGAAGAGCCCCGGGGGGGGGGGATTGGATGCCCCCCGGGGTGAAGAGAAGACCTGGCCTAATCTAACGAGGGGTCAGGTGAGTTTTTGAATTTTAGATTTTTTTTACTGTGGGGGTTTAAAGTCCACTTAAGTGGAGTAGAGGCTGCTACATGAGACTTACGTAGCTGGCACTAGAAGGGTTAAAGTGGAACAAAACCCAGGATTTTGACTATCCCAGGTTATGCTCATTGCCCTGCAGGTATCCCTATTTGGGGTGGCCTGCCGCATGAAACTCCCCAGTTCAACTGGAGAAACTCACCTCTACCTGGTCCAACGGCACGTGTGTGGGTTCTAGTCTAATCAGAGCCATTTGGCGTTCATTTAAAATGCTCGGCAAAAAACTCTATTTATCCTCCCATTCCTCATAGACAGTGTGACATTCCCCCCATCCCATTCCTCATAGACAGTGTGGCATTCCCCCCATCCCATTCCCCATACGCAGTGTGACATTCCCCCCAACCCATGCCACAGCCACAGGAGGCCAGAAGATGGAGGAGTGGGGGTGGACATGGTAACCCCTATACCAGTTCACCTGCTGGCTTGTAACTTGCAAGGCCGGGGGCCTCAGTTTCTGTGCCCTGGGTTACAAGGCCTTATGTCTGATGCCTGGGCTGGTTGCCTTTTGGGGGGGGGGGGCACATAATTTTGTATTGAAAATAAAAATAAATAAATAAAAGCTGTTTTAAAATCAGTGGATTGGCATTACATGCTGTAGCTGGGTCTTTACACTTTATACGATTATATACAGCAGCTGTGCTAGTTATCAAAATGGGGAAAGTCTCCCAATTTGGAAGCCTCAATACTTTATACTGAGTGTCTTTTCAAATGTTTTATGCTTAAGAAAACAGAGCAGACAATTTGGGCTATTTGCCCTAATATAATAAACATTACAGCAGATACAATAAAAGCAAAGTTCATAATATTCAAGGTTCATAATATTCTGCATGCAAATGGATGCACTCACATCTATTCGCATGCAGAAAATATTGAGGAACCAGATGATTTGGAGAACCACCCAGAATATATTCTATATGTGAGTGATGGTGCAATAGCGGGAGTAAAATGAATGACAGCATGTGCGTTCTGGCTTTTTTCAATAAAGGAAGCCCATGCTGATTATTTTTCTTTCGTTAAAATGATAAAAATAAATTTATTTTTTTTTCATGAGAACTTTTTCTGCATTTGCATAAAATACACAGAAAAGGCCTGTCTTTGAAATATAAAATATGACTCTCAAGCTTTTAAGATTTTCTGTTGGAGTCATTTGTAATACTGGTTTGTTTTCCATTCACTAGAAATCCATTCATGCTGTGATACACATCCTAAAAGGAGACGCTGCCTTAATTCCAATCCATTGCTATTGTGTGTTTTGCTGCCAAAAAGACAAAGATCATTAATTTATGTTGATTCTTTGCAACACTGTTTGGCTTGACATGAGGTAGGGCCATGGGTTTCTGTATAGTGCCCTTTACACTTTACTAGTCCAAAAAGGGTTGTTTTTATAAACATAGAAAGCTTTTTTGGAAATTCTTTGCCATTGTATTGTGTGTTGAGGTTGCAGAGCTGTCAAATTTTTACCTGCCAACATAGAGATGTGGAGAAATAGGGAGATACCTTTTCTAATATACCAATAATTTTTGAAGCTTTGGAGCATACCAAGTTCATTCTGTCAGACATTATAACAGCGCCAGTGAGCGCCGCTGTCCTCTAACAGGGAGTGTGCCTGCGCTGGTCATTCACAAGTGCCTGGTGCGGGTACGATCCCTGCTAAAGGGCTAGCGGGGATGTGGCCACTGCTCGCGCACGCACCCTTGGACCGGAGAAAAAGGTGAGTTTCTGGGCGATCTGGGGATTTTACACAGTAGGGCATCCCAATTCTGCATGCCCCAGGGGAGGGAATCAAGCGGACCTCGATTCCTATAGATTCCACAGCCATCAGACCATGGGTTTTGGTCCACTTTTAACACACACAATCAGGTACAGACCATTGAAAGACATGTGGGAAAATACAATCTTAATTCTGTATATCTACTGTATATATTGTCGTGAGTTTACAATATGTCAGGGTAAGTTAAAATATCTATTGCATGTTGCATGGTCTGGCAGATAGTGCTTCATAAATCAGGCCCCAGGTATTCTTGAAAGCTTACCTTCAAAAATACTAACTGAATATCCAAATAAAGTGTATCACATTATTTCTTCACATTTCTGCTGTTGTCTGTGGCTGTTGCTAACATGGTACAACTCATTACTCTCCAATAAGGATGTGATTACACAGAATTGTCCTCAATTGTATCTGTCCAAATAATAAAACAGATTTTAATACCACCACTTAGCATTTCTCATCCATGTTTTCTGTTTTTTTTTACAGACAGTCTTTGACAGCTGGTTTATAGCCTTCTACTCTGTTTTGTTCAGTGCATACCCAGCCTTGTTTATGGGATTATTTGAACAAGTAAGAAAAATCTGATGTTTCTGTAGAAAGTGTTATGCTAAAAACCTGTGTGTCAATAGGTTACCATATTTTTCACACTATAAGACGCACCAGTTCTTAAGACGCACCTAGGTTTTGGAGGAGGAAAATAAGGAAAAAAAATATTCTAAACCAAATGTTGTGCTAAAACACCCCATTACAAGCAGTGTGGCATTTCCCCATCCCTCATGGGCATTGTGGCATTCCCCCATCCCATTCCCATGGCCAGTGTGGCATTCCCCCCCCCACCTTATTCTCATAGGCAGGGTGGCATTCCCCCCATTCCCATAGGCAGTGTGGCATTCCCCCCCATTCCCATAGGCAGTGTAGCATTCCCCATCCCATTCCCATAGGCAGTGTAGCATTTCCCCCTCCCATTCCCTATATAGGCAGTGTGGCATTCCCCCCATCCCATTCCCCATATAGACAATGTGGTATTCCCCCCATCCCCTTAATCAGTGTGGCATTCCCCCCATCCCATTCCCCATGTAGACAATGTGGCATTCCCCCCATCCCCTTAAACAGTGTGGCATTCCCCCCAGTGTGGCACCCCCTCCCCCCCAGAAACAAAAAGGTATACTTACATGATCGTTGTCCCCCCTCTGGCTTACTGCGCTGCCACTGCCTCTCGGCCAGGCGCGTGCTGACACAAACACCTGGCTGTCAACACGTACCTGCCTAAAAGGTGTTGGCGGTGCAGGAAGCCAGAGCGGGCATGCTGTCTGTCCCTGCTCTGGCTTCCGACGCTACCACTGCCTCCTCCGGCGGGCGCTGACAGCCGAGTCTTTGTGTCAGCATGCGCTGACCAAGAGGCAGTGTCAAAGCCGGAAGTGGGGACGCTGTCTGTCCCTGCTCTGGCTTGTGGTGCTGCCACTGCCTCTAGAGCGTGCTGACACAAACACTTGGCTTTCAGCGGCCGCCGACACCGAAAGCCGAAGCGAGGACAGCGGGCACAAGATAGACGTGAGTATACTTTTTTTTTCATTCGCCCAATAAGACGCACTGACACCCCCCAACCCAATTTTGGGGAAACATAGTGCGTCTTATATTGCAGAAAATATGATACACTTATTAATGGATAGTGGTCAACACTATTAAAGATATCCTGCTCAATATTTTAATATAGCCACTATATGCAAGTTAGTTAATATTATTAACTAATATTATTCTATTTAGTAGTCAATTAAATAGGCAACATTAAAGACAAACTGATCTATACACAGTGGCCTTGATTCAGTAAACTTTTCCTAAAATATCTCATGATAATAATGCATAATTTTATGCATTGTTTCAAAATAAAGCATGAGATCAAATAAGGTGTGATTTAAAGCTGAACAAAGCCCGGCATTTTGAATAAACCTGGGTTTTGTTCCACGCCCCGGTGGCATCCCGATAGGCTGGGCAAACACCTCTGATTGGATGAGAGCCCGTGCATGACCAGGAAAAGGTAAGCTTTTAAAGGCGTACTATGGGGGGATGCCCTGGTGGGGGGGGGCGACGGTTGGCCCGGGAACCTTTGATATTCCAGGGCTGACCATGCTGGATTTTGTTCCCCTTTAAAGAAAAAAAGAACATTGCAGTCTATAAATGCTTAAATGGGCAAATTCCCTAGTTAATACCACCAAAGACTTTCCAGGATGGTATAAGAATTTAGATACTGTAAAACTTAACGGGCATTCCAAGCAAAGGGTTAAATTAGCCTGCTTACAGCTTGCCCCATGCTGGTTGTCAGGGGCTGCATCTTTTATTCCCCAGCACTCTGCATTCTTTGATTGAACTTGAGATTTTCTGCTTACTCAATTTTCAGGGTCCCCAAAAGAGATACATGCAGAGCTGAGGACTCATGAGAGGCCCAACACAAGGAAGGGAGTTCACTTGGTGACAGATGCAGCTCCTCACCAGGGCCACCACCAGGGAGGAGGAGGGGCTTGAGTATCGGGCCTGAAAGTGCTGAATGCCAATATGGTACAGAAGGCTTCCCAGTGTCTTGGAGTCCTGTTCGGGAAATCTCAATAAAGAATCAAACAAGATTAAATCAGAAAAGGCCAGCTACATGCAGGAGGCATAATACTATGCCATTATTTTTTTTATTGTGTGTGACAGCCCTCTAGCTGCCTTGGGGGGGGGGGGGGAGCAGCCATCACGTGTCACATCCAGCATGTGATGTGGCCCTCAGCGCTTCACCTCAGTGGCTGTCACAGTTTGTTTGCACATGTGTGTCATGGAAGGCTTGGAAGGTGAAAGTGTGCGGCCCCATCCGCCTATTAATTTGCAAGGGCTGTCAGGAGCACGCACAGTGCAGGGGATGCCACTCTGTGCATTCTCTGTGCAGCTGCTGCCCCTGCACCGGTGAGAGCACTGGATATGCTCTTTCCCTGGACAAACTCCACACAGCATTGTGTGAAATACAATATTTAAAGAGGACCTCCAGTCAATCTAACAACACCCTTGCTCCATCCCCATGAGCTAAGCCCAATTTGGGTAGGGTGGCAGAAAGATATTGTACCTACCATGCTGCTATAATCCCCCGCTAACTGCGTGGAAGCAAGGTCCTCTTACACAGCAGCCCTAGCGTTGCTAGGACTACAACTGTTGCTTTGATATGCTGACCCTTAGTTAGAAGAGGTCCTAGAGCCATGCCTGGCATGCAGGTGTACCAGGCTTCCGCGGAAAGGATTGTGGCAGCAAAATTTGTATTTTTACTCTTTAATCAAATTGGGAATAGTGTGGGGGGCATTCACATTGTATGGGGCCCAAGAAGTCCTGATAGCAGCCTTGTTCCTCACAACCAGCATGGGTAGAGCAGGAAGCAGGCTAAATTGCTTCACCAAATAATTAGCATCAACACCCTAAATCCAATAGAATGGAGGAAACAGTGGCCAAAGGAAGAGATATTTATCCTCATTGTGTTTTAATATAGCATATATAAATCATTAAACTAAATGAGTAAACTAACTAAACTTTACTAATAAACCCTGTGTAAAAAAGGAAGGTCTCCTAGCTTGTTTTTTTTTTCATTTTACTGAATAAAAAAAAGGACAAGTGACAAACACACATCTTTCTGCTTCTACATGCAGAATTGGCATTGCCGCTGTTTTTGCCTTTGTTTGGAGTGTCTCTTGTGGTAACAATAGTATTAATGACTATCATTTTGGTAGAAAGCATGCTTTGATGTATAAAACACCTTCGCACATCAGCATAAGTGCAACTGAGGGGGGTAGAGTGTTTGCCCTGAGAGAGTGGATGGCCTTCCAAATGCAAGATTAGAATCCATGAAGGGGGCTGGTTCCTGTAATTCCCAGAGAGGGGCAGGCTGATTCATTATTAGCGGCAGGTAGCGACAGATGAGCGTCTGTAGAGCGGATTTCAGAGCCACCGCTAGTAGTCGCTGTGCTTGCCCATGGTTCGCTAGTTCAGAGCGCCTCAGTCGCTGTGCAGCATTGATGAATACCTTGTGGGGAGTCGCTATATAAGCAGTACAGCGCTGTATGGGAGCAAATGGTAGCAACCGGTCAGTGCAACCGACTCACAGCATATTCATCCAAAAAACAGCCTCATACACCTCCGGCGCTAAAAAATGCTTCGATGTAGCCCAGAGCGCCAGAGGCTGTGTGATTAAAGACTGTTTTTAAACATCTATCCACCAGTAACAAAGCGAAAACATATGGAATTAGATTGTTATAACATTGTGACATGAACACATTAATGGCAGACCTGTCATGTCAATTCTGCATAAATATTTTTTTTTTTAAATAATAAAAACACCCTGTTTGAAGAGAAGTCAAAGAACGTCCATTGAAATGTATGGGAGAGCGGCAGGTAGCGACAGGTAATACGTGTTGCTCTGCAAGGCTGAACGCCGGTGCTGTACGCTGAGGCTGGGATAATGATGAATCGTACGCTACATGGCGTTCCAGTCGCTCACCAGAATCCGCTTGATAAATTTGTAATTGCGGGCCGTGTCCGGCATTCACCTGCCGCTACCTGTCGCTACCTGTCATTTACAATACCTAATGCTATACCTTCTTGAATAAGGCCCTAAGTCTGAGTCTGTGAGACCACTGTAAGAGAACCAGCAATCCTGTCATTAAAGGACCTTTATTATGAAAATATAGCCCAGTAACAAATTAAAACGACACCTGCCCATATTAATCCTTGTCCGATACACAAGTAATCTGTGTAAAAATATATTTTTAAAAATGGCTGTACTTTATAAATCAAGTAAGGAATCCACCCTCTGATGACAGGGTAAATAGGAAAATCCACTTTGTTTTAACTAGTGAGGTAAGCCAGAACAGCTGCAACATCTGGAACTCACCTTGTCTTCTCCCTCCCCCCATCTGCAGTGTTGAAGCATCTGACACTCGGTGGGCATGATCTTTGGCACTCAGCTGAAATATAATCATACATGAGATGTGGAGTGAATATGCTAATATTAAATAATACTCTGTTGTTTCTCAGCTCAGCCAGCAGGCGGCAAAACTTACTGGCCGGCATCATACTGTAACTGTTCTTGATTCAGTTCCATTAGATTAAAAGACTTTTAAAGGGCCAGTCCAGTCTAAATAACTCTTGTGGTAAATGGGATCAGCCATGATAGAATTACTGCAGCAGTAATCCCATTGTTTTCTATTGAGAGGAGAAGGAAGGGGTAGTGCTTTGTCATTTACATCTCAATAGAAGACAATTGGGTGCTGTCACAGGTAATTCCACCATGGCTGCTCCCATGAACCACAAGATATTTTTAGACTGGATTGGCCCTTTTACCTGAGCATCTAGGGTTGAAGTCCATGTTTGAATAATGTAGCTTGCCATGATTCCGAACCATTCAAAGAGAGCTGCAGCATTATTGAGCCCCATCCACCCCATTTCATTTGTTTTCCACCTGTCTCTGTTTACCATCACAGTTTTGCTTTCTATCCTCCCTTTTTGTTCCCTCTCTCTTTTATTTTCACTCCTTCTTATTGCCTTTTGTACTTCAGATTTATTCTTAGTATACAGTACGTCCTGCTCCAGATAAGAATCATTACACTTGGGTATTACTCCGCCAGATGGCGCTGGACTGCAAAGACCGAGAAATTGGCTCCTTCCGGCCCCTCAAATACCCAGGACCTCCCACAAATCCCCAGAATTTCTCTGCAGTCTGGACTGCGAAGGACAAGAAGATGTCTCTCTCTTCTCGCAGGTGAGCCGGGCTATTAGCCTGCGGCCCTGTAGGACTATTCCCACCCGTTCCATTTTTAATGTGCCTCCCAGCCTTGGCTGCGCTGGTCCGGGTGATGGTAGGCAGCACCGCTGTCAGGTGCTTAGGAGCGCTGCTCCACCGCAATCCCCCACCAAAGGGTAGGCGGTATAGGCATATGGTGAGCCTCTGTGGGATGCCCCTCCCACCCTATTGCCTGTTGCCCCTGTCTATCGGTGGGCCCTATGTTAAGTGGCTGCTGCCCTCCCTCGCTCTCCATTGTGGCTCTCGGGGGGGGGGGGGGTGCGTATATGCCTTAGTGCTTCACTGTATTATGTGCTTCTGGTTGGTGTCAGTCTCCGCGCTGACTTGGTTGCACTGGTTGTGTTTTTTTTAATATGCTGCCGCGCGCGCTTCCACTGTGCTCCATGGTTGGCGGCGGCATTACCTCAGGTGCTGGTGCACTGTTATTGGCTGCTTGTCATGTGTGCTGCTTTGTGCTCTCCGGGGGGGACGGGGCCCGCGGATGGCGCGTTCCGCGTCACTGTCTCCGCGGCCCGCTCCTCGAGGTATATCCGGCGCCATTATTCTCTGGATTCGGCTGCTGCGTGGCTGGCATCTACCTACCATGGTCCGTGAGTGCCCTCGCTGGCGGCTTTATTTATGCTATGTCATTATACATGTCACTTATGGGGTTCTCTTCGTTTATGTCTTTCAGACGGGTCGAACTCTATTGGTTTCTCCCGGCTCTACTCCCTCTATTTAGTTATTAAACTTGTGAGGCCTAGTGTGTAAACTACTCCCACTTCCCTAGCGGGCTATTGGGGCATCCCGGGTTGCTTTATAGCGTGAATCCCTATCAGCCTATTGTGCCGCTATAATCACCATATGGAGGCGTCTCAGGATAATGTGCTTGGGGTTCCTTCGGGACAAGCCCGGCTATGTGTAGCTTGTGGGGTGTCCCCTACTAGTGCCGACAATGTGCGGGTCTGTATACCTTGTGCCCAGCAGGTGCTTGCGCGGCAGCCTGGTTTACCAGTAGCTGGGCCTGCGCCTCGTATGGCGTCACCTACTACCCCAAGCTTAAATTTGACTCCCATTGAGTTGCATACCAGTGGGAATTCTCAGCCAGATGTGTCTATTAGACTGGCTAGTGTTGAGAAGTTGCTTGCTAATACCTTGGCTCGTAAGGCCTCTGCTAAGAAGCGGCACTTGACGCCTGATGTCACTCTATTCCAAGTGTGACATACACTCCGCTTCAACTCTTCATGCCATTTGGGTTATTCTCCAGTAGAGGGCGAACTTCTGCAGAGATGAATGCAAAAAAGGAGCTCCTCCCAGTCCATAACTACCTGGGACCTCCCACCAATTCCCCAGTTTCTTCTCTGCAGGAAGGCGAGCAAGACAGAAGATGAAGACTTCTCTTACTTGCAGGTAAGCCGCGCCCGGCCATTTTTGTCCCTATTGCTGCCAGGACCTTTTCTAAATTGTCCCTATGTGAGCCTCCCAGCCTTGGCTGCAGGTCCTGGTGAGGGTAGGCAGCACCTATTCAGGTGTTGAGGGAGCGCTGCTCCTCCGTGAGACCCCATTACAAGGGGTAGGCGGATTTCCGGCTTGTGATCCCGGTTTGGGATGCCCTGTCCCATATATTTATCCATGACCAGACCCTGGTGTTGGATTTATTACCCTTCCGGGTCCCTTCCTTAACCCTCCTGGGGGGGGGGGTGCGCCCCTCTGCTGTCATTTTCGCTTTGTGTATGTGTGGTGTGAATGGTGTTTTTACGGTGCTTCATAGTGCTTGAGACAGTCGTTTGGTGCTTGGCAGGGCAGCTGTACTTCGTACCTCAGCCTGGGGAGCTTCTCTCCCTCAGGCTGCGTTCGGGGTGGGGGGCGGGGCCGGGCCTCGCTGCGGTTGCTGCTCCCCCCCCCCGCCTTACTGCGGCCCTGCCCTCCGGCTGGGATCCGCGTTGCTGGAGGCTCTGGGAGGGGGGCGTGACCTGGCATTCCGCGCTGGCTGGCCCGCCCCCTTCCTCCTCACCTCCTCAGACTCCTGCTCGGCGGTGGCCATCTTGGGCTGTGGTCTGTAAGTGCCTCCGGGCCACTTCATTAGCTTTCGGGGGGCCTCTTTTTATCCTAGCACATGTCTATATGTATATATCCTTTTTGGTTTTATGGCCCTCATTGTGCTATATTTAGTTACTTATGTATATATATATATATATATATATATTGATTATAGATGTTTTTTCTTATGGGCCTTTTTCATGTGTCTTTCAGATTGTCACGTGTGTGTGCATGCTAAAGGGGCTTTTTCCCGGTCCTAGGGTCCCTTGCCAAAATTTTGTTCACTAAAAATCCTCCCACAGGGACTTTTAAAGGGGCATCCGGGGTTGCTTATCAGCTTAAATCCCCTGCGGTCTTGCGACTGACCACAAAAATCACCATATGGAAGCTCCACAGGATACCTCCCTCTGGGACAATCCCGGCCATGTGTGGGTTGTGGGGCAAGGATGTGCTTATTTGTATTCCATGTGCACAAAAGGCCATATCGCGGCAGTCGGGTGCCCAGCCTTCTGGGTCGGCGCCCCCCGCTTCATCACCTTTCCCTCCCCGCCTTATCCGTACCCCAAGTGACATTGGTGCCAGCGGGGAGTCGCAGTCCGATGTTTGTGCTAGGTTGGCCAGCATCGATAAATTTATGGTTGGCGTGGTGGGCAAGAAGTCCCAGGCTAAAAAGAGACATTTGTCATCGGTCCAGGCGACTTGGGATATGGATGATGATTCATTTGATATGGCAGATTATTCCCCGTTGGAGGAGGGGGAATTGTATGAGGAGTCAGAGGCTGACGATGTACGGTTTGGCGAGGCTGATGTTGGGCAGGCGCTGGGGAATGCTGTTGACACGGCCACGGTTTTGTCACATCTCTTGGAGGTTTTGGATATTGCGCCGCCTGAGGCGCCCCCTCTCAAGAAGGGGGAATTTTTGGGGGCCCACAAGCCTCGTTTGGAGTTCCCTACCCAGGATCATTTTGATGCACTGATCCTTAGGGAATGGGAGAAACCTAGTCGGCTTTCATGTGTTCCTCAGGGATGGGATAAGAAGTATCCTTTCCCGGTGGAAGCGGTTAAGCGTTGGGCTTCTCCTCCCGAGGTCGATGTGCCGGTTTTGGGGTTGACCAACTCCTCCGTGCTTCACACCCCAGACGCCACTTCCCTAAAGGATGGTGAGGATAGGCGCCTTGATCAGATGGCATGCCATGCCTTTGCCAGTGTTGGTTCGGCCTTGCGGCCTGTTTGTGCATCTGCGCTAGTGTCGGTGGGTGCTAGGTCTCTGATTAGGGACTGGTTAAATGACGCTCACCTTGATCCGGCCAGCGCTGAGTTCACTACGCTTAAAATATTTGAATTGTTCATGGATTTTGTCTTGGCTGCTATGGAAGACACTATTGTGATGTGTAGTAGGACTTCAGCCTTATTGGTGGCCATGCGCTGATCTGTATGGCTCAGTGGACGGCGGACTTTGCGGCCAAGAAATCACTCACAGCTCTTCCCTTCTTGGGTATGCAGCTGTTTGGAGATAAGTTGGATGCTGTGGCAAAGGGAGGTAAGTTACCTCAGCGGAAGAAACAGCGCCGTCCCTTTCGGGGGGGCAGGCTCTTTCAATCCTTCCTTTCGCGGTGCCAGTGCTGATAAAGGTTTGGCCTTCTCAGGTTTCAGAGGCTCTTCCTGGAACAGGGGCAGAGGTCAGGCCCGTCCCGCTTCTGCCTGGGATTCAAAACTCAAGCCTGCGGGTAAACCAGCTCAGCAATGAAGGGGCGCCCTCACCCGCTCGGGTGGGGGGACGGCTGCGGCTCTTCTTCCAGGTCTGGGCTCGGGAGGTCACAGACAATTGGATGTTGGAAGTGGTCTCCTCCAGGTACAAACTGGAGTTCGAGTACTGGCCTCCTCCAAGATTTTTAAGGTCTCGGGTGCCCTTGGACTCTCAGGCGGCTCAGGGGCTCCTGTTAGCACTAAAAAACCTTCTGGACATGGGAGTTGTATGCCCGGTGCCTCCGTCAGAGAGAGGCAGGGGTTTCTACTCCAATCTCTTCACGGTACCCAAGAAAGAAGGTTCTGTAAGACCCATTCTGGACCTCAAGGTCCTCAACAGATTCATCAGAACCAAGAAGTTCCGCATGGAGACTCTGTGCTCGGCCATCAATTCCCTTCGTCAAGGGGATATCATGACATCCATAGACATCAAGGATGCATATTTGCATGTTCCAATTTTTCCAGCGCATCAGAGATTCCTCAGGTTCGAGGTGGACGATCAACATTTTCAGTTTGTAGCACTTCCCTTCGGGTTGACCTCAGCGCCGAGGGTCTTCACCAAGGTTCTGGCGGGCATAATGGCCCTATTCAGAGCTCAGGGAATTTGCATTGTGGAAACCTATTGATTTCAGCTTCTTCCCTCCATCAGGCGGAGCTGGACACCCACCAGGTGGTGTCGACCCTGGAGAGGTTCGGGTGGGTGATCAATCGCCCCAAGTCCTCTCTCTCGCCAAAACGGGTGATTTCATTCCTGGGCATGAATCTGGATACCATTCAGGCCAGAGTGTTTCTACCCCAGACCAAGGTGCAGGGGATTCAGGATCTGATCCGCCTTCTTCTGGCCACTCCTTGCCCTTCTATCCAACAGGGGATGAAACTGGTGGGATTGATGGTGGCCTCCTTCGAGGCGGTCCCGTTTGCGCAGTTTCACATGAGATCTCTTCAACTTCACATATTGACGCATTGGGACAGGTGTCCGCTGTCGTTGGATCAACCGTTCAGGATGTCTCCCAGGGTTCGGCAGTCCCTTTGGTGGTGGCTGGAGTCGAGCAACCTGTTGAGGGGCAGATCCTTTCTGGTTCCTCGCTGGGAGAGGGTTACCACGGATGCCAGCCTGTCAGGCTGGGGAGGTTTCTGGAAAAGTCATCAGTTCAGCGGGGTGTGGGGTCCTCAGGAGGCTCACCGCCCCATCAATGTCTTAGAGCTCAGAGCCATCCGGCTTGTCCTGTTACGGCTGACGTTGCACTTGCAGGGTCTTCCGGTTCAGATTCGTTCAGACAATCGGACGGCGGTAGCCTACATCAATCACCAAGGAGGGACTCGCAGCAGGAGTGCCCTCAGGGAAGTCTCTCTGTTCCGGCATTGGGCGGAGAGCAATGTTCCTTGCATTTTGGCGATCTACATTCCGGGAGTGGAAAACACGGAGACTCCCTGAGCAGGGGGTTCTCTCGCCAAGGAGAGTGGTCTCTCAACCCCGGGGTTTTTCGGTTTCTTTGTCGCAAGTGGGGGACTCCGGAGGTGGATCTCTTTGCCTCACGGCACATTAACAAACTCCCGGCCTTTGTGTCTCTATCTCAGGATCCTCTAGCTCTGGCAGTGGATGCCTTGTCCCTTGCTTGGAAGGATCTGGGGTTTCTGTACCTTTTTCCTCCCTTCTCCATGCTGGGCAAGGTGGTTTGCAAACTGGCTCTGGAGGGGGCACCAGCAATTCTGGTGGCTCCAAGGCGGCCAAGAAGGGTTTGGTACGCAGACATTGTAAGGCTGGCGGTAGATCAGTACCGGTTTCCCATGTTTCCGGATCTGTTATCTCAGGGTCAACTACTTTACCCCAATTTACAAACGCTGGCTTTGACGGCTTGGCTGCTGAAACCTTCATTCTGAAGGAGGAAGGTTTGTCTGAGGCTGTGGTTCAGACCTTGATTAGAGCTAGGAAGCGGTCCTCT
This sequence comes from Gastrophryne carolinensis, assembly GCA_027917425.1. Taxonomy (NCBI): domain Eukaryota; kingdom Metazoa; phylum Chordata; class Amphibia; order Anura; family Microhylidae; genus Gastrophryne; species Gastrophryne carolinensis. The sequence goes on from CM051234.1 coordinate 290,593,904, forward strand.
TCTGGCATTTACTATAGGGCTTGGCGGTCCTATATTGACTGGTGTGAGGCTAGGGCCTTGCAGGGTGCTTTCGATCCCTAGGATTTTGGAGTTTCTTCAGCACGGTCTGGATCTTGGGTTCCAGCTTAGTACCTTGAAAGGGCAGGTTTCTGCTCTGTCGGTTTTCTTCCAAAGATCTTTTGCATTTCACCCGCTGGTTAAGACTTTTTTCCAGGGAGTCACTCATGTTCGACCCCCTCGGAAGGCTATGGTTCCTGTTTGGGAAATGATTTTGGTTCTGTCGGCCCTCCAGGATCCTCCTTTTGAGCCGTTACAGGATATTGCTCTTTCTGTTTTCACTCAAAAGGTTGCCTTCTTGGTGGCTATTACCTCTGTTTGGCGTGTCTCTGAGTTGGCGCCTTACTTTGAAAGACACCAGGACAAGGTGGTCTTTCGCTTTAAGCCAGATTTCCTTCCTAATATGGTTTCTGCTTTTCATCTCAATCAGGATATTGTTCTCCCTTCCTTGTGTCCTAAGCCTAGCAATGACAAGGAGAGGGTTTTGCACAATTTGGATGTGGTTCGCTGTGTTAAAGTGGACCAACACCCAGGATTTTGACTATCCTGGGTTTTGGTCCACTTCGGCGGGGCACCCCGATCGGGGGTGCCCCGCTGTGTGAAACCCCCCAGAAAGCCCCAAAATCTTACCTGTCCCCGCTCCCACGTGACTGGACGGTCCAATCCCCGCCAACGTCCAGGCGGGGATCAGGAACGTCCAAGCGGCTGCCGCCGCCGCCACCTCCCTCGCGTCACTTTCGGCGCGCGCGCCTACAGGGGCGCGAGGGAGACGGCCACCGCCGAAGATCAGGTAAGCGATTTGGGGTGTCTGGGGGGGTTTCACCCCGCGGGACATCCCGATCTCGGATGTCCCGCGGGGTGGGAGGTGATCGGTCCGGGAATCTTATAGATTTCCGGGCCGATCACCTCTCGGTGTTGGTCCACTTTAAGTACTATTTGGTGACTACTTCTTCTTTCCGCAAGACGGATGCCTTTTTCGTGGTGCCCTGCAGGCCCAGGAAAGGTTTGGCACCCGCCAAGTCTACCATTAGCAAATGGATTTGTCAGGCCTTTGTTGGGGCCTATTCTGCTAAGGGGAGGATTCCCCCTTTTAGGGTCACTGCGCATTTTACTCGTGCTGTTGGTGCGTCCTGGGCTTTTCAGCACCAGGCTTCTGTTGAACAAGTTTGTAAGGCTGCTACTTGGTCTTCCATTCATACTTTTTCCCAGTTTTACAAGGTTGATGTGCGGGCTTCAGCGGATGCCGTTTTTGCAAGCTGCAGTGGTTTAAGTTGGTGCATTCTTTACTGTTTATGGTTCCTACCCATGACGGACACTGCTATTGGATGTCCCAAATGTCATGAAGAGTTGAAGCGGAGTGTATGTCACACTTGGAATAATACCGTTTTGTGAGTACTCACCTTTAAAACGGATATTATAAGTGTGACATACACTCCGCTTCACCCCACCCTTTTTGGTATTCCGGATCCTTTATATGGTGAACCATTGTTTATGTTTTTAGTATGGTTATATTTGGTTCTTCCTGGTCCCCTTACTGCTATCTTACACTGGGAAATTGGTGGGAGGTCCCAGATAGTTATGGACTGGGAGGAGCTCCATTTTGTCAGGTGCAGGCACTGTCTTCTTTCATTTACTATAGGGTTTGGAGTGCCTACATTGACTGGTGTGAGTCTAGGTTTCTTCCCTGTCGTGTGTTCTCTATTCCCAGGATCCTGGAGTTCCTGCAGCATGGGTTGGAGCTGGGGCTCTAACTCAGTACTCTGAAGGGTCATGTCTCTGCCCTGGCTGTTTTTTTTCCAGAGGTCCTTTGCCCAGCATTCTCTGATCAGGACTTTTTTCCAGGGGGTTACTCATGTGCATCCCCCACGTAAGCCTATGTTGCCTGTTTGGGATTTGAACTTGGTCTTGTCTGCCTTGCAGGGTGCTCCCTTTGAACCTGTGCAGGAGGCTGCCCTGGCCATTCTTACTCTCAAGGTTGTCTTTTTGGTGGCTATCACCTCTGTTAGGCGTGTGTCTGAGTTGGCGGCCCCCCTACTTTGAGAGACACCAGGACAAGGTGGTGTTTCACTTCAAGTGAGATTTTCTGCCTAAGGTTGTGTCTGCCTTTCATCTGAATCAGGACATTGTTCTTCCTTCCTTGTGCCCTAATCCCAGTAACGCTAAGGAGAGGGTCTTGCATTCCTTGGATGTGGTTAGGTGTCTGAAGTACTATCTGGTGGCTACTGCACCATTCAGAAAAACTGATGCTCTTTTTGTGGTCCCTTCTGGTCCCAGGAAGGGTTTGGCTCCTGCTAAATCTACTATCAGCAAATGGATCCGTCAGGCCGTGATTCAGGCCTACTCTCCTAAAGGGAAGAATCCTCCCTACCGCCTTACTGCTCATTCCACTTGTGCTATTGGTGCCTCTTGGGCCTTTCAGCACCAGGCTTCTGTTGAACAAGTTTGCAAGGCCTCTACTTGGTCTTCTGTTAATACTTTTTCAAAGTTTTACAAGGTTTATGTTAGTGCCTCAGCTGATGCTGCTTTTGGCCGCATGGTTCTGCAGGCGGCAGTGGTATGACCTGTCTGTTGTTACCTTTGGGGATCCCACCCTACTTTATGGACACTGCTATTGGATGTCCCAAGTGTAATGATTCTTATCTGGAGCAGGACGTACTGTATACTAAGAATAATACAATTCTGTGATTACTCACCTGTAGAATTGTTATTATGAGTATACAGTACGTCCTGCTCCACCCCACCCTTGGTTTTGCATTATCCTGGATCCCCTGTATGGTGATTGTTATCATTGTTATAGTTATTAGTTGGTTCTGTTTTCTTTCTCCCAGCTTCTCGTTAACTGCTTTTCAATGCTGGGGATTTGTGGGAGGTCCCGAGTATTTGAGGGAGCCAATTTCACGGTCTCTGCAGTCCATCACCATCTGGCGGAGTAATACCCAAGTGTAATGATTCTTATCTGGAGCAGGACATACTGTATACTCATAATAACAATTCTACAGGTGAGTAATCACAGAATTGTATTTTTCTTTCTTGCCATCCCATTTTCTCTTTTTCCCATATGTCCTCTGATCTGCTTTATCACCTTTCCTGTTTCTTTTTCTCGCCACCCCAAATCCTCTTTTTCCCACAAGCCATCTGATTCTGCCTTTGTCCCTTTCCTTTTTCTTTTTATTACCACCCCCTTTGCTCTTTTTTCAATGTTTCCTCATTTTATTATCTTATTCTTGCTATCTCATTTTCTCCATTTTCCCTATATTTGGCGGTGAAGGAACAGTAACAGGTAATTCTGTTGCAGTTCTATAGCAGAGGAGCAGGGCGTATTCACTCATTGCAGGGGAAAGCTTGTTGGTGTATTCAATGTCATGTATCTAATACCTTTATATATGTGAAACATATGGCTAATTTCTATAGGGGTAATAACAAAAATAATATCTAGTAGGCCATGAATATGCCTTATCCCAAAACAACACTCCTGCCACATCCATGTACCGCTGTAAGAGCGAGAGGCAGGGATAATGAGGTGAGCTTGAATCAATATAGCTGTCCATGTCCCCCTCACTGATTAAATTTTCATTTTAAAACATAAGAACAAGGCATAGATCATTTTCTTTACTATTGCCCTATTATTTGTATACATGTTTTTATACAAATATTTGTCATACAAGTCCTTTAACAGTATGCAGGGTATTCATGGTCATATATGCATATTACTGAGGCTATTAACCAATTCATACAGATACATATTTAATTTAAATAGCACTGTGTAATCCTCATTGAATAGGCTGACCACTTTGACGTGACCACAGTGGCCTATAAGATAACTATTATTAAAAATAGTTCAGGACTGGTATTCTGATGTATATTATATGTTATAGTAACATAGTAACATAGTATGTAAGGCTGAATAAAGACTTTAGTCCAGTTCAGCCTGTTTAACTCCTTCCAGTGGTCTAGTAGCCATAGCCAGAAATGTTATTACATGCCAGGAAGGCATCAAGGCCACTTTTGAACATTTTTAATGTATCCCTCATTACTATCTCCTCTGGCAGCGAGTTCCATAGTCTCACTGCTCTTACAGAGAAGAATCCCCTCCTATGTCGGTGGAGAAAGCACCTTTCCTCTAACCTTAGAGGATGCCCCCGGGTTATGGTTACACTCCGGGGTATAAATAGATTGTGGGACAGATCCTTGTATTGACCCCGAATATATTTATACATAGTTATTAGATCACCCCTCAATCGTCTTTTTTCTAGACTAAATAAGCCTAACTTGGACAATCTTTCCGGGTACTCTAGCCCCCGCACTCCTTTTATTAACTTTGTTGCCCTTCTTTGAACGCGCTCCAGTTCTGATATGTCCTTTTTAAGCACAGGTGCCCGGAACTGTACACAGTATTCCATATGGGGTCTGACCAGTGACTTGTACAGGGGTAAAATGATGTTCTGGTCATGAGCACCTATGCCTCTCCTGATGCACCCCATGATCCTATTTGCCTTGGCAGCAGCTGCCTGGCATTGATTACTACAGTTGAGCTTATTGTCAACTAAAACCCCTAGGTCCTTTTCCATTGTTGTTTTACCAAGTGTTTCTTTATTTAGTGTGTAATCATGACACAGATTTCTCCTTCCCATGTGCATAACCTTACATTTATCTGTGTTAAACTTAATTTGCCATTTAACTGCCCATGCTTCCAATTTATCTAAATCTGTTTGTAGCTGCCTGTTGTCCTCCTTTGTTTTAATTACTTTACTCAGCTTAGTATCATCTGCAAAGATTGAGACTTTACTGTTTAATCCATACCCAATGTCATTTATATATATATTGAAGAGAATTGGTCCCAGAACTGATCCTTGTGGTACTCCACTAGTAACAGTGACCCAATCTGAGTGTGTACCATTGATAACCACCCTCTGCTTCCGATCATTAAGCCAATTTCCCACCCATCTGCACACGTTTTCCCCCAGTCCAAGCATTCTCATCTTTTGTACCAGCCTTTTATGTGGCACAGTATCAAATGCTTTAGAAAAGTCAAGATATATGATATCCAATCTTGAACTTACCTCCTCATAAAAGCTGATCAGGTTTGTCTGGCAGGAGCGATTCCTCATAAATCCATGCTGATATGGAGTAATAAGGTCATTTTCCCCAAGGTGCTCCAGGATAGTATCCCTTAAGAAACCTTCAAACAGCTTGCCCACCACAGATGTTAAGCTTACCGGTCTGTAGTTCCCAGGTTCCCCCCTAGATCCCTTTTTGAATATTGGCACCCCATTTGCCAAGCGCCAATCCATCGGAACAAACCCTGTAGTTATGGAATCCACAAATATTAGAAATAATGGCTTGTCTATTACTGTACATAACTCCCTTAAAACACGAGGATGTATGTCATCTGGTCCCGGTGATTTATCGATTTTCATCTGCTTGAGACGGTGCCGGACTTCTTCCTTGGTTAGACCAGTGACATTTAATGGAGGGTTTCGGTTATTCCCCTGCATTTCACTCGGCATGTCACATTCTTTTGTGAATATAGAAGCAAAGAAGTTGTTAAGCAAATTAGCTTTCTCCTCATTTCCCTCTATAGGGGTCCCCTCCTTGCTTTTCAGGGGGCCCACACCCTCAGGTTTGTACCTTTTACGGTTTATGTAGCTAAAGAATAATTTGGGGTTAGTTTACTCTCTTTCACGACCAGTCTGTCTCCAGCTTAGCTGCCCTTATCTGTTGTTTACATTGTTTATTTTCTTCTTTATAGTTTTTTAACGCTTCCGCTGTCCCTTCCTGCTTTAAACGTTTAAATGCCTTTTTTTGTTGCTTATTGCCCCCTTAACCTTTTTATTTAGCCACATCGGTTTATAATATGTTTTTTTTCAGGATGTCAGTGCCAAAATGATCCTTAAGCTTCCAGAACTTTACAAAACTGGGCAGTCCAATTCCTTATTTACGTATAAAACATTTGCATGGTCATTTGCAAAAGGAATCATAACTTCATTATCATCATTCTTTATTACATATGGAGCCTGTCAAGACACTACAGGTCCTGGAAGTACCTGTGACTATCAGTCATTTGCTGTTACAGCAGCAACTGCAGTTATGCTTGCTGTCACTTTGGAGGTAAATATTTGCAGTTAATCCAAATTAGGGTAAGATTTTGTGTTTAGTTTTCTTAGTGACCTTTATTCAGTAAACACTCCTTAAAATTTCTCATGAAAAGTATGCTCATTTTATGTTTTTTTTCAGAATAAAGCATGCACAAAATACGGTATGATTCAAAGACGAGAGAATATTGCAGTTTTTAAAAGATGAACATTAATTAACATTCACAAAGTGAATGTTTATGATGCAAATTATGCTCTAACTTCTCCCCTTTACTAAATCACATCTTACTTGATCTCGTGCCTTGACTGGAAATAAATCAAGAAAACTGTCCTTATTTTCATGAAATGTCTTAAATTGGACCTTCAACCTAAATAAGAGCATATCTTCTATGTTTCCCCCACCCTGTACATACAGATTGCCCACGTTAAAAATCATCCTACCTCCTTCTACTGAATTTTCTAAACCTTTAAGCATCCAAGATTGAGGCACATGGAGTCTTAGGCTGCCTGCAGACAGGAAGTGTCCTCTGACTATGCTGCTCTGCATTCTGGGATTGTCCTTTTCCTGACCCCGACACTGCTCTTTTTGTACAAAGCACAGCTATAACCTGCCCCTTGCAGTTTTCCTCCTCTCTCCTCTCCTCAGTATGGGATGCTTCTGAGGCAAGATGGCAGCGAGTAGCTAGAAAAAAGATCCAACCAAGGAGACCGTATAAAACCAGGGCACTCAACTACATGTATATCAATAAGTTTATTATGTAAATTGAGCCATCATATAAAAAACAAGCAACAAAATGACAAGACAAATTAAAAACATGTCTATAACATACCCGGGAGGTATATAATACAATAAATATATGAAGCTGATACGGATCTAATCAATCACAATACTATTAAGATAATAAATATAATACTAATAGTTCTTATAAGCCAAAAGAATATATATAACACTTGCGGCTATTCAAAAAAATATACTCCAATAATGTAAAATCCCTGCATATTAAATTCTTTAACCATATAATAATAGCATACTAAATTCATTTACCAATATCTCCTAAGAACTAGTGTATAAAGTGACCGTGCTCTAATATTGCTAATAACTACAATGTGCCAAGGAATTAATATATAACAAAACTACAATTTATGAAAAAAAAGCCTCTATGTGTAGTGATATCCATATAAATTAAAATGCTGGTGGAATAAATACACTATGAAAAACTGAAGCAAAAGAGAGCGGGCTAAGCTCTCTAAGCTCCAATGGTTAACATGGGATGTGATAGTAACCATATGAAAGCCAGCACCAGATGGTCGTTTATATCACAGAAACAAACAGATCACAAAAATAACAGGGAAATTGAAGTAAAGTCAAAGATACCACAAGTAAAATGCTAATCCATCCCGGGTATATGAAGCTGCCCCCGCACGCTCCGCTGTGTGCCCACAGCTTCTCTAGGGGGTCTAGAGAAGCTGTGGGCACACAGCGGAGGCCGCTGTAGTTATTAGCAATATTGTAGTTATTAGCAATATTAGAGCACTGTCACTTTATACACTAGTTCTTAGGAGATATTAGCATACTAAATTAATTTACCATTATTATATGGTTAAAGAATTTAATATGCAGGGATTTTACATTATTGGAGTATATTTTTTTGAATAGCCACAAGTATTATATATATTCTTTTGGCTTATAAGAACTATTAGTATTATATTTATTATCTTAATATTATTGCGATTGATTAGATCCGTATCAGCTTCATATATTTACTGTATTATATACCTCCTGGGTATGTTATAGTCATGTTTTTAATTTGTCTTGTCATTTTGTTGCTTGTTTTTTATATGATGGCTCAATTTACATAATACACTTATTGATATACATGTTACCTAGTTGAGTGCCCTGGCTTTATACGGTCTCCTTGGTTGGGTCTTTTTTCTAGATAATTGCTATACATATGTAAGGAGCCCACGGAGCACCTTCTGGTTATTTATACTATTTTGGCTTTTTTTGCTATTAGTGGTGCCCGCACCAACTTGTTTCTTGTTATATGCAAGATGGCAGCGCCCGTTTCCTAGAGTCCTGAAGCCCAGTGGGGGAAAGAATAAAAAGTGACTAAATATGTAAAATATATTAATTTTAGATGCTGGAGAATATTTTTTTTTAGGGTTTGGGCTTTTCATTAAATTATGCTGAAGGACTGGTTTAAGGCAAGTTTACTGAATCAAGGCCAGTTTTTAGGGAATCCTAGAGAGTATAGGTGGTTCAAGTCTGTTTTAATAAATCTGTTATCATACCAGTTCCCAGGGAGTCCACAGCTTTTAACTAATTGACATAAAACATGTGAAAGACTCATGCTTTCCTACCAGGTTAACAGGAATCAAGATATCGCCAAATAAAACACTACACATGCCACATCCACGACAGATTGGAGAATAGAGATTGGCCTCAAACACAGAAGCTGGAGAGACAAGTTTGCCACCACTAAACAGTAAAGACAGGGGAGAAACACGGGGGCCATGGGGACTAGTGAATGGCTTAGCCAGCAAAATGTGCTTGGAGTGGGATCATTTCTGCATAAAAAAGAGCTGAATTTCATCTTGTGTGATGCGCACGTGCGCCATTCATGCTCCAAAGTGCAAGTGTCTGCATTCTACCCTCACGTGTCTCCCCTTTGTGGGGGTTTATTTGTATTTTCCAATAAATGTTTTTTGGGTGATGTATATATATATGATATTAATATTAATGCTTTTTTTAATATTATATATAATATATATTAATATATTGTGCATTTTGTGTTTTGCATCTTATGCTGTTCATAATCTAGATTTGCTAAACATAGTTTGTACAGTAGTTCACACACAACGTGCAGGTTGTTTATCTAGTCATGAGTTAAAACCCTAAAAACACCTATTCATGTTAGAATGTGAGCTGCCAATGGGCAGGCTGATTCATTACTAGCGCCAGGTAACAGCAGATGAGCATCTGTACAGCGGTGCTAAGTGCGGCCGCTTCTTTGCCCCAATGCAAAGAAACCCAATATTAAGCTATAAAATGCAACATTGAAACAGCGTACGCAAGGCAAATGACAGCGACTGCTCAGTGCAAATGAATCTGAGCACCTCACACCATATTCAATAAAATAAAACACTAGCAGAACGCAGGCGCTCAAAATTGTGTCACTGGAGGCAATAGTGCCAGACGCCGTGTGATTAAAATGTATATTCTGATATTTAAACACTAGTAACCAATGAAAACATATGGAATGACAATTTTATAACATTGTGCCGTTAACAATTTAATGCCAGACCTGTAATGACAATAATTCATAAAAATGTTATAAATCAAAAAACTTTTCAAAAATTACTTTTAATAGGCCAGAAGACCTCACACAAGGATTTTATTATAAAAAAAAAACATGTTTACAGAGAAAAAATTGTTTGCCCATTGAAATGTATGGGAGAGTAACAGGTAGCGACAGGTAATACCAGGCTACCACAGAGCCATCTGTGATGATGAATTGGGCGCTACATGTCGCTGTAAGAGACGCTCACCAGAATCGGCTTCATAAATGTGCTATTGCGTGCAGCAGATGGCGTTCACCTGCCGCTACCTACCCGCTACCTACCCGCTACCTGTCACTAACAAGGCACTACCTGTCGCTATCCCTTGATGAATAAAGCCCATAGTTGATTAGGTTCATGGCCCAAACCTGGATCAAATAATGTGATCACTGGCATTTCTATTGTGTGACTGGCTATGTCTTTGCCAAGACTGCCCTCTGCTGTTTGAACATTTAATGTGCTAGACAATTTATATGCGGTTTGACAATAATGATATTATGATGTTAGTATCACTAATAGCAGTGATGTTTTTTTAATAATTCACATAGTAAAATGTAAAAAAAACACACAGATTGCCTGCAATCACCTTACCTTTCTGCTGATCCCTCGTCACAATCATGGGCTGCATCCCTGCAGCTGTATGCACTCCCATGTCCAGACGTTCAGATAGGCCAGATGCAGGAGAGTGCGCCGCCTGCAGGGTAACAGGGGATACGGGGCGTCCACCACACCCTGGCTCGTTCTGTTAAAAAAAAAGCTTTTTGTTGTGCATTAATATGAACGGCATAAAGCACTAATCGGACAAGAGCCCACACACTGTTGGAATGGCGGAAACAAATCTGAGAGTTTTCGCGCCATGAGCAAGATCGGGATGCCCCTGGAGCAAGGAACCAATCACCAAGAAGTGTAAATCCTGATAATTGGTCCACTTTAAAGCAAACATAATTGTGGGAAAAAAGTGATTTCTGTTTAACAATAAAATATCAGCATAGGTGGTTACAAATTATTATGTTTTAAACAAATAAAATAACAGTATTCATGTTTTTCAACAGCTTGCCTTTGAGACTACATATTGGACACTATTATCGGCAATTGCGTTCATCGGGAGTCCAGTTATTTATTTCCTCCTGTCTTTTGTTACCCAGTCTTTTTTACTCTCCAGACTTATGCCAACCATGTTTTTGTTTCCAGGTAACATTTCTCTACTTGCCATGCTATGACAAATGTTGTTAGCCATTAACTCAATGTCTTCTTTATTTTATTATGTGTTTACATTGTGTGAAAAAAATATATCATTTTGTTTAAACTGCTACTAAGATTATGAAGGTTAGGAATGAAGTGACAACAGTGCGAGAAATATACACCTGTCAGGTCCTGTACCATCTCCCTATTTATTCTGCCGAGACAAAGCTGTCTCTGAGCTACAATTAATGTGTCCTGTGAAAAGCAGATGAAAACATATCTGGGTTACAAGTATCTCCCTGACTAGAGAGCATCACATGCATGGTGCCGATGTGACTTTCATGTTCCACTTGACCTGGTCCTGACTGTCCTCTGAGCCAAACAGGTTGCACTCTTGCAAGGTTGAAGCATAATTCCAGGCTTTACTTTCTTGTCCATTTTTGACACAAAAGCATCAAATCTAGTTTAAATTCATGTACCAAACAAAAGCCTCATTTAAACCGGACCTTCACCATGATTTATTGAAAAGCCCAAACCCTTATAAAACAATTCCCAAGCATCTAAAATTAATATATTTTAAGTTTTTAGTCACTTACTTATTATTCTGTCCCCCACTGGGCTGCAACTCTGTTCAGGACTTTAGGATACGGGCGCCACCATCTTGACTCAGAAGCATCACACTTACTGAGCAGAGGAGAGCAGGATAAAGTGCAGGGGAATGGATCATAGCTGTGCTTTGCACAGACAGATCAGAGCTGGGGTCAGAAAAAGGTCAGTAATCCCAGAATTCAGAGCGACACAGTCAGAAGACACTGCCTGATGTTCCATGAGCTGCCATCTTGGATGTTTAAAGGCTCATAACATGCAGTAGATGCAGGTAGGATGATTCTTAATGTGAGCAATCTGTATGTACAGGGTGTGGGAAACATATAAGATATGCTCTTATTTAGAGTGAAGGTCCGCTTTAACAAACTGGAAGGGCCCCCTTAGCCTACACCAATTTCAGACAAAATAGATTTGCAGCATCTTATGCCATACCATTCAAGGGAGAACTATGCCATTCTGCACCCTAACCAATTGTCCTGTTGTCCCATGCTATTAAAAGCTTCAACATATCAGTTAATCCCATCAACTCACTAGGCCCACTTATACAGCTCAGTGCTGTGTTTCTGAAAACTCTGTTAGCCAACTCGGAGGCTATATTATATGTATTCATGTTCCAGAGACCCTTATAGAACCCTATATACTAGTTAGTGTGTAAATGTGACTGAGCCTTGGTGCGAACACTAAATTGGCCCCATCATGGTTTTAGCTACAATAATCTCTCTCTTGAGCCTAAGGGGCTCAATATGGTTGCTATCTTTGCATCTACTCAAGTTACACCCCTAATACTGCTTCCTAATTCCTCTATATTACCCATCCACTCATTACCAATCCACCTATACAGTACCGCCTATACTATTTGAATCCCTCCATGCACAAGTTTCAACCTCTCATTTTATTTTAGTACACCATATGATGGTAAGATCTTAATACCATGCTTTGTCCCATCTATATGCTATTCTAGCCTCTCATAACCACTCTGAATCTATAAAGATTTCAGCTATTCACAAATGGCTGGCACGGGCACACACCTTGCTAGAGGGATAGTGGGGATGCGGCCGGGGCTCGCACATGTGCCGTTGGACCGGGAGGCAAGGTAAGTGAATGGGGCGACCTGGGGGTTTTGACACAGCGGATTTTGGATGCCCTGGGGGGAGGGAATCAATCGACCCAGGAATCTATTGTGCTGGGTTTTGGTCCACTTTAAAGGGAAACACCACCTCAAAATTACAAGCCCCCTGCACACACATTACAACCCGTGAGGGGCATTCCTCCATTACAACCAGTGAGGGGCATCCCTCCATTTAAACCAGTGAGGGGCATCCCTCCATTTAAACCAGTGAGGGGCATCCCTTATTACAGCCAGTGGAAAAGTTAATATCACGGAAGCACTCTTACCCGAGCAAACATATTGGGTGCTTGGCCAGTGGTGGCACCGCATAAACTAAAATCAAACGAGAAGCCAGCACTCCAGTTGCAAATAAAGTATATTGAATCAAGGTCATATAATCCATGCAATCTTGATCCAGCGAATGCTACAGTCCAAATAGTCTATATCCAACGTTTCGGGGCGGCGCGCCCCTTCATCAGGGTTGAACAAACAGAGCATCTGCACAAAAGAAAGGGTTAAATACCCTAGCAACAGCACAAAAAGCCCACCTGACGTCATTAATGACTTCATTGCTGATGTCAGCAGCCTTAGCTGCCTGAATAGTAGTGCACAAACAGCATCTCAATATTTGTTAATACATGAAGCAAGTGATTCCCCAGAGTGGGGTCTGAAGATATCTGTCACGTGGTCCCATCAGGTATGATGCCAAGTGGGCCACCCCTTGTGAGTGCTTGGTTGCCAGGCAACCAAGAACACAGCACGAGCACTGTGTCTAGTCTCAGAGACACGTGCTGCCTGGCCCGAAGTCTGCCCGGCAACTGGTGATGCACAGTCACCGCCAGCCTAATTGGCTGGCAGCAAACTAGCTCACCTCGGGCAGGAAGAGAATGGCAGAAGCTTTCTCATCACAGCCAGGCTCGGGTGGCAGTTACAGCCCCTTATGGGGCTGAGGACAGGCTTGTGTACAATACAATACATAGATAAATAAAGGAACAGAGGACCTGGGCATGGGGAAGGCAGAAAGAGAGAAGCAAGAAACTCCAAAGCGCAAGTGTCCCTTTGTTTGCACTTTGCAGTTTCTTGCTTCCCTTTTTCTACCTTCCCTATTATAGTGCTAGCAATAGCACTCCATTGGATGGTGACAAGCATTAGCGATTAAAAGCCATGGCTGGAAGTCATGAGGGAGCGCGCTCTTTTACTGACTGAATGCCGCTTACTGCAGCTTAGAGTGTTCTGCTTCTCTGCTTCCTGCAACTGGCTAAGAGGACCTTTCAGCAATTGCAGCTGATTGAGGAAGACATGGCTGGGCTATGGCATCCTGTATCACGCTGGGTCAAAGCTGCATGAAGGCCGGCAAGTAGGGGCTTTAAAGTGGACCAAAACCTATGACGATCGGACCGTGAATCTATAAGTTTCCTGGGCCGATTGATTCCCTCCCCCGGGGCATCCAAAATCAGAATGCCTCGCTGTGTGAAACCCCCCAGGTCACCCATACACTTACCTTCTTTTCCGGTCCAACAGCGCATCCCTCTAGCAGGGTGCGTGCCAGCGCCAGGCATTTGTGAATGGCCAGCGTGGGCATGCTCCCTGTTAGAGGATAGCAGGGGATGCACCTGTCAGAGCCACTGGCCTTAGACGAAGGGACGTCAGTGGATCCGAGCTCACTGACTGGATGAGCGGCCGCACATGCACCGTAGGACCGGGAAGAGGCAAGTTTCGGTAACCTGCGGGGTTTCACATAGCGGGGCATCCCCGATCGTGGTGCCCCGGGGGCAAGGACCAAAACCCAGGATAGTCAAAATCCTGGGTATTGGTCCACTTAAAAATAAAAACAGGTACATTGTTACTTAAAAAATGATCCTCTACCCACGCTTTCTCCCAGTCAAGACATGTTTTGCCATCTATTTTTCTTCCATTTTTTCACCCTTTTTTTTATACTCAGGTTAAATAGGACCAAAACCCACCCTGAAGTCTATGAGACTCCAAGGCAAGCTTACCCCTTCCCCCTGGGGCACTTGGCTGCCCTGCTGTGTGAAACCCCCAAGACACCCGATATTGTTTGCGTTTTCCCACGGCGCATGCGCGCCCGACATCACTCACCTCGCTTCTCAGCTGTGTGTGGCCCCACCCGCCACAACTGAATGGCAGTGGGGGGGCAGCGCGCAGCCGAGGAGAAGAAGTGACGCCGTTCGCTGCTTGTAAGTGTGGAGGGGTTCACACAGCAGGGTACCCATAACCAGTGTGTCCCAGGGGGAAGGACAGGAGCTGGGATCCTGGGTTTTGGTCCACTTTGAGAAGAAAGATTTCAGGATGGCACCCAAACACACACATTCACACTCAGGTGGCATTAGCATCTCAGGGGTTAATACGCCCTCTCTGCCCCCCTTTGCACTCCATGCTGACAGTCTGTACCTCTCTGTTTCCAATTACATGAGCAGCCTTTTCTCCCGCCATTCACCGTCACTACTGACGGCAGGCAGTGGATGGTGGGAGCGGAGGCTGCTCCTTTAATTGGAAGGAGAGAGATACAGACTGTCAGCATGCAGGAAGGGGAGGAAGGGGCCAATGCCTACCAGGATATCGTTCAACTGTGCAGAGCTCCAAGACTTCTGACTGTCGTTCTGCGGGGCCCTAGACAATTGCCAGCTTTGCTTTGCCCTAACAGCCCTGGCCACCCTTTATGCTGCTGCCCAAAGCACTAAGCTCAAGCGGCCGGCTTCCCATCGATTCGGCAAAACTGCAGCAGCATGAATTTGACAGTTTTGTAGTGTGGGGCAGGTGCGGCCCACCGGGATTTTGCCCGGTATGCCCTATGGCCAGTCCGCCCCTGCACACACACATAGGCCCTTATTTATGAAGGAATAGCGACTGGTGAGCGGCCGGTAATGACGGGCACCGCCACGAGAACGCCGGCTCCCCACCACAATCACACATTTATCAAGCCAATCCTGCTTAGCGACTGAGATAGCACCATATAGCCACTCATTCATCATTATTCCAGCCTCAGCCCACAGCGCCAGCGTCCGACCTTGAACAGCGACAGGTATGACCTCTCGCTACCTGGCGCTCTCTCCAATGCATTTCAATGGAACAATCTTTAAATATTCATAATTAATTGTTATTAATGTTTTTTTTTTTTTTTTAATGTGAAAAATTCTGTGACCACTTCTGCCATGTTAGATAATTTTTTTAAGGTAAAAAAAAAAAAAATTGTGCAGAATTGATATTACAGGGCTGATATTATTGTATTCATATTACTAAATTCTTTAAAAATTTTTTTTTTTTTTGGTTTCCAAAAATATGGTGGTTTGGGGGTTAAAAAACTACTTTTAACACATCGCCGCCAGCGCTCTGGGGTTTAAACATGCATTTCACAGCGCTTGCATTTTTGGAGCGTGATTTTTTGATGAATATGGTGGGAGCTGGTCGCTCTGACCAGTCGCTATCATGCGCACCCATACATCGCGGAACCTGTCAAATAGCGACTCGTCACCCCGTATTCAACATTACTGCACACCGACTCAGTCGCTATCAACAACCGAACAATGGCCAAGCACAGCGACTACTAGCGGGCGCACACACATATACACACACAGACACACACACACATATACACACACAGACACACACACATATACAAACACAGACACACACACATATATACACACACATATACACACAGATCACCATCTATTTTTAAATTTTCCTTTGATATAAAATTTTTTTTGTAATAACGCCCCTCCAGTATCTTTTCCTCAGGGGTCTGGAGGGATCACAGCATCTTCTTAGGAAGCCCAGCAGGTGGGGCTGGGTGTGGGCGGGCGGAGTCTCCGAGCGGGGGGGGGCGAGCTCCAAACGGGGTAGGGGGGGGTGCAGGCACCGGAGCTGCCAAGCAGTTGGGGGGGAAATTGCGGGCACCAGACGAGCCAAGGTGGGGGGTGCTGAGCACCACAGCTACCAACCGAAGTGAGAAAAAAAATAATAATTTGTTGCTGCACTTACAGACGGACGCCTTCCTGCCATGCAAGCGTGTCTAAGCACAGGCCTAGGTTTGCCTTGCGGCAAATACTGCCCTGCCTACACCATTAATAGGTAGATTTACTAAAAATTGTATTTTCCCAGAAAAGTCCATGTTTTACTTTACTAAGATGGTTATTATATGCTGAAAAAAAACTGTTTAATACTTCCACAGGTGGAAATTGCTTCTTTAGTAAATTAACTTACTGAAGCTTTGGCATGAGAACTCTGAGGCTGAAACAGCATTATTCTCATGAATTGTTAGCCAGTGACTTTGTTTTAATTTTACTTTTAACTACAATGTCAGCTACTCGGCTTTTGCCTTAGTAACACAGTAATCACAGCAATAAATCAACAGACAACTCCATTCCGTTGTTAGTGCTATATCCAATAAACCAATACACATTCAAAGATCATGTCACTCTTGCTGCATCAAGCTGTATTTCAAAAGTGTTCAATAACACGTTGATAGTGTCCCTTGTGGCTGGCTTCCTGAAGCATCTTGTATCTATTTCTTGTCACACGTTGCAGTGTGCAATTGGATGTCTAAACATTTGCTGTGTAACAATAGAATTTTCCTAATCTCACAACGATTCATACAGTCACACAATGTTCCCACACCTTTCCTGCCAGAAACCCTTTAAAGTGAAACAATCCCTGAATAGGGATGTCCTGCTGTGTGACACCCCCCAGAACGCATGTACAAACTCACCTTTCCCCAGTCTTATGGCGCATGTTTAGACACAACAATCAGAGTCATTTGTTGTGCATATGAAATGTTCACCAAATGGCAGTGTTTTCACACAGACTTGTGGCAATCGGGAGTTCAGTGGCCGCATGCCCAGAAGCGCGCTGTGAATGGCTGGGGTCAGGAGTACACTCTCAACCCAGAGATGCAGGAATGTGGCCACCAGATGTTGCCATTGCTGGGGGGTGCCAGGAAGCAGGGGAGTTATGTGGTGCCCTAGGATGGAGGGGGTTTCTCACTGAGGAAGGCCAGCAGCCGACCCTGCAATCTTTTAGGCTGCCCTTGGTTTTTGTTCCACTTTAAGCAGCACTATACTCAAGTCACCACTTGAGTATATAGCACTAAATGGCAGTTAATCAGGTGACCAATGGAAATCATTCCGGTTTGATGTACAAGCCCATTGGAAAATGCAGATTGGTCACCAGCAGTCATTGTCAGCCGTATGTGATTGAGGAAGTGATAAGCTAGAATAATCCTCTGTTCTGATGCAGTTCAGCTGCATTTTTGGAAATATTCTGGTTCTGGATCATCCACAAACTAGTCAGAAAATATTGGGGTGTGTTTTGGGCGCTAAAAAGCAACTAAAGCAGCCAGAGCCTTCAAATCACATGGGGAAACTACCAAAGCTAATTACAAAAAGGCCAAATAATAATAATAGTAATAATCTTTATTTGTATAGTGCCAACATATTACGCACCATATTACAATCATCAATTAATGTAGTTGGAATGAAATACTTTAATCATAATAAAATAATTCCCCTTACTTTGTAAAATTGAAACAGACATATTGTATGTACACAAACTGAGGACATTAGGGTTGATTCAGAGACACATTCGCATGCACTTTCGCATGTGTCTGTGTATTTATTTTGAATGTTTGCCTTGTTTTTTGGTTTTTAAGTTACTTTTTGCATGCGTATGTTCGTTCACGTTAATGCGTATATGCACTTTCGATGGACGGAATGAAATCTGATAATTTGCGTTAGTTCGGATAAGTTACGGATCGAAATCTGATCATTTGCGTTAGTTCAGATAAGTTACGTTATTGGGATGGGTTTGCGTCTGATTCTGAGACCTGATTGCCGATGGACCACCGCCCTATAAAACGGTTTCATTTCCCCTCCACTTACGGGACCATTTTTGACTCGGATTACTATTGTTGAACATGTTTTGCGGCTATGTGGAGGAGTATGAGCACCTTCAGCTCAATGGAATAACATGTATCAGCATGGCCGAGGCCAGATTGCACCGGAGACGCATAAACATTGATCTCATGCATGACGTTGAGCTGTTTGAGCTGACCCGACTAAATCGCGTTTCCCTCCATAAATTGTATAGCGAGCTGCGGCCATGGTTAGCCCGCATCACAAGGAAGGGGCAAGCAATTTCAAGTATGACCGAGATGCTTGTCTGCCTGCAATTTTTGGCGAACGGCTCGTTCCAGAGACTGGGTGCCCTCTCCGTGGGGATGTCCCAGCCTACGCAGAGCCGCGCGCTATCCAAGTTTCTGGATGGCATGGCTACCATTAGTCCCAAATATATTTCCTTTCCGGATGACATGGTAGCCTGGGGAGCGCTTAAGTTGGGTTTTTATAATATCGCCGACATGCCCAACGTCATGGGTGTGATCGATTGCACACACATTGCATTGGTCCCTCCCGCATCCGATGAGTACATCTATAGGTAAGTTAATTATGTCATTTTTTTATATTGTTTAGCCAAACTTAATAGTAACTATCTATTAATCCCTCCTTCTCAAGTGTCCCTTTGAACCACTTTTCAATGCATTTCTTAATCCCTCCTTCTCAAGTGTCCCTTTGAACCAGTTTCGAATACATACCTTAATCCCTCCTTTTCAAGTGTCCCTTTGAACCATTTTCCAATGCATACCTTAATCCCTCCTTCTCAAGTGTCCCTTTGAACCACTTTCCAATGCATACCTTAATCCCTCCATCTTAAGTGTCCCTTTGAACCAGTCTAGAACACATACCTTAATCCCTCCTTCTCAAGTGTCCCTTTGAACCACTTTCCAATGCATACCTTAATCCCTCCTTCTCAAGTGTCCGTTTGAACCAGTTTAGAATGCATACCTTAATCCCTTCTTCTCAAGTGTCCCTTTGAACCACTTTCCAATGCATACCTTAATCCCTCCTTCTCAAGTGTCCGTTTGAACCAGTTTAGAATGCATACCTTAATCCCTTATTCTCAAGTGTCCCTTTGAACCACTTTCCAATGCAAACCTTAATCCTGCCTTCTCAAGTGTCTGTTTGAACCAGTTTAGAATGCATACCTTAATCCCTTCTTCTCAAGTGTCCCTTTGAACCACTTTCCAATGCATACCTTAATCCCTCCTTCCCAAGTGTCCCTTTGAACCACTTTCCAATGCATACCTTAATCCCTCCTTCTTAAGTGTCCCTTTGAACCAGTTTAGAATGCATACCTTAATCTCTCCTTCTCAAGTGTCCGTTTGAACCACTTTCCAATGCATACCTTAATCCCTTCTTCTCAAGTGTCCCTTTGAACCACTTTCCAATGCATACCTTAATCCCTCCTTCTCAAGTGTCCCTTTGAACCAGTCTAGAATACATGCCTTAATCCCTCCTTCTCAAGTGTCCCTTTGAACCACTTTCCAATGCATACCTTAATCCCTCCTTCTCAAGTTTCCCTTTGAACCACTTTCCAATGCATACCTTAATCCCTCCTTCTCAAGTGTCCCTTTGAACCAGTTTAGAATGTATACCTTAATCCCTTCTTCTCAAGTGTCCATTTAAACCACTTTCCAATGCATACCTTAATCCCTCCTTCTCAAGTGTCCTTTTGAACCACTTTCCAATGCATACCTTACTCCCTCCTTCTCAAGTGTCCCTTTGAACCTCTTTCCAATGCATACCTTAATCCCTCCTTCTCAAGTGTCCCTTTGAACCACTTTCCAATGCATACCTTAATCCCTCCTTCTCAAGTGTCCCTTTGAACCACTTTCCAATGCATACCTTATTCCCTCCTTCTCAAGCGTCCCTTTGAACCACTTTCCAATGCATACCTTAACCCCTCCTTCTCAAGTGTCCCTTTGAACCAGTTTAGAATGCATACCTTAATCCCTCCTTCTCAAGTGTCCTTTTGAGCCACTTTCCAATGCATACCTTAATCCCTCCTTCTCAACTGTCCCTTTGAACCACTTTCCAATGCATACCGAAATCCCTCCTTCTCAAGTGTCCCTTTGAACCAGTTTAGAATGCATACCTTAATCCCTCCTTCTCAAGTGTCCCTTTGAACCACTTTCCAATGCATAACTTAATCTCTCCTTCTTAAGTGTCCCTTTGAACCACTTTCCAATGCATACCTTAATCCCTCCTTCTCAAGTGTCCCTTTGAACCACTTTCCAATGCATACCTTAATCCCTCCTTCTCAAATGTCCCTTTGAACCAGTTTAGAATACATACCTTAATCCCTCCTTCTCAAGTGTCCCTCTGAACCACTTTCCAATGCATACCGAAATCCCTCCTTCTCAAGTGTCCCTTTGAACCACTTTCCAATGCATAACTCAATCTCTCCTTCTTCAGTGTCCATTTGAACCACTTTCCAATGCATACCTAAATCCCTCCTTCTCAAGTGTCCATTTGAACCAGTTTAGAATACATACCTTAATCCCTCCTTCTCAAGTGTCCCTTTGAACCACTTTCCAATGCATACCTTAATTCCTCCTTCACAAGTGTCCTTTTGCACCACTTTCCAATGCATACCTTAATCCCTCCTTCTCAAGTGTCCCTTTGAACCAGTTTAGAATGCATACCTTAATCCCTCCTTCTCAAGTGTCCATTTGAACCACTTTCCAATGCATACCTTAATCCCTCCTTCTCAAGTGTCCCTTTGAACCAGTTTTGAATACATACCTTAATACCTCCTTCTCAAGTGTCCCTTTGAACCATTTTCCAATGCATACCTTAATCCCTCCTTCTCAAGTGTCCCTTTGAACCACTTTCCAATGCATACCTAAATCCCTCCTTCTCAGGTGTCCCTTTGAACCAGTTTAGAATACAAACCTTAATCCCTCCTTCTCAAGTGTCCCTTTGAACCAGTTTAGAATGCATACCTTAATCCCTCCTTCTCAAGTGTCCCTTTGAACCAGTTTAGGATGCATACCTTAATCCCTCCTTCTCAAGTGTCCCTTTGAACTACTTTCCAATGAATACCTTAATCCCTCCTTTTCAAGTGTCCCTTTGAACCACTTTCCAATGCATACCCTAATCCCTCCTTCTCAAGTGTCCCTTTGAACCAGTTTAGAATGCATACCTTATTCCCTCCTTCTCAAGTGTCCCTTTGAACCACTTTCCAATGCATACCTTAATCCCTCCTTCTCAAGTGTCCATTTGAACCAGTTTAGGATGCATACCTTAATCCCTCCTTCTCAAGTGTCCCTTTGAACCAGTTTCCAATGCATACCTTAATCCCTCCTTCTCAAGTTTCCCTTTGAACCACTTTCCAATGAATACCTTAATCCCTCCTTCTCAATTGTCCCTTTGAACCACTTTCCAATGCATACCTTAATCCCTCCTTCTCAAGTGTCCCTTTGAACCAGTTTAGAATCCATACCTTAATCCCTCCTTCTCAAGTGTCCCTTTGAACCAGTTTAGGATGCATACCGTAATCCCTCCTTCTCAAGTGTCCTTTTGAGCCACTTTCCAATGCATACCTTAATCCCTCCTTCTCAAGTGTCCCTTTGAACCACTTTCCAATGCATACCGAAATCCCTCCATCTCACGTGTCCCTTTGAACCACTTTCCAATGCATACCTTAATCTCTCCTTCTCAAGTGTCCCTTTGAACCTCTTTCCAATGCATACCTTAATCCCTCCTTCTCAAGTGTCCCTTTGAACCACTTTCCAATGCATACCTTAATCCCTCCTTCTCAAGTGTCCCTTTGAACCACTTTCCAATGCATACCTTAACCCCTCCTTCTCAAGTGTCCCTTTGAACCAGTTTAGAATGCATACCTTAATCCCTCCTTCTCAAGTGTCCTTTTGAGCCACTTTCCAATGCATACCTTAATCCCTCCTTCTCAAGTGTCCCTTTGAACCACTTTCCAATGCATACCTTAACCCCTCCTTCTCAAGTGTCCCTTTGAACCAGTTTAGAATGCATACCTTAATCCCTCCTTCTCAAGTGTCCTTTTGAGCCACTTTCCAATGCATACCTTAATCCCTCCTTCTCAAGTGTCCCTTTGAACCACTTTCCAATGCATACCTTAACCCCTCCTTCTCAAGTGTCCCTTTGAACCAGTTTAGAATGCATACCTTAATCCCTCCTTCTCAAGTTTCCTTTTGAGCCACTTTCCAATGCATACCTTAATCCCTCCTTCTCAAGTGTCCCTTTGAACCACTTTCCAATGCATACCTTAACCCCTCCTTCTCAAGTGTCCCTTTGAACCAGTTTAGAATGCATACTTTAATCCCTCCTTCTCAAGTGTCCCTTTGAACCAGTTTAGAATGCATACCTTAATCCTGCCTTCTCAAGTGTCCCTTTGAACCACTTTCCAATGCATACCTTAATCCCTCCTTCTCAAGTGTCCCTTTGAACCACTTTCCAATGCATACCGAAATCCCTCCTTCTCAAGTGTCCCTTTGAACCAGTTTAGAATGCATACCTTAATCCCTCCTTCTCAAGTGTCCCTTTGAACCACTTTCCAATGCATAACTTAATCTCTCCTTCTTAAGTGTCCCTTTGAACCACTTTCCAATGCATACCTTAATCCCTCCTTCTCAAATGTCCCTTTGAACCAGTTTAGAATACATACCTTAATCCCTCCTTCTCAAGTGTCCCTCTGAACCACTTTCCAATGCATACCGAAATCCCTCCGTCTCAAGTGTCCCTTTGAACCAGTTTAGAATGCATACCTTAATCCCTCCTTCTCAAGTGTCCCTTTAAACCACTGTCCAATGCATAACTCAATCTCTCCTTCTTCAGTGTCCATTTGAACCACTTTCCAATGCATACTTTAATCCTTCCTTTTCAAGCGTCCCTTTGAACCACTTTCCAATGCATACCTTAATCCCTCCTTCTCAAGTGTCCCTTTGAACCAGTTTAGAATGCATAACCTAATCCCTCCTTCTCAAGTGTCCATTTGAACCATTTTCCAAAGCATACTTTAATCCCTCCTTCTCAAGTGTCCCTTTGAACCACTTTCCAATGCATACCTAAATCCCTCCTTCTCAAGTGTCCATTTGAACCAGTTTAGAATACATACCTTAATCCCTCCTTCTCAAGTGTCCCTTTGAACCACTTTCCAATGCATACCTTAATCCCTCCTTCTCAAGTGTCCTTTTGCACCACTTTCCAATGCATACCTTAATCCCTCCTTCTCAGGTGTCCCTTTGAACCAGTTTAGAATGCATACCTTAATCCCTCCTTCTCAAGTGTCCATTTGAACCACTTTCCAATGCATACCTTAATCCCTCCTTCTCAAGTGTCCCTTTGAACCAGTTTTGAATACATAGCTTAATCCCTCCTTCTCAAGTGTCCCTTTGAACCATTTTCCAATGCATATCTTAATCCCTCCTTCTCAAGTGTCCCTTTGAACCACTTTCCAATGCATACCTAAATCCCTCCTTCTCAGGTGTCCCTTTGAACCACTTTCCAATGCATACCTTAATCCCTCCTTCTCAAGTGTCCCTTTGAACCAGTTTAGAATGCATACCTTAATCCCTCCTTCTCAAGTGTCCCTTTGAACCAGTTTAGGATGCATACCTTAATCCCTCCTTCTCAAGTGTCCCTTTGAACTACTTTCCAATGAATACCTTAATCCCTCCTCTTCAAGTGTCCCTTTGAACCACTTTCCAATGCATACCCTAATCCCTCCTTCTCAAGTGTCCCTTTGAACCAGTTTAGAATGCATACCTTAATCCCTCCTTCTCAAGTGTCCCTTTGAACCACTTTCCAATGCATACCTTAATCCCTCCTTCTCAAGTGTCCATTTGAACCAGTTTAGGATGCATACCTTAATCCCTCCTTCTCAAGTGTCCCTTTGAACCAGTTTCCAATGCATACCTTAATCCCTCCTTCTCAAGTTTCCCTTTGAACCACTTTCCAATGAATACCTTAATTCCTCCTTCTCAATTGTCCCTTTGAACCACTTTCCAATGCATACCTTAATCCCTCCTTCTCAAGTGTCCCTTTGAACCAGTTTAGAATCCATACCTTAATCCCTCCTTCTCAAGTGTCCGTTTGAACCAGTTTAGAATGCATACCTTAATCCCTCCTTCTCAATTGTCCCTTTGAACCACTTTCCAATGCATACCTTAATCCCTCCTTCCCAAGTGTCCCTTTGAACCACTTTCCAATGCATACCCTAATCCCTCCATCTTAAGTGTCCCTTTGAACCAGTTTTGAATACATACCTTAATCCCTCCTTCTCAAGTGTCCCTTTGAACCATTTTCCAATGCATACCTTAATCCCTCCTTCTCAAGTGTCCCTTTGAACCACTTTCCAATGCTTACCTTAATCCCTCCTTCTCAAGTGTCCCTTTGAACCACTTTCCAATGCATACCTTAATCCCTCCTTCTCAAGTGTCCCTTTGAACCATTTTCCAATGCATACCTTAATCCCTCCTTCTCAAGTGTCCCTTTGAACCACTTTCCAATGCATACGTAAATCCCTCCTTCTCAGGTGTCCCTTTGAACCAGTTTAGAATACATACCTTAATCCCTCCTTCTCAAGTGTCCCTTTGAACCAGTTTAGAATGATGCCTTAATCCCTCCTTCTCAAGTGTCCCTTTGAACCAGTTTAGGATGCATACCTTAATCCCTCCTTCTCAAGTGTCCATTTGAACCACTTTCCAATGAATACCTTAATCCCTCCTTCTCAATTGTCCCTTTGAACCACTTTCCAATGCATACCCTAATCCCTCCTTCTCAAGTGTCCCTTTGAACCAGTTTAGAATGCATACCTTAATCCCTCCTTCTCAAGTGTCCTTTTGAACCAGTTTAGAATGCATACCTTAATCCCTTCTTCTCAAGTGTCCCTTTGAACCACTTTCCAATGCATACATTAATCCCTCCTTCCCAAGTGTCCCTTTGAACCACTTTCCAATGCATACCTTAATCCCTTCTTCTTAAGTGTCCCTTTGAACCACTTTCCAATGCATACCTTAATCCCTCCTTCTCAAGTGTCCCTTTGAACCACTTTCCAATGCATACCTTAATCCGTCCTTCTCAAGTGTCCCTTTGAACCACTTTCCAACGCATACCTTAATCCCACCTTCTCAGGTGTCCCTTTGAACCAGTTTAGAATGCATACCTTAATCCCTCCTTCTCAAGTGTCCCTTTGAGCCACTTTCCAATGCATACCCTTATCCCTCCTTCTCAAGTGTCCCCTTGAAACAGTTTCCAATGCATCCCTTCATCAATACTTTTCATGTAGGCCTTATAATAGCATTTTAATGCTGACCTTAAATAGTCCTTAGCATGTTCAACTTTCTTTTCTAACACATCCATATAATATTTGTTTTTTAAACTACTTATGTCCTTTGTTATTTATTTAAGGATTGTAGAACTGGTGTTTTTTGTTGGTTTTTGGAGTTAGTGTTCAGGAACCGCAAGATGGGCCATTCGCTGAATATCCAAGCAGTGGTTGGCCCGGACATGCGATTCCTCAGTGTACTTGCAGGGTATCCATGCTCATCCCATGACGCGTACATATTGAGTAGCTCCGACTTATTTAGTCGGTTTGAGTCTGGAGAATTATCTGGTGGATGGCTCCTGGGTAAGTTTGCTGAAATTCTATCATTCCCTTTTCACTGTATGCCTATGAATATAGTTGATGACCCATGTCTTAACCTATGGCTGTTTTTTTCCCTGGATGACATGTTAAACAATAATGTTGCTTAGAATGTGTAATTTATGTTAGTGTTTTGTTATTCTTTCAGGGGATTCTGGATATTCGCTGATGCCTTGGCTCCTGCCGCCCGTTCTTCGCCCACAGAATGCGTCCCAGGAGTTGTATAATCGGGCCCACCGGAAGACCCGGGCCGTAGTGGAGAGGGCCTTCGAACTGCTGAAGACCTGATTCCATCGTTTGGACCATACGGGGGGCACTGCAGTATGACCCCAACAAGGCGATCCAAATCATCTTCGCATGCTGCGTGCGGCATAATTTTGCCCTGAGCCAGCGTGTCCCCTGTTACAGCGATATGGCCCCCTCTCCACCCAGGCAGGACGCAGATGACATCTATGATGACACCCCGAGTGCCTCTGGGCAATCTGTGCGTGCCCATGATATTGTTTTATATTTTTCTTAAGATTTGTTTTGTTTGTTTCTGTTTTTGTCTGTTTGTAATATTTGGTGCCTATGTGAAGGCCTTTTTTTTGGTTTAACAATGTAGTGATGCTTTAATTACTAAACATTTTACACCTGATTTGAGCGTAATGCAGTTTATTTTCTCATGTTTGTGATTACAAACCTTCATTAATGTAAAAACAACACAAACATAAATGCATCAACTTAGGCAAGAACAGCTAAAGTCAAATTCAATACATTTTCAGGAAATATGACAAATTTTGGGTGAAGGCCACTCGCAGACTTCATGGACATACATTTTCAAACATAAGTATAAATTGGGCCAGACTCCTGGCCCCTAGCAATTGTGCACATCCAGGAGTTCTAAGGTAACTGATTCATGGCCGAAGTTTACCCGCCCACCAACAGCAAGATCCATAGGGAGCACGACTTTCAAGGGGAATAGTCGGCCAGGAATACATAGGGCCACATACACAACCTCTCCTGCTTGTAATTTTGGCAGCCTATGACAGCCAGACCCCATGCCAGTCCAGTCCAATCTTTGCCATTGCCAAATGTGTTTTTTTCCCAGTCAAGAATGTCCCCCAATATTGCCACCAAACAGGATGAGGCAGCCAGCATATCCTTAGGCCCAAGCCTGCTGCGTGGGAGCTTGAGCGGCCGCTTCACTGAGGCTTAAGCTCAGCCATTGGCTAGTGGGGTATGTGAGCACTCTAATGAGCTATATGGGCGAATTCCAGATCCAGGTCAAATTGATATTAAAATTGATGTTGCCCATAATAAGGTTGTGGTGGGCCTTGGAGGTGGCCCAACACCTGGGCATGTGTGGCATTCATAATCTGACACTGCTCCAGCATCTGTCTGTTGCTAGTTCTAAATTCATCTAGCATGGCAGTGAAGTTTGTATTTAAGGTGGCCGTTTGTTCTGCCATCTGTCTTTTTCAAGGTGGCCATTTGTTCAGCAATCTGGCTGTTGCTCATCCTAAATTCAGTCAGCATGGTGGTGAATGTAGTATTGAAGTTCTCTAATTGTGCAATAATCTGCTCTATTGTTTGTTGAGTCACCTGCCTAAAGTAACGGCTGTCATGGCACCATGCTGACTCCAGGATCGACACGCACCTCCCCTAGGAATCTGGTCGACAATGTTGACTGCGTCTTCCAATTCCGGGTTTGAGCGCCTGAAGATGCTGGGGGTCTAGGGCGAGCAACAGTACCAGATGTGCTTGCCAAAACCTCTGCAGCAGAGCTAGCACTGGGGACTGTAGGCTCAGTCTCAGTCTGCTGCCCACGATGGGCTGGCAGCATGCGTCCAGTTTCACTCTCCTGCAGAGGATTTGGTGCAGTAGGATGCTGGGGCAGTGGAAGATTAGGTTCCAGGGGGGTAATTTGCAAAGGTCCAATCCGGCTGTCATCCTCCTCCTCCATATCATGGATTACATCCATTAGTGTGGGAGTCTGTTGGGACATGTGAAAAAGTGTGTCAGATTTGGGCATAAATAACTCTTAGAACCAAATTAGTCATGTGCATTCACATGCATCACCAGTTTCAGCAAAGTCCACTTACCCTATATATCTGGTCCTGTCTCCTAGGCAGCAGGGAAGTAGACGGCGTGCTCAAACTGGAGGAGGCTTCCACACTTCCAGAGGCTGGATGCTGTGATGTGGTAGATAGTAAAAGGCATGTAAACACACAAACATCCCTGGATGAGTCTGATGAGTACATATGCTTTAGAAAACACGTGGGCAAGCAGGAATGACAACTCCCCCAACGATTTAAGTTGACCTTCACAATGAATCTGAGTCTATCTTATATGTATGCCTCACCCTGTGCATACAGATTGGTCACCTTAAATAATCCAAAAATGCATGTGCTGCGTGTTAGGAGGCTTTACACATTCAAAATGGCGCCTTAGGGGCCAACAGTCAGCTTGCAAATAGCATTTGGCTTCTGAGTATGCTGCTGTGCATTCTTGCAATTTTGACCTTTCCCTGACCCCAGCTCAAGTTTGTCTGACCAAAGCACAGCTATAACCCCAGTGGTAGAAAGACAAAGAAGTAAGTGTTGTCAATTATTGACTATATTTACAACACATGCAGTGTTTTGGTAAGATAAATTGTTTAATATATTCCAAGTATGTCTCACACCCTGCTTCGGAAAGATTAATTGCACGTGGGTTATGGTCCAGTAGAGGGCGAACTTCTGCAGTGATGACTAGAAAAAGTAGCCCCTCCTGGTCCATAAATACCTGGGACCTCCCACACATTCCCCAGTTAAGTCTCTGCAGAAGGCGAAGCAAGTCAAGAAGATGGCTGTCTCTTTCCTTTGCAGGTAAGCCGGGTTTACACCCGGCCATTTCTTATTCCTATTGCCGCCCGGACTCCTTTGTTAATTCCCCTTGCCTCCCAGCCTTGGCTGTAGGGTCCGGGTGAGGGTAGGGTACACCTCTAGAGGTGTCCTGTTACCTGGAGCTATGCTCCACCGCAAATCCCCCACCAAAGGGTAGGCGGTCGTCAGGTTGGTGATCCTGACTTGGGATGCCCAGTCCGTCGAATAGCCCTCACTACATATTAAAATGTAGCTATCGGCTTCCCCCTTTACTCCCTTCCCGGATAGTGGGGGGGGGGGGGCTTCTCTCCCTCAGCTCCTATTAGCTTTTATTTCGCTTGCGCCCCGGCTGGCCGCGCCAGCGCAGGTTTTGTGAGAGTGTGTGTGTGTGCATTTTTATCCCCTTGGCCGGCTCCGCAGCTTTGCTAGGGAGCACGGCCTCGGGACTCAGTCAGGGGAGGGGGCGGGGCCTGGCGTTCATCGTGCCTTGTGCGGCCCGCCCCCTACCGTTGGCACGTGTTATCCTCTGCTCCAGTTGGTGGGGGCGCTTCACTTCCTGGTCGGGAGGGGGCGGGGCAAGGCGCGAAAAGACGACCCGTGCTGGCCCGCCTTTCTTCCTCCTTCCCCGGACCAGCGCCGCCATTTCAGCTGCTCTGTCACGCGTGAGTGCCTCCTCCCTTCCTTCTTATGGTATTATATTGGCCTTGTTATTGCTACAATAGCCTTTTCAGCTGTGGTTGTTTGTATATATATATATATATATATAACCGGTTCCTTGTTTCTTTTATACATGCTTACTGTCTGCATATGTTAATTGCATGAATCTGTGTGCCTGTCAATGTATTTAATGGGTACCCTCATTATGTCTTTCAGGTGGGAATGTTTCCTTATTAAAAGGGTTTTTTTCTCCCGGTCCTAGTCCCTTGCTCAAATTGGGGTTTTCAGTGTGTGATTATAAATCCTCCTACTTACGGACGCTAAGGGGCATCCCGGGTAGCTTCATAGCGTAATTTCCATTGATCATTGCGACTATCAATAAATCACCATATGGAGGCTCCTCAGGATACTGGACTCGGGGTCCCTTCGGGACAACCCCGGTCGTGTGTGATATGTGGGGCATCCCTTTTGGGAGACAATGTGCAAATTTGTATACCATGTGCACAACAGGTGCTTGTGCGGCAAGCCGGGCCCCGTGTGGACGGTTCAGCCTCGCTGGCCTCATCACCTACACCCCCACGCCTGGTTATGACCCCAAGTGACGTTGTCACCAGTGGGGAGTCGCAATCTGATGTATGCGCAAGACTGGCCAACATTGAGAGACTGATTGCTAGCTCTGTGGCCAGGAAGGCCCTAGCTAAGAGACGGCACTTGGCGCCCGTGACGCAGGCCTTTGATTATGCTGATTTTGAACCATTTGACTGGTCTGATTGTTCCCCGCTCGAGGAAGGGGAACTGTTCCCAGACTCTGACTCATCTGAGGATCGGCAGTACCCTGGTGCTGATGCCGGCTCAGAGCGCGGGGATACTGTTGACACCCATAGGCTCCTTACTCAAATTTTTGAGGTACTTGCCATTTCCCCTCCTGCGGAGGCCCCTCCGCAACGGGGGGAATTTTTTGGGACCGCCAAACCTCGTTTGGAGTTCCCGGATCAGAAGCACTTTAACAATCTGATCCTTAAGGAATGGGAAAAGCCTAGTCGGCTCCCTGGTATCCCTCATGGGTGGGATAGGAAGTATCCCTTTCCTGTTGATGTGGTGAAACTTTGGTCGACACCCCCAGAGGTCGACGCGGCCGTCCTGGGATTGTCCAATACTTCAGTCGTGCATACCCCGGATTCCACTACCTTGAAGGATGGTGAGGACCGAAGTCTCGATCAATTGGCTTCGCATGCCTTTGCTTGTGTGGGTTCGGCCTTGCGTCCGGTTTGTGCTTCTGCGATCACGGCCATGGCTACTAGAGCTCTAATTAGGGGCCTTTTGGATGGTTCCCAATTGGATCCTTGCAGTGAGGATTTTACAGCCTTGACTCATTGTGAGATGTTCATTGCTTTTGTCCTATCAGCCTTGGATGATACTATCCGTATGTGTAGCACGACCTTGGCATTGCAAGTTGCTATACGCCGGTCGGTCTGGTTGCGCCAGTTGGCGGCCGATAACGCTGCTAAGAAGGTGCTCACAGGTCTTCCCTTCGTGGGTCTGCGCCTGTTTGGTGATCGTTTAGACTCGGTTGCCAGAGGGGGTATGTTACCTCAACGCAAGAAGCAGCGCCGTCCCTTTCGGGGTTCGGGTTCATTCAACTCTTCCTTTTGTGGCTCTCGGTCAAGCAGGGGAACGTATTTCACTGCATTCCGAGGAGATGCCTGGGGTAGGGGTAGAGGACGTGCCCGATCCGGGATTTCCTGGGGTACTAAACCCCCCTGTTGCGTTGCCAAGCCCATTCAGCAATGAAGGGGCGCCCTCACCTTTGCGGGTGGGGGGACGGCTGCGGCTCTTTGCTCAGGTCTGGACCCTAGAGGTCACAGACGTTTGGATCCAGGAGGTAATTTCCTCTGGGTACAAGCTGGAGTTTGCATGCCGGCCTCCTCCCAGATTCCTCAGGTCCCGAGTTCCGTCGGACCCACGGGTGGCACAGGGCCTTTTTCTGGCGGTGCAAAACCTTTGGGATATGGGGGTAGTTTGTCCGGTTCCCCCCACAGAGAGAGGTCTGGGTTACTATTCCAACCTCTTTACGGTCCCCAAAAAAGATGGTTCCATAAGACCCATTTTGGACTTGAAAAATCTAAACCGGTTCATCAGGACCAAAAAATTTCGCATGGAGACTCTGCGCTCTGTTGTTGACTCACTGCGTCCAAGGGAATTTATGACCTCAATAGATATCAAGGACGCTTACCTTCATGTGCCTGTTTTTCCGGGACACCAAGGGTTCCTCAGGTACGTGGTAGACAACCAGCACTTCCAGTTTGTGGCTGTTTCCTTCGGGCTGACTTCGGCGCCCAGGGTGTTCACCAAGGTTTTGGCGGGTGTGATGGCTCTTCTCAGAGTCCGGGGCATTCGTATCTTGCCTTACCTGGACGACCTTCTCATTACGTCATCCTCTCTCCACCAGGTGGAGCTGGACACCAGAACGGTGGTGACGACGCTAGAGAGGTTCGGGTGGGTAATCAATTACCCCAAGTCCTCTCTATCCCCGTCAAGGGTG
This sequence comes from Gastrophryne carolinensis, assembly GCA_027917425.1. Taxonomy (NCBI): domain Eukaryota; kingdom Metazoa; phylum Chordata; class Amphibia; order Anura; family Microhylidae; genus Gastrophryne; species Gastrophryne carolinensis. The sequence goes on from CM051234.1 coordinate 290,625,869, forward strand.
GCTTCGTTCCTGGGCATGACTCTGGATACTATTCAGACCAGGGTGTTCCTACCTCAGCCGAAGGTGGATGTTCTTCAGGCTCTTATTCGTTTTCTTCTGTCCAGCCCTCGTCCGTCCATCAGGCAATGCATGAGGCTGGTAGGTTTGATGGTGGCTTGCTTCGTGGCAGTGCCATTTGCTCAGTTTCACATGAGACCCCTTCAGCTCCATCTTCTATCGGTTTGGGACAAATGTCCTCTGTCTCTGGATCAGACTTGTGTTCTGTCCCCTCTTGTCTGGCGGTCCTTCCAGTGGTGGATGGACCAGAGGAATCTCCTGGGGGGCAGGTCCTTTCTTGCACCCTGTTGGGAGACGATCACCACGGATGCCAGTCTGTCAGGCTGGGGAGGCTTCTAGGGGGAACGTCAGTTCCAGGGGCTGTGGGGTCCTCAGGAGGCCCATATCACCATCAACATTCTGGAGCTGGAGGGCAGTTCGGTTGGTGCTGTTGCACCTGACACATCACCTTCAGGGCTTACCAGTTCAGGTTCGCTCTGACAATCGGACAGCGGCCGCTTACATCAGTCACCAAGGAGGGACTCGCAGCCGGAGTGCCCTCCGGGAGGTGTCTATGGTACTTGCTTGGGCCGAGAGCAATGTTCAGTGCATCTCGGCAGTCTACATTACAGGGGTGGAGAACATGGAAGCAGACTCCATGAGCAGAGGGATCTCTCGCCGGGGGGAATGGTCCCTCAGCAACAAGGTATTTCTATCCCTCTGTCGCAGGTGGGGAAGTCCGGAGGTGGATCTGTTTGCCTCTCGTCACAATCACAAGCTTCCGGCATTTGTGTCTCTGTCCCAGGACCCTCTGGCTCTGGCAGTGGATGCCATGTCTCTGTCCTGGCGGGAGCTCGGTCTCCTGTATCTGTTTCTTCCCTTTCCCACTGTGGGCAAGGTGGTACGCAAGCTGGCTCAAGAGGGTGTGCCAGCAATCCTGGTGGCCCCAAGGTGGCCAAGACAGGTGTGATTCGCAGACGTCATCCAGCTGGCGGTGGATCAATTCAGGCTGCCTCTGGTTCCGGATCTGATCACACAAGGTCAGCTTTGTTACCCCAATTTACAAACGCTGGCTTTGACGGCATGGCTGCTGAAACCTTCATCTTAAAGGAAAAAGGTTTGTCTGAAGCCGTTGTCCAGACTCTTGTCAGGGCTAGGAAGAAATCTTCCTCTAATATCTACAACAGGACCTGGCGGACCTACATTGATTGGTGTGAGGCTAGGGCCTTTCCTTGTCGGGTGTTTTCCATTCCTCGGATTTTGGAGTTTCTTCAGCATGGTCTGGACATGGGTTTTCAGCTTAGCACTCTTAAGGGGCATGTGTCCGCTCTGGAGGTTTTCTTTCAGAGATCTTTCGCTCTTTATCCTTTGGTTAAGACCTTTTTTCAGGGGGTCACTCATGTGCGCCCTCCTCGCAAACCCATGTTACCTGTTTGGGATTAAAATTTGGTGTTGTCTGCCCTTCAGGGTCCTCCTTTTGAACCAGTGCAGGATTCTGCACTATCCATTTTCACCTTAAAAGTTGCCTTTTTGGTGGTTATCACCTCTGTTCGACGTGTTTCTGAGTTGGCGGCTCTGTCCATTCAGGCCCCCTACTTTGAGAGACATCAGGACAAGGTGGTTTTCCGTTTTAAACCAGACTTCTTGCCAAAGGTTGTCTCTGCCTTTCACCTCAGTCAGGACATTGTGCTTCCTTCATTGTGTCCTAAACCTAGCAGTGACAAGGAGAGGGCCTTGCACTCTCTGGACGTCGTTAGATGTGTAAAGTACTGTCTGGTGGCTACATCACCATTCTGGAAGACGGACGCCTTTTTTGTGGTGCCCTCTGGGCCCAAGAAGGGTTTGGCACCCGTCAAGTCTACCATTAGTAAATGGATTCGTCAGGCTGTTATTAGGGCCTATTCTGCTAAGGGGAAGGATCCCCCTTTCCAGATCACTGCTCATTCTACTCGTGTTGTTGGGGCTTCCTGGGCGTTTCAGCACCAGGCCTCTGTTGAACAAGTTTGTAAAGCTGCTACTTGGTCTTCTGTTCATACTTTTTCCAAGTTTTATAAGGTTGATGTGCGGGCCTCAGCGGACGCAAAGTTCTGCAAGCTTCAGTGGTTTAATTTGTGCACTATTGCCTGTTGGGATCCCCACCCTTTTTGGACACTGCTATTGGATGTCCCACGTGTAATTAATCTTTCCGAAGCAGGGTGTGAGACATACTTGGAATAATACCATTTTGTGATTACTCACCTTTAAAATGGGTATTATAAGTATGTCTCACACCCTGCTTCGTCTCACCCTGAGTTGTATCTTGGATCCTCTATATGGTGAAACTTTTTTCTCATGGATTTTATTGGCTCTTCCTGGTCTTCTTACTGCTTTCTTATACTGGGGAATGTGTGGGCAGTCCCAGGTATTTATGGACTGGGAGGGGCTTCTTTTTCTAGTCATCTCTGCAGAAGTTCGCCCCCTACTGGACCATAACCCACGTGTAATTAATCTTTCCGAAGCAGGGTGTGAAACATACTTATAATACCCATTTTACAGGTGAGTAATCACAAAATGGTATTTTTCCAGAAGTAAGGTCAAAGGTTGTGTATCGACTGAAAACCTTTCTAAGGACCATTAACAACTGCACCCTGGGAGAGTGTCCATCATGAAGCCCATTCCTCAGACATTAAACACCCGCCTAAAACAGTAACCTCCCCTCAAAGTCACTCCTTAGCCTGTGTTCATATCTGCCTGTGAGCCTCATTTCCTAAGTTTACAATAGTTCACATTAAAACAATCATTACTAACCTGCAGAAATGTCCTGGGTGTCCGTGTCGTGTCTGCCAGAGAGGCCCTCCAATGCTACGGGGTGTATTAAAGCCAGGACCATTTCTTCAGCTCTTGTGTATTGTAATTTTGTGGGGAAGCCTCCGCCAGTTTGGAAGCTAAAAATAGGAGGATATAAATTACTTGGCATTGTGGTCACTACAACAATTATTTAGGGGAGGAAGAAAAATGATTGTTATCACACAATTCTTTTTTGCCCCAAGGTATTAACTTTTGCCCCTACTTCCTGGCAGTTGAGTTTGGCTTGGGGAAGAAGAGGTTAGTCTGAGCGGTTTTCTTTGGGTGTCTATAAATGACTGCCAAAGGAACCTCCCTAGCCTCTATAATGGGAGTATTTTGCAGGACTCTGTGATGGTATTGCATAATCCATTGAAATCCAAGTGAAACTCTTATGTACAATATTGGACATATACAATTTCATGTACACTGCTATTTTTTCCACATATGTTCCGTTACACACACTCATGTAACTTTTTTCACATATAATACATAAAACACTTATATAACTTTTTTCACATATATTGCCATTATATCTTTGAAAGCGTGACTGAACACAGTTTGTAGCAAGTATACCAGAAGTGTAAATCTGTAGCCAGTTCAGTTGCGCTTTTAGGTTTCGGTTATAGCGGCCATGGAAAGATAAAAGATGTGCAGACGTTTCGCTAACTTAAAGCTTCCGGTGCACTTTTACCTTAGTAAACAATAATAGTTTCATTTGTAAAGTAGAGCATTTTTTATGTACATGTTTTTATATAGAAAAATAGCAAAATAACATTTGGTGCACTCACTTTTCCAGTTGACTTTTGGTATATAATCCTCTTAAGTGGTGGAGAGGGAGGTGTGCTGTGTAGGTATCACTGGTCCAATTGGTAGATACATAATAGTAATGATGAATACATCCGTTGCTAACAGGCTGATTCATTAATAGCGCCAGGTAGCGACAGATGAGCGACAGTAGCGTTATTTTCACAGCGCCCGCTAGTATTCGCTGTGCTTAGCCGTTGTTCGGCTGTTGACAGCGACTCAGTCGGTGTGTGGTAATGTTGAATACGGGGTTATGAGTTGCTGTTTGACAGGTTCCGCGCTGTATGGGAGCGCATGACAGCGAACGGCCATAGCGAACGGCTCCCAGCATATTCATTAACAAATCACGCTCAAAAAATTCTTGCGCTGTGAAATGCTTGTTTAAACCCCAGAGCGCTGGCGGCGATGGGTTAAAAGTAGTTTTTTAACCTCCAAACAACCATATTTTTAGAAAAAAAAAAAACATGTTTTTCAAAACATTTTGTAATATGAATACATTAATATCAGACCTGTAATATCAATTCTGCACAATTTTTTTTTTTTTTTTTAGCTTAAAAAAAAATCTAACATTGCAGAAGTGGTCACAGAATTTTTGACATTAAAAAAAAAAAAAAAAAATTAATAGCAATTAATTATGAATATTTAAAGTTAGCTCCATTGAAATGCATTGGAGAGCGCCAGGTAGCGAGATGTCATACCTGTCGCTGTTCAAGGTCGCTCGCTGGCGCTGTGGGGTGAGGCTGGAATAATGATGAATGATTCGCTATCTGGCGCTCTGTCAGTCGCTAAGCAGGATCGGCTTCATAAATGTGTGATTGCGGAGGGGAGCCGGCGTTCTCGTGGCGGTGAGCGTCATTACCGTTCGCTCACCATTCGCTACCTGTTGCTATCCCTTGTTAAATAAGGGCCTAAGTGAGTATAAGGAGTATAATAAATATGTACCTGTAATCGCTTTAGGTTGCTTCTTAGCGGGCGTATATTTTCCTTTGATTTGCCTATGGTAATAAAAGTTGTGCTTTATAATTGCCTGGTTTCATACAAATGTGGCAGTAGTGGCGTTAGTGCTAGTAAAGTTTAGGCTTACCTTCAGCGTGAGTGGAGGTCCCAATAACCGTTGCACCCTATATGTTTTTAGGGTGATGTATATGCTCTTACCCTCATGTCTGCGCTGTGTCTCTGACTGCCTGTGCTGCGCTCTGTGTGCGGTGTGGACTGCGTTTCCGGGGGCCGTCTCCAAGGCAAGCTTTGGGCGGGAGTCCCGCCTTCTAGTCTTTCCTGCTGCCAGTGAGCTGGCAGTGCTGGAGGGGCGCATGCGCACTATGTGTGCGCTGCATCACTTCGGGCCTGTCGGCCCCCGTCGGTTATCGGGCTACGGTTTCCACTCCTGGACGGCGCCAATTTGTTGGCGTTCACCTGGAGCTATGGTATTACAAGGAGTTAGCGCTTCTTAAATAAGGTCTTAAGTGCTGCGTGGTGCCTGTGTGGGAGCCCACAAGGGAGAGCAAGCTGATTGTATCTGATCGTTGGACAGCAAAGCCTAGTGAACTTTCCCATTGGTAAGTGTGGGACAGAATCAGTATGGATTGCCTGTGGAGAGTGTTTATGTGTGGGGTGACCTTCGCGATTACTCACCAGCAGAGTTTGATGGTGATAGCGGTTTGACCAGCCTGATTTAATCATTTAAATTGTATTTTCAGTGAAATAATTAGTATAAAGCATATAATTTGTAGAAAAAAAAGCGAATGCTTAAATCTACATTTTTTTGCCATAGATGCAATGCGTAATACATTAAATCATGGATACATCTGGCTCATCATACTGCTAGCAGTAGGAATAAGCCTTCTTCCTTCACTTATTATCAATTTTGCCACAAAGCTTCATAACCAAGTGTACCTTGTAAGTATTTTGGCATCCATGTCTATTTAAAGAGAATTTTTACATTTAAAAAATCCCCTTTTAACCCTGTTGGGATAGATTCTATTTTAAAAACATGAATAACACTGTACACTACATCAAATGTGGACAGGTATGCTATTGGTATAAACACTTCACTGTTTGAGCTAACATGCATATATATTATTTGCAATGCGTAACTAAATGTGATGAGCCCTGGTGTGAATATTAAATGGGGTCGTGTCAAGGCTCATACAGTAAACTTTTGTCTGTATTTTAATTCAGTTTGATACAGACTAGGCAAGATAGACAACTAAAGACTGAACTGCAGTGACAAATTGTGTTTCCTTTCTCTAAATGATGCTAAGTGAGCACAAATATGATAAATAAGTTTGAGGCACAACGATGATGGCCCTGGTGCGGACGCACCCCCTGCAGTTAAAGTGCTTCTTAATCACTTTAAAGTGTACAAGCCAATTTAAGTTTCAAAGAGTAATGAATGTTATGTGTTCAGAATATACCATGTACATAAATATATTATAAATAGAAATATAGCCCCCCCATCTCCCAGAATGCATAAAGTAAGAAAACCAACCACTAAGGCCTCAATTCAATACGATCTGAAATAAAATTCATGGTAAAAGCCTGAGATTTTCACTGCTGAAAGTCAATGGTACTTTTTTTACCCCTAACAAAAGTAGAGAACTTTTTACTCCTTTTTAGACAATGTAACATTGATTTTCATTGTCTCTCTTTCTTGTGATTTAGTAAAGGTTAATTTATCAGGCTTTTTCCTCATAAAGTGAATTCTTTACGACCATGATAATTTTTTTCAACTCTTTTTGAATTGAGGCCCCTGTAGCAGCGTTTCATTAGACTTGCAGGCATTAATCAACTGCGATGAAAGCAAATTCTCTATTGTAACTAATTAAACTCTGTCTTTTGGTGTAGCTGCCTCTAATCATAATATATATCCTATAGAAAATATTTTCTATAATTCAATAATGATACACATTTCAGCACCCTTTAGTAATAAACATAGACGTACATCATCCAATTTTATGATGAATCTTACAGAAGGTAAAAACTGTGTAACCTACAACTACATTCTTTCTTTACAGAAACAGTTATATGCAATAAGGAAGAAAAATGATATTAAGACTATTTCAATTACAACACCTTTCAAACGGGGCAACTTAAGCCGCAGATCAAGCTATGCATTTTCACACGAGAAAGGCTATGCCGATCTAATTACAAAGGGAAGCCTACGTAAGGCAAGAACTTCTTCCCAGGACCCCCAATAACATCTGTACCTCAGGCATGAACATTTCTGTATTACAAGTGCACATTCTAATCACCAGCATTTTTTTATTAAATTCTGATCTTTTAATTGAATGTTATAATAGATGTAATAGTTACTTTTGGAGCTAGCTAATGTTAAACCTGAATTAGTTTGATTTATCGCTTTTTAATGTAAAGACCATTACTTAAAGTACCTTCATCCTCAAATCTGACCCTCTTAAAAAACAGCACATATATAAACTTTGTGATTCAGAGTTAATATTTTTGTTTTAACTTTTCTATAAAGAGCCAGACCAGCCTATTGATTCTAACCGGGGCCTACCTGAAGTTTCATACACAAAGGCCTTTGGCGACAGATTCACTTTAACACTCCTTGTAATTTGTTTTTTAATGTGACACGGTAAATGTTTATTTTATAATGGAATAAATTACCAGTATTTTAGAAAAGAATACAGTAGAATGTTGATACCATAACTTTATATCAAAGAATGTGCAAGTGACCAAAAAATACAACAAACAGTTGAATGAATAAAAAATAATTTACTGAACATAAACTGCAGAAACATACAACACGTCTAAAAAGAGTAGAGATGAACACATGTAAGATGCATTTGAGTCCCAAACATTCAATGGAAGTCAGCCTGGAGCTTGAAGGTAGATCCACCAACACTGCTCATTACAGAAAGTTCATGAAACTTCACATTTGACATATACATGGTATGGTCTTGGGTAAAGTGCCAAACACTTAGAACATTTCATTTTTTTAAGAGTATTTTAAACAACATTGCAACACACAAGATTAGCTTACAGCAATACTGTCTTTGCAGAGCACAATTGACACAAGACGGTCACAAAACAAAAGCTTTCTGTTTATCTTCATTGTCTGAAATTGAAATGTGGCTGCAACAGACTTGCTTTCAATAAATAGCAAACCACGTGCTATCAGCTTTCTTCTTCAGTAAGATATGGTGATGCAGTAAATGGTTTCCATTTTTACACCAAATATTTCCTTGCATTAAAGATCCGATTAATAAAACTTAATTGAATGCATACAGAAAAATGCATATTGCTTTTTAATCAGCATGGAACTCCCTTTCATAGCTAGACACTTATTATGATGATGACAATTACTGGAGTTTGCATCGGTAGTACAAATTTAATTTTATTTGGATCACATAGGTGGAAATGAAAAAAAATATAGAATATTTGTTATGTGCAGTACTGTCTTATTTTGCTTAGTAAATGTTCAGACATCATGAAAATTATAATTGCAAGTCATCTGATGTTAATCCAAAGTAATGCATCCCACACATATGACAAATGAATGGTTTATTTACAATTAAAGAAGCTTACTACTTCCTGAAATAATAATTTACATTTTAATGTAACTATGTGAACTGATATGATGAATTTGTGGGCCACAAGATTTCACATGTATTAAAGCTAAAAACAATACTATTTCCAAAGATGAATGATGAAGATTAAAGGGCATCTGTGAGCATGTGTAAAAAAAAAAAAGTCAAAAATATTATCTACTGACCTGACCGTCCCATTATCTGTAATATGTTTCAGGCAGGGGAGCATAGGATTTCTTAGTATTTAGCCATTTTTGGAAAGGGAACACAGGAATCCACTAGAGCCAAATTATGTATTTATACATTGTTTTTCTATCTATGCTTACAGATGCCCTTTAAAAATAAATAAGGAATGTAACTAGGCTGCCTAGATGCTAGGTGGTAACATTGTATATTTAGTTAGTGAAGCCAGTGCGACCTCCAGTGTTTTTTGTGGTGTGGATTACAACCTGCATTTCGGTGCACTTTTTAGCGCAAGATAAGATGCAAAAAATATGTTCGGCCTAATTTTTCCCCCCAAAAAATCACCTGTACCTGCAATGGAGCATTTTTACAGGTAAGGTACGTCAAATATCCAATAAGGTAAGGATATTTTTTAAGGGGTGCTGTGATAAGACGCTAGCTGGCTGCTGCATCGGCATTAGCGTTTTTTTAGTTGTTAAATTATACACAGAGTTTCCACTGAGGCCAGCTTCTGCCCAGTACCTCATCTGTAAAAATACCCCATTGCAGATGCAGGTCATTTTGGGGGAAAAAAAGTAGAAACATATTTTTTCTTTGCATTTTTTTGTGTCTAAACGCTAAAAAAGCTCACCGAGATGCAGGTTGCAATCCACACTGCAAGTCACACTGGCTCCACCAAAAAATTAGCATGACTCCCTATATTGAATATATTAAAGAAACATCAGCTTCCTACTTAGGGAGGCAACTTATTTGTTTCAAACATCCAGTCATGTTCTGTAGATTTTCTTAGTAAACCATTGAAATCTATAAGATTCCCAGGCCGATCAGCATTGGGCCTGCGGGACACCCTGATCGGGGGTGCCCCGATGTGTGAAACCCCCCAGAAAGGCCTGAAATCCCTACCTGCTCCTCGTGCATCCCTCTAGCAGGGCGTGCACCCGCGCCGGCCGTTTGTGAATGGCTGGCGCGGGCCCGCTGCGTATAAGAGTGAAGCACGGGAGGCGGCGGCGCGTGCGCTCGCTTGTCCGTTGCAGCGGTCACGTGGGAGCGGGGACAGATGAGTTTTTGGGGCTTTCTGGGGGGTTTCACCCCGATCGGGGTGCCCCACCGAAGTGGACCAAAACCCAGGATAGTCAAAATCCTGGGTGTTGGTCCACTTTAAAAGCTTATTTAGCCATATAAAGATCATATACACTACTAAATGTACGACCATGATGAACAAAGAGCAAATTTATACAAATGTTTGTAGTCTTGCTTTTTTACTAAATACTACATAACTCTGAAGAAACTCTAAAAGTTTTTATAAATAATTGAACTCAGTCAGCAAACTGCAAATGCTACTTGGACAAATATTCTAAAGACAGAAAACCTGATCAGTTTACTTTATTCACTTCTACATTAATACTAATTGTCTGCACCCTTTATACTGTAATGTTCTTACAACCCCCTTTTGGGAAAGGCTGAGCTAGTTGTTACATAAGTCTGGGATGTACAACTTCCCATTGTAAAGAACAACAGTGAACACCACCATGCATCTGTGGACCGATAGTAAAATGTACTTGCCTTAACTGCATAAAAAGGAGACAGAACCCCAACACTATATTTGCAGGGCACCCCGAGGGATTGCCTGCATCTGACCCAAGGTAGCACTGTTAACCAAGATGACGTTGACTATAAAAATAACAGAATGCACAGAGGTTTTTTCTTTAATTTATGGGATACCAGTGTTCTCTGGATATCAAATGACAGCATATAATGTGGTCTTGTATCCTACAGCTTATATATGGCAAAAAAAAAAATATGAATTTTATGGTTTAATTTTGACTGGGTGTCTGTCCTCAGTCTGTCTATACTAAATGGTCACTTTTCTGTAGTAAAAAAAATATAAATATGGTGCTTTTTTACATAGGAATGTATTGTGCTGCAATCCCAGAAAAAATTACCAAAGATCAAACAGTTTTTATTCAGTTTTTTTAACTTGTGCTAAGTTTCATTTCAGCATTAGAATGACATTGGTGTTATGTGGCTGACATTAAAATGGAATGAAGTCTAAACTTTCTATTCATGCATTTTAAAGTAATGAGGAAATGGCACACCAGGACCTTTTTTGGCACACTAAGAAACATGGTCAGCTTTATTTTCAGATTTTCCTTAAGGCTTTCATCAACCAAAAAAAATAAAGAAAAAAATGAAGCTAGTTTAAATATCAACCTTTAATTCCTCACACTTGTTTCCTATAAGCAGGACTGTAAGGGGTATCAGGGTATGAATAGTTACTGTATGCCAGGCCATTTAAACATTTCCGTTCTCGTCTCCCAGTTATCAGTTTTCCCCATCTCTCACACTCATCCATACAAAAACAAGGTAATGACTGAAGTGGTCTTGGGCTTGTTCATTTTACCAGTTACTGTTGGATACCATTGTCATCTTTCCAGGGGTTCCGGTTGTACAAATGTTTTCAATGTTTATTAGTGGGAATCGTGGATTATGGAACATCCACTAATAAAATACATTCTAGAAGAAATGTATCATTTGGCATTGCCTATTCTATATTAAAGGTATCCAATTAGTGCAGCAGACATCAGACTCCCCCAAAGGATTAGTAATTGCTTTTGGAATAGCATGGATTGTCACTTTATAAATCTTTGGTTTAAAGCAGGAAGACTCTGAAGCCACTTCCCAATTGGGCTGATTTTCTCTAAAATGATTAATTTTTAAGGCGTACAATATGAAGGAAAAGGTTTTTTTATATTTCAGATCTAAAAAAATGTTTATTGGAATCCTGTCTGCTGCTTACTAAAATAGTCATAATACTCACCTAAATGCAACATCAACCCCAGCTACTTTACCTGAACACAGGCATCTTCCTTTATAAGCTTCCATTTCTCCTAGCCTCCAGTCACAAGGGATTAGAGAAAGGTGTCCTGACCAAGAAGGAATTGGTAGTCACGAAGTGCTAAGCTTGTGTTAGGAGTGCTCAACTGTGAAGAAAATAGAATAGAAATAAAGACATTGGAGGCCATGCTAAGTATTTGGTGAAACAAGGTTCACTTGTTCCATTGTGCCTTGGGGTGCATATTGCAACCTGCATGTGAGCTTTTTAATTTTACTGCACAAGAGAGTGCAACAAAATGTTGCCCCCCCCCCCCCCCCCCCCAGGGCTTGCCACTGCTTCTTTATACTAGTGAGCTTGGAATTATTTTTCTTAATCAAAAGATGCATATATATATATATGTATATATATATATTAATTTAATTCCCTGCACCTGCAATGATGCAGTTCTACCAGTGTGGAGCTATTTTTCTCCACTGAGGCACCAACTGTGGGGGCCATTGCTAATTATTTAGTGAAGCAAGTGTTACTCTGTGTGCAGATTTGCGTGTGAATTCGGTGAGACCTAAAATACCTATTTTTCACAAAATGCATGTTCTTTCTAGCACAGGGAGGCATTGCGATTGCCAATGCCCCCTGTGCATTCACTCCGTTAAACCCCCCACGAAATTGAAGCACTATGATTAGCCGCCACAGTCACATGATCCGAAGGCTTCTTCCGGGAATCTGGTCGCCGCCAATCACATGAATGCAGTGGCCAGTCAGAGTGTTCAATTTCAATGGGGGATGGAGGAGAATGGTAAGATTTGTTAACAGGGAGAATGTGAAGGGGGGCATTGCCAATTGACATGCCCCCTGCACTAGGAACAATACCTATTTTGTGAAAAATGAGTGTTGTTCCAGTTCAAAGTGCAATAAAAGATGTTTCTGCTAATTTTCTCCACAAAAAAATCACTTGCACCTGTATAGGGGCATTTTACGGGTGGGGTTGTTTTCCTATTTTTTTATAATTTGGAAACCACAGCCACCTATTGGCTATGCAGAAAGAAATTGCATATTCGTTAGCATCTTAAGAAAAAAACGAGCTAGATACTTTAGTAATGGTGCTTAAAGTGTTTTTGTAATGGTAATGTGTATTGCTCAACGTGTAATGATCCAATTATCCCCGTGGATTTTACAAACAATCTTACATATAAAAACACAGAGCATTAGAAATCAAGAATAAAATTGAAAAGGTTTCTCAATTAGTTAGCAACTTGGGTTTTAACAATAAGTCCGCCAATGTCTATTATTCTCCAGTAGCAATCTGTAATTATTATGTTCTCCTATTCCAAGGTGCATGCACTATTTAACTTGCTTGTACAATGGGTAAATTCCAGACTGTTCACCATGTGCCAGTAAAATGGGTTTAAAACTTTCTCCTTGTGCCCACCACCTTCTGTAATTGCTCTTACCAGAGAATGGTGTACAATTAGCCTCTATAAAAGATCCTTTTGATTTTTTATGTTATGTTCCAGTTAAGAGCTGAAAGCTGGCTTCTCAAGTAGATTTAAAACTTGACTTTAAATTGTCCCGTTACGAGTGAGGCATGTCATAAAATCAATAAAATAAATCTAGCATAATACCGTTTTAATAACCTGCTTGTTTATAAATACATTTTAAAAGGATCTCTTATAGGGGCTAATTGTACACCATTCTCTGGTAAGAGCAATTACAGAAGGTGGTGGGCACAAGGAGATCACACACAAAGTTAAACTTGCTTCACAAAATAATTCCCCTGAACATTTAAATGACAGCACCCTACAGGGTAGACATTTAACCAAGATCTCCGGGCCTCTACAAAGCCTCTCCTTGCCATCCTTTTTTTATATCCCATCGGGTGCGTTTATTTAAAAATTATTTGTAAAGAAGAAGATTTTACCTCTTTGGAATATTTCTGAGCTTCATCTGTAAAACGTTCTCATTGCAGACACAGGAGCTTTTTAGTGCTCACTGCACAGGTATCCAGAAACAGTAGAAGGGCGCTCCTAAAAATAAGCTGTGCATTGCCATATATTTTGAATTACCCCTCTGCTTCAGGTAAAGCTGCCTGACCTGAGCAAATAGAGGTTGGGTTGGTATTTGTGTTTTGTAGCATGCAGACCTTACAGAGAAAGTCCATTCCCGTGTTGGGGCAGTACCTGATTTGAGGTCTGTGGAAAAGTCAGAGAAAGTCCAATTTCCGTTTAACTCATTTATTGCATAGCACACTGCTGTGCTTTGTCACTTTTGTAGCTGAAACTGAAACATGTAACCCCATAGTATAGAGGTTGATCGTAGACTTTATCAAAGGTTGGGCCATACTGAGTGTTCTACCGAGAGTCTATCTCTAGAGTGACAGAGTTTTCTGTGACTGTGAATATATCATTGCACATTTATAAGGGAGTCTGCGCTGTTGTAACAGCTCATTGCTCATGCAAGTTCTTGACTCGACTTCATTCTTTGTCACACAAAATCCCGTCACTCTTTGATAATCCTTCACTCTATTTTAGGAATGTGGAAACAAGCATCAGGAGAATTTCTTCACACATGGTGCATACTGTCCATAAAACCTTCTTTTGACATTTAGCATATTTATGCAGCTTTGTCATAGCATATTTGTTAGGACATTGCTGTTTCAAGCATGCCATGGTTCTAGCTGTATTTTTAACTGACCCAGATGAGCTTCATTTTAATTAGCAATTTTACATTGTCTGGTAATGTTTTTTTTTTTGCCAAATAATTTTGTCATGAAACATGTTACCTGTCTTCCGGGAAGTGTCAGAAATGATTGTCTCTTTTTACTTTTCCTTTTAACAACTTATTATAATTATAAACCTCAAGCTAAGCTCTGAACAAGTATTACAGCGGCACAGGAAACTCCTTTCTGGTTGAAATCCATATTATTCTAAAACTCTTGTAGGCCCTTGGTTTGGTGATAGACAGAGATACCATCTGTATAAACAGAGTTATATGCTAAGATGAGATAAATAAATTCCACTTTTCTCTGCAGAAGAAATTGCAGTTATTTTCAAACCACCTAACCTACCCCATACATTTACAAAAATGACAGGCAAATACATTAAAGGGGCTCATTTAAAAATAAATCAAAATAAGCCCAGTTGGAGTATATCTTTGTTAAATTTACTGTTTAAAATTGACAATATCCTTAAAATATTAATAGCGACATTTGATTTCAAGGATTTGGATCAGGGTTTACTTACACTGGTTTTCCAAGACATGCCTGTGCATGGTGCAAGTAGGAGCGACATCAATATCACACTGTAACTTGGAAAATTAGATATTGTGAAACCAGCTACCCTGCTTGTCATAATTTATGCTGTGCATTTCTATCCTGGATATTTCTGACATAATTAACAGTGCAATATTTCAGTCGATGAAATGTAATTAGGAGACTAATATAATTTATAAATCATATTAAAACAACATTTCATGCAATACCTCTACAACAGCAGAGATTTTTCCAGTAGTATCTGACTACTATTCCCCAACCCACCCTCCAAATAATAAAAAGTAGTTTAAGAAACAGTACATTTTCATGCATAAAATTATAGCTTACTTTTTCCTCCATCCCTTCAAATTACAATTTAATATACATAACACGTATTATAAACACTGTCAGAAAAGAAAATAATAAAAATTCCAGGGGTTGAGCAAAACTAAAGATGTACATTTATATATAACATCTTGTGAAAGAGTGTAGGGTGTACTTTTTTTCACAAGGCGCTTTCATTGTCAAAATGCAAATCAAATGGGCCAACTGCCTTCCTTAAACATTCAATATGTCTCCCATTTTATGCATCAGAAAAGGAGCAAGCCAAACACTGGCAAAGAAAAACATAATTTAACAGTAGAAAGCTTAAAGTCACAAATTCCAAAAACTAGTTAAGTATCTTCACATAAACTATGCATTAAATATTTGAGGTATTTCAGAGAAAATTATCTTGAGAGGTCTGTGCAGAAGAAAATTGGTAGCGTAAGTGATTTAAGATTTTCAGACCCAGTATCCGCCCAGTATATGAAGTGAGCATTAAACACATTGCCAATCGAGAACCTTTTACCTTTAACATGGAGAGAGAAAAACATTCATACAGTATGTTCATATGAAGGACACTTGTAGTGATTAAGTATGTGTATTACCTAAATTAATGGTATTCAGCAATGCCTATACTTTAATTCTTTAAACAGATTAGGGATAAGTTACTGCCTCTGAAGGTGCATAAGACATGCATGATAGAAATACTGTATGTGAAATCCTATGCTGAGCGTATGGGGCCCATCCACTTATATTGTAGAGTAATAATTCAAGTACAGTATGTGCACTGAAATATAAGGAAATTGTTTGGACATGGCAACAGATTTACCATTTTTATAAATGATTTTTGATGGTTAGCGATGTGCATATAAAGTAGACCTGACATGTTACCATCAAACTGACCGTCAGAATGAGTGCATTGTAAATCAGGAAAAAGAAAGGGGATCTATAGAAAAAGGTAAAACTCTGTCCAAGAGGGCATTTAATTGAAATGTAGATGCACATGGCACAAAAATTAAGATTCTACCTTATTTCCACCCACAGCTGATTTGTCCAGGTTGGCTTCTTCAAAACTTACCTGTCTCTTTTCTTACACAGGCTGTATCTGGCATCCTTCGGCATATAGTTAGACAAACTGTGTGCTCCATTAATTGGGACTACAGTAGGGGGCAGTGTTTCATTTTTTTGTAGTGTGTAGTGTGGTCTTAGCAGACAGTGGCATGCAGGAAGACATGCAGAAGGTTTTACTGAATAGGTTTTAAAGAAGAAGACCTAGATAGATCAGTTGCAAGGGGGGGGCTTGGTGACCTTCTGTAATTTGTTAAGCCTATAGATGCCCTTCAAACTGGGAAGCATTAATTATGTGGTGCTTGAAAGAGGTGGCAAAGCTAAATAACAAAATGTGTCATTTATATTCATGTATTCATTAGTATTATTTTACTCGGCCTACATGCATACATTGCCTGTATTTGAAGTTTGCCTTACTTCATAAAAAAAAAATCTAGTGTACACGAGGGGTCCCCAACCTTTATTACTATGAGAGCTGTAATCAGCACTGAGTGATGGTTAGGAGCCACGTTTGACATGAATAGACCACAGAAATGATCTACTGTAACAGAAAACAACTGGAAACCATCCCAAATAACATCACAATAACACAAAGTACTCAAAACTTAACAACTTAAGGGTTGATTCAGCACCATGCTAGATAACAGTACAATTATGTATACTTTTAAGTCAAAATGGGGAGGGAAGCCAAAAAGAAATCTAAAAAAAAGATACATGTTACACTTCCACATGCCTTTTAATTGGAAATAAACATGTCATCACTTGCCTGCCATACAACACAGACAAAAAATGTTTGCATGTTTCTTTGAATAGCCCAACACCCGAGCATCCACTTGCATGCAAGAGTTTTAAAACAACAGTCTCATACGGGGCTGAATCGATCTTTTGGCTTCCATGTTAAACCTCCTGTCCCATGAAACACTTGCCCCACATGAGTGGATACCCAGAATAAAAAAAAAACAGACATGGTTAGAAAGCTGGTAACCAAGTGTGGCACTGGAAGCTGCACCACCTAGGAAACTTTGCAATAACCCCATGCATGAAGCTACAGGTTTGGGACCTCTGGTGTACACTAATGGTTGCTATTCACTTACACAGTGCATTACTTGACCTCTTTATTGCATGAACCCACTGTGATTGGCTAGATTTTTGGATTTTGATTATTTGTTAAATATGGTTTGCATTTTTCTCTACATCTATAAAACAATGAATTGGAAACGACACAAGAAAATTACTCACTAATAGTTAGGGTCAACCAAACCTTGCTTGAATTGGGCCAAGGGTAAATGCATGTTTCATTATTTATTATCCCTAAATATATGTGTTAAGTGAAATTGTGGTGAACTCACACCCCCACCAGGAGCCTTCTTGCACCCTTGCTGCCTGACTTTTACAGATGTCATCTACTGGCCTCCAACTCTCTCCCTCACCTCACAGAGCTTCAACAACAACAGAGTACCGAGTGTAATCAGCAGCTTGAAAACCTCTAAACTGATATCTCCCCGAGATTAGTCTGTGGTGCAAACTGGGTGCAAAGCTTCGCATTAGGGTGTAAGTCTTACCATCTCATGATATCTGACATTCCAAAACTAGCAGAATGTAAAAGAAAACAAGCAAATTATAATTACAAACTGATAACAATGTGACAAGCCAAAATCCATGGTGCAGTGAGTTCAGAAAAGTGCATTTCGGCACAGACCAGTCAAGTAGGAACAAAATCTTTGGTATCAGGTGTGATTATTCAATCACAAGGTGAAAGCTCAAGTGAGGTAGCCTTTTCTATGAGGTTCTCACTAGAAATGTCTTAAATGTCATTTTTATCCCTAGAGCACAATACACACAAAATGTGAGATTGCTCCAAGTAGAAATATCCTCATTTCTTCTGTTGTCAAGTTGACCTTCTTAACAAGATAAACTGCCTCAGAACAACTCTGAGAGAACTTCAAAAAGGATGCTCTTTATGTTTGAAGGATACTATAGGGCAAACAACTTTTGTCATTATGATCTTTAAAATATAGTACCCAGAACTAGTGTTTTTGCAATAAACTGGAATCTAATTCATGTACTGGAAAAAAAGGAAACACAAATGTCCACTCAATAGCCTTCTCTAGAAGTCTCAATTTGCTTCTTTACTTCACAGTTCATGTGCTAGTATGTACTTAATCATCAAGGTGCCCACTTGCTGAGAACACAGTTCAGCTATCCACAAAATGGAGAAAAGCCATATCGAAAACACATTATTAAGTTGTTTTATATATATTACCCGCATCATTTAATGAAAGTCTGTTCACGTTTATCAACTTTAAAATGTAGGCCACGTGCCAACATTGTAGTTTGGTTGTGACTTCTATCATCACAGCCAGGGCCGAATGTTAGGTGTCTTTGTGGTTTGTCTTAATGGAATTAAGGAGCATGGCAACCCAAAGGAGAACTAAGTCTTTAAATAGGTGATCCTAAGGAGAGCAGGTGGGACACCATTCATTTCTTTGGTATATTAGTACCTTCCATGGCAAGCTTTAAGGCAATTGTTATTGGCACATGAATTGACCATCATCTTGCCCTGAAATCCACCAGTTTCTTGATATATTGTTTGAGGTCTATTAAATTTACTTTTTGTTTGTACTTGTTTTTTGTATCATGGCAATGATGACATTTAAAGAAAATCTCCACATTAATGGGTAACCTATATGACATATTTGCCTCTTCATAGGGCTTTAGGAGCTTAACAGAAAAGCAGAAAAGGGTAAAGTCGCTCTGAGATGTTCTATCACAACTATGGAAATGTGCTTTCAATAATATATATATATATATATATATATATATATATATATATATATATATTTATATATATATATCAACCGATCGTCCTTTCTCAAAAATCTCAAATTCTACGTAGACGGATATATTTTATGTCTACTCTGACATTCTGCATTATAAACAGAATGTTTTTCTTTCATATTGATTTATTATTATTATATATGTTCTTCCTTTACACTCTACCTACCCTCTCTGTGGATATTTTCTGGTGTCAAGCCCCAATAAGAAGCTAAAGCATCACATGAAATGGTTTTCTTTGTTTGCTTTTTACATTCTAGACCTACTTTTTGATAGATACATAAATCGTAATCAGTCAAAGCTAGTTGAGTTTTCACTAGTCTTGCCTGGCAGTTTGTTGTTTTATGGGTTACGTTTTGTGATAGTTGTAACTGGGGATTTCATTCCATGATGTGAAATTTTGGAAATAGCTCATGCTTTGGAGAAATTGCTAGTGGAAGCCGAAGCCATTCCCGTATTGATCCCTGACTCCTCTTGCCACCGATTCATGCACCGCCGGCGTGCATTCATGAAGAAGTTACTGACAGTGTTGAGCTCCAGGCCCAGCTGCTGAGAAATGGTTATCTGCATCTCTTTGGAAGGACGCTTGTTTTCTTTAAAAATAGCAATAAGGGTACGTCGCTGAAGATCTGTAAAAACCAGTCGCTGTTTCTTTGGCTGAAGGTTACGGTCCTTTTGTTGTTCCTGTTCTTTACGTTTACAAGCTGAAAGAAAAGACAGAAAGAAACAAAAATGAATAAATACAAGAACATTAAAGAGCCTGATTTATGAAGTATCTGCAACATTAAAATCCGATTAGCACTGGGTTTTGGTCCTTACCCTGGTGGCTCCCCAATCGGGGGTGTCCCGCTGTGTGATACCCCCCCAGATCATCGCAGCAACTCACCTTATCCCTGTCCCACGGCGCATCTAAGAGCAGTGGGTCTGATGGGCGCATCCTCCGCCTCTCTCTAACAGAGAGCGTGCCCGCGCTAGGCATTCACAAATGCCTGGCGTGGGCACGCACACTGATACAGGGAAGCGGAGGATGCGGCCGTCAGAGCCTCTGCTCTTAAATGCACCGTGGGGCAGTGATAAGGTGAGTTTGCTGCAGTGATCTGGGGGGTTTCATTCAGCGGGGCAGCCCCAATGGGGTGCCCCCTGGGGAAAGGACCAAAACCCAGGATAATCAGAATCCTGGGTTTTGGTCCACTCTAAGGAAAAGATTTTGAAATGAAACACTAAAGGAAATTTTTTTTAAAAGGAAGTTTTTTTTAACATATCAAAGATGTACCAACTGCTTTTATTTTACAAATTGTCAAAAATCTCTTTTTCCTCCAGATTTTCACACCAAAGCATTTATATAACCTCAATAACTAAAAATGGAGTCAAACTTGCTACGTTTGCCATATTTTTTATCTCAACAGTGTTTTCAGATAACTTTAACTAGTGCTTCTAAAATCCACCGCCAACATATGCCATGTCTTACAAATTAGCAAATATGGCAGTACTAAGAAATTGGTGGAACAGAGTAGCACACATTAGCGTTGTTACATCCAGCATAATGGCCCATGGGTACACAAACAGGCACTGACACTCTCTGGCCTATAGAGAGAAACCTATGGATCCAAAGAAAGATGATTATTTATAAGCAGATGCTTTTGCTTGCAGCACCATTCAATGCCCGCTTATAGAAAGATAACGGAATCAAGTGAAAAAAAGAAGTGGAACGTCAAAGCAGACGCAAATGTAAATACAATGATGCAAAATGGCACAGGAAGGCACGCTTCATAAATTAGGATTCTAATGTCATTGAAGGCTAACCCTATAGTTTATATACTTGTCCATACCTAAGTGGAAGCCTGTAATGATTTTTCATTTCACTTACTTACTTGTGTTTCTAGTAATTTGGGAGGCTAAAGATACCAAACCACCATGAAGTTGCAGAAAAAGGGAGTCTACTTTGATTTCTATGACGTATTCTCATTTTCAGCTGTTTCAATGTACATAGTGACATATTTGTGACATATTAGGCTATATTAACATAACTGTGATATTCTGTCTCCAAACCTAATTTGTGTCCGTTGTTTTTGAGACAATTATTTTGATTTGTGTCAACCTCTACTGAAAGAACATATACATAAAATAAATACGTTTTTAACCTAGGGTTAACTAAAAGTATAATACATGTGGTCTGAGTATGATGTAGGAGACCGGGCTATGCTTAGATCAGTTAAACATTATCATTGTTACAGAGAAAAGTGAACAGTATGGGGGAATGCTATTTAGTTTGTACAGTAGGTTTAACTTTAGGTGCACTTTTGGGTGTGATCCAGAACTTACATCTCAGTGAGCAAAAAACTACAATAAAAGAAAAAATCAATTGCACTTGCAATGGGGCATTTCTTCCGATTCAGTACCAATATTTTCCAGCGACTTAAAGACTTACATTTCTTGAAAGTTTGAAAACAACAGCACACTATAGGGTATGTTAAAGTATTTGCTTGCTTTTCTGCATACAGCGTAGGTAACTTTAAAAATAATATGCTTACCTCACTGGAAAAACGATGTACCTCACCTGAAAAAATGCCCCATCACCTTTTGTGTCTACATAAACTCAGATGTAAATTTCAGATCACATCCAAATGTACTCCGAGACTTAAGCTTGTTTCACTAAATAATATGCATAAGCCTCTTTGAGTTAGGTGTTGGTGTGAGCTACAAGATCTTTATGATCATTTGTAATAGCATGTTATTTTCATACTGTATGTAGCTTTATACCTACTAAGAATGAAACATTCTACCCATAAAAAATCCGGACTTAGTTAAGAAAACATGCAAATGATATGTATATGTGTGTGTGTGTGCTTGTGCACAAGCATTGTTCATTTGAAAAGAGCTTGTACGATGATCACTCATTGTTTCAGCATTTTGCTGATGCTGCACAACCTAGATCTCCCTCCATCTGACTTATTACAGCTGCATACAAAGAAAATCAATCATGGCTTCAGCCAGATATACATACAGTGAGATCTGGGATGTAAAGTGTGCATACATCTGCTGATTAGCACAGCTCATGTGAAACCGAGCAAAGCTACTACTTAATTGATATGTGAACCTTGCTGTATAGGTTCAAAGGTGGATATAGATTGTATGGTCTGTATTTTATATATCTATCCATACAACTGGTTTATGTTAAATAAATAAATAAATGAATGGTACAATACCCAACCACTGCTAGTAACTAACACCGAAACATGTCCAGAGAAAATAGAAAGAAAATATTTTCATAGGAGTGGTCACTCCTTACAGCCTTTACAGCCATTAAAATGTTTTTTACTCCACATAACCATAGGTTTTTCCTGTGATTATTCAAGTTCTTTAAAATGAAAGTCAACAAGCCTTGGGATTGTTGACCGGGGGATAATAGGCTTGACTTCCCAAGAACAAGTTGTACCACCCATGGATATATGTATGTACTATTTATTGATGACCTGATGCCTTCCTCTGTCTCCTTCACCAAAATCACTGAATCATTATTATATTCACAAAACTCTCTCCTTCTTTCCCGTTTCTAAATGTTGGTAATATTTGGATGCTATTTGTCTGTAATATAACCTGCAATTTCCAGCACATTTCAGTTAAGTGCAAGCGATTTGCTGAAAATACAATGACTTGCTAGCTGCTCTCAAAAATTACCTGCTGTCTCTAAGTGGCGAGTTTAACCACTACAGTCTATACACGAGCGAATATACACAAAGACTTGTTTTCCTTTTAAATAACTGTAACTGGCCCCTGTGCTTTTTAAATATATCGATTTTGCTTAATTTCCACCATTGCTTAGGGCCAGTTACCACATTCAAGTTTCAGGTCTTCATCTGTCATTGGCAAAACTTTGGCAAAATGTAGTCGTTGCATACAAGAATGTGTATGTTTTCTCTACATACCTGCATTTCTGTGCATCATTTTGTGCTTCCTAATATAATGCTTAAAATCATACAGTTTATTTAAGGAATAGGTTCTTAAAATGTAAATTGTTTACCATTAAGCCAGCGTTTTTTACTTCACCATTAACATAATGATATAATATTTGTCATGTTCCTATATGTAAAACAAATTCATGGTAAGTTGCCTTGCAGGTCACTTGACTTGTTTTATCACCTAATGCAAATGCTTGAGCAGTGCTGATGTTTAAATAGCAATACTGAGATCCCATTATCTTTGGTGCCTTATTGGCTTTTGCCTGAGAGATTTTGTTGTTTTACCTTTTCTGGCACTTAAAGTGGACCAACACCCACGGGTGATCGACCCGGGAATCTATAAGATTCCCAGGCCGATCACCTCCCTCCCCGCGGGACATCTGAGATCGGGATGTCCCGCGGGGTGAAACCCCCCCAAACACCCCAAACTCCTTACCTTATCTCCTTACCAAACTCCCTCGCGCCCCTCTAGACGTGCGCACGCCCACGCCGGCCGTCTGTGAATGGGAGGCGGCGGCGGAGGAGCCGCTTGTCCGCGGCTTGTCCGTCGGCGCTGGGAGCGGGGAGAGGTGAGTTTTTCGGGGGGGTTTCACACAGCGGGGCACCCCGATCGGGGGTGCCCCACCGAAGTGGACCAAGACCCAGGATAGTCAAAATCCTGGGTGTTGGTCCACTTTAAGCCTACATCCAGATATAAACCCAGTTTCAGATCCGCCCCAGCCATTAGTGTGGGACCAGGCTGAGGACATTATTTTACCAGATCAACAGGAATCTCGGTTCTCAGATATAGACATTTAGAGGTATATAAGTGGCTTTGTGTTGCTGCACATGGAAACCACTAATGTTTATTACATGGCCAACCTCACGGATCCACACAACTAAACCAAGATGACAAATCCCAGAGTGCTCGTAAAGGTGCTTGCACAAAGCCTTACAGACAGCAGTGAAACTACTTGACCCATGCCAGAGAAGTAGGGAACTGTAGTAGCATCACCATTAGCAGCAGGGGAGGTTAAGGTGAGGCACTGAAAAGTTACTTTTAACCCTAATGCCAAAGCCTAGTCCTAGGTTTCATTTGCAGACAGCATTTATTATGGTCATCAGCGCCATCTAGATTAGCTACATTGAGTGAACAAGCTGGAACCTTGGCCAGAACTTGCACATACACTAGAGAAGCCACCAGGGAGGGCTTAATACCATTATGCTACATGAAAAAGTCACAGCTATACTACACTACTGTGTTTTCATCTCCTAGGATATTAACCCTGCATCACTTAAATTTTAGAGTTAGCATATATTTAAAATCTGTCTAATCTATGAGCCTTAATTATACCTAGTCTGTGTTCAAATATATTTTTATAGTTTTTGTACTTAAGTATTTTTTTTTCATGTTTTATATGTGCATTGTTCCTCTTTATTTTATAGCATATATTTTTGTGTTGCGCTCCCACTGGAAAAATCGGCACATTAGTGTATTGCAAATCTGTTGTTTATTTAG
The DNA here is from genome assembly GCA_027917425.1 of Gastrophryne carolinensis. Taxonomy (NCBI): domain Eukaryota; kingdom Metazoa; phylum Chordata; class Amphibia; order Anura; family Microhylidae; genus Gastrophryne; species Gastrophryne carolinensis. The sequence continues at coordinate 290,650,035 of CM051234.1, forward strand.
AACATAATATCCTAAATACACCAATGGTCAGTGGTCAGCTGGTCTGAGCTCCTGGTAAAAGGTCATTTAAGGCAGAGGTCCCCAACTCTCCTCATCATGGCCCACCAATAGGTCATGTTATGTGGATCTCCACATAGTTGGCTCTATATCCCTGTTGCTGCACTAATTACCATACCTTGGCATCTACAAAGAGATCAGCAAAACCTGGTCTGCTGGTGGACCTTGAGGAGGAGAAGATAGCTGTGCCTTCAAGACAATGCATAGTGAATATCACAAAATAACGCTAATATTACAATGGCATTTGGGGTTATGAAGTTTTGACTAACATTGCATGTACTTTAACCATGTCACATGTTCTCCCATTTGTTAGCACACAAAGCTCAGAAAATTGCCAATTCTATAAAAAAGGAAATAAGTAGAGATGGGTGGTTATTTAAGTGAGTTACAGTTTGAGAGGTGGTAAGAGCCCTCACTCTGCACACAATAGAATGGAAAAATAATTGTTTATGATAAATAATTATAAAAATATCTCTTTCATTTATTAACTATGTCCCTCATATGTCCCTCAATTGCCGCATCGCAATTGCAAGAGAATTTTATTCTTACACTTTAAGAATGATGAGTGATGAAAACTCACTAACTCTCACTGACACTCAAGATCACAGAGAGAAACTATAGTCAAAAACAAAGCACAGTCTTCTTTACTAAACAACGGCAGGGCAGCGCAACCCGGGCAGCCCGGCTGTGCAGTGGCACCGATAAAACCAAAAAATGGCCACTTGGGGAGTCACCCCTTTCAGGTCCTCTTCTACGGATGCCATGGAGCCTCAGCCTCCAAGGCCAGTGCCAGCCAGCTTTGATAGGCAGCTTGAAGTCACATGGGCGCGTCACCCCAAGCAGCCTTTCGTTGCAGGCAGTCTATCACAGGCTGCACAGCGGGGCCGCATGGGTCACATTGCTCTGCTGCTGTATAGTAAAGAGGGACTTTTATCATAAACTAAATTAGTTGAAATATACAAGGATTTTTAAGTCTCCTTGAAATTATAAACAACATAGGAATTTTTATGTGCTGGGATCAAGCTATAGTGAATTTTAAGCTTCTAATTTTCTTGTTTGCTTTGCTGTTCTGTTCCTCATCACAAACAATGTTTGCAGCTTTTCTTTCCAGAGTCTGATTTTCCAATGATGACAAAGAATCTGCCTGCACTGCATTTGTGATGGCATCTTAAAGATCCATGGTATTGACGGGCCAGTCGGCATGGTCATGCATGTGTGTGAAAATAGATTTTCCTATCCAGCTCGACTACTCCATTTACAAATGTTCCCAGATTTTCTGCTGTGTGTAGTTCCTGCTCTATGACATAACTCATCAAGTGAAGACAAGCTTGAGATTTAATAGTGTTCTCCACTCATCCTTTTCATGTCCTCTTTTCCAGTCAACCTTTTGCTAAAAATCAATATTACATTTCTCAAAAGAAAAAAAAATACAGGCAGAGCATTTTATGGAAATAAGACAAGGGAAAACAGAAAAACAATCCTGCATAATATACACTGTAATATATATATATATATATATATATATATATAGCACAGTTATGAGGCAGGTTGTTTTCTTGAGGATGCATTTTATTGTGGAACAACTACAGTGCTGTTAATCAATTCAAGAAATCTCAAACCTGAATAGGTAAAGTTATAAAGGCAAGCCTGATTGTTGTCCCATTGTCTCGGTTCTCAACTTCAATCTGTTTTTTAAAAGACCTGTAGTTATCTTTAAAAGTATTAGAGCATTGGAGATGCAGAGAAAAAATGAAGAGAAACAGTATGTGTGGCAACAGCATTGTGATGTGAGCACACTGTTATGAGTGTGAGAGGAGACAGAACAGAGGAGGGCGGGGTTTCAGAGCTGCAGAGAGGGGCAGCCAATCAAGATGTCTGGACAGGGAGTGGGGGGTGTTTACGTTCTTGCTCCACCGAAGGTTGATTGATGAACCAGATCAGTGGGGTGTGGACTGAAAGCTCAGTGAGGAAATTTTTTCCCCACTAAGGAGACAGACAGGAGAGGAGGACAACACTGCAGCCACTTAATGAAAGCTAGGCTACTGATATTTATTTTTTAACTTTTTTAACTTTTGACTTGATAAACACTTTAAATAAGTAAACATGAGATGTTGGGCTTCCTTAGGAAAATAACTAAAGTGCCTTGGAATGCATTGATACCCCTTGAGCCTTTCCCCATTTTAAACGTTAAAGCCACAAATTAAATTGATTTTATTAAGATTTTATGTGACAGAGCAGCACAAAATAGAATGTGTTTGTAAAGTGGAAAGAAAATGCATTTCCACATTAAAATAAATAAATTGTGGTGTGCATATTTATTCAGCCCCCTGTACTCTGATATTCCTAAATTCAGTGTGACCAGTTGCCTTCAGAAGCCAGCTAATTAGTAAACAAAGTCTAACTGTATGTAATGTATTGTGGTAAAGTGTATGGAAAAGTGGTGGATGAGGTCTATATTTCCCATGAGTTTTTCAGGCAGGCACAATCCATGCTGGGATATCAGATCCAATCCACATCCTGGGTCCTCTACGGGTTTTTCCGCTACTCACAGGTCTTCCCAGGTGATGAGACTAATTGAAGAAAGGAAGCCCTATAAAAGGAGTTGCTGAGGCTTCCAGAGTAGAGATGGACAGACTGGGATGAGGAGCCTGTGCCTTGCTGCTCCCAATACTGACAGTGCTGAATTACAACCGAAGGACTTTATGTGTTATCTGTTCTTGGAACCTGTGGATTAACAGCCTGGACTTGTATGCCCCGAAAGAGGGCCTGTGATATCAAGGACTTGCAATATGCTGAAATTATCATACACTGGACATTGCTAAATTTGGTGAGGTAACCGCTTGCTGTACTGCATTGTATCCTGCATCATACTCTGAAGTTAAGAGATTTTGCCTGTTGGACTTTGTTTTCAATAAATCGCTTATTATTTGACTTCAGATTCAGATCCTGACAGTATTCTCAATATAATGCCTGCTGTATTGTAATGGCCTCTGACATTTGTTAACCTGCCAAGCACATAGAATCTACATTGTCATTTGCCTCTTCAGCGGGACAGAGAACATCCGTTCTCTTACTAATATTGTACTTTTTTGACTCTTTAAGTCAATCATTGGTTGCTCAGCAACCTCGGCCTGACCCCCACTCCCCAAAGTGCTCTTTTGAGGAGTGGAGCTAAATGTCTTGGCGGTACCTTTCTGTAGTTTGCCTCAGATAGCAGAGAGACTAGGTCCATCCCTGCTCCAAGGCCCTTAGTTGCAATGGGTAAAACTTACAGGAATGTAAGGGGATTGTCCAGGTGGAAACAAAAAAAGTCTATATTCACCTGCAGCTGTTTACCAATGGCGGAAAGCCAGAGATTCTATCTTCCAGTGCCAGTGGCCTTTCATGGAGGTGTCCATGAAGCCTTGTTTAAGACCCCACAAGCCTACTTCATTAATTGCAATGAAGGTGTCATCCCAAAGGGGATTCAGCACACCTGGGCTTGGCACGCCCCCTCTATTACAATAATTAGAGTAGGAAAGTTAGGGGACATAAAACCATATTGTCTGCCCAGCGATGGAGGATGGAATTGCTCATTCTCCCTCATTAGTAAGTATGAAGATGCTGGCGCTGCACGTAGGAGCTGTGGGGGGAAAAGAGAGTATAGAATTTTTTATGTTATTGCCGGGAAGAAACATGTAAATGGAACCTACGTGCCTGACTTCCCCCCCCCCCCATTACAGCCCAACTAAAGTAAAAAAATACTCACCTGACCCCTCGTTCGATCTGGTCGGGTCTCCTCTTCATCCGGGGAGGCTTCGATCCCCCACCCAGGCTCCCCGTGCGGCAGGGGAATGCCCGGAATTGCCACCCCCGCCGGGATTACATGTAAAAAATAAATATAGATATAAATGTGGTCTATGCTTGTGGTTTTGAGTTTGTGGAGACAATGTGGATCCTGACTGATGTAGAACATTTTTGTTATGCTATTTATAATTAAACACCTAAAATTCTGAGCCTATTCATTGTTGCTCATGACCAGTTTTCAAATTGCTTATACAGCCCGTGCTCTTTAAATATTTGAGCACCCCTGCTTTAAGTTATTTGTTCTGAATTTGCATTCCAATAAATATGCTTTATGTAATATATAAGTAGCCCTATTTTTTAAATAATGGTGAGAGAAAGGCCCGTGTAACAATTTTACTACAGGAAATTTCTTACTAACTATTGGCTGTTTCGGAGTTAGAGTCCAAGTCGGGGTCGGGGCCTCATAAAATTGAGAAGTCGGAGTGGGGCTTTGGCTTACCGACTCCTCATCCCTGGTGGTTAGGTGGGAGGAGCAGTGAAATCTTGGTGGGTGGCAGGCAGGAGGGGAAGCTACAGTGACATCTCGGCAGTTGAGCTTCTTCCATCCAGCTGTGATCCACCACAGTCATACTCAGCAGCTTCAGCCACTGTTCCCTCACCAGTCTTTCCCACACTTACTCAACATCCAACATCAAGTACATTTCTCTATGTAGATTTAGCCTCCATGTCTATTCTAAAGTGCTAGTGCTAAAGTAAACAGGTCTTTGCATAGATACTGTAAATATAAAATATAATAAGACATATATCAGTCATATCCTGATTGTAACATATACACGAAACACCAATTCTTGTTATGGCTTTATTGCTGCTTTGCTGTGCCAGAAATTTACCACTAGATGTCCCTATACTCAAAAACTGAGAAGCATCACGCTGTACTATAATGCCATTACATCCTTGTAATTCATAGGCCACACAGGTATCTGATCTTGCTGCACTAGCATTTACATTCAGTAACATGCAGCAAGCATACTTTCACTTTTATTTACAATATTGTTTTTAAAAATAGTTGTTTATTTTATACAAGTTTCAGACCAAATATCAAAAGAGATTTTGTTCTGGTCAGTAGCTTTTCCCAAGGGGCATCTCTGCCCCAGCAGCACACTGACCAATCTGGGATGCAGCACTGTAGTCACGTTTGGCAATGGCACAGCAACATCCTTTGCAGTTATACCACTGGCCCATTTCCATTGTAGAATTTGACTACAATGGGGTGGATTCAGCACCAGGTGAGAAAACTCTACAACTTTTTAGAAGAAAAAACTGCCAGTTACTTTCATTCCCTACCTTGGGAGTGATTCAGTACCAGGTGAAAGTGAATAGCTGTTCTCTATTCGAAATAGTAGTAGAGTTTTCTCCCCTGGTGCTAAATCAACCCTACTGTGTATACATATACAAAAGGCATAATATATGGTCCCTGGTAATCCAATCCTGCATCCACTTCCCCTATTTAAGGGGCACTTCCTTTTCCATCAGTGCCGTATCTTGGTCTTCCTTTGTATGCAGACAGTCTGTTGTTTTCAGTATTGCTCACCCGTGTACCGACCTTTGCCTGTCCCCGACTCTGAACCTGTGCTGCCAGCCCTGACCTCTGCTTGAACTTTTACATCGCCTTTTGCCTGCCTCCTTTGTACCATGCATTACCTCGGCTGACTGTGTGGCTGAGCCGCTGTTGGGGGGTAGCGACCTGGGGGTCACTCGCCGCTGCAAGACCAACCTGCTTTGCGGCGGGCTCTGGTGAATACCGGTGGCCTCTTAGACTCCGCTCCCCTGACGCGGCACTCTCTATCAGTAACACGGTCACAGCGGATCCACACCTGTGCCGCCACACCCGGTCCGTGACATATATCCTGTATAACAATATACAAACTAAAAATGCTACTAATTGCAAATACTGAGTTTGGAGCGCAAGTGAAAAATAGGAAGTTTACTGCTTGTTCCAGGTATACCTTCTATAGTCATCTGTTCACACTTTTTCTCTCCTTTCTAAATCATTCTAAAATAGTGCAGCAGTAATGTTCCCTCCTTACCTAAAAGGCCCAGCAGTGCCCCACAGTGTAAAACAAGACAAATAGAAGAAAAGCTGCATCCACGATTCTCCCTTTCCCCTAAACACAGAGAGGGGAAGCCGGGATGCTGTTTTCTGCTGCTTCTCTGGAGCAATATTACAGCCACACAGGCAGGGGCGTAGCTAAAGTCTTGTGGGCCCCCCCTCTTTATTGCGGTCACACACCCATTTTACAAAAAACAAGTATGGGACAGCATTGTGACAGGCTCGGGTTAGGGGGGGTCGATCCGGATTGCCAGACCCCTCCGTGCAATGACCCTGCAAACCCCCCAAAATCCTTACATTAACCTCAATCCTTGGCCTGAAATGTGGTCCTCCTCTGCCGGCACTCAATTGGAGGACCGCATTTCAACCCAGGATTGAGGTTAAGGCAAGGATTTCAGCAATCTGCACCCCCCAAGCCTGTCATGATATCCTACCACTCCAAAACAGGTGTGGGACCGCTTTAATGGTCATTCTGACCCTTTGATACATGCTATTTGTATAGAAGGTCATGCCCTAAACTAGACCAGGCCCAAGACTGTGGAGACTGATTCCTCCTCCAATAGGAGTCTCACATCCAAGCAATTCATGTGAGACCCCTCTTTAAACGATTGCAAGGCTATGTCATTCTTATTTGCAGCCTACATTTAAAGCGGACCAAAACCCACCCCGGGGTGTATGAGACTCTAGGGCAGGCATACTCCCTCCAGATTCGGTATACCCCACTTTGTCGCCCAGTAAACTCACCTTCTCCCTGATCCAACGGTGCATGCACGAGCACCAGCTGCTCCCTGCTATACCTTTTGCAGGGCGTGCGCCCACACCAGGCATTTGTTAGTGGCCAGCGTGGGCACGCTTCCTGTTACGACAGGGGGGGAAGGCGGTGTTCCACAGCAGGGCATCCCACATTGGGGTGCCGGGGTAGTCAAAATCCTAGGTTTTGGTCCACTTAAAGCTTTTAGCTGCCTCGTGTGGGAGGGCCAGATTCTTTTAGACATAGACGCATTGCACTGCATTTTAAATCAGGCTTAAAGCAGACCCACACCCGTTTCCTAGCTAACAAGAGTGGGCCTGGCCGCATTGAGACAGGCTCATGGAGGTAAAGATTGCAGGTGTTACGGGGGAGATGTGCGAGGAGGGCTCTAGCAATCTGGACCCCCACCCCCTGTCTCAATGCTGCCAGGGCTGGACCTACACCCATCAGTTAGGAAATGGGTATAGGTCCACTTTATAGGGACAGTCCAGCTAAAATGTCTAAATCACCCTCTTATCTCCACTGTAAATAATGAGCTGTTTACCGTATTACATGGCAAACAACTCTGATTGGACGAGATCCAGAGCATGTGCTGCCGGACCAGGGAAAGGTGAGTGATGCAGGGGTTGGACTGGCAATAGGGAGTACAGAGAGAATTTCCGGTGGATCATTTTTCTTTGGGGTTGGGCATAGCCTACAGTAAGCAATCCACCTCACCTAGAGCCTTTGCTGGAATTTACTCACTCTTCCTTTAAAGCAGAACAAAACCCAGGGTAAGCTGGCCTTCCCTATCCCATTGAATTGTGATACCCCCACATGGTCGGTATGCAGGACCACTACATCATCCCTTTGCAGCATCTATTACTGAAGGTTTTTTGCTGGTCTCCATCCTGCACCCTGCCGCTATATCACATCATACACAGGAATAGCTCGGGGCAATGACGCCTTTCCTCAATATCCCTTTTACAGCTGCAGTAAGGCGAAAAATACAACAGTAGCCCCGCCCCCAAACGTGACGTCACGCACCGCTCTCCGCCGCCTCCTGCAGGGTGACGAGCTCGGAATCGCTGATGTCTGAGAAGCCGTCTTCTTGCTGCTCCGTCTCCCCCGCTGCAGGCGCGTGTTCCCTGTCCCCCATATCTGGCTGCTCAGTGCCGCCCGCCATAGCTCTGCCCCTCTCAGCCTTAGCAATGTCCCCCTTCGCGCCCTGGACTTTCGAGTCGCGTGATGTCAATGGGCGGAAGAGAGTGAAGTCACGTGACACAAACACCGCATGCAGCGAGTGCTAAGGATCCCACTGCAGTCTGTGGATAACAAGCAATGAGGCGAGTGTGGGCTCAGCATCCTGCCTTTCCTTGTGCATATTAGGTGTTTTCAATGTGTGAACATCCACACAGGGGGGGGGGGGGCCCTGCCACCAGACCTTCTGTCTCTCCTCTGGGCCCCGCCCGACCCGCGGCGGCGGCGCCGCGCCGCTGTCAGGGAACAGACAGTTACAGTGGGCAGGGGGGGGGCCCTGGCTTAGGGGCCCAGTCGCAATGGCGACCCTTGCGACCCCGATAGCTACGCCCCTGCACACAGGATGGGTGGATGTTTGTGGGAATTCCAGCCTGTCTAAGACAATTAGGTTATCATTTTAGTCACATATTACTGAAGGCTAAAGTCTATATTATGAATAGATGATACTGGCAACAAAGTCAAATATTTAAGAAAAATGTTAAAAAAAAGCATAAACAATCTATATCCTACTGTGTTGATGATAGCACCAGTACATGGCTACATATACGTTGCTTTAAAGGCTTTCCCCTTGCTGGCTGTCAGGGACTGCATCTTTCATTCAGCCTGTATTATATTACTCTGTGACTCCCAATTAACTGAAAACTTGAAAAATGAGTCAGCAAAAGGAAGAAAGTTCAGCACAGTTTTCAGGGAATGCAAAGTTCTGTAAAATGAAAGCTGCCACCACTGACAGCCAGCAAGGGGCCAGCAAGACGCAGGAAGCTTTAACCCTTTGCCTGGAATGTCCCTTTAAGTTCTGGACCTCCGCAGTACACTGCAAAAGCAAAACTAAATATGACCTGGCCCTGGTGCAGAGTCCCTGGCATTGCTTACACAGAATTCTTTTTTCTGTCATGTTCCGTCCCTAATTTTTTAAATTTAAATTCAATACACTTCTAGTCTGAAGCCCGAAACCACAAATACAAATTAAACCTGTACATGAAGCCTGGTGAAAACAAATTAGATGAAAAAAGTGGAGGAACAGCAATGCTGGCCCAATACAGTCAGTACCCCTGCCATACCTCCCAGCTGTCCCTAATTTGGAGGGACTGTCCATGTCCCCCTGTCCCTTGTTGTTCTTCTCTGTTCCTCTTTGGGGTGTAGCATGCAGATCTGCATCAATAAATTACTCATTCTACGATTCATTTATATTCATTTATATTGTTGTAAATGTTACTATCCATCCCTCAATGAGGAAGCGTGGCCTAATTTAACATTTGTTCCCACCCTGAAACATTGGGGCGTATGCCCCTGCACCCCTGTAATTATGTGCTGCTGCTTAGGGTCATTAGATTTATCCTAGCTCTACCTCATCATTTGGCATATTAAGCAGGAACTTCTCATGTGGGTAGTGCAAAAATCTCTGCTGAATTTTACTAATGTCTGAGGCTCTGTTCACACCTATCTGCTTGCGCTGCACTGGGCAATACAGTAACCACGCAAGGGAAAATGCTGCCCATGCTGGGAAAACTTCGCCAGCAGTATTGTAATACAACATAGTGCTAGTACCAGCCAATAGACATCTATGGCAACTTAAGTGCAACGCATGTACAATGGTAGTGTGCATGCTTTGCACTTGCATTGCCATAGACTTTACCATTGAGCTGTTGTGTAATAAAAAAAAAACGCAGCACATGTTTTGATATAGTGCACCTCTGTCATGCTCTTAGCGCAATGGATAGGTGTGAACATAGTCTAAGGGCATGCTGCGGCTATACATAAATAAAACAAATGTACCAGCAGCCACCTGCTTTGGTGCTTTAGATTTAAACGCAGGATGAATAGAGCATGCACACTTTAAAGATAAAAGTCCTCTATCCATTCCAAAATCTACCTTGATAACATCTAAATAATATCAAAACATACCAGTTACATCAACTGAAAATACTGCTGTTGTGGAGCTCTTTTCTTTTCTTTTTTTCCTTTTTTCTTTTCTTGTGCTTTTTAACAGAAGGAAAGGGAAATTCTGTCAGACCTAATATCTGTCTCTACAAGCAGTTGGTAATAATATAATAATATTAATCATATTAATCATAATACTAACAACTGTTGTTGTGTTTGTTTTGTATACCCTTTATAGTTTGCACACATTGCTGTTCTAAGCTTAAGCTTTGCATCTTGATAGGAAAGCTTTTATTCTACATAATATTGCTGGGATTATCTAGGTGTACATAGCAGCGGTGGCATGTATTGTACGCAATGTCTTGCAGTGTGGCCACCAGAGGATTTCTAAGTAAAAGACTCTGGTTCAACTTTTGTTAGCAGTGATACAAAGCGATTATTAATTTAAAATTGCAGGTGAAAAGCCGAACCTTAACCACACCAATAAATCCGTAGGCTGGGCCAACTGCTGAAAGGCCAGGCAAATGCTATTCATTAAATAGGAAATCAATGCTCTTTTATTATTTACAAACAGCAGAGATCATAACCTGTGCTTTAAGAAATTTTAATGGTGTACTGAACAAAGTTAACAAGAACCCATTCTGTGGTTGTTAGTCCTTTGTTTGCTCTGAGTATGAGATTATTTATTTTTTAGTGAAAAGGCAGTTATGCTAAATATTTGGTGAGGCAAGGTGCACTTAGGATGTGACTTGTTGTGAGAGTTTGTCGATGTGAATTGCAACTTGCAGCTTTTTAAATTGTAACACACAAGAAAGTTCAAAAAACCTCGAAGACATAATTTTGGCACACAAAAGTATACACTTTCGAAAATTCCATCATAAGTGGACATTCCCTTTAAGGCACAGTCTTAAATCAGAACTTCAGTGAAATATCAACCTGGGGCATTTTAACATACCCCCAGGGACTGTACTAAATCCAAAACTTAGCAGTATGTAGATCCCCCATCTGAAACCTAGTCATCAGGCTTTGCATGCTCTGTAGTGGCCGCCGCCATGGTTCAACCATTTCAATAATCTGTCTATGAGGCTTTTCTATGCCTTCCTCAGCTTTTCTGTCCAAAATCTTGCCTCTCATGAGATTTCCGGCGTTTCCCCTGCCAGAGTTGGGCGCCAACCTCCCCCTCCCTCCTGCTGTCAGCACATTTCATTCACTGCGCAGAGTGGTATCTGTGGGAGTTTCCAGATAATGTTAAGAAGCCCTGATTGGCTATGATCTTCTGGGGTCGCCCACAGATTCTAGTTTCTGTTTCCTTGGTCAAATAAAGGAATCACAAACATTTATGTAAAAAATACCAAAAGCTCCAAAGTCCAATGTAAATGACAAATATGTGAGGGCACACAATAATAATCCCATCATATTTACTGTTGGGATTACTATTGTGTGCCCTCGCATCCATGTCGCCCCTATTGTCCATGTTTTTTTTGGAGGAGGGGCAGATTAGAGAGACATCCTGGCATATACTAAGGGGTCATCCATCTATGTGTATTGACAAATGGCCCCTTTGATGAATGCTGGGAGGGGCCACAGGGGAGAATGGCAGATGATGGCTTGCTCACTCCCGTGAATGGAGGGACATGCCCGGACTCGAGCACGGGCGTGACCTGTGTAGAGCGCAGCAACGGCGCATGCGGGAAAGGATCTCCCAGGTGCAAGGCTGCCTAGGAGAAATCCAAGATGGTGGTGACCAGAGGTGATTACCTGCAGGACCAAAGACCAGCAAGGGAGGGGCGAGGACATGTAGGGACAACTCCAGGTGCATCTGTTTGTGTATATGGGGCTCTGAGCTGGCTTTGGTAATCAGTATAAAGCCCAAGCCTGTTCCCCCAAGTAGCGCTTTAAAATTGGATTCTATTCTCCTTTGTAATACTTCTTGCTGAGACAGAATTGATAAAACCAAAGCAGGGTGTGGCCATCTATTACTAAATGCACTTATACATTTAGGACATAACTTGCATGACACTTGAGACACAATTATATTGTGTCACTGAATTATTACTTTCTATTTTTTTGCATCTTTGTTCATTCACTAGATCTACATACATTTATATATTCTTAGTATACAGTATGTCCTGCTCCAGATAGATTACTTACACTTGGGTTATCCTCCACTAGATGGCGCTGCACTGCAGAGACATGGAAAACAGGCTCCTCCCTTCAAATACCCAGGGACCTCCCACAAATCCCCAGATTACTCTGCAGTGCTGACTGCGAAGACATGAAGTATCACTCTCTCGCAGGTGAGTGGGGCTATTTAAGCCTGCGGCCCTGTTGGACTACTCCCACCCGTCCTCTTCGTGATGTGCCTCCCAGCCTGGCCTGCGCTGGTCGGGTGAAGGTAGGCAGCACCACGCGTGCTCATAGAGCCATGCTCCACTGCAGTCCCCCACCAAAGGGTAGGCGGTTTAGGCTGATGGTGAGCCTCTAGTGGATACCCCTCCCGCATTATTGCCCCATACCCCGTGTAGCGGTGGACCCTGTTCAAAGGGTCGCCATCCTCCCTCGTTCGTAGCTCGGGGGGAAAGAAAGGGGGGGTGTGTGTGGTGGTCTTAGTGTATTGAGTTACACGTTATGGCCTTAGTATTGTCCTTGTCTTATACACCTTGGTGTCAGAGCCGCGCTGTTTCCCTTTTTATTGTCCATCGGCCGCACGAGTCTCTTGCCCTTGTTGGATGGGCATGCGAACAGGCGGCGGCGTCGCCTCAGGCGCTGCGGTGTCTTCATTGGCAAACGTTGTCGGGCGCATCTGGAAGTAATCCCCGTTTTTCCAAGTGTGTCATACACTTGCGTTTTATTGTCTGTGTTGACTACTGCCTCAGAGCTTCGCACTCTTCCCCGGGGGGCGGGGACCTGGTTTGGCGCGCACCGCATCACAGCCCGCTCTGGCCCGCCCTTCGAGGTTCGCTTGGCGCCATTTAGATGCTCGTCGCACGCACGCGTGGTAACGGTCCTCCTCCTCCACCTGTCTGTAAGTGCCCTCCCGGGCGATTTTCGTCATTCTTGCTTACTGCGCATGGCTCTGACATCCCTATTCCCATTATGTCTTTCAGACGGTCGAATCCAGTGGCTTCTCCCGGCCCGATGTAATTGCCAGTTGGACCTAGTATAATTACTCCCACTTCCCTGTGTTTTTTTTTGGGGCATCCAGGGTAGCTTATAGTGTCAATCCCTACTGGCCTATTGTGCCTATTAATCACCATATGGAGGCATCCCAGGATATTGTGAACGGGGTTCCCTCGGGACAAGCCCGGCTGTGTGTAGCTTGTGGGGTCTCACCTATCAGCGGTGACAATGCAAGGGTCTGCGTCCCTTGTGCACAGCAGGCGCTAATGGTACTTCCCGCCCCTCCTGTGGCTGGGCCTACACCTCGCCTCACTTCACCTACCGCCCCAAGCCTAAGTCTAACCCCCAATACAAGCGGGGATTCTCATCCTGATGTGGCTACTAGACTGGCCAGTGTTGAAAAATTGCTTGCTAGTACTCTAGCGCGCAAGGCCACATAATCCCTGACTCTGCTCCTTTCCCTACGGAGTCTGAGTTTTTGCACCTATATGACCATGCCCCTTCGGACGAAGGGGAGCTGCTCTCTGACTCAGAGTCATCTGATGAGAAGTCTAGGGGTCATGACGATTCTGGTTCTGATCACTGGACCCCGGATGATACTGATAAACTACTGCTTCCTGTTGCGGCTCCCAGGCAAAGGGGTGAGCTATTTCATACTGCTAAGGCTCGATTGGAATTTCCTGAGCAAACCCATTTCAATAACCTCGTGCTTAAGGAGTGGGAACATCCCAGTAGACTTCCCGGGATCCCTAAGAGTCTGGACAGGAAGTATCCATTTCCTGCTGATATGGTCAAGTGCTGGTCATCGACGTCGTCGATGCTCCTATTCTAGGGCTGTCTAACACCTCTATTATGCACTCCCCCGACACTACTACGCTGTGGGATTCTGAGGACCGGCGCATTGACCAATTGGCGTGCCATGCCTTTGCGTTTGGAGGGGCGGCACTGCGCCCGGTCTGCGCTTTGGCCATTACTGCTGTGGCACTCAGGGCCATGGTCAGTAATGCACTTGACGGCCCAGACGAGTTGCCTACTGATACTATTAATGCACTGTCTAACTGTGATGTATTTGTGAACTTTATCCTATCTGCATCGGATGATGCCATTAGGCTGTGCGCCAGATCTTCCGCCTTGGCGGTGGCTATACGCCGCGCGGTATGGCTGCGCCAGTGGGCGGCCAACAATGCTGCTAAGAAAGCCCTTACTGGGATCCCATTTAAGGGACTACGCCTGTTTGGGGACCGCCTAGACCTCTTTGCTAAAGGAGGTAAGTTACCACAGCGCAGGCGGCAGCCTCGGCCCTTTCGCAGCCAGGGCCCCCTTTCAACCCCCTACAGAGGCGCTAAGCAGGGAAAAGGGGTGTCCTTCGCGGGGGCTCGTCCTGGCTCCTCCTGGGGGACCAAACCCAAAGCCCCCCCCCAAGACCCCTCAGGCATGATGGGGCGCCCTCGCCCGGCAGGGTGGGGGGACGGCTACAGCACTTTGCGCACGTCTGGAGGCGCCAAGTCTCAGACCGGTGGATTCAGGAGGTAGTTTCCTCTGGTTACAAGATAGAGTTTGCTGTGCGGCCCCCCTCAAGATTCATCAGGTCCCGGATCCCACAGGACCCGGTATCAGCTCAGGTCCTGATGCCGGCAGTGCAAGGACTTCTGGATCTGGGAGTTATTTGCAAGGTTCCCTTGAGAGAATTGGGAGAAGGGTTCTACTCTAACCTTTTCACAGTACCCAAAAGAGATGGGTCAGTCAGGCCCATTCTGGATTTAAAGATCCTCAACAAATTTGTCAAGAACAAGCGCTTTCGCATGGAAACTCTGCACTCGGCCGTTGGCTCTCTGCGCCCAGGGGACTTTATGACGTCTGTGGACATCAAAGATGCTTACCTTCACATCCCTGTGTTCCCAGGACATCAAAGGTTTCTCAGATTTGTGTTGAAAGATCAACATTACCAATTTGTGGCTCTACCTTTCGGCCTCACTTCAGCTCCCAGAGTGTTCACCAAGGTACTGGCGGGGGTGATGTCTTTGATAAGGTCAGGGGGTATTCGAGTGCTGCCCTACCTGGACGACATCCTCATCGCCTCATGGCCTCTACAGCAGGCGGAGCTGGACACTCAGCTGGTGGTGTCCACCTTGGAGTCCTTCGGCTGGGTGATCAATCATCCCAAGTCCTCTCTGTCCCCTTTGCCGGTGACCCCATTCCTGGGGATGATTCTGGATACGGTTCAGTCACGAATATTCCTTCCCCAACAGAAGGTGGAAGCTCTGACTGCGCAGGTGCGGTCCCTGCTCTCGTGCCCCCAGCTCTCCCTCAGACAGGGAATGCAGCTGGTGGGCCTGATGGTGGCGAGCTTCGAGGCGGTGCCCTTTGCTCAGTTCCATTCGAGGCCTCTGCAGCTTCACCTCCTATCAGTATGGGACAAGGACCCCGCGTCCTTGGACGGGGTTTGTGTGCTTCCCCCATTGGTCAGAAGGTCCCTCTCGTGGTGGCTAGACCACAAGAACTTGCTAAAGGGCAGGTCCTTTCTAGCCCCCTCCTGGGAGACAGTCACCACGGATGCCAGACTGTCAGGTTGGGGGGGATTCTGGAAGTCCCTGAGGTTCCAGGGGAGGTGGGGCCCTCAGGAGGCCCATTTACCCATCAACATTCTGGAACTACGGGCAGTCAGGTTGGTTCTGGATCAGTTGACCGATTTCCTGCAGGGACTGTCTGTTCAGGTGCGCTCAGACAACAGGAGGGCGGTTGCCTACATCAACCATCAGGGAGGGACCCGGAGCAAGGGTGCCCTCCAGGAAGTGTCGCGGATTCTGACATGGGCGGAGGCCAATGTTCAATGCATTTCGGCTGTTTATATCCCGGGGGTAGAGAATCTTCTAGCAGACTCTCTGAGCAGGGGGACTTCCCGTCAGGGGGAGTGGTCCCTCTGCAACAGGGTATTCCAGTCCCTGTGTTTCCGATGGGGCCTACCGGATGTGGATCTGTTTGCATCCCGTCACAATCACAAGCTCCCGGCCTTTGTCTCCCTGTCTCAGGATCCTCTGGCCTTGGCCACGGACGCTCTGTCAATGTCTTGGAAGAAATTTTGGCTCCTGTATGTCTTTCCCCCGTTCCCACTGCTGGGCAGGGTTCTGCGCAAGATTGCCCTGGAAAGGGTGCCATTGATTCTGGTGGCCCCAAGGTGGCCAAGAAGAGTGTGGTTCGCAGACGTGGTACATGGCAGTAGACCAGTACGTTCTGCCAGAGGCGCCAGATCTGCTCACTCAGGACTCCTTACGCCATCCCAGTTTACAAACTCTGGCTTTGACGGCCTGGCTGCTGAAGGGTTGTCTGCCTCAGTGGTGGATACCATGGTACAGGCTAGGAAGAAAACTTCTTCTGCCATCTATTATAGGGTATGGCGTTCTTACATTGACTGGTGTGAGTCTAGCTCTCTTCCCTGCAGGATCCCTAGGATTTTGGAGTTTTTATAACATGGATTGGAGTTGGGTTTAAAACTCAGTACTCTGAAGGGTCAGGTTTTTGCCCTGTCTGTCTTCTTTCAGAAGTCTTTTTCTCAGCATCCCTTAGTTAAGACCTTCTTTCAGGGGGTCACTCACGTGCGTCCCCCACGTAAGCCTACGGTCCTTGTTTGGGACTTGAACCTGGTTTTGTCTGCCTTGCAGGGTGCTCCCTTTGAGCCTATTCAGGATGCTGCTCTGGCTGTACTTACCCTCAGAGTTGTTTTTCTGGTGGCTATTACTTCGGTCAGGCGTGTGTCGGAGTTGACGGCTCTGTCTATTCAGCCCCCATACTACCAGAGACACCAGGACAAGGTGGTGTTCCGCTTTAAGCCAGACTTTCTGCCAAAGGTGGTGTCTGCCTTTCATTTGAATCAGGATATTGTTCTTCCTTCGTTGTGTCCTAATCCTAGCAACGCTAAGGAAAGGGTTTTGCATTCATTGGATGTGGTCAGGTGTCTGAAGTATTACCTGGTAGTCACTGCGGCTTTCAGGAAGACTGATGCTCTTTTTGTGGTCCCTTCTGGTCCTAGGAAGGGTTTGGCTCCTGCCAAGTCTAGTATTAGCAAATGGATTCGTCAGGCTGTGATTCAGGCCTACTCTGCTAAGGGGAAGAGTCCCCCCTTCCATCTTACTGCTCATTCTACTCATGCTATTGGTGCCTCTTGGGCCTTCCAGCACCAGGCTTCTGTTGAACAAGTTTGCAAGGCCGCTACTTGGTCTTCTGTTCATACCTTTTCGAAGTTTTACAAGGTTGATGTTAGGGCCTCAGCTGATGCTGTTTTTGGCCGCAAGGTTTTGCAGGCGGCAGTGGTTTAAACTGCCTGTTGTCACCTTTTGTTGGGGGATCCAACCCTATTGTATGGACACTGCTATTGGATGTCCCAAGTGTAAGTAATCTATCTGGAGCAGGACGTACTGTATACTAAGAATAATACAATTCTGTGAAATACTCACCTGTAGAATTGGTATTATTTGTATACAGTACGTCCTTCTCCACCCCACCCTGATTTTTGCATTATTCTGGATCCCCTGTATGGTGATTGTTATCATTGTTATCATTACCAGTTGTTCTGGGTGGTTTAATTCTCCCGGCTTCTTGTTCACTGCTTTTCAATGCTGGGGATTTGTGGGAGGTCCCTGGGTATTTGAAGGGCCGGGAGGAGACAGTTTTCCATGTCTCTGCAGTGCAGCGCCATCTGGCGGAGGATAACCCAAGTGTAAGTATTATATCTGGAGCAGGACGTACTGTATACAAATAATATCAATTCTACAGGTGAGTATTTCACAGAATTGCATTTTCATTTTTTATCTAAACAGAAAACAGGAAGCCTTATTTCTTTTGTTTCACTGCACCGCAGAGCCGCCTGGAGACAGGCAATGCTGTGCGTTCACTGGCTCCCAACAGGACACTTGGCGCTAGCACAGGGCTGTTAAAGGCCAATGCGTTAGCAACCCCTAGCGCCAACTGGGAGCACTAGAAAACAACCAAATTCATTAATATAGGTGATGGCAGCACATAAAAATAAACGTGAATTCCATTGGGGAGACTTAAAAGACATGCCACAGGTTCTGCATGGCCCAAATCACAAGTTTACAGAGCAACACAAAAGTGCAAAATATGCATACAAAAACAATGCCAAAAAGCCAAAGGATCCCGTTGCACATGCCCCATCCCAAGTAAATAAATAAAAATAATCAAAAAAATTATAACAACCCAGCCTGTTGAAATGTATGGGATAAGGCCACACGGTGCAGGGTGAGCGCCTGGTCTGATCTGGCACTGTAGGGAACTCAGTGCTGGCACTCATCCCCTCGCCGGCGCAGTTGATAGATGGGACACAACCTGGCACTATAAGAGGCGCTCTGGATTTTTGACTTGATAAATACACCTTTTGCACTGGGACCTGACATTCACCTGATGTTCATCTGACACTAAGTGGCACTAGCGCTTCTTAAATAAACCCCACAATATGAAGTCCTTGTTTACAGTGATGTGGCAAATGATTTTAAAACAGTCACATCACAAGCCCAATGTTTTTAGTTTTTCTAATTAAAGCAGTCCCTAATAAGTGCATTCTACAGTGCTTTATAAATGAAAGATTGTAATAATCTTCCACATTTTCATTTTTTTTTTCCTAGCTGCTAAACTGCTCTACTGCCGTTACTATGGTGAAGGGCTACTCAAAATCAATAAATATATTACTTTTTTTTATTAATTCACTCTATCTGCAATTTACCTATATTTCCAGTAGGGTAATCTCCCCATAATCTTTTACAACCAGATTTTTGGGGTGGATTGGAGCTATCTAAAATGGAATAAATATAATCTACAACAAATGGCCATATGATATTTTTTTTAAATCTGATCAATATTAAGGACTTAGAAGTGAGAAACATAATTTATAGAGAGGTCGTGCTTGTAGCACACGCTGCAGCTGCGATGGAGACTTTCTACCGGGAAAATTATGTTGGCTGGTCACTGCCTTTACCCTATCTAAGGTAGAATGCACACTATAATGCCCTAAGACATTCTCAAACTGTAAGCATAATGGGCTGACTTATACAGCTGGGAGAATTGGAATACTGCAAATATGATAATATATATTTACCAGGACTTAATGCAAAGAAATTAATACAGATATAGTAAACAGAATGACATAAAATGGACAAGCTACGTTTTGCAGCCTTGATACTTTATCAGAAACACATAAAATCTGTTTCTGAATGCTATCAAGACTAATGCATGAAATAAAAATATGTACTATACGTATATAAATATATAGTACATAGTTATATTTTGTGCATAGCCATATACACAACAGTTGAAAAACAAATATGCATTATGCGCATTTACACACATTGTATACAAAAGCACACATTGCTTTGTTGAGACCCTGACATGGGGGAAGGTAGTAAGGAAATGCAAGGAGAAGCAGAGAAGAGAATCAATAACGCCTAGGCCTGTCAATTTTATTGATACCCCCTGGAGAAGCGTTAACTACATGTTTGATATTACTGGCACACTGGTCTGATAATTGCGTGTCTTGGGGTTGTTAAGACTTTGCCAGAGATAATGAGATATGGGCAATCCACCATTTCACATTCTGGAAAGTCATTTTAGATGTGGATGAGAATTTGCTTTATTCATGTGTTATCATTCATATCAGAATAGCAGCCACCTTCTAATGAAATCATACACAATAGCAGCCTCTTGGTCATTAAAAAAGGCGTGGCTGACTTACTTTATTTTGTTACTTTCACTCACATTGATTTTTTTACAGTACAACATACATACTAGATGATGGTAATCATTAAATTATTTTTAGGAAAATTTAGCTAGCAATGTGTAGTTTGTAGTTTAATGTCTAAGCCACAAAAAGTGCCCACAGCAGCATCTGTTGTGTTTATTTCAGGCCCCACATCTAAAAGAAGTCTTTGTAAAAAGCATTATTCCTATATAAAAACATTCAGCACACAAGGGAGATCTATTACCGGAAAGGAGGGCACACATCATTTCCATCTAAAGTTTTCAACGTCACATCATTGCTACAGTAAAAAAGGCACTGGAAAAAGCCAGTCATTATTATGACTTAGTAGGGCTGGTCATAAAAGACCTTGATTGTACTTAGGTAGTGCTGACATTGCAGAGTGACAGCATTTAGAGGGGCAATGATGCTTACTACTTTATTCTTTTGTCCCCACATAAATTACATAATGTCTACTTAATAGAGCAGTACATTTTGATGTCGTATATATTATATATCTTTTGAAAGCAGTACAATCATATATTTTTTTGCCAGCTAAGCATATAAAATATTTTCCTATTGTGTGACCCCTACCACAAAAGTGACACCATATAGTGGCACCTGATCAACCTGATCAATCACTCAATGATTCTATAGTCTCAAGAATTCACACTCATTTAAAATGAAAATAGTAAAAAAAACATTCATTAAGTGGGGACATCCCCAAGTATATAAGATAGGTAGATATCTTTGCACATTTAAAATGGGAAAACATTTGTCCAAGGAGCCATGACCTGCTACAGTATACTATTTTAGTAACAATATCTTATTTTTTTCTTTTTTTTAAATGCCCAGGCAAGCACTAGCTTCATCCTCCTCCTTAACCCCTGTGGGAACAGTATCAAATTAGACATTTTAGAACATCTCTAAATCTCTAATTATACATGATGTACTCCTGTGTGTGGCTAAGCTGGAGGGTGTAATGGGGCAGCTTTACGAGAGGCAGGTACTCTGCTGTGGTAAAAGCCTGCTGCATGATCACTGTGGCCTGACAGTGTTAGCTCACACTGGGAGAAATAAGCGACAGGGGTGGCCTTGTGACCAGGGTGTGTATGAACGGAATAGAAAAAAGGGGCAACTTTTGAAGATCTGTCATAGTTTCTTCTTGGAAACGGAGAAAATCTCGGAAACGGAAATTGAGAGACACATGGGACAGGCATCAGGTGAACTACTTGCTGCCTCTTATTCTGGTTGTCTGGGGTGCCCCTTTACACTGATTAGGGTCGATTCAAAGAAACATGTAACAGCTTGGATTTTGGTGCCGATCATCCTATTTTTCACGTCCGCTCGTGCGTTCGTATGAACTTGCGAGTGATTCTATAAGCAAATACGTTTCTATCCTAAAATATACGTCCGTTCGTATGGCAGTTCGGGAATCAGACCTATGTCAGTTTCCATCCTGAATTTTCCGTTTCATTTCTCAGGTTGCAACATTGGTTTTGCCCTTTTGCCTTTTTTGTCTGGACGTAAATCCTTCTGATCTTGCGGCTGCGCACTACAAACTTACCTCATTAAAGTGCATTCTAAATATTTGGTCTTTTATTTTTCTTTATTTCATTCATTTTGTAGTAACCAACCATTAATGAATGCATTTGCATAAGTAAATCTTACTTTGTTTAATTTTTAGTTAACTTGCATTTTTTACTTGTGGATTTAATTTTAATATTTTGGCTTCAAATGGTACAACTTTAAATTTTGGGTGTGGTTACCCACACCCTCTACATACAGATTTGCTCTCAAAAATTAAAAAACACCCAGCAACTTCAGCATGTTATGAGCCTAGAAACAGCCAAGATGGCGGCTCAGGTATTCTCGGGCAGCCTGCAAACAGAAAGGGCCTTGTGACTGTGTTGCTCTGCATTCTTTGATTTCTGACCTTTCCGTGCCCCCAGCTCTGCTGTGTCTGTGCAAAATACAGCAGTAACCCACATCCTGCACTTTATCCCGCTCTCCTCTCCTCAGTAAGTTTGATGCATCTGACCAAAGATGTGCTTAAATAATTAAACAAAGCAAAGGTAAACAACTACACCAATAAATGCAATCTAAAAATATTATTCTAGTACATCAATTTAAAAATAAATAACAAATGACATAAGTTTCTTTAATTATTGCAATAATATATTGCAAAATAAAGGTTTACATGCAAAGGACTAATTAAGGTCCACATTAAAATGCTTTTATAAGGCATACATGAATCAGGTATGCATTGCCATACAATTTATGGCCTCGGCCATGCTGATACATGCAGTTCATTGGAGCTCAAGACGCGCAGACTCCTCCACATAGCCAAAAAACCTGTTCAAGAACAGCAATACGACTGCTAAAAGGTGTCGGCAGTGGCTTTCTTTTAAAACGTATTTAGAGGTTTGAAAACTGTTCTCTGAATCACACCTAAACACATCCAATTATCCTAAGTTTTACGTTTTGATCCTAAGTTTTAGGATTTGATCCTAAGTTTTACGTTTTGATCCTAAAATTTAGGAACGAACTTCCGATGATCGTAAGAGCATATACGCATTCGTACGTAGGCTCGTGCGAGTCGGAAATGGCCAAAAAAACAACACCCACCCAAACTTACGATTCTCGATCCGAAATCAATTAACTTTTGCTCTTTGAATCGAGGGGATTGTTCAGGCAAATAATAGACAAAAGGATAATCAAATGTTGTTCCTAGCAAGTCCTATATGGGTGCAGCAGCAGCTCACTGGATGGGGCCCGTACCCCTGAGATTGGGTCCAATCCTAAAGATCTGTAAGTTGCTAAATAGGAGCTGCGGATGACAAAAAGTGGGTATCATTTTGTTTTGTTTTTTGCCTGGCCATGCAGGCAATAAAGGGCTGTTTACTTCATTACAATCAAAATGGGTTAGGCTCCATCAGAGTGAGGTTTCAGTAGTGGATCTTATTCAGGACCATGCTGCCCTGATGGCTACCTTGCTCTGATGGCTGGCCTGTAGGCAACATCCAGTCAGGATCACATGAACTTACCACTTTCACAGCACTAGGGACATGGCATACTCAGTTTTAGTGCAAGTTACTTAAAGCGGACCAAACACATCCTCCACAAGGTTAAATTTAAAATAAAATAACCCATGTATTAACTCCTTAGGTCCTGCTAATGAATTTGATAAAACTACTCACACACGATTTTGGCTTTCAAAGGAAAAATTGGGGGAAAATTAAGGGAAAATGAAATCTTCTTTTGGCTCTTATCATTCTTCTAGCACTATTTTCAATAGGTACTAATTACCCCCCAGGTATGAGATTGCGAGGAAGGAAGAGAAGGGGGGCCTAAACAGCTGGTTTAGAACAATGGTATCCTGTCAGAAACCAACAGAAAATCACTATAACATGAATACCAAGCAGCATTGAGGGTAGAAAACATCCAAACGGGTGGGGAAGCAAAATAGATGAAGTTGTTTTTAAGGGTTTTGGTCCACTTTGATCATTTGCTTTTGTGTATATCCAACTATATTAACCCCAATATCAGGGGTTCCCAACCATCTTTGCATTAAGCATCACTTTCCATTTTTCAATGATCTCAGCCATGTGGGTAGTGTGTAGGGGTTGTCAGTCTCTTAAAACTTTGTTAAAATACACTAATTTGAAGGACACAAAATGCACATAAACAGTTTTGAAAACCATTTGGAGCAGTTTTGTACTTGTAATTAGGCCTTACCAAACATATAGATGGCAGGAAGTCAGGATAAGGTAAAGATCAGTCTACAGCCTCACAGCATGCCACGTGATAGGCCCTTTCATACAACTAATGGTACCTAACCTCTGGTTGGAAACCCCTGCCCTATAGCAAAAACACATTTGTTTTAGCAGGCCATAAACGCCTGTATAAAACCATAAAAATGTCCTAGCTCATTTAAAAGAAAGACAGCCACCAAGCTAAATAAGTAAATATCATATGCTCTTATACGTATGTACAGTATGTGGAAAGGTGGAAAGAAACCAACACAAAGGTTACCTAAATACTAAGCCTCAAAAGCTATTTTTGTAACATTCTAAAACCTTATTTTTCTTCATCAAGAGAAATACTGAAGTAAACTGTTTGGAATAGAGTTAAGCACACGGCTCAATTTTCCATGAACTAATTCTTCAATATATCTCAATGAAAGCCAGGTTTAGTGGGTAAATTGAAAGAAGAATCTTTACATGATGACAGAGTGGGGTCTTGTTACCGGTCTTTAAGTCACAGCATCAATACAATCGAGCTATCCTGACAGAGGAACCCTGGCAGCCCAGCATTTGTAGCTTGGTGCATGTAGAACAAATAACAGAAAGAAGAGCATTGTAAAGCATCCTAATTATCCCCAATATTTGGGCGCCACACAATAAACAATATCATCCTATGTTAGTGATAAATATTTGTCTATGTAATGTTTTTGCCCACTCTTGGAGAGCCATTGATGTTCATCTTGTATATTTGGTCTCTAAAAGGGGCATTCTACACCACTTAAGGGCCGGGGGGCCAGATGCGGTCCTCCAAGCCTTTTTGTGTGGTGCTTGGACAGAACTATTTCGAGCTCCAAGGCTTCTGAAATCGGCAGCAAGTTATCAGGTCTGTGTGTGATACCATTGAGTGATGCATTGGTGTTACTGCGTGGCGATTTAAAAAACATAACTTTAGTTAGACCTTAGGACAGGGACAAAAGCAAGGGACCTTTAGGACACCAGATGTTGCCCTTGCTGTAGGGAAAGTGAGTCTAGGCACACACTTGCTGCAGTTGATTTGTTGTTGTAGAGTTGTTGACTCTATAAAGTTAGACACAGCAGTCAGTAGAGAGGGGTAAGAAGGTGCTCTCTGTGGCCCTGGGGCAAAAACGACACAGTGACAGACTCCTGAAGGGTGGGCTAGGTGAAGGCCAAGCACAGCATGAGGTGGAAATATGGACCCTATGTGCTCAGGTGGATATCAAGCTGTTCTGAATAAATAACCTTTAATTAAACCTTTTGGATAGTCGTGCTTGTATTTTGTTTTGCGTTTTTTATTTACCGCCCCTTTGAAGGCAACCAGATTGCTTATGTGGCCCTCTATGAAAATGAGTTTACACCCCTGTTCTAGACTAAGGGTTACTTTAGCCTGTTTTCTGCTCTCCTCGTGCTGGCTGTCAGGGGCTGCATCTTTCATTCAGCTGTGCTTTATATTTCTAAAAGTTATATTTCTGCAGCAGAGGATGACCCATCCATGCATGTTCCAAAGATAAGTCAGCAGAAGGAATTAAGTTCTATATGGTTAGGAAATTTAAAGTGCTAGTGAATAAAAGATGAAATCCCTGACAGTCAATAGAGGCCAAGCAGAGAGCAGACTAATTTAACCCTTTCCGTGAAATGTCAAGGCTAGGCTTACAGTATGTCAGTCAATAGGCAAGTACGCACAAATCATTAACACTGGACGGAGTTTGGCTTGAGGAGGTGTGTGGAGTTTTAACTAGCTTTTGCCCAAAAGGGAAATCTGTCTGGTCCAGAGATGTCAGTTTCCCCTCAGGTTTAGAGGTTCAACCGGTTTATCAATCTGTGAAGCGCAGAGTCTAATTAGTTGAAGAAAATGGGGGGTAACTGCCATCAGTGTGGAAAGTGCTAGCTTATATTTAGAGTGGCCTTACAATTAGAGTGGTCCTACACCCAAATGTAAGTCTGCGTCTGAGAACCAGGCTTCAATAACTCAATAGTTAAGGATTCAGCAGGTTGTTACGGTAGGGTTAGGCCAGTGGGTGCAGTGGGACCCAGTTTGGAGGAGCACTGCTGAAAGCACAGGCTTTACTTAAAGTATAGGTTCTCTTTATCTTGACCTAGGCCAAATGATATATCACCAATCTTTGATAGAAATGTGTTGGGATTTTATGCTAATACCCTGGCCAACCAGTCAGAAGCCAGGGACAGTAGGAAAGTTCAATCCAGTGTACAACTGCCTTTGTATATACATGGTATAAAAGAAGACTGTAGACTTAGTACTGTGCTGCATGAAATCAGAGTTACCTAATTACCTAGGAGCATCTGCAGTAGGCCACCTACTGAATTTATTATCTGTCAAGATCTGTCACAGGAAAGAGAGTCACTGACTGATATCATCACTTTCGGATCCCGATAAGACAGCAGCATATTAGGGCAATAATAAATAATAAAAATTACCATACTAGTGCACTAAGTAGACCTATACTGCAAAAACAATGAATCTCTACTATCCATGTCAGGCACTTCTAGTGTTTCCAAGCTTCTTGCATGGAGTGAGTATTTTTGTTAATAAGCAGCACAATTGGAGTTAAAAGAGGGAGGGATTTTGCTACTGGCAGCCAATGGTGTTCAGCAGGTTTGGCACATGTGGAACCATGTACGGAACATGCACGACAGCGACAGCGGTACAGGAGCAAGAACCAGACATTGGCTGCCACTGAGAAAAGGTCAACATTTTCAGCTTGCTTTAGAAATTGGGGAGTGAACAAAAAGTAACCTGAGGTCCACTTTAAGTGCCGCAGACTATGTGGGTTTACTTTAATGTGGACTTATAGTCACAAATGATTATAGGTCGCTTGTAGTAACCCTCTTGTTACAAATCTCTAAATTGGAATGCCCCTTTATTTAACATTCTCTGAGTGCAAAAAAACAGCCATAATTAATCATTGGGTCCGTGCTTTTATGCCGTTCTCATTTCCCAGTGACCAATAGTATTTGACGTGTGCAAGCCTATCAGGTGAACCCGACTGGTTGTCGACAGAGATGGGGATATGCAATATGTGGTTGTGACACCAAAGAAATGAGGAAGAATTATCTGGCTTCCTTGGGATATTTAACTGGAGGTGCATCCCAAATGGTAATGTCTTTGGTAGGATTGTTACAAATCTCCTACAGGCATTTCTATTAGTATTTCTTACAAAGTGATCAGTGGTCTTTACTGCACTGAAGTTAAAGATAATGAATTAACTCAACTTTGTTAATGAGGCAAATGTCCCATATTTCTTGCAAACTGTTCTGTTCAGTATTTTACAAGCCTTTTTTGTTACTCTTAAATTCACTATATTTTGATGTGGTCAATCGTAGTGTCAGACTAGGATGCCTAGGTAGCACCACCTGTATAAGTGACTCCGCCCTCCCCACTTTTAGATGCAAGTATTACTGGCTTATATTCAGGTCCCATACACAGAAACATTATGCCAAACTGTATTGTGCTGTACAAGCCCTTTAAATCTCAGGAAGTGTGGCCACTTGGTATGCCACAAATTAGCCATACAAGGCCAGGGGCCCCTGGGGGGTTTCCTGGTAACCCTGTGGGCCAGTCTGAACCTGGCCCATCCCATACTACCCCATGCAATGATAGACATAAAAAAGTAATTCCTATTTTATCTAGAAGGTGGCCCCAAGAAGATAGTCCCTAAGAAAAAACAAATAGTTAAAACCATCAACTCAAAATAGTGGAATAGTCTTCATGCTAAGCTATTAGGGCAGATAGCCAACAGAGTGAGTTCCAGCCATTCACTTATCACTAATTATGTATTTAATGGGGCAAAGAGCAAACATGCAACAAATTAGAATGTATCTGTTAGCAATGTGACTACTGTAAATTGAAAAATTAATAAATGCTGCACTTAGAGAAAAAAAAACTGAAGCTGAGGCTAATAGCAAGTTATCAGGTCCAGATGTAACTGTTCTAGAGCAGAGCTTATCCTAACAATCAGCTCTATATGTCTTATGTCTCTATATGAACAAAATTTCGCTACCCCGGGAATTGTTCCTTGATTTTGGATGCCCCGCTAAGTGCAACCCCCAGATCGCCCATACAAAAGTAACTTTGCCCAATTCTACAGCGCATTGTTCAATCAATGACCCATGCTGTGCATATTCATAATTGGCATGCGGCTCTGTTTAAACGCAGAACTCATTAATAGGGAGCGGGAGCTGGTGTATCCCCAGTTTTCTTTTAGTTGAGGGCACTCACCCACCCCCAGCCTATCTGAATGGCTCAGTCCAGAGATGCTGGAGATGTGGCCACGAATGTTTAGTTCACCGTGGGAGCCAGGGTCAAAAGTGCATTTTTCTGTGTGAGGGACATCTCAATTCGGGATACCTTTGGGGAAGGCTGGCGATCTCAGACTCCAGGGCTGGTGAACCAGGGTTTTGTTTCATTCATTTCTGTGTCATTTGAGGAGGTAAGTACAGCCAACCTTGGACTTTTTCAACATAGAGAAGAGAAGAGGACTGGATCAAAGAAGAGGTACGTTAGGGCGAGCCCTGCACACCCATCTCGCAGCACTTCACTTACCTCCATGGCTGCATCCAGCCATCGTCCATCTCACAGCATTTCCCTCACCTCCATGGCTGCTCCCAGCCATCTCCCTTCCCCCCATGTTTCCTCCTCGCATGGTCAGGTGCGCGCACGTCCCCGTCCACTAGAGGGTGAGCGCACTGGATTCCTGAGATTTAAAGGGCCTGTACAGCATTGATTGGTGCTTGGTCATCCAAATCTGCATCCACTTCCCCTATTTAAAGAGGCACTTCCTTTCCTTCAGTGCCGGATCTTGGTCTTTCCATGCCAGTTGTAAATCAGTTGCTTTTGGATTGCTCACCCGTGTACCGACCTCTGCCTGTCCCCGACGCTGAACCTTTGCCGCCTGCCCCGACCTTGGCTACTCACCTTTACTACGAACCTCTGCTGCCTGCCCTGACCTCTGCCTGTGTGTACTATGCCTTTTGCCTGCCTCTTGTGTACCCCGCTGAGCCTCAGCTAGCCATGGGACTGGGCCGCTGTTGGGGGGTAGCGACCTGGGGGTCACTCGCCGCACAAGACCAACCTGCCTTGCAGTGGGCTCTGGTGAATACCGGTGGCCTCTTAGACTCCGCTCCCCTGACGCGGTACCTGCCATCTGTTCCACAGTTAAAGCGGATCCACACCCGAGTCCGCTCCACCCGGTCCGTGACAAGATAATGTATGTTAAAATGAGAAACTAAACATAAATCCCAGAAAAACACCTTATAGCTTCAGTTATGCAAATGTAAACAACACCGTACCTCAGGTATGTTGTTTTAGGGCCCAATTATTAATACTATGCCTGGCTGTACACAGCAGACAAACTTGTATTCACAAGACTTGTGCTCACATGTTCAAGGAATCTCATATTTACCACTGAGCTCTGGTTGGCCAACTAGCCTCCTTTTTGCCGGGACACGGAGGTTCAAAGCCTTACTGTAGAACACAAAGGGAAAGTTACAGTATATATCATTAAATCTGCAGTTTGCTTAGATGTTTTTAACCAGTATTATTTTTGCCTTATAACACATGATTTTCCTCAATGTTGATCTATTTTCAGAGCTTCCCGAATACAAACATTAAAGCGATCGCTCTCTTGATGAAGGGGTAACACCCCGAAATGTCGATACACAGAGCAATCTTACTATTCCTGGGTAAACTTATCACTTCTTGCATTTTTTGCCATTTATGTTCATCCATGCCTCATTATATACTAAGTGTTGAAGCCTTTCAAATTGCTATGCTGCTTTTCATTACTTTAGTGTCGATTCTTGCCCATGCGCCCAAAAACCATGCACAACTGCATCAGCATGCAGAAACTTGTGATTCGACACATGAGTCATGGCATCAAATGGCATGCCTGAAGCGCGATCGCAAGCTTCCAACTTCCAACTCACTCACTTTCACATTGTACATCAAATGCAGCTCTATTTATGCGCAAAGGGCCATCCTCTGTTTGCCATGCCCCCCCCCCCCCCCATGTTTCTCCCCATCTTTTCTCTAGCATTGGAGAATTTGTCTCTCCAGCTACTGTGTTAAAGGGGAATTTCTATTTTCCCTGCGTGTTTGCCTCCTGTTTTTATGTGTAGTGTTTTAGTGGGTGAAATCCTGATTCCAGGTGACCTACAGTGTTGTGTTTCCCAATGTTTTGTCCCAGATGCTATCTATACTCCTCCCTCCCTGCATTGTTTGTTTAGTGTATTACTGCATATTCATTGATTAATTGAGCTACTAACATATTTTGTATTCATGTGTTTTTAAATTAAAACATTAAGGGGAAATGTCCACCTTTTTTGAGTTTGTAGCTTAAAGAGGAACTGGGCCGTCCAAATTCCTGTCCTTGGGGCTTTCTCGAATTAGTATACCCCTCAAAGTGTGAAAGCCCCCAGATGCCCAGAACCTCTCACCTCCTCCATAGCCCTCACACATCTTTCAGTACTAGCAGTACTATTGTCCCACATCCTACTCACTAATCATTTAAATAAGCATGTGCTTGTTATAATGTAATAATAAACAATTTTGTACATATCATTTTGCTACTTATATTTTTGTTCACAATATATTAAATTTGTAAATTTTACTCTTTTTGCGGTGTGCTTTACTATTGGATATTTGTTTAGTGGTTATGCTTGACAGCGACAAGTGTAACCTGTAGCTCAAGTGATGAAAACCTGATGAAACTCGTAAAGTGGACTAAAATCCCTAGCATCCCCTGAATTGTTCCTCCCATGAAGAGTATGTTTTGACAATTTTCAGTACTCCTATCTAATCCCAGATAATGCCTCCTGTTTCAGCTGTAAAGCTCCGCCTCCTCCATTCACTGACATTGTTGTGTGTGACTAGAATAGAATACGGTTGAGGGAGACTCAGGTCCTGCACACTGCCTGGGAGAAACATATAGACCTATAATTATTTTTTCAGTGCATTGAGTCATATCACACCAACGAGTAAATCAACCTGTAGATATATAAGGTTTGTATAAGGGTCCTCCAACAATGTGCTAATTTGAAACTGCTCTGGAAAAGTGTATTACCCTTTTACACATTTGAAAATGCATTAATTATTTTATTCGGATTTATATTTATCTGTAAATATTGTTAAAGTTTGAATCAAATATCTGCATGTTCAAATATGATAAAAAATGGAAAGTGTTTATAAGGTGTACTTACCGAGTCATTATCTTTAGGCCAAACCCTGTTTTTGAACAAACCTTTGCTTAGGCTCCAGCAATGAGGGTTTAATAAATTGCCTCTGAGCACATGGCTGCGTCTTATCATCTAAATGAGTCTCCTCAAACTAAATCAAAGGTCATTGTGCTGTTTGTTTTCTTGCACTAACTCTCATTTGTCCAACTTGGCCTACTGGCTTTAGTTTATAAAACATTACTCCTGGGCTTTGTTAATTCTGGGTATATGTTACACAAAGTTGCTATCTTTAAGATTTATATCACAAATAATAACAAAATGCAAGGCGCCACAAACGTTTGCAGGACTGTACAAATGAATCAGCGACTACAGAGCTTTATTGTGAGCGACATTCAACATCTCCTCAGTCATTTCTGGACTGTTGCAAGCCGGGGTTGAGAGAAGTGGTAATGCAGGGGCAGGCATGGGAACTATCTGCTGACAATAAATGCAGAGATTTAGTTTCTGTCCCCACTGTCAACAATCACAAATTAAAATTGGAGAGTTTAATAAATACATACAGTTGATACCGCCAGTTGTCTACAAGCCCTGTTCAAAATGCCAGGTTTCTGTAATGTAAAAAATCAGACCAAGAATAGTTTCACCATTTTTTCTACCTTTAATGTCACCTATATTCTGTACACTTGAATAACAAATTGCAATCTTTTATGATAAAAAAAATATTCTTTAATTGAGTTTTTGGCCGCATGCCGTCTTTTTTGGCAGAGCAAATGTGATTCAAATCTGTCAGATTGCAAGGGCATCTCTGTGTACAGACCTCTTTAGGTCAACCCCCAAATTATAAATTGGGGTCTGGTCTGGGCTCTGACTGAGCTATTCCAAAGGAGGTATGCATTCAGCAACGGCGAAAGGTGAAATTCCTCTTCATTTCTAGATTATTCAAACACTGACTAAGATTTTAAACTGTTTATAATACCCTCCACCTTGACCAATGCCCAGCAGAAGCTGCAGAAAAACAGCCCCAAAACATAGTTCTGTCTCCCAGTGGCGTAACCATAATCTGGCGTGAACGTTAATTGGGGCCCTTTCACAGCTCATACAATAAACGTTTTTCTGTCTTTTACCCTTTTTAACATTTAGATGCAACTACACAACTAAAGATTGAAACAGCAATGATACATGCTGTTCATTTCTCTAAATAATGCCAAGTGAGCACAAATATGATAAATAAGGTGTAGGAGCAACAATGATGGGTCCGCCCTGACCTTCTGGGCCCTGGTGCGGTCACACCCCCTGCACCCCCTCAAGTTATTCCCCTGCTGCCTCCACCATGCTTAACTGTGGGTTTGGTGTACTTTTGGTGATGCACAGGGTTGTGCAAAACAGCTTTTTGAATTATAGCCAAAAAGTTCAACCTTTGTTTCATCAGACTGCTACTTGCTGTAGGTTTTTAAAAAACATAGCCGGGGTTTGATGTTTTCAGAAAGGCTTCTATCTTGCCACCCCAGCCCAAAGCCCAAACTTATAAAGAAAACAGGCGATGGTTGTCAGATCCAGTACACAACCAGCACTAAAATTCCTGCATCTCCTTTATATTAAGGCCTCTAGACAGTCTCCCAGGCCAATTTTCTTTTTATCAATATTTTAGGGACGTCTAGTTCTTGATAACTGTTGTGCCAAATTTAATTAACTTTTTGATACCCACCTACATTGTGTACCATGTTATATCAAATGGCTTGGAAATGTTTTGTAACCTTCTCCTGACTGATACCTTTCAACAATGAGATCATGTTGACGTGTTGCAAGCTGTTTATGGACCATGACTTTTGCTGTAAAATGCAACTAAGTAAACCCTGCTAGAATGGGTCAGTCAGAATCACTTTGAATGATGGCAGTTGTGTACTGACGACTATTTAACATGCGTTTAAATATGACTGGCTAATTCTGAATACAACCACTTCATCAATTATAATGAGGTTTCCCACTTATGCAACCAAATTACTGTATTTTTCACACTATAATAAGTCCCTGACCATAAGACACACTCAAAGTTTAGTAAAAAATGAATTCTGACCCAAATGGTGTGTTAAAATATCCCATCTTAATCACCCCATAACAGGCAGTGAGCAGCATTTCCCCCAGTCACCCCATTACAGGCAGTGTGCAGAATTTCCTATCCAATCCCCCATTACAGGCAGTGTGCAAAATATCCCTCCAATCACCCCATTACAGGTAGCGTGCCCTACATCACCCCATAGCAGACAGTATGCTGAATCCCCCACCCTATCACCCTATTGTGCAGAATCACCCCATTACAGGCGCATGTACAGCACACCTCCAAATCACCCTATTACAGACAGTGTGCAGAATATTCCCAATCACTCTATTACAGGCAGTTTGCAGCACCCCCGAAATCACATCATAACAGGCAGTGTGCAGAATACCCCCCATTCACCCCATAACAGACAATGTGCAGAATATCCCCCGAATCACCCCATAATAGGCAGTGTGCAGAATATCCCCCCCAATCGTCCACCAGGTAGTGTGCAGAATCCCCCCGCCCCAATACCCCTATTACAAGCAGTGTAACATAATCCCCCCATTCCTCCATTATAGGCAGAGGTGTAGAATCCCCCCCCAATTCCGCCATTACAGGCAGTGTACAGAATTTCCTAACCAATCACTCCATCACAGGCAGAATCCCCTACATCACCCCATAGCAGGCAGAATGCAAAATACCACCTCTAACACCCCATTGTCCAGAATCACCCAAATCACCCTGTTACAGACAGTGTGCAGAAAATTCCCCCAATCACCCCATTACAGGCAGTGTGCAGGATCCACCCCCAATCACTGCATTACCGTCAGTGTGCAGAATCCCCCCATTCACCCCATTACATGTAGAGTGCAGAATCCACTCATCCCAATTCCCCTATTACAAGCAGTGTGACATAAGCCCCCCATTCCTCGATTATAGTAGGTAGATTGTCAGAATCTTCCCAATTTCCCCTTTATAGACACTGTGTCAGAATCCCCCCCCCCCCCAAATTACCCCATTATATACATATACAGTGGGATCATCATTAGCCATCACTAGTGTACTTTCCCTCCCAAAGCCCAAGCCCCCCCCCCCCCCCACACACACGTGCAGGACGTTGGACAATAGAGAGTCCGGTCAGTGGTGCTGGGGTGCCGGATATGTAAGTTTTCTATTTTTTTCTATTCACTACATAAGACAGTAACATTCCCCCTACTTTTGGTGAAAGAAATACTGCATTTGAGTTTAATTTTTTACATTTTTCCCCTCTAAATGATTTCAGTTTTTTCAATGGAATTGTGTAGATTATGATTGACAAGGAAGGTGGAAACATTTCTGAAACTATTTTTCTTGGTCTGATTTTTTTTTTAACCTAACAAGAACCTGGCATTTAATCTGGCATTTATTATTCTTTCAAAATCAGGTAGAGGCATCCATAAAAGCAATGTTACTGCTCTAGATCACATATATATATATATATATATATATATATATATATATATACACTATTTTTTATGAAAAGCATTTGTAATTCATTTTGGGAAACACAGTAGATTAAGAATATGGGTAAAATTGGCCATCCTTGCCCTCTGTCATCCATACAAGTATAGACAGTCTCTTTTTATGTGAGAATAAAACAGATTTTTGTACAGCTGCATTTATGAATATACTTTTA
Organism: Gastrophryne carolinensis; assembly: GCA_027917425.1. Classification (NCBI taxonomy): domain Eukaryota; kingdom Metazoa; phylum Chordata; class Amphibia; order Anura; family Microhylidae; genus Gastrophryne; species Gastrophryne carolinensis. The sequence continues at coordinate 290,684,389 of CM051234.1, forward strand.
CACATACATACCTAACATACATACAGAACATATTTCTGGTACATACATGCACTCATACAGCCAGGAAGAATCCAGGGCAGTGAGCAGTTAAGAAAATATGCAAATGTATATTCAAAACCAAAATAGCATTTTCTCTGTACCTAACATGGTTGAATCTCTGACAGAACAGTACGGAATTTTCATGAATCCTGAAGCACAGGACATTCACAGGACTTTAATGAATCAACTGGATAGGTCTATAAATCTGTGTCCCTCTGCCCACCATTCTTATTTTGATGTACTACACATCCTTGGCTGTCTGTGTAATAACATTTTCCAAGAGGAGGTTTGGGGAGTTCTGTGTGCTTGATCACAGTTAAGGCTGAGGCTATGTCGGTTTCTGAGTGAGGCTGGAAGGGGAGGGGGGTTGGTTTGTCTCTGAAAAAGCTTGGGCAGAAATCAATACAGATTCAGTTCAAACCAGCTATAGATCAGGTCTCCGAGCAGCTGGCTGTGTATAAAACATGTAGAAGAAAAAATCAAAGATGTACACATTTATGGTTTAGCTTGCCATGCAAAGCTTTACCCAAATTCATATCTTACAATATGTGAGAATTTGAACACACATGCATCAATAAAAGGTTTTTATATTGTCTGTTTTAGTGCATTGTTCACTGTAGTATTAAAAAGAATACTTCGTCCATACTTTGCCCAATAGCTGAATGATTATTGGTCATTCTAAAATGTGTCTGTTTAATTATTAAAAGTGATTTTTCAAATAGATGCAATCATGACAAATCTGCTTATTATAGGAATCCACTAAGTAAAACATGCGTACTAAGATGTTTTATGCACGTATCTTTTGCTTGGCTCAAAAGGATTTCCTAAGCATACTATATGTAACAGTTTAGTATAGCTAGTCCTGAGACCTTTGCATCTACATATGTGCATGCCTGCATTTGCATGGGAAAACACAGCAATGCTCGAAGGTCAGTCCCCGCATGGGTAATAAAAAAAAATGAGTTCCTGCCCCATCCATTCATGAAGAAAACAAATAAAAAATGACAAAACCCTAGTAGTATATGATCAGCCAAAAAAATCTGAGAACAGGGACATTCTAACTTTTGAACAGCACTTTGGAACAGGGATGACTGCCTGAAAAAAAAGATAAAATGCAATGATAAATACCTTTGTTTCAAATTCGTATGTAGGTCAGCCCTGAGTGACTTTGTAGTGACATAGCACCCAATAGGCAGAGAGTGTCATATCATTTTGTCTTGATCATCTGTGCACTGGTAAAAATGGTTATTTCAGGTACAATACAAATCTTAACTTACTAGCAAACAAGAACTTAAAACCCTACTAGGGGAACGGAAAATAGGTTTGGAGGTCTGAAAGAAAGCCAGGGTGGTTTGTGATGGACTGGCCAATTTGGAGTTTGATTGAGTAATTAGAAAGCACACTACCCAAAAGGCTGATGTGTCTTTTGTTCTCACCCACGTACAAACATTTATAGTGTAGTTAAACACTATAGAATAATTCCTGCTACCCTGCTTTTTTTAGGTATGTATGTAAATTATGGGAATAAATGAAAATACACTACATATCCAAAAACATAGATCCCCACCATCAAATTTTTTGGATTTAGTAGGTACTGTACATGCAGTTTAGCCTAAACCCTACTGTATAGCATAGGTTGCTAGAAGTAACCTGGTTACCTGTCAGTTGTAGAATTGTGAAGTGGAGCAGCAACAGCTCAGTTTTAATGTGGTAGACTGACAGAACTGGGCAATTGAGAGCCAAAGAGTCATAGAATATATACAATAAAGCATGTCTCCATTGCAACCTACCTCTTGCATTGCAGGTCAGATTCAGGTCTCCTTGGGGAGAAAAAATGAATATCTAAATCATATACTTACAAACATGTAAGGCAGAGAAACTGTATGGGGGTTCTTGGATGTACGTAGACAAATGTACATACAGATGTACTACCGAGGAAAGAGGGAAAACCCTGTGGGTTATATATTTTAAAACCACAGGGAGACCATGTGTACATATGTGTAGTGCACTGCCCTGCAATGTTCAGGGCGCCCTAAAACCTGAAATACTATGACAACAACACAAAAAGGACCTGTGGTTAATATGGGGCTGGCACTTACAAATTAGACTACACGCTCAGGCTGCTTCCCGCAACACAAAAATAAATTTATTAAGTATAGCACATGAATACATCACAAAACACCCATCCCTCAATTTAAAAGGCTAGCATAGCTCAATAATAGATACGGGGGCCCCCCACACACTACCGCCACACCTCCTCATACTCGCACACACCACCACACATCCCTAAGGTAGTTAGGCTGGCCAGCCACTAAAAAATACTCTAATAAGCGGCTGCAAATATGGAGGGTAAAGTCCTGAAGCGGGCCTAAATCACAGATGATAATCAAAGTGCTGAGTGCTGAAAAAGGAGAGGAAATACTGGAGACCAAAATGACTTGATAGCAGCAGAGTCCAGCCTAACTACCTTAGGGATGTGTGGTGGTGTGTGCGAGTATGAGGAGGTGTGGCAGTAGTGTGTGGGGGGCCCCCGTATCTATTATTGAGCTATGCTAGCCTTTTAAATTGAGGGATGGGTGTTTTGTGATGTATTCATGTGCTATACTTAATAAATTTATTTTTGTGTTGCGGGAAGCAGCCTGAGCGTGTAGTCTAATTTGTAAGTGCCAGCCCCATATTAACCACAGGTCCTTTTTGTGTTGTTGTTAAAACCCTGTGGGTGCAGTGAAATGCGTTGGTGTGTTAGTGAAACCTATGAGCTCAAACACCTGGCAGATATGACAGATACAGATTTTGCCTTTTGCTCTTATGTAGGTCTATTATTTTTTGTTCACCCAGCCTGAAATCAGACAACTTAATAATCATTTCCAAATGTGGCTTCTTAGTCATTTCAGTTTAATAGCACCCAGTCTGAAACCTGGTTACATTTCTTATGGAAATCGCTAGCACAAATGTGCTCCTGTTATCAGAATGATTTGCAAGCGATAGGTCATGTGATCACCATTCAATGGAGTGCACATGTGCTGTTGCCATAAAACGTGGCATGGCGGACTACACTACAATGCGTAGGGCTTTCGCAGCAATTGCAGGCCCGTTGCAAGAGTGAAAGTTTATAGGTTACGTTTTTATTTCTTTCTGAGCTAGTTGGGGTCCAGCTTGCATGTCCCATTTTGCATTTTGTCTAAAACAATCAGCTGGTACTTGTATTATTTCCTATAGAAATATATGAGGGGGAGCTTAGTGGGCATTTTTATAGACAACATTGTTTTTGATTTAGACAGAGTATGTGGACAGGTTCATTTTCATTCTAATGTGTTCCATGTATATTTTAATATAATGATACGTGTGTGTTTTTCAGCCATTTGGTTCCACTGGCTGGTGTTTTGCTGTGATTTGCAAAACTAGCATCATTTTGGGGGTTTAGATGAAGCAACCAGACAAGGCACCATCATCATATGGGTGAAGATTGGGCACCAACTTTTTTCTAAGGTTTGTTTTGTCTTCTTTTTAATTGACTGATGCTGCTGTTTAGGGGGTAAGCAGGATTCATTGGAGGGCAGCCAGTGGTTTCAAGCTAATTATTTTGTAAGGCAAGGTGTCATTCTAGTGTGCCTTGAATTGCAACCTGCATCTTAGTGAGCTGTTACCACGCAAGAGAGCTCAATGAAAAAATTGTGTTCCATTTTTTTACAAAAAAAACACCTGTATCTGTAATGGGGCATTTGTACAGATGAGGTACATTATTTTTCCAATGAGGTAAGAATATTAATTTTGTTTGGAAATAATAGCACCTTATGGGCTATGCAGATTAGGTTACCATTTTTTCAGCATACCCCATAAGGTGCTGTTGTTTCTAATTTCCTATAAACAATATCCTTAACGCATTGAAAAAATGATGTAATCACATTTGTAAAAATTCCCTATTGCAGCTACAGGTGGTTTTTGGTGAAAAACTGCACTTTTATGCGTGTTAAAGAATGCAATATAAGTGAAAGAAAATAAGACGGGACAAATAAATGTAACTAGTTAAAAGAACTGTATTTATTTGGAAGCAAATTTGTATGGGAGGGCACTGTCTTTCTTGGTCAGAAAAAATTAAAACTTTAGATTTCAAGATGATCAGAGTAGAGGCACAGCTGCCTTATGGATCATTCTCTTACACAGAATAACAGCATTAGTCCTTACATTTGTCTCCAAAACCAAAAATTACTCAGGGCCCTGAGTAGAGGCAGAAGCCCCTTGCAGTGCTATCCATAGTGTTACACATTTAGATTAAAGAATACATGTCCTAGTCCCTTACATAGGTTACCTATTACTCAGAATCCTGTGTGCCTCAAAATTAAGTGAAACTTGCTTCAAAGACTGCAGTTCTAGCTCCTATCTTCCAGTACCTGCCACCCTGCACCTGTGGTCCTGTGCTTTTTTTTCCCAACCCCTGTGTCCCTGGACCCAATCCTCTGCAGCTCCTCCCTATTTCCTGTTACCTAGCCATCTCGATGTTTTACTTGGTATTTCCTGCCTTGTCTCACATTTGCTCAGTCTTCTGAAACTTCCTTGTTGCAAACTTGTTGTATTGTAATTATAAGTTAGTTGCTTAGTTATTGTATATATGTTCAGTGTTTGCCATGTTAGATTACTGTGTTTGGTTGCTGCCAATTCTGTATATACAGGAAATTGTAAAGTGTAGTGCATTGCTGCAATCTGGGTAGTCATGGCTGTCCTATATTGTTCACATATTAGCACAAAAATATCATAACCTTGTAAGTTTGTGTTGTGCACTTCTTGTGGTATATCAGGTCTTTTTTGCAACTTTGTTAGCCACACCTAATCAAAAAATCATTCAGCAATGTGCAGCCTCACTGCCTGGCGACAGCCACATGGGCCGCAAACTAGTGTGGAACATAGAAATTGGTGAGTATTGCCCAACTGGGTACAGTCTCCTAGAATGGTTGTTCAGAGCCCTGTAAAGGGGCTCTTCAGTTATTTGCAATTCTCCTGGGTGCTATTTTTATACTTATAAACGTACTCATTATGGATTTATCATCTTCTCTACATCTAAAGAATCTCTTCTCAGAGGATGTTCTTTTTAAATTTAGCTAGCCACAATTTTTTGCAGAATGAAAGATTATGTACATGAAAAACTCAGGAGATCAGTAGTTTCATAAATACCCAAACTAGCCTGACTGCCACCAACAAACAAAATCATTGAGATTCATGTTTAATCACATGAACACATTGTTTTATTATTATTATTGTTTTTTAAATGGCACCATCATAGCGCTATACGCTGTACAGTCAATACAAAGGGGTAAGAGCAGGGCTGGATTATGAGAGAGGCCCGAGGGGTGTGCGTCCTGGGGCCTCCACTACTTGTGCTGCAAAGGGGGCCTTTGGGTCATGGTCTGAACCAGGAGGCTTTTCAGCCTATGGTCTGACAGGCTGCGGGGCCCCCTGTGCTTGAGCAAGCCTTTTTTTTGTTTTTGCAAACCTGCAGCCAAAGCCACCATAGGGTAGAACAGAAAATCTAGAGCAGCAAAGCCGCCAGCAGCAATGCTACAGTGATGGGTGGGTGGAGAGCTGTCAATTTGCGGCCGCTCACTGCACATAAGCCACCAAGCACAGCCGCTGGCAGCTTAATGCAGCGAACAGTTTTCTGCGACTACAATTCCCCCCTGTCCAGAATGCAGAGCAGGAGTTCCCGAGCGGCACGCACCCACACAAAGGTGGCGCAGGGAACAATCAAGTAAGTAGGCAATCACCAGACAACCACCAATCAGTTACTTGGCTGAGCTATTATTTTAAAGGAAAACTCTATCTGGGACCTCCACCTAATTTTGTTCCCAGGGTCCTCCACCACAATTAATGCGGCCCTGGGTAAGAAAATTAAATACAACAATAACTACAATACATATACTACAGATGTAACAGAATTGTAACTGAGCACAAAGGGCCTCATTTCGGATGTATGTGATTTAGCATCTGTTTTGTGGCTATAGTGCCAGCTCCGGAACGCCGGCATATTTGTATTATCTAGCGCTGTGCTTTGGGCTACATTTGCGCTAGCAGACGCTGCACAGAATGCTAACTAATTAGCTTTGATTGTTGCACCACGTATTGGCCTACCTATTTCAGTGCTTGTTGGACCCAGCTGCCGATTATCCCAGCGCCAGTGAGATCTACTTTGGGCCACACTGAACTTTATTTGCCAAGGGGATGCTCAGACACTCAAGTCAAGTCAGCTTGAAACTTGTGAACATCTTCAATAAACTGCACTGTGCTACATATCTTTGTGTCATCTGCAAAAATAGAGACAGTGCTTTTAATTCCATATTCTATGTCGTTTATAAACAAACTGAATAATAGAGGGCCCAGCACTGAACCCCTGGGGTACACCGCTTACAACTGGTAACCATTCAGAGTAGGTATCATTAACCACAACACTGCACGATCTTTCAGCCAGTTTTCTATCCAGTTACAAACTGTATTTTCTAATCCTGAAGATCTCAATTTCCCCAATAAGCGTCTATGGGGGACAGTGTCAAATGCTTTTGCAAAATCCAGAAAAACTATATCCACAGCCGCCCCTCTGTCCAGGCTCATAGATGCCAATTAGGTTAGTCTGGCAGCTCCTGTCCTTAGGAAAACCGCGCTGGTCGTCACTTATAATATTATGCGTAGTTACCTATTCGTGTATATAGTCCCTTAATAGGGCCTCAAGCAATTTTCCCACAATAGATGTTAAACTTACAGTTACAGCAACTTTGGCTTTTAACTTCTAATTTTAGCTCTAAAGGGGAAAAAACACTTAGGGCCTTATTTATCAAGGGCTAGCGCCAGGTAGTATCTGACGAGCGCCAGGTACCGCCAGCTAACGGCGGCTACCAACTCAAGTACGCCCGGCGCCGGTCACAATGACGCATTTATCACGCTAAATGAGGCTAGCGCCGGCGAGAGCGACAGCTAGCGCGGGATTCATCATATAGCCGACTGCAACGAACAGCGCCGCTACTAATCCCATCACAGCGCCAGGTATGACCTGTCGCTCCCTGGCGCTCCCCAATGCATTTCAATGGAGCAATCTTTAAATATTCATAATTAATTGATTTTATGTTTTTTTTTTTGTTTTTTTTTTAACTGTCAAAAATTCTGTGACCACTACGGCAATGTTAGATATTTTTTTTAAGGTAAAAAAAAAAATATGTGCAGAATTGATATTACAGGTCTGATATTAATGTATTCATATTACAAAATGTTTAGAAAAACTTGTATAATTTTTACATTTAAAAAAAAATGGTTGTTTGGGGGTTAAAAACTACTTTACACACATCGCCGCCAGCGCTCTGGGGTTTAAACAAGGAATTCACAGCGCGAGAAATTTTTGAGCGTGATTTGTTAATGAATCTGCCGCAAGCCGTTCGCTCTGGCCATTCGCTGTCAGGCGCACCCATACAACGCAGAACCTGTGAAACATCGACCCCTAACCCCGTATTCAACATTACCGCACACCGACTGAGTCGCTGTCAACAAGCAAACCCCGGCCAAGCACAGCGAATAATCACGCTACTGGCGCTCATCTGTCGCTACCTGGCGCTATTAATGAATCGGCCTCCCCGTCCCCCAATATAAAGTCCCTTAATGAAAAGTCCCCTAACTTAATAATATTTTATAACTTAAAATACAACCTCACTTGAAAATACAACCAGAACTCACAAAAGCTCCTAAACTCGCTTTAAAACAATCTTATTTTTAGCAAAGCAATCTTTCCCTTCACCAGTGTCAGTCTATGGCTAGTCTGGCAGATGATAGGCTTGTCTCAATAGATAGGTTTTAATAGCACTTTTGAAGCTATTAAGGATTGGGGAGTGGATAATTGTATGAGGGAGGACATTTCAGAGGACTGGGTGGTTTGTTTAAAGTCCTGAAGCCGAGAGTGGGGGGAAAGGAGAAGATCAAGGGCATAGCCGAGACTGCATCTGGGTTGGTATCTGTGGACTAGTGATGCACTGTATGATAGAGCTTGGCTGTAGAAAACCTCAGAGATTTGGGGCTTGATATATCAAGCACTATTTGCCAGACAACCCTACATCAATACAAATTATAAATAATAACTTTTTCAGGGTTTTGCAGCACCACTTATGTTTTGGTAAATGTGTGTATTGCAGTGCAGCAACATGCGCCAGTATACAAAAAAATTATAAATGATATTTTGCATAAATCAGGCCCTTAATCTCAATTCTATAAACAAGCTTAAAGAGTAAGTCCACTTTCAATGGAATTTTTGAAAGTGAATATTTTCAAGGTGCTGAGCTGATATAATTTTTTTTCATATGTTAGCAAACCCGTGTGTTTCTGGAAGCAGTTTTCACTACCTGCAATCTGTTGCTCTTGCCAATGTACACAAAGTCTATATACCAATAAGGTGAGAATTGAGTTCTCTACACACAGAACACTGCTTCAACCTTACACATGCCCAGCAGCAGTGTGCTGTGCAGCTATCTGCAATCTGTTGCTGTTGCAATGTACACCAAGTCTGCATTTAATGTATGTTGCCAATAGCAACAGATTGCATGTAGTGAAAACGGCTTCCATAAAACACACATTTGCTAACATTAGAAACATTTAAAAAATGCTAGACCAGCTCAGAGCCTTTAACACATCATTTTCCCACCCAAGAAGTATACACAAAATACAATCAAAAGTGGAATTACTCAGAGTTTTTTACATAAAGTTTTTTTACAGAGCTCTGTAAAAGGCAACTGAGGCGAATTTGCTGATAATGCCTCTCTTTGCTTTAATTATTTATGTTTTCTTTATTCACAAAATGTATTGTTTGACTTTTTATCAATAGCTTTTGACATTATACTACTATTTGAAAAACAGAACAAAAACATGTAGGTGGATATTAATTGACAAATGAGAAAAAAAAAGAGAATTTGACTTTCCCAAATTTTGTTCCGTTCCCTGATTTCCTGGTTTCACACAGTGGGGCATTCCAAATCGGTATGCCCTGTTTTGTGAAACCCCCCAGTTCGCCCCTAAAAAACTCACCTCTCCTCGGTTCATTGGCCCATGTGCGGTGGCTCAGCGAATGAGAGATGTTTGCTGTGTTTACCACTTTTGATAAATGGCTGCCACTGACTTGAATGGACAGCATTTAGGCTGGGGCGGGAGCATGTGCATGGCTGGGGATGCGGCAGCGCTCATGCTACAGATCCAGCCTATCTGAATGGCTGGGGTGCAGGCGATGTGGCAACACACGCCATTTAAAAAGGCTTTCATTGGATGAGCACCTGTGCATGCGCTGTTGGATCTGGAGGTGTCCTGGGGGTCTGCCAGTGGTCTGCCTTAGAATTGCCTGCTGAGTTTTGTTCCACTTTAAATATATCAAGCACATTGAAGAACCAGCAAATGGCTGAGACCAGCCACGCCTGTCCCCGTATTTTATACTAAGGTTTGGGCCTACTATAAATCCCAAATCTTAATCTCTCAGTTTATATGCACCATGCCTACCCTAAAAACACAAAATGTATCAATATGGGTTTAAACTATTTACAATATTCAAACGTATTCATGGTCAATACACATAATTCTCTTGGGGTTAGGGTCTATGCAAAGGACATAAGGTCATCTATTGATATTGCTGAAAAGAAAGATCTTCAGTAACAGAATTGATCTTCTATAGTATGCTTTGAAATGACTGAACGTTATCAAAACTGGTTATACTAGATAATGTGACATTTGTTGTCAATGTTCAAAGGCCAATAAATATAAATTGAGTTGAAATAAATATTGCACCAGCTTTTACCAACTAAAAAAATACTTTACAGTGAAGGTGAACATGATCAGCATTACAAAATCCCCAGCCACTCACCACCTACCTTTAAAGTTTCACCACAAATGAGGCAGAGGTTGAGTGTTGGCTGGGAGTGGAGACCATCTAACAGCAGGCCAGAGGCTGCAGTTGTCTTTCATAAACACAAGGGCAGCTGCTACATTTGAACCTATACAAAGCTAGCTTTCATTGGCCACATACTGAAGCTTCAGAAGTGCTTTATTCCTTATTTATAAAGCATCAGTGCCACACAGTGCCACTTATTCGGCCTCAGAGGCACTCAGTGCGCAGTTTAAGTTTGGCCCCTTTGTCCCCAGCAGTGATTTCTTGTAACTGTAATGATGAAACACTGACCAGAACTGGAAAAATACAGCACCAATCGTTTCAAGGGGGAAAAATGTCATGAATACACTGTGTAGCATTGAAAAGACATCAATACGAGGTGGCGTTCACTGGCACAGACATAATCAGCACTCAACACAGGCCGGCCAATACCTAGTGAAAGGATAAAAGCAAGTTAGTTAGCATTTGGCGCTGCGACTTCTAGCCCCATTGTAGTCCGCAGTGACAGAAAAGACAAAAATGCTGGCACTCCAAAACTGGCGTTGTAGCCCCCAGAAAGATGCTAAATGACGCACATCATAAATAAGACCATTGATTTCCAATGCCTCCAAGTGTCCCTTTTTATTCCTCCTACCTCTTTTTCTTTTACCTTTTACCCACGTAAACATGTGGTTAGGAGGTAAGTTGCAAAGCATGCTGGATAATATATATATATATATATATATATATATATTATCCAATGCAGGCAGCAAACCACACTGGGGTATTAATGTAGCACTATTCAATCAGAAAGCCTGTCCCAGGTTGCATTATAAATCTACTGGGTTGGGTTGAAATACAAATCTACAATGCAGTTGATTGGGTTAGAGTACAAACGTATAGCCAGTCAACTGTGATGGAAAACAAATATATAAGAAGACTGGAGTATAAAACAATTGGGCATTGGTTCCATGAAAGGCTCGTACTACACGTCAATCTGTAGTAATGATTTAGGAACAACGATTCATCATTTAGTCCATTTTCTGTGAAAAAACAACTGGTGTCTAAGGCCTGGAGTTTTTCCATTTAAGTGTGATGGCCTTTATTGTCTGTGTCAAGGTTCTCTTTGGATTTGCATTTGAAAAATCCTGCAACCTGTCTTGGAATGTCTATAAACCATTTTGCTTCACCGCTGCTACTTTGCAAAGAGTGGCTTCCTGAGGTCTACATTCATTTCTTAGAAATGTTTTAAACCAGACCAACACCCTTACAAGAAACAGCGCTCATATGCATTCCTCCTCAGGGCAATTCAGATTGCTGCACATAAAAATTGATTTAGCTTTTTGTAACTCATGCTGTGGTTGATTTTGCACTTATGTGGAAGTGGACTGTGCTATGTGGGTTATGTTGGCAGCAGCACAGCTGGGAAAGAAAGCAGTGCTTCAAAATGGCTGCTACCAGGAGAAAATCGGTGAGGTAATGTTTCAGCTTTGAGTGGGCGCAGGAGCAAATGCTGACAATGATTCAGTATCATGGAGCAAATTCATTTTGGAGAGTTATTTTTTCAGCTGTGCAGAGCAGTTTGGTCCAGTTTAAGGTCTTAGTACTCCAAGTCTGCCCACATTCAGAAGACATGTCCTAGAGTTTTATACAATTCTATTCCCACATCAGAGGAATCTTTAATCTCAAAAGAGGGACATTGGGAATCCAACTATACGAGGAGCCATGTGTGCACCACCACTGGCTTTCAGTGCTATTTTCATAGCAGTGGCTTGAATTACTTTATTTTAAAAAATAATCCGAGGGGCTTGAGGGCCTTGGTAGCTCAATTAGATCAACTGGTTTAGTAAGCCTATATTTTGGAGTTTCTAAGCCAGATACTTTCTTAGTAAAATAAAGGTTCATTCGAGTAGCTTCATTTTCAGTATATGAGAAAGAATGAGCGGGCACAGCTAACAATAACAATAAGGAAACTAACTCTATAGACAGGCTCTGCATCATAAAAGGTTCTATAGAAGGCTCTGCATCATTCACGAGTAAAAGTATAATATATATATATATATATATATATATATATATATATATATATAGATATATATAGATATATATAGATATATAGATATATATATATATATATATATATATATATATATATATATACATTTAGCCAAGTGCACATCTGATGAAGTGGCAAATACAAGACCATGAGTAGTGAAAGTCAAACACACACAGCTAACAGGGCATGAAGTCTTCAAGAGGTCTAGGCTTTCACAATTTATGTCCCAGACAATGGTGCTACATTTAGCTCCAGGAAAAGTCCTGTGGTTAATGGAAGACACAGTAGTCCACAAGCTGGTGTGGGTGAATCATTGGGTGGTACAGTTGCCTATGGAGGGTATGGGAGGTACAGAGGGTTATAATATCATTTTTGATCTATGCTTATGCCTCAATGTTTTATTGGTAGACTAAAGTGTTGTTTGAAGGTCACCACAAGGACTATATGTTTTGGCTCCTGGGTGGCAAGTGAATTCTTATGATTGTATAATTGATGACAGTGTGCTGTATGGTGCCCTTGGATGGAATTTCCTGATCTGTCTGTCTTCTCTTTAGCTTTAAGATAGAATAACTGACCATGAAGAAATGACAGGCACACAACATGCATATGATGGGACAGGGCTTGCAATTTGTCTGTCTTAAGATACCACACTGTGTGTGAATAGACACATGCTGCCCCCTCCCAAGTCACACAGCTCAATCCTATCACTTTGTGCAAACATCTGTCACTGTGGATTTTTTTAAATAAAGTATTTTTTCTGTTTCCTATCATATCACAAAACAGCATTTCATTTTCAAGTTTAATGATAGTTGGCCTTTAATTCAAAATGAGACACAAAAGGTTGGGGCATTCTGATCACAACTGAAGTTGTGAAAAGCAGGCATTTAGTGAAGATAATTTAAGATAATTGTATTACATTCAATATTTTACTGGGATGCCAGGTGCTTACTTTAGAGCAGGGTCTGCTCTCCCTAATATTTGGGGACACCCTGATTTGAGATGTCCTGACACACATACTGTAAAAGCAAGCCAGAGATGGGGCAGGTCTACTTAGCCACCTCCTTGCTTATTTTTGCAAACCTAACTTGCAAACTCCAGTAGGGAATGCAGAAGTGTTAAAAGGGTAACTTATTTTTGCAAACCTAACTTGCAAACTCCAGTAGGGAATGCAGAAGTGTTAAAAGGGTAAGTCCACTTTTTTGAAAGTGAATATGTTTGTGCCAAGCTACTGAGCGTATCTTGTATTTTTTTATTTTTTCCAGTGGTATAAAATGTGTTTTATGGAAGCAGTTTTCACTACCAGCAATCTGATACCACGCACGCACACACACACACACACACACACACACACACACACACACACACACACACACACACTATTAACTTACACTATCATTACAAACTATTTTATCCCCAACAGTTCTAGAAAAAATGTAAAAAAAAATCCTGAAAATGTCCCTATTAGAAGAGACAGATCCAAGCAAAGAGCTACACTTGCCTTGTCTTTGGACATGGGATTCAGGCACAAAGGCCTTTTTCTGCATGAGAGGGCAGTCCCTGCTAGGACAAAACTGGGAGCTCCTTTTCTCACTGCCCACGCATGGCTCATGGGTTAAAGAGATTTTTTACACTCTTATGTCCTTACTCTACATGACCCTATTACCACATGTGATTAGTCCCTGCTATTCTCCCCATGTATCCAGTCCCTACTATCATCTATCATACAAATGTCTAGTCGCTGACATCCTCCATTGTGTGTCCAGTCCCTGACACTAATAGTTAAATGTACAGTACGGAGAGAATGTAGACTGTAAGTTCGGCAGTGCCAGGCTGCCATAGCAGCAGAGCTTTTAGGGTGTCCTGCTGCTGGTTGCACCCATCCCTCCCCTGTGCTATTTAGGTATTATATTAAAACAACTCACCTGATCACTGCAATCCTCCCCTTCATTTTCTGCAGAAGGGTGAGGCTCTCCATGACAGCCCTGGATTTGAGTAACAGGCCAGCCAATCCTAAGCTTCAGCTTCTGTGCAGAGTGCCCCCCACCCCAGTGAGTTGTTTTTATGTTATTGCAAGGATTGGTCTTAGGAAATGGGGAGGGTGGATGGAGTGTCACAAAATACTTTGACTTCCTCTTTAAAAGGGAGCTGCTCGTGCATATTACTTTATCAGCCAACCTGACAGCCTGGCAAATGTTTTAAACCATAGATGCAGACCTGCTTCAGTAAGCCTTTTCTACCCTCCTCCTCCAATCATTAAGCCTTACACTGTGCTTAAATGTCCCTGACAATAGTAAGTGTCTGTTACTGAAGCCAGGGACCCCTTTAGTACTCGGGGCCAAGAGCAATTTCCTGATTTGCATCCTGTAACGCCAGCCCTGACAATAAAAGGGGGTTAGACTGAGTTAGTAACAGGTTACTACATAACACGTATGCCCATTTTACCTATAAAAATACAGTTGAATAAACCACCTGCCAGTGATTTCCTAGAGGTAAAAGGAGACTTGTCTTACAAGGCATCATGTGAGCATTATTTATTTACAGCGGAGATTTAGGGGGTTATTTAAGAAGGGATAGCGTCAGGTAGCGCCTGGTCAATGAGAGGTAGCGACAGATAGCGACTGGTGAACGCCAGACACGGCACGCAATTCCACATTTATCAAGCAGAATCTGTTTAGCGACTGGGATAGCGGCATGTAGCGTCTGATTCATCATTTTCAAAGCCTCTGCGAACAGCGCCAACGTTCAGCCTTGCAGAGCGCCAGGTATGACCTCTCGCTACCTGACGCTCCCCCATACATTTCAATGGACGATCCTTTTCTTCACTTTAAACGGGTTTTTTTAAAGTAAGTTTAATAACCAGACATTTTAAAGACATTAAAGGGTGTTATTCAATAACTTTTGCCATTTCAATAAAAATGAAATGGCAAAAAGGGACGTCTGACTTTCTTAAAAACCAGATATTCAGTGGATGTTTTGTGATCGTCTCATGCAATCTGGAGGCATTTGGCCTGCATTCCAGAAATCAGAACAGACAAACAAATGTTCTCCTATATTTTGTTCAGGAGGTTATTAAAGGGACTCTCTGGGCAAAAACAGCAAACAACAGATACTCAACAATAGTCCACCACAGCCGATCAGCCATATCCTGGGAATTTAAGACTTACCTCCACTGGCAGTGTCAGACTGAGGCCCAACAGTAGAATTGATTCTGGGGACCCCCCACACTTAGATGCAAGTATTACATGTTTATATTTAGGGCTCATGCACAGAAACATTATGCCAAATTGCATTGACTATGTGCACTTGGGATGCAACAAATAATCTATAAATAGTTCAGGCCTTAGTGACAAAGGGCCTCAAATGGGCCTCTGACCCTCACCACCCCTGCTCATGACCATCCGAAGTCAGACGCCGTGAATGTCATCATGCATGCTGAGGGCGGACCAGTCACCTTGACTGACGTGAGGGGGTGGCTGCACGGCTCCAGACCGCCAGGATGGCAGGATCGAGTTAACTGGTGCCAGTAAGTTTCAAACTACCAGCATTGGCCGAATCAGCTGCGCAGGACTATAAGTATGTGTGGTTTGTTGTTTATTCCCAGACATGGGGGTCGATTCAGAGCCTCGTGTCTACCAGTTTGAAATTTTTACCTGGCTCTGAATCAGCCCCAAGGTAGACAATGAAAGTGAATGGCAATTTTCTCTCCTAAAAAAGAAGTGAGTTTTCTCACTAGGCTCTGAATCGACCTCATGGACTTTAAAAGCCCCCCCCCCCCAACTGTAAACCCATATTGACCTATCAGGCAGAGCATCCCCCCAGCGTGACAGCGCTTGAAAAGATATATCTTTGGCCTGTAAAAAATTAAAAGGACAAGTACATTTTTAACTACTGCTGTCCACTAAACTAATTGCTTAGGTATTAATATTGAGGGTGTATTCCTCATAAGTATATTACCTATATTGTTTTTTATGGAGGTTAAAATACATTTCGAAAGCATCACATATGAGAAAACGCAATTTCTCATGTGTATTAATAATAGCATATCTTGTTTGCTGAGCAGGCTTCCCACACAAAAGCTATTTCAGTCTTCCCTACAGCAACTATTGACAATTATTTCACTGCTGATTGATACTCCCCCCTCATAGAATAATTCACTGTGACTTTCAGAAAGAGACTCTGCCTATTTAGAAAGCCTTTAAAGGGAAATTGGGCAAAAAAATTAAACAGCGTAAGATGATCTACAGAATAATATAGTAAATTAAATGCTGATTTTTGTCACATTTATGTGCCATTTTAATCTGATGGGTTTAAGATTTTTTATTGACTTTAAGTACTTTATTTAGAAAAACCATTCATCCAGATTGAGAAGTTTATGTAATGTCATTTAAAAAAACACACATACTAATCAATTTGCAACTATCCAAAAATCAGAGCACTGTGCAAGCAGATGTGACAATCACAGAAACTTAAAAAAATGGCATGTGTAGCTTTTGCTAATGCACTATAATTGTGTTTCACATATGTGTGATTTTTAAATACAAATTGAAGTAATTGGTGTTGTTTGGACTTTAGGTGGACAGTAAATCAACCTCGTTCAGATTATTCATATTTCAAGTACTTCAACTGCAACTGTATGTTAATACCTATATCGCAAGTAGTAATCATGGGGCATGTCATACGTGGTCTGATTTACTATTTACTTAAAAGTGCATCTTTTTCATCAGCACGGAGCTCGCCTTGGTACACTCCATTATGCTGTTTTTGTTAGTGCACCAAAGTGTAAAACCACCCAGCATAGTGCTGCAAATAGCAAGCTCCCTTTTAAAACTGTTACTTCATAGGCTATCCCAGCAGTGTTGCACTGGGGTGTCTGCGGCCCACCATGAAAACTGGGAGACAGCTTCATGACAGTATCACTGCCTTATTTTAGGGATCATGTGCACAGAATTTTTTTAAAGGGGATTTTCTACCACAGTGGCCACAGCGGAGGGAGTATGGATGTTCTGCAGAACCTGCTGCTGGATCCTGGAAAGTAGGTGCCAGTATGAGGATTTGTGGTGGTGGGGGGTAATATGTTAGCCTTCATCCCAAATCACCATGCCCCCCAGGAGTTAGACTAAAAAGAACAGTTTTGATCTGTTTTAAACAGACCTAAAGGCTCATTTTGCTTTGGGTCGATTTTAAAATACTTTACTTCCCTCGCCCCCAATTCCTGCAGCACTATGTCTCTTCCCTCAGCAAGACTAGAACTGGGCACTCCGTTTTCCTATCCCTTCAGCAGATTGTTGGCAACCGAACATGAGTTCCCCAGCTGAGCCTGTAGGCGTGATGCAACCTTCCCATTGATTCTGATTGGTCAACAGCAATCACTGAATGGCTTTTAAACTAAGGGAATGTAGAAGGGTAAGTGTTTAAGTACATTTATAAAAATATTTATGACCTCTAACACAAAGGGCTATAGGTGCTTTTTAAAGTGGAATAAAACCTGGGATTTTGCCTTTCCAAATCTTTCCATGCCCCGCTGTGTAAAACACTTTGCTCAGTAAAATTCACTTCTCCTTGGTCCAATGGCAAGTCTGTGGGCTCTCGTCCAATCAGGACCATTTGCTGCATTTACATCCTTCAGCAAAGGGCTCTGATTGATTGATATGCGAAGCAAGAGCGGCCACACCCCCAGTGGTGCACTCTCCCGCCGCCCACCTGAATGGCTGGGGCAGGAGCATGCACACAGCCCTAGGATGCAGGGGATGCGGCCACTCTCACTCCCCACCGAAAAAAGTCAAAGCTGTTTGCTTCTGGTGAGACCTGGCGCTGATCATTTTCAGTGTTCGTTTAGATAAATAAGACTATAGCTAGCTGCTGCATTGGCGTAAGCATTTTTTCAGTTGTTAAATCTGATTCTGAGATATTGAGAATTTGTCTCTCCAGCCAGGGCCCTAGGCACTATTTGTGTTTCACCCCCCCCCCAACCAAATAGAAGAGGTAAAGTGGGTTGAAGACCCAGTACAGTGGAGTACATGGGGGATGCGGCAGGTCAGCAAAGCTGGTGGAGACTGAAACAAAGTTGGCAGGGAAGCTAGGGATGCTGATGCACAGTCCAAAACAATAGCATTAGTATGCACAGCATAGCGTTGATTGGATAAGAGCCCACATGTGGGAACGGCGGAAAGGTGGGCAATCAGGGGGGTTTTACACAGCGGGGCATCTCAAATCGTGATGCCCCAGGGACAGGTACCAATCACCAATATAATCAAATTCCTGGTGATTTGTCAGGGGTCTATGTCCAGGAGGCCAGACATACACTTTAACCCACCCACATTCATAATTTACAGAAATCCAACAATTTTATTAAAAAATAGGTACTGATCACATTTGCTCACAGTGCTGTAAGCCCAATTGTTCTTACCTGATGCTCACTCCCTCAATAAAACCGGGATCCTGTGATTGTAGATCGGCGATCATTGGGTTGACGTGGTGGCTAGCAGCCAATATTTATTCCATTTTACTAAGGGAGCAAGGATAAGGTAAGAAATGGGCCTACGATCGGGGAGAGGAATCAGCAAAGAGCAAACACCCCATCAACCCCTCACACCATTAGCCCCACACATCGATTAATCCACAAACACACACCATTATCCCCATTATACCCCCACTCTATTATCCTCCACTACACACACACTATAACCCCACACCTAACCCTCACACCTGTTAAACCAGAACATAACCAGTTTTGTCCAGCCCTGTAGTCTGAAAACGCCCCCAGCGTGGGCGCTCCTGTCTCAACGTATCTCTTTGAAAACAATGAGAGCCATATGCCATATGACATCGTCACAGCAAACGGCTCTCATTGAACGAGAGTCCACACATGTGTCGCACCCAGAAAAGGCGAGTGATTACTGGCACCCCGGGGGGTATTCACACAGTGGGCCAGCGGCTTCTTTTAGATTCCAGGACTAGCCTGGCTGGGTTTTGTTCCACATAACACCATTAACCACACGCATTGTGAAAGCAAATAAAATACAGTTTTGGACAGCCCTAAAGTCTAAAGGACTCCAGGGCCAGCCAACTCCATCTTCTTGATGCCCCACTTTGTAAAACCTCCAGGGGTAGCCATGAATCTTACTTTTCCATCGATCCCATAGTGCATGCGCAGCCAGAGGTGGCATCTCCCTGGCTGAATGGCCAGTGCGGGCAAGCAGAGCGGGATGTCCCTGGATCTCCATTAATTTAGAATAGATTGCCAGGCAACGCAAAGAATTCTACGTCATTTGGCAGGTGGCTCTCATTGACTTGAATGCGGAGCCATCTGAATGGCTGGGGCAGGACCGCGCACACACCAACGGGAATGCAGGGGAAGAGGCAGCACATGCTCCCAATCACAATTAGAGCTGTCTGACTAATAACCTAGTCACGGCTCTCATTGAATGAGAGTCTGCGCATGCACTGCTGGAGCATGGAAAGGTGAGTTTTTACCAAAGCCCTGGGGGGTTTCACACAATGGAAAAAGTTGGCGAACGGAGCTGGAATCTTGTAGATTCCAAGACTGCCACTGGTGAGTTTTGTTCCGCTTTAAAGTGGATCAAAACCCCGTGCGATTCCCTCCCCCGGGGCATCCAAAATCGGGATGTGTGAAACCCCCCAGGTCATACCATACACTTACCTTGTTTCACGGTCCAACGGCGCAGGTGCGAGCCACATCCCTGCTATCCCTCTAGCAGGGCGCATGCCTGTGCCAGGCATTTGTGAATGGGGCGCGCTCCCTGTTAGAAGGAAACGGGGGATGTGGCTGCCAGCCCGCTCTGAGCCGCTGGCCTTAGACAGCGTGACGTCAGCGGCTCCGAGCCCTCTGATTAGACGAGCGCCCACGCCAGAGGACCGGGAAGAGGCGAGTTGCGCTTGGCATCTCTGATTGGGGTGCCCTGGGGGAAAGGACCAAAACCTAGTATAGTCAAATCCTGGGTTTTGGTCCACTACCCAGAAATTTTACTATGCTAGGTTTTGGGCCACTTAAAGCAGAACAAAACCCAATAGCGGCCAGCATCTTGTAGTTTTGTTCCGCTTTAAGTGGACCAAAACCCAGGTATTTCACTATTCTGGATTTTGGTACCTTCTTAGGGGCATCCAGATTTGTGATGCCCCGCTCTATGAAACCCCCCAGTTCTCTCAAAAACTTAACGTGGAGCAAAGCCCAGCTGGATCGGCCAGGAATCTATAAGATTCCCGAGCCGATCCATTCCCTCCCTGTGGGGCATCCAAAATCGGGATGCCCCACTGTGTGATACCCCCAGGTCGCCAGCTACGCTTACCTTAATCCCGGTCCAATGGCTGCATCCCTGCTGTCCTTCTAGCAGGGCACGTGCCCGCGCCGGCCATTTGTAAATGTCCAGCGCGGGTGCGCTCCCTGTTGGAGGGAAGCGCGGGATGCAGCCACCAGCGTGCTCGGAGCCGCTGAGCTAAGACGTCGCTCAGACGTGCATAGCTTAGCGGCTCAGAGCACGCTGATTGGACGAGCGGCCGCACATGCGCCCTAGGACCGGGGTGAGGTGAGTTGATGCGGGAGATTTGGGGGTTTCACATATTGGGCACCCCAGGGGAGTGGACCAAAACCCAGGATAGTCAAAATCCTGGGTTTTGGTCCACTTTAACCTTCCTTCATCCCACTGTGCATGCACAAGCTCTTGTCCAATCATTGCTTTATGCCGTGCAATTCAATGCACAGCATAAAGCACCATTGGTACAAGAGCTGTACCACAGGAGAGCGGCCACTTACCTGGTCTCCTGATGTGTGCTGCGGTGGACTGAACACCGTGCAGGACCACGCCCCCGAACTCCAGCACTCCCGCAGAAGACAGATGGCAGCTGCAAACGGAGGTAGGGCGGGGGATGCAAGGGAGGGGGCAGGGCCAGGAGTGGGGCGGGGGGTTGCGAGGGGGGTAGGACGAGAATTGGGGCGGATGTTGTGAGGGCGCAGGGCGAGGAGTGAGGCGAGGAGGATGCGAGAGGAAGCAGGGTGAGTAGTGGGACGGGAGACGAAGGTGGGGGATGCGAGCGGCGGGGGGGCAGCATGAGGTGGGTGCACTGGTGTGCTGCTCCTGTCAAAGACAGGCGGCAGCTGCGAGCAGGGGGCAGAGCGAGGAGTGGGGCGGGGCTGAATTTTATGAGCCCCGCCCCACTCCTCGTCCTGCCCTCCCACTCACAGCCGCCTGTCTTTGACAGGAGCGGCTTCACCAACCAGCAGACAGGCGGCGGTGGTGGGGTGGGGCGGGGCAGTGTGGTGCGGGGCGTTGAGGGAGGGATAGGGGAGGGTTCTCATTAAACCACCAATGAAGTTTATCGCCGCCATCCCCGCAGGCTCAACTCGGGCAAGTTTTTTTTTTTTTTTTACAATTATTAATATCTTTGCCCTGAGCCCGCCCCTGTCTGGAAGCTCCGCCCTAGGCACGCGCCTATGCGTGCCTAGTGGCAAATACGGCCCTGTCTCCAGCGTCTGTGTTTTAAGGAAATCTCTATTCTCCAAATAGAAGTGTATTCCCTGTCAGGTGACAATGGGATTGGGGAATAGAGTATATATATATATATATATATATATATATATATATATATAGTGAAGAAAGGAGAGGAATTGTTAGGTGTCATTTATGTATGTGTATGTGTATGTGTAAGTATTAGGTACTTATTTCTCCTTATGTTTAGGTGTCATGTTTTTTTATGGATAATCTGATTTCAGGTCACCTCTAATGTTGTTTTTCCAAATGTTTTGTCCCAGATGTTCTCTTTCCCTCCCTGCCCCATTGGTTTTGCCTATTAGTGCTTAATAATTGTGCTTTTTTCTATTTTAATTTTTGGGGCCAATGCCCACCTTTTTGGTGTTTTATCATTACACATTTTGCAGTGTGTCAACTTGGACAACTTTAAACCAAATTTTTGGGAACCCGAAAACCAAAAAAAGGGAAAATAAGAGAAAAAAACTTGCGTCTGACACTTTTATTGCTAAAATACATACTGGATGATGCAGGCATGTGAATTGGGAATTAAATAAACCTGTTGGTCAGTAAAGTCGGCAGTTTACTCTCGAAATTTACACATTTGTATAAATGTCTGTGACTCCTATCTCTATGGGGAGATGTTGTAATTTGAAAATTGTAAATAAAAATGTATATAAGAAAAAAATGCAACTGGCCTCCATTTTACTCATATCCATATCTATCCTATGTCCATTTCCCATTATAATGTGGATAGCTCCCCCATCCCTTTCATATGCAGTTATAACCTGCTGTATTGGCTATAACGTTATAACAAGTCTACATACTACAGTGCGAGGAAATGCAATCATATCCAAAATGGTAATACTGCACATTTCATCAGTAAAATGTATCAGCAGAGGATAGTCTGACTGTCAAATACACCTTTGGGCATGAAGGAGTTGAAGCCCCACACAACTAAAACCCGCAAGAGACCATGCTGCTTTACTGAAAATCTGAGTATCTTCATCCTTTAACCCAGTGGTCCTCAACCTTTTAATGCTAAGTTTCCCCCTAGCAACAGTTACATACAAATACCTCCAAGGAGGAGGTATTATTAATGTTACCAAAATAATTAGGTTGCAGGCCTTGTAACACTTGTTAAAGCATGAAAGAATAATGTTTTAGGTTTAAAATAATATACCGGACCCAATATAACCCCCCCAGTTGGTGCACCCCGCAACTTTGCTTTGTACCCCTGGGATGCGTGTACTGCAGGTTGAGAAATAGTGCTCTAACCCTTAGCTCTCTACTTTTTTTGACCTACTCTCTCTCTGCTCTGATTCCCTCCCCTGCACTGAAGAGAAAAACCCTTTATTTTTGCTCTAAATAACCCTGAACTGCTGTTCTCCATGCTGTACTTTGCCTTGTTTCCCACCATTTTTCGGATTAACCCTTGCATTCTCTCAGAGGGTTCACTCCCATCCAAAACCATCCCCTTATGTGGTAAGCTCACCCTCCCACAGGGTTAGCTTGCCATTTCAGTTGGCTGGCATTTACCAGTGTTTAATAAACTGTCCCCCTCAACACTCAATAAAATGCAAATAAAAGTTTTTTTTTAATTTTTAAGTGCTATGCATCTTACTGAGTTTTGATGTAGAATCAATTTTCATGGGACAAGCAGGCCATTTTCAATGAGGTGGAGATGTTTCCACAAATTAGAGAATAACTACTTGCTTTGGAGTATCACTAAATTGCAGGGTCTTCTCCACCCTAGGTAATGAAACCAAACAAGTTTTCCCACATGTGGAGTGGAGCGCTCACCACCTCAGACAGAGAAAAAGCTTAAAAGTCATTTAAGATAGTTAAACTATCTTAAATGACCTTCACTTCATCTTTCCATCAATGGCTACCCTACAAGCTCCAGACTGGCATCATTGACATGAGTCCTCAGCATGGAGCCCTCCCTCCATTTAGCTTGCGTCCTAGAAACAGGAAGCAGCACCCTGAGGCTGATGGTGGAGCAGTTCAAGTAAAAACTGAAAATGACTCTCTGCATTTCATAAGACCAAGGATTCAAAAGCCTCCTTTAGCTCCATTTTGCCAGCATGAATGTCCATCTTTTTTAATTTGGCACTTATGGCGCTGCAAATCACAACGTCTGATGTTAAATATTCAGCTTGAATTGGCGCTCTAGATATTGACCATGAGGGGTATTTAAGCGGAACAAAACCCACTGTACCTGTGAAATAAATTTGGCCAAAGGCCCTGCCTATAGATTGTAGAAATAGAAATAGATGTTTTCACTTTTTTAATTGTCCTGGAACAATCAATTGTCCTGATTTTTTGCTCCTCCTTGTTGTGAGATCAGTCAGATCAGACGATCAGTCATTGCATAGGTGTGGCAATGACATCATTGCCATACAAATCAGTAACAATGAATGGAGGAGGTGGAGCTTTACAGCTAATACAGGCAGAACTATCTGGGATTAGAGTGAAGCAGGAGCAACGAAAATTGGCAAAAGGTCCTTTTCATAGGGGGAGCATTTCAGGGGATGCTAGTTAAAAATGTAGGTTTTGGTCCGCTTCAACAGGTGCTGGCACTTGATACTGTTAATGAGGCTCCATGGCATATGTATCTTCATACATACATATATAGTACATACTGGTAACAAGAGTGTAAGTATAACAAAACATAGAGCCTTATTAAGAATTGTCAGCACAGCTCCACTTTTTAGGACTCAGCAGCTCTCAGCATGGGATTTAAGAAAGAAAAAGATGGCAGCGGCGATGCATACGCCAGCTAGCATCCTATTAACACTAGCGCCGCAAATGATGCAGCGTAGGGCAGTCTGGTTGAAGCAGCTCCAGATGAAACCATTGGCAATGTAGCTCAACATACCATAGAGCACAATGGGCAGAACAGGAATGAAGTGTTTATGCTTATAATTAATAGTACACAAATGTATTTGTACAGAACTTGCATTGGGACTTGTCAATAATGGAAACACAGGACCTAAATGGGGCAAAATGTATTTTTGAGTGTAAATAAAATAAAAACACCAGGTAACAGTTAAAGACGTCAGATGATTATGTAAGAGATGACAAGTCATGTGGGTCCAAGACTGCCTAGTGTTGTGAAACCTAGATGAAGGAAAAACATGTGTGTGTCACATGCATCCACCAGGCCCCCCCACCAGATTTCTAAACATTTCTCTCCAGATGGGCTTTTAATATAAAATTAACCCCCACATTTAAAACACATTTGAAAAACCTATCATTTAACTTTAATTCTTATAATAACTTCTAAAACCTAAACACAAAAACCTATAGTTAACCTCTCAACCTAACCCTGACCTTTCACATTACAGTAACCATGATATTACGGCAATATTTCACCAGGAAATATCATGGATAATGTCTGTTACTGGATGTAGAGGATGCATCCATGTAGTATTTACTCACTGTCTTCAGGGAAAAGTGGTAAACTCACTCCTAAAATCTAAAAGCCTTCAGATGCAGATTTGCTTTGACAGACTAAAGGGAACGGGAATAATTGCAATCAGTATTGTATACATATAGATTTGCCTAGGATGCAAAACGATTTGTAATGACAGATACTCAGATTGAAGGTGCTAAAAAAAAACCTAAGAGACACCAGGAATTGCTGTTCAATATGAAGAGAGCAGATTACAGGATGGGACCAAAGTTGGTTTTATATTTCTAAAGTCAGATAGATGTTGCTTTTTATTATAATCTATCTACACACTAAAGGTAATTTAAGGCATATAAAGCCATACCACATTGTGTTTTTTTATTATATATGTCCCTTTGGACACACAATAAAGTGAAAATAAAATCCCATTAAAAATAATAAAATTAAAAGGTGCTTATTTTCTCTCTTGCTCTGTGTGTATATATATATATATATATATATATATATATATATAGTATATTTTTATAATAAACCATTAACACCTGCCCATAGAGTCTACATACAGGAGGGGGATGCCCACAGTGTGAAACCCCCCAGATGCTCAGATCCACTGACCTTCTCCCCACCCCCCTTTAGATGTGCCTGCACCCACGCCCAGCCTTTCTGAATGAAAGGCCTGGTGCGGGTGACAGCGAGCAACAGAGCACCGTTTAGCCAATTAGCACACCCACTCTCAACCGAGTCTGCTCTATGGGAGTGGAAGGAAGGTGAGTGTATGGAGCGATATCAGGGGGATACACACAGGGGGCATCCCAATTAGGGATGCCATTGCACGGAGGAACAACACACGGGAAAGTGAAATTCCTGTGTGTTGTTCCTCTTTAAACCATATGATATTATTGTTACGTTGTATTCACTGTGCACTGTTTATGGCCACCAAACACCAGCCTAAACATCACTATGCCTTCACTACCCTTAATTTCCAGCACAGGACAGCCATCTCACTTGCTGTGTATGGATTTTAGCAGGCTACAGATTTGTTGGCCGAACAAAGAAAGATTCAGGAAATATCTTTTAGTTGGTTGATTTCTGTGCAGCTATTTGTGTGTAATAACTGCCCAAGCCAGTGATTAATATTAGGCTCCCAAAAAATTGTGCGGTTTTGCGCAGATTTGCAGGTATATGAGTCAGCTCTGGAGTGCCCACACCTGTTTATATTTTGAAGCCTTTATTTGTACAGAATTGCACTGCAAGGCACAATGCCCAATATTAAATAATCAGCTTTGATTGGGGCAATAGATATTGGCCAGCCCGTGTCAGCTCTTGTTGGACCCTTATGCCGATTAGAACTATAACTACAGTGTGCCGCGCCTAAAAGTTTGCAGTATAGAGCGCCGAAATGTTTGGCGCTGTATGTAACAGGTGCTGGTCAGCGTTTCTTCATTGCAGTTACCAGATATCACTGCTGTAAACAAAGGGGACAAATGTTACAGTACGCAGTCAGCATACGATTTAATAAAATAAAAAAAATGCCAACGCTGATGCGGCTGCCGGCTAGCGTCTTTTTCTACACTAGCACCAAAAATGATGCGCCACTGGGCCCTTTGGTTGAATCAGCGCCAGATGAAACCTGGCGCTGTTGCTCAAAATCCCATAGGGCACAATGGGCAGCACTGAATTGAAGTGTTTAATGCTTATAATTGGAAGCGTCATTTAAAAAGTGTCAGTGCAACATGGTGCCACATTTTTGGCCTCAGTGGCACTCAACGTACGATTTAACAACTAAGAAAATTCTAACGCCCATGCGGCCGCCAGCTAGCATCCTATTTAACACTAGTCCTGAAAAGCACGCAGCACTGGGCGCTCTGGTTGAAGCAGTGCCAGATGAAACATGGCGCTGTTGCTCAAAATCCCATAGAAGACAATGGGCAGAACTGGATTGATGAATTGATGCTTATAATTTAAGGGAAATTCCACTTTCAATGACATTTTTAAATTATTTTAATTATAAAAATAATACTTTATTAAATTATTGCATGTCAAAATGATGTCTTTAATGTGCTAAGCTTATCTGTTATTTCTTTTTAATTATAGATATTTATATATTTGTATATATATATATATATATATATATATGTGTGTGTGTGTGTGTGTATGCAACTCTGTGTTATAAAAGTAAACAGTTTTCCTTAGTAACAATGTATTTAAACTGGACCTTCAACAGGATTAAATGAAAAATCCAAACCCTTAAAAAATATTCCCCAGCATCTAACATTAATATATTTTAAGTTTTTATTCATTTACTTATTATTCTTTCCCCCACCGGGCTGCAGCTCTGTTCGGGACTCTAGGATATGGGCGCCGCCTCAGAAGCATCACAGATACTGAGGAGAGGAGAGTGGGATAAAATGCAGGGGAGCAGGTTATAGCTGTTCTTTGCACAGACAGAGCAGAGCTGGGGTCAGGAAAAGGACAGCAATCCCAGAATGCAGAGCAACACAGTCAGAAGACACACCCTGTTTGCAGGCTGCCTGATGCTCCATGAGCCGCCATCTTGGATGTTTAAAGGCTCCGAAAATGCAGTAGATGCAGGTTGGATGATTTTTTATGTGAGCAATCTGTATGTACAGGGTGTAGGAAACATATAAGATAGGCTCTTATTTAGGGTGAAGGTCCGCTTAAACTTAGCAATGTACACCAAAGTGGTGACTAGTACATATCATAGACTTCCTCACTCTAGCCTGTTAATCATCTGATTGGCTAAGGCATGTGTGACTGGTTTAACCCATTCTGCTGAAATTCAATTTCTTCAGTTTGGAACAATCACAGTCTTGTGTTCCAGTAGCAAGGGTTAATGGGCAGGTTATCAGCTGGATAGGTCATTAGGCTGCTCAGACTTTAAGCGGCTAAAGAGTTCACCTGTTAAATTGGAAGAATTGGGGGACTTGTACTCCATGTTTTTACTCAAGGCCATGAAAACCACTCCCACTGTAGCAAAACAGAGCCCCAGGAATATGAGAATCATGGAAACAGCGATAAGTAAATCACATCTCTGGGGGCACAATCCTAACACAAATGTTTATTTTACATTCCAAAAGAGAAAAATTGAAAGAATAAGGCAGCAAACCAAAAACATTCCAAAAAGAGAGTTTTCATTTAATTTAATTAACAGAGCTAGATTAGACGGTACAAAAAACTAGGCTAAAAAGCCCTCACTATGCTAAGGCCCTCACTTTCTCATGTTGCTGTAAAGAAGGCTTAAATATTATGTAAAATAGTAGTAAGTATAGTGACGCACAATCTGCTCATTTTTGTAAAATGCCTCTAAAATGTAATCATAAACTGTGCTTACCAAAAAAAAATGACAAAGAGCATACAAAGTCAGGCATAGAAAAATGCAATGTGATTCTATCTAAAACAATAAACGACCATTACATTTTTCTTTGCGCTTTTTTGTGCTGGAATCGCATTTACGTGGAATCACACTATGGCCCTTATTCATCAAGCGATAGCGCCAGGTAGTGTCTGACGAGCGCCAGGTAGCGGCAGCTAATGGCGACTACCGACTCAAGTACGCCCGGCGGCGGTCATAATGACGCATTTATCAAGCAAAATGAGGCTAGCGACGCCGAGAGCGACGGCTAGCGCGGCATTCATCATGAAGCCGCCTGGACCGAACAGCGCCGCTGCAAATTCCCTCACAGCGCCAAGTATGAGCTGTCGCTCCCTGGCGATGTCCAATGCATTTCAATGGAGCAATCTATAATTAATCATAATTAATTGGGATTCATTTTTTTTTTTTTTTTTTTTAATGTCAAAAAATCGGAGACCACTTCTGCAATGTTAGGATTTATTTTTAAGTCAAAAAAAAAAAAAAAAATATGTGCAGAATTGATCTAACAGGTCTGAGATTAATGTATTCATATTACAAAAAGATTCTAAAAACATGTATAATGTTACATTCAAAAAATATGGTTGTTTAGGGGTTAAAAACTAGTTAATACACATCGCCGCCAGCGCACTGGGGTTTAAACAAGGAATGGACAGCGACAGCACATTCGGAGCGTGATTTGTTGATGAATATGAAGCTAGCCGTTCGCTCTGGCCATTCGTTATCAGGCGCTCACATACAACGCTGGACCTGTGAAACAGCGACCCCCCAGCCCGTATTCAACATTACCGCACACCGACTGAGTCGCTGTCATCAAGCTAATGCCGGCCAAGCACAGCGAATACTGGCTGGCGCTGAAAAAATCACGCTACAGTCGCTCATCTGTCGCTACCTGGCGCTATTAATGAATCGGCCTCCCCGCTCATGTGCACATGCACTGTGAACCTAGTGCCAAATGAAAGTCGTGCACCTGCACAATATAGTCTGCTTAGTGGGGTGCCTCCTATGCACCAGGCCTTAGACCCCTAAAACACTGCAGAATCATTGTAACTGTGTGCACCAGTGAAAACTATGGATCACATGGCCACCTGATATCCATATCAATTAGGCATAGAGGAAATAGGAATATATATATATATATATATATATATATATATATATATTCATTTTTATTCATTTTATTTACAATATGTATTTCTGTTTACACAACTTAGTTATGCATTGTTTTTCTACTCGAGGCTCCCAAAAAAGATGTTCCTGGCAGACGTTTTTTAGTGGTCTTGTAAAGTAAAC
Organism: Gastrophryne carolinensis; assembly: GCA_027917425.1. Lineage (NCBI taxonomy): Eukaryota > Metazoa > Chordata > Amphibia > Anura > Microhylidae > Gastrophryne > Gastrophryne carolinensis. The sequence goes on from CM051234.1 coordinate 290,713,939, forward strand.
TGCATCCCAGAAATTATTTGCTAAGCTCATACAAACAAGCACACACTTGGTGCATGGGTGCATTGAAAAAACTGCACTGCTTGCCGATAGCCTAAAGCTAATTTTAGCTTATTAAAAACTGGTGCATTCATTTTCACTGTAATCAATAAATAAAATTCAAAATATTGCTACTAAACAGACATTTTGTAAATTATCTAGGCCAGTCCCTTTTTTTCCCCCTTTTCTTTCTGTAGACATTTAGAGCCACACAGCGCCACATTTTTGGCCTCAGCGGCACTCAGCATCCGATTTAAGAAATATAAAAACAGCAGCGCTGATGTGGCCGCAAGCTAGCGTCTTATTTTAGACTGGCGCCGAAACGGTTGCAGCACTGGGCACTCTGGTTCAAGCTGCCAGATGAAACCTGGCACTGTAGGTCAAGATCCCATAGAGCACAATGGGCAGAACTGGATTGAACTGGTTAATGCTTAAAATGATTAATATTAAGCACATTTATTTGTACAGAACTTGCATTGGGACTTGTCAATAATTGAAATGTAGGTCTGAAATGTAACAAAATTATTTTTTGGAGGGTTATTAAAATTGATTTTAATGGCTTCTTTTGCTTAACAATATGTAATTTGGACAACAGCTAAAACGCAGCCGAAACGCACTGCAAATGTTTCCCCTTTGTCCCCAGCAGTGATTTATTGTAACTGTAATGATGAAACACTGACCAGTGTGGGGAAAATACAATGCCAAAGATTATAAGATGGAAAAAAATCATAAATATGATGTGGAGCACTGGAAAAATGGCAGTACAAAGGGTCTCTTTGCTAACTAGTTAGCGTTCCGCAAAGCGACTGCTAGCGCCAATGCAGTCCACAGCACAGCGCCAGATGAGACCAAAATGCCAGCGTTCTGGAACTGGCGCTATAGCCACAAAAAATGATGTTAAATTGTGGGCCTCATAAATAAGGACCTAAAACTTTCTAATTTGCACACTACCTAATGTTACTTACAGTACCAAAGAAATAAGCACACAATCCTTTATTTAAAAAGCCAGCTCTACTATATATATACATATATATATATATATATATATATATATATATATATATATAATTTGCTAAGCTAAAATTTTCTTTTCTTCAGTAAACAAACCAGTTAATGTAAAAAGATATAATTAATGTACAAAAAGACCAAGATTAAAAAATATTTTGAAGCTAAAAAGCCTAATTGGAAGTTATTTTACCACTTTTACAGCCCAGCATCCGAAGCCAGTGCTTCACTACATCTGCAAATACCTGGTGCTGATCCTTCCACGTATACCTATGATTTGGATAATGCTGTATGTAATTATACATTATAACATGTTTTCTGGTTATACTACACACACATATATATATTTATAGTTATATATGTGTGTGTGTAAATATATATATATTTATATATACATACACATGGTTGACTTGAGACCTGCAATCTAAACAATATATGAAGAAGGCAAAGATTAAATCGATTATCCTGACTGTGATGAATTAGCTATAGTAATTCGAATTTATTGATCCTTTTCGTGCAATGCCTTTCCCATCCCAAACCAATTCCTCTTTCCATATAATTACCCGTTTAAATGTAATCAGCGAATTGTGTATGTAGGTGTATGCAGATCTGTTCTGCATCTTATCTAAATAACTGAAGCCTTTGATTAATTTTCTGGAGATAGATAGATAGATAGATAGATAGATAGATCTTGTTTGATAATAGGAAAACCTGGTTTTCACAATAAATCGCCATTTATGTTTCGATAGATGATAGATAGATAGATAGATAGATAGATAGATAGATAGATAGATAGAACTTGATGGACATATGTCTTATTTCAACCGTATTAACTATGTAAATATTAACTATGTAACTATGATAGATTATGGATGTAATTATTGTTGCACGTAGAAGCGGGATAGATTTAGGAGAATAAAAAAGTGGGATGAAATAAAAATACGTTTAGTTATTCTAGTTGCTGTAACAATGTTAAAAAATAAGGCAACAGATGTGTAGGGACAGAAGAGGCGGCAACCTTTTGCTGACTTTGCGAGCAAACTCTCCCAGACATGGTTAATAATTAATCTGCGGTTTATACATTTGTTTTTATGAAGCATTGATTAATATATTAGCAGGCCCTATTAAAGTTACATTGGAAAACGTCTGGCAATTCATTAGGGTTTGTGGCATGAGGCCCAGCGAGGTGATTACACACAACTAAAGTTCTGCAAGAAACCAAGAGCTTTGTGTACTTACCCGTCTTCTAAATGCGTGTGCGTGTGTGTGTGTGTATTAAATATTGGATACAGTATGTAAAAAAGAAAATCATGGCCGAGCTTACATGGACGGATGAACTGGCAAGCACAGTGCTGTCAGAGTGTTGAGCCACCGTGGCCCCCCGGGTGATGATTTTTATATTTGTCCAGCAAGATATAAAACTGAAATGCTCAATTAGATTGAACAAGCGAGGTACTTAAAGAGCCAATTGCGGCGGTGTTTAAATCTTTATTTACCAGAACCTTGTAAAGCCAGGACAATTTGCATTCTATTAACTGCTTTTCAATAGGGCATTGACTGGAACTAAAGGATGCCACTAGCCTGCCCTAATTACAGCCATCCCGATTATATCGAAGCCAGAAGAACCAGGAAAGCACATACAGTAGCGCCCACAGGGGCTGTCGAGCCGAATGTGCACGTACATGCAGATGTTCAGGCTTAGATCTTCAGCTATTAGTGACATGGGTCACCCTGGTCTAATGGCAGCACATGAGGACCAGAGATTCGCGGGCTGCCTGTTTTTGCGTTACACATTACTTGCTATCATACAACCGATAGTTTCCTGAATGCAATCGTGGAGCATCACATGGCCAACAATGCACAAGGCTTGGATGAACTTCGCTGAACTGTAGCGTCAGGGGGTGTAACAGGAGCAACCCACGGGTCTGTGGCAACAGGGAGCCCACTGTGGCTACACCACCTTCTTTCTTATCTATGCGCTGGGCTACACCATACTTTAAAGAGGTCATATATAAGGGTTCTGAAATTTAAAAAGTGCCCCAGGGCCTCAAAGGTATGCATGCCTATGATGACGAAAGAAAGAAACGAAAAGGTAGAAAGTAACGATAGATAGATAGATAGATAGATAGATAGATAGATAGATAGATAGAGCATATTTAGATAAGATATGGATAGACGAGATTTAGAAGATGATAAGAAAGAGTGAGAAATAAAAGAAAAGTCGGAGGGAGGAAAGAAGATAGAAACGAAAAACATAAGAGATACAAAGCTAGATGGCATTTGACTGTGCAATTTGGTAAAATCGAGATATATAAGATTAAGAGAAAAATAGAAAAAAAGACAGGCATGACAGCAGAAAGGAAGGATAAGATAGATAGACAGATAGATAGATAGATAGATAGATAGATAGATAGATAGAGCATATTTAGATAAGATATGGATAGACGAGATTTAGAAGATGATAAGAAAGAGTGAGAAATAAAAGAAAAGTCGGAGGGAGGAAAGAAGATAGAAACGAAAAACATAAGAGATACAAAGCTAGATGGCATTTGAGTGTGCAATTTGGTAAAATCGAGATATATAAGATTAAGAAAAAAATAGAAAAAAAAGACATGCGTGACAGCAGAAAGGAAGGATAAGATAGACAGATAGATAGATAGATAGATAGATAGATAGATAGATAGATAGATAGATAGATACCGGATACATGCAAAAGACCTGGATGAAAATCGAGTTTATTAGAACGAAAAAAGTGGAGGGGCAAATTTGAGGGGGGGGGGATTAATACACAATACACAGATAAGAAATGCATCCCTAGAGATATGATGCGGATGGTTAAACTGATAGGAAGATAGAGGCAGGAGATAAAAAACTATATGGATTATGAGTAACTTAGCACAAAGACGGGAAGAGAGAGAGAGGGAGAAATTAGGTGGATAAGTACAAATGCCAAATAGGTAAGTAGATGTGATAAAGTAGACACGATATAGGTTGATTAAAATGTTGTTAGGTTTAATTCATGATCACCATAATTCTTGTAATTATGAGCAAAGGCATATCAATGGAAAGATAGATATGTCGGTAACAGATGAGTGGACATACAAAAAAACAGATAGGTAATAGGCAGATAGACAGACAGATGAGCTAGTCAGCCAGGCTAGTAGCGCAGTACTGTGATAAAGTCGGTGGGACAGAGGGAAAATCCCCAGTGGCCTTGTCTGTGTGCTATAGATAATTGATTGGATCTGCCATTTGTGAGATGAAGAGGCCTAGTTCGGATCAATAGGCCGAGGAGCAGCTGAGAGAAAAGCTAGCAAGAGCGTTCTATTTTTATATATATATATATATATATATATATATATATATATATATATATATATGCATTTACCTAATATGCACAGATTCATAAATAAAAGCATATAGAGAATTTGTTCTCCACACACTTGTCAATCAGCTAGGTGTATCCCCCCTCTATACCTCCTCATGCAGACTGATTCAGCCCACACACCCTACAGTCTGATATACAGAAACCGCTGAAATATTTGGCATATTGCTTCAGGAGGCTGATTATAATGTGTGTGAAATGGCTAACTGGTTTATCAGCTATTACAGTTCAAAGAGGCAACTATAGTTGATCCTTGCCTTGATGTACCTTGCTGTCAACCCTGCCCTGCCACCCTAAACCTGACGAGCTGAGCCTCAGCCACTGCTGACCTCTGACACAAAGCGACCCTGTCATTTCACACGCGCAGAATAGAAGGGGCCCTGGCTCTGCTGAGTTTATTTAGTATTATAGTAATACAAGTCATCCTGCCATATAACTGCCTTGCCTGTGGAAACTGTGTCCTGTAAAGGTGTTGGAAGTTCTGCTCTGTACATGCATGAAGGCAGTGGCAGCAGTGACCCCAACACACCATTACACCCCTATAATAAAGAAGCTATGAATGGTTTAAGATGTATATTGTAAGGGGAATGTTCTTTCAGACATAAATGTATCTCTATATAGCTAAATATATGAGATGTTTTTAGCTGATGTTTATATAGTAAATATAGATGATAAGTATATAACATATTGCCATGATTATAAAAATAAAAATACGGTTTTACAAACATAACCATCGTCATGTGTTCCGATAATATTCAAGCATGTCCAATGTTAAAGAGTCAATGAGGCCATGTGGTCGTGACGTATGTGCCCCATGGTCATAAACAGTGTGATTACATTGAAAACATTTGTATGATGATGATGATGATGATGATCAAATTAGGTTGGAAAGATTAAAAAATAATTCAGCATCCCACAAGCTGCAATTATGGCATATGCCCTATGTCAGTATGGACCATTGAAAAGAAAATAAATATCCCGGATACACCTTGCCATTTAATAGATCTACCTATCCCCGAAAGTGTGATAAGATGTCGTTAGGCTTTTGTAGGATGTGATAACAACTATGTGGCAACACAATAACTTTTAATTGACAGCCCTCATCAATAGACCCAATAGTTAATGGATTGTTACACTATGTGACTGGAGCCAAGCACAGAAGTCCTGATCAGGTCTTACCTGCTAGTCTCAGAGCAGACATTCTTTGGAATTCCGGTTCCTGTAGCCATTTCCACATCCTCCTGAAGGTTTCTCGGCCAGATTTAAGTTTACTCCAAGGCTTGGGATTCCTTAGAAGGTCAGACAGGGTACCCTGAGACCTGCACAGGATTCTTTGAGCAAAGATGGCCTGTGGGATGCTATATCTCTTAAGTTCTGCTGTGATTCTTTGGGCAACCTCTTTGGTATTTATTTCCTCCACTTGGCCATTGCCTCCAGCCTGAGAGGCGGAAGTTGAGGCTTGTCTGTCCCTATCGCCAAGGATGGAGCCATTAGAAGAGGCATGGTGGTGTCCATGAGAATGCATTCCATTCAGATGGGGCATCATGCCTGTAGCATGGCCTCCTAAGCCTCTTGACAGGTGCTCTTCACTCCTGGACAGCATGGCAGCATGAGACTCGAACCCGTTTGGTGATAACATTTTATCATTCGCTAAATGTCCACCAGGGCCATATGGGCCCAGTGATTGTTGTGAGTTGTGCAAAGTACCTAGGCCATTAGAAAGGGGGGATATAGGCTGAGCCATGGTCGCCATGTCCTTTGGATAGTGGCTATAAAGGTTCCCCATTGATGCAAGTCCCCTGTCATCCCTCATGAGGGTGAAGCTTCCGCTCACATTGCCGGTTAGTCTTTGGTGGTGGTGATGGTGGTGGTGGTGGTGTGGGTGGTGAAACTTGTCAGACACTGTAGAAATGGGTGGCAGGTGCTGAAGAGGGGTTAGGGTGGTGTAGGTGCTGCTGAGGCTCATGCCAGATGGGGAGTCGCAAGACATGTTCATGGCCGGGTGCAGAGGACCAGCCAGGGTATGTTCCGATCGGTACTCCCCTCCATCCAGGATGGAAGCCATGCTTGTCACCATAGCAGGTCGGCCGTGAGACACCAGATTCCTGTGGGAGGCTTGTCTGCTGTGTGTGGCGCTCATCAGATCGCCCGCCTGGGAATGGGAGACGCTGTGGATGTTTCCTAAATTCTCCATTGTAAGTTCCATCTTGCTCGCAGGTTGCCTTGTCTTTGCCCCCTCCTCCTTCTCCTCCTTGCCTTTCTTTTCCGTTTGCTTTCCAGGCTAATTCAGATTCAAAGCTTTGCCATCGATTAGCTTCCCCTTTGCAGTCAATCCTGCATGACTTGATGAGCTCTCTGCCTGCTCCTCTCCCCTTTTCCCCCTCCTTCCCGGGGCCACAATAGCCGTGTATGTGTGTGTGTGTGTGAGCGAGGCTGCTGCTGGCTCCAGGTCTCCCCTCTCTCTCTCTCTCTCTCTCTATATATATATATATCACTGGCCCTCTCCCCAAGTGACGGTACTGCTCCTGGCTTTGTGCTGAAAAGCCACTGCACGTAAGATTGGAGCGGAGAGTCAGACCTCCTGCCAGCCTCAGTCTCGGAGCCAGCTCGCCGTGACGTCAGCAACCAGCGGCTCTTCCATAGGCACCCTACGTGTGCGCGCTCCAGCCCCGAGCCGACCACACAGCGGCCACCTGCCACCTCATACATACCACGCGACCATGTCACGGGCCTCTCATCACTCGTCACATAGGCTATGGCAGGGCCACACATTCTATTTGATTTATTATATAGCTTCTACCCCAAACCGAGGAAAGCAATGACATGTAGAGGGTGTGCAAGCTGCGCGATCCCAAAGTAAGGGGACATCAGCCAGAGAACATTATTCAGACACCCTCTTCAGAGAACACATTCCACGTTAGCTCAGCTGGCCCATTCTGGCTCTTCCTAGTGTACATCCTTGTATCTCTTATAAAATGGATCCATTTTCATCCGTTTCGTTTTTGATCTTCTTTATATATTTGCTTATTCTTCTTCTCATTCCCCCATTCTTTTGTTCACCTATTTCTTTCTTCTTATCATTTTCTCCACCCCCTCTTTTTTACCTGTCATCTCTCTCTTTTACACATTTCCTGCATGTATTTCTCTTGTTTACCTTCCTTCTATCCATCTTCCATTTAATTTCCTCTCTATTCAATGTTCCCTCTCTTTTCCACGTATCCCCTCTCTCTTTTCCACATTCCCCCCTTCAATTCCTCTCTCTCTTCATAGCAACACATTTCACAATCCCTTCTTCAGTGTCTTTTTCACTTTCCCTCGCCTCTCTCTCTAGTCCTCGTTACCATGCGCGCTCCTTCTCTAGGAAGGAAATATTTGCACATTTCCTCACTTCACTTCTCTCTCTTTCTTCCACATTCCCAACTTTTCTTTTAACTAGTTCGCATGTTTTTGTCTTCTACATTTCCATCTTTTCTATCTCTTTATAAAATATCTCACGCCTTTCTGTCTTCCACTTTCCCACATTTTCACTATTTTATATCGACATTTCCTCACCTCTCTCCCACCCTGCCTCACCTCTCTTTCTGTCTTCCACATTCCCATATTTGCTATGTCTATTTGACATTTCCTCACCACTCTTTTCCACATGTTCTCCTTATCTCTGTATTGTCCATATTTCACCACTCCCTCGCTCTCTAATTGACGTACCCCTTTTTTTCTCTCACGAATATATTTTTTCTTTTAGTTTTCTTCCTCTCTCTATTTTTGAAACGAGATCCTTCTCTTCCACATTACTTCCACTCCTTCTCACCTTTCCTCAGTCATTTTCTCTTTGCACCTTTTCCTCTTTCCGGTGTCCCATCCACATTTCTTTGCCCCACCCCCTTGTCGGTGTTCCCTCTTTATCTTTTTCGTATACCAACCATCTAATTGCAGAACTGTCACTATTTATTCTTTCTCTTTCTTTCCCCTCATCTGGGTATCCCATTCTCTCTATCTTTCGCTCATTCTTCTCTCACTTAGTGTGTGTGTGTGTGTGTGTGTGTGTGTGTGTGTGTGTGTGGGGGGGGGGGGGGGGCTGATAGCCTTAGGCCCAGGTAAGTAATAAAATCAAGACACCAGTGCTGTAAAATTATACTGCCAACCCATTATTGCTCGCATTGACTCACAGTTTAGACTATTTTACATATGTCCCTGCCTGCATAATATCTCAATATCTGGAAGGGGTGGGTAAATCCAGACACTGTAACACGTCTACCGGGGCATGAACAGGGGGTGGGGGTTAGGAAAGGCCCATATAAGCTGTGGTTTGGGGGTGGATAACGTTCACTGCTGTCATTGGCACGTGTGTATTTGTGTCTGGCTTCCGAATGATAGGTACCATCAGCCATGGCCAGACACAGGAAGATTGGGATTGTGCATCATGTCTACAAGGAGCCAACCCAAAATAAGTAATTCTGTCAAAACAAATGCACGAGCCTTACATTGGATTATTTGGACAGAGATTGGATGAAATTAATCAAAATATCTGTACGCCAACGTAAAGAAAATAATAACTAATGACAACAAGGTTTGCAACTTTGGACGTACACACCGAATTATTATTAATAAAATACGCCATACTATGTCTTGGCTGCACGAGGCTCCATCAAGCGGGAGTTTCGTTTTAGTTTGAGTCATGTGACTTCTGTTAATTGGATGTAGTATATGTGCACTTCCTTTAGTACCCTGGTATAGAGGAGAGAAATAGCATTCTCCATAGATAACATCAGGCCCTACCCTGGCGGAGCAATGGATGGCAATGTGTTAAAGTAACTGCTCTATTTACTGTATGCGATCTAAAAAACTCTTGCAAATGTATTACATTTTTAATAAAGAGTGTTACCAATATTTACAAACCATTGGGCCTTGAATTGTGTGCATATGATGTTGTGTAGCAGTGATGTATCGTTATCAGGAAAGATCTTCCTAAAATCAATCCAAAGCTTTTTTTTCTTTGCCTGCTCAGCTTCAGTATTATTCCATATAGTGCAGGGCGATCGCATTTGTACTGATACCCGGGGCTAACATTCAGACTCATATTGCTATTCTCGTTTCATCGTTAGCTCAATATAAACAGTCTTAAGAGTTTCATCGACAGGGGCGAATCCATAAGTCTCCATTTGAAAGCATCGGGCTGCTAAGAGGCTTGTGTTTCGGCGAAAAGCATCAATAGCAGAAGTCACCGTCACAGTGATACCCGGATCCCCCACTCCATCAATCCGCCGGCCTAGAGCAGGTCTATGGGGGAGAAGCTGAGGCCGATCACCGTCACATCACATGCACAGGACCAGAGGGCTATTTATCCGTTTCTGGAAATGGAATGATCTGTAGATTTGTTTGTAGATCCGCGTGCCTTGCTGCCCAAAATAAAGAACTAATAAATAAATGGGCATTAAAAAAGATTTGCTTTTCTATTATGTTTTTCTTTCATTTTTATTCGCAAGGCAATTATTAGGAAAACATGAGTCAATGAAAAACAGGGCAAACGCTTGTGGAAAGGAAGTTTTTGTAGACTTGGCATGGACCCGTCCCTTCACCAAGGGGCATTCAGAGATTTCTTACAAATGACGAAAAAAAGAAGAAAGAAAACACAGGTGGAGTGCAGAGCAAGCCAGGAAAGAGCACACGTGGGAGGTGGCTGCAAGACAGAAAGATTGGGACACTGGGGATTCACTGTATCCTGCTCAAACAGCAAAAAGCCAGCCAAGGGAGGGGGCGGGGACACGTGCTCATCCCACCAAGGCTTTGGGGAAAGAAAGTTTCCCCTTACATTTATTCCGAGGAGATAATTAAAATGTATTGAACTTTTAAGCCTCCCTTGAACGCCGCAAAGCATGTGCTATTTATCTAATTCAGAATTCTGAAGCACCAGTCCTGCCTACCACACAAAATCTATCTATCTATCTATCTATCTATCTATCTATCTATCTATCTATCTTTCAATACATTCTATCGATCCATCCAACCACACACACACACATATATATATATATATATATATATATATATATATATATGTATCTATCTATCCATCAATATAAATAAATATAAATATACTGGGGGGTAAGGCCCCTACCTATATTTCTATTTGTATATAAATGCTATCTCTCCATCCATATAGCAGCATAGCTTTTCATCAAGTATTATATATATTGACCTATCCACATTCATATCTATTACTCCATCATATGTCTGTCTAATTCTATAATTCTCTTAATTATTTGTCTATCTTTCCATTAAATAAATAAATATATATATATATATATATATATATATATATATATATATATATATATATATATAGAGAGAGAGAGATAGATCCCCTTATCAATCTATCTCTCTGTAATCACTCGATCCATCCACCCACATATATATGTATGTATATATCTATCCATATATATATATATTCATTTATCCATCAATCCATCCATCCATATTTATCTATCTATGTTTGAACCACCCACATATCTATCGATCTCTTTGGAATATATGTATATATATATATATATATATATATATATATATATATATATATATATATTATCTAGCGATGTATTCATTCATTCATCCATCAATCCACCGACATCTATCTATCCACCTATCGATCTATCATCGATCTATCCATCCATGCATATATCTATCTTTCTGTCAACTACTGTATCTATCTATATATTCATCCATCCACCTACCTACTATTTATCTATCTATTATGAGTCAGATGTGAGAAAAGTGCAACAAGTACACGTTGATACAGGAGTACTTTAGGGGTGAGGGCCCTATCTATTTATCTATCTATCTATCTATCTATCTATCTATCTATCTATCTATCTATCTATGCATAAATGCTATCTCCCCATCCAAATAACCACATAACTCTCCATCAAGTATTATATATATATATATATATATATATATATATATATATCTTTTTATTATCTCTCTCTCTCTCTCTATATATATATATATATATATATATATATATATATATATATATATGTATTCATTATATTCATATTCGGCCCCATCCACATATTTATCTCTCCAGTGTGTAATGCGGGTCTGAGGGACACACTGACTTCGATGTGTCCCCTTTTCAGTGTAGGGAGGTTTTTGTTTAGCTCCTGGCCTCATGGAAATCCATAATTTGTCTGGCTCTGCTACAATGAATGGCGCTCTTAATTTTGCTCCAGGACTGTTATTAATTGAACATCCCCACTGAAGCTTGGGGAAAGGGCCTTTTAGTAATTAGTAAAATATAATTGAGCCGAGCTAGCTTGAGTTCCTATTTTGAGACACCCCATTGCTCCTTGTTGATCAATAAACTATCATTAAGCAGAATGCAGGCAAAAGGGTTGCTCTCCAGAGTGGGGAAAGAGACATTAGGGAGCAGCGGGGTGGGGGCTGGGGTGACAGGGCTCCAATTCTGGGGTGAACTGCTTGTTGTGGGTGAAGGTAAACAAACAGGGGCCAGAGGGAAAAGAAACTTTGTAAATATTTTAAACAATAAAATCTATAAATTTAGATATTACATAGATGCACAAAATGCGTCTACCTATGACGTAAATTAGATACGAGTATTTTGGGAATCGATGTGACATTATGTATTTATATTAATAATCTTTCCCTTTGCGCTGCGCCTGAGAGAATAAGAGCCCATCCTGTCTGTTTCTTATGAGGTATTTCCCGCCCTTTTTCTCTGTGTAATAAGCTTGTGTAATTCATAGCTCTCTGTACCGCACTGGTTACCTGTCGATTTACCGAGCGGAAACAATCTATGTGGAATTGCAGTATATATATATATATATATATATATATATATATATATATATATATATACCGGTATATATATTCATATCATATCTAGAGAGGAGGGCAAAACGCGACAAATAATTGCTGTGATTGCACATCAATCAGCCTATTCATAAAACCATTGACTTCTGCTAATCCCGCGTGAGTGACGCCCGGCCAGTGTTACTGGACGCAACAAGCTCCTGCACTTTCTCCCATGACAGGTCCTCATAACAAAGGTCAATGGGTAAAAACAAGTTCGAGCCAAAGGCGGCATGGATCTGCCTGGGAGCGCATTAATCCAGTAACACATGTCCCCAGCAAGCAATAGCACAGCTCCCCTTTGGACTTCAGCTTGTAATAATAATATAAAGAGTGTGGGCAACTGATGAGAGAGATCTTTATGACCGCCCCTAATCTGACATCCATTCACAGAAAAGCGCCCCTTCCCCTGTAGCCGCAGTCAGTTCTTTTTTTCTTATTTGACAGCTGCTTATTATTGATTCCTCTCCCCGTTCACATTCTCTTCTTTAGCATTCGCTTTTGCCTTTCCCTCTCTGGCACTACAGTAAATTACATTTTTGAAATATGAAAATGATCTGGGTAGGGGGCCGCCTTAGCTTGCCTGTGTGACTGTGAGTCCCTCTCATCCAAGTGTCCATAGCTCCATAGAGAAAACAGCGCCAGCCCACAGGGCGGCGTGGAGGGCCTCTAATCGTTTGCCAGCATGACTTTATGCCTTTCATAAAAATAGAACTGTTTAGAAAGTGTTACATCGTGCTTACAAGCGATTAAATATGGAGTGCACTTGTTATCCTTCATCTTACTGCTCACTTGCGAGCCGTGGTGATAACACTGGGTCTATTAAATAATTTATCTATTAAATAATATATATTCTGAGGTACCATTTGGCATACATTGAGGTAACGTGTACCCCTGTATAAAGAGCGCATTGCTGAGTATCTATATGGCTTGCTCCTACGCAGGAAATATTCCTGACTTTATTTAGTAAACCTAGTCAGGGAAAGTTTCCATCGGTGCCCCAGTCTCGGCTGAGCCCCGCCATTTGTATCCCTCCATCTGCCCATCGATCCCCGAAGCCTTATTTAAAGCACACGTCCCTTTCTTAAATCAGAAAAGCCTTGTCTGTGGCCAGGGGAGTCGATCACTAGAAATTGTCTGACTATTGGCATTGCTTCTGATTGCTGCAAAATCGAAATAATCCATAGAGGGGAAAACGGTTAAATATAGGTGGAGGACATAGGGCTGATTTTTAGTGAAGACATAGGCAGCGCTGTTAATTCTTTTCTGCACCGACTGGTTGCCTGGGATGAGCAGGATATAAAATGCTGGAAAGTCACCTAAAGAGAAAACAAAGGTAAAACTAGATTACCACAATTAGACGAAGTAAGACAAGGCAACTGAGGGAGAACAAAATAGGGTGCTGGCGAACGAATTGCAGATAAGTACGGGGTGCTGGGGAACACAATTTTATACAGATATACATATCTGTATAAAATCTAATCTATCTATCTATCTATCTATCTATCTATCTATCTATCTATCTATCTATCTATCTATCTATCTCTCTCTCTCTCTCTCTCTCTCTATATATATACATAATACAAATAAGTGTATCTACTCATTAAGGCTGATACTAAAAGTAACTTTCGTACCAATTTTGTGTTTTGACAGAAAATACGTTCGCACGTATGGTATATAATAGTTATCCATATTTTTTCTTTTATACAGGTCGGAGAAGCAGGAGCAGTTTCACATATTTTTTTTCCAGGTACATACGTTATTTCGTTATTCATAGAACCGCTTTTATTTCCTGAATTGACAAGGGAAGTTGCTACATTTAAAGGAGAAAAAAAAAATCAATGGCAGACTTTGCGACCTGATTTAAATTGCAATTTATTACCAAAGTTAACAAACGCACACCCTGGTTGTGAACTTTATACCGTGCAGGAAATATAGGGAACAGAACATATGTTCTATGCAGTGTGTGTGTGTGTGTGTGTGTATGTGTGTGTGTGTGTGTGTGTGTGTGTGTGTGTGTGTGTGTATGAAATGTATCTACACAACATAACATTCACCAGCCTGTTTAATATGATTAATTATATATATATATATATATATATATATATATATATATATATATATATATATATATATATATATATATAATGCTTCTGACATAATATAGCAACAATGACAATGTAACACAAGAAAGCATTCAATGTATACAGTGCATAGACTGCCCTAATTGCTGTTAATTAACAAATGCCTTTTCTTCTATGTTTCCCAATCCGGCGAAAGCTGCTGAAATACACATTGATTTTGGCTGGGGAGGTGCGATTATTTTAGAGAACAGCCAGAATAAATGGCTGGAGCCAGGAGAGACACGACCCATTACACGGCAATGTACAGTACTTACTGCTCCAGTGTCCTTGAAATACATACGTAATGCCTCTAACATTGCTTTCATTTCTTAGGGCAGTTTCGTGTTTATTAATCCAATTTTATGTAGATCTTGTATTTTGCAATAGATAATATAACGCAACTGAAGTGCACAAAGCTACACATAACCGTTTTGATCGGATGTATCTGCAATGGCAATTGTAATTTGAGTTGTAATTGTTTTTCACACTTGTGCGTTGTGAGTTCGAGCGATTTTTCATCATATACACGTATCCATTTAGATGAATAGCATAAAAATGTCAAAACAATTAAAAGTTTTTCAGACATTAGTGTGATAACTAATCTGATGACCAGCACCATTCTGTTATTTAAATGATTGAAATTAAAATTGTCCCACTACTCCTGTTTTTAAAGTACACAGCACGGGTTAGCCCGACTGACCAACACACAGCTCCCTATGAAAGGGGGGGGGGGGGGCAAAATTTATAGAAGTCTGACAAGCAGTGTGCCTGCTATAAAGCTGTTAGAAAGGGCAGCTTTTAAGTGTTAGGGAACAAGCAGCTTTGTCTTCAGTAAATAGCAGATATGGGGCCATTTATCACCAGCAGGACAGTGGCAAATAATGTGCAGTGAACTTGTCTCTCCTTCATTCACTACTATGCATTGCTTTTAGAGGAAAGAGAGAAAGCCATATAAAACAAGGCATAACCATGGTTATTTTGAGATGTATTCGTGATACTAACACTTATCTGATACACTATATTGGATTTACATTGGGTCATTTAGTATTGGAGTATTTGTATCACCACATCTCCAAAGCCTTTGTAGAACTACCTCCGGCGCCAATAGAAGACCACATATACACTTGTCAAATTATTACTGTCAAATAACTCATCGCCATATATATGTTGCATGTATACTATCCATATTTCCTTTTGCTAAGTATTTAGATGTCACCTATGCAGGTTACCAAGTGGACATTGACCGAATGAGCTCTAATATTTACCAACACATCTATATTTGGTCGTTTTTCTTTTTCATTATAATGAACCTCAGCCCCTGACAGTGTTACCATGTGTATTTCACATAGTAAATGACCGGCAGTTTACTCATTTATTCCAAGTGTGACATACACTCTGCTTCAACTCTTCATGACATTTGGGTTATTCTCCAGTAGAAGGCGAACTTCTGCAGAGATGAATGCAAAAAATGGAGCTCCTCCCAGTCCATAAATACCTGGGACCTCCCACCAATTTCCCAGTTCCTTCTCTGCAGGAAGGTGAGCAAGACAGAAGATGAAGACTTCTCTTACTTGCAGGTAAGCCGGGCTCGCAGCCAAGCCATTTTTGTCCCTATTGCTGCCAGGACCATTTCTAAATTGTCCCTATTTGAGCCTCCCAGCCTTGGCTGCAGGTCCTGGTGAGGGTAGGCAGCACCTTATGGGTGTTGTAGGAGCCTTGCTCCACCGTGAGACCCCATTGCAAGGGGTTGGTGATCCCGGTATGGGATGCCCTGTCCCTTAATCCCTATGACCGGATTCCGGCTTGGATTCCCCCCCCCCTTCCGGGTCCCTTCCTTCCCTCCGGGGGGGGGGGGGGGGGGGGGGGGCTGGCCTCACCCCCGGCTGTTTAATTACTGAAGCCCTGTGTGAGTGTGTCTTTCACTTGTGTGTGTGTTGGTGCTGACTGGGGTTGATTGTGGTCTCCTTCACTCTTTACCTTCTTTACTCAGCCTGGGGAGCTTCTCTCCCTCAGGCTGTGTTAGGTGGGGAGGGCGGGACCGGGCCATCGGCGCGGCCACGGTAGCCCCGCCCCCTCGTTTGGCTCAGGGCTGGGATCCACGTTGCTAGGAGGGGGGTGTGGCCTGACGAGCACGCGTTCGGCGCTGGCCTGCCCCCCTTCTTCCTCTCCTCTGCTCGTGTGACTCTCCGGGGGCCACCTTGTGTGATTGCTCTGGCTGCTGCTCTGATTAACTCCTCGGTCGGTAAGCGCCTGTGCGGCCACTTCCTTAGCTTCTGCGGGGGCCCTCCTTGAGCGGGGGGCCTCCTCTTCATGCTTTTGTGCTTTCATATGGATATATAGATATTTTTAATTATAGAATATTCTGAGCATATGGTTGTATTGTGTATCAATATTAATATATTGGTATTTTTTAGCTATTGCTTGTGTGTTTCAGATTGCTTTGTGTATGGGCTTTTTAAGGGGTTCCTCCTGGTCCTGGGGTCCCTAGGCTTAGATTGCTCACCTAAAATGCTCCCACTGAGACTTTTAAGGGGCATCCCAGGTTGCTTATTGCTTAAATTCCCTGCGGTCTTGCGACTGACCACAAGAATCACCATATGGAGGCTCCGCAGGATACCGGGCTCGGGCTCCCTCTGGGACAAGCCCGGCCATGTGTGGGTTGTGGGGCATCCCTTACGGGTGAGAATGTGCTTATTTGTATACCATGTGCACAAATGGCCATATTGCGGCAGTCGGGTGCCCAGCCTTCTGGGTCGGCACCCCCCGCTTCATCGCCTTCCCCTCCCCGCCTTATCCGTACCCCAAGTGACATTGATGCAAGCGGGGATTCGCATTCCGATGTTTGTGCTAGGTTGGCCAGCATCGAGAAATTTATGGTTAGCGCGGTGGGCAAGAAGGCCCAGGCTTCTTGTCGTTGGTCCAGGCGACTTGGGATATTGATGATGATTCATTTGATATGTCGGATTATTCCCCATTAGAGGAGGGGGAATTGTATGAGGAGTCAGAGGCTGACGATGTACCGTTTGGCTAGGCTGATGTTGGCCAGGCGCTGGGGGATGCTGTGGACATGGCCACGGTTTTGTCACATCTCTTGGAGGTTTTGGATATTGCACCACCTGAGGCGCCCCCTCTCAAGAAGGGGGAATTTTTTGGGGCCCACAAGCCTCGTTTGGAGTTCCCTACCCAGGGTCATTTTGATGCACTGATCCTTAGGGAATGGGAAAAACCTAGTCGGCCTCTGGGAGTTCCTCAGGGATGGGATAAGAAGTATCCTTTCCCGGTGGAAGCGGTTAAGCGCTGGGCTTCTCCTCCCGAGGTCGATGCGCCAGTTTTGGGGTTGACCAACTCCTCTGTGCTTCACACCCCAGATGCCACTTCTCTAAAGGATGGTGAGGATAGGCGCCTTGATCAGATGGCATGCCATGCCTTTGCCAGTGTTGGCTCGGCCTTGCGGCCTGTTTGTGCATCTGTGCTAGTGTCGGTGACTGCTAGGTCTCTGATTAGGGACTGGTTAAATGACGCTCACCTTGATCCGGCCAGCGCTGAGTTCACTACGCATAAAAGATTTGAATTGTTCATGGATTTTGTCTTGGCTGCTATGGAAGACACTATTGTTATGTGTAGTAGGACTTCAGCCTTATTGGTGGCCATGCGCCGCTCGGTATGGCTCCGTCAGTGGACGTCCGACTTTGCGGCCAAGAAATCGCTCACAGCTCTTCCCTTTTTGGGTACGCGGCTGTTTGGAGATAAGTTGGATGCTGTGGCAAAGGGAGGTAAGTTACCTCAGCGGAAGAAACAGCGCCGTCCCTTTCGGGGGGCAGGCTCTTTCAATCCTTCCTTTCGAGGTGCCAGAGCTGGCAGAGGTTTGGCCTTCTCGGGTGTCAGAGGCTCTTCCTGGAACAGGGGCAGAGGTCGGGCCCGTCCCGCTTCTGCCTGGGGTTCCAAGCCCAAGCCTGTGGGTAAACCAGCTCAGCAATGAAGGGGTGCCCTCACCCGCACGGGTGGGGGGACGGCTGCGGCTCTTCTTCCAGGTCTGAGCCCGGGAGGTCACAGACAATTGGATCTTGGAAGTGGTCTCCTCCGGGTACAAACTGGAGTTCGAGTACTGGCCTCCTCCAAGATTTTTAAGGTCTCGGTGCCCTTGGACCCTCAGGCTGCACAGGGGCTCCTGTTAGCAGTGAAAAACCTTCTGGACATGGGAGTTGTATGCCCGGTGCATCCGTCGGAGAGAGGCAGGGGTTTCTACTCCAATCTTTTCACGGTCCCCAAAATAGAAGGTTCTGTAAGACCCATTCTGGACCTCAAGGTCCTCAACAGATTAATCAGAACCAAGAAGTTCCGCATGGAGACTCTGCGCTCGGCCATCAATTCCCTTCGTCAAGGGGATTTCATGACATCCATAGACATCAAGGATGTGTATTTGCATGTTCCAATTTTTCCAGCGCATCAGAGATTCCTCAGGTTCGCGGTGGACGATCAACATTTTCAGTTTGTAGCCCTTCCCTTAGGGTTGACCTCAGCGCTGAGGGTCTTCACCAAGGTTCTGGCGGGCATAAAGGCCCTATTCAGAGCTCAGGGAATTCGCATTGTGCCGTATCTGGACGACCTATTGTTTTCAGCTTCTTCCCTCCGTCAGGCGGAGCTGGACACCCACCAGGTGGTGTCAACCCTGGAGAGGTTCGGGTGGGTGATCAACCGCCCCAAGTCCTCTCTCTCGCCATCACGGGTTATTTCATTCCTGGGCATGAATCTGGATACCATTCAGGCCAGAGTGTTTCTACCCCAGACCAAGGTGCAGGGGACTCAGGATCTGATCCGCCTTCTTCTGGCCAATCTTTTCCCCTCTATCCGACAGGGGATGAAACTGGTGGGATTGATGGTGGCCTCCTTCGAGGCGGTCCCGTTTGCGCAGTTTCACATGAGATCTCTTCAATTTCATCTATTGACGCATTGGGACAGGTGTCCGCTGTCATTGGATCAACCGTTCAGGATGTCTCCCAGGGTTCGGCAGTCCCTTCAGTGGTGGCTGGAGTCGAGCAACCTGTTGAGGGGCAGATCCTTTCTCGCTGGGAGACGGTTACCACGGGTGCCAGCCTGTCGGGCTGGGGAGGTTTCTTGAAAAGTCATCAGTTCAGCAGGGCGTGGGGTCCTCAGGAGGCTCACAACCCCATCAATGTCTTAGAGCTCAGAGCCATCCGGCTTGTCCTGTCATGGCTGACGTCGCACTTACAGGGTCTTCCGGTTCAGATTCGATCAGACAATCGGAGGGCGGTAGCCTACATCAATCACCAAGGAGGGACTCACAGCAGGAGTGCCCTCAGGGAAGTCTCTCTGTTCCTTGCATTTCGGCAATCTACATTCCGGGAGTGGAGAACACGGAGGCGGACTCCCTGAGCAGGGGGTCCTCTCGCCAAGGAGAGTGGTCGCTCAACCCCGGGGTTTTTCGGTCTCTTTGTCGCAAGTGGGGGACTCCGGAGGTGGATCTCTTTGCCTCACGGCACGATCACAAACTCCCGGCCTTTGTGTCTCTATCTCAGGATCCTCTAGCTCTGGCAGTGGATGCCTTGTCCCTTGCTTGGAAGGATCTGGGGTTTCTGTACCTGTTTCCTCCCTTCTCTATGCTGGGCAAGGTAGTTTGCAAACTGGCTCTGGAAGGGGCACCAGCAATTCTGGTGGCTCCAAGGTGGCCAAGAAGGGTTTGGTACGCAGACGTTGTAAGGCTGGTCGGTAGATCAGTACCGGCTTCCCATGTTTCTGGATCTGTTATCTCAGGGTCAACTACTTTATCCCAATTTACCAACGCTGGATTTGACGGCTTGGCTGCTGAAACCTTCATTCTGAAGGAGGAAGGTTTGTCTGAGACTGTTGTTCAGACCTTGATTAGAGCTAGGAAGCGGTCCTCTTCTGGCATTTACTATAGGACTTGGCGGTCCTATATTGACTGGTGTGAGGCTAGGGCCTTGCCTTGCAGGGTGTTTTCGATCCCTAGGATTTTGGAGTTTCTTCAGCACGGTCTGGATGTTGGGTTCCAGCTTAGTACCTTGAAAGGGCAGGTCTCTGCTCTGTATTGTTTTCTTCCAAAGAGCTTTTGCCTTACACCCGCTGGTTAAGACTTTTTTCCAGGGGGTCACTCATGTTCGACACCCCCTCGGAAGGCCATGGTTCCTGTTTGGGATCTGAATTTGGTTCTTTCGTCTCTCCAGGGTCCTCCTTTTGCGCCGGGGCAGGATGTGGCTCTTTCTGTTTTCACTCAAAAGGTTGCCTTCTTGGTGGCTATTACCTCTGTTCGGCGTGTCTCTCAGTTGGCGGCTCTGTCGATTCAGGCCCCTTACTTTGAAAGACACCAGGACAAGGTGGTCTTTCACTTTAAGCCAGATTTCCTTCCTAAGATGGTTTCTGCTTTTCATCTAAATCAGGATATTGTTCTCCCTTCCTTGTGTCCTAAGCCTAGCAATGACAAGGAGAGGGTTTTGCACAATTTGGATGTGAATCGCTGTGTTAAGTACTATTTGGTGACTACTTCTTCTTTCCGCAAGACAGATACCTTTTCCCTGGTGCCCTGCGGGCCCAGGAAAGGTTTGGCCCCCGCCAAGTCTACCATTAGCAAATGGATTCGTCAGGCCATTGTTGGGGCCTATTCTGCTAAGCGGAGGACTCCCCCTTTTAGGGTCACTGCGCATTCTACTCGTGCTGTTGGTGCGTCCTGGGCTTTTCAGCACCAGGCTTCTGTTGAACAAGTATGTAAGGCTGCTACTTGGTCTTCAATTCATACTTTTTCCAAGTTTTACAAGGTTGATGTGCAGGCTTCAGCGGATGCCGTTTTTGGCCGCAAGGTTCTGCAAGCTGCAGTGGTTTAAGTTGGTGCATTCTTTACTGTTTATGGTTCCCACCCATGACGGACACTGCTATTGGTTGTCCCAAATGTCATGAAGAGTTGAAGCGGAGTGTATGTCACACTTGGAATAATACAGATTTGTGAGTACTCACCTTTAAAACGGATATTATGAGTGTGACATACACTCCGCTTCACCCCACCCTTTTGGTATTTTGGATCCTTTATATGGTGAACCATTGTTTCTTGGTTGTTAGTATTGTTATATTTGGTTCTTCCTGGTCCCCTTACTGCTTTCTTACACTGGGAAATTGGTGGGAGGTCCCAGGTATTTATGGACTGGGAGGAGCTCCTTTTTTTGCATTAATCTCTGCAGAAGTTCGCCCTCCACTGGAGAATACCCCAAATGTCATGAAGAGTTGAAGCGGAGTGTATGTCACACTCATAATATCCGTTTTAAAGGTGAGTACTCACAAAATGGTATTATTACTATTCTAAACATTTAACCCTGTGATAATTTATTTGTAGGATTTGTCTGGTATAGGATTAACTTTTTATTTCACATTGTGTCTATATCCGCAGCACATGGCTCATCTTGGTAAACTCCATTATGTTGGTTTTTGGGCACATAGTGTAACCCCCCCCCCCCCCCCTACGGAGCAGTGCTGCTAACTAGGGGAAAGCTGATGTGTAAACATGTTACTACATAGGCTATGCCAGGGTGTGGCTATATTTGCCACCTATATCGATCACTGTGCAAAGAAGATGGTGTAGCCAGGCGAAGTTTAAAAAAAAAAAAAACAATCTCTATAAACTTTACTCATATTATCGTGCCCATTTTATGTTCACAAATCCTTGGATGATTAAACAATGGTAAAATAACATGCTGTGTAACATGACCTTTATATCCTGTGTGCGAATTGAGAGCCTCGAGGCAGAAAAAACAGGTGCAATGACAAGTGTTGTGCTGCCGCAGAGTGACACTTTGGCATGTCTGTTTTACTTGCTCTGATGCGAGAAAATATGTTTTTCACCTATAACAGCATGTGCCCATGTATGCCCATGTGGGGCACCCTGTCATAGTACTGAAAGAGGAACTTCGGAGGCCCTGGAGTCTATAAAACTCCAGGGTAGTTCGAGTTCCACTTTTTGTGGCATCCCAAATTGTGATTCTACTCCTTGGGGCATCCCAAATTACACGCAGTGGGGCATTCCATTCATCCCAAGTCCAGTCTCTAGGTAACCTGCTCTGCCATCCTTCCTGCACTCCAAGCCCTGAAATCTTGGGCAAGTGGGAGCATGCACAATGCAGGGGATGCCATTTTGTGTCTTTCTGTGCAGCGGCTGCACGGACCCGCTAGAACGGTGCTGGATTTGTGTCTTTCTGTGCAGCGGCTGCACGGACCCGCTAGAATGGCGCTGGACCAATGGTGAGGTAGGGTTTTTTCTTTGTAACCTCCCTGTCCTGCCTCAGCACCAAAGGAGGGTGGCAGGGGGGTTTCTAGAGACTGGACTTCCACTTTAATAGATTAGGCCCTTAATGTATATTGAACCCTGCCTTCCCAGATCTCTCTTGTCTTCAAGGCCTTCTGTGGGTATAGTTAGAATAAAAAAGGGCCTGATTTGCAACTTTTGTTGAAAACGCACCTTTTGCAGCAGCGTAGGGCTTGCCTTGGTATGCTTCAATATGCCGTGTTTTGAGCATAGCACTGCTAACTAGCAGCAAGCTACCTTGTATAAACTTTTTCTTTGTAGCAAACACGCTGAACTTGTAGCCCCGGGCTGCATGTGGCCCTCAGAGCCATTTGATGTGGCCCCTGACCTGCTGTGGGGAAAGTGGGAGGGGTAAATAGAACTGATGTAAAGGTAGTTAAATAGGGGCACAGTAAGGATGGGCGATTGCACAGAGAGTAATATAAGAGGGGGCATTGGCAAACAGAGATGACAGCGGTGTCTTGGAGGAACGAGGTGACATTGATTGTACAGAAATCTTTGGCACAATTATTTGGTTAGATGTTCTATATTATTTGTATGCTTAGCATTGTTGGTAGCTTATATGGGTTGAGTATTGGAAACATGGTTAAGATGTAGGACTGATGGGGGAGGGCTATAAATAAAGGACCCATATATTCAGATAGGTAAAGCCAATTGGAGTGTGCATTGCTAGAAAATCTTCATTATGCTATTCCAAATTCTGAACCTATTCATTGTGGACCACGACCAAGTTCCAAATGATGTAAGTGGCCCGCATTTATATATATATGTTTGCAGTCTATATTTATTACTATTCCAACAGGTTGCGTAGCCAGGCAGACACAACTTACACACTTTAAGCTGGTTTCTCACCAACGTGGCTGCAGGGCACGTGTGCTTTCAATCTTCCCATAGCCACTAGTGTTAGTGTCTGGAGGGTGTTAGCATTTGCACTCTCCACTCAATAGAGTGGAATTGCAAGCGATGTGCCCTCAAAACGCTGCTGACAAGGCTTTTGAGGAGCAATGTGTTTAAGGGGCCTAGAGGTAAGGAAGTGGCCTTGCGACCGGAGAGTTGCAGGTTTAATTCTCCACCATGAGACATGACTGAAGTGCTCTTAACCCCCCAACTGCTCTCCAGGTGCCATAATAAGGGCAGCCCCTCTCTCTGGACATGTGTATACACACTGCACAGAGGCGTTAAACACAGAGGAAACATTCCTATGTGTGCACAAGCATACAATGGCAACCAATACCCATTAAAAAAATAAATAAATAAATACAAAGACCTGTCCATGGCTCAGCAGACAAAAGTCCTGAGCATGTGGGCCTGCGCATGGAGCCTGGGGCCAAATCTCTTGAACTAATAAATTATTCAAAATTGGATTGAGAACAATGTGCTTCAGGGCCGGTAATAGGAAGAAAGTATTGTGTAGTTTACAGATTTAATAAAAAAAAAAAATCTTCTTTGTACACTGGAGGTGTGCACCGTGCACCCTGGAATGGCATTCAGAATGCAGGCAGTGACACTAAATACTAATCGCAGGGTGTACTATAATCAGCATTTTGATCATGCTAGGGCAATGCACAAAATTAAGGGGGCAGGGATGCACCATTTGCTGGTATTCTCTGATCCACCATGGAGCAAAAACACTGACAAAATTGTTTGGGAAGCCAGGGATGCACAAATCACCTTTCCAGCAAGGAGGGGGTTAGAGCCATAGCTTAATGACAAGAAACAACTTTTTGATGGTAAGAAATAAGAAGCATAGAAGAAGTGAGGGGGTTAAATGTCCATGAAGATTTTATTTTTTTGCCTACAGGTGTTCTTTATGTAGGCAAGCCATCTGTGAACTACTTACCTTAAAATAGAAACGCAACACATATTAATTGGTGCCCATATGTATCTATTATTTAGCCAGGTATAATTATTAGAGATGAGCGAGTAGTATTCGACCGAGTCGGTATTCGATGGAATACTACGCTATTCGTCATACTCGATTTCGATCGAGTACAGCGGCGATGGCGCACTCACAATTCGTTTCCCCTCACACCTTCCCTGGCGCGTTTTTTACACCAATCACCATGCAGGGGGGGTGGGACAGGTCCTGGGAGGACGCTGGCATCGCAAGAACGGCGTCTACATGCATTGGCTGGAAAAACCATGTGACCTCGAATCTACAAAACTCAGCACTTCCTCTTCGTCAGCATTAGCAGCTTGAACTTAGTGAGGGATAGACGCTCACAGCAGGGAAAGACAGGCTGTAGCTGGCAGAGCCCCAGAAGCTCGGAATATCGCATTTACCACCATATATACCAGCTACCAGAAGACAAGAGAGTCATTAAGAGCCCTTATTAGGGCTACTATGCTGAACAGTATATAGCTCCTATGTAGGCAGGCAGGGCCCCAGAAGCTCAGAATATAGCTTTTACCACCATATATACCAGCTACCAGAAGACAAGAGAGTCATTAAGAGCCCTTATTAGGGCTACTATGCTGAACAGTATATAGCTCATATGTAGGCAGGCAGGGCCCCAGAAGCTCAGAATATCGCTTTTACCACCATATATACCAGCTACCAGAAGACAAGAGAGTCATTAGGAGCCCTTATTAGGGCTACTATGCTGAACGGTATATAGCTCCTATGTAGGCAGGCAGGGCCCCAGAAGCTCAGAATATCGCATTTACCACCATATATACCAGCTACCAGAAGACAAGAGAGTCATTGAGAGTCCTTATTATTAGGGCTACTATGCTGAACAGTATATAGCCCATATGTAGGCAGGCAGGGCCCCAGAAGCTCAGAATATCGCATTTACCACCATATATACCAGCTACCAGAAGACAAGAGAGTCATTGAGAGCCCTTATTAGGGCTACTATGCTGAACAGTATATAGCTCATATGTAGGCAGGCAGGGCCCCAGAAGCTCAGAATATCGCTTTTACCACCATATATACCAGCTACCAGAAGACAAGAGAGTCATTGAGAGTCCTTATTATTAGGGCTACTATGCTGAACAGTATATAGCCCATATGTAGGCAGGCAGGGCCCCAGAAGCTCAGAATATCGCATTTACCACCATATATACCAGCTACCAGAAGACAAGAGAGTCATTGAGAGCCCTTATTAGGGCTACTATGCTGAACAGTATATAGCTCATATGTAGGCAGGCAGGGCCCCAGAAGCTCAGAATATCGCTTTTACCACCATATATACCAGCTACCAGAAGACAAGAGAGTCATTAAGAGCCCTTATTAGGGCTACTATGCTGAACGGTATATAGCTCCTATGTAGGCAGGCAGGGCCCCAGAAGCTCAGAATATCGCTTTTACCACCATATATACCAGCTACCAGAAGACAAGAGAGTCATTAAGAGCCCTTATTAGGGCTACTATGCTGAACGGTATATAGCTCCTATGTAGGCAGGCAGGGCCCCAGAAGCTCAGAATATCGCATTTACCACCATATATACCAGCTACCAGAAGACAAGAGAGTCATTGAGAGTCCTTATTATTAGGGCTACTATGCTGAACAGTATATAGCCCATATGTAGGCAGGCAGGGCCCCAGAAGCTCAGAATATCGCATTTACCACCATATATACCAGCTACCAGAAGACAAGAGAGTCATTGAGAGTCCTTATTATTAGGGCTACTATGCTGAACAGTATATAGCCCATATGTAGGCAGGCAGGGCCCCAGAAGCTCAGAATATCGCATTTACCACCATATATACCAGCTACCAGAAGACAAGAGAGTCATTAAGAGCCCTTATTAGGGCTACTATGCTGAACGGTATATACCTCCTATGTAGGCAGGCAGGGCCCCAGAAGCTCAGAATATCGCATTTACCACCATATATACCAGCTACCAGAAGACAAGAGAGTCATTGAGAGTCCTTATTATTAGGGCTACTATGCTGAACAGTATATAGCCCATATGTAGGCAGGCAGGGCCCCAGAAGCTCAGAATATCGCATTTACCACCATATATACCAGCTACCAGAAGACAAGAGAGTCATTGAGAGTCCTTATTATTAGGGCTACTATGCTGAACAGTATATAGCCCATATGTAGGCAGGCAGGGCCCCAGAAGCTCAGAATATCGCATTTACCACCATATATACCAGCTACCAGAAGACAAGAGAGTCATTGAGAGCCCTTATTAGGGCTACTATGCTGAACAGTATATAGCTCATATGTAGGCAGGCAGGGCCCCAGAAGCTCAGAATATCGCTTTTACCACCATATATACCAGCTACCAGAAGACAAGAGAGTCATTGAGAGCCCTTATTAGGGCTACTATGTTGAACAGTATATAGCTCATATGTAGGCAGGCAGGGCCCCAGAAGCTCAGAATATCGCATTTACCACCATATATACCAGCTACCAGAAGACAAGAGAGTCATTGAGAGTCCTTATTATTAGGGCTACTATGCTGAACAGTATATAGCCCATATGTAGGCAGGCAGGGCCCCAGAAGCTCAGAATATCGCATTTACCACCATATATACCAGCTACCAGAAGACAAGAGAGTCATTGAGAGCCCTTATTAGGGCTACTATGCTGAACAGTATATAGCTCATATGTAGGCAGGCAGGGCCCCAGAAGCTCAGAATATCGCTTTTACCACCATATATACCAGCTACCAGAAGACAAGAGAGTCATTGAGAGCCCTTATTAGTGCTACTATGTTGAACAGTATATAGCTCATATGTAGGCAGGCAGGGCCCCAGAAGCTCAGAATATCGCATTTACCACCATATATACCAGCTACCAGAAGACAAGAGAGTCATTGAGAGTCCTTATTATTAGGGCTACTATGCTGAACAGTATATAGCCCATATGTAGGCAGGCAGGGCCCCAGAAGCTCAGAATATCGCATTTACCACCATATATACCAGCTACCAGAAGACAAGAGAGTCATTGAGAGCCCTTATTAGGGCTACTATGCTGAACAGTATATAGCTCATATGTAGGCAGGCAGGGCCCCAGAAGCTCAGAATATCGCTTTTACCACCATATATACCAGCTACCAGACGACAAGAGAGTCATTAAGAGCCCTTATTAGGGCTACTATGTTGAACAGTATATAGCTCATATGTAGGCAGGCAGGGCCCCAGAAGCTCAGAATATCGCATTTACCACCATATATACCAGCTACCAGAAGACAAGAGAGTCATTGAGAGTCCTTATTATTAGGGCTACTATGCTGAACAGTATATAGCCCATATGTAGGCAGGCAGGGCCCCAGATGCTCAGAATATCACATTTACCACCATATATACCAGCTACCAGAAGACAAGAGAGTCATTGAGAGCCCTTATTAGGGCTACTATGCTGAACAGTATATAGCTCATATGTAGGCAGGCAGGGCCCCAGAAGCTCAGAATATCGCTTTTACCACCATATATACCAGCTACCAGAAGACAAGAGAGTCATTAAGAGCCCTTATTAGGGCTACTATGCTGAACGGTATATAGCTCCTATGTAGGCAGGCAGGGCCCCAGAAGCTCAGAATATCGCTTTTACCACCATATATACCAGCTACCAGAAGACAAGAGAGTCATTAAGAGCCCTTATTAGGGCTACTATGCTGAACGGTATATAGCTCCTATGTAGGCAGGCAGGGCCCCAGAAGCTCAGAATATCGCATTTACCACCATATATACCAGCTACCAGAAGACAAGAGAGTCATTGAGAGTCCTTATTATTAGGGCTACTATGCTGAACAGTATATAGCCCATATGTAGGCAGGCAGGGCCCCAGAAGCTCAGAATATCGCATTTACCACCATATATACCAGCTACCAGAAGACAAGAGAGTCATTAAGAGCCCGTATTATTAGGGCTACTATGCTGAACAGTATATAGCCCATATGTAGGCAGGCAGGGCCCCAGAAGCTCAGAATATCGCATTTACCACCATATATACCAGCTACCAGAAGACAAGAGAGTCATTGAGAGTCCTTATTAGGGCTACTATGCTGAACGGTATATAGCTCATTCTAGCTATATACACACTGCACACAACGGCTGCTTTAGTGAGGGGTAGCTGCTGCTGCTGGAATAGGGACAGAAAGACTTCAGTGGTGTATTACCACCTATATACAAAACTATATACACTCTGCTCAAAACGGCTGCTTTAGTGAGGGGTAGCTGCTGCTGGAATAGGGACAGAAAGACTTCAGTGGTGTATTAGCACCTATATACAAAACTATATTTTGCACTACTGTTTTGTGTCCTCTGTGCCAACAAAACACTGTTTTATACCCGTTGCGTATAGGCACCATTTCACCTTCTGGCAGTATACGGCTGTATAGCTAGGTGTTCTCCTAAAAAATATATTCATATTTGGCACTACTGTTTTGTGTCCTCTTTACCAACAAAACCCTGTTATATACCCGGTGCGTATAGGCACCATTTCACCTTCTGGCAGTATACGGCTGTATAGCCAGGTGTTCTCCTTAAAAATATATTTATATTTGGCACTACTGTTTTGTGTCCTCTTTACCAACAAAACCCTGTTATATACCCGTTGCGTATAGGCACCATTTCACCTTCGGCAGTATACGGCTGTATAGCCAGGTGTTCTCCTAAAAAATATATTTATATTTGGCACTACTGTTTTGTGTCCTCTTTACCAACAAAACCCTGTTATATACCCCGTTGCGTATAGGCACCATTTCACCTTCTGGCAGTATACGGCTGTATAGCCAGGTGTTCTCCTAAAAAATATATTTATATTTGGCACTACTGTTTTGTGTCCTCTTTACCAACAAAATCCTGTTATATACCCCGTTGCGTATAGGCACCATTTCACCTTCTGGCAGTATACGGCTGTATAGCCAGGTGTTCTCCTAAAAAATATATTTATATTTGGCACTACTGTTTTGTGTCCTCTTTACCAACAAAACCCTGTTATATACCCGGTGCGTATAGGCACCATTTCACCTTCTGGCAGTATACGGCTGTATAGCCAGGTGTTCTCCTTAAAAATATATTTATATTTGGCACTACTGTTTGGTGTCCTCTTTACCAACAAAACCCTGTTATATACCCGTTGCGTATAGGCACCATTTCACCTTCTGGCAGTATACGGCTGTATAGCCAGGTGTTCTCCTAAACAATATATTTATATTTGGCTCTACTGTTTTGTGTCCTCTGTGCCAACAAAACACTGTTATATACCCAGTGCGTATTAGGCACCATTTCACCTTCTGGCAGTATACGGCTGTATAGCCAGGTGTTCTCCTTAAAAATATATTTATATTTGGCTCTACTGTTTTGTGTCCTCTGTGCCAACAAAAGACTGTTATATACCCGGTGCGTATAGGCACCATTTCACCTTCTGGCAGTATATGGCTGTATAGCCAGGTGTTCTCCTAAAAAATATATTTATATTTGGCATAACGCGTGGCCAAAAAAGTAAAACGTCTGAAATGCGGAGGGCTAGCGCAAAGGGACGTGGACGAGGACGGGGGCGCGGAAATGCTGGTGGGGGCACAAACCGCGTTGAAGCCAGTGGGGATACAATGCGTGCTGGTGAGGGGCAGCCAGCATTACGCTCATCCAGCTTCCCTGCCTTTATGGGACAGTTATGCGGGGGGCGGGGTACACCTCTGTTGAGGCCTGAGCAGCGTGAACACGTGGTGCAATGGATGGCCGATAACGCTTCCAGTCACTTGTCCACCACCCAGTCATCCACACAGTCTCACTCTGACCCTCCTTCCTCCCAACCTGGCCAACAGAGTCAGCCCACCCTTGACCCCTCCCAGGACCTCTTTTCGGGTCCTTTTCCAGATGTGCTGCAAGAATCCCAGGAGCTAGCAGAGGAATTTGTTTGTAGTGATGCCCAAACACTTGAGTATCCGCCATCTCCTAGTGATGTGGACCCGAAACCAGCATCTGCTATCATGAGCGATGATGATGAGACGGAGTTGCCATCAAGGGAGGCTGTTGGAATGTCCAGTGGGCAGGAGGAGGAGCAGAGAGAGGAAGTGGAAGAGGAGGTGGTGGACGACGAAATGACCGACCCCACTTGGACAGGGGTGATGTCCAGCGGGGAAAGCAGTGGAGATGCGGTCTGCGCATCACCGAATAAGGCAGCAAGAGGCAGAGGACAGTCCAGAGGCAGAGGACAGTCCAGACAGAGAAGGCAGGCCACAGCCAGCAGGGCCGAAGCTCTTCCTGGCAGCAGGCAGTCGCGTGAAGCTCCCCCATCGAGGCCTCGTACTTCTGTGGTGTGGAGATTTTTTAACGTTTGCGCGGACGACAAACTGAGCGCGGTTTGCGCAATCTGCCACTCAAAACTGAGTAGGGGCTCTGAGAAGAGCAATCTGACCACCTCAGGCATGCGCCGTCACTTGGAAGTCAAGCACTGGGCTGAGTGGGAGAGAGCAAACGCAATACAACCTGCGCCCGGTCTTGCTGCCACTGCCTCTTCCCCTTTGTTGTGTGCTGCCACTGCGGTCCAGACCTCCAGACAGGACACCTCCACATCTGCCTCTGCCTCGGCTACTTTGGGGCCTTCTCCTTCAGCCCCCCCTTCCCCCGCATCTTCGTCTGCACCTTCCATCTCCTCGTCCCATCAACTGTCCATCTCACAGGCGTTCAACCGCAGGCGGTATAGGCACCATTTCACCTTCTGGCAGTATACGGCTGTATAGCCAGGTGTTCTCCTTAAAAATATATTTATATTTGGCACTACTGTTTGGTGTCCTCTTTACCAACAAAACCCTGTTATATACCCGTTGCGTATAGGCACCATTTCACCTTCTGGCAGTATACGGCTGTATAGCCAGGTGTTCTCCTAAACAATATATTTATATTTGGCTCTACTGTTTTGTGTCCTCTGTGCCAACAAAACACTGTTATATACCCAGTGCGTATTAGGCACCATTTCACCTTCTGGCAGTATACGGCTGTATAGCCAGGTGTTCTCCTTAAAAATATATTTATATTTGGCTCTACTGTTTTGTGTCCTCTGTGCCAACAAAAGACTGTTATATACCCGGTGCGTATAGGCACCATTTCACCTTCTGGCAGTATATGGCTGTATAGCCAGGTGTTCTCCTAAAAAATATATTTATATTTGGCATAACGCGTGGCCAAAAAAGTAAAACGTCTGAAATGCGGAGGGCTAGCGCAAAGGGACGTGGACGAGGACGGGGGCGCGGAAATGCTGGTGGGGGCACAAACCGCGTTGAAGCCAGTGGGGATACAATGCGTGCTGGTGAGGGGCAGCCAGCATTACGCTCATCCAGCTTCCCTGCCTTTATGGGACAGTTATGCGGGGGGCGGGGTACACCTCTGTTGAGGCCTGAGCAGCGTGAACACGTGGTGCAATGGATGGCCGATAACGCTTCCAGTCACTTGTCCACCACCCAGTCATCCACACAGTCTCACTCTGACCCTCCTTCCTCCCAACCTGGCCAACAGAGTCAGCCCACCCTTGACCCCTCCCAGGACCTCTTTTCGGGTCCTTTTCCAGATGTGCTGCAAGAATCCCAGGAGCTAGCAGAGGAATTTGTTTGTAGTGATGCCCAAACACTTGAGTATCCGCCATCTCCTAGTGATGTGGACCCGAAACCAGCATCTGCTATCATGAGCGATGATGATGAG
The DNA here is from genome assembly GCA_027917425.1 of Gastrophryne carolinensis. Classification (NCBI taxonomy): domain Eukaryota; kingdom Metazoa; phylum Chordata; class Amphibia; order Anura; family Microhylidae; genus Gastrophryne; species Gastrophryne carolinensis. Next base: position 290,746,284 of record CM051234.1, read on the forward strand.
ACGCAGTTGCCATCAAGGGAGGCTGTTGGAATGTCCAGTGGGCAGGAGGAGGAGCAGAGAGAGGAAGTGGAAGAGGAGGTGGTGGACGACGAAATGACCGACCCCACTTGGACAGGGGTGATGTCCAGCGGGGAAAGCAGTGGAGATGCGGTCTGCGCATCACCGAATAAGGCAGCAAGAGGCAGAGGACAGTCCAGAGGCAGAGGACAGTCCAGACAGAGAAGGCAGGCCACAGCCAGCAGGGCCGAAGCTCTTCCTGGCAGCAGGCAGTCGCGTGAAGCTCCCCCATCGAGGCCTCGTACTTCTGTGGTGTGGAGATTTTTTAACGTTTGCGCGGACGACAAACTGAGCGCGGTTTGCGCAATCTGCCACTCAAAACTGAGTAGGGGCTCTGAGAAGAGCAATCTGACCACCTCAGGCATGCGCCGTCACTTGGAAGTCAAGCACTGGGCTGAGTGGGAGAGAGCAAACGCAATACAACCTGCGCCCGGTCTTGCTGCCACTGCCTCTTCCCCTTTGTTGTGTGCTGCCACTGCGGTCCAGACCTCTTCGTCTGCACCTTCCATCTCCTCGTCCCATCAACTGTCCATCTCACAGGCGTTCAACCGCAGGCGGAAGTACGCCTCCAGTCACCCCCAAGCCCAAGCCTTAACCTGCCTCATCTCCAAACTGCTGGCCCTGGAGATGTTGCCGTTTAGGCTTGTGGAGACGCAGGCCTTCCGCGACCTGATGGCGGCTGCCGCACCTCGCTATTCCGTCCCTAGCCGCCACTATTTTTCCCGGTGTGGCGTCCCCGCCCTGCACCAGCACGTGTCGCGTAACATCAGGCGGGCCCTGAGGTACGCAGTCAGCGCAAAGGTCCACTTGACCACCGACTCGTGGACAAGCGCTTGCGGCCAAGGACGCTACATCTCTTTGACGGCACACTGGGTGAATGTTGTGGAAGCGGGGACGGGGTCGCAAACAGGGACGGCCTACATACCACCCCCGCCCAAGATTGCCAGCACGGGTTCTGATAGACCCCCCTCCTCTTCCTCCTCCTCCTCCTCTGCCTTAACATCGCCCTCAGCCCCTAGCTGGAAGCGTAGCAGCACTGGCGCGGGGAGACGTCAGCAGGCGGTGCTTAAGCTCATCAGCTTGGGCGACAGGAAGCACAGCGCCGCAGAGGTGAGGCACGCCATATTGCAGCAGACAGAGATGTGGCTGTCGCCGCTGCAGCTAGGACCAGGCATGGTCGTGTGCGATAACGGCCGTAACCTGGTGGCGGCTCTGGAGCTAGCAGGACTCAATCACGTACCATGCCTGGCCCACGTTTTTAATTTGGTAGTACAAAAGTTTCTAAAGACTTACCCCAACCTGGCAGAGCTACTGGTCAAAGTGCGGCGCTTGTGCGCTCACTTTCGGAAGTCAACTGTAGCTGCTGCTAGCTTAAAAAAAATCCAGCAACGCCTCCATTTGCCTCAACATCGGCTGTTGTGTGACCTGCCCACTCGCTGGAATTCCACCTATTGCATGTTGGCCAGGGTGTGTGAGCAGCAGAGAGCATTGATGGAGTACCAGATGATGCATCCACGCGTGCATCCAACTCAGCTCCCTCAGTTTGCCAACCACGAGTGGCCATGGATGGCAGAAATATGCAATGTATTGCGTATCTTTGAGGAGTCCACTAAGAAGGTCAGCAGCGAGGACGCTATAGTGAGCGTAACCATCCCGCTCCTATGCGTCCTTAAAGAATCGCTCATCGCAATAAGGGAGAACGCATTGCACACAGAGGAGACGGGGGTAGGAGGAGACGCAACGCAGGTAGACAGTCAGACCACACTTTTGTCTGCTGCTCGGTGGCAGTTGCAGGAGGAGGAGGATGAGGAGGAGGAGGACAACGTGGAGGTGGCTGTGGAAGAGGATACTGGCGGCGAGGGTAGCAGTCAGGCTGTGTGCGTCCCATTGGTTCAGCGCAGATGGGGCGGAGAGGAGGAGGAAATGGAAAATGATCCTTCTGGTGGGGGCAGTGACGTCATGCCTACTCAGAGTCTGGCACACATGGCTGACTTCATGCTGGGCTGCTTTTCCCGGGACATACGTGTTGTCCGGATATTGGAGAACAAACTATACTGGGTCTTCGCACTCCTGGACCCCCAGTATAAAGATAACTTCTCCTCTTTTATTCCGGTAGAGGAGAGGACGAATCGATTACTGGAATACCAGAGGGAACTCTTGCAGAACACGATGCAGATTTTCCCACCCAGCATCGCTGGCGGCAGAGAGGAGAGTGTCTCCCAGAGTCTGACAACATCGATCAGGCCCACAGCCACCAGGGGAAAACACTCTCCAAGGTGTGGGACACGTTCATGTCACCCCCTCGTGCAACTTCCATCACTGCGGGGCCCGCTATCAGCAGGAGGGACAAGTATCGGGACTACCTGGCAGACCACACCCCTGTCCTCCCCGATCCCTCGGCGCCCTACACTTACTGGGTCTCCAAGTTGGACACATGGCTGGAACTGTCCCTGTACGCCTTGGAGGTGCTTGCCTGCCCTGCCGCCAGCGTGCTATCAGAAAGGGTGTTCAGCGCAGCCGGGGGCATTATAACCGATAAGCGCAGCCGCCTGTCAACCGACAGTGCCGACAGGCTGACGCTAATCAAAATGAACAGCAAGTGGATTGACCCGGACTTTGCTTGTACAACAGTGGAAAGCAGCCAAGAGTGAAGTGCCATCTGTATGAAGTGCCATTTCCTCCTCCTCCTCCTCCTTAACCGCCGTAGAATTGCTGTATTAATAAAAAAATTATGGCTCACCTCTTGGGCTTAATACAATCAATTTTTAAGAGGTCTCAGCTCTTGGGCCTCCACACAATTTTTAAGAGGTCTCAGCTCTTGGGACTCCACACAATTTTTAAGAGGTCTCAGCTCTTGGGCCTCCACACAATTTTTTAAGGGGTCTCAGCTCTTGGGACTCCACACAATGTTTGAGAGGTCTCAGCTCTTGGGCCTCCACACAATTTTTAAGAGGTCTCAGCTCTTGGGACTCCACACAATTTTTAAGAGGTCTCAGCTCTTGGGCCTCCACACAATTTTTAAAAGGTCTCAGCTCTTGGGACTCCACACAATTTTTAAGAGGTCTCAGCTCTTGGGACTCCACATAATTTTTAAAAGGTCTCAGCTCTTGGGCCTCCACACAATTTTTAAGAGGTCTCAGCTCTTGGGACTCCACACAATTTTTAAGAGGTCTCAGCTCTTGGGCCTCCACACAATTTTTAAGAGGTCTCAGCTCTTGGGACTCCACACAATGTTTGAGAGGTCTCAGCTCTTGGGCCTCCACACAATTTTTAAGAGGTCTCAGCTCTTGGGACTCCACACAATTTTTAAGAGGTCTCAGCTCTTGGGCCTCCACACAATTTTTAAAAGGTCTCAGCTCTTGGGACTCCACACAATTTTTAAGAGGTCTCAGCTCTTGGGACTCCACATAATTTTTAAAAGGTCTCAGCTCTTGGGCCTCCACACAATTTTTAAGAGGTCTCAGCTCTTGGGACTCCACACAATTTTTAAGAGGTCTCAGCTCTAAGCTTCCCTTACTGCTGGGGTGACACACTGTAACAAACCTCCTCCTGTAAGCTTCCCTTACTGCTGGGGTGACACACTGTAACAAACCTCCTCCTGTAAGCTTCCCTTACTGCTGGAGTGACACACTGTAACAAACCTCCTCCTGTAAGCTTCCCCGACTGCTGGGGTGACACAATGTAACAAACCTCCTCCTGTAAGCTTCCCTGACTGCTGGGGTGACACAATGTAACAAACCTCCTCCTTTAAGCTTCCCTTACTGCTGGGGTAACACACTGTAACAAACCTCCTCCTGTAAGCTTCCCTTACTGCTGGGGTGACACACTGTAACAAACCTCCTCCTGTAAGCTTCCCTTACTGCTGGGGTGACACAATGTAACAAACCTCCTCCTGTAAGCTTCCCTGACTGCTGGGGTGACACAATGTAACAAACCTCCTCCTTTAAGCTTCCCTTACTGCTGGGGTAACACACTGTAACAAACCTCCTCCTGTAAGCTTCCCTTACTGCTGGGGTGACACACTGTAACAAACCTCCTCCTGTAAGCTTCCCTGACTGCTGGGGTGACACACTGTAACAAACCTCCTCCTGTAAGCTTCCCTTACTGCTGGGGTAACACACTGTAACATACCTCCTCCTTTAAGCTTCCCTTACTGCTGGGGTGACACAATGACACAAGAGGACATGTCTGACCACATCTCACACACACACACACACACACACACACACACACACACACACACACACACACACAATGACAATTAGGGGTGGGGTCTATTTATTTTCCCCCTTGCCTATGCCATCTGTGGTTGTCATTAGGCAACTTGATTTTAAGGGGTGCAGAATTTTGTTCTTCTTTTTTGTACAGTTTGGCTTGGGGTCCATGGCAATGCAGAGGAAAGAAGGTTTCCTTGTCTTGTCTCACTTTACGTAGAAGTTATATTGTGTTTGGAGTGTATTGTTGAATGGCTGTGATAGTGGCGTAATAGTGCGACTTGGGCGCGTTATATGCACCCAGACATGCTTCCCCTGCTGTCCCAGTTGCATTCCAGCAGTGTTGGCATCATTTTCTGATGTTTCAGGGCGGACTTGGTGACCTCCAAGTGGTCGAATTGAGATTTCCAAGTGGCGAGCATTTTTTTCCCATAGACTATAATGGGATTCGATAATCGGTCGAGTAGTCGAGTAACGCGGTCTATTCGAATCGAAATTCGAAATTTCGAATATTTCACTACTCGCTCATCTCTAATAATTATAAATAAAACCAGTCCACCGCAATATGACTCATAAATTGAAACGTTTATAAAGCTATAATATTTCTTATATACTATTTGGATACTGCAATATGGTGAATAAATCTATGTCATGGTCAGAGCCAGATTAAGGGTGTCCATTATACGGAGCAGTTCTTTAATGGGGCCCCTCCAACATCACACCCTCCACTATATGTTTCACCAGCTGAGTAAAACCCTCATAATTACTCTAGTATACTCGATGGTGATAGCTGAGAGCATTAGTAGGCGCAGCCATGCTTCACTTTAGCTGGGACATACTCCATTTAAAGCGGATCAAAACCCAGGATTTTGACTATCCTGGATTTTGGTCCTTTTCCCGGGGTGGCCCACTGTGTGGACCCCCCCCCCCCCCCAGATAGCCGCAGCCCACCTCTTCCCGGTCCCATGGAGATGAAGGATGCGGCCGTCAGAGCCGCTGCTCTTAGATGCGCCATGGGACTGGGAAGAGGTGAGTTGCTGCGTCGATCTGGGGGGGGGGGGGGTTTCACACAGCGGGCACTCCTGTGTAAAGGACCAAAACCCAGGATAGTCAAAACTTTTGACTATCCTGAGTTTTGGTCCACTTTAACAGTGGTATTAAAACAAAGATAGGGATAGTGAAAATTGTTGGTTTTGATCCTCTTTAAGAGCAGACAAAAGCCTGTTTTACTCAGCCAAAGAGTTTATATGAGTTGTAAGCTTGTCATCAAGGCATCCTTGTCAAACGGAGAAACTGGGGGGGGGGTGTTAAAACGTTAGGCATCCTAGTTAGTGGATGAAAACACGGGGGAAGTGGTCAGCCTAGCTACCATTGTGAGAGACAAATAAAGAGAAAATCCAGGAAAAGCTGTAAAAAATACTGACCTCTCCTCACCAGCTACTTCAGCAATATCTGCACTGATTGAGCTATCTGGTTAAATACTCCTAACCCACACTTAGGTACTGCGTTGTGCATGTGCTTGGGAATTCCACCCATCCGCCAATGGAGGGAGTGTGCGTGGATGTTGGGGAACCCAATCTTCGAATTGAGTGAGTGTTAAAGAGCTGGATAATGCTATAGGCAGCAGGCGCAGGGGAGGAGGTATAAGTATTTTTATTTTGCAGTGATAATGGGGGTTTACACATTAGGGCATTCCAAATTGGGATACCCTGGGGAAAGGCCAGAAGTTTTTTAAACTCTAAGGTCAGAAGGACAGGTTTTTGGTCCACCTTTAAGAGGCGCAACCAATGGACTAGAGCAGTGGTTCTCAACCTTTCTAATGCAGTTCCTCATGTTGCAGTGACCCCAAACCAAAAAATAATTTTGGTGGCTACTTCAAAACTGTAATTTTGCTACAGTTATGATTCGGAATGTAAATACCTCATATGCATTATGTATTCTCATTGCTACAAATCAAACATAATTTAAACATAGTGATTAATCATAAAAACAATATTTAATTATATGTTGAGAAATATTTATTACTAATTCCTATATATAACATTTCACCATGGCATAGCATGTGTCGTAAACTGTCATTTCTCCGCCTCTTATTGAAATTAATAGGAGGCTGAGGCGGATTGTGTGGTAACTCGAGATTCTCGGGAGCTCTCTTCCACAAAATCCGCCGCACTCACAATGAAATCAATAGGAGGCGGATTCAATGCCGGAAACCCTCATTCAGAATAAGGGAAAATAGTGGGAGATAATTATACATTGGGGAACAGTGTGAACTACATCTTATAGTGGTCTCTTATAGTATAAGACCGATGTAGTTCACACTGTGTAAATGTATGGTACTTAGTGTAAGTGTAAGCTGCTTTGTGTACTGTGTAATGATTACACACAAAGCACCTTACACTTACACAGTATTGTGTGTATGGTGTGTACTGTTTTTACATTATTAACCTTTTTTACACCAGCAGGCTGTCTCACAGGCTCTCTTGCCTCTCTGCCTCCTAGGCTTCTGTCCTCCGGCGCTTGCTGCGTCCGCCCACTGATGACATCAGCAAGCGCCGCAATGCGCTGCTATGGACTGTGGAGCGTTCCCCACGCTTTCCCCGCCCCTTAGGCCCCGGACGGATTATGCAATCACGTCTGCACATGCGCGCAGGCATTCAGTTTGGAATGCGCATCTATAACGGCGTGCATTCCAGCTGAATAGCGCTGCTGCAGACGGTAGCGCGACTTCTCAGCGGCTAAAGCCATCGGAAATATGTATTTTCCGATGGCTTTAGGCGACCCCTGTGTTTTGGTCATTCGACCCCCGCCGGGGTCCCGACCCACAGGTTGAGAACCGCTGGACTAGAGTCTATAAAAATTAGTATGCCCCAATGTGTCAATTCCCCGAGTCGCACAATTTACTTAAACCGGACCTTCAGCGTGATTTAATGAAAAGCCCAAACTCTTAAAAAACGATTCCCCAGCATCTAAAATTAATATATTTTACGTTTTTAGTCACTAACTTATTATTCTTTCCCCCACTGGGCTGCAACTCTGTTCAGGAATTTAGGATACGGGCGCGGCCATCTTGAATCAGAAGCATTACACTTATTGAGGAGAGGAGACTGGGATAAGGTACAGGGGGGTGAGTTATAGCTGTGCTTTGCTCAGACAGAGCAGAGCTGGGGTGAGGTAATGGTCAGCAGTCCCAGAATGCAGAGCAGCACAGTCAGGAGGCACTTCCTGTTTGCAGGCTGCCTGATAAGATGGCGGCTTCCATAAGCCACCATCTTGGATGTTTAAAGGCTCATAACATGCAGTAGATGCAGGTAGGAGGATTTTTAATGTGAGCAATCTGTATGTACAGGGTGTGGGAAACATATAAGATAGACTCTTATTCAGAGTGAAGGTCCGCTTTAACTCTTCCTGAAGCCCTCACCAGTAAGTGGTGTGTTTTCGGCCGATTTGTAGGGATACCAACTGGGTATCCCAACAAATTGGGATGCTCCAACAGAGAGGAACAAAACCCAAAAAATAGGTTTTATTCCTTTGTAAAATGGAACAAAATCCACTGTAGCTGGCTCTGGAATGCTGGCCTCTGGACTTTCCCGGGCATCCTAAATTCGAGATGTATCACTGTGTAACCCCCCCGAGGCACCGCAAAACTAACCTGCTTCCTGGCACCCTCGACAATGTAAATAATGAGCGGCTGCATCCCAGGGCTGTGAGCTCTCTCCCACCTCAGCCATTCAGCTGAGGGCAGGAGTGCAGCTGGGGATGCGGCCAGTCCTGAACAGAGCCGAACAGAGCCAAATATTACATAGGCATGCCAAATGGCTCTCATTGGACGAGAACCCCCACATGCACCGTTGGATTGGGAAGAGTTTTACAGGGAGTTGTGGGGGTTTCACACAGTGGGCATCCTCATTCAGGATGCCCCCAGGGCACAGAGTAAAGCCCAGGATAGTCAAAATCATGCGTTTTGTTCCAATTTAAGGTCAACTGCTAAAGCCATGCATAGTCCAATACAACTAAAACACATCCAGAACAGAACCATCATCCTCCCTATAAAGATTCAATAAAACAAACAGTGCCAAACGAATACCTAATAAATATTTAATCAGGGTTTCATCCAAACCACAAGCCACATTAGTCACTGCTTTTGAAATGGTAAAAAAAGACAAACAGAGATACACACACACCACACGCACAGAGACAGACAGACAGGCAGACACAGAGGGAGACACACACACATAGACATACACAGAGGGAGAGACACACACACATAGACAGACACAGAATCACACACAGACACTGAAACTTACATACTCACATGTCAGTTTAGGAAGCTTCATGTCCCCCATGCTACTGCTAGTACTTCCTCCTCTCTACTGACAGCTGGGAGACTGTGTTTCCCGCTCAGGCAGAGCTGCTGGTAGGCACATGCTGTGCCTGTCTGTGTGCAACCGATGTCCAACCGCACTAGGTGATAACATGCTGGGGGGGGGGGGGGGGGGGGGTATAGGCCTCTGAGCTATGGAGGCCTGGTGCAGCTGCCCTCTCTGTACCAATGATAATCTGGCCCTTTCATGGTATCGCAGGAAAAGACTATTCTGTTTCTTTCCCATTAAATGTTTAACCATCTCTGTAATGACTACCGTGTACAGCACTACAGAGGTAAATGGCACTATATACTGTAAATAAACAATACATAAATGTTGATTACTAACAATGAAGGCATTGGAGGTTCCAGAATCTTTATTAGCAGTGATTTATTGTACCATGTTTGCCATTGAGAAAAGTAGAAACATAAAGAAATAACACATTTTGTTGGGTATATTTTGAAGAGAACCTATATCCCTTACAGATGATCCTCAATAAATCACTCAATAGTGGGGCATCCCTAATTGGGATGCTCTGCCAGAGAGGAACAAAACCCAAGAATGTCGATTTTTGGACATTGTTCCTGTTAGAAGTCAGAACAGGCCTAACAAGGCCAACACAAATATGAAAATGTATTTAGTGAAATAATTAATACCTAGCTGACTTTAATTTAAAAAAAGACTCCTTGTGCTAGTCACACATGGAAGCATCAATTAAGATGGTCCCAGCATGGCTCAACCTCAGCACACCACGAAGTTCTGTCTGGGTTGGAGGAGGCTGGACCAGCACAGAACAACTCGTTCTCCGGTATTGGTGAGGTTAAAACATCAGAGCCAGTTGAAAAAGCAGTGGTTTGAATTGAGTGACAATGTCCAAATCGAGCTTGTTGGGGATCAATGAAGCATTTGTTCATCCTTCAGAATGTAGCTTATATTTTTTTTCCTTCTCCTCACATTCATTTGTTAAAAAAATATTTTCACAGTGGAAGTGCCTCTCGATTTCTTTCGGATACTTGTGACTGGAGTTTGGAAAGCCTTTTGCCCCATTTACATGGAGCAATTGAGAACGCTTCTGACTGGAGTCTGGAGAGCCTCTTGCCCCATTTACATGGAACAATTGAGAAAGCTTGTGACTGGAGTCTGGAGAATCTTTTGCCCCATTTACAAGGAGCAATTGAGAAAGCGTGTGGCTGGAGTCTGGACAGCCTTCTCCCCATTTACATGGAGCAACTGGTAATTAACAAATCTTTGGCCTCTGAACGCATGTATGGTCTTGTATAGCGAACGGCCAGTTTAACTGCTTGTGTAAACAGGTTGTTTCTCACAGTTAATTTTTGTCAAGGTCCAGGCTTTTGCAAATTTGTAAATAACAGCTCTCTATGAGGTAGTCAGAAAAATACCCCAACTTCTGTCAAGGCCAGCAAGGAGTCCTTGGTGCAAGAAGCCCTGTATTGTATTTATAGTGAATGTGACCCCCTAGTATTTGGACTGGCACTTCCATCACCCAATCACCACCGAAGCTGGGCTGGATACTGCAGGGATTGGGTGCAGAAAGCCATAGTGAAACCTCTAGCAGTGCTATGGCCACCAGTGGAGCAGCAGCAGTTTCCAACTGAAGGGAGGACTGTCACGGACCAGGTGGAGCGGGCTTGGATGTGGATCCGCTCTGACTGTGGAACTGATGGTGAGTGGTATTCACCAGAGCCCACCGCAAGGCAGGTTGGTCTTGTAGCGGCGAGTGACCCCCAGGTCGCTACCCCCCAACAGCGGCCCAGTTCCACAGTTAGCCGAGGTTCAGCGTGGTGCACAGGGGCCGGCAAAAGACGTAGTGAGTACAGGCAGAGGTCAGGGCTGGCAGCACAGGTTTGTGGTAAAGGTGAGTAGCCAAGGTCGGGGCAGGCAGCAAAGGTTCAGAGTCGGGGACAGGCAGAGGTCGGTACACGGGTGAGCAATCCAAAAGCAACTGATTTACAACTGGCATGGAAAGACCAAGAGATCCGGCACTGATGGAAAGGAAATGCCCCTTTAAATAGGGGAAGTGGATGCAGGATTGGATGACCAGACACCAATCAGTGGTGTACAGGCCCTTTAGATCTCGGGTAGAAATCCGGTGCGAGCTACCTCTAGTGGACGGAGACGTGCGCGCACCTGACCATGCGAGGGAGAAGCATGGGGGGAAGGGAGACGTCTGGGAGCAGCCATGGAGGTGAGGGAAGTGCTGTGAGATGGATGACGGCTGGATACAGCCATGGAGGTAAGTGAAGTGCTGCGAGATGGGCGCGCAGCGCTCACCCTAACAAGGACTCACAGGTGGGTATATATTTTTTTCTTTATGGTAATTGGGGTCAGCTGGGGGTATGGGAATGTGAGGGGTAAATTTGTTTTTTGCAATATATGTCCACTATTAGTAAAAATTGTATATATAAAAATACATCTCAACCAGTAGAAAACCTTACTTTTATGTTTTATTTGCAAGTGTATTGGCCTAATCAAATTCAGACATGTTCATGTGTTTCTATTGCAATAACATTTTAACCCCTTTTTGGCAGGTATGACAATAGTTATACAATAGTGGGGAGCTGCTATTTCTGAGAACTCAGCAGAATCTTGCATAACAACTATGCTGTTCACGCTTCACTTTCCTCTCAGAAAGTGTGCTACATATATCTGCACCATTCACATCGGCATCTTTAAACACCAATAAGCACTTTAATGAGTTTTAAACAGAACTCTTCTACTATTCTTTTGTCTACACATTGTAAAGATTTGCTTTGAAACATTAGCTCAATGCAATCATAATGCACAATATACAGTATTCATTATGTAACAACACAACTGTCAAACATTTAGCTTAACCCATTTTTTAGTTTTTTATTCATAATTTTTTTTACCAGAACTACTAATAAAATAGATGACCAACAGATACTTGTCAGCAAAATAATTTTTATGACAAATCTAAAAGTCATTATGTTCATGAATTGCCTAAAAGTCAGCAAATTGCATTTTATGTCCTTTTGGCTTTATTAAAAAAATTTTTTTTAAATTGGACAAAACCTGGGATTTTCACTATCCCGGGTTTTGTTCCGTGCTGTGTAAACCCCCCTTTTTTTTCTGTTACCTCATGCCTCCCAGCCTAGGCTGACGGTCCGAGTGAGGGTAGAAAAGCACCCTTGGTGCTTAAGAGCAAATGCTCTCCCATGAGACCCTATATAAGAGGGTAGGCGGTCATCCAGGACGGTGACCGCGGTTTGGGATGCCCCGTCCCTTGGCATTACACTTTGGGTGGTCCCCCCCTTTGGGTAATGCCCCTCTCTCTAGCGGGATAGCGGAGGGTAGGAGCAGGGCCCCTTATTCGGTGTTAGGTCCAAATTTTGTAATCATTAATTCTTAATAATGTTTTAATGTATTAATTTATTAAATTATCCTCCCAATAGTTATTAACTTATTTATTACTTCATAACAGCGTGTATTTCTCTGTCAAAACGGCGCTGTGGCCGCCATTTTTATGCAGGCTTTCTCCCTGAGGTAAAAGGGGCGGGCCGGGCATCAGGGTCAAAGCCACGGCCCGCTCCCCTCCTTCTGTCTCTTCTGAGACCGGCGCCGTGGCCGCACATGGCTGCGGTGCCGGCCTTTTTGCATTGTCATGGCGGAGGGGAGCTTCTCCCCTCACGCTTTCACTCACAGGCACCGCTGAGGTGCTTTTCTCTGTGCCTGTTTCCTCAGAAGGAGCTGGCCACGCCCCCTTCTCTCCTCAGAGCTTCTCTTTACCTCACGGAGAGAGGAAGCTGTCTTCAGGACCACAGTGAGTGGCCCGGTGGGCCCGCCTTCTGTCCCATCACCTATAATTATATATATTTTATACGCCGCTTTTCCTATTAGCCTTTTTTATTATGTCTTTCAGATATAACCTACAGTGATGTTAGGGGGTTTCTCCCGGTCCTAGGGTCCCTGGGTTCTTAATTGGCTTATTGCAAATCCTCCCACTTAGGACATTAAAGGGGCATCCCGGGTTGCTTATATGCGTAATTCCCTCGGTCATTGCGACCAACTATAAGTTCACCTTATGGAGGCATCCCCGGATACTGGGCTCGGGCTCCCCTCGGGGCAATCCCGGAAGTGTATGGGGTGTGGGGCATTCCTTACTGGCGATGATGTATATCTATGTATACCATGCGCACAGCAGACTATTACGCGGCAGTCCGGACCCCAGGCGTCTGGTTCAGCGCCGCCGGTCTCTCCTCCCCCCCTCCCAGTTTGATCCATGCCCAGTCTGACGTTGTCATGGGCGGGCAGTTGCAATCGGAGATGTGTGCCCGATTGGCCAATCTTGAAAAATTATTCTCCAGCACGGTCACCAGAAAGGCTCCGGCTAAGAGAAAGCACTTGTCGCCGTCTTCACCGGCGGCCGACTTGGATGATCTTGATAATCTGGACTGGTCTGATTACTCCCAACTTGAGGAAGGGGAGGTATATGAAGAATCAAATAATTCAGACGATCAGCAGTTTGTGGGTGCTGATACCGAGCGGGGCTTGGGGAGGTCTTCGGATACTCCTAATGTTCCACAGCAAAAGGGGGAATTTTTCGAAGAATCCAGGCCGCGCTTGGAATTTCCTAACCAAAAGCATTTTGATGGGATTATTGCTAAGGAATGGGAGAGGCCTGCCCGGCTCCCAGGTGTCCCTCAGGGTTGGGACAAAAAATATCCCTTTCCCTTGGATACGGTTAAGCATTGGGCGTCCCCTCCCGAGGTGGATGCACAGATTCTGGGTTTATCCAACACTACTGTTTTAAATTCTCCTGATTGCTCCACGCTTAAAGATGGTGAGGATAAACGCATTGACCAAATGGCTTGTCATGGTTTTGCCAGTGTTGGGTCAGCCATGAAGCCGGTTTGTGCTTCAGCGCTGCTGGTGGCGGCTACCAGGTCGGTTGTCAGGGACCTGTTGACTTCTTCCGGGTTAGATCCAGATAGTGATGAGTTCCTTGGCCTTAAAAGGTGTGATTTGTTTTTGTCATTTGTACTAGCCGCCTTGGATGACACACTGATGATGTGTGGCAGAACGTCGGCTCTATTGGTGACTATTCAGCATTCGGTTTGGTTGCGCCAGTGGGTGGCTGATTTTGTGTCTAAAAAGTCGCTGACCGCTCTTCCCTTTGTGGGATTACGGCTCTTTGGTGAGAAGTTGGATTCAGTTGCCAAGGGTGGTAAGTTACCTCAACGCAAAAAACAGCGTCGTCCCTTTCGGGGGCGGGTTCCTTTGCTCCTTCCTTTCGTGGGGCTAAAGCTGGCAGAGGAATTGTTTTCCCCGCAGCCAGAGGAGATTCCTGGAACAGGGGCAGAGGACGTGCCCGCCCAGGATACAGCTGGGACTCTAAGCCCAAACCCACTGCCAAGCCAGCTCAGCAATGAGGGGGCGCCCTCACCCATGTGGGTGGGGGGCGGCTGCAACATTTCTCCCAGGTCTGGGACCGGGAGGTCTCGGACAGATGGATCCGGGAAGTAGTGACTTCCGGCTACAAGCTGGAGTTCGAGCTCCGGCCCCCTCCCAGATTCCTCAGGTCTCGGGTGCCTTCGGACCTTCTGGCCACGCAGGAGCTCCAGGCGGCAGTAAAGAGTCTGTTGGATATGGCAGTTATTTGCCCAGTGCCCCCCTCAGACAGGGGTCGGGGCTTTTATTCCAATCTGTTCACGGTGCCCAAGAAGGACGGCTCGGTTCGACCCATTCTGGATCAAAAGATCCTCAACAGGTTCGTCCATCCGCGGAAATTTCGCATGGAAACGCTGCATTCAGCTATCCATTCTCTTCGGCAGGGGGACTTTCTGACGTCCGTAGACATCAAGGACGCCTATCTGCATGTGCCGATTTTTCCAGCGCACCAGAGATTTCTCAGGTTCGTGTTGAAGGATTGGCATTTTCAGTTTGTGGCATTTCCTTTCGGTCTTACCTCGGCTCCAAGGGTTTTCACCAAGGTGCTGGCCGGGGTGATGGCTCTCCTCAGAGCCCAGGGTATTGTCCCTTATCTGGACGACCTTCTCATTATGGCATCTTCCTTCAGCCAAGCGGTATTGGACACCAGAACTGTGGTGTCCACTCTGGAGAGATTCGGGTGGGTGATCAACTATCCCAAGTCCTCCCTTTCTCCGTCCAGGTTAGTGTCTTTTCTGGGAATGTCCCTGGATATTTCCCAGGCCAGGGTGTTTCTTCCTCAGTCCAAGGTTCTCTTGATTCAGGAGTTGGTTCGACTCCTCCTGTCTATCCCTCGTCCGGCCATCAGACTGGGGATGAGGCTGGTGGGATTGATGGCAGCCTCCTTCGAAGCGGTTCCCTTTGCTCAGTTCCACACAGGGACACTCCAGCTCCATCTGTTGGCGGCCTGGGACGGGTCGCCACTGTCGTTGGATCAGTCCTTCCTGATGACCCCCCCCGAGTTCGGTGCTCCCTTCAGTGGTGGCTGGATCCAATCAATCTGTCGAGGGGCAGATCCTTTCTGGCCCCTTGTTGGGAGACGGTCACCATGGATGCCAGTCTATCAGGATGGGGGGGTTCTGGAAGGATCGTCAGTTTCAGGGACTGTGGGGGCCTCAGGAGGCTCACGAGTCCATCAATGTTCTGGAATTGAGGACCATCAGGATGGTTCTGTTTCGCTTGACTCATCAGTTGCAAGGATTGCCGGTTCAAATCCGGTCGGACAATCGGACGGCGGTCGCCTACATCAATCACCAGGGAGGGACTCGCAGCAGGAGTGCCCTCAAGGAAGTGTCTTTGATTCTGGCCTGGGCGGAGACCCACGTCCCGTGCATTTCAGCAGTTTACATTCCGGGAGCGGAGAACACGGAGGCGGACTCTCTGAGCAGGTTCTCAGCTCGCCGGGGGGAATGGTCTCTCAGCCCCAAAGTGTTTCGCTTGATTTGTCTCAGGTGGGGGTCCCCGGTGGTGGACCTCTTTGCCTCTCGTCACAATCACAAACTTCCGACATTTGTGTCTCTCTCACGGAATCCACTGGCTCTGGCAGTGGATGCCATGTCTCTGAACTGGAGGGATCTGGGGTTTCTGTATCTGTTCCCTCCGTTTCCCTTGGTGGCCAGAGTGGTGCGCAAGCTGGCCCTGGAGGGTGCGTCAGCAATTCTGGTGGCTCCAAGGTGGCCAAGACAGGTTTGGTTCGCAGATGTGGTAAGGTTAGCAGAGGATCAGTTCGTTCTGCCCCTGCTGCCGGATCTGCTCACCCAGGGTCAACTACGTTATCCCAATTTACCAACGCTGGCTTTGACTGCGTGGCTGCTGAAACCTCCATCTTGACGGAGGAAGGTCTTTCCGATGCTGTAATTCGAACTCTCATTAGTGCTAGGAAGCGGTCTTACTCTAATATCTACTATAGGACTCGGAGGTCTTATATTGATTGGTGTGAGATCAGGGCGTTGCCTTGTAGGGAATTTTCCATCTCCAGAATCCTGGAGTTTCTTCAACATGGTCTGGACCTGGGGCTCCAGCTTAGTACTCTGAAGGGGCAGGTTTCTGCCCTGGCGGTGTTCTTTCAAAGGTCATTTGCCCTACATCCTTTGGTTAAGACTTTTTTCCAGGGAGTCACGCACGTGCGGCCTCCTAGAAAACCTTTGCTCCCTGTTTGGGATTGGAATTTGGTTCTTTCTGCTCTTCAGGATTCTCCTTTTGAGCCCTTGAATGATATTGCCTTGTCTTCACTTACACAGAAGGGGGCCTTTTTGGTAGCCATCACTTCGGATGGCAGCTTTGTCCATTCAAGCCCCGTACTTTGAGGGGCATCAGGACAAGGTGGTTTTTCGTTTCAAGTCCGATTTCCTTCCTAAGGTTGTTTCTGCCTTTCACCTAAACCAAGACATTGTTCTGCCCTCTCTGTGTCCTAATCCCAGCAATGACAAGGAGAGGGCTTTGCATTCTTTGGATGTGGTTCGTGTTTTGAAGTATTATTTGGAGGTAACGTCTTCCTTTCGTAAGACGGATGCCTGTTTTGTGGTGCCCTCCGGGCCCCGAAAAGGTTTGGCGCCTGCCAAGTCTTCCATTAGTAAATGGATCCGTCAGACCATAGTTGGGGCCTATTCTACCAAAGGGAAGGTACCCCCTTTTCGTGTTACTGCTCATTCTACTCGTGCGGTTGGGGCGTCCTGGGCTTTTCAGCACCAGGCCTCTGTTGAGCAAGTTTGTAAGGCTGCTACTTGGTCTTCTGTTCACACTTTTTCCAAGTTTTACAAGGTTGATGTTTGGGCCTCAGCGGATGCTGTGTTTGGCCGCAAAGTTCTGCAAGCTGCAGTGGTTTAAGTTGTGCCTTGTTGCCTTGTTTTGGATCCCCGCCCTTTATGGACACTGCTGTTGGATGTCCCACACGTTATGAATTTCTTGAAGCGGGGTGTGTGACATACTTAGCATAATACCATTTTGTGAATACTCACCTGTAAAATGGGTATTGTAAGTATGTCACACACCCCGCTTCACCCTGCCCTTTTGTATTCTGGATCCTTTATATGGTGAACTTTGCGTTGTTATGCTTTGTGTTGGGCTCTTCCTGGTCCCTTACCTTACTGCTGTTCTTATACTGGGTAATGAGTGGGAGGTCCCAGGTATTTATGGACCGGGAGGGGCTCTCTTTTTTCCTGGCATCTCTGCATATCGCCCTCTACAGGTCAGTATTACCCACACGTTATGAATTTCTTGAAGCGGGGTGTGTGACATACTTACAATACCCATTTTACAGGTGAGTATTCACAAAATGGTATTTTTGCATGGCTCCACCTACTTACAAATAATTATTCTTGGTTTGTACTGTATGTGCCATGTAAATACTTTCTGTTGTAAGAGGGAGCTCTTAAAAAAGGACCAAAACCCAGAAAATCTGTGGGATCGCTGGTAAGGACAGCAGACTTGCAAGGCTAACACATCAGGGGAAATATATATATATATATATATATATATATATATATATATATGCATTGGGACTGAGGCGTTTATTCATCAAGGGATAGCGGCAGGTAGTGCCTTGTAAGCGGCAGGTAGCGTCTGGTGAAAGCCGGGCGCTGTGGGCAATACCACATTTATCAAGGCGATTCTGGTGTGCGCCTCTTACAGCATCACGTATCGACCGATTCATCATCACAGACGGCTCAGCGGTTCCTGGCAGCGGTGTGGCTTCCAGAGCGCCTGGTATTACCTGTCGCTACCCGTCGCTCTCCCATACATTTCTATGGACATTCCTTTAAACAGTGTTTTTTATTTTTTCTTAATGAAATCATTGTGTGAGCTCTACTGCCCTTTTAAAAGTAATTTTTGAAAACTTTTTAGAATTTTAATATTTTTATGAAGAATTGTCATTAAAGGTCTGGCATTAAAGTGTTAATGTCACAATGTTAAAACAATGTAATTCCATATGTTTTCGCTTGGTTGCTAGTAGATAAACGTTAGAAAACAGACTTTAATCACACAGCGTCTAGCGCTATGGGCTCCAGCGACTCAATTTTGAGCGACAGCGTTCTGTGAGTGTGTATTTTTGATGAATATGGTGTGATTCGAGTCGGTCGCACTGAGCAGTCACTGCCGTTCGCTCTCTGCAGTGCTCTACTGTTGTTTAATGTGGTGTAGGCGTGGGACGCTATTGCACGGAACACTGCCTTGCGTACACTGTGCCAAATAGGAAAACAGTATTAATGCTTTAGATATTAGCCTATTTTTTAGCCTATTCTTACAGTAACTGAAATACATAATGTGAATTTTAAATATAAACAGTTGTACAATCTGTATCATATGGTAAGCAGTTCTCTAGAAATTATTTTATTTTTTATTTTTTAATATTTCGAGGCTGTAGCCTGTTATGTATGTTCTTGTTCTGTTCTATACCAAAGGGCAGTCTGCCAGTGTCCGACTGCTAGTGTCTCACCACATATATTTAGGCCGCACACAAAATATATAGTTAATATTCCAAATTTATTGCCTTATAAAATAATGGACATAGACACATCACAAACATTAACAAACATAATTAAAATATTAACAACAATAATGAGCTGGTGCTACGGGTGACCGAATTGGACTATTATCCTATATCAATGGGTACCACGGTTTCTCCAAAAATTATCACAAAGATTATGCCTGGTATATAGGAGTCTCCTGTCTAGAAAATAGCAGTGAATGTGCGCATATGCCCTTTACCCGTATCTGCATGTGTGAAGAGTGATCACCCAGGTAATAGCAAAAGAGATTAATTTGATAGACATGTAGATAATATAAATGAAATTTAATTAAAGAAACCCCCAGAATAGATTCAGGGGTTTAAAGTGCATAGTGCAAGAAATAAAGTGCAAAGAGTGACTAACAGCAAAACTTGGCAGTATGACTAGTATATCCAGGCATAAACACATCAATGGACTAACCTCATGCAATAATAAAAATTATATATGAATGAGATACTATCACCAATGAAAAGTCCTGGTCCACCGTTCGCACCAGTTCACCAACACCAACGCGTTGCGTGAGCGATCACTTCCTCAGGGTGTTACCAGGACTTTTCATTGGTGATAGTATCTCATTCATATATAATTTTTATTATTGCATGAGGTTAGTCCATTGATGTGTTTATGCCTGGATATACTAGTCATACTGCCAAGTTTTGCTGTTAGTCACTCTTTGCACTTTATTTCTTGCACTATGCACTTTAAACCCCTGAATCTATTCTGGGGGTTTCTTTAATTAAATTTCATTTATATTATCTACATGTCTATCAAATTAATCTCTTTTGCTATTACCTGGGTGATCACTCTTCACACATGCAGATACGGGTAAAGGGCATATGCGCACATTCACTGCTATTTTCTGGACAGGAGACTCCTATATACCAGGCATAATCTTTGTGATAATTTTTGGAGAAACCGTGGTACCCATTGATATAGGATAATAGTCCAATTCGGTCACCCGTAGCACCAGCTCATTATTGTTGTTAATATTTTAATTATGTTTGTTAATGTTTGTGATATGTCTGTGTCCATTATTTTATAAGGCAATACATTTGGAATATTAACTATATATTTTGTGTGCGGCCTAAATATATGTGGTGAGACACTAGCAGTCGGACACTGGCAGACTGCCCTTTGGTATAGTTATTACGGGCCCAGCATAGGGGCCCTCTCACCCGGCCAGCACCTCCTCTCTCTTTTTTCACTCATTGAACTGTGCGGGTATCCAAAAGGTCTTGTGTCTTATCTTCTTGTTGTGTTCTATAGCGTAAACATAAGATATTAGGTGTTTCATAGCGTTCGTACCTTGCAAGGGGGATTAAAAGTTTTGCTTTCGCTTTTGTTTTATGCGTTTTCGGCCTATGCGGAACCATGCCACCTAGGCTGCCAGCAAGACGCCTCCCCAGCTCCTCTTTGATTCAGATGTCCCCCCCATGACCCCCCGCCCCCCTGAAGAAGAGGCAGTGCGTGGACCCCAGGGTGAATGGGCAAGTGGTGAAAGTAAGGCCCTTATTTAACAAGGGATAGCGACAGGTAGCGACTGGTGAGCGGCCGGTAATGACGGGCCCTGCCACGAGAACGCCGGCTCCCCACCACAATCACACATTTATCAAGCCAATCCTGCTTAGCGACTGAGATAGCGCCAAATAGCCACTCATTCATCATTATTCCAGCCTCAGCCCACAGCGCCAGTGTCCGACCTTGAACAGCGACAGGTATGACCTCTCGCTACCTGGCGCTCTCCAATGCATTTCAATGGAACAATCTTTAAATATTCATAATTAATTGTTATTAATGTTTTTTTTTTTTTTTTTAAATGTGAAAAATTATGTGAACACTTCTGACATTTTAAATAATTTTTTTAGTTTAAAAAGAAAAAAAAAATGTACAGAATTGATATTACAGGTCTGATATTAATGTATTCATATTACAAAATTATTTTAAAAACGTGTTTTTTTTTGGTTTCCAAAAATATGGTTGGGGGTTAAAAAAACTACTTTTAACCCATCGCCGCCAGCGCTCTGGGGTTTAAACATGCATTTTACAGCGCGAGAATTTTTTGAGCGTGATTTGTTAATGAATATGGTGGAAGCCGGTCGCTCTGACCAATCGCTATCATGCGCTCCCATACAGCGCGGACCCTGTCATATAGCGACTCCTCACCCAATATTCAACATTACGGCAAACTGACTGAGTCGCTATCAACTACCGAACAACGGCCAAGCACAGCGACTACTAGCGGGCGCTCTGAAAATGCCGCTACAGTCGCTCAACTGTCGCTACCTGCCGCTATTAATGGATCGGCCTCCCAGTGTTAACATGAAATGTGTATCAATGCATTATGTACTCTGTAGTGGCCTTCTTTCAATGTGTTATTGTTTCCTGCTGCTTTAAATGTTTAATGCTAAATAGTTTTTAAAACCATTTTTATATCTTTCACAATATAGAAAAGTATTTTTTTTAATTATATGTGTTGTGTTAATGTAAATATGTTAATACTTGCAATTTGTTTAAAATAATTTTTGTATTTTTTTATTTAATTTTTTTGAATAAAATTTTTAATTTTTTTAATTACATTTTAATAATATCCATGGACATTCCAAAAGTTATTTTTTGGAACATATAACCACTTTTTACATTGTCTATATTGTGAAATTCACAAGCCCTTTATAGCAGGTTAATGGAGTCAAAAATAATTTGTACATTGTCCACTAATTTGAATATTGAATATATTGTAATGTAATGCAAAATATTATTGTAGAAAATATTGCATTTTTAAATTTTTTTTCTACATCTAGGATTTCTGCGTTAACCCTTTAAGTGCCAGCCTTCCTAGAATTTTTGTCACCCTTTGTTGCCAGACCACGTTTCACTATTTTGCGCTACATATGTTCAACCTTGATTTTTGAATGGATTTCCAGGGAATTTCCAGGAAAATGATATATTGTTTTTTTCAGAAGAGTCTGAGCTTCAACATGCAATATCTTGTTTGGCCTTTTTTTAGTGTATTCTCAATACTTTTGGGTGAAATATGTGCAAAAAAAACAAAAAACAAAAAACAATTTTTTGCAATTTGTAGTGTTTTTTGTAAAAAAAAATGTAAGTTTGTCAATAAAATTTTATTTTGTGCGAAACCCCAATTTCTCCAGCTTACAGTGGTACCACATGTGTATTGGTAGACACCCTTTCCTGCCCAGGAGACTCCCCCAAACTGAAACAACGCTTTAGGAGATTTTCAGATAAAATACAACTATGCTACGCGCTAAGCGCACCTTGCAGTTTTTCCAGAAACCCCCCCCCACAAATGATATATTCTCTGGAAGTACACACCTCAAGCTTTCTAGGCGTACCAGGCTTGTTGACATGGGCGCAGTTTTCTGGAAGTAATCCCTCAATCAATTCTTTGGTTGCACAGAGTTTCCCTAAAAATGAATAAAAAAAGAAGAATTAAAGCCACATTTTCCTAAAAAAACTATATGCAAACAAGAAAAAACAAGTAAAATCTGAAAAAGCAACATCCCCCGAACAGAACGATATCCAACATGCATATGTAGTGTCAAGGGAAGAGTTGCCAAACACCCCAAAGTAAAGCATGCGCATAACGGTAATTGTACTTGAAATTTTCAGCTCTGCTGACAAAGTGCGCACCTTGGATGGGAGGGAATGCCACACTGCATATGGGAATGGGGTGGGGGGAATGCCACACTGCATATGAGAATGGGGTGGGGGGGATGCCACACTGCATATGGGGTGGGGGGAATGCCACGCTGCATATGGGAATGGGGTGGGGGATGCCACGCTGCATATGGGGTGGGGGGATGCCACGCTGCATATGGGAATGGGGTGGGGGGAATGCCACGCTGCATATGGGAATGAGGTGGGGGGGAATGCCATGCTGCATATGGGAATGGGGTGGGGGGAATGCCACGCTGCATATGGGAATGGGGTGGGGGGAATGCCACGCTGCATATGGGAATGAGGTGGGGGGGAATGCCACGCTGCATATGGGAATGGGGTGGGGGGAATGCCACGCTGCATATGGGAATGGGGTGGGGGGATGCCACGCTGCATATGGGAATGAGGTGGGGGGAATGCCACGCTGCATATGGGAATGAGGTGGGGGGAATGCCACGCTGCATATGGGAATGAGGTGGGGGGAATGCCACGCTGCATATGGGAATGAGGTGGGGGGAATGCCACGCTGCATATGGGAATGGGGTGGGGGGATGCCACGCTCCATATGGGAATGGGGTGGGGGGCATGCCACGCTGCATATGGGAATGGGGTGGGGGGAATGCCACCCTGCATATGGGAATGAGGTGGGGGGAATGCCACGCTGCATATGGGAATGAGGTGGGGGGAATGCCATGCTGCATATGGGAATGGGGTGGGGGGAATGCCACGCTGCATATGGGAATGGGGTGGGGGGAATGCCACGCTGCATATGGGAATGGGGTAGGGGGAATGCCACGCTGCATATGGGAATGGGGTGGGGGGAATGCCACGCTGCATATGGGAATGAGGTGGGGGGGAATGCCACGCTGCATATGGGAATGGGGTGGGGGGAATGCCACACTGCATATGGGAATGAGGTGGGGGGGATGCCACGCTGCATATGGGAATGAGGTGGGGGGGAATGCCACGCTGCATATGGGAATGAAATGGGAGGGAATGCCACACTGCATATGGGAATGAGGTGGGGGGAATGCCACACTGCATATGGGAATGAGGTGGGGGGAATGCCACACTGCATATGGGAATGAGGTGGGGGGAATGCCACACTGCATATGGGAATGAGGTGGGGGGAATGCCACGCTGCATATGGGAATGGGGTGGGGGGAATGCCACGCTGCATATGGGAATGGGGTGGGGGGAATGCCACACTGCATATGGGAATGGGGTGGGGGGAATGCCACGCTGCATATGGGAATGAGGTGGGGGGATGCCACGCTGCATATTGGAATGAGGTGGGGGGGATGCCACGCTGCATATGGGAATGAGGTGGGGGGGGAATACCACGCTGCATATGGGAATGGGGTGGGGAGAATGCCACGCTGCATATGGGAATGGGGTGAGGGGGATGCCACGCTGCATATGGGAATGAGTTGGGGGGGATGCCACGCTGCATATGGGAATGAGGTGGGGGGGAATGCCACGCTGCATATGGGAATGGGGTGGGGGGAATGCCACACTGCATATGGGAATGAGGTGGGGGGAATGCCACACTGCATATGGGAATGAGGTGGGGGGAATGCTACACTGCATATGGGAATGAGGTGGGGGGAATGCCACACTGCATATGGGAATGGGGTGGGGGGAATGCCACGCTGCATATGGGAATGGGGTGGGGGGAATGCCACACTGCATATGGGAATGAGGTGGGGGGATGCCACGCTGCATATGGGAATGAGGTGGGGGGAATGCCACACTGCATATGGGAATGAGGTGGGGGGGATGCCACGTTGCATATGGAAATGAGGTGGGGGGAATGCCACACTGCATATGGGAATGAAATGGGAGGGAATGCCACACTGCATATGGGAATGGGGTGGGGGGAATGCCACACTGCATATGGGAATGAGGTGGGGGGAATGCCACACTGCATATGGGAATGAGGTGGGGGGAATGCCACACTGCATATGGGAATGAGGTGGGGGGAATGCCACACTGCATATGGGAATGAGGTGGGGGGAATGCCACACTGCATATGGGAATGAGGTGGGGGGAATGCCACACTGCATATGGGAATGAGGTGGGGGGAATGCCACACTGCATATGGGAATGAGGTGGGGGGAATGCCACACTGCATATGGGAATGAGGTGGGGGGAATGCCACGCTGCATATGGGAATGGGGTGAGGGGAATGCCACGCTGCATATGGGAATGGGGTGGGGGGAATGCCACACTGCATATCGGAATGGGGTGGGGGGAATGCCACGCTGCATATGGGAATGAGGTGGGGGGAATGCCACACTGCATATGGGAATGAGGTGGGGGGAATGCCACACTGCATATGGGAATGAGGTGGGGGGAATGCCACGCTGCATATGGGAATGGGGTGGGGGGAATGCCACACTGCATATGGGAATGGGGTGGGGGGAATGCCACACTGCAAATGGGAATGAAATGGGAGGGAATGCCACACTGCATATGGGATGGGATGAGGGGGAATGGAAAGAGCGAGTGTTGGAGAGACACTCCTAACCCTAGCCCGAACCCTAGGTTAGGTCTTGGGCTAGGGGCGATCACGCTGCCCCAGCCTGTCACTGATCAGCATGAACATCTCTCCCCTCCGACGGGCGGAGGAGGGAGAGATTCACGCTGATCAGTGACAGGTCGGGGCAGCGTGATCGCCATTGCCCCTTGGCAGAGGGGGTGGATATTCATGCTGATCAGTGACAGGTCGGGGCAGCATTGATGTTACATGTTGATGATACACCTCGGAGGGGCACAGACGTGGATACAGTAGAGCAGTGCTTTCTAATGCCATGACCCCGCAATACAGTTCCTCATGTTACAGTGTACTGTTATTACACCAGCAGGTGTCGCGCAGGCTCTTGGCTTCTGTCCTCCGGTGCTTGCTGCGTCCGCCCCGGTTCCCCCACCCCTTAGGCCCCAGACGGATGATGCAATCACGTCTGCGCATGCACGCAGGCATTCGGTTTGGAACGTGCATCCATAACGGCGTGTCGGTGACAGGTCGGGGCAGCGGCAATCACATGCAGGGAGTGATGCCACTGCCCAGACCTGTCACTCACCTGGGCACACTAAGCTTTGAACTGCTAGCGTTGCCCCTCTCCCTACATGTAATCCCCCCTTTACCTACGCTGCTGCCCTGACCTGTCAATGATCAGCGCAAATCTCTCCCCTCCATTGAGTGGGGGGAGCACAAGGAGCCACCCCATCCTCACCTCCCTCCACTGCTCGGTGTGTAAGCGATCACTGATCGCCTGACCAGCTCCTTCCTACCATGTAGCGCCGCTGCAATTGTCCATTCATTGTTTCTATCTTGGAGGGGCCCATGTACAGAGAGGTACAACTCCAGCATATACATATTGTGTACACACCTACTCCTCCCGCAGCCTCTCTGTACATGGGCACTACAGCTGCAGGTGGTTTCAACCATCCTTCTTAATTGTAATGTTCTGTTACTTTAACTTCCTTTTAGATTGCGATTGCTCTCGAAGATTCTTGGTTCTGCAAGCTTGCTGACATTTACTTTTGAGTATTTGCTTTTTGGCTGTTTTGTTCCCCAACTTTAGTTCTAGGCTTTAGTTTAGCTTTTAGTTACTGTAAACTTCCCCCTAGTTCCTCCCCTTTAGTGTAGTATTTTTATTGTTTTCATTTGGTTTTAGCCTTTGTTTAGCAGATTTCAGGATGGCTGGGAAAAGGTACTCTGCCCAGGAAGCAGCGGCTTACATGATGGAGTCAGACTCGGAAGAGTATAGTGTTTCAGGGTCAGATTATTTGCCCTCAGATAGTGAGTCTGACAGTGTCTCCTCTACTGAAGAGACACAGCCGTGCAGTAGTACCAGTGGTAGTGCTAGGCATCCTAGAAGGGATGGTATCGCACAAGGAGAAGCCACGCTGGAGGAGAGTGTAGATCAGATGGAGAGTGCTGCAGCTGGTGATGGAGTGCCTACGTGGAGGCCTCCCAATAATTATTCCCCCGAAATTCCCCCTTTCGATTCGGTCCCCGGAGTCAACGTGGACACAACAAACTTCCATCCTGTTGACTTTTTCAAATTGTTCATCACGGAGGCCATGCTACAGGACATGGTCTACCATACAAACTGCTATGCTGAGTGGGTCCTAGCACAAAATCCCCCACAAAGGCACGCCCGCGCTCATGCATGGCAGCCCACAAACATAAGTGAGTTAAAAAAATTTTGGGGGCTCA
This sequence comes from Gastrophryne carolinensis, assembly GCA_027917425.1. NCBI lineage: Eukaryota > Metazoa > Chordata > Amphibia > Anura > Microhylidae > Gastrophryne > Gastrophryne carolinensis. Next base: position 290,772,796 of record CM051234.1, read on the forward strand.
CTTTAGTCATGGGTATCTGCAAAAAATTTTGTATCGCCTCCTACTGGGATACCCGAACCCTTTTGGCAACACCATTATTTCCGGCCATAATGACCAGAAACCGCTACCAAATTTTACTGCGGTTTCTACATTTTAATGACAATGCCACTGCAATTCCCCGTGGTACGTCCCCTGATCGATAGTCTGTCTGAGCGCTTTGCAGAAGTGTACACCCCCTCCCAAAATTTAAGTATTGACGAATCGCTTCTGCTTTATAAAGGGCGCATTGTATTTCGTCAGTATATCCCTAGTAAGCGTGCCCGCTATGGGATAAAATTTTACAAATTGTGTGAAAGCTCGACCGGCTACACCAAATTTTTTCGTCTTTACGAAGGAAGGGACACACATCTGGACCCCCCTGGTTGTCCCCTTGATTTGTCTGTCAGTGGAAAAATAGTTTGGGAACTCATGACTCCTCTACTGGGGAAAGGTTACCACTTATATGTGGATAACTTTTATACCAGCATCCCCCTATTTCGAGCCCTCTACTCATTGGACACACCGGCCTGCGGCACCATCAACCGTAATCGAAAAGGCTTGCCCAGGTCATTGCTGACACAAAAAATAAATCGTGGAGAGTCGTATGCTGTAAGAAGCGATGAGCTCCTGGCCGTGAAATACATGGACAAAAAAAATGTTTTCATGCTGACTACAATCCACGATGAGTCAGTCGTGAGATTACGGCAACGTGGTCCCCGAGCCCCTTCCAAAAAGCCACGTTGTATCAAAGATTATAATAAATTCATGGGTGGCGTTGATAAAACAGACCAAATTTTAACATATTACAACGCCACCAGAAAATCCAGAGCCTGGTACAAAAAAGTTGCTATCCATTTGGTCCAATTAGCAACTTATAACTCCTTTGTTGTCTTCAAGGCAGCAGTACCAGGCTCCAATTTGTCGTTTGTAAAATATCAGCTGCAGATACTCCCTGCTCTGTTATTTGGGGATACCGAGCAGGCACCAGAGATGGCTGGTAATGATGACGAGGCTAGATTAGTGGGGAAGCATTTCATAAAGTGCATCCCCTCCATCAATAGGAAGAGGTATCCCCAGAAGCCTTGTAGTAGCCGTGGCTTTAGGAGAGATGTGCGCTACTACTGCCCAACATGTCCCAGCCAACCTGGTTTGTGTTTGGAAGGTTGCTTTGAAGCATACCATACTAAATTCGATTTTTAGTTGTTTTATTCTGGTTAATAGTTTTTTTATGGATTTTTAGACTGTATGTAGGTTAGGTTAGGTTTTGTTCCGTGCCCTAGGGTCATCCTGGTTTGGAATACCCTGCTCTGCAACACCCCCCAGATCTATAGTAACAGAATACATCTCCACATCTGGGTGAAGGTAAGTGGCCAGACCTGGAATCTTTTAGGCTATTTGCATATACTTTCTCTAGTTAAAAATTCAGGTAGATAATTGCATTTTCTTGTCCCTGTGTTTTTTTATTTTTGGTACTTGCGAAGCCAAAAGATGATGGAGGAAATGGTGAAGGAGGAGCCGCTGGATACTTGTGATAGATGATGAAAACATGGGGCCCTTCATTAGGATTTCAGTGTTTACTGACGTTCACAATCTATCAGCACAAGGCTAATCCTCCCATGACTAATCCTAGCAGAACCTATTAGTACCATTATTGAGATTATTTTGCATTGCTTTTTCAGATGTTTATTCTGTGCTATTTGTCTAGCGGTCTGTGTCCACATATGCATGTTATGTATTGTTCTGTTCCAGGGACCCTGCGGTTTCAGATTTATTGAGTTTTTTCTTGTTTGCATATTGATATATTAGGAAAACTTTCTTGTATGCTGCATATTTATTAATATTTTTTAGGGAAATCCGTTGCAAACTATGAACACCTCAAGGTTTTTCATCCATAAAAAGGTTCCCACAACAAAAAACCCAGCACGCCTAGAAACCTTGAGATATGTAGTTTCCAAAAATATATAGTTTGTGGGGGGTATTTCAAATGTAAAGGGTTGTAAATTTGGAAAAACTGCAAGGTGCGCACTTTGAGTGCGCAGCTGATTTTTGCCAGTAAAATGACCCTCAAGTGCACACTTGACTTTGGGGTGCTTGGCAACTCTACCCTTCAAAGTACCTATGCATGTGGGGTATTATTTTGTTCAGCAGATGTTGTGCTTTCAGATTTACTGTGTTACTTCTTGCTTGCTTATTGTTTTTATAGGAAAATATGGTTTTGAATCTGCTTTTTGTTTGTTTTTTTAGGGAAATCCTTTGAAACCAGAGGTTCTGCCAATGAATAGAGTCCAAATGAATGTACCCACGCCAACAAGCCCAGTAGGCTTAGAAACCTTGAGGTACGTACTTTCCAAAAATATATAGTTTGTGGGGGGTATTTCAAATGTAAAGGGTTGTAAATATGGAAAAACTGCAAGGTGCGCACTTTGTGTGCGCAGCTGATTTTTGCCAGTAAAATGACCCTCAAGTGCACACTTGACTTTGGGGTGTTTGGCAACTCTACCCTTCAAAGTACCTATGCATGTGGGGTATTATTTTGTTCAGCAGATGTTGTGCTTTCAGATTTACTGTGTTACTTCTTGCTTGCTTATTGTTTTTATCGGAAAATATGGTTTTGAATCTGCTTTTTGTTTGTTTTTTTAGGGAAATCCTTTGAAACCAGAGGTTCTGCCAATGAATAGAGTCCAAATGAATGTACCCAAGCCAACAAGCCCAGTAGGCTTAGAAACCTTGAGGTATGTACTTTCCAAAAATATATAGTTTGTGGGGGGTATTTCAAATGTAAAGGGTTGTAAATTTGGAAAAACTGCAAGGTGCGCACTTTGTGTGCGCAGCTGATTTTTGCCAGTAAAATGACCCTCAAGTACACACTTGACTTTGGGGTGTTTGGCAACTCTACCCTTCAAAGTACCTATGCATGTGGGGTATTATTTTGTTCAGCAGATGTTGTGCTTTCAGATTTACTGTGTTACTTCTTGCTTGCTTATTGTTTTTATAGGAAAATATGGTTTTGAATCTGCTTTTTGTTTGTTTTTTTAGGGAAATCCTTTGAAACCAGAGGTTCTGCCAATGAATAGAGTCCAAATGAAGGTACCCACGCCAACAAGCCCAGTAGGCTTAGAAACCTTGAGGTATGTACTTTCCAAAAATATATAGTTTGTGGGGGGTATTTCAAATGTAAAGGGTTGTAAATTTGGAATAACTGCAAGGTGTGCACTTTGTGTGCGCAGCTGATTTTTGCCAGTAAAATGACCCTCAAGTGCACACTTGACTTTGGGGTGTTTGGCAACTCTACCCTTCAAAGTACCTATGCATGTGGGGTATTATTTTGTTCAGCAGATGTTGTGCTTTCAGATTTACTGTGTTACTTCTTGCTTGCTTATTGTTTTTATAGGAAAATATGGTTTTGAATCTGCTTTTTGTTTTTTTTTTTTTAGGGAAATCCTTTGAAACCAGAGGTTCTGCCAATGAATAGAGTCCAAATGAATGTACCCACACCAACAAGCCCAGTAGGCTTAGAAACCTTGACTTTCCAAAAATATATAGTTTGTGAGGGGTATTTCAAATGTAAAGGGTTGTATTTTTTGAAAAACTGCGAGGAGCGCATAGTATTTTATCTGAAAATCTCCTCTAGCGCTCTTTGCAGTTTCTGGGGTCTCCTGGGCAGGAAAGGGTGTCTACTAATACATGTGTGGTACCGTTGTAACCGGGAGAAATGGGGCTTTTACCCTCAGTATGTTTTTATTGTAAAACCTTTATTTTTGATTAAAGAAAAACACTGCAAAATGTAAAAACGTGTGTATTTTTAATTTTCTTTCACATATTTTGCCCAAAATAATTAGGATAAGACAACAAAATTGATAAACAAGACATATGCTGTTAAAGCCCAGATTCTGCTGAAAAAAACGATATGTAGTTTTTATGGGAAGTCCCAGAAAATCCCTTCAAAAATTACAGTTGAACATGGGGAGCGCAAAATAGTGAAAAATGCTCTGGCAACAGAGCGTGACAAAATCTCCAGGTGGGCTGGCACTTAAAGGGTTAAAGCTGTATGTATTTAGATCATATAGCCTCGGGAGTAATTAACCAGTACATAAAGTACATTCTTCCGGTGGTCAAGTAGGCCTTATTTGGTTAGGTTATGTAGTTTATGATGTTAGACTAGGGTGGTTATGTAGAATGGATACACAGGTTTGTTTTTTTACCAATCTACCAAATTTACCAATTATTTTTTAAAAATACCCTGTTTTGTAAGATTGTGTTTCTAAGATTTTGAATAAATAATCTTTAAACTAACATTTTTCCAAATTTCATAGGTATATACTGTATAATTTGAGCTGTGGTACTTAGGGCCTTATTTATCAATGGATAGCGCCAGGTAGTGTCTCACTAGCGCCAGGTAGCGCCAGCTATCGGCGGCTACCGACTCCAGAACGCCAGGAGGCGGACACAATCACGCATTTATCACGCTAAATGAGGCTAGCGCCGGCGAGAGTGTCAGCTAGCGCGGGATTCATCATGTAGCGGACTGCAACGAACAGCGCCGCTGCTAATCCCATCACAGCGCCAGGTATGACCTCTCGCTACCTGGCGCTCTCCAATGCATTTCAATGGAGCAATCTTTAAATATTCATAATTAATTGATATGAATTTTTTTTTTGTAACTGTCAAAAACTCTGTGACCACTTCGGCAATGTTAGATTTTTTTTTAAGGTAAAAAAAAAAAAAAATTTGTGCAGAATTGATATTACAGGTCTGATATTAATGTATTCATATTACAAAATGTTTAGAAAAACTTGTTTAATTTTTTAATCAAAAAATGTGGTTGTTTGGGGGTTAAAAACTACTTTTAAGCCATCGCCGCCAGCGCGCTGGGGTTTAAACAAGCATTTCACAGCGCGAGAATTTTTTGAGCGTGATTTGTTAATGAATATGCTGGGAGCAGTTCGCTCTGGCCATTCGCTGTCAGGCGCACCCATATAGCGCGGAACCTGTGAAACAGCGACTCCTAACCCCGTATTCAACATTACCGCACACCGACTGAGTCGCTGTGAACAAGCGAACAATGGCCAAGCACAGCGAATACTAGCGGGCGCTGTGAAAATCACGCTACTGGCGCTCATCTGTCGCAACCTGGCGCTATTAATGAATCGGCCTCTTTATTGTGTCTTTTCTTTCCAACAGCGTGCACACAGAAGCATCACAGACTGTGGCAGTAAATGCGGAGATACCGAAAAATGCTGCTGGAGTTGAAGAATCAACGACAGGGTGGGGGAATTAGGGTTGCCGATGTGCAGCTGTTACAATATTTGGCCATGTTGGCAAAAAAAATACTATGCATTAAGAAAAAAAAAAAGAAAAAAATACTATGCATTAAGAAAAAAAAAAGAAAAAAATGGTTTTTAAAACAATGCATTGTTTAGAATCTTGCCAAAGTTATCATTGGCAATATAAGATTCTAAACTTTTGTGGTGTTGAGCAGCATAGGAACGCTCAGATGATGCATTGAATTTGGGTGAGTGACTGTACAGTGCCTTTATAGCGACTAGGGATGAGCGAATCGATCCGGACGAACCCGGATTCGATCCGAATTTCATGAAAAATTTGATTCGGATCGAATCCGAATTTCCCCGTGCTTCGATCGCTCGAAGTTTTCCTTTAACATCCATTCATTTACATTACAGGCATTCTAAGATGGCGGACGGGACATGTCCAGACATCTACCCCGCTCCAGTGCATGCTGGGGCAGTCACATGCAGCCTATCAGCAGCCAGCAAGCCCGGTGATGTCACAGCGCTATTTAAGGCGGCGGACATCTTGCTTTTCCTCATTTCTCTATTGCATTCGTGAGAGATAGGACGCTGCTGTAGTCAGGGAGAGACAGTTAGAGAGCCAGGGACAGACAGGGACAGGCAGGAGACAGGCAGGAGACAGGCAGGAAGTCAGAGAGAAGCAGGGAAAGTTAGGAAAAATCGGAGGCAGTCACAGGGAGATTTTTTTTTTTTCATCCAGCCTGAGTGTTACTGGCTGGCTGACTGGCTTTTTTAGCGGTTTCAGGCTGCTTATACACTTTTGATGTTGTGCATATATACTGAACTGAGACTCAAGTCTGCTGTGGGAACATTACCATTTTGTAAAATCTCATTAGGCTCTGTATTTACTCTAAGCTGCACAGTTATTTAAAGTAATTTGGCCTGTTTGAGCCTGCTTAGACACTGTTGCTGTGCATATATACTGTTCTAAAGCCTGCTTCAGGGCATCCCATTCTGTAACATCACATTAGCCTCTGTATTTACTGTAAGCTGCACAGTTATTTAAAGTAATTTGGCCTGTTTGAGCCTGCTTAGACACTGTTGCTGTGCATATATACTGTTCTAAAGCCTGCTTCGGGGCATCCCATTCTGTAACATCACATTAGCCTCTGTATTTACTGTAAGCTGCACAGTTATTTAAAGTAATTTGGCCTGTTTGAGCCTGCTTAGACACTGTTGCTGTGCATATATACTGTTCTAAAGCCTGCTTCGGGGCATCCCATTCTGTAACATCACATTAGCCTCTGTATTTACTGTAAGTTGCACAGTTATTTAAAGTAATTTGGCCTGTTTGAGCCTGCTTAGACACTGTTGCTGTGCATATATACTGTTCTAAAGCCTGCTTCGGGGCATCCCATTCTGTAACATCACATTAGCCTCTGTATTTACTGTAAGCTGCACAGTTATTTAAAGTAATTTGGCCTGTTTGAGCCTGCTTAGACACTGTTGCTGTGCATATATACTGTTCTAAAGCCTGCTTCGGGGCATCCCATTCTGTAACATCCCATTAGCCTCTGTATTTACTGTAAGCTGCACAGTTTTTTAAAGTAATTTGGCCTGTTTGAGCCTGCTTAGACACTGTTGCTGTGCATATATACTGTTCTAAAGCCTGCTTCGGGGCATCCCATTCTGTAACATCCCATTAGCCTCTGTATTTACTGTAAGCTGCACAGTTATTTAAAGTAATTTGGCCTGTTTGAGCCTGCTTAGACACTGTTGCTTTGCATATATACTGTTCTAAAGCCTGCTTCGGGGCATCCCATTCTGTAACATCACTGTCACGGGGACCGCGCACTCACCCGGCCTTCGGTCCCGCGCCGGCTGCAGTCGGTCGGCCGGAGCGCTGGCTGGGCGGCATCTTCGGCAGGCGGCGGCTCGACGGCTTCCGCCCCCGGCCGCCGCTCGGCTGTTTCCGCCACGAGCAGCCGCTTGGCTGTTTCCGTCACGAGCGGCGGCTCGGGCGGCTCCGTCACTAGCGGCGTCTGGAGCGGCTGCATCCCCGGCATCGCGGCGCGCTCCTGACGCCCAGGATCATGCCGCGCGCGAGCACTCAGGATTTATGCCCTCCGGCGGCGCTGCACACAGCGCGCCCGCCGGAGGTAATCAGTTCAGGGCCAATGAGCCCAAGGTTGCTTTTGGGCGGAACGCCCTGTGGTTTGAATGGGGCAATCAGCCCCAGGTTCCTACGTTTGCACCAATCATGTCCCTCAATCTGGTCGGCCACTTCCTATAAAGGTGTTCCTATTACATTTGATCCTTGCCCGTGATAGCGTGCTGCTGGGTGTGAATTGGTGTCTGTTCCGTCTACGTTATCTTGCCGTGTATGACCTTCCTTGATTGCTGCCTGGACCGACCTTAGCCTCTTTCCCTGACCACGATTTCTGCCTGCTCCTCTGTACTGCGTATCTGTGATTCCCCGGTGTGACCTTTGGCTCGACTCGACTATTCTTCTGTCTCATCCTCCTGTACCGCGCTTCATTGGACTGATCTGCCGTGTATGACCCCTGCCCGTTTGACCTTGCCCAGTCTCGTTCCTGGTTCATTTGCCTTCCCCTGCATAAGTCTGCATCCTTTGTGCTAAGAGGTCCTGGGGGCAACCGTGCCCGGTGAGGCGTGTCCAGCGTCCCGGCAAACGGGGGCTTGTCTATAGGCGAAGCTAGCAGTGGAGATTGGGGGTTGCAGACTTAATTGGAAGGTGGGCGTCCCACGGGACCTGACATTGCAGACTTAATTGGAAGGTGGGCGTCCCACGGGACCTGACATTATCACGGGCCCTACATTATTTCCTAGATGGAAGAATTAATGCAGCAGGTGCAAGCTAGGGCCACCGCCATCAACCAGCTGGCCCAGTGAGTGGCTACGCAGGAAAGTCGCCAACTACCTGCGCCACTGGATCCTGGACCTACAGTTGAGCCAAAGATTCCTCTTCCAGAGAAATTCTTCGGGGAATGGATGAAGTTCTCTAACTTTAAGAACTCTTGTGAGCTCTACTTCCGTCTACGGCCCCACTCATCTGGGTCAGAAACTCAACGAGTGGGCCTAGTTATCTCACTTCTCCAGGGTGATCCTCAGACCTGGGCATTTGGATTGGCACCTACAGATGAAGCCTTACAATCAGTCTCCTCCTTCTTTTCTGCCATGGAGCTATTGTATGCAGACCCTGATCGAGCTTCAACGGCAGACTCCAAACTACGGAATCTTAGACAGGCGAAACGCTCAGCGGAGGAGTATAGCGCAGAGTTCCGTCGATGGGCCATTGATTCCAAGTGGAATGACCCAGCTTTGTGCAGCCAATATAGAATTGGACTCTCAGAAAACATTAAAGATGTTCTAGTGAATTATCCGCTACCCAAAAGCCTTGATGAATATATGCAACTGGCAATTAGAGTGGATAGACGTCTCAGGGAAAGACGCCAAGAAAAAGGCAAGGATCAACTTTGGGGACCCCCACGCCAAGAGTCAAGCCCTAGGGGTGCTGCTGCCCCTTCTTCTATGACGTCTGAAGAGCCCATGCAGCTTGGCGTAACCCATCTTTCTCAGGCAGAGAAAGTTCGGCGTAGATCACAAGGTCTTTGTCTATACTGCGGAAATCCTGGCCACTTCGCCAAAAATTGCCCAAACAAGGCTCCGGTGGCGGGAAACTACAGCGCCTAGATCCTGCTGAGGGACTTCATCTAGGCGGTCAGGTATCATTCCCTCATGTTAATCGGTTACTCCTACCAGTTATGGTCTCTTGGGGCCTTTCCAAGACTTTTGTCTCCGCTTTCATAGACAGTGGAGTGGCTGGCAATTTCTTGGATAGGTCACTTGCCTCCACCCTTAATATTCCATTGATTCCGTTAGAAAATTCCCTTCGAGTCCTGGCTGTCAATAACGAGCCCATCATGGGAGGGTTGGTCTCCTTTAAGACCCCCTTGGTGAATTTAATTGTGGGATCTGCCCATTCTGAAGAATTAGAGTTTTTTATTATTGAGAGTCCTGTTTCTCCTATTGTGTTAGGATTCCCATGGTTAAAAACCCATAATCCGGTTATTAATTGGGAATCTGGTGATCTTGTTAAATGGAGTCCATTCTGTTATGAGCATTGTTTCTCCACATCCCTTAGGTCCTCACAGGTCATCCTTGATGGTTTACCACCAGCCTACGCAGATTGGGCAGATGTTTTCTCTGAAAAATCCGCTGACACTCTTCCCCCGCATAGGACCTATGATTGTCCCATCGATTTGCTTCCAGGCACTATGCCCCCTAGGGGGAAGATATACAATCTCACACGATCTGAAGAGCTGGCCATGAAAGATTATATTTCAGAGAACCTCAAGAAGGGATTCATCCGTCCTTCTACCTCACCTGCTGGTGCTGTTTTTTTCTTTGTCGAGAAGAAGGACGGCGGTTTACGCCCCTGTATTGACTACCGGGGATTAAACAAAATTACAGTCAAGAATAGATAACCGTTACCTTTAATCAATGACCTCTTTAATCAGGTATCTGGGGCTCAGATTTTTTCCAAACTTGATCTTAGAGGGGCATATAACCTTATTCGTATACGCCAGGGAGATGAATGGAAGACAGCCTTCAATGTCAAAGATGGCCACTATGAATACTTGGTGATGCCCTTTGGCCTATGTAATACCCCTGCAGTCTTCCAAGATTTCGTGAACGACATTTTTTCACGATTTCTTGGGTCGGTTTCTGGTGGTCTATTTAGACGACATACTCATTTTTTCCCATTCCCTGTTGGAACACCGTCAACATGTAAAAGCGGTGTTACAAAGGTTACGGGAGAACCATCTGTATGCTAAAATCTCTAAGTGTGTATTTGAAGTTTCTGAAATTCCTTTCTAGGATATTTAATCTCCAAGCGTGGGTTGGTTATGGATCCCTCCAAAGTATCCGCGATACTGGAGTGGGAGCAACCTAGAACCCTTAAGGCGCTTCAGAGGTTTTTAGGATTTGCAAATTTTTATAGACAATTCATAAGGGGGTTCTCTTCCATTGTGGGTCCCTTAACTGATCTTACTCGGAAGGGCGCTTTTGTTGAGGAGTGGCCTCCCTCAGCAACAAGCGCCTTTCAGCTACTGGAAAAGACCTTTACTTCAGCTCCGGTGTTGATCCATCCCAATACTAATCACCCGTTTCTGTTGGAGGTCGACACCTCCGAACTTGGGGTGGGAGCAGTTCTCTCTCAGTATTCTGGTAATCCGGAGAGACTGCATCCCTGTGCGTTGTTTTCACGTAAATTTTCTCCTGCTGAACGTAATTATGATGTTGGTAATAGGGAACTATTGGGTATTAAACTGGCCTTTGAAGAATGGCGTCACTGGCTGGAAGGTTCTCTACACCCCATTACCGTATATACAGATCACAAGAATCTAGAATATTTAGAGTCCGCCAAAAGGCTCAACTCCCGTCAGGCTCGCTGGGCACTCTTTTTCTTATCAACTACAAACCAGGGAAAAAGAATACCAAAGCAGACGCCTTATCTCGAAATTTCGGAGATTGTAAGGATCGATTTGATCCTGCTGAACCGATTCTGCCCTTAGGTTGTATAGTGGGCGCCCTTCTCCCTGATTTGTCTAGTTCTTTGACGCCATATCAGATTGATACTCCTCCCGGTAAACCCTCTGAATGCTTATTTGTTCCACCTCATTTACGTCTCGCCGTTTTACAGGAACTTCATGATGCCAAGTCCGCCGGTCACTTAGGGGTTCGGAAAACCTTGGCTGTCGCCAAACGCCATGCCTGGTGGCCTACCATCAGACGTGACATAACCGCCTTTGTTGAAGCATGCCCTGTATGTGCATGGAGTAAGACAACCCATGGATCTCCAGCGGGATTAATAGTACCTCTTGAGATTCCTAGCGAGCCATGGTCCCACATATCCATGGATTTCATTGTCGATCTACCTCAATCGCAGGGCAATACTGTAATCTGGGTGGTGGTTGACCGCTTCAGTAAAATGGCACCCTTTATTCCTTTGGTAAAACTTCCGTCGGCGCCAGACTTGGTGCAATTATTCATTAAGCATGTTTTCTGTCTCCATGGTATACCACAGAATATTGTTTCAGATCGGGGGGTTCAGTTTATATCCCGCTTCTGGAAAGCCTTTTGTAATTGCTTGGGCATTAAAGTTTCTCTTTCTACAGCTTATCATCCCCAGTCTAACGGACAGACCGAGCGGGTGAATCAGAGTTTAAAACAATATTTACGCTGCTTTGTGTCTGATCGTCAAGAACAGTGGGCGGAATTTATCGAATTTGCAGAATTCGCCTTTAACAATGCGCCTAGCGAGTCGACTAAGTTTTCGCCGTTTTTCTGTAACTATGGCAGGAATCCTAAGGCGTCATCCTTCTCTGGTCCTTCCTCCAACTTGCCGGCCTTGGAGGAATGGCTACGGGAAAGGACTAAGGTGTGGTCTGAGATACAGATGAACCTTAAGAAAGCATCTGAAAAATATAAAGTGTTCGCGGACCGACATAGATCGCGGGAACCACCATTTCAGGTAGGAGACTGGGTCTGGGTATCCACTAGAAATATTGCCCTTAGACAACCCTCGCCTAAGTTAGGCCCTAAGTACATCGGTCCTTTTCCCATCACTAACAAGCTGAGTAATGTTACCTTTAAAGTCAAGTTACCTATCTCCATGAAGATTCCGTCTACCTTTCATGTTTCCTTGTTAAAATCCGCCAGAAATGTTCAGGTGTCATCTGCTCCTCCAGTCGTAATGGGAGATGAACCTGAATATGAAATTAACAGAATACTCGATGCTCGAATGGTTCGAAATTCATTACAGTATTTAATTGATTGGAAAGGTTTTGGTCCTGAGGAGAGGTGTTGGGTACCGGCCAAAGATGTTCATGCCAGAACCTTAGTCAATAGATTCCATCGTGAGAATCCTGATAAACCTGGTAAGGGTCCGGAGGCCCCTCGTGAAGAGGGGGGTAGTGTCACGGGGACCGCGCACTCACCCGGCCTTCGGTCCCGCGCCGGCTGCAGTCGGTCGGGCGGAGCGCTGGCTGGGCGGCATCTTCGGCAGGCGGCGGCTCGACGGCTTCCGCCCCCGGCCGGGCGGCTCCGTCACTAGCGGCGTCTGGAGCGTCCGCGTCCCCGGCATTGCGGCGCGCTCCTGACACCCAGGATCGTGCTCGCGCGCACGCGAGCACTCAGGATTTATGCCCTTCAGCGGCGCTGCACACAGCGCGCCCGCCGGAGGTAATCAGTTCTCAGCTTTTGGGCGGAACGCCCTGTGGTTTGAATGGGGCAATCAGCCCCAGGTTCCTAAGTTTGCACCAATCATGTCCCTCAATCTGGTCGGCCACTTCCTATAAAGGTGTTCCTATTACATTTGATCCTTGCCCGTGATAGCGTGCTGCTAGGTGTGAGTTGGTGTCTGTTCCGTCTACGTTATCTTGCCGTGTATGACCATCCTTGATTACTGCCTGGACCGACCTTAGCCTGTTTCCCTGACCACGATTTCTGCCTGCTCCTCTGTACTGCGTATCTGTGAATCCCCGGTGTGACCTTTGGCTCGACTTGACTATTCTTCTGTCTCATCCTCCTGTACCGCGCTTCATTGGACTGATCTGCCGTGTATGACCCCTGCCTGTTTGACCCTGCCCAGTCTCGTTCCTGGTTCGTTTGCCTTCCCCTGCATAAGTCTGCATCCAAACGGGGGCTTGTCTATAGGCGAAGCTAGCAGTGGAGATTGGGGGTTGCAGACTTAATTGGAAGGTGGGCGTCCCACGGAACCTGACAATCACATTAGCCTCTGTATTTACTGTATTTACTGTAAGCTGCACAGTTATTTAAAGTAATTTGGCCTGTTGGAGCCTGCTTATCCACTCTTGCTGTGCATATATACTGATCTCAAGTCTGCTGTGGGGGCATCCCATTCTGTAACATAACATAACCTACCTCTCTTATTTACACTAAGCAGCTCTCTTATTTAAACTAAGCAGGCCTCTTATTTACACTAAGCAGCTCTCTTATTTAAGCTAAGCAGCTTTCTTATTTAAACTAAGCAGGCCTCTTGGAGGCTGATTGTCCACTTTTGGGTGTGCATTTATATTCGGTTTCATATACAGTGGGGTATCCCAATTTGTAAGATAACCTACCCCAACCATGTAAACTAAAGAGGCCTGTTGCAGCCTGAGTTTCTCTGCTTGCGTATGGCCTGCATTACAATCTGTCTCTTTCAATGACACTGCTGCCTGGGGTATCCCAATTTGTAAGATAACCTACCCCAACCATGTAAACTAAAGAGGCCTGTTGCAGCCTGAGTTTCTCTTCTTGCGTATGGTCTGCATTACAATCTGTCTCTTTCAATGACACTGCTGCCTGGGGTATCCCAATTTGTAAGATAACCTACCCCAACCATGTAAACTAAAGGTTACGTCCTTCCAGAAGGAAAACTTATGCCGAACACTATTTTTGTTAGGGGCATTGACCTTTGGATTGATCGGCATGAAATTTAGGATTTTTTTTCAAAGTATGGCGCTGTAAAGAAGGTCAAAATTATTTCTCATACTTGGATTATTGTTACTTTTTGTTCAGCTTGAAATATACCAGGCCCCACGGGCATCCCAAGGCACATGCTATTTAACCCTATTTGTTAAGCACAAGCATTTCTCATACTTGGATTATTGTTACTTTTTGTTCAGCTTAAAATATACCAGGCCACACGGGCATCCCAAGGCACATGCTGATTAACCCTATATGTTAAGAACAAGCATTTCTCATACTTGGATTATTGTTACTTTTTGTTCAGCTTAAAATATACCAGGCCACACGGGCATCCCAAGGCACATGCTGATTAACCCTATATGTTAAGCACAAGCATTTCTCATACTTGGATTATTGTTACTTTTTGTTCAGCTTAAAATATACAGGCCACACGGGCATCCCAAGGCACATGCTGATTAACCCTATATGTTAAGCTAAAGCATTTCTCATACTTGGATTATTGTTACTTTTTGTTCAGCTTAAAATATACCAGGCCACACGGGCATCCCAAGGCACATGCTGTTTAACCCTATTTGTTAAGCACAAGCATTTCTCATACTTGGATTATTGTTACTTTTTGTTCAGCTTGAAATATACCAGGCCACACGGGCATCCCAAGGCACATGCTATTTTAACCCTATCTGTTATACAACATAAGCATTGATCAGCATCAGCTGCTTTATTAAGCTACTTCAGTTTGCACTTGTTTTTGACTGCTTTTAATAAACCAGGCCGCAGGGCACCCCAAAGCTGCACCTTGCACCCTATCTGGTATACAACATAAGCGTTGATCAGCATCAGCTTCATTAATCTACTTCAGTTTGCACTTCCTTTTTGACTGCTTTCATTTAACCAGGCCGCAGGGCACCCCAAAGCTGCACGTTGCACCCTATCTGTTTATACTAAATAAGCATCTACAGCCTCAGCTTTATTAAGTTATTGCATTTTGAATTGGTTTTGGTCTGCTTTAAATACACCAGGCCGCAGGGTATCCCAAACCTGCATGTTGCACCCCATCTGTTATACTAAATAAACGTTGATCAGCATCAGCTTTATTAAGCTATTGCATTTTGCATTGGTTTTTGTCCTGCAGTCAAAACACTAGCCCATATGGGCATCCCAAACCAGCACATGTCACCCTATCTGTTATACTAAATAAGCTTCTACAGGCCCTTTTTTTTATTTATTTATTTTTATTTATATAGAGCTGTAATAGCTTATATAGTGAGGAAAATTTGCCATTTTGCTTCATTATATAGAGCAGCCCCTGTGTAAATCTGAGGGGCAATAGCTTATATTGTGAGGTAAATTTGCCATTTTGCAGCATAATATAGAGCAGCCCCTGTGTAAATCTGAGGGGCAATAGCTTATATTGTGAGGTAAATTTGCCATTTTGCAGCATTATATGGAGCAGCCCCTGTGTAAATCTGAGGGGCAATAGCTTATATTGTGAGGTAAATTAGCCATTTTGCTTCATTATATGGAGCAGCCCCTGTGTAAATCTGAGGGGCAATAGTTTATATTATGAGGTAAATTCATGGTTTTGCACCATTATATGGAGCAGCCCCTGTGTAAATCTGAGGGGCAATAGCTTATATTGTGAGGTAAATTTGCCATTTTGCTTCATTATATAGAGCAGCCCAGTTGCCATCTAAATCAACTACTGTCCGGCCAGTACAGCTTTTTCTGCTAGTTGCGGACACAAGTCAAGTTTGGCTTCCCAGCAAATCCAGTGGATCCTGAAGGTGTGTTGGCATGGTCATGTCAAGGTATGACATGACCTGCTGTTTGAGGTCCAGCTCCAGGTCTTCCTGCTGCTCATGAGTAGACTCACTATGCGGGTGTAGAAAGCTACTCACTAGCGACTGAAGACTGAGGCTGCTGCTGATGGAGCTGCTGCTGCTGCTGCTGCTCCTTCCACCCCCCCAGCAGCCATGGCAGTGGAAGGTGATCGCAGAGGTCCCCCCGAGTCAGACCTGCAGGAGTATGGGCCATGGCGCAGATAGACATCGCCCAACTGACTACGTGGGATGTCTCTGTAGTAGGTCAGTTTGTCCTCCCTCTCAGTGGGCGTAAAAAATGCCCCCATTTTGTGCCGGAAGCGAGGGTCCAATAAGTTGGAGAGCCAGAAGTCTTCCCGCTGACAAATGGAGACAATTCTGCGCTCACTAGTACGCAAGCATGTGAACATGCATCGTGCCATTTGTGCAAGTGACTCGGAGGGACTACCTGTCTCCATCTCCACTGTAAACTGCCACGGTGTGTCTGGGTCCTCTGTCTCGCCTTCCTCCCAACCCTCTAGCTCCTGTGGCTGCTCCTGCTCCTCCTCTCCTGTCAGATGACTAGATAAAATGGTCATTTTGTGAAACCTAAACTGTGGTTTGCTGTGCCCCACCCCCTCCTCCTCCTCCACTTCAGCCCCCACAGGCTTCATGTGGCTGTGAAATGTATGTGCCATGTCTCCAGTGCCCTGACCAGCCATGGTTTCCAACATGTGTTGTAGTACATGAAGCAGTGGAATCTCATCGTTCATCTCATAGTCCTGGCAACTGACTAATAAAGTAGCTTCCTCAAAGGGCCTGAGCAAACGGCCGGTGTCACGTATGAGCTGCCAATGGTTTACATTGAATTTACACAGGGGTGTCCCCCTATCTGTTTGGATCATCCAGAAATCCGTGATGGCTTTTCTCTGTTCCTATAGTGGATCCTGCATATGGAGGGGGGAATTCCAACGGGTGGAAACATCGCAAATCAGACTATGTTGGGATACACCGTTCTGACGCTGAGGCTCAATAAGGTTGTGCTTGGTGGTGTAGGAGTGCCAGAAGTGCATGCTAACTTTCTTTCCTGTTGTTCGGATGTCTTTCAGATGGGGGGAAGACTTCAGAAAACGCTTGACAACTAGACTGAACACGTGTGCCATGTCAGGACGCATGACTCTGGCTTCCTTGTCGCAGCGCAAACAAGATGTTCTTCCAAGTATCAGTCACCATGGGTCCAAATTTGCTGTTTTCGTGGATTAAGCAATGATTTCATGGATTGAGTTCTCATTTTTAGTAGTTCCTCCCATGTGTGACTCAAGGAAAACCATGTGAAGAACAGTGTGAAACCACAATCACCAAGGGGGCCTAAAAGGATATATATTGTCCACCATGAGTCCATAGTTACAGCTCCAGACGTAGACAACACTGTGCACTTTGGTACACACTGACAGGCTAAAGGACTGGCCCACCTTCTGTTCAACAACATTTTGCAGGGCAGGTACTGCCATCTTCGCAAAGCAATGATACCATGGGACTCTCCACCTCGGCTCGGCACAAGCCATCAGTTCTCTGAAAGGTCCACCACTGGGTAATGCAGCAGGCTGGACTTATGGTGACGCTGTCTGAGAGGAGAAATCCCTCAGACATCAAGATTAAAAATTCCAAGAATTTTTGAGGGCTAATTATTCAGAGGCAATGATACCTAGTTGTTTCTGATTTAATTACAAGGTGGAAACACACCCTCAAACAAAACTTCACTTTGGCAATACTATTGCATTTGTTTATTCATAATTTTATGTATATATACTAACTAACCTACTTTTTCTCCACAGGATTGTGGATGCTACATGAAAAACTGCCACATCGCTGAGTACCTGATTTTTCCTACCAACAGTCCCCAATAATTCACTGCTGCTGCTGCTGCTGCCGCCGCCACCGCCGCGGACTCCAGGGACCCTCTTCCACTACCTCCGCTTGCAACACCTCCTCCCACGACACTCTCCTCATCACTAATTGCCCGGCTAGTGGAAGAAGAGGCGAGTGTCTCCTCCACTTCTTTGCTGGGCAGTAGCTGCTGAATTTTATGATCATATATATCATATTTATCAGATCTTCATCAATGGATAGTGGAGCTGAACCCAAAGCATAACAACAGACAGTTGACTGGGGGTGTCAGATGCGACTTGTGATGCAGTGGACTGCTTTTGCAGCACTTCGAGACAAAGTTACTTCATTGGCTGACACAATGACTGGTAAAGCTGTGGAACATATGGTTGAAAAGCAAGAATAACCATTTGTTTTTATATGAAAAAGACCCTGGTTTATACATACTTTTTTTTTTCCAGAGACTGCCCTGCATGGAAATGAATGGCGCATGGATCAGCCAAGCTTTCCTCCCAACAATGCCTGATGTATTCCAGTAGATTGATGACGGGGCCAGACCAACACTAAAGAAAGATGGATCGTGCAAAACAGATTTAAGGCGCTGCTCTCCAGTTACAGACATTCCTCCGCATCGGACCACAAGTAAGTATTGATAAAAAATCCTTTACATTACTCTTACTTTTTATTAATATTCTTCGGATAAGACGGATCAGACATCCAGATTAAAAATTCCAAGAATTTTTGAGGGCTAATTAGTCAGAGGCAATGATACCTTTTTGTTTCTGATTTAATTTAAAGGTGGAAACACACCCTCAAACAAAACTTCACTTTGGCAATACTTTTGCATTTGTTTATTCATAATTTTATGTAGATATTACTAACTAAGCTACTTTTTCTCCACATGACTCTCCACAGGGTGTGATTCATCCAATCTTTGGGCTCCAGCAGCCAACTGCACTGTCTCTTTAAAGTAATGTTTGGGCTCCTGCTGCTGCTGCCAACTCCAGGGTGTGATTCATCCAATTTTTGGGCTCCTGCTGCCAACTCCAGTGTCTCTTTAAAGTAATGTTTGGGCTCCTGCTGCTGTTGCTGCCAACTCCAGGGTGTGATTCACCCAATTTTTGGGCTCCTGAAGCCAACCCCAGTGTCTCTTTAAAGTAATGTTTGGGCTCCTGCTGCTGCTGCTTGCAACTCCAGGGTGTGATTCATCCAATTTTTGGGCTCCTGAAGCCAACCCCAGTGTCTTTTTAAAGTAATGTTTGGGCTCCTGCTGCTGCTGCCAACTCCAGGGTGTGATTCATCCAATTTTGGGCTCCTGAAGCCAACCCCAGTGTCTCTTTAAAGTAATGTTTGGGCTCCTGCTGCTGCTGCCAACTCCAGGGTGTGATTCATCCAATTTTTGGGCTCCTGAAGCCAACCCCAGTGTCTCTTTAAAGTAATGTTTGGGCTCCTGCTGCTGCTGCTGCTGCCAACTCCAGGGTGTGATTCATCCAATTTTTGGGCTCCTGAAGCCAACCCCAGTGTCTCTTTAAAGTAATGTTTGGGCTCCTGCTGCTGCTGCCAACTCCAGGGTGTGATTCATCCAATTTTTGGGCTCCTGAAGCCAACCCCAGTGTCTCTTTAAAGTAATGTTTGGGCTCCTGTTGTTGCTGCTGCTGCTGACAACTCCAGGGTGTGATTCATCCAATTTTTGGGCTCCTGAAGCCAACCCCAGTGTCTCTTTAAAGTAATGTTTGGGCTCCTGCTGCTGCCAACTCCAGGGTGTGATTCATCCAATTTTTGGGCTCCTGCTGCCAACTCCAGTGTCTCTTTAAAGTAATGTTTGGGCTCCTGCTGCTGCTGCTGCCAACTCCAGGGTTTGATTCATCCAATTTTTGGGCTCCTGAAGCCAACTCCAGTGTCTCTTTAAAGTAATGTTTGGGCTCCTGCTGCTGCTGCCAACTCCAGGGTGTGATTCATCCAATTTTTGGGCTCCTGAAGCCAACTCCAGTGTCTCTTTAAAGTAATGTTTGGGCTCCTGCTGCTGCTGCCAACTCCAGGGTGTGATTCATCCAATTTTTGGGCTCCTGAAGCCAACCCCAGTGTCTCTTTAAAGTAATTTTTGGGCTCCTGCTGCTGCTGCTGCTGCCAACTCCAGGGTTTGATTCATACAATTTTTGGGCTCCTGAAGCCAACCCCAGTGTCTCTTTAAAGTAATGTTTGGGCTCCTGCTGCTGCTGCTGCCAACTCCAGGGTGTGATTCATCCAATTTTTTGGGCTCCTGCTGCCAACTCCAGTGTCTCTTTAAAGTTATGTTTGGGCTCCTGCTGCTGCTGATGCCAACTCCAGGGTGTGATTCATCCAAATTTTGGGCTCCTGAAGCCAACCCCAGTGTCTCTTTAAAGTAATGTTTGGGCTCCTGCTGCTGCCAACTCCAGGGTGTGATTCATCCAACTTTGGGCTCCTGCTGCCAAATCCAGTGTCTCTTTAAAGTAATATTTGGGCTCCTGCTGCTGCTGCTTGCAACTCCAGGGTGTGATTCATCCAATCTTTGGGCTCCTGCAGCCAACTTCAGTGTCTCTTTCAAGCTATGCTTGGGCTCCTGCTGCTGCTGCTGCTTGAAACTCCAGGGTGTGTCAGTCAATTTTTGGGCTCCTGCTGCTGCCAACTCCAGTGTCTCTTTCAGCCAATGTTTGGGCTCCTGCTGCTGCTTGCAACTCCAGGGTGTGATTCATCCAATTTTTGGGCTCCTGCTGCTGCCAACTCCAGTGTCTCTTTAAAGCAATGTTTGGGCTCCTGCCCCTCATAGTGATGCCACTTCAACTCTCTGCAATTGTGCCGCTCTGCAATTCTATTAGCGATGCCTCTGATCTGCATGTGATATTTATTTAAAGTATTATTTAACTAACCCAGCACGCATCCTATGCGTGTTACAGCAAGGCAGAATGGTTTACAACCCTATTGAGGCTCTAGGAGGCTCAGAAATAGCTGTTTTTAATAGCGATTCGTCGCTAATAAATTCGGGTCGAAACGTTTTTTGTCGGAAAATTCGGCGAATCAGTCGAATCGAATTTCGAGGTCGCTCATCTCTAATAGCGACAAAAACAAATTAATCAATGGTGTTACTACAGCGACCGAGGCAGGGCCGTATTTAACATTAGGCAACTCTAGGCCTGTGCCTAGGGCGGCCAGTTGCATAGGGCGGCCTCTCTGCAGCAATAAAATGTAATTTTACTTGTTATAGCTGCCGCCCGCCCGCCCACACCCGAAACTGCCCCTCCCCCACCCGAAACTGCCCCTCCCCCAATGGGGCCGATTCATATGCTAATACCTGTGAAACGCTGCCTCCTGCCACATGTACATAGTACAATGGGGTCTATTCATATGTTAATGCGCGGGTAATGTTCCCGCCCACTCGCGCTTCCCTTCCTCAGCACTGTAAAGCAAAACCTATTTACACATCAATAGTGTGAAGCTCCCGGGCTGCCGCCCCGCCCCTCTCTGCACTGCCTGCCAATAGAGTGGCTCTGCAGGGGCAACTGGGAATGGACACGTCACTCCCAGCATGCTCGTCATCGAAGTAGCTTGTGCGGAGCTCCATTCAAGGTAACTGGCAGCGGGGAGAAGCTGGGGGAGGCTCAGGAGACAGCAAATGTGCCAAGCTGAGTCCAGATCAAATGTACATAGACCCGTTTTCATGGGGGGGGGGCATGCCAGCAATGTTTTAAATGTCATTGTAGTGCACTGATGGAGGAAGTGGGCTGCCAGCCCAAATTTGCCTCCAATACATGTACAGTCATTTTGAACTTATTTTTTGGTTGTTTGATTTCACCGACCCTCTTCTCTCTCTCTCTCTCCATCTATCTAGCTTCACTGTCTGTCTTATCTCTCTCCCTCACTCTGGCCATTTATCTATCTACCTATCTCTCTGCCCATCTATTATCCAACCATCCATCTATCTCTGTCTATCTTTCCCTCATCTATCTATCTATCTATCTATCTATCTATCTATCTATCTATCTATCTATCTATCTCTGCCCAAATATCTATCTATATCTGCCCAAATATCTATCTATCTATCTATCTATCTATCTATCTATCTATCTATCTATCTATCTATCTATCTCTGCCCAAATATCTATCTATCTCTGCCCAAATATCTATCTATCTATCTATCTATCTATCTATCTATCTATCTATCTATCTATCTATCTCTGCCCAAATATCTATCTATCTCTGCCCAAATATCTATCTATCTATCCCCATATATCTATCTATTTATCTATCCCTGCCTATCTATCTATCTATCTATCTATCTATCTATCTATCTATCTATCTCTGCCCATATATCTATCTGTCTATCTCTCTGCCCATCTATTATCCAACCATCCATCTATCTCTATCTATCTATCTATCTATCTATCTATCTATCTATCTATCTCCATATATCTATCTATTTATCTATCTATCTCCATATATCTATCTATTTATCTATCTCTGCCCATCTATTATCCAACTATCTATCTATCTATCTATCTATCTATCTATCTATCTATCTATCTATCTATCTATCTATCTATCTCTGCCCATATATCTATCTATCTATCTATCTATCTATCTATCTATCTATCTATCTATCTATCTCATCTATCTATCTCATCTATCTATCTATCTATCTATCTATCTATCTATCTATCTATCTATCTATCTCTGCCCATATATCTATCTGTCTATCTATCTCTATGCCCATCTATTATCCAACCATCCATCTATCTCTGTCTATCTTTCCCTCATCTATCTATCTATCTATCTATCTATCTATCTATCTATCTATCTATCTATCTATCTATCTATCTCTGCCCATATATCTATCTGTCTATCTATCTCTCTGCTCATCTATTATCCAACCATCCATCTATCTCTGTCTATCTTTCCCTCATCTATCTATCTATCTATCTATCTATCTATCTATCTATCTATCTATCTATCTATCTATCTATCTTCCGCATAAATTCTAAATACAGCCCTGCTTCCCCAGGGTCATCCCGATTTGGAATATCCTGGGGGGGAATATCAGAGGCCAGCCCCCACTGTAACTGTGTAATTCAGCAGGTGGCTCTCATTAGAACTAATGGGGATCACAACCTGTTGAATTACGCAGTGACGGTGAGCGGCTTTCGTTGGACCAGAGCCCCTGCATGCACCGTTGAAGCCAGGGAAGGTAAGTGTTTACTGGACTTTCTGGGGGGTTATACACTGTTGGGTATCCTGAACTGGGATGCCCCACTGTGTAAACCCCCCCAGAAGCCCCATTTCACTCACCTTGTCCTAGAGCCCTCACCACATCTCTGCACAGCGGCCACGTCCCGGCTCACCTCTACCTGAACCCGCGCTTGGCCTTTCTGAATGGGTGCACCACCCACACGTCCTCCGCACATGCAACTGCTGGTAGGTGAGCAGGGGATGCGGCTGGATGCGCACTCTGCTCCCTTTGGCTGCTTAGCCTTCAGTGGTGCCAAAGGGAGCCAAGTGAAAGCGAGCGCGCTGATTGGTTGAGCAGGCCGCTCAGCCTATCAGTCAGTGCGCTGATTCTGACCCCAGTATGGACTGTGGGAGCAACAGGTAGCAGGAAGGTGAGTGAATTGGGCAACCTGGGAGGGTACACACAGTGGGGCATCCCAATTCAAGATTCCCTCACTGAGAGAAACAACACCAAGTGAAACAAGTGAGCAACAAGTGAAAATCTGGTGTGTTGTTTCTCTTTAAAGTGGACCAACACCCAGGATTTTGACTATCCTGGGTTTTGGTCCTTTCCCCCGGGGGACCCCGATCGGGGATGACCCGCTATGTGAAACCCCCCAGATCGCAAGTTACAACTCACCTCACCCCACTCCTACATCGCATGCGCAGCCGCTCATCCAATCAGCGAGCTCAGAGCCGCTGTGCTTTGCACGCCAATGAGACGTCTTACCGCAGCAGCTCCGAGCACGCTGGCGGCTGCATCTCGCGCTTCCCTCTAACAGGGAGCGTGTCTGCTAAAGACAAGCGCGAGATGCGGCCCGCACATGCGCCGTTGGACCGACAATCAGGTAAGTGCAGCGGGCGGCTTGGGGGTTTTCACACAGTGGGCATCCCGATTTTGGATGCCCCGCAGGGAAGGATTGGATCAGCCCGGGAATCGCGGATCACGCTGGGTGTTGGTCCACTTTAATCATGATGTGTGTATGCATGGGGGGGATTGGCAAATTCATCATAGTATGTGGGGGGGGGGCGCATGACCAAAGAGTGCCTAGGGCACCACGAAACCTAAATACAGCCCTGGACCGAGGCGCTCTGTAATAGCGACTCACGGACGATCAGAGCGACCACCAGCGGTCACTCTTAGCGCCGCTGTACAGACGCTCATCTGCCGTTACCTGGCACTAGTAATGAATCAGCCTGCCCATATATCACCCCTGCAAAATTGAAATGGTATGTTCAAAAAACAGTCGCGCCTGGATTTTATTGCTAGCAGGAGAAGAAAACCACAAGTTTGGCTAGGATTTTTCAGTTGGCTAGCTCCTCCTCTCACTATCCAACATAATTATATGGATTTTAATATTACAATGTGTAGACTGTTCCACAGAACTGGTGTATGACAAATGTGTACCAGTACTCAAAAAGGGACCTAAAGTTGATTCTGAAAGGGATAAACTGGTGAGCTGAAGGTCTTGGTGAGCTTATTACTCTATATCAGCATGGATTTATGAGAGATCAGTTCTGTCAAAAATATGTGATCAGCTTTTATGAGGAGGTAATTTTCAAGACTGCATGAGGGTGAGTTATTAGATGTCGTAAACATGTATATCCTGACTTTTCATACTGTGTAAAATATTTCTGCAAAAGATGAGATGAGGGCAAAAACATGCATATGTGGGTATATGGCACACACACACTAATTGGGTCACCATTACTCATGGGGTGGCACCAGGCCTTATTTAGGATTTGCGCTGCTCTAGAAACTTTTTGGTGTAGCCCACCCCCCCTCGGACCCCCGCAGACCAAAACCCATATAACCCAGCCTGGGAAGTTTAACCCTTTAAACGCCAGCCACGTAAATTTTACGTGGCTGCCTCTCCAACAGTTAAACGCCAGCCACGTAAAATTTACGTGCCTGACTTTCCCCAGAAATAAAAAAAAAGTAAAAATAAAAGACACTTACCTGACCCCTCGTTCGATCCGGTCGGGTCTCCTCTTCAGCCAGAGGGGCTCCGATCGCCCATCGGGGCTCCTCCGGCTGCAGGGGAGGGCCCGGAACAGGGTGCCCCCCCGTTTCAGCAGCCGCCCGGTTTCCTGTCATAAAAAAAAAAAAAAAATGACAGTTACCTACCTTTGTCCCCGCCGGCTCCCGCAGGCTCTCCTCTTCACGGGGGGGGGGGGCTCCGATCCCCCCTCCCCACTCTTCCGTCTTCTGGAGGGGGCATAACAGCCCTCCTCCCTTTCTGTCTTCCGATGGCGGCCGCCATCTTGGTGACGTCATCGGGGCGGGGCCAGATGACGTCACCGCCGGGTGTCATCGGGGCACCCAGCAGTTCAACTCTCAGATGCCGGTGACGGCTGGGCGGGGAAGGAGGGAGGTAGGCGATCCTCCGATCGCCTGCCTCCCCCCTTCTCTGCCCAGCCTTCACTGACAGCAGATCGCCGCGGGACACAGAAGATGAAGATCGGAGGTGAGTAAAGTAAAAGTTTTTTTTTTTTTTTAATAAACTTATTTTCAAAAACGTGTGTGTCTTTTTTTTTACCTTTTAACCCTTTGTGAACTGGTAAGGGGTCCATGTGACCCCTTATACCAGTTCACAGGGCTCGGGGGTCTGGCAAGTCACCTGCGCTAGCGGGTGACTTGCCATTAACCCCTGGCCCCCCAAATTACCTGCCTCCCCAAAGCCCAGGGGGGGCAGAAGAGCCGTGGCCCTAGGCTATGACGGCTTGTAGCCGCAGGGCCAGGGGCCACTAAAGCTGGCCCCTGCGCCCTGTTCTACAAGCCCCCATAGCTGGTCACAGGCTGGTTACGCTGGGTAGGGGGGACCTCACGCCATTTTTGGGGGGATTTTTAAGGGTTTTAACCCTTAAAAATCCAAAAAAAAAATGGGGTCCCCCTCCCTTCGAGGGGGGACCCTATGTCATTTTTTTTTTTTGATTAACCCTTTGTTACCTGTAGCCCAGTAGGTATAAAAGGCTTCCAGCAGCAGCAGGAGAGCAGAAGCCTAAGTGATCAGCGTGGGACACAGGGATGGATGGGAGGTAAGTATTAAAAAAAAATATTAAAAAACATTTATTTTTTTTTAATAAAGATATTTTTTAAAAAGTGTGTCTGTGTGTTTTTTTTTACTTTTAACCCTTTGTGAACTGGTAAGGGGTCCATGTGACCCCTATACCAGTTCACAGGGCTCGGGGGTCTGGCAAGTCACCTGCCCTAGCGGGTGACTTGCCATTAACCCCTGGCCCCCCAAATTACCTGCCTCCCCAAAGCCCGGGGGGGGGGGGCAGAAGAGCCGTGGCCCTAGGCTATGACGGCTTGTAGCCGCAGGGCCAGGGGCCACTAAAGCTGGCCCCTGCACCCTGTTCTACAAGCCCCCATAGCTGGTCACAGGCTGGTTATGCTGGGTAGGGGGGACCTCACGCCATTTTTTGGGGGGATTTTTAACCCTTAAAAATCCCAAAAATAAAATGGGGTCCCCCCCTTTGAGGGGGGACCCTATGTCATTTTCTTTTTTAATTAACCCTTTGTTACCTGTAACCCAGCAGGAGAGCAGAAGCCTAAGTGATCAGCGTGGGACACAGGGAAGATGGATGGGAGGTAAGTATTAAAAAAAATAATTAAAAATTTTTTTTTTTTTAATAACGTTTTTTTTAAAGTGTGTCTCTGTGTGTGTGTGTTTTTTTTTTTTACTTTTAACCCTTTGTGAACTGGTAAGGGGTCCATGTGACCCCTATACCAGTTCACAGGGCTCGGGGGTCTGGCAAGTCACCTGTGGCTAGTGGGTGACTTGCCATTAACCCAGAGACCCCCCATTACCTGCCTCCCAAAAAAACCTTAAAATTCCCCCAAGAAATGGTGCCCCCCCTGTGAAGGGGGACCCCACACCAATTTGTTTTTATTTAACCCTTTATTATATGGATAGTAGTTGTATTTTATTTGTAAATGTTATAAAGTGCTCTTTTCAGTTTATGGGATCACCTGGACAGGAACGGGGGGCTACCGACACATATGTGGTATCATTGTAATCGGGAGAAATGGGGCTTTCACATGCGATATGGCTTTCTTTAATAAAATAAATGTTTTTGTTTAAAATAAAGGAGACAATTTAAAAAATATATATTTTTTTATTTTTTTATTTATTTATTTATTTGAAAATATTTAAAAAAGTAGAAAAAATACAAACAAGACATTTCATGTTAAAGCCTAAACTCTGCCACAAAAAGAAAATATGCCATTTTCTTGGAAAGTTCTGCAAAAATCACAGTTAAACATCACGCAAAATGGTGAAAAATATCCTGTCAGGAGAGGGTGACAAAATCTCAAGTAGACTGGCAGTCAAAAGGTTACAGGTACCTATGCATGTTGGGTATTGTTCTGCTCGGGGGACCTTGCGCTTTCAGATTTAGCTTGTTTTTTCTTATTTGCATATTGATATTTTAGGAAAATGTGTTTTTTATTCTGCTTTTTTATACATTTTTTTGTGAAATCCTGTGCAACCTATGAATTCTTCGAGATATTACTTCCAGAAAGATGAGCCCACTACAACAAGCTGGGTACGCTTAGAAAGCTTAACATGTGTACTTTCAGAGAATATATGGTTTATGGGGGATATTCCAAATGTAAAGGGTTGGTTTGGTAGAAAAAGCACAAGGTGCGCACTTTGTCTGCAGAGCTGAATATCTGAAGTAAAATTACCGTTATGCGCATGCTTTACTTTGGTGTGTTTGGCAACTCTTTCCTTGACAGAACCTATGCATGTTGGGTATCATTCTGTTTGGGGGATGTTGCTTTTTCAGATTTTCTGTTTTTTCTGGTTTGCATATAGGTTTTTTTTAGGAAAATGTGGTTTTGATTCTGCTTTTTTATTCATTTTTAGGGAAACCCTGTGCAACCAAAGAATACATTGAGGGATTACTTCCAGAAAACTGCACCCATGTCAACAAGCCTGGTACGCCTAGAAAGCCTGAGGTGTGTACTTCTAGGGAATATATAGTTTGTGGGGGGTATTTCAAATGTAAAGGGTTGTTTTTCTGGAAAAACTGCAAGGTGCGCATATTGCAAAGCATAGTTGTATTTTATCTGAAAATCTCCTAAAGCGTTGTTTCAGTTTGGGGGAGTCTCCTGGGCAGGAAAGGGTGTCTACCAATACATATGTGGTACCGCTGTAACCGGGAGAAATTGGGGTTTCACACGCAATAAGATTTTATTGACAAACTTACATTTTTTATTACAAAAAAACACTACAAATTGTAAAAAATCGTTTTTTTTTATTTTTTTGCACAATTTTTACCCAAAAATATTGAGAATACACTTAGAAAATGACAAACAAGACATTTCATGTTAAAGCCCAGGCTCCGCTGAAAAAAACAATATATCACTTTCCTGGGAAATCCCTGGAAATCCCTTCAAAAATCACAGTTGAACATGGGGAGCGCAAAATAGTGCAAAATGGTCTGGCAACAAAGGGTGACAAAATCTCAAGGTAGGCTGGCGGTTAAAGGGTTAAACGATTCCAGTTTGTCTCTTGGGCATTCCTATTGCCAGGTATATTTGGGAGCTGCCCAACAATCTATTCATTCTGAGTTCATTGCTTGATTCAAGGGGAGAAAGTGCATGTGCCATGGGAGCGTAGATTGAGGTGAGAGACTGGATGAACTACGGTGGGGGGGAGGTTGTTTTCACAGTTTATCTCAAACTAGGATTTCCCAGGGTACAAGGGTACAACAGCATATTTAACTGTGATTGCTCTTGTTCTAAAGGGGACCAAGATCCATCCCTAGTGTCTCACCTGGACATAGAACCATCAGCCACATGTTGTAAGGATGTGGCTTATAGATTGTTATGAGTGCGTGTAAGGTTGTAGCTGGTAGATTATGGCTTGTACACAGGTGTGTTCTGTTGGTGGATTGGAGTGTGTGTGTGCATGGAGATGGTGGCTGTAGCATAGGTGTGTGTGTCAGGTTGTGGCTGGTGGATTGATTTTTGTTTGTAGGTTTAGGTTACACACACGAAACACACACACATCAACGAGCCAGACCCTGACATACACACATCAATCCACCAGCCACACCCTTACACACACACATCAACCTGCCAGCCACGGATAGGCATGGATAAGGTAATGGATGAATGGATAGCTCAATGAGAGAACCTGGTTGGGAGGGGATAGTGAATAATGGGGGTTGAATATATAAAGGGATGAGATCAGTGGGTTGGTGGGATAGGTGTTGGTGGGTGGATACAAGAAGACAATTGGGGGGATGGGTGCTGAGGGGGGATGAATGGATGAGCGAAGGCAGTTGCAGGGATAAGTACAGATGGGGGGATTAGAGGATCCAGGATGAACGGATTATGGAAAGCAGAGAAAGAAACAGGTAGTTAAGTTTCCAAAGTCTGTACCGGTGGGGTGGTGTTCCGTGGTCCCTTCCCCTCTTGGTAAGACCTGCATTCCCCTCCTTACCAAATGCTGACGGAGCATAATTAGACGCCCCACGGCCCGGGCATAAGTTAGAGGGATACTGCACTGGACCCAGGATGGGGAAAGTAAGTGTAAGTTAAATAAAAGCAATAAATATTTTTTTCAACCCAAGTTGTGTCTTTATTTACTTTTAGCTTGAACTGGTAATGCCTAAGACATTAAAAAAAGTCTTGAACCAGACTTTCAGCATAATTTAAAGAAAAGCCCAAAACTTAAAAAAAACGATTCCCCAGCATCTAAAATTAGTACATTTTAAGTTTTTAGTTGCTTACTTATCGATCATGTGTTGATTGCTTAGTGATCATGTATCAACAGCCCCCCTCCGGAACCAACAGACAGCTTGTGCACTACTGTGCACATTTCAGTTGAAGTCCAACCATTCCAATCTCAGAGAGCTCAAAAGACAGGAGAAACCGCTTACATGCAAGACACAAGGATCCAGCTTTCTGTCGGTGGCATGACACACTTAACTGTGCATTCTCCAAGATGGTGGTGCCCAGCACTAGAGGTGCTGAGTGAAACCAAGGGAGGG
Organism: Gastrophryne carolinensis; assembly: GCA_027917425.1. NCBI lineage: Eukaryota > Metazoa > Chordata > Amphibia > Anura > Microhylidae > Gastrophryne > Gastrophryne carolinensis. Next base: position 290,802,497 of record CM051234.1, read on the forward strand.
AGGCTGGGCAGGGGGGTTACCCAAGACACACATAAAAACAATCCTGTCATTGTTCCTCTCTAGTGTGGCATCGTGATTTGGGATGCCCTGCTGTGAAGCTGTGAAGCTACTATACTTATTAAGCTACTCTGATGTGAGAGCGGCTTAGAGGCCGATTCATTAATAGCGCCAGGTAGCGACAGATGAGCGACTGTAGCGTGATTTTTTCAGCGCCAGCCAGTATTCGCTGTGCTTGGCCGGCATTAGCTTGATGACAGCGACTCAGTCGGTGTGCGGTAATGTTGAATACGGGCTGGGGGGTCGCTGTTTCACAGGTCCAGCGTTGTATGTGAGCGCCTGACAACGAATGGCCAGAGCGAACGGCTAGCTTCATATTCATCAAAAAATCACGCTCCGAATGTGCTGTCGCTGTCCATTCCTTGTTTAAACCCCAGAGCGCTGGCGGCGATCTGTATTAACTAGTTTTTAACCCCTAAACAACCATATTTTTTGAATGTAACATTATACATGTATTTAGAATCATTTTGTTATATGAATACATTAATCTCAGACCTGTTAGATCAATTCTGCACATAATTTTTTTTTTTTTTTTTTTTTGACTTAGAAATAAATCCTAACATTGCAGAAGTGTTCTCTGATTTTTTGACATTAAAAAAATTATTTAAAAAATTATTACCAATTAATCATGATTTATTATAGATTGCTCCATTGAAATGCATTGGACATCGCCAGGGAGCGACAGCTCATACCTGGCGCTGTGAGGGAATTTGCAGCGGCGCTGTTCGGTCCAGGCGGCTTCATGATGAATGCCGCGCTAGCCGTCGCTCTCGCCGGCGCTAGCCTCATTTTGCTTGATAAATGCGTCATTGTGACCGCCGCCGGGCGTACTTGAGTCGGTAGTCGCCGTTAGCTGCCGCTACCTGGCGCTCGTCGGACACTACCTGGCGCTATCGCTTGATGAATAAGGGCACAAGTAAAGCTGAATGGAGCAACAGCTGCTGGCCACCACACCATATCGGCCATTTTGAAACGGCTGGTGCTGGTACGCACGGCAGATGAAGGAAAAGTGGAATGTGGCTGTAGGGTCACCAGTAAGGAAAGTACAAATTGCGATCCCAGAGTATGTCTGGGATGCCCCAAAGCCAGGGAATCGGCAAAGGTCTAGAATGTTCCTCTTCAACCTCCCTCACCCACTTTGCCCCCTCACCACATATATGTTAAAGCAGAATAAAACCCAGCACGGTCCAGGTCCAACAGCAAATGCATGGGCTCTTGTCCAATCAGAACTGTTTGCCATGCCAGCTAAGCTGTTACATGTGATCTAGGGGGTTTTACACAGCAGGGCATCCCAAATTGGGCTGCCCTAGAGCATGGAACAAAAGCCAGGCTAGTCAACACCAGCACCCCCCCCCCCCGTGAATGCACTGTATGGGGATTTGTATAATAGAGCACCCCAAATCAGGATGCCTCAGTGTAAGCTGGCCATGAGGCCTTTTAGAATCCAGGGCTGGCTGAAAAGGGTTAACCCTAAATAGCCCAGACATAGTTAAGCTCACCCCCCCAACTCCCATTAACCCCGCACTCTAACACCAGTACACATAAACCCTGCTCCCCCCCACCTAACCTTGTGCAGAACTCATTTGGATCCTGGTTGGGCTGACTGTCCATGGGGCGATCGAATGCTGAGCACCTTCTGCCTCCTAGGCTGCACCAAAAAGAGGGGCAACTGCTGAACTATGTAGTTCCTCCTATCATTGGTTGTGTAGTGGAAGTCGGGTCTCCGCTGGGCCGCCACTAACGTGCCTGCCATTCTGTTTTTTTTTAGCATGCAATCATTGGTGGACAGCGACTCTCACCCAGCAGCAAGTGAGCGACGCTGCTCCGGTCACAGAAAGGAGCTAGGCAGAGGTGATAGTGCAGCGGAGTCTCTGCTAGTGGAGCCACTGGCTACCAATGATTGCATGCTAAAAAAAAACGACAGACACGCTAGAGGTGGACTGGTGAGGACCCGACTTCCACTACACAACAAATGATAGGATGAACTACATAGTCCAGCAGTTGCTTAACTATGTTGGGGCTATTCAAGGTTAAAGCAGATTATAACCCTTTTTTAGCCAGCCCTGGATTCTAAAAGGCCTCATTGTTTTCTTTTCAATCTTTATATCCATTTTCCTAATATACATATATACGTCAATAATATAAGGGTCGATTCTAAATGCAAAAGTTAATTTATTTCGGATCGGGAATCGGAAGTTTGGGTGGGTGTTAGTCATTTTTTCCCTTTTTTTTGGCCATTTCGTATTCGCACGAACGTTCGGGCATAGACGTATATGCTCTTTCGATCTTCGGCCGTCAATTGTATTATTTCCGTTAGTTATTGTATATTTCCCGTCCAAATCGTATTTTTTGCGATCAGTCCTAATTTTCCCATTAATGACATGGGCTTGCGATCAATTCAGAGAGCTGATTGGCGAGTGTTTCTATGCACATTTAAGGGTTGATTCCAGAAATCTTATCCGGCAGCTTTTTGGCCTCGGGAGTAGAATGGAGAGGAGTGAGTTCGAGGAACATCAAGGTCTAATGCTTTTTGGCATCGATTTGATCCGGATGTCTGAGTGCAGATTGCCCCTGCGTCGTTGCATGAACATCGATGGCATGAATGACATTGAGCTGTTCGAGCTGACCAGGCGGGGAGGCCGATTCATTAATAGCGCCAGGTAGCGACAGATGAGCGCCAGTAGCGTGATTTTCACAGCGCCAGCTAGTATTCGCTGTGCTTGGCCGGGGTTTGCTTGTTGACAGCGACTCAGTCGGTGTGCGGTAATGTTGAATACGGGGTTAGGGGTCGATGTTTCACAGGTTCTGCGTTGTATGGGTGCGCCTGACAGCGAATGGCCAGAGCGAACGGCTTGCTGCAGATTCACTAACAAATCACGCTCAAAAATTTCTCGCGCTGTGAATTCCTTGTTTAAACCCCAGAGCGCTGGCGGCGATGTGTGTAAAGTAGTTTTTAACCCCCAAACAACCATTTTTTTTTTAATGTAAAAATTATACAAGTTTTTCTAAACATTTTGTAATATGAATACATTAATATCAGACCTGTAATCTCAATTCTGCACATATTTTTTTTTTTCTTAAAAAAAATATCTAACATTGCCGTAGTGGTCACAGAATTTTTGACAGTTAAAAAAAAAAAAAAAAACATAAACTCAATTAATTATGAATATTTAAAGATTGCTCCATTGAAATGCATTGGAGAGCGCAAGGGAGCGACAGGTCATACCTGGCGCTGTGATGGGATTAGTAGCGGCGCTGTTCATTGCAGTCGGCTACATGATGAATCCCGCGCTAGCTGACGCTCTCGCCGGCGCTAGCCTCATATAGCGTGATAAATGCGTCATTGTGACCGCCGCCGGGCGTACTTGATTCATTAGCTGGCGGTACCTGGCGCTCGTCAGACACTACCTGGCGCTAGCCCTTGATAAATAAGGCCGTTAATCGCGCTTCCCTCCATAAATTGTATAGTGAGCTGCGGCCATGGTTAGCCCGCACCACAAGGAAGGGGCATGCAATTTCAGGTGTGACCAAGATGCTTGGCTGCCTGCAATTTTTGGCGAACGGCTCGTTCCAGAGGCTGGGTGCCCTCTCTGTGGGGTTTTCCCAGCCGCGCACTATCCAAATTTTTGGAAGGCATGGCTGCCATAATTCAGAAATATATTTATTTCCCTGATGATATGGTAGCCAGAAACGCCATTAAGCTTGGTTTTTTTAATATTGCCGACATGCCCAATGTAATTGGTGCAATTGATTGTACACATGTGGCCCTCGTTCCTCGTGCAGCCGACGAGTACATATACAGGAAGATATTTTTGGGTCTTTTTTAGTTTAAGAGTTGTTTAGCATAAACCATCCTATTATTGATTCCAATGTGTAATATTCCCTCTGATTATTCATCCATGTTTCTTATTCCATTAGCTTACATATCCCTCTGTGCAATCTTCCCTTCTCATACTGATCCCTATGTGGATTGATTTCCTTATAGTTTTTATCCTCGGTTCAAGTTTGCCTCCTATTACTGATGACAATAGTGTTTCATTCCTCTTTATTTTTGTTGTTTGTTTGGCCGTACAATTTTGATCTGTCATTTGTGTGCAGCCCAGTTTTTGCTGCCAAATGTGTTGTGCCCTTATCTGTTGACCCTTTTTTTATGTTTTCTCTTTAGGAATCGGAAAATGGGACACTCCCTTAATGTCCAGGCAGTGGTTGGGCCTGACATGCGTTTTTTGAGTGTCCTTACCGGCTACCCTGGCTCTTCTCACGATTCCTATATTCTTAGGCGATCTGGTTTGTATCGGCGATTTGAGGCTGGTGAATTTTCTGGTGCATGGCTGCTTGGTAAGTGTGTTTCATTTTTGGCACTTGCTCTTTTCTTTGACTTTTCCTTGACACAAGCGGGTGACAGCGGCGGACAACACAGCGCGTCCGCCGCCGCCTCCCGCGCGCCCCTCTGACAGTGCGCGCGCCCGCGCCGGCCCTTCATAAACGGCCGGCGCGGGCGCCGATGAGGTGATTTTTTTTGGGTTTTGGGGGGGTCCCTCATCGTGGGACATCCCGATCTCGGAAGTCCCGCGGTGAGGGAGGTGATCGGTCAGGGAATATTATAAATTCCCGGGCCCATCACCACTGGGTGATGGTCCACTTTAATAATATATGGTTTTACTCTTGAATGTTTTCTTTAGATCTGACCCCACATTTTGCAACTGTTGCAACATCTTTAATTATTCTTGGCCAAACAAGCGGGTTCCTGACTTTGTCGTTGTATCTTTTTGGGCGATGTGTGTAACTCCCATGTTTCCAAATCTCTGCTCTACCAGATTGTGCAAAAGTTTAACCCAGTTTCTGGTCCATTTGTAATATTATTCTGTAACTGACATACTCGTGTTTTGATGCATACAGTGCATTTTCATTGTTATTTGTGTGTGTCCCCTCAGCAGCATCATAATTGTCACATTTCTGAGCCCTTAAATATACTCATATTTAATAGCACCCTTGACCTAGCAGATGTGTTACCAGTCTTTATTGACTTTAAGCATATTATGTTTCTTTTCACCACATCTCTTCCCCTAATTATTTTGATAATGTGGCCTGTTAATTTTTATTTTAATGAATTTTTGGTTTAAAGTAAATTAGCTTTGTTTTCTGACTTTCATTGCTTAATTGTATTTTCGCTTTCTCTTCTTAAGGGGACTCAGGTTACCCTCTTCTACCTTGGCTCATGACGCCTGTGTTGCGGCCCCAGGATGCCGCTCAAGAAGCCTACAACCGTGCGCACCGCAAAACCAGGGCTGTGGTCGAGAGGGCCTTTGGCCTTTTGAAGACCTGTTTTATGTGTTTGGACCATACCGGGGGCGCCCTTCAATATGACACTAAGAAGGTTATTGACATTATAATGGCGTGTGCAGTTCTGCATAATTTTGCCCTCCAAGAATGTGTCCCCCGATATGTTGATGTTCTGCCCTCTACACCCATTGAAGAGAAAGCAGAGAATTATGTTGGCACAACCAGTGAATCTGGACAATCTGTGCGTGCCAATTTGATTGTGCAGCATTTTTCATAAATCACATTATTTGTTTTTGGCTTTTTTTTTTTTTGGTTGCCTTTGTTGTCAATTGTGTGCCATTAAATGTTCATTTGTATGCCTTGAAATCGTTCTACTGTGGTTCCTAATGTTTCCTTTGCTTTTAATTCACCTTGTAAACCATGTTAACGTATACTGTGTTTGGTTGTAGTCAAAGGTGAGGTACAATGTTATTTGTAATCAAACCATGAATGTTTGTAAAAATGTATTTTAGTCTGACCACAAAAAGCATAACAAAATGTTTAACAACAAATTAGACAGTGAGCATTCAATTGTGCTTATAAACAATTCAAGACAGGGTTTGTATCCATAAAAAAAAAAAAAAACATCTACACCTGGAACTCTATGGCACACCCAAACAAGGACAGCCAGTCCCATGCCCATCCCAGTCCAGTCATTAATAGTGCCTGTGGCCATGGCTAATTTGGCCTGCCCATAATGTCACCCAAACATGTCTGCAAACCGGAGGAGGCCAAAAACCCCAAATAAATCTAAAGCCATAAGTGGCCCATGTTAGAGGCCACCTACACTCACCATTCCAATATGGCATTGGCTACTGGCCTAACTCCCAAATCTAATGAGCTATATGTGAGCAAATCCTTAACACAACCTGCAGCTCAAACCCAAATAGGATGTTGGAAAAACTCAAACGCCAAGTAAATACAGTGGGGGGGAAATCGAAAAGATGTGTCACACAATCAAGGAGAGGTTGCCTTAATAAGGTGGATACCCATAAAACCCGGGTGGAGGGCCATGTGGCTGGGTGCTACCCTGGGCGAGGGTTGCATTGGTAATCTGCAACTGCTCCAAAATGTTTCTCTGCATATTGAGCAATTCACCCATGGATGCCTGGCTTGCATTAGTTGCATTGACCATGTTGCTGTTGTGGGTCCTAAGCTCACTCAGCATGGCCTGTAAGGTAGTATTGAGGGTGTCCATCTGGGCATGCCTTGCCTCATGCAGATGTTGATGTCGTTCCTCAAATGCTCTCCTCTCCTGGTGCCATAAATCAACCAGGGCATTCTGCCTCCCCAGGGTAATTGTGCGGCGCAAGGGAGTGCGCCGCACAATTACCCTGGCTCTTGGGTGGGCCCTGCCTCGCGGTCTGGGGCCCTCAACAGCAACAGGCATACTTTGCAATTCCTCAACAGCAGAGGGAAGCCTGGGGACTGTAGCCTCAGTCTCAGCATGCTGTGCCCCATATGCATGCTCAATGGATGCGGGTTCACTCTGCTGCTGCGGAATTGACAGAGATGCATTTTGGGACATTTGCAGATTCTGACCCAGGGGGAGGTCTTCGGATGGGCCCAGCATGGTTCCATCTTCCTCCATGTCCTGGATCTCTTCCATGAGTGTGTGGGTCTATAGGGACAGAAAAATCACAACAAATAAGTTTGGGTTCTTCATTTAATCCAAAACATTTTAAAACATGCTTCTTCACTTTGTTTCAGTTAATAAACACAATAAACTTACCAGAAAACTCGGATCTGGACTCCGATGCTGTACAGAAGTCAAAGGCATATTCAAACTGGGGGGGGAGTCCACACTTGCTGTGGTCTGATGCTGGCCTAAAGAAGAGACAAGGGAAACCAGGTCAACACACACGTAAGCAATGTTTTCTTTAGCAAAGTAAAACAAATACATTTGTTAATATTAATTAATTCTACAGCAACGTGCAAAATTATTGCATTACCCTCAGTTGGAGATCTGTGCAATGGATTGGTTTAACTGCTAAGTGACCTCAGTTCCAATTTAGGAAGTGGACACAGTCAGCATCCAACTATCATTGGCCACAAATCGAGTTGCCCTAACATTCTTTAGTTCAGATCTGTTTGGGCCTCTTATTTCTATCTTTGGCGTCAAACACAACTCACACACCCAATGTCCCACACATCCCTATTGATGTGTGTTGTGTGTTTGAGTCTACATTTATGACTTGGCTTAATTTAAATCGTGCTTCCAAGCATAATTTTTGGTCATGAAGAATTAAACTAATGTATCTGTCAAAATCTGTTTGGCCAAAATGTACACAAATATGACACAACCATGCACATTAGCGCTAGCAAAAACAAGCCACAGCAGAGGGGCATAGTGTCAACTTTTACCTTTATAAAGTTAATTAAGAAAGCCACAAGGGAAACATGCATATGAAGGTTACTCACCTTCTGTACGGGTCGGTGAGTCTGTGTCCCTTAGGGCTGCATGGCCACCGACCACGGATGGATGGAGAAGGCCCAGCACCATTTCCTCAGCAGGTGTGAACTCCAATTTTGTGGGATACCCCCCTCCAGTTTTCATGCTGTAAATGAAAAGTTGGATATTAAAATTTAAAACTTAGCATACATCCTAACAATGACATTTTAATAGATCATTTATTTACCTATAATTATGCCTTTTGATTTCTTTTTGGCGTACAGCATATTCCAGATCTGAGATTTTCCGTTGGATTTGGGCCACATCTTTCTTCTCTTCCCCTGCTGCATTTACTTGGCGTTTGAGTTCTTCCAACATTTCCATTTTTCGCTGCTTGGTTGTGAATTTGGATTTGCTCCCATATAGCTCATCATAGACTAATGTTAGGCCACTAGCCAATGCCATATTTTGGCTATGGGAGAAACGCCCACACAACTGGCCGCGACGCAATGTGCGGCCAGCTGTTTGGGTTTGGGGCTCCTCCATGTGTGCAGACACATGGTGACATTATGGACTCGTGGTGGGTTGGGGAATGCATAGATTGGTGGCTTACCAATGACTGGGCTGGACTGGGCAAGGGGCTGGGTGTTCTTGCGTGGCTGGCCACAGAACTTCCAGGTGTAGATGTTGCAACCAAATGCGGTTACAAGATGGCCTTTCTTGGCCCTCTTGGGGGGCTAGGTGCCCTGGTCGTGGACTTCTGTCCCAGGAAGGGCTTCGGTCCCTGGTGCTGGAGCGTCCAGGGCTTCGGGGCCTTCTTCTGGCCCTTGAATGGCTTGGGGGCCTGTAAGGGCTTCTGGGCCTGGATGGGCTGCGGGCCCTGGTGCTGGCCCATGCTGGGGTTCTGCGCCTGGATGGGCTGTGGGCCCTGGTGCTGGCCCGTGCTGGGGTTCTGCGCCTGGATGGGCTGCGGGCCCTGGGGCTGGCCCGTGCTGGGGTTCTGCGCCTTGATGGGCTGCGGGCCCTGGGGCTGGCCCGTGCTGGGGTTCTGCGCCTAGATGGGCTGCGGGCCCTGGGGCTGGCCCGTGCTGGGGTTCGGTGCCTGGATGGGCTGTGGCTCCTTGTGCTGGCCCGTGCTGGCATTCTGCGCCTGGATGGGCTGTGGCTCCTTGGGCTGGCCCGTGCTGGGGTTCTGCGCCTGGATGGGCTGCAGGCCCTGGTGCTGGCCCGTGCTGGGGTTCTGCGCCTGGATTGTCTGCGGGCCCTGGTGCTGGCCCGTGCTGGGGTTCTGCGCCTTGATGGGCTGCGGGTCCTTGGGCTGGCCCGTGCTGGGGTTCGGTGCCTGGATGGGCTGCGGCTCCTTGTGCTGGCCCGTGCTGGGGTTCTGCGCCTTGATGGGCTGCGGGTCCTTGGGCTGGCCCATGCTGGGGTTCGGTGCCTGGATGGGCTGCGGCTCCTTGTGCTGGCCCGTGCTGGGGTTCTGCGCCTGGATGGGCTGCGGGCCCTGGTGCTGGCCTGTGCTGGGGTTCTGCGCCTGGATGGGCTGCGGGTCCTTTTAGTTGTTTTGGGGGCCGCAGGGGCACGTGCCTTTGTGGCCCTTTTTTTGGAGGCTGCGGGTCCAGTGTCTCTTGGTGGTGCAGAGCTGCTAATAGCCTTGCTTGGCCGACCCTTCTTTGCTCCTTGTTTGGACCTGGTTGTGGGTCCCTCAGCGGCCTGGCTTGCCTGTGTCCGTTTGGCAGGAATTTTTTTTGGAGCCATCTTCGCGAAAAAGTCAGAGAGAAATGAGGTTTGGGTGCAAGGACCTTTAATTAAGGCGCCCAGCGTCTGACGCCTATGCGCTCGCCTAAGCGATCGTACGGACGTACGTTCGTGCGGAACCAGGAAACCGCTGGGGTTTGACTTATCTGCTGCCTTGAAGAAGCATAAAGATGGCGCCCACTATCTTCACCCGTCAACAAGAAGAGATCATCATGCTGGTAAGTGCCTTTCTCTGCCTTTTAAGCGAATACTAAATGATGGACTACATGTTAAGGATGCGCTTGGAACAAGTTTGGATGATCTTAATGTTTCACAAATACATTCTAAAGCAAAGGCACGCCACACACGTGCCAAACAACTCTTAAGGCCAAAGCAAATATTGACTTTGACTCTAAATGTGTGTGTTAATGCCATTAACTTTTCTAATTCTGCTTTAACACATATGCCTAGGTGTTGAAAACTAAAGTGTTTAAATTATGTTTTGCAGACCATGCTTGCGTGCAGGTATGACTTCGTGCCCAATTATTTTGAAAAACGAGCCATCGCCCTGGAGATCATCACCGAAATCCAGCGTGTCACCAGCACCACCTTCACCCACACGCAGATTATGCAGCATTGGTCGGACCTCAAACGGCTGCACATGGCCCGGGTGCGGAGGTTTTGCGGGATCCATTTCCCAAGTAAGTACATAGCGATTGCATGGTATATGTTAAAAAGTCATAAGTTAGGCCTTTATTTATAATGACATTTCTGCCTTAGTGTTGGAAATGGATTCCCGCATTCGCCGCACCCGGAGGCGCAGAGGCCGACCAGTGCTGCATGAATCTGCAGCAGGTAGTGAAGGTGGTGGGTCTCCAGGGCGACGGACCTACCCCTCCTCTGTTGGTTCATCAGACCAGCCCCTGGACCTTACAACAGAGGAGGGGCAGAACCGCGTGGGCACGGAGTCATACCCTGCCATGCATGCGGAAGCCTCTGGTATGTCACTCTTCATGTATATGCACAAATATATACATGCAAGATCAGACAATAATTATTCCTTTATTCTGTATTTCTAGATGCTTCGGGAGCGGGTGAGGTAGTGGGAGAGGAGGCAGCAGATATGCTTGAAGATGATCCTGGCGAAGGTGAGTGATGTCAGCCAGAGTGGGACCCAGATATTTTTGGAATAGTGACTCAGATCATAAAACTAACCCTATTTCCCATGTTTCTCCAGGGTCTTCTTCACACCAGAGCCAGGACCAAGGACATCCTGTTGGCCCCAACCAGCCATCTGTCTGCCACCAACCAAGTAAGTAGGCATGCCATTATTGTGACTTCTGTGTTAGTTGCCAATAACACACAGATAAATAAAGGTGTAGCCAATGGGTAGTTAACACTTCCTTAGCTTAAAGCGGACCTTCACTCTGAATAAGAGCCTAGCTTATATGTTTCCCACACCCTGTACATACCGATTTCTCACAGACACAATAATCCGACCTGCATCTACTGCATGTTATGAGCCATTAAAAATCAAAGATGGCGGCTTAGGGAAGGCGCCATCTTTACAGGCATCATGCAAACAGAAAGTGCCTTATGAATGTGCTGCCCTGCATTCTGGGACTGCTGACCTTTCCCTGACCCCAGCTCTGGTCTGTATTAGCAAAACACAACTATAACCTGCTCCCCTGGACCTTATCCCACTCTCCTCTCCTCAGTAAGTGTTAGGCTTCTGAGTCCAAATGGCGGCGCACGTATCCCAAATTCAGGAACAGAGTTGCAGCACAGTGATTGAAAGAATAATAATTTATGTGCTAAAAATTTAACATTAAAAAATATGATATGGGGGCAAATCATTTGGAAATAGTAGTTGCTTTACAGTAAATCATGTCGAAGGTCTGGGTTAAGCACTTAGAATAGTTACCTGTGCTAAATTCCTTACCTTAATTACTATGAAGAATGACATATGTGATGGATTCCGCTGGATTTGACTAACAAACAATCAATCCGCAGCCTACAAACCGGTCTGGTAGTACTATTTATGTTTATTTCTCTATTGGTTACAGGGATCCCACCGCAAACAGTTGAAGAAAAGAAAAAAAGGATCCTTGAGTTGGTGGCCGAGCTGCAGGCCATACAGGCGACGTTGGGGCCAACTGAAGAAGATGATTAGTGCCCTTGGTCCTGGCTCCAGATTGTAAATAGTTTTAAACATTTTTAGTACCTTTTAAAAATTTTTATCTCCAAAAAATTTTAAAAAATATATATATATTGTTAAACAAATAAATATTTTTACATTCTAAAATGACTCATTTCTATTTATAACATACATTACATTTAGCAAAACACGAAAAGGCATGTTTTAATAAATAAATACAGATGTACATTAAGTGGTTGGGGTAATATTTATGAACCACACAAATAAGAAGAATGGAACCGCCAAGGGGTTTGGGTAAGTTTTAGGGTCATCAAAAACAAGAAAAAAACAACCGCCAAGGGGTTTGGGTAAGTTTTAGGGTCCGGGAAATGAAGAAAAATCCAACCGCCAAGGGGTTTGGGTAAGTTTTAGAGTCCGGGAAATGAAGAAAAATCCAACCGCCAAGGGGTTTGGGTAAGTTTTAGGGTCATCAAAAACAAGAAAAAAACAACCACCAAGGGGTTTGGGTAAGTTTTAGGGTCAGGGAAATGAAGAAAAAACCAACCGCCAAGGGGTTTGGGTAAGTTTTAGGGTCATCAAAAACAAGAAAAAAACAACTGCCAATGGGTTTGGGTAAGTTTTAGGGTCCGGGAAATGAAGAAAAATCCAACCGCCAAGGGGTTTGGGTAAGTTTTAGGGTCATCAAAAACAAGAAAAATCCAACCGCCAAGGGGTTTGGTTAAGTTTTAGGGTCATCAAAAACAAGCAAAATCCAACCGCCAAGGGGTTTGGGTAAGTTTTAGGGTCCGGGAAATGAAGAAAAATCCAACCGCCAAGGGGTTTGGGTAAGTTTTAGGGTCCGGAAAATGAAGAAGAATCCAACCGCCAAGGGGTTTGGGTAAGTTTTAGGGTCATCAAAAACAAGAAAAAAACAACCGCCAAGGGGTTTGGGTAAGTTTTAGGGTCCGGGAAATGAAGAAAAATCCAACCGCCAAGGGGTTTGGGTAAGTTTTAGGGTCCGGGAAATGAAGAAAAATCCAACCGCCAAGGGGTTTGGGTAAGTTTTAGGGTCATCAAAAACAAGAAAAAAACAACCGCCAAGGGGTTTGGGTAAGTTTTAGGGTCAGGGAAATGAAGAAAAAACCAACCGCCAAGGGGTTTGGGTAAGTTTTAGGGTCATCAAAAACAAGAAAAAAACAACTGCCAATGGGTTTGGGTAAGTTTTAGGGTCCGGGAAATGAAGAAAAATCCAACCGCCAAGGGGTTTGGGTAAGTTTTAGGGTCATCAAAAACAAGAAAAATCCAACCGCCAAGGGGTTTGGTTAAGTTTTAGGGTCATCAAAAACAAGCAAAATCCAACCGCCAAGGGGTTTGGGTAAGTTTTAGGGTCCGGGAAATGAAGAAAAATCCAACCGCCAAGGGGTTTGGGTAAGTTTTAGGGTCCGGAAAATGAAGAAGAATCCAACCGCCAAGGGGTTTGGGTAAGTTTTAGGGTCATCAAAAACAAGAAAAAAACAACCGCCAAGGGGTTTGGGTAAGTTTTAGGGTCCGGGAAATGAAGAAAAATCCAACCGCCAAGGGGTTTGGGTAAGTTTTAGGGTCATCAAAAACAAGAAAAGTCCAACCGCCAAGGGGTTTGGGTCAGTTTTAGGGTTAATAAAGGTACGTGTAAGAATGTCGCAAAGTAGTTTGATTGAGCTAGGTAGTGTACGATATGGGCCACATTAGTTGAGTGTAGCTTGTATTGCACATGCGCAAGATCTTCCACATTTACGAGCGCACGAGTGTTAGAGGTTAAAAAGCAGGAAAAACCATCGGGAAACGCAAGAAATACGAAGAGGTGGACGATGGAAGAAGGGAAAAATAACATGCTGCCGTCTCAACAACAGATCACTCAACCGAAAATTTACGTTTGGAAATGACTGGCCCAAGGTCAGGAGATAACATACGAACGGACGGGAATTTTACAATAGGAAACTCATTAGGTTATAGAATCACTCGCAAGTTCATACGAGTGCTCGAGCGTTCGGAAATAATACCATGATCGGCAACAAAATCAAAGCTTTGACATGTTTCTTTGAATCGACCCTATAGTTGCAATATTTCAATTACATCCAGCACAACAATAATCAAGCAAGCAACTATCTACAAAACAATTTTTATATCCTACAGCAAACTGTTTTGCCCAAGTAAGGGTGGTATACATTTCATCCTCAGCTCTGGCTATAGAAGTGCCTCATAGTACCAAGGGCATACATAGCTTTGATGGGGCACCAGCGACAGGGTGTGTCGGGCCCCCTTGTTCTACGGGCCCAGGGGCATGTGCTTGCATTTCCCATATGGTATGTAGGACACTGCTTATTACCCCAACATTCACTCCCCCCCTAAAGAATTGAGCGCCAATATTTACTCGGGTAGCTGGAATCCAGTAAAGTGGAAGAGAGGATAAAATAATAGCAAAGAAAAAAAAAGAAAGAAGGGTAAAAGAAAAAAACAAAACAAGAAAGTTCTTTAGAATATCCTCTTTCCTGGTGTCACCACCTCCTGACCTCTGGTACCTCTGCCAACCCCCCCACACCTCCACATAAAATTCCATAGTTTCTTCTTAATTGCAGTAACCTTCTCTAGATCAGCTCAATAGGGTTGATTCAGAGAGACATAAAGAGATTTTCTTTTGTGTCGATCTGTTTTTTTTTTTGAAAATTTCCGGCTCGCTAGTGTATGAGTGATTCTAAGCATGCATCGCAAGCCTTCAGTAAAGTCTTCGTCTGTTCGCATGCCAACGAGAATGTCATTTTTCAGCTTTCAGCTTTCAGCTTTAGGCTTCTGTTTTTGGCCTTTTTCCATCGTCACCTCGAACGAATGATTTACGTTTCCCTTTAGATTCTGATTTCCTTTTTCTATAAATAAACGTCCAGACGAAAATCGTTACGACCTTACGCCTGCGCACAACAAAATTAACTCATTAATGTGCCCGTCTCCATATTTGGTTCACTCACTTCTGCTACAAGGCTTAGCTAAATCACTTTACGGCCAGTATATTCTTCCATTTCCCGCACCTAATGCTTACCTAAATCACTTAGTGGTCAGTATATTCTTCCATTTCCCGCACATAATGCTTACCTAAATCACTTTGCGGTCTCATTCTTCCATTTCCCGCACCTAATGCTTACCTAAATCACTTTGCGGTCAGTATATTCTTCAATTTCCGGCACCTAATGCTTACCTAAATCCCTTTGCGGTCTCTTTCTACTTCCATTGACGCACCTAATGCTTACCTTAATCACTTCGCGGTCTTGCGATTCTTCATATCGAAATTTGGGGTTTTGCCTTCGTTTTGTGGTAACCAACCCTTAATGAATGTATGTAGAAAATAAAATGACACAGAAGTTTTTTGGCTTGTTATGTTTACTAATAAATGGCATTTTTTGTATTGCCTTTATTTAAGTTTTTTTGTAAACATTTTTTACTATACAAACTTTTTAGTTTTTTTTTTTTTTTAAGTTAAAATTTAACAAATATAATTTAATATTTAAAAACAATAAACATTGAAATACTATATACAAAACAATGGCAGGCCCCAGATAGTTAATCTTCCTCTGTGGTCCCCAACGAATCGCGCAGCTCCTGCATCTCGCCCACCAACTGAAACACCGTGGCACTGAGTTGTGCCAATCTGGCACGTGCGGTGTCTGGTAAAACTAGAAAAATAAATTATTTTTCGGCAAATACATGTTTAACAGCTGTGGATGGAATGTTTATTAGGTTGCAAGCTAACTCATGAGGCCATATGTCATTATGCTAAGGAATTAATAAAAGGAAGAGGCCATATGTCATTATGCTAAGGAATTACTGAAAGGAAGAGGCCATATGTCATTATGCTAAGGAATTAATAAAAGGAAGAGGTCATATGTCATTATGCTAAGGAATTAATAAAAGGAAGAGGCCATATGTCATTATGCTAATGTCATTGACAATGGATTTAGGTAGATTGGTTATGATGTCATTTCCCACATACTCCAAATATTTACATTACAACTTACTTCGTTGGTGGGCGACCTCTGCTTTGGGGACCACCCTACGCTCTGGTGCCTGCCACTGCTGGGAAGTTGAGGCTGTAGAGACATGTAAAATAGGGTCACTTCTAATGTCTGATTGAACAGTAAGCAAATGACACAAGGGGCAGATTCATTAATAGCAGCAGGTAGCGACAGTTGAGCGACTGTAGCAGCATTTTCACAGCGCCCGCTAGTAGTTGCTGTGCTTGGCCGTTGTTCGGTTGTTGCAGTAATGTTGAATATTGGGTGAGGAGTCGCTATTTGACAGGTTCCGCGCTGTATGGGAGCGCATGATAGCGACTGGCCATAGCGACCGGCTCCCACCATATTCATTAATAAATCACGATCAAAAAAATTCTCGCGCTGTGAAATGCATGCTTAAACTCCAGAGCGCTGGCGGCCACAAAGAAGCAGAGGGTGAGAAGCCCGAACCCACCAAGAACACCCTCTCCTCCTGCCCGCCCTACCACATCCCTTCCTAAACGGAGCACCAGTTCCAAGCCCACAAAGAGCCAGTGGGCCCGAAGCCCCAGCCCAACAAGCACACCCTCTCCTGCTCCACGTGCAAGCACATCCCATGCGAAAAGGAGCACCAGTTCCAAGCCCACAAAGAGCCAGCAGGCCCGAAGCCCCAGCCTAACAAGCACGCCCTCTCCTGCTCCATGCGCAAGCACATTCCATGCGAAAAGGAGCACCAGTTCCAAGCCCACAAAGAGCCAGCGGGCCCGAAGCCCCAGCCCAACAAGCACACCCTCTCCTGCTCCACGCGCAAGCACATCACATGAGATACGGAGCACCACTTCAAAGGGCCCAAAGAGGCAGAGGGCCCGAAGCCCCAGCCCAACAAGCACACCCTCTCCTGCTCCACGCGCAAGCACATCCCATGCGAAAAGGAGCACCAGTTCCAAGCGCACAAAGAGCCAGCGGGCCCGAAGCCCCAGCCCAACAAGCACGCCCTCTCCTCCTCCCCGCCCTACCACATCCCATGAGAAATGGAGCACCAGTTCCAAGCCCACAAAGAGCCAGCGGGCCCGAAGCCCCAGACCAACAAGCACACCCTCTCCTGCTCCACGTGCAAGCACATCACATGAGAAACGGAGCACCACCTCAAAGGGCCCAAAGAGGCAGAGGGCCCGAAGCCCCAGCCCAACAAGCACACCCTGTCCTCCTCGGCCATATTTGCCACCGGCACAGGTGGAAACCAGAAAGACATATGCAACATCCACGCCTGGAAGTTCGGTGACCACCCAGGCAAGGACCCCCAGTCCTAATGCGAGTCCAGTCCAGTCATTTTCAAGCCACGGTCGCCCATTTCATCACCACAGAGCCAGCCCAGAAAGTCCCCCGAATTGCCACCAAACAGAGATGAGGCAGAAGACCGAACATTGTGGCGAGGCCAGTTGAGTGGCAGGTTTGGGGAGGCACAAACTCTAGCATTGGCAAGTGACCTCACACTTCATTATGATGAGCTATATGGGCGACATTCAAAATCAACCAGCAAAATGAGAAAGACCCAAATCTTGGAGGAGCTCACCAGACAGGTCAATGCAGCGGGGGACGAGAGGAAAGATGTGGAGCAAATACAGCAAAAAATATCTGACCTGAAGTATGCAGCACGGAAGAAACGCTGGTGCTATGCAGCACAGAAGAAACAGAATAAACTGAGCTGAGGAGATGGTCCTGGCATTAATACACCCCCATTAGAGGGCCACAGACAGGACACGGACATCCATACCATTTCTGCAGATTAGTAATGTTTGTTTGAATGTGAACTATTGTAAACGTGTGAAATGAGGCTCACAGGCACATATGAACACATGCCCCTAGGGAGTGGCTTTGAGGGGAGGTTACTGTTTTAGGCGGGTGTTTAATGTATGAGGAATGGCCTTCATGATGGGCACTCTCCCAGGGTGCAGTAGTTAATGGTCCTTAAAAAGGTTTGCAGGCCATACACAACCTTTGTCAGTATTTCTACTCACTAATAAACTCTTTATCTTACCAAAACACTGCATGTGATATGAATAAAGTCAATAATAGACAACACTTACTTCTTTGTCTTTCTACCACTTGGGTTGTAGCTGTGCTTTGGTCAGACAAACTTGAGCTGGGGTCAGGGAAAGGTCTACATGGTAAGAATGCACAGCAGCATACTCTGAAGCCAAATGCTATTTGCAAGCTGACTGTGGGCCCTAATGCGCCATTTGGGATCTGTAACGCCTCCTAACATACAGTACATGCATGTTTGTAGTATTTAAGGTGACCAATCTTTATGTACAGGCTGAGGCATACATATAAGAGATAATGACATTCATTGCGAAGGATGTTTGTGTGTTTACATGCCTTTTACTTTAAAACCCAGCCCAGCATCCAGCCTCTTCAAGCGTGGAAGCCTCCTCCAGTTTGAGCACGCCGTCTACTTCCCTGCTGCCTAGGACCCAGGAACAGATATATAGGGTAAGTGGACTTTGATGAAACTGCTGATGCATGTGAATGCACATGACTAATTTGTATAAAAAAGATATTTAGGGCCCAAACTGAAACAGTTTTTTCACATGTACCAACAGACTCACACACTGATGGATGCAATCCAGGAGATGGAGGAGGAGGAGGAGGATGCCAGCCTGATGGGATCTTCTAAAATTACCCCCCTGGAACTTAATCTGCCACTGCCCCATATCCTTTGCAGCAGAGTGAAGCTGGACGCATGCTGCCAGTCCATCGTGGGCAGAAAACTGAGACTGAGCCTACAGTCCCCAGTGGTAGCTCTGCTGCAAAGGTTTTGCCGAGCACATCTGGGACTGTTGCTCGCCCTAGAGGTCCAGCATCTGCAGGCGCTCAAACCTGGGGAATTGGAAGATGTAGTCAACAACGTCGACCAGTTTCCTTGGGGAGGCGCGTGCCGATCCTGGAGTCAGCATGGCACCATGACAGCCGTTACTTTCGGCAGGTAACTCAACAAACAACAGAGCAAATTACTGCACAATTAGAGAATTTCAATAATACATTCACCAACATGCTGACTGAATTTAGGATGAGCAACAGGCAGATGTCTGAACAAATGGCCAACGTAAGCAGCCAGATGTCTGAACAAATGGGCAACTTAACCACACAGATGGCAGGACAAATGGCCACCTTAAATAATAACTTCACTGCCATGCTCGAGGAATTTAGAACAAGCAATAGACAGATGCTGGAGCAGTGGCAGATTATGAATGCCACACATGCCCAGGTGTTGGGACACCTCCAAGGCCCACCACAAGCTTAGTAAGGGCAACATCCATATTAAGACCTATTTGACCTGTATCTCCACATCTTTCCTCTACATCCCCACTCTATTTACCTGTCTGGTGAGCGCTACCAAGATTACCTTTTTTATGGCTTTGCTGGTTTGTTTTTTAATTCGCCCATATAGCTCATTAGAGTGCTGACATACCCCACTAGCCAATGGCTGAGCTTAAGCCTCACTGAAGCGGCCGCTCAAGCTCCCACGCTGCAGGCTTGGGTCTAATCAAATGGTGGCTGGCTCATCCTGTTTGTTGGCAATATTAGGGGACATTCTTGGCTGGGAAACAACTACATTTGCCCATGCCAAAGATTGGACTGGACTGACATTAGGACTGGGGGTTATTGGCTGGGTGGCCACCGAACTTACAGGCGTGGATGTGGCATAGGTATGTCTGCTTTCCAGCTGTACCGGTGGCAAATGTGGCCGAGCAGGAGAGGGTGTGTATGTGGGCCTAAGTATTCCTGCCCAACTATTCCTCTGGAAATGGTTGCTCCCTATGTATCTTGATGTTGGTGGGCAGTGAAACTTTGGGCTGGAGTCCGTTACTTCAGAACTCCTGGATGTGGCCAATTGCTAGGGGCCAGGAGTCTGCCTCAATTTCTAGTTATGTCTTACTATGTATGTACATTTTGAGTCTGCGAGTGCCCTTCAAATAAAAATTGACATAGTTCAATAAAATTTATTGAATGTGACTTTAGCTGTTCTTGACTAAGTTGATGCATTAATGTTTGGGTTGTTATTTTTGAAGGTTTTTAAGGACAAACATGAGAAAAAAAATGCATGAGGCACAAATCAGGTGTCAAATTTTTAGTAATTAAAGCATTACTATTTTTTAAGGAAAAAATAAAAAGGCCTCCACACAGGCAATTCATAATCAAAACACACAACAACATAAACAAACAAACAAACAAAACTCATTTTAGGAAAAATAGCCGGCAATCAAATTAGCCCGCACTGCTTGGCCAGAGGCACTAGGTGTGCCAGTGTAATGCTCATCTGCCTCCTGGCTGGGTGGAGAGGGGGGCAGATCCACATACCGGAGGACACGCTGCATGATGGCAAAATTATGCAGCACGCAGCATGTAAGGATGATGTTGATGACCTTGTTGGGGTAATATTGCAGTGCCCCCCGGTATGGTCCAAACAGCGAAATCGTGTTTTTAGGAGTCCAAAGGCCCTCTCTACTACGGCCCGGGTCTTCCTGTGTGCACGATTGTATGCCTCCTGTGCCTCATTCTGCGGCCGAAGTATGGGCGTCAGGAGCCAGGGAAGAAGCGGATAGCCTGAATCCCCTGAAAGAATAACAAAATACTTACATAAATTACACATTCGAAACAACATTATTGTTTAAAGCGGTCGTTCACTCAGAATAAGAGAATATCTTATATCTTTCCCACACCCTGTACATACAGATTGCTCACATTAAAATTCATCCTACCTGCATCTACTGCATGTTATGAGCCTTTAAACATCCAAGATGGCGGCTCAGGGAATATCAGGCAGCCTGCAAGCAGGAAGTGCCTTCTGACTGTCCTGCTCTGCATTCTGGGATTTCTGACCTTTTCCTGACCCCAGCTCTGCTCTGTCTGAGCAAAGCACAGCTATAACCCGCCCTGCACTTTATCCCGCTCTCCTTTCCTCAGTAAGTGTGATGCATCTGAGCAAAGATGGCGGCGCCCGTATTCTAAAGTCCGGAACAGAGTTGAAGCCCAGTGGTGGAAAGAATAATAAGTAAGTGACTAAAAACTTGAAATATATTAGCTTGAAATGCTGGGGAATCAGTTTTTAAGGGTTTGGGCTTTTCTAAAAATCATGGTGAAGGTCCGGTTTAACATGTCATCAAGGGTAAAAAAACAGCCATAGGTTAAGACATGGGTCATCAACTATATTCATAGGCATACAGTGAAAAGGGAATGACGTAATTTGAGTGAACTTACCAGGGAGCCATCCACCTGATATTTCTCCAGACTCAAACCGATGGAATAAGCCGGAGCTCCGCAAGATATACACGTCATGGGATGAGCCTAGATATCCGGCGAGGACACTAAGGAACCGCCTGTCCAGGCCCACCACTGCTTGGACATTCAGTGAGTGGCCCATTTTGCGGTTCCTGAAAAAAAAAAAATATTACAGCAAGGCAAGGTAAACTACTCAAACACTAACTCCTAACACCCTCCAAAAAACATGCTGTACAATCCAAATAACAGTAACTAAGTACATAAGTAGTTTTAATAACCAAGATTATTGGGTTGATTCAAAGAAACATGTAACAGCTTGGATTTGGGTGCCGATCATCCTATTTTTCCCGTCCGCTCGTGCGTTCGTATGAACTTGCGAGTGATTCTATAAGCAAATACGTTTCTATCCTAAAATATACGTCCGTTCGTATGGCAGTTCGGGAATCAGACCTATGTCAGTTTCCATCCTGAATTTTCCGTTTCATTTCTCAGGTTGCAACATTGGTTTTGCCCTTTTTCCTTTTTTGTCTGGACGTAAATCCTTCTGATCTTGCGGCTCCGCACTACAAACTTACCTCATTAAAGTGCATTCTAAATATTTGGTCTTTTATTTTTCTTTATTTCATTCATTTTGCATTAACCAACCATTAATGAATGCATTTGCATAAGTAAATCTAACTTTGTTTAATTTTTACTTAACTTGCATTTTTTACTTGTGGATTTAATTTTTATATTTTGCCTTCAAATGGTACAACTTTAAATTTTTGGTGTGGTTACCCACACCCTCTATATACAGATTGCTCTCAAATATTAAAAAACACCCAGCAACTTCTGCATGTTATGAGCCTAGAAACAGGCAAGATGGCGGCTCAGGTATTATCGGGCAGCCTGCAAACAGAAAGGGCCTTGTGACTGTGTTGCTCTGCATTCTTTGATTTCTGACCTTTCCGTGCCCCCAGCTCTGCTGTGTCTGTGCAAAATACAGCAGTAACCCAGATCCTGCACTTTATCCCGCTCTCCTCTCCTCAGTAAGTGTGATGCATCTGACCAAAGATGTGCTTAAATAATTAAACAAAGCAAAGGTAAACAACTACACCAATAAATGCAATCTAAAAATATTATTCTAGTACATCAATTTAAAAATAAATAACAAAGGACATAAGTTTCTTTAATTAACGCAAATATATTGCCAAATAAAGGTTTACATGCAAAGGACTAATTAAGGTCCACATTAAAATGCTTTTATAAGGCATACATGAATCAGGTATGCATTGCAATACAATTTATGGGCTCGGCCATGCTGATACATGCAGTTCATTGCAGCTCAAGACGCGCAGACTCCTCCACATAGCCAAAAAACCTGTTCAAGAACAGCAATACGACTGCTAAAAGGTGTCGGCAGTGGCTTTCTTTTAAAACGTATTTAGAGGTTTGAAAACTGTTCTCTGAATCACACCGAAACACATCCAATTAACCTAAGTTTTACGTTTTCATCCTAAGTTTTAGGATTTGATCCTAAGTTTTACGTTTTGATCCTAAAATTTAGGAACGAACTTGCGATGATCGTAAGAGCATATACGCATACGAACGTGGCCAAAAAAACAGGAAAAAATGACTAACACCCACCCAAACTTACGATTCTCGATCCGAAATCAATTAACTTTTGCTCTTTGAATCGAGGGGTATATGTATGTGGGAGAAAATAAAGATTAACATTCTAATGACTAATTAAGGTCAGCATTAAAATGTTTTGATAAGGCCTACATTAAAAAAAATGATGAAGGTATACACTGTAAAGTGGTTCACAGGGACAATTTACAAGGAGGGATTAAGGTATACATTGTTAACTGGTTCACAGGGACACTTTACAAGGAGGGATTAAGGTATACATTGTTAACTGGTTCACAGGGACACTTTACAAGGAGGGATTAAGGTATACATTGTTAACTGGTTCACAGGGACACATTACAAGGATGGATTAAGGTATACACTGTAAAGTGGTTCACAGGGACATTTTACAAGGAGGGGTTAAGGTATACATTGTTAACTGGTTCACAGGGACACTTTACAGGGAGGGATTAAGGTATACACCGTAAACTGGTTCACAGGGACACTTTAGAAGGAGGGATTAAGGCATACATTGTTAACTGGTTCACAGGGACACTTTACAAGGATGGATTAAGGTATACACTGTAAACTGGTCCACAGGGACACTTTACAAGGAGGGATTAAGGTATACATTGTTAACTGGTTCACAGGGACACTTTACAAGGAGGGATTAAGGTATACATTGTTAACTGGTTCACAGGGACACTTTACAACGAGGGATTAAGGTATACATTGTTAACTGGTTCACAGGAACACTTTACAAAGAGGGATTAAGGTATACACTGTAAACTGGTTCACAGGGACACTTTACAAGGAGGGATTAATAGATAGTTACAATACAGTTGCCTAAACTATATAACAAAATGACATAATTAACTTACCTATAGATGCAGGAGGGACCAATGCAACGTGGGTGCAATCGATCGCACTCATGGCGTTGGGCATGTCGGCGATATTAAAAAAACCCAACTTAAGCGCGTTCTAGGCTACCATGTCGTCCGGAAAGAAAATATATTTTGGACTAATGGTATCCATGCCATCCAAAAACTTGGATAGCGCACGGCTCAGCGTAGGCTGGGACATCCCCAAGGATTGGGCACCCAGCCTCTGGAAAGAGCCATTCGCCAAAAATTGCAGGCAGCCAAGGATCTTGGTCATACCTGAAAGTGCTTGCTCCTTCCTTGTGGTGCGGGCTAACCATGGCCGCAGCTCGCTATACAACTTATGGAGGTAAGTGCGGTTAAGTCGGGTCAGCTCGAACAACTCAACATCATGCATGCGATCGATATGCATGCATCGCCGGTGCAATCTGGCCTCCGCCCTGCTGACACATGCAATGCCTTGGAGCTGAAGGCGCTCATATTCCTCCACATAGCCGCAATACATGGTCAAGCAAGCCGAGTGCAAAATGGTCCCGTAAGTGGATCGCAAATAAAACCGTTTTATAGGGTTGTGGTCCCTCGCCAATCAGCTCTCTGAATCAGACGCAAGCCCATCCCAATAACGTAAGTTATCTGAACGAATGCAAAATATCAGATTTAGATGCGAAAATACGCAAATGATCTGATTAGATCCGTCCATCGAAAGCACATATACACATTAGCGAGAACGAACATACGCATGAAAAAGGAACGTAAAAACCCCCAAAAAAGGCCAAACAGACACAAAAACATACACAGACACATGCGAAAGTCCAGACGTATATGTCTCTGAATCGAGCCTAATATGTTGCATAATCTTGGCTCTAGAAGAGGTTTCATTGGTTTGCCATTTTCTGGCATTCAGCATTTCAACCGAATTTAGAATGTGCATTTATAGCATATTTGTAGATTTATCTAGGAATGAGCGAATCAATCCGGACGAACCCGAATTCGTTCCGAATTTCAGGAAATATTCGATTCTGAACTAATCCAAATTTCCCCGCGATTCGATCGATCGAAGTTTTCCTTTAAACTCCATTTACTTTAATTACAGGCATTGTAAAATGGTGGATGGACATGTCTGGACATATCCCCTGGGGCAAGTTATCATGGGAAGGTCACATGCAGCCTATTAGCAGCCAGGAAGCCCGGTGACGTCACCGTGCTATATAAAGCGGCGGCCATCTTGCTTGTATGCATTTCAGACTTGCATTCGTGAGACAGCGGTGGTTGCTGCAGACAGGGACAGACAGTTAGCGATAGGTAGGGAGAGTTACAGATAGGTAGGGAGATTTACATATAGGTAGGGAGATTTAGAGAGGCAGACAGAGCCAGGGAAAGATAGTGGAAAACCGGAACAATCCAGGGACAGCATAACAGCAGAACATCATGCATGCGATCGATATGCATGCGTCGCCGGTGCAATCTGGCCTCCGCCCTGCTGACACATGCAATGCCTTGGAGCTGAAGGCGCTCATATTCCTCCACATAGCCGCAATACATGGTCAAGCAAGCCGAGTGCAAAATGGTCCCGTAAGTGAATCGCAAATAAAACCGTTTTATAGGGTTGTGATCCCTCGCCAATCAGCTCTCTGAATCAGACGCAAGCCCATCCCAATAACGTAAGCTATCTGAACGAACGCAAAATATCAGATTTAGATTCACAGGGACACTTTACAAGGAGGGATTAAGGTATACATTGTTAACTGGTTCACAGGGACACTTTACAACGAGGGATTAAGGTATACATTGTTAACTGGTTCACAGGAACACTTTACAAAGAGGGATTAAGGTATACACTGTAAACTGGTTCACAGGGACACTTTACAAGGAGGGATTAATAGATAGTTACAATACAGTTGCCTAAACTATATAACAAAATGACATAATTAACTTACCTATAGATGCAGGAGGGACCAATGCAACGTGGGTGCAATCGATCGCACTCATGGCGTTGGGCATGTCGGCGATATTAAAAAAACCCAACTTAAGCGCGTTCTAGGCTACCATGTCGTCCGGAAAGAAAATATATTTTGGACTAATGGTATCCATGCCATCCAAAAACTTGGATAGCGCACGGCTCAGCGTAGGCTGGGACATCCCCAAGGATTGGGCACCCAGCCTCTGGAAAGAGCCATTCGCCAAAAATTGCAGGCAGCCAAGGATCTTGGTCATACCTGAAAGTGCTTGCTCCTTCCTTGTGGTGCGGGCTAACCATGGCCGCAGCTCGCTATACAACTTATGGAGGTAAGTGCGGTTAAGTCGGGTCAGCTCGAACAACTCAACATCATGCATGCGATCGATATGCATGCATCGCCGGTGCAATCTGGCCTCCGCCCTGCTGACACATGCAATGCCTTGGAGCTGAAGGCGCTCATATTCCTCCACATAGCCGCAATACATGGTCAAGCAAGCCGAGTGCAAAATGGTCCCGTAAGTGGATCGCAAATAAAACCGTTTTATAGGGTTGTGGTCCCTCGCCAATCAGCTCTCTGAATCAGACGCAAGCCCATCCCAATAACGTAAGTTATCTGAACGAATGCAAAATATCAGATTTAGATGCGAAAATACGCAAATGATCTGATTAGATCCGTCCATCGAAAGCACATATACACATTAGCGAGAACGAACATACGCATGAAAAAGGAACGTAAAAACCCCCAAAAAAGGCCAAACAGACACAAAAACATACACAGACACATGCGAAAGTCCAGACGTATATGTCTCTGAATCGAGCCTAATATGTTGCATAATCTTGGCTCTAGAAGAGGTTTCATTGGTTTGCCATTTTCTGGCATTCAGCATTTCAACCGAATTTAGAATGTGCATTTATAGCATATTTGTAGATTTATCTAGGAATGAGCGAATCAATCCGGACGAACCCGAATTCGTTCCGAATTTCAGGAAATATTCGATTCTGAACTAATCCAAATTTCCCCGCGATTCGATCGATCGAAGTTTTCCTTTAAACTCCATTTACTTTAATTACAGGCATTGTAAAATGGTGGATGGACATGTCTGGACATATCCCCTGGGGCAAGTTATCATGGGAAGGTCACATGCAGCCTATTAGCAGCCAGGAAGCCCGGTGACGTCACCGTGCTATATAAAGCGGCGGCCATCTTGCTTGTATGCATTTCAGACTTGCATTCGTGAGACAGCGGTGGTTGCTGCAGACAGGGACAGACAGTTAGCGATAGGTAGGGAGAGTTACAGATAGGTAGGGAGATTTACATATAGGTAGGGAGATTTAGAGAGGCAGACAGAGCCAGGGAAAGATAGTGGAAAACCGGAACAATCCAGGGACAGCATAACAGCAGAACATCATGCATGCGATCGATATGCATGCGTCGCCGGTGCAATCTGGCCTCCGCCCTGCTGACACATGCAATGCCTTGGAGCTGAAGGCGCTCATATTCCTCCACATAGCCGCAATACATGGTCAAGCAAGCCGAGTGCAAAATGGTCCCGTAAGTGAATCGCAAATAAAACCGTTTTATAGGGTTGTGATCCCTCGCCAATCAGCTCTCTGAATCAGACGCAAGCCCATCCCAATAACGTAAGCTATCTGAACGAACGCAAAATATCAGATTTAGATGCGAAAATGATCAGAACTAACGCAAATGATCTGATTAGATCCGTCCATCGAAAGCGCATATACGCATTAGCGAGAACGAACATACACATGAAAAAGGAACGTAAAAACCCCAAAAAAGGCCAAACAGACACAAAAACATACACAGACACATGCGAAAGTCTAGACGTATCTGTCTCTGAATCGAGCCTAATATGTTGCATAATCTTGGCTTTAGAAGAGGTTTCATTGGTTTGCCATTTTCTGGCATCCAGCATTTCAACTGAATTTAGAATGTGCATTTATAGCATATTTGTAGATTTATCTAGGGGTGAGCGAATCAATCCGGACGAACCCGAATTCGTTCCGAATTTCAGGAAATATTCGATTCTGAACGAATCCAAATTTCCCCGCGATTCGATCGATTGAAGTTTTCCTTTAAACTCCATTTACTTCAATTACAGGCATTGTAAAATGGTGGATGGACATGTCTGGACATATCCCCTGGGGCAAGTTATCATGGGAAGGTCACATGCAGCCTATTAGCAGCCAGGAAGCCCGGTGACATCACCGTGCTATATAAAGCGGCGGCCATCTTGCTTGTGCGCATTTCAGACTTGCATTCGTGAGACATCGGTGGTTGCTGCAGACAGGGACAGACAGTTAGCGATAGGTAGGGAGAGTTACAGATAGGTAGGGAGATTTACAGATAGGTAGGGAGATTTAGAGAGGCAGACAGAACCAGGGAAAGATAGTGGAAAACCGGAACAATCCAGGGACAGCATAAAAGTGACAGTGACAGGGTGATTTGCCTGATCAGTTTTCAATTCAATTTGATTTCTTTGTGCTGTAAACCGAAATCTGCATTGCCACTGTGCATGCCATCTATGCAGTGCCTTATGTAACCCTATCTGTTATACTAAATATGCGTTGTTCAGCATCAGCTTTATTAAGCTATTGCATTTTGCATAGGTTTTTGTCCTGCTGTCAATACACCAGGCCGCAGGGTATCCCAAACCACCACGTGGCACCCTATCTGTTATACTAAATAAGCATCTACAGCCTCAGCTTTATTAGGTTATTGCATTTTGAATTGGTTTTGGTCTGCTTTAAATACACCAGGCCGCAGGGTATCCCAAACCACCATGTGGCACCCTATCTGTTATAGTAAATAAGCGTCTACAGCCTCAGCTTTATTTAGCTATTGCATTTTGCATTGGTTTTTGTCCTGCTGTCAATACACCTGGCCGCAGGGTATCCCAAACCACCACATGGCACCCTATCTGTTATACTAAATAAGCGTCTACAGCCTCAGCTTTATTAAGCTATTGCATTTTGCATAGGTTTTTGTCCTGCTGTCAATACACCAGGCTGCAGGGTATCCCAAACCACCGCGTGGCACCCTATAGGTTATACTAAATAAGCGTTGTTCAGCATCAGCTTTATTAAGTTATTGCATTTTGAATTGGTTTTGGTCTGCTTTAAATACACCAGGCCGCAGGGTATCCCAAACCACCACGTTGCACCCTATCTGTTATACTAAATAAGCGTTGTTCGGCATCAGCTTTATTAAGCTATTGCATTTTGCATTGGTTTTTGTCCTACTGTCAATACGCCAGGCCACAGGGTATCCCAAACCACCACGTGGCACCCTATCTGTTATACTCAATAAGCGTCTACAGCCTCAGCTTTATTAAGTTTTTGCATTTTGAATTGGTTTTTGTCCTGCTCTCAATACACCAGGCCGCAGGGTATCCCAAACCACCGCATGGCACCCTATCTGTTATACTAAATAAGCGTCTACAGCCTCAGCTTTATTAAGTTATTGCATTTTGAATTGGTTTTGGTCTGCTTTGAATACACCAGGCTGCAGGGTATCCCAAACCACCACGTTGCACCCTGTTATACTAAATAAGCGTTGTTCGGCATCAGCTTTATTAAGCTATTGCATTTTGCATTGGTTTTTGTCCTACTGTCAATACACCAGGCCACAGGGTATCCCAAACCACCACGTGGCACCCTATCTGTTATACTAAATAAGCGTCTGCAGCCTCAGCTTTATTAAGCTATTGCATTTTGCATAGGTTTTTGTCCTGCTGTCAATACACCAGGCCGCAGGGTATCCCAAACCACCACGTGGCACCCTATCTGTTATACTAAATAGGCATCTACAGCCTCAGCTTTATTAAGTTATTGCATTTTGAATTGGTTTTGGTCTGCTTTAAATACACCAGGCCGCAGGGTATCCCAAACCACCATGTGGCACCCTATCTGTTATACTAAATAAGCGTCTACAGCCTCAGCTTTATTAAGCTATTGCATTTTGCATTGGTTTTTGTCCTGCTGTCAATACACCTGGCCGCAGGGTATCCCAAACCACCACATGGCACCCTATCTGTTATACTAAATAAGCGTCTACAGCCTCAGCTTTATTAAGCTATTGCATTTTGCATAGGTTTTTGTCCTGCTGTCAATACACCAGGCTGCAGGGTATCCCAAACCACCGCGTGGCACCCTATAGGTTATACTAAATAAGCGTTGTTCAGCATCAGCTTTATTAAGTTATTGCATTTTGAATTGGTTTTGGTCTGCTTTAAATACACCAGGCCGCAGGGTATCCCAAACCACCACGTTGCACCCTATCTGTTATACTAAATAAGCGTTGTTCGGCATCAGCTTTATTAAGCTATTGCATTTTGCATTGGTTTTTGTCCTACTGTCAATACACCAGGCCACAGGGTATCCCAAACCACCATGTGGCACCCTATCTGTTATACTCAATAAGCGTCTACAGCCTCAGCTTTATTAAGTTATTGCATTTTGAATTGGTTTTTGTCCTGCTCTCAATACACCAGGCCGCAGGGTATCCCAAACCACCGCGTGGCACCCTATCTGTTATACTAAATAAGCGTCTACAGCCTCAGCTTTATTAAGTTATTGCATTTTGAATTGGTTTTGGTCTGCTTTGAATACACCAGGCTGCAGGGTATCCCAAACCACCACGTTGCACCCTGTTATACTAAATAAGCGTTGTTCGGCATCAGCTTTATTAAGCTATTGCATTTTGCATTGGTTTTTGTCCTGCTGTCAATACACCAGGCTGCAGGGTATCCCAAACCACCACGTGGCACCCTATCTGTTATACTAAATAAGCGTCTGCAGCCTCAGCTTTATTAAGTTATTGCATTTTGAATTGGTTTTTGTCCTGCTGTCAATACACCAGGCCGCAGGGTATCCCAAACCACCGCGTGGCACCCTATCTGTTATACTAAATAAGCGTCTACAGCCTCAGCTTTATTAAGTTATTGCATTTTGAATTGGTTTTGGTCTGCTTTGAATACACCAGGCTGCAGGGTATCCCAAACCACCACGTTGCACCCTGTCTGTTATACTAAATAAGCGTTGTTCGGCATCAGCTTTATTAAGCTATTGCATTTTGCATTGGTTTTTGTCCTACTGTCAATACACCAGGCCACAGGGTATCCCAAACCACCACGTGGCACCCTATCTGTTATACTAAATAAGCGTCTGCAGCCTCAGCTTTATTAAGTTATTGCATTTTGAATTGGTTTTTGTCCTGCTGTCAATACACCAGGCTGCAGGGTATCCCAAACCACCACGTGGCACCCTATCTGTTATACTAAATAAGCGTCTGCAGCCTCAGCTTTATTAAGTTATTGCATTTTGAATTGGTTTTTGTCCTGCTGTCAATACACCAGGCCGCAGGGTATCCCAAACCACCGCGTGGCACCCTATCTGTTATACTAAATAAGCGTCTACAGCCTCAGCTTTATTAAGTTATTGCATTTTGAATTGGTTTTGGTCTGCTTTGAATACACCAGGCTGCAGGGTATCCCAAACCACCACGTTGCACCCTGTCTGTTATACTAAATAAGCGTTGTTCGGCATCAGCTTTATTAAGCTATTGCATTTTGCATTGGTTTTTGTCCTACTGTCAATACACCAGGCCACAGGGTATCCCAAACCACCACGTGGCACCCTATCTGTTATACTAAATAAGCGTCTGCAGCCTCAGCTTTATTAAGTTTTTGCATTTTGAATTGGTTTTTGTCCTGCTGTCAATACACCAGGCTGCAGGGTATCCCAAACCACCACGTTGCCCCCTATCTGTTATACTAAATAAGCGTTGTTCAGCATCAGCTTTATTAAGCTATTGCATGTTGCATTGGTTTTTGTCCTGCTGTCAATACACCAGGCTGCAGGGTATCCCAAACCACCACGTGGCACCCTATCTGTTATACTAAATAAGTGTCTACAGCCTCAGCTTTATAAAGTTATTGCATTTTGAATAGTTTTTTTTGTACTGCTGTTAATACACCAGGCCGCAGGGTATCCCAAACCACCACATGGCACCCTATCTGTTATAGTAAATAAGCGTTGTTCAGCATCAGCTTTATTAAGCTATTGCATTTTGCATAAGCATCTACAGCCTCAGCTTTATTAAGTTATTGCATTTTGAATTGGTTTTGGTCTGCTTTAAATACACCAGGCCGCAGGGTATCCCAAACCACCATGTGGCACCCTATCTGTTATACTAAATAAGCGTCTACAGCTTCAGCTTTATTAAGCTATTGCATTTTGCATTGGTTTTTGTCCTGCTGTCAATACACCTGGCCCCAGGGTATCCCAAACCACCACATGGCACCCTATCTGTTATACTAAATAAGCGTCTACAGCCTTAGCTTTATTAAGCTATTGCATTTTGCATAGGTTTTTGTCCTGCTGTCAATACACCAGGTTGCAGGGTATCCCAAACCACCCCGTGGCACCCTATCTGTTATACTAAATAAGCGTTGTTCAGCATCAGCTTTATTAAGTTATTGCATTTTGAATTGGTTTTGGTCTGCTTTAAATACCCCAGGCCGCAGGGTATCCCAAACCACCACGTTGCACCCTATCTGTTATACTAAATAAGCGTTGCTCAGCATCAGCTTTATTAAGCTATTGCATTTTGCATTGGTTTTTGTCCTGCTGTCAATACACCAGGCCGCAGGGTATCCCAAACCACCATGTGGCACCCTATCTGTTATACTAAATAAGCATCTACAGCCTCAGCTTTATTAAGTTATTGCATTTTGAATTGGTTTTTGTCCTGCTGTCAATACACCAGGCCGCAGGGTATCCCAAACCACTGCGTGGCACCCTATCTGTTATACTAAATAAGCATCTACAGCCTCAGCTTTATTAAGTTATTGCATTTTGAATTGGTTTTGGTCTGCTTTGAATACACCAGGCCGCAGGGTATCCCAAACCACCACATTGCACCCTATCTGTTATACTAAATAAGCGTTGTTCAGCATCAGCTTTATTAAGCTATTGCATTTTGCATTGGTTTTTGTCCTGCTGTCAATACACCAGGCTGCATGGTATCCCAAACCACCACGTGGCACCCTTTCTGTTATACTAAATAAGCGTCTACAGCCTCAGCTTTATTAAGTTATTGCATTTTGAATTGTTTTTTTGTCCTGCTGTCAATACACCAGGCCGCAGGGTATCCCAAACCACCACATGGCACCCTATCTGTTATACTAAATAAGCTGTGACAGACGCTCTGTCTTTTGGACTTTACACAGGTTCATTACTTTCCTTTTCTTAAGCATGTACAGACTGCCATTGTGTTGATTGATTACGTTATTCATTGTTCTGACTGCCATTGTATTGATTGATTACGTCACAGACAATGGCATTGTTCTGATTGAGTGTATTACAGACGTCTATTGTGTTGCTGATTGCGTCACCGGCAGAGTTGAGGGATTGTGTGCCCTGCTCCCATTGGTCTTTGTATTTGTCATGAGGTCCACGGGGGAGGTCCCCTTGCATGGAGCCTTGCATATAAGGCACAGTGTGGCACTAATAAAGTTGTCTTCACCTTCACCCTCAATACTGAGTTCTGTCTCTTATTGGGGGAAACGCTATATTACAATTCACTAGCCCTTGTAAGGGCTGTTCCTGGTTCCTCACGGACGACTCTGGGATTCCTGCAGCACCTCTTACGATTGGGAAAAGGGCGGTGAAGCCCTCCGGCGATAAGGGTTATCGCTACAATTGGTGGCAAGCGGTCGGATGGTCCTTTCTACCCAGAGAGAGTGCTACCCTGATGGAGAGTCAGTAGGACAAGTTGAAAAGGCTGACCCTGAAGGATCTACTCGAGAGCCGGGGAAGGTCAGCTAACAACCACCCACGTCAGGAACTGATAGCCGAGCTGATCGAAATGGATCGTGCAGCAGTGAGGACCGAAACCAATATAGAGATCGATGAAGACGCTGCTCTTGTTCAAGCGGTTCAGAACAGATTGTCGGTCTACGGCCCAAATCCATCACAGGAACTGATCGACCGAGTCTTCGCCGCAGCGGAGGCAGAGGCCAGTAAGCGAAGGGAAGATGGGCGACTCGCAACCCAGCAGCCTCTCAGCCTCAGTTACCCTGGGGGGAGGAAGATTCCATTTGCAGCATTTAAGTCCTTCCAGGAAAGTGACGACGAGATTGACGGATTTTTGGCCGATTTTGAACGGCAGTGCGCTTTACACCGGGTACCCACGGAGGAATGGGTCACCATATTATCAGGGAAACTATCTGGGAAAGCTTCCGATGCTTTCCGGGCCATCTCAGATGCGGACTTACCACACTACCATCTGGTAAAGGAGGCTTTGTTAGCCCGGTACGCTGTCACCCCGGAGGCCTACAGGCGACGATTTCGGGAATCCCAAAAGAAGGGAGGGGATTCTTACACGGAGTGGGCATGTTGCCTCCATCGTACAGCATCACACTGGGTCACTGGATGCAAAGCCACGACCGCTGAGGATGTACTACAGTTGTTTTTACTAGAACATTTTCTCAATGCCCTGCAACCAGAGCTAAGAGAGTGGGTACGTGACCGGAGGCCTCTAACGCTACCTGAGGCTGCTCGTCTAGCCGACGAGTACACCGATGCTCGCCAGACAGAACAGTCCGCTCCAAAACCACCACCTCCCATCAAATTTCAAGCACCTGTGGCTTCAGCGCCAACTCGTGACTCTGGGCCACATAGGCCAGCGCAGCAACCGAACCTCTCCACAGTTCAGTGCCATCGTTGCAAACAATGGGGACATTATCGCAGTGATTGCGTCCTAGAGCCT
Source organism: Gastrophryne carolinensis (assembly GCA_027917425.1). Classification (NCBI taxonomy): domain Eukaryota; kingdom Metazoa; phylum Chordata; class Amphibia; order Anura; family Microhylidae; genus Gastrophryne; species Gastrophryne carolinensis. The sequence goes on from CM051234.1 coordinate 290,836,681, forward strand.
CCCTGAAACACGTGGGGGCAAAAGCAACCTTCCACCTCCCGTACTCCTGTGGCACACTGTTTGGAAGCTGAGAGCAGTTTGGAAGAGTATCTGGGGGTACTGTATGAAGCTGATCCCGTACAAGCGGCCATCCAAGACAACCGACAGCACCATCGCCAGGAGGTACGAGTCAATGGGCGCACCGCGCAAGGATTACGCGACACCGGAGCCACACTTACCTTGCTCCAACCTCATTTGGTCAAGAACAAAGACCGCACCGGACACACCGTTGCAGTAAGGGTGGCAGGAGGAGCTGTGTTTCGACTACCCACCGCCCGAGTACATCTTGACTGGGGCGCTGGATCCGGCAGGGTACATGTGGGACTTATGGACAACTTACCAGCAGAAGTACTATTGGGAAATGATCTAGGGCCAATGACTTCTGCCTACGCTACCTCTGGGCCAGCCATCGTCAACCCTGTTACAACCCGGGCTCCAGCCCGAGCTGCCGACTCCAGCCCACTGGTCGGGGAGACCCAGGGGTTGCGTCTGCATCACGTCATGTCTGTTACAAGAAGCCAAGAAGAGGATCAGCCATCAGGTTACGTCTTTCCAGAAGGGTAACTTATGCCAAACACTAATTTTGTTGGGGGCATTGCCCGTCGGATTAATCAGCCTGAAATTAAGGATGTTTTTTCAAAGTATGGCGCTGTAAAGAATGTCAAAATTATTAGGGATGCCTCTGGCGTTTCTAAGGGTTATGGTTTTGTCTACTTTTACGATGATGTAGATGTGCAGAAGATTGTGGATTCTCCGATCAGCTTCCATGGAAAGAGATTGAAACTTGGGCCAGCTATAAGAAAGCAAAGCACCTGTGCACACATCCAACCAAGGACTTTGGTGCTGAACTCACCAACGCCACAATATCCCAATGTTTGGACCCCACCCATGACCGATTCCTATGTACAGCCCACGTCAATGTTTAGTCCGGTTACTCACTATTTGCAGACTTGTCCTTACACAGAACTCTGCCCATAACAAGAGTCCGGACAGCCCCACGTTAACCCGAACAGGGTCAATCCGGGTCTGCCGGGTGTTCCACAAAAAGGGGGCATTGTGACAGACGCTCTGTCTTTTGGACTTTACACAGGTTCATTACTTTCCTTTTCTTAAGCATGTACAGACTGCCATTGTGTTGATTGATTACGTTATTCATTGTTCTGACTGCCATTGTATTGATTGATTACGTCACAGACAATGGCATTGTTCTGATTGAGTGTATTACAGACGTCTATTGTGTTGCTGATTGCGTCACCGGCAGAGTTGAGGGATTGTGTGCCCTGCTCCCATTGGTCTGTGTATTTGTCATGAGGTCCACGAGGGAGGTCCCACTTGCATGGAGCCTAGCATATAAGGCACAGTGTGGCACTAATAAAGTTGTCTTCACCTTCACCCTCAATACTGAGTTCTGTCTCTTATTGGGGGAAACGCTATATTACAATTCACTAGCCCTTGTAAGGGCTGTTCCTGGTTCCTCACGGACGACTCTGGGATTCCTGCAGCACCTCTTACGATTGGGAAAAGGACGTCTCGGGCGGTGAAGCCCTCCGGCGATAAGGGTTATCGCTACATAAGCGTTGTTCAGCATCAGCTTTATTAAGCTATTGCATTTTGCATAGGTTTTTGTCCTGTTGTCAATACACCAGGTCGCAGAGTATCCCAAACCACCACGTGGCACCCTATCTGTTATACTAAATAAGCGTCTACAGCCTCAGCTTTAATAAGTTATTGCATTTTGAATTGGTTTTGGTCTGCTTTAAATACACCAGGCCGCAGGGTGTCCCAAACCTGCATGTTGCACCCTATCTGTTATACTAAATAAGCGTTGTTCAGCATCAGCTTTATTAAGTTATTGCATTTTGAATTGGTTTTTGTCCTGCTGTCAATACACCAGGCTGCAGGATATCCCAAACCACCACGTTGCACCCAATCTGTTAAACTAAATAAGCGTTGTTCAGCATCAGTTTTATTAAGCTATTGCATTTTGCATTGGTTTTGTCCTGCTGTCAATACACCAGGCCGCAAGGTATCCTAAACCACCCCGTGGCACCCTATCTGTTATACTAAATAAGCGTCTACAGCCTCAGCTTTATTAAGCTATTGCATTTTGCATAGGTTTTTGTCCTGCTGTCAATACACCTGGCCCCAGGGTATCCCAAACCACCGCGTGGCACCCTATCTGTTATACTAAATAAGCGTTGTTCAGCATCAGCTTTATTAAGTTATTGCATTTTGAATTGGTTTTGGTCTGCTTTAAATCCACCAGGCCGCAGGGTATCCCAAACCACCACGTTGCACCCTATCTGTTATACTAAATAAGCGTTGTTCAGCATCAGCTTTATTAAGCTATTGCATTTTGCATTGGTTTTTGTCCTGCTGTCAATACACCAGGCCACAGGGTATCCCAAACCACCATGTGGCACCCTATCTGTTATACTAAATAAGCATCTACAGCCTCAGCTTTATTAAGTTATTGCATTTTGAATTGGTTTTTGTCCTGCTGTCAATACACCAGGCCGCAGGGTATCCCAAACCTGCACGTTGCACCCGATCTGTTAAACTAAATAAGCGTTGTTCAGCATCAGTATTATTAAACTATGGCATTTTGCATTGGTTTTTGTCCTGCTGTCAATACACCAGGCCGCAAGGTATCCCAAACCACCCCGTGGCACCCTATCTGTTATACTAAATAAGCATCTACTCAGCCTTATTAAGTTATTGCATTTTGAATTGGTTTTTGTCCTGCTGTCAATACACCAGGCCGCAGGGTATCCCAAACCACCACATGGCACCCTATCTGTTATACTAAATAAGCGTTGTTCAGCATCAGCTTTATTAAGCTATTGCATTTTGCATAGGTTTTTGTCCTGCTGTCAATACACCAGGCCGCAGAGTATCCCAAACCACCACGTGGCACCCTATCTGTTAGACTAAATAAGCATCTACAGCCTCAGTTTTATAAAGTTATTGCATTTTGAATTGTTTTTTGTCCTGCTGTCAATACACCAGGCCGCAGGGTATCCCAAACCACCACATGGCACCCTATCTGTTATACTAAATACGCTTGTTCATCCTTCCTCAGCTTATTCAAACTATTGCATTTTGAATTGGTTTTTGGTCTGCTGCCAAAACACTAGGCCGCAGGGTATCTCATATTGCCAATTTTCATAGTATCCGGTGCAGAGAAGCAGTTCCTCACTTTATTTAGCTTCTTCTTTTTAAAGTAAACACATTTTTTATCGTACCTATTGCGCATTTCAAATACATAAAAATGTCAGGCAGACAAGTGCAAGGATGTTCAAAGAGGAGTGGCAGAGGCCAAGATTCAGCAGGCAGAGGTCGCAGCAGACTAGGAGCGAGTGGCAGCAGGAGTCACAGTGAGAGACCTGATCTGCCAGTATCTGCTAGCGGTCGTGTCTCCACCAGTAACGCATCTGCCATGGTAGATTGGTTAACGCGCTCATCAACATCATCACAAGTTACATCTGAGACCCCCAGTCTAGGGTCGGTAGGTTCCTCTGACACAACCCTGAGTTGGCATGCCCGAGAGCAGTCCCTGTCCTCCCATTGCCTCTGTCCTACGTCGTTCCCTCCCCCAGCGACGTATCCTATGCTTTGGGTTCAGCTCCACTCTTTAGTGAGGAGGACGATCCGACAGAGGACAGTCAGCAGCTACTGCCCAGCCAAGAAATGGAGGTGGCTTCTTTAGCTAGGCAAACAAATAGTGATGTGGACAGTGTCGTGGGTGTTGCGAGCGTTCCAGCTCCTGCGCCAGACACTGTTGAGGAAACTGAGAACATCAGTGACGTGCAGCCACAACTCGGTGATGATGATGATGATGAAGCCGATCACACTTGGGAGCCGGGTGATGAAAGGGCTTCATCGTCATCATCAGGAGAAGAGGGGCGCAGGTTGCCCCTGAGTCAGCAGCTCAGGCAGCAAGGTGTTAGCAGCATGGTTGGCAGTCAGCACGGGGGCACAATTGCAAAGCCTGGAGCCAAACGGGGCCGGGGTAGAGCACCTGCTGCGTGGCAGGCTACCTTATCGGGAGGTAGTGGAGCAGGGGTTCCTGGAGTTGGCGACAGTAGCAGTGAATCAGTGAGGCCTGTTGGTGGGAAAAGTAGCTACTCAGCAGTGTGGCAGTTCTTCCTGAAGCTTCCGCAGGAGGCTAACATGGCCACATGCAAGATATGTAGGCAGAAGGTGAAGCGTGGCCAGGGCCCAAATGTTGGCACCACGGCCCTGCGTCAACATATGATGCGTCACCATAAAGCGGCCTGGGAGAACCGAGGCTCTGAAGAGGTGATCCAGCCTGCTTCCTCACCAAGTGGCACGCCGCTCCCAATTTCTGCCAGCCAATGCTCCAGCACCTCAGCTGAAGGCAGCTGTGCGTCATACCCATCCTCTGTCACTCCTGCTCCTCCTCCTCCAAGTCATGCATCCCGCCAGCAATCCATCAGCGAAGCCATGTCCAAGAGACAGCAGTCATCCTACGGCTCAGAAGCTGAATGTGCTCCTGTCCAAGTTGCTGGTGCTGCAGTCGCTCCCTTTTCAGGTGGTGGACTCTGCACCTTTCAGAGAACTGATGGCTTGTGCCGAGCCGAGGTGGAGAGTCCCAAGACGTCATTTCTTTGCCAAGAAGGCAGTACCAGTGCTGCACACTTTTGTTGAACAGAAGGTGGGCCAGTCCTTGAGCCTGTCCGTGTGTAGCAAAGTGCATGACAGCATCGACGTCTGGAGCTGTAACTACGGTCAGGGACAGTACATGTCGTTTACGGGCCACTGGGTGAATGTGGTCCCTTTGCAGCAACAGCAGCAACAGGTCACGCCGCTTCGGCCTCCGCGCTCCCTGCCCATTGGGCCTGTGACACCGTGCGACTCGGCCTCCTCATCCTCCGCCATCTCCTCACCCTCCACTGTAGGCTCAAGTCTCAGTGCCCCTCCAGTCTACCATGTGTGCAGGGCACGGTGGTGTCACGCTGTGCTTCACATGGTTTGTCTTGGCGAACGAGTCACACAGGGGAAGAACTGCTTAAATTTATTCATCAGGAAATCCAAACATGGCTTACTCCAAGAAAACTTAAAATGGGAATCATAGTTACCGACAATGGGAAGAACATTTTGTCTGCGCCGCGCCAAGGAAGGCTGACCCATGCCCCCTGCATGGCTCACGTCTTCAATCTGGTTGTCAATCGGTTTCTGAAGTGTTCCCCCCATCTGCAAGACATTCTAACAACTTCAAGGAAACTTTGCATGCACTTCAGCCACTCATACACACTCCAAACACACCCTTCTTGAGCTACAGCGTTAGAACGGTAGCCCCCAACATAGTCTGATTTGCGATGTTTCCACCCTTCACATGTTGGACCGATTATATGAACAGAGAAAAGCCATCACGGATTTCCTGATGATCCAAGCGGATAGGGGGACTCCCCTGTGTAACTTCAATGTCAACCTGTGGCAGCTCATACCTGCCGTTTGCTCAGGCCCTTTGAGGAAGCCACTTTATTTGTCAGTCGGCAGGATTACGGCATGAACGACGTGATTCCACTGCTTCATGTACTACAGCACATGTTGGAAACCATGGCTGGTCAGGACACTGGAGACATGGCGTCTACATCTTACAGCCACATGAACCCCATTGGAGCTGAACTGGAGGAGGAGGAGGAGGAAGAGGAGGAGGAGGGGCACAGTGAAGCACAGTTTAGGCTTGGCGAAATGGCTAATTTATCTAGTCAGCGGACAGGAGAGGAGGAGCAGGAGCAGCCAGAGGAGCTAGAGGGTTTTGAGGAAGGCGAGACAGAGGACCCGGACACACCGTGGCAGTATGCAGTGGAGATGGAGACAGGTAGTCCCTCCGAGTCACTTGCGCAAATGGCAGGAAGCATGCTCTCGTGCTTGCGTAGTGACCCCAGAATTGTTTCCATTTGTCGGCGGGATGACTTCTGGCCGTCCACCTTATTGGACCCTCGCTTTCGGCACAAAATGGGGGCATTTTTTAAACCCGCCGAGAGGGAGGACAAACTGAACTACTACAAAGACATTCTGCGTAGTCAGTTGGCCGATGTCTATCTGCGCCATGGTCCATACTCTCGCAGGTCTGACTCGGGGGGACCTCTGCGCTCACCTTCCACTGCCATGCCTGTTGGGGGGGTTGGCAGGAGCAGCAGCCTCAGTCTTCAGTCGCTAATGAGTAGCTTTCTACACCCGCATAGTGAGGCTACTCATGAGCAGCAGGAAGACCTGGAGCAGGACCTCAACCAGCAGGTCATGTCATACCTTCACTTGACCATGCCAACACACCTTGAGGATCTGCTGGACTTCTGGGCAGCCAAACTTGGCTTGTGGCCGCAACTAGCAGAGTTTGCCCTGGAAAAGCTGTCCTGCCCAGCAAGTAGCGTGCCATCTGAGTGAGTGTTTAGTGCGGCGGGGGCCATAGTTGCGGCGAGGAGAACTCGTCTGTCAACTAAAAATGTGGAGCGACTCACCTTTGTTAAAATGAATCAGGGATGGATCAGCCAGGATTTCCACCCACCAATGGCTGATGCATGCGACTAAATTAAGCATGGTGCCACGTTTTACACTTTCCAAATGGTGCAAAACATATTTATGTCTTTAGACCAATTCTTGGCCTCCTGCTGATGCCAACTTCAGGTTGTGCCTTTCAGCCAATTTTTGGCCTCCTGCTGCTGCCAACTCCAGGGTGTCTTTCAAGCAATCTTTGGGCTCCTGCCTATGCTGCTGCCAACTCCAGGGTGTGCCTTCCAGCTCATGTTTGTGCTCCTGCTGCTGCCAACTTCAGGGTGCCTTCCAGCCAATTTCTGGGTTCCTGTTGCTGCTGCCAACTCCAGGGTTAGTCAGTCAATTTTTGGGCTCCTGCTGCTGCTGCCAACTCCAGGGTGTCTTTCAAGCAACCCTGCTTGCAACTCCAGGGTGTGATTCATCCAATTTTTGGGCTCCTGCAGCCAAATCCAGTGTCTCTTTAAAGTAATGTTTGGGCTCCTGCTCCTGCTGCTTCTGCTCCTGCTGCTGCTTGCAACTCCAGGGTGTGATTCATCCAGTTTTTGGGCTCCTGCAGCCAAATCCAGTGTCTCTTTAAAGTAATGTTTGGGCTCCTGCTCCTGCTGCTGCTTGCAACTCCAGGGTGTGATTCATCCAATTTTTGGGCTTCTGCAGCCAACTTCACTGTCTCATTAAAGCAATGTTTGGGCTCCTGCTGCTGCTGCTCCTGCTGCTGCTGCTTGCAACTCCAGGGTGTGATTCATCCAATTTTTGGGCTCATGCAGCCAACTCCAGTGTCTCTTTAAAGCAATGTTTGGGCTCCTGCTGCTGCTGCTTCTCCTGCTGCTGCTGTTTGCAACTCCAGGGTGTGATTCATCCATTTTTTGGGCTCCTGCAGCCAACTCCAGTGTCTCTTTAAAGCAATGTTTGGGCTCCTGCTGCTGCTGCTCCTGCTGCTGCTGCTTGCTACTCCAGGGTGTGATTCATCCAATTTTTGGGCTCCTGCAGCCAACTCCAGTGTCTCCTTAAAGCAATGTTTTTGCTCCTGCTCCTGCTGCTGCTGCTCCTGCTGCTGCTGCTTGCAACTCCAGGGTGTGATTCATCCAATTTTTGGGCTCCTGCAGCAAACTCCAATGTCTCTTTAAATCACACATCAGTACAACAGTACTTCATATGTATCAGTAGCCCCCTTTCCTTCCCAGGAGACCCCCCCAAGCTCAAAAGAGTAAAACTATTACTATAAGTACTATCAAGGGTTAAATTAATAAATAGGAGGGGGGACCCCTGGATTTTTTTTACTTTTAAGGGTTAAAAACCTCTCTTCCCAGTAAAACCAGCCTTGTAGGCCAGGGCACAGGGGCCAGCCTGGGTGGTGCCCTGAAGGTTGCAAGCCTCCATAGCTGTGGGCTCTTCTCCCCGCCCTGGGCTTTGAGGAGGCAGGTAAAAAAATTGTGTGTGATCCCCCCATCCCATCAAAACCAGCCTGGCCACCAGCTATGGAGGCTTGTAGACCGGGGTGTGGAGGCCAGTCTCAGTTGCCCCTGACCCTGAAGGATACAAGCCCACATAGCCCTCACAGGCTGTGGGCTTCTCTGCCCCCCCCCCTGGCCTTAGGGGAGGAAGTTAATGGGGACCAGGGGTTAATGGCAAGATAGAATCCTAATTCATAGTAATTGCTGTTGATGATTGTCAGCTCTTTCTGTGCTGCTGCTGCTGCTAGAAGATTGTTTGTGAAAGACACTGTGTGGCCCAGCCTAGGGGCATCGCTGATGACAGACGCTAGCTCTTGTGTCCTGCCACTGTTTCTAGCAGATTGTATGTGACAGGCAGGTACACATGTGATAGTGTAGAGGTTCTATGGCAGGCTCTGTGAGTGACCGCAAGTGTTTTTCAATGAGGTACGAAATTGTAGATCTAAAGTTACAAGGGGAAACAGTGTTGCAGGGATTGTGCATTGTACTCTGGAGATTAATGAGCTGTAATATGATAAATAACATGCTTTCTGTGCATTAATACATTTTATTTTATTACATACATTTTACTATAGTGTTGCTTACACACTACTACACTTTTAAATATATATTTAATGTATATATGTATTTATCTCTCCCTCCCTCCCCCCCCCCCCCCTCTCTCTCTCTCTCTCTCTCTCTCTCTCTCTCTATATATATATATATATATATATATATATATATATACGGTTTCCCTGAAAAATAAGACAGGTCTCATAAAAATTGTTGCTGAAAAATATGCATTTCTTGGCATTCTAGCTGCTATCTTCTAAGTTCCACTGCATTGCATGTGTATGCCATCATATATGAGCAGGAGTGAAGTGAATAGGCCTACTTTATATGTGTGTGAATCTTGCTAGGGCTTATTGCATGTATATAAATATATATTTTCTTAAAATATTGTCTTATTCAGAACCTGATTTTTTATAAGTGGATTTATTTGTAGTTTATGTTTCCAGTAGGAGAGGGATGTTCCAGGAAGCTTTAAGAGGCCTTAGCGGAAAATCTGTGGTGGTGAAACCACTCTAGTATTTCAGTTTCATTGTGCATTGCTCTCAGTGAAATGCTGCAGTACACGGTCAGGCAGGGTTAATGTTATCCAGTAACTGACAGTTCCCAAAAGGACAGGCCTTGCAAACCATATTTCTTCCTGTAAATTCTGTGTGGGTGTCAGACATCTCCCAATTGGTGTCTGGCATCAAGGAAGGTCATCTCTCTATTTTAATACATCATAATCAATTAGGCATTGTGCAACTTGTATAGAAAGAATGCAATGTATTTTGTGTATTAATTTTACATTTCTCTGACCCGGCAAACAGAGAATTATCTTTTCTGGTGTCACTTTACTGGTGACATAATTTGAAAATTTCCATTCACAATTTGCAAAAAAGATTAGGCCAAATGTTCAGCCTCCAGGTGTGCAACGATAGTAACGATATACCCCAACAGACTTATAGTTGCAGCTAAAGGTGGCTCTACAAATTATTGACTGGATACAAATGTATGCTACACATTTCAGTTATTTAAAAAAAATGGAAAAGTATGTATCATTCTTTTTACACACAAATACTTGCCGCTTTTGTTGTTCTATCCCATAAAATCTTAATAATATGCATTCAAGTTTCTGGCTGTAACATTTAGAAATGTAGAAAGGTTCAAGGGGTATGAATACTTTTCAAGGCACTGTATATACATTTAGATTAGACTGCTAATTATCAGAATATTTTTTTCTTCTGTAGCAAGTGGAAGATTCAGAGTAAATACTTCTTAATTCTAAACTGTGGATTTGATGTTGTTTTGCATAGGAGAAAGTGGACACTACTAATAAAGTTGGTTAATTTCTAGGTACATCAAAACCTCAGCTGACACAACATTTCTGAGTAGTGTCCTGAGGAGATAAGATGTAGGCAGCGTATCTCTGCTTTCATTTCTATTTCCTTGGATATTTTTCTAATTGTTTTATTTATTTATTTTACAGCTAAAAAGTTTGTCTAGCTTGGCTCATGGCTCCACCTAGATATATTATTCCCCGCAAAAATTCCATAATTTAATGTCCACAAAGGGCCTGATTCAAAGACTTCTGCCAGTATACACCACTTTGGTGAAATTTAAAGTGGTGAAAAGTATCATTTAGCAACAGCCGCAGCAGTCTCTATGCACCCCTAGGGCTTGTGAAAGCCAGTGGAAGATAGTAGCAGCAACAGTCTTACTGAGCCCCTAAAGGCCTATGAAAGTCAGTGGAGGAAGGTAACAGCAGCAGTCTTTCTGATTCTCTGAGGCCTGTGAAAGCCAGTGAAGCAGGGTAACAACAGATCTGTGGCAGCCAGTGGAGGAGGGTAGCAGCAGCAGCAGCAGTCCTATTGAGCCCCTATGGCCTGTGAAAGCTAGTGGAGGGGGTAGCAGTAGCAGCAGTCTCTTTGAACCCCTAAAGGACTGTGCAAGTCAATGTGAGTGGGGATAGCAGCAACAATGATCTTTCTGAGTCTCTAAGGTGTGTGACAGCCAGTGGAGGAGCGTAACAACAGCTGCAGTCTAATTGAGCCCCTAAAGGCCTGTAACAGCCCGTGGAGGGGGTAGCAGCAGCAAGCATCTGATTGAGCGCCTAAAGGCCCGTGAAAGCCAGTGAAGTGTAGTAGCAGTCTCAATGAGCCCCTAAAGGCACGTGAAAGTCAGCAGAGAATAGTAATAGCAGCAGTCTCTCTGAGTCTCTGAAGTTTGTGACAGCCAGAGGAGGAGGGTAACTCTAATTGAGCCTCTAAAGGCACACTGTAACAGCCAACGGAGGGGGATAGCAGCTGAATCAGTTTCATTGAGCTCTGAAAGGCCTGTGAAAGTCAGTGGCAGAAGTTAACAGTAGCTGAACTCTCTCGTAGTCTCTAAGACCTGTGACAGCCAGTGAAGGAGGATTACAGCAGCAGCAGTCTCTCTGAGTCTATAAGGCCTGTGACACCCATTGGAGGAGGTTAACAGTACTAGCAGTCTCATTGATCTCCTAAAACCCTGTAACAGCCAATGGAGGTGTGTAGCAGCAGTGGTCATTTTGAGCTCCTAAAGGACTGTGACAGCAGTGGAGGAGGGTGACAGCAGTCTCCCTGAGTCTCTAATGCCTGTGAAATCCAGTGGAGGAGGGTGACAGCAGCAGCAGTCAAATTGATTCCCTAAAGAGCCTGTAACAGCTGGTGGGGGAGAGTAGTCTGTCTCCCTTAATAGCAGTCTCATTGAGCCCATAAAGGCCAGTGCAACTCAGTGGAGGTAGGTAACAGCAGCAACAGCACTCTCTTTGAGTCTCTAAGGCAAGGGAAAACCAGTGGAGGAGGGTAACAGCAGCAGTCTCATTGAAGGCCTGTAAAGGCCCTAAAGGCCTGTAACAGCCAGTGGAGGGGGTAGCTGTAGCAGCCATCCAATTGAGCCCCTAAAGGGCTGTGAGAGCCAGTGGAAGGGAGTAGCAGCAGCAGCAGCAGTTTCTCTGAGTCTCTACGGCCTGTGACAGCCAGTGAAGGAGGGTAACAGCAGCAGTCTAATTCAGCCTCTAAATGCCTTTAACAGCCAATGGAGAGGGATAGCAGCAGCAGCAGTCTCACTGAGCCCCAAAAGGCCTGTGAAATCCAGTGGAGGGAGTATCAGCAGTAAACATCTCATTGAGCTCATAAAGGCCTGTGAAAGTCAGTGGCAGCAGCTAACAGCAGTGACAGTCTCTCAAAGTCTCTAAGGCCTGTGAAAGCCAGTGGATGTGGTTAATAGCAGCAGCGGTCTCTCTGAGTCTATATGGCCTGTGACAGCCAGTGGAGGAGAGTTAAAGTATCAGCAGTGTCACTTATCCCCTAAAGGCCTGTAACAGCTAGTGGAAAGGGGTAGCAGCAGCAACAGTCTTATTGAGCCCCTAAAAGCCTGTGACAGCCAGTGGGGGAGGTTAATAGTATCAGCAGTCTCAGAGTCCCTAAGGCCTTTGACAGCCAGTGGGGGAGGAGGTAGCAGCAGCAGTCTGATTTAGCCCCTAAAGGCCTGTAGCAGTGGGGAAGGGTAACAGCAGCAGTAGTCTCAGAGAGTCCCTAAAGATTGTGACAGCCAGGGGCACAGGATACAGTAGCAGTCTCTCAGACTCTATAAGGCACGTGAAGGCCAGAGAAGAAGAGTAACAGTGCCAGCAGTCTCACTGAGCCCTTAAAGGTTTGTAACAGCCAGTGGGGGAGGGTAATATCAGCAGTAGTATCATAGATTTCCTAAGGTTTGTGACAGTCAGTAGGGGAGGGTAACAGCAGCAGCAGTCTCTCTGAGTCTGTAAGGCCTGAGGTAGCCACCGGAGGGGGTAGCAACAGCTTCTGTATAAGTCTGTTAGTGTGCTCCTATCCTTGGGGATCAATTTTTCTAGGCAGTAGCATCAGGAATGGGGGTAGTGAAATCTGGTGTTAGTCATCTTTATGAATGTCAGGATCTCCATAGCGAGCTGTGAAGTCACAATAGTCCCCACTAAATACTGTGACAGAGTGTCTGGACAAGTCATAGAGGGTGTGTATATCTGCCCAAGATTTCTTGTATCTGTCAGGTAAAAGCAACCAGGAAGTTAGAAACTAGAGATCTAGGATCTCTAGTTTAGAGTTTGGGAAAAAAACCCATTTACAGGGCCTGTGTTGCTGGAGTGGGGAAGAGAGGGTGGGCCCCACTCCACCCGGACAGTCTGGGTCTTGGGCTGTCTGATTAGTCCAAGCTGTGCTTGCCTGATAGAAGGAGGGAGTTCACACACACTCTGGCTCTCTCATCCTGGGAGCAGGACATCTGCTAGGAGCCTGTGGGAGCATTGCCAGTGGTATGTCATGATCTGATATGTTGTGGTGCCCGGTACTAGGCCGGCACTGGGTTAGTCAGGAGCACCTAATGTTAATTAGAGCCGGACAGGCATAGGACTTATTTTGTTTAGTTATGTTTTACTTTATACCACAATCTGGCAATAAAACTGGCTGAGGTCAGTTAAATGATTCTTCCTTGTTCTGTGGACTTTGTGCCTGCTGAAAGTGTGCCCGTCTACCCAGGAGACGACTAACCCGCTACCTAACTCCTTACAAATGGTGGAGGATGCGGGCACTAATTTTTGGCAAAAGAAAACAAAACTGGAAATTTAAAGGGCCGAAAAAAGACTTGTTTCTTTGCATCTGGAAAATGGAGGATGTAATTAAAGCTATGTTGCAAGCTGTGGCATCTCAACAGGAGGCTACCCGAGTGCAGCAGGAGGCTACCATGGTGCAGCAAAGAGCACTTGAGGAATCAAGCCGCAGACTGACAGCTCAACTGGAGGCGACACAGGAAGAGCAAAGAAAAGACCGGGAGACCTTAAAAGTTGTTCTACAGCAGCTAGCCAGTGTCACTGAGCAGGCCCCAGGTGTTGCAGACGCTACTCAAGCCTCCATAAGAGCTAGTCATTTCCTACAAAAAATGACCGCAGCTGATGATGTGGAAGCCTATCTGACAACCTTTGAAAGGACTGCCGAGCGAGAGAGTTGGCCAAAGGAACAATGGGCGGGTCTTTTGGCACCCTTCCTTTCAGGAGAACCTCAAAAGGCCTATTTTGACCTGGAATGCTATGGACTATGGCAAGCTAAAAAAGGAAATTTTAACACGCCTTGGAGTCACAGTTTCTGTCCGTGCACAGCGCGTGCACACCAGGGTCTACAGCATGGACAAACCTCCACGCTCTCAAATGCATGACCTCATTCACCTAACCAAGAAGTGGTTGCAGCCGGAGATCCTGACAGGCCCCCAGATGGTGGAACGGGTTGTGATGGACCAGTACTTAAGATCCCTCCCCGTTACCTTGCGCAAGTGGGTGAGCCATGGAGACCCTAAAAATGCTGACCAAATGGTGGAGATGGTGGAGAGGTACAAAGCCGCTGAGGAACTGATGAGTCTGCCACAGCGCCCCCTAGTCCCACAGCGGAGATCTCCAGGACTTCCTGGTAAGACTGTTCTAAGGGAAAAGGGGGCTGGTAGATCTGATGGGTTGGTGCATGCAAGTGGAGAGACTGAAGGCCCAGGCTCTAGAAGCTGGCAAGCCATGCCAGGGAAGTTGGGGGCCTATAAGAGACTCAGCAAGGACGTTATAAAGTGTTTTCGATGTCAAATGCCGGTCATATTATTGCCAATTGCCCAATGTATGATGATGCCATGCAATGTGATGTCTCCTACATAAACCGCCGCTTATCACTGTATACTCAGCTTGCGTGTGTAGCGTTACCAAATGCTGGGGATGAGAAACACATGTGTCCTATTACGGTCGAAGGTAAAGTTGTAAATGCACTGTTAGACTCAGGTAGTCTAGTGACCCTGGTAAACGCAGATTTGGTGCCTCCAATAACCCGTTGGGTGAAAACTATTGGGTTTACTTGTATTCACAGGGATACTCGACATTACCCCACGGCTGTAGTGGACATACATACACAGTTTGGTGCAGTAAAATTCATGGTGGGGATAGTGCCATTATTAATGCATGATGCCATCATGGGGCGGGACTTCCCACATTTCTGGAAGATGTGGGAACAGAGGTTCTCAAATACACTGCCAGTAAGTGGGGCCCTAATTGAGGAGGAAACTTTCCCCTTTTCGGTTATGGCTGGGGAAGAAGCTGAACCCCACAATGTGGTGTCCCCAGAGGGTCATAGCAGTCTAGAGCCCCCTAGTGACAGTATGCCTGATCTTGAGGTGCGGAAGGATCAGTTTGGTGCTGAACAGTTGAAAGATCCCGCTCTTACCCGAGCCCGGGAAAATGTTAAAATGATTGATGGTAACCTGGTGGAGCCTGACACCAGACTGCCCTATCCATACATGGTGGTAAAACATGACTTGCTGTACCAAGTGGTAAAAAGGGGAGAGGATCTGGTGGAGCAACTAATGGTCCCTAAGGCATATAGAAGGATTGTGCTAGATCTGGCACATGGTCACCTTATGGAGGGGCATTTAGGGACAGAGAAAACTATAGATAGAGTCCTTCAACGGTTCTTCTGGCCGGGGGTTTACAAAGACGTAAAAGATTATTGTGACTCCTGCCCAGAGTGCCAGGTTTCAGCTCCTCGGCCACACTACCGTAGTCCCCTGGTTCCTCTACCAATTATTGAGGTGCCGTTTGAGAGAATAGCGATGGATTTGGTGGGGCCCGTTGTAAGATCTGCCCGCGGCCACCAGCATATTCTTGTAATTATGGATTATGCCACCCGTTACCCGGAAGCTATACCCCTACGCAATGCGTCATCCAAGGCTATAGCTAAAGAGTTGGTGCACGTGTTTAGCCGAGTAGGACTACCAAAAGAGATCCTTATAGATCAGGGTACCCCCTTTATGTCCCGGGTCATGAAAGAGCTGTGTAAATTATTCCAGGTGAAACAGCTGCGTACTTCTGTCTACCATCCACAGACCGATGGACTGGTAGAAAGATTCAATAAAACCCTAAAAGCCATGTTAAGGAAGGTGGTGGACAAAGATGGGAAAAATTGGGACTTCCTTCTCCCTTACCCCTTGTTTTCCATCCGTGAGGTCCCTCAGTCATCTACAGGGTATTCTCCATTTGAATTACTATATGGCCGTCACCCGAGGGGCCTTCTAGATATAGCAAAAGAAACTTGGGAAGAAGAAGCTACCCCCTATAGGAGTGTCATTGAACACGTGGCCCAAATGCAGGATCGAATCGCGGCAGTGTTGCCTATTGTGCGAGAACATATGGCCCATGCTCAGGAGGCACAACATAGAGTATATAACCGCAGTGCCAGAATACGTACCTTTGCACCCGGTGACCGGGTTTTAGTGCTGATCCCTACAGTAGAAAGTACATTTCTGGCTAAATGTTAAGGGCCCTTTGAGGTATTAGGAAGAATAAATGAGGTGAACTATAAAATCCGCCAGCCAGGTAAACGGAAGCCGGAGCAAGTGTACCACGTCAATCTTATAAAACCGTGGAAAGATCGACTGTCACTTGCTGCAGACACCTCATCCCAACCAGAGCAGCTGGCCTCTGCGAAGCCCTTGTTGCCAGAAGTAACAGTACCCGACTCCCTTGCAGATACACAGAAAGTAGAAGTGCAGGGGTTCCTCTTTAAGAACAGGGTTTTTTTCTCTGATACCCCAGGTCGTACCTCTCTCATTAAACATGACATTCTGACTGAACCAGGTGAAAAGGTTAAGTTGAGGCCCTACAGAATACCAGAGGCCAGGAGAGAGATTATCTCGGCAGAGGTGAGGAAGATGTTAGAACTTGGGGTAATAGAAGAGTCCCATAGCCAATGGTCCAGCCTTATAGTTCTGATCCCCAAGCCAGACGGCAGCTGGAGGTTTTGCAATGACTTCCGTAAGCTTAATTCCATATCTAAATTTGATGCTTACCCAATGCCACGTGTGGATGAGCTCATTGATAGACTCGGGAATGCCCGTTATATAACAACCCTAGATCTAACCAAAGGGTACTGGCAGATACCATTAACAGATGAGGCCAAAGAGAAAACTGCCTTTGCCACTCCGGACGGGTTGTTTCATTATGTTGTTTTGCCGTTTGGGTTGCATGGGGCACCTGCCACCTTCCAGAGGGTTATGGATAGAATTTTGAGACCTCACAGACAGTATGCAGCAGCCTATCTGGATGATATAATCATCCAAAGTCCAGATTGGGATTCCCATTTACCTAGAGTACAGGCTGTTATCAATTCTCTGCGTGAGGCAGGATTTACAGCCAATCCAAAAAAATGTGCCATGGGACTGGAGGAGGCCAAGTACCTGGGTTACAACATAGGCCGTGGCTTGATAAAACCCCAACAAGATTGAAGCCATACAAAGATGGCCTCAGCCCGTTAACAAGAAGCAAGTCCGTGCTTTCTTGGGAATTACAGGCTATTATAGAAGGTTTATACCTAATTTTGCCTCTCTTGCGGTCCCTTTGACTGACCTGACGAAAGGCAAAGACTCTGTCATGGTTAAGTGGACGCCACAGGCGGAAAAATCATTTCAGACCCTTAAAAGCCTACTGTGTGCTCAGCCGGTGCTGATAACGCCAGATTTTACGAGAGAGTTTGTCCTTCAAACAGATGAATGTGATGTGGAACTGGGGGCAGTACTGTCACAGGTGCGGAATGGTGAGGAACACCCGGTGCTGTACCTAAGTAGAAAATTAAATGATCATGAGACAAAGTATGCCATTGTAGAAAAAGAATGCCTAGCCATTAAATGGGCCCTAGAAGCTCTCCGTTATTACCTGCTTGGCCGTCAGTTTGAATTGGTTACAGACCACCCTCCCCTCAAATGGAGTTGTGAAAATAAGGAAAAGAATAGGAGGGTTACAAGATGGTTCTTAGCCTTACAGGAATACAGGTTTACAGTAAAACACAGGCCAGGGACCCAAATGAAAAATGCTGATGCCTTATCTCGGGTCCATTGTATGATGTCCAGTTGTGTTCCAGCCCCGGGTCTGAAACAGGGGGGGAGGATGTGTGACAGAGTGTCTGGACAAGTCATAGAGGGTGTGTATATCTGCCCAAGATTTCTTGTATCTGTCAGGTAAAAGCAACCAGGAAGTTAGAAACTAGAGATCTAGGATCTCTAGTTTAGGGTTTGGGATAAAAACCCATTTACAGGGCCTGTGTTGCTGGAGTGGGGAAGAGAGGGTGGGCCCCACTCCACCCGGACAGTCCGGGTCTTGGGCTGTCTGATTAGTCCAAGCTGTGCTTGCCTGATGGAAGGAGGGAGTTCACACACACTCTGGCTCTCTCATCCTGGGAGCAGGACATCTGCTAGGAGCCGGTGGGAGCATTGCCAGTGGTATGTCATGATCTGATATGTTGTGGTGCCCGGTACTAGGCCGGCACTGGGTTAGTCAGGAGCACCTAATGTTTAGTTAGAGCCGGACAGGCATAGGACTTATTTTGTTTAGTTATGTTTTACTTTATACCATAATCTGGCAATAAAACTGACTGAGGTCAGTTAAATGATTCTTCCTTGTTCTGTGGACTTTGTGCCTGCTTAAAGTGTGCCCGTCTACCCAGGAGACGACTAACCTGCTACCTAACCCCTTACAATACCTAAAAGCATAAAAGCATGGACATGGATAACTCTGTCAGTTGTGGCCATAAGTTCAGTTTCCCTGCCCAGAACTTCACAGTGTCCATGTTGTCCTGGGACAGGAGGGACTTGGGATATGCCACCAACTGCTGCGACGTTGGTCGCTTTGGTCAGCGAGTGGCTGCATGAACCTGCTCATCAGAAACTCGAGGCTTCAATGGTGCCTCTTACTAGTTCTGCGTGGGTGCCAGGTCAGCGGTGGCTCCGCTGTGAATCCAATCTGTACAAATGACCAGCACTCCGTTATATAATTCCACCAAGTGTATCATAGAAAGACAAATGTGGTATGAAACATCCATCACAAAGTGTCCAAAGTCCATATTAGGTCAAATGGTAAGCAGTGTCCTGAATTCCAACGTTTCGGGGGAGCAGCCCCCTTCATCAGGGACAGACAAACAGGATCCCCCCCCCAGCAGTCATGGAATTGGACAATTAGCGACAATGCTGGATCACGGTGATAGGCCTTAACCAAGAGATTACAGCGATCTTGAAAGTTGGAAAGAAGAGAGATATTTTGCTGTGGTACCAAGGGTCTACCACGGCACTATCCATCTAAGCACGTCGACTATTGAAAGAAGGGGTTACTTATACACCAGAACTGGATAAAACTCCCATCAAGCCATCCAACATATTTATATGGATTTTTAACATTGAGCCATGTTTCATGATAGTGCTTCTTTAATGCAGATGTCGCTGCGCAAGCATGCAGACATTTGTGCAAATGTCTCTCAGCACCTGTCCTCCCTACTCTCCATTGAATACTGCCATGTGGTGCTGGTGTCCTCCTCATCCTCAGTCAACTGCTTGTTCTACAGCTACCAAGGTTCCTCTCCACCAGATAAGCCTCCTAGAGGTGTGAACAGAGGCTGGGCATTAAGCTCCTCCCCTCCTCCACCACTTCATCTAGCCAGGCTCAGTTGGACATTATACATGTAAGGACTGAGTCACCAATCTGACCTTGCAAGACACCCTCCAGTACATGATCATTGAAATTACATATTTAAGCCGAAGTCTTTCCAGCTGATGAGCAGAGTGGCTTTCTTGAATTGTTTAAGTAGTAGGCAGGTGTCACAAATCATTTGCCAGTGGCGCAGTTGGAAATGCACTGTGGTGTAAAGCTGCCCATTTGCTGCATGGTGTAGTCATTAATCGCCATTCTCAGCTTGTACAGCAGGTCCGAAATATGGAGGGAGGATTATACAATCTTGTGATAGACAATCCTGTCTTGCGTGACATTTTTATCAGCTGCATGCGTCCACTAAACAATGTTAGGAACCTGTTTACAAATTAAAACCATGCTCTTTCCCTGCTACAGTGCTGACTTGATATTTTCTTTATTGGTGGTATGAAACCAGGACATGCTGAACTCTTGACAGAAGAGAGGGTGTGGACAAGGGGGAGGTGGTGGAGGATGCCAGGTCATGGTCCATACTTTGGTGCAGAAGTGCACAAGAATTGAGACTGAGACCCAATGGCTGGCTCACCTTCTTCTGCACATAGATGTGCAGGGATGTCTCTGCTTTTTTGAGAAATAATGCCTACGACTCTCCACTTTGGGAGGGTACAAGGCATCATGTCTCTGAAAGGTTCGTAGTTGATTTCCTTGAAAGGGAGGGACTGTAGCACTAGTAAATTGCCCAGGTGCACATTGAGCTTCTGCACAACTGGATGACTGCTGGCGTACTGATGTATCTCAATTATCTCCGGGAGCGATTGCTGTCTTAATTCAGAAGGCATAGGAGCAATGGTGGAGACGGAGGTGCATGGGGCAGACAAAACACTACTTGCTGCATAGGCTGAGGAGCCCTGTCTGGTGCTGATAGTGTGCTGCACACTGGGAGATGCAGCGGTTGGTGGATCCTACTGCAAAACAACACGTTGGCCACTGTTTTCCCAAGCAGCTCTGTGGTGATGTTTTAGATGTTCAATCATGGAATTAGTGCCCGCATTAGGACGCTGTCCACTTTTTATATGATCCTGACAAGGTATACATACCGGCTTGGTACTGGGAAATGGCTTATATAAAAACTGCCACGCTTCTGGGTAACACTGTTTTCCACAGTCAGCTTGTACTGCCTGGTTGCTACTGTTGCCTCGGGCTATGTGTTCACTGCCAGTGCATCCCAGCAAGCTGGTCCCTTCCAAATTTTGCTTGTCATCTCTGATGGCTGCCACCATGCTGGATTGTGGCATGCTGCCATCCTCATTCCCTGATGAAGCCTGATGCCTTATGACCCAGCTTCCATGTGCGGTCAGCAACAACATCATCTATGCAGGTTACACTGCCACTGCTCTCTCCCTGAACTTCCTGGCGCAGCATTGCCTTGGCTTCACCCGGCTCTCATGAGGAGTATTTTGAGTCCTAGCAGTCTCCTCATGATGACTACTGGCCTCCAATCATTGTTTATTCTACAAACCTTCCTCGTTGTTGAACAGCAGCTGTGAATAGGAGGAGAAGTTTACCAATATCTCTCGGCAGTTGGTGCAGCAAAAAGAGAGAGGCAATTTCAGGACAGGAGAGGGTGGCTGCCCTTGCCACGCAATGCTGGTGTCTGAGGAACCAACTGATACCTGGCTATCAAGGGTTAAAATCCTATTAATGAAAAAAATGTGTGGGGTGAGTGGCTGGCCCCTGGCCCTCAAGTGTACCACACAGGCACTGGGCTCCTTTGCACCCCCCTGTAATTGGGCGGGGGATTTTACCAAGTCACCTGCCTTGCTGGCCCCTCCTGCCCTTTGAACTGGTATAGGAGTCTCAAGGACCCCTTACCAGTTCACAAAGGGTTAAGTGATAAACACACCACACACACACTACTTACCCCCTTCTATCACTGAGTGCTGTCTCACCCTGTCTGCTGCTTTTCCACACTGAACTCCACTGTCTCCAGCGGGGCAGAGATCACTGATTTTCGGCCTCGCTTGCAGCTTCTGCCGATTACCCTGGCTTCCACCACGTATGCCCGCTGCAGGGGGGGAGGGCTTTTTATACCGGTTGAGTTAGCTGATGTCAGCTCACTACAGCTGTATAACATGCCCAGTCACTGTTAGTGTTAGCTGGCACTCCCCACTCTATTCACTGCAATGAAAAGGGGGCATAATACGTCCCTTTCCGTTGCAGTAAATGGAAGGGGTGTGCCAGCTCACAATGACGATGGCAGGGGGACTTTCCACATTGGAGGACACAGAAGAGTCAACTGATCAGGCAGGCGGATGGATCTAGCATGTAGGTAAGAGCTGGAGTGTCATAATAGGAGCGATTGGCTGCTTTGGAAAAAGGAGAGTAAAGAGTTTTTTTGTGTTTTGGCGGCAAATTGCCTTTAATAGTTGCCGATACCGCAACATAAATATCACACTGAAAGGATTAATATGCAGACTGCATTGCACTGTACTGTTAACCACACTAACAGAAAACCTACAAGAACGTTGGTTTCTATTGTTTTGATTGCAAGTGTAGCCGGTTTATTTCAGATAAAATATTATCACTTAATCAACAGTCAAACCAAGAGCTTCCTATTGGTACTAATTTATATTATTCCTTGTCTTGCTTTGGCGTAATTAAGTTACATTTACAAGTATATTTACAGCTCTCAAATGTATAAAAGGCGACTTAAGAGCTCAAATATATATATATATATATATATATATATATATATATATATATATATATATCTAACATTATGCCTTGTTTGTCAAAAGATTCATTTAATAGTAAGTTTTGAGGATAATTGCACTCAGATAACTATCACTTCACAAGCAATCAGACACAGACCCCAGAGAAAGGAAAAAACAGGTTTAACTAGTTTCCGAGAACAATTGTTTCTATTGAGAAAAAAGTAAAATAATGCAATAAAAGCCAATATAGTTACAAAAATGCAATTCAGTAGCTTAACAATCGTTCAACAAACTTATCTCAGTTAAGCTGGTTCCGATTCCAAGGTCACTTGGGTCTTCAGTTTCTGAACAACAGCAAAAGGTCCATCGTGTGTCTCTGGTTTTCGTGTGAGAGGGAAAAGAGAGCAGAGTCCTCTTTGCAATTCCTTTTGTCCGGCATAGGACCGCCTCTCTTGACCAATCACATGTCTCCAAAATTGTCCAATGGGTGAATGCTATCCTATTAACTAGGCATGAGCGAATCGATCCGGACGAACCCGGATTCGATCCGAATTTCAGGAAAAATTCGATTCGGATCGAATCCGATTTTCCCCGCGATTCGATCGCTCGAAGTTTTCCTTTAACATCCATTCATTTACATTTACAGGCATTCTAAGATGGCGGACGGGACATGTCTGGACATCTATCCCGCGCCAGTGCAAGCTGGGGCAGTCACATGCAGCCTATCACCAGCCAGCAAGCCCGGTGACGTCACAGTGCTATTTAAGTCGGCCATCTTGCTTTTCCTTCCTCATTTCTCTATTGCATTCGTGAGAGACAGAACGTTGTAGTGAGAGAGAGAGGCAGTTAGACAGGCAGGGACAGACAGGGACAGGCTGGAGACAGGCAGGAGACAGACAGGAGACAGACAGAAAGTCAGCGAAAAACAGGGAAAGGTAGGAAAAATCGGAGGCTGTCACAGGGAGATTTTTTTTTTTTTCATCCAGCCTGAGTGTTACTAGCTGGCTGACAGGCTTTGTTAGCGTTTTCAGGCTGCTTATACTAACTAATTGTGCATATATACTGAACTGATCTTAAGTCTGCTGTGAGGCATCCCATTCTGTGACTACACCAGCCTCTATTTAAGACCATATAACCATTTGCACTTATTCTAATTGAAATTAGGCCTGATAAAGACACTTATGCTGGGCATAGCACTACTGGACCCTGCCAGGTGCACTTCTTTTTTGGGGCATCCCATTCTGTGACTACAGCAGCCTCTGTTTAAGACCATATAACCATTTGCACTTATTATAATTGAAATTAGGCCTGATAAAGACACTTTTGCTGGGCATAGCACTACTGGACCCTGCCAGGTGTACTTACTGCTGGTTTTTAGGGCATCCCATTCTGTGACTACAGCAGCCTCTGTTTAAGACCATATAACCATTTGCACTTATTATAATTGAAATTAGGCCTGATAAAGACACTTTTGCTGGGCATAGCACTACTGGACCCTGCCAGGTGTACTTACTGCTGGTTTTTAGGGCATCCCATTCTGTGACTACAGCAGCCTCTGTTTAAGACCATATAACCATTTGCACTTATTATAATTGAAATTGGGCCTGATAAAGACACTTTTGCTGGGCATAGCACTACTGGACCCTGCCAGGTGTACTTACTGCTGGTTTTTAGGGCATCCCATTCTGTGACTACAGCAGCCTCTGTTTAAGACCATATAACCATTTGCACTTATTATAATTGAAATTAGGCCTGATAAAGACACTTTTGCTGGGCATAGCACTACTGGACCCTGCCAGGTGTACTTACTGCTGGTTTTTAGGGCATCCCATTCTGTGACTACAGCAGCCTCTGTTTAAGACCATATAACCATTTGTACTTATTATAATTGAAATTAGGCCTGATAAAGACACTTTTGCTGGGCATAGCACTACTGGACCCTGCCAGGTGTACTTACTGCTGGTTTTTAGGGCATCCCATTCTGTGACTACAGCAGCCTCTGTTTAAGACCATATAACCATTTGCACTTATTATAATTGAAATTAGGCCTGATAAAGACACTTTTGCTGGGCATAGCACTACTGGACCCTGCCAGGTGTACTTACTGCTGGTTTTTAGGGCATCCCATTCTGTGACTACAGCAGCCTCTGTTTAAGACCATATAACCATTTGTACTTATTATAATTGAAATTAGGCCTGATAAAGACACTTTTGCTGGGCATAGCACTACTGGACCCTGCCAGGTGCACTTACTGCTGGTTTTTAGGGCATCCCATTCTGTGACTACAGCAGCCTCTGTTTAAGACCATATAACCATTTGCACTTATTATAATTGAAATTAGGCCTGATAAAGACACTTTTGCTGGGCATAGCACTACTGGACCCTGCCAGGTGTACTTACTGCTGGTTTTCAGGGCATCCCATTCTGTGACTACAGCAGCCTCTGTTTAAGACCATATAACCATTTGCACTTATTATAATTGAAATTAGGCCTGATAAAGACACTTTTGCTGGGCATAGCACTACTGGACCCTGCCAGGTGCACTTACTGCTGGTTTTTAGGGCATCCCATTCTGTGACTATAGCAGCCTCTGTTTAAGACCATATAACCATTTGCACTTATTATAATTGAAATTAGGCCTGATAAAGACACTTTTGCTGGGCATAGCACTACTGGACCCTGCCAGGTGCACTTCTTTTTTGGGGCATCCCATTCTGTGACTACAGCAGCCTCTGTTTAAGACCATATAACCATTTGCACTTATTATAATTGAAATTAGGCCTGATAAAGACACTTTTGCTGGGCATAGCACTACTGGACCCTGCCAGGTGTACTTACTGCTGGTTTTTAGGGCATCCCATTCTGTGACTACAGCAGCCTCTGTTTAAGACCATATAACCATTTGCACTTATTATAATTGAAATTAGGCCTGATAAAGACACTTTTGCTGGGCATAGCACTACTGGACCCTGCCAGGTGTACTTACTGCTGGTTTTTAGGGCATCCCATTCTGTGACTACAGCAGCCTCTGTTTAAGACCATATAACCATTTGCACTTATTATAATTGAAATTAGGCCTGATAAAGACACTTTTGCTGGGCATAGCACTACTGGACCCTGCCAGGTGTACTTACTGCTGGTTTTTAGGGCATCCCATTCTGTGACTACAGCAGCCTCTGTTTAAGACCATATAACCATTTGCACTTATTATAATTGAAATTAGGCCTGATAAAGACACTTTTGCTGGGCATAGCACTACTGGACCCTGCCAGGTGTACTTACTGCTGTTTTTTAGGGCATCCCATTCTGTGACTACAGCAGCCTCTGTTTAAGACCATATAACCATTTGCACTTATTATAATTAAAATTAGGCCTGATAAAGACACTTTTGCTGGGCATAGCACTACTGGACCCTGCCAGGTGCACTTACTGCTGGTTTTTAGGGCATCCCATTCTGTGACTACAGCAGCCTCTGTTTAAGACCATATAACCATTTGCACTTATTATAATTGAAATTAGGCCTGATAAAGACACTTTTGCTGGGCATAGCACTACTGGACCCTGCCAGGTGTACTTACTGCTGGTTTTCAGGGCATCCCATTCTGTGACTACAGCAGCCTCTGTTTAAGACCATATAACCATTTGCACTTATTATAATTGAAATTAGGCCTGATAAAGACACTTTTGCTGGGCATAGCACTACTGGACCCTGCCAGGTGCACTTACTGCTGGTTTTTAGGGCATCCCATTCTGTGACTATAGCAGCCTCTGTTTAAGACCATATAACCATTTGCACTTATTATAATTGAAATTAGGCCTGATAAAGACACTTTTGCTGGGCATAGCACTACTGGACCCTGCCAGGTGCACTTCTTTTTTGGGGCATCCCATTCTGTGACTACAGCAGCCTCTGTTTAAGACCATATAACCATTTGCACTTATTATAATTGAAATTAGGCCTGATAAAGACACTTATGCTGGGCATAGCACTACTGGACCCTGCCAGGTGTACTTACTGCTGGTTTTTAGGGCATCCCATTCTGTGACTACAGCAGCCTCTGTTTAAGACCATATAACCATTTGCACTTATTATAATTGAAATTAGGCCTGATAAAGACACTTTTGCTGGGCATAGCACTACTGGACCCTGCCAGGTGTACTTACTGCTGGTTTTTAGGGCATCCCATTCTGTGACTACAGCAGCCTCTGTTTAAGACCATATAACCATTTGCACTTATTATAATTGAAATTAGGCCTGATAAAGACACTTTTGCTGGGCATAGCACTACTGGACCCTGCCAGGTGTACTTACTGCTGGTTTTTAGGGCATCCCATTCTGTGACTACAGCAGCCTCTGTTTAAGACCATATAACCATTTGCACTTATTATAATTGAAATTAGGCCTGATAAAGACACTTTTGCTGGGCATAGCACTACTGGACCCTGCCAGGTGTACTTACTGCTGGTTTTTAGGGCATCCCATTCTGTGACTACAGCAGCCTCTGTTTAAGACCATATAACCATTTGCACTTATTATAATTGAAATTAGGCCTGATAAAGACACTTTTGCTGGGCATAGCACTACTGGACCCTGCCAGGTGCACTTACTGCTGGTTTTTAGGGCATCCCATTCTGTGACTACAGCAGCCTCTGTTTAAGACCATATAACCATTTGCACTTATTATAATTGAAATTAGGCCTGATAAAGACACTTTTGCTGGGCATAGCACTACTGGACCCTGCCAGGTGTACTTACTGCTGGTTTTTAGGGCATCCCATTCTGTGACTACAGCAGCCTCTGTTTAAGACCATATAACCTTTTGCACTTATTATATTTGAAATTAGGCCTGATAAAGAAACTTTTGCTGGGCATAGCACTACTGGACCCTGCCAGGTGTACTTATTGCTGGTTTTTAGGGCATCCCATTCTGTGACTACAGCAGCCTCTGTTTAAGACCATATAACCATTTGCACTTATTATAATTGAAATTAGGCCTGATAAAGACACTTTTGCTGGGCATAGCACTACCGGACCCTGCCAGGTGTACTTACTGCTGGTTTTTAGGGCATCCCATTCTGTGACTACAGCAGCCTCTGTTTAAGACCATATAACCATTTGCACTTATTATAATTGAAATTAGGCCTGATAAAGACACTTTTGCTGGGCATAGCACTACTGGACCCTGCCAGGTGTACTTACTGCTGGTTTTTAGGGCATCCCATTCTGTGACTACAGCAGCCTCTGTTTAAGACCATATAACCATTTGCACTTATTATAATTGAAATTAGGCCTGATAAAGACACTTTTGCTGGGCATAGCACTACTGGACCCTGCCAGGTGCACTTACTGTTGGTTTTTAGGGCATCCCATTCTGTGACTACAGCAGCCTCTGTTTAACACCATATAACCATTTGCACTTATTATAATTGAAATTAGGCCTTATAAAGACACTTTTGCTGGGCATAGCACTACTGGACCCTGCCAGGTGTACTTACTGCTGGTTTTTAGGGCATCCCATTCTGTGACTACAGCAGCCTCTGTTTAAGACCATATAACCATTTGCACCTATTATAATTGAAATTAGGCCTGATAAAGACACTTTTGCTGGGCATAGCACTACTGGACCCTGCCAGGTGTACTTACTGCTGGTTTTTAGGGCATCCCATTCTGTGACTACAGCAGCCTCTGTTTAAGACCATATAACCATTTGCACTTATTATAATATAAATTAGGCCTGATAAAGACACTTTTGCTGGGCATAGCACTACTGGACCCTGCCAGGTGCACTTACTGCTGGTTTTTAGGGCATCCCATTCTGTGACTACAGCAGCCTCTGTTTAAGACCATATAACCATTTGCACTTATTATAATTTAAATTAGGCCTGATAAAGACACTTTTGCTGGGCATAGCACTACTGGACCCTGCCAGGTGTACTTACTGCTGGTTTTTAGGGCATCCCATTCTGTGACTACAGCAGCCTCTGTTTAAGACCATATAACCATTTGCACTTATTATAATTGAAATTAGGCCTGATAAAGACACTTTTGCTGGGCATAGCACTACTGGACCCTGCCAGGTGCACTTACTGCTGGTTTTTAGGGCATCCCATTCTGTGACTACAGCAGCCTCTGTTTAAGACCATATAACCATTTGCACTTATTATAATTGAAATTAGGCCTGATAAAGACACTTTTGCTGGGCATAGCACTACTGGACCCTGCCAGGTGTACTTACTGCTGGTTTTTAGGGCATCCCATTCTGTGACTACAGCAGCCTCTGTTTAAGACCATATAACCATTTGCACTTATTATAATTGAAATTAGGCCTGATAAAGACACTTTTGCTGGGCATAGCACTACTGGACCCTGCCAGGTTCACTTACTGCTGGTTTTTGGGGCATCCCATTCTGTGACTACAGCAGCCTCTGTTTAAGACCATATAACCGTTTGCACTTATTATAATTGAAATTAGGCCTGATAAAGACACTTTTGCTGGGCATAGCACTACTGGACCCTGCCAGGTGTACTTACTGCTGGTTTTTAGGGCATCCCATTCTGTGACTACAGCAGCCTCTGTTTAATACCATATAACCATTTGCACTTATTATAATTGAAATTAGGCCTGATAAAGACACTTTTGCTGGGCATAGCACTACTGGACCCTGCCATGTGCACTTACTGCTGGTTTTTGGGGCATCCCATTCTGTGACTACAGCAGCCTCTGTTTAAGACCATATAACCGTTTGCACTTATTATAATTGAAATTAGGCCTGATAAAGACACTTTTGCTGGGCATAGCACTACTGGACCCTGCCAGGTGCACTTCTTTTTTGGGGCATCCCATTCTGTGACTACAGCAGCCTCTGTTTAAGACCATATAACCATTTGCACTTATTATAATTGAAATTAGGCCTGATAAAGACACTTTTGCTGGGCATAGCACTACTGGACCCTGCCAGGTGCACTTACTGCTGGTTTTTAGGGCATCCCATTCTGTGACTACAGCAGCCTCTGTTTAAGACCATATAACCATTTGCACTTATTATAATTGAAATTAGGCCTGATAAAGACACTTTTGCTGGGCATAGCACTACTGGACCCTGCCAGGTGCACTTACTGCTGGTTTTTAGGGCATCCCATTCTGTGACTACAGCAGCCTCTGTTTAAGACCATATAACCATTTGCACTTATTATAATTGAAATTAGGCCTGATAAAGACACTTTTGCTGGGCATAGCACTACTGGACCCTGCCAGGTGCACTTACTGCTGGTTTTTAGGGCATCCCATTCTGTGACTACAGCAGCCTCTGTTTAACACCATATAACCATTTGCACTTATTATAATTGAAATTAGGCCTGATAAAGACACTTTTGCTGGGCATAGCACTACTGGACCCTGCCAGGTGCACTTCTTTTTTGGGGCATCCCATTCTGTGACTACAGCAGCCTCTGTTTAAGACCATATAACCATTTGCACTTATTATAATTGAAATTAGGCCTGATAAAGACACTTTTGCTGGGCATAGCACTACTGGTCCCTGCCAGGTGCACTCCTGTTGTGGCATCCCATTCTGTGACTACACCAGCCTCTATTTAAGAACATAACCATTTGCACTTATTCTAATTGAAATTAGGCCTGATAAAGACACTTTTGCTGTGCATATTCTTACTGCTGCCTGCCAGGTGCACTCCTGTTGGGGCATCCCATTCTGTGACTACACCAGCCTCTATTTAAGACCATATAAACATTTGCACCTATTATAATTGAAATTAGGCCTGATAAAGACACTTTTGCTGGGCATGCTACTACTGGTCCCAGGTCCACTCCTGTTGTGGCATCCCATTCTGTGACTACACCAGCCTCTATTTAAGACCATATAACCATTTGCACTTATTCTAATTGAAATTAGGCCTGATAAAGACACTTTTGCTGTGCATAGTAGTACTGCTCACAAGTGCACTGCTGGCTGTTGGGGCATCCCATTCTGTAACATAGCATACCCCTCTTTATTTACACTAAGCAGCTCTCTTATTTACACTAAGCAGGCCTGTTGGAGGCTGAGTGTTACTGCTCACTTTTGGTGTGCATTCTATTCTGTTTCATATAGACCCACCGCTGCCCGGGGGATCTTAAAATATCACCTACTACCACGCCAGTTAGACTATGTCGGGCAGACAAGTGCCTGAAAGTGAAAAGAGGAGTGGCAGAGGCCAAGATTCCGCAGGCAGAGCTCGCATCAGACTGGGGGCCAGTAGCAGCAGGAGTCACGCTGAGAGACCTAATCTGCCAGTATCTGCTAGCGGTCGGGTCTCCACCAGTAACGCATCTGCCGTGGTAGATTGGTTGACGCGCTCATCAACAACATCATCACAACTTACGTCTGAGACCCCCAGTCTAGGGTCGGTAGGTTCCTCTGACACAACCCTGAGTTGGCATGCCCCGAGAGCAGTCCCTGTCCTCCCATTGCCTCTGTCCTACGCCGTTCCCTCCCCCAGCGACGTATCCTATGCTTTGGGTTCAGCTCCACTCTTTAGTGAGGAGGACCATCAGATAGAGGACAGTCAGCAGCTACTGCCCAGCCAAGAAATGGAGGTGGCTTCTCTAGCTAGGCAGACAAATAGTGATGTGGACAGTGTCGTGGGTGCTGC
The DNA here is from genome assembly GCA_027917425.1 of Gastrophryne carolinensis. Classification (NCBI taxonomy): domain Eukaryota; kingdom Metazoa; phylum Chordata; class Amphibia; order Anura; family Microhylidae; genus Gastrophryne; species Gastrophryne carolinensis. Next base: position 290,867,081 of record CM051234.1, read on the forward strand.
GAGCGTTCCAGCTCCTGCGCCAGACACTGTTGACGAATCCACGAACATCAGTGACGTACAGCCACAACTCGGTGATGATGATGATGACGATGAAGCCGATCGCACTTGGGAGCCGGGTGATGAAGGGGCTTCATCGTCATCATCAGGAGAAGAGGGGCGCAGGTTGCCCCGGAGTCAGCAGCTGAGGCAGCAAGGTGGTAGCAGTCAGCATGGGGGCACAATTCCAAAGGCTGGAGGCCGGGGCCGGGGTAGAGCACCTGCTGTGCGGCAGTCTACCTTATCGGGAGGTAGTGGAGCAGGGGTTCCTGGAGTTGGCAACAGCAGCAGTGAATCAGTGAGTCCAGGGGGTGGGAAAAGTAGCTACTCGGCAGTGTGGCAGTTTTTCCTGAAGCATCCGCAGGAGGGTAACATGGCCACATGCAAGATATGTAGGCAAAAGGTGAAGCGTAGCCAGGGTCCAAATGTTGGCACCACGGCCCTGCGTCAACATATGATGCGTCACCATAAAGCGACCTGGGAGAACCGAGGCTCCCAAGGGGTGGTCCAGTCTGCTTCCTCACCAAGTGAGCTCCCAATTTCTGCCAGCCAAGGCTCCAGCACCTCAGCCGAAGGCAGCTGTGCGTCATACCCATCCTCTGTCGCTCCTGCTCCTCCTCCTCCAAGTCATGCATCCCGCCAGCAATCCATCAGCGAAGCCATGTCCAAGAGACAGCAGTATGCGCCCACTCATCCTACGGCGCAGAAGCTGAATGTGCTCCTGTCCAAGTTGCTGGTGCTGCAGTCGCTCCCTTTTCAGGTGGTGGAATCTGCACCTTTCAGAGAACTGATGGCTTGTGCCGAGCTGAGGTGGAGAGTCCCAAGCCGTCATTTCTTTGCCAAGAAGGCAGTACCAGCGCTGCACACTTTTGTTGAACAGAAGGTGGGCCAGTCCTTGAGCCTGTCGGTGTGTAGCAAAGTGCATGGCAGCGCCGACATCTGGAGCTGTAACTACGGTCAGGGACAGTACATGTCGTTTACGGCCCACTGGGTGAATGTGGTCCCTTTGCAGCAGCAGCAGCAACTTGGACAGGTCACGCCGCTTCGGCCTCCGCGCTCCCTGCCCGTTGGGCCTGTGACACCGTGCGACTCGGCCTCCTCATCCTCCGCCATCTCCTCACCCTCCACTGTAGGCTCAAGTCTCAGTGCCCCTCCAGTCTACCATGTGTGCAGGGCACGGAGGTGTCACGCAGTGCTTCACATGGTTTGTCTTGGCGAACGGAGTCACACAGGGGAGGAACTGCTTAAATGTATTCATCAGGAAATCCAAACATGGCTTACTCCAAGAAAACTTAAAATGGGAATCATGGTTACCGACAATGGGAAGAACATTTTGTCTACGCTGCGCCAAGGAAGCCTGACCCATGCCCCCTGCATGGCTCACGTCTTCAATCTGGTTGTCAAGCGGTTTCTGAAGTGTTCCCCCCATCTGCAAGACATCCTAACAACTTCAAGGAAACTTTGCATGCACTTCAGCCACTCCTACACCGCCAAACACACCCTTCTTGAGCTACAGCGTCAGAATGGTATCCCCCAACATAGTCTGATTTGCGATGTTTCCACCTGTTGGAATTCCACCCTTCACATGTTGGACCGATTATATGAACAGAGAAAAGCCATCACTGATTTCCTGATGATCCAAGCAGATAGGGGGACTCCCCTGTGTAACTTCAATGTCAACCAGTGGCAGCTCATACGTGACACCTGCCGTTTGCTCAGGCCCTTTGAGGAAGCCACTTTATTTGTCAGTCGGCAGGATTACGGGATGAACAACGTGATTCCACTGCTTCATGTACTACAGCACATGTTGGAAACCATGGCTGGTCAGGGCACTGGAGACATGGCGTTTACATCTTACGGCCACATGAACCCCGTTGGAGCTGAACTGGAGGAGGAGGAGGAAGAGGAGGAGGAGGAGTTGCCCAGCGAAACACAGTTTAGGCTTGGCGAAATGGCTGGTTTATCTAGTCAGCGGACAGGAGAGGAGGAGCAGGAGCAGCCAGAGGAGCTAGAGGTTTTTGAGGAAGGCGAGACAGAGGACCCGGGCACACCGTGGCAGTATGCAGTGGAGATGGAGACAGGTAGTCCATCCGAGTCACTTGCGCAAATGGCACGAAGCATGCTCACGTGCTTGCATAGTGACCCCAGAATTGTTTCCATCTGTCGGCGGGATGACTTCTGGCTGTCCACCTTATTGGACCCTCGCTTCCGGCACAAAATGGGGGCATTTTTTAAACCCACCGAGAGGGAGGACAAACTCAACTACTACAAAGACATTCTACGTAGGCAGTTGGCCGATGCCTATCTGCGCCATGGTCCATACTCTCGCAGGTCTGACTCGAGGGGACCTCTGCGCTCACCTTCCACTGCCATGGCCGCTGGGGGGGTTGGCAGGAGCAGCAGCAGCAGCTCCATCAGCAGCAGCAGCCTCAGTCTTCAGTCACTAATGAGTAGCTTTCTACACCCGCATAGTGAGGCTACTCATGAGCAGCAGGAAGACCTGGAGCAGGACCTCAACCAGCAGGTCATGTCATACTTTGACATGACCATGCCAACACACCTTGAGGATCCGCTGGACTTCTGGGCAGCCAAACTTGATTTGTGGCCGCAACTAGCAGAGTTTGCCCTGGAAAAGCTGTCCTGCCCGGCAAGTAGCGTGCCATCTGAGCGGGTGTTTAGTGCGGTGGGGGCCATAGTTACGGCGAGGAGAACTCGTCTGTCAACTAAAAATGTGGAGAGACTCACCTTTGTCAAAATGAATCAGGGATGGATCAGCCAGGATTTCCACCCACCAATGCCTGATGCATGCGACTAGATTCAGCATGGTGCCACGTTTTACACTTTCCAAATGGTGCAAAACATATTTATGTCTTTAGGCCATTTTTTGGGCTCCTGCTGCTGCTGCTGCCAACTTCTGCCAACTCCAGGGTGTGATTCATCCAATTTTTGGGCTCCTGAAGCCAACTCCAGTGTATATCTGGGCTCCTGCTGCTGCTGCTGCCAACTCCAGGGTGTGAATCATCCAATTTTTGGGCTCCTGAAGCCAACCCCAGGGTCTCTTTAAAGTAATGTTTGGGCTCCTGCTGCTGCTGCTGCCAACTTCTGCCAACTCCAGGGTGTGATTCATCCAATTTTTGGGCTCCTGAAGCCAACCCCAGGGTCTCTTTGAAGTAATGTTTGGGCTCCTGCTGCTGCTGCTGCCAACTTCTGCCAACTCCAGGGTGTGATTCATCCAATTTTTGGGCTCCTGAAGCCAACTCCAGTGTATATTTGGGCTCCTGCTGCTGCTGCTGCCAACTCCAGGGTGTGAATCATCCAATTTTTGGGCTCCTGAAGCCAACTCCAGTGTATATTTGGGCTCCTGCTGCTGCTGCTGCCAACTCCAGGGTGTGAATCATCCAATTTTTGGGCTCCTGAAGCCAACCCCAGGGTCTCTTTAAAGTAATATTTGGGCTCCTGCTGCTGCTGCTGTCAACTCCTGCCAACTCCAGGGCGTGATTCATCCAATTTTTGGGCTCCTGAAGCCAACCCCAGTGTCTCTTTAAAGTAATATTTGGGCTCCTGCTGCTGCTGCTGCCAACTCCAGGGTGTGATTCATCCAATTTTTGGGCTCCTGAAGCCAACCCCAGGGTCTCTTTAAAGTAATATTTGGGCTCCTGCTGCTGCTGCTGTCAACTCCTGCCAACTCCAGGGTGTGATTCATCCAATTGTTGGGCTCCTGAAGCCAACCCCAGGGTCTCTTTAAAGTAATGTTTGGGCTCCTGCTGCTGCTGCTGCCAACTCCAGGGTGTGATTCATCCAATTTTTGGGCTCCTGAAGCCAACCCCAGGGTCTCTTTGAAGTAATGTTTGGGCTCCTGCTGCTGCTGCTGCCAACTCCAGGGTGTGAATCATCCAATTTTTGGGCTCCTGAAGCCAACTCCAGTGTATATTTGGGCTCCTGCTGCTGCTGCTGCCAACTCCAGGGTGTGAATCATCCAATTTTTGGGCTCCTGAAGCCAACTCCAGTGTATATTTGGGCTCCTGCTGCTGCTGCTGCCAACTCCAGGGTGTGAATCATCCAATTTTTGGGCTCCTGAAGCCAACCCCAGGGTCTCTTTAAAGTAATATTTGGGCTCCTGCTGCTGCTGCTGTCAACTCCTGCCAACTCCAGGGCGTGATTCATCCAATTTTTGGGCTCCTGAAGCAAACCCCAGTGTCTCTTTAAAGTAATATTTGGGCTCCTGCTGCTGCTGCTGCCAACTCCAGGGTGTGATTCATCCAATTTTTGGGCTCCTGAAGCCAACCCCAGGGTCTCTTTAAAGTAATATTTGGGCTCCTGCTGCTGCTGCTGTCAACTCCTGCCAACTCCAGGGTGTGATTCATCCAATTGTTGGGCTCCTGAAGCCAACCCCAGGGTCTCTTTAAAGAAATGTTTGGGCTCCTGCTGCTGCTGCCAACTCCAGGGTGTGATTCATCCAATTTTTGGGCTCCTGAAGCCAACTTCAGTGTATATTTGGGCTCCTGCTGCTGCTGCTGCCAACTCCAGGGTGTGAATCATCCAATTTTTGGGCTCCTGAAGCCAACCCCAGGGTCTCTTTAAAGTAATGTTTGGGTTCCTGCTGCTGCTGCTGCCAACTTCTGCCTACTCCAGGGTGTGATTCATCCAATTTTTGGGCTCCTGAAGCCAACTCCAGTGTATATTTGGGCTCCTGCTGCTCCCAACTCCAGGGTGTGAATCATCCAATTTTTGGGCTCCTGAAGCCAACTCCAGTGTATATTTGGGCTCCTGCTGCTGCTGCTGCCAACTCCAGGGTGTGAATCATCCAATTTTTGGGCTCCTGAAGCCAACCCCAGGGTCTCTTTAAAGTAATATTTGGGCTCCTGCTGCTGCTGCTGTCAACTCCTGCCAACTCCAGGGCGTGATTCATCCAATTTTTGGCCTCCTGAAGCCAACCCCAGTGTCTCTTTAAAGTAATATTTGGGCTCCTGCTGCTGCTGCTGCCAACTCCAGGGTGTGATTCATCCAATTTTTGGGCTCCTGAAGCCAACCCCAGGGTCTCTTTAAAGTAATATTTGGGCTCCTGCTGCTGCTGCTGCTGCCAACTTCTGCCACCTCCAGGGTGTGATTCATCCAATTTTTGGGCTCCTGAAGCCAACCCCAGGGTCTCTTTGAAGTAATGTTTGGGCTCCTGCTGCTGCTGCTGCCAACTTCTGCCAACTCCAGGGTGTGATTCATCCAATTTTTGGGCTCCTGAAGCCAACTCCAGTGTATATTTGGGCTCCTGCTGCTGCTGCTGCCAACTCCAGGGTGTGAATCATCCAATTTTTGGGCTCCTGAAGCCAACCCCAGGGTCTCTTTAAAGTAATATTTGGGCTCCTGCTGCTGCTGCTGTCAACTCCTGCCAACTCCAGGGCGTGATTCATCCAATTGTTGGGCTCCTGAAGCCAACCCCAGGGTCTTTTTAAAGTAATGTTTGGGCTCCTGCTGCTGCTGCTGCTGCCAACTTCTGCCACCTCCAGGGTGTGATTCATCCAATTTTTGGGCTCCTGAAGCCAACCCCAGGGTCTCTTTGAAGTAATGTTTGGGCTCCTGCTGCTGCTGCTGCCAACTTCTGCCAACTCCAGGGTGTGATTCATCCAATTTTTGGGCTCCTGAAGCCAACTCCAGTGTATATTTGGGCTCCTGCTGCTGCTGCTGCCAACTCCAGGGTGTGAATCATCCAATTTTTGGGCTCCTGAAGCCAACTCCAGTGTATATTTGGGCTCCTGCTGCTGCTGCTGCCAACTCCAGGGTGTGAATCATCCAATTTTTGGGCTCCTGAAGCCAACCCCAGGGTCTCTTTAAAGTAATATTTGGGCTCCTGCTGCTGCTGCTGTCAACTCCTGCCAACTCCAGGGCGTGATTCATCCAATTTTTGGGCTCCTGAAGCCAACCCCAGTGTCTCTTTAAAGTAATATTTGGGCTCCTGCTGCTGCTGCTGCCAACTCCAGGGTGTGATTCATCCAATTTTTGGGCTCCTGAAGCCAACCCCAGGGTCTCTTTAAAGTAATATTTGGGCTCCTGCTGCTGCTGCTGTCAACTCCTGCCAACTCCAGGGTGTGATTCATCCAATTGTTGGGCTCCTGAAGCCAACCCCAGGGTCTCTTTAAAGTAATGTTTGGGCTCCTGCTGCTGCCAACTCCAGGGTGTGATTCATCCAATTTTTGGGCTCCTGAAGCCAACTCCAGTGTATATTTGGGCTCCTGCTGCTGCTGCTGCCAACTCCAGGGTGTGAATCATCCAATTTTTGGGCTCCTGAAGCCAACTCCAGTGTATATTTGGGCTCCTGCTGCTGCTGCTGCCAACTCCAGGGTGTGAATCATCCAATTTTTGGGCTCCTGAAGCCAACCCCAGGGTCTCTTTAAAGTAATATTTGGGCTCCTGCTGCTGCTGCTGTCAACTCCTGCCAACTCCAGGGCGTGATTCATCCAATTTTTGGGCTCCTGAAGCCAACCCCAGTGTCTCTTTAAAGTAATATTTGGGCTCCTGCTGCTGCTGCTGCCAACTCCAGGGTGTGATTCATCCAATTTTTGGGCTCCTGAAGCCAACCCCAGGGTCTCTTTAAAGTAATATTTGGGCTCCTGCTGCTGCTGCTGTCAACTCCTGCCAACTCCAGGGTGTGATTCATCCAATTGTTGGGCTCCTGAAGCCAACCCCAGGGTCTCTTTAAAGTAATGTTTGGGCTCCTGCTGCTGCCAACTCCAGGGTGTGATTCATCCAATTTTTGGGCTCCTGAAGCCAACTCCAGTGTATATTTGGGCTCCTGCTGCTGCTGCTGCCAACTCCAGGGTGTGAATCATCCAATTTTTGGGCTCCTGAAGCCAACTCCAGTGTATATTTGGGCTCCTGCTGCTGCCAACTCCAGGGTGTGAATCATCCTATTTTTGGGCTCCTGAAGCCAACCCCAGTGTCTCTTTAAAGTAATATTTGGGCTCCTGCTGCTGCTGCTGTCAACTCCTGCCAACTCCAGGGTGTGATTCATCCAATTGTTCGGCTCCTGAAGCCAACCCCAGGGTCTCTTTGAAGTAATGTTTGGGCTCCTGCTGCTGCTGCTGCCAACTTCTGCCAACTCCAGGGTGTGATTCATCCAATTTTTGGGCTCCTGAAGCCAACTCCAGTGTATATTTGGGCTCCTGCTGCTGCTGCTGCCAACTCCAGGGTGTGAATCATCCAATTTTTGGGCTCCTGAAGCCAACCCCAGGGTCTCTTTAAAGTAATGCTTGGGCTCCTGCTGCTGCTGCTGCCAACTTCTGCCAACTCCAGGGTGTAATTCATCCAATTTTTGGGCTCCTGAAGCCAACCCCAGGGTCTCTTTAAAGTAATGTTTGGGCTCCTGCTGCTGCTGCTGCCAACTTCTGCCAACTCCAGGGTGTGATTCATCCAATTTTTGGGCTCCTGAAGCCAACCCCAGGGTCTCTTTGAAGTAATGTTTGGGCTCCTGCTGCTGCTGCTGCCAACTTCTGCCAACTCCAGGGTGTGATTCATCCAATTTTTGGGCTCCTGAAGCCAACCCCAGTGTATATTTGGGCTCCTGCTGCTGCTGCTGCCAACTCCAGGGTGTGAATCATCCAATTTTTGGGCTCCTGAAGCCAACTCCAGTGTATATTTGGGCTCCTGCTGCTGCCAACTCCAGGGTGTGAATCATCCAATTTTTGGGCTCCTGAAGCCAACCCCAGGGTCTCTTTAAAGTAATATTTGGGCTCCTGCTGCTGCTGCTGCCAACTCCAGGGTGTGATTCATCCAATTTTTGGGCTCCTGAAGCCAACCCCAGGGTCTCTTTAAAGTAATATTTGGGCTCCTGCTGCTGCTGCTGTCAACTCCTGCCAACTCCAGGGTGTGATTCATCCAATTGTTGGGCTCCTGAAGCCAACCCCAGGGTCTCTTTAAAGTAATGTTTGGGCTCCTGCTGCTGCTGCTGCCATCTTCTGCCAACTCCAGGGTGTGATTCATCCAATTTTTGGGCTCCTGAAGCCAACCCCAGGGTCTCTTTGAAGTAATGTTTGGGCTCCTGCTGCTGCCATCTTCTGCCAACTCCAGGGTGTGATTCGTCCAATTTTTGGGCTCCTGAAGCCAACCCCAGTGTATATTTGGGCTCCTGCTGCTGCTGCTGCCAACTCCAGGGTGTGAATCATCCAATTTTTGGGCTCCTGAAGCCAACTCCAGTGTATATTTGGGCTCCTGCTGCTGCTGCTGCCAACTCCAGGGTGTGAATCATCCAATTTTTGGGCTCCTGAAGCCAACCCCAGGGTCTCTTTAAAGTAATATTTGGGCTCCTGCTGCTGCTGCTGTCAACTCCTGCCAACTCCAGGGTGTGATTCATCCAATTGTTGGGCTCCTGAAGCCAACCCCAGGGTCTCTTTGAAGTAATGTTTGGGCTCCTGCTGCTGCTGCTGCTGCCAACTCCAGGGTGTGATTCATCCAATTTTTGGGCTCCTGAAGCCAACTCCAGTGTATATTTGGGCTCCTGCTGCTGCTGCTGCCAACTCCAGGGTGTGAATCATCCAATTTTTGGGCTCCTGAAGCCAACTCCAGTGTATATTTGGGCTCCTGCTGCTGCTGCTGCCAACTCCAGGGTGTGAATCATCCAATTTTTGGGCTCCTGAAGCCAACTCCAGTGTATATTTGGGCTCCTGCTGCTGCTGCTGCCAACTCCAGGGTGTGATTCATCCAATTTTTGGGCTCCTGAAGCCAACCCCAGGGTCTCTTTAAAGTAATGTTTGGGCTCCTGCTGCTGCTGCTGCTGCCAACTTCTGCCAACTCCAGGGTGTGATTCATCCAATTTTTGGGCTCCTGAAGCCAACTCCAGTGTATATTTGGGCTCCTGCTGCTGCTGCTGCCAACTCCAGGGTGTGATTCATCCAATTTTTGGGCTCCTGAAGCCAACCCCAGGGTCTCTTTAAAGTAATGTTTGGGCTCCTGCTGCTGCTGCTGCCAACTTCTGCCAACTCCAGGGTGTAATTCATCCAATTTTTGGGCTCCTGAAGCCAACCCCAGGGTCTCTTTAAAGTAATGTTTGGGCTCCTGCTGCTGCTGCTGCCAACTTCTGCCAACTCCAGGGTGTGATTCATCCAATTTTTGGGCTCCTGAAGCCAACCCCAGGGTCTCTTTGAAGTAATGTTTGGGCTCCTGCTGCTGCTGCTGCCAACTTCTGCCAACTCCAGGGTGTGATTCATCCAATTTTTGGGCTCCTGAAGCCAACCCCAGTGTATATTTGGGCTCCTGCTGCTGCTGCTGCCAACTCCAGGGTGTGAATCATCCAATTTTTGGGCTCCTGAAGCCAACTCCAGTGTATATTTGGGCTCCTGCTGCTGCCAACTCCAGGGTGTGAATCATCCAATTTTTGGGCTCCTGAAGCCAACTCCAGTGTATATTTGGGCTCCTGCTGCTGCTGCTGCCAACTCCAGGGTGTGAATCATCCAATTTTTGGGCTCCTGAAGCCAACTCCAGTGTATATTTGGGCTCCTGCTGCTGCTGCTGCCAACTCCAGGGTGTGATTCATCCAATTTTTGGGCTCCTGAAGCCAACCCCAGGGTCTCTTTAAAGTAATGTTTGGGCTCCTGCTGCTGCTGCTGCTGCCAACTTCTGCCAACTCCAGGGTGTGATTCATCCAATTTTTGGGCTCCTGAAGCCAACTCCAGTGTATATTTGGGCTCCTGCTGCTGCTGCTGCCAACTCCAGGGTGTGAATCATCCAATTTTTGGGCTCCTGAAGCCAACTCCAGTGTATATGTGGGCTCCTGCTGCTGCCAACTCCAGAGTGTGATTCATCCAATTTTTGGGCTCCTGAAGCCAACCCCAGGGTCTCTTTAAAGTAATATTTGGGCTCCTGCTGCTGCTGCTGTCAACTCCTGCCAACTCCAGGGTGTGATTCATCCAATTGTTGGGCTCCTGAAGCCAACCCCAGGGTCTCTTTAAAGTAATGTTTGGGCTCCTGCTGCTGCTGCTGCTGCCAACTTCTGCCAACTCCAGGGTGTGATTCATCCAATTTTTGGGCTCCTGAAGCCAACCCCAGGGTCTCTTTGAAGTAATGTTTGGGCTCCTGCTGCTGCTGCTGCCAACTTCTGCCAACTCCAGGGTGTGATTCATCCAATTTTTGGGCTCCTGAAGCCAACTCCAGTGTATATTTGGGCTCCTGCTGCTGCTGCTGCCAACTCCAGGGTGTGAATAATCCAATTTTTGGGCTCCTGAAGCCAACCCCAGGGTCTCTTTAAAGTAATATTTGGGCTCCTGCTGCTGCTGCTGTCAACTCCTGCCAACTCCAGGGCGTAATTCATCCAATTTTTGGGCTCCTGAAGCCAACTCCAGTGTATATGTGGGCTCCTGCTGCTGCCAACTCCAGAGTGTGATTCATCCAATTTTTGGGCTCCTGAAGCCAACCCCAGGGTCTCTTTAAAGTAATATTTGGGCTCCTGCTGCTGCTGCTGTCAACTCCTGCCAACTCCAGGGTGTGATTCATCCAATTGTTGGGCTCCTGAAGCCAACCCCAGGGTCTCTTTAAAGTAATGTTTGGGCTCCTGCTGCTGCTGCTGCTGCCAACTTCTGCCAACTCCAGGGTGTGATTCATCCAATTTTTGGGCTCCTGAAGCCAACCCCAGGGTCTCTTTGAAGTAATGTTTGGGCTCCTGCTGCTGCTGCTGCTGCCAAATTCTGCCAACTCCAGGGTGTGATTCATCCAATTTTTGGGCTCCTGAAGCCAACTCCAGTGTATATTTGGGCTCCTGCTGCTGCTGCTGCCAAATCCAGGGTGTGAATAATCCAATTTTTGGGCTCCTGAAGCCAACCCCAGGGTCTCTTTAAAGTAATATTTGGGCTCCTGCTGCTGCTGCTGTCAACTCCTGCCAACTCCAGGGCGTGATTCATCCAATTGTTGGGCTCCTGAAGCCAACCCCAGGGTCTCTTTAAAGTAATGTTTGGGCTCCTGCTGCTGCTGCTGCCAACTTCTGCCAACTCCAGGGTGTGATTCATCCAATTTTTGGGCTCCTGAAGCCAACCCCAGGGTCTCTTTGAAGTAATGTTTGGGCTCCTGCTGCTGCTGCTGCTGCCAACTTCTGCCAACTCCAGGGTGTGATTCATCCAATTTTTGGGCTCCTGAAGCAAACTCCAGTATATATTTGGGCTCCTGCTGCTGCTGCTGCCAACTCCAGGGTGTGAATCATCCAATTTTTGGGCTCCTGATGCCAACTCCAGTGTATATGTGGGCTCCTGCTGCTGCCAACTCCAGGGTGTGATTCATCCAATTTTTGGGCTCCTGAAGCCAACCCCAGGGTCTCTTTAAAGTAATATTTGGGCTCCTGCTGCTGCTGCTGTCAACTCCTGCCAACTCCAGGGCGTGATTCATCCAATTTTTGGCCTCCTGATGCCAACCCCAGTGTCTCTTTAAAGTAATATTTGGGCTCCTGCTGCTGCTGCTGCCAACTCCAGGGTGTGATTCATCCAATTTTGGGGCTCCTGAAGCCAACCCCAGGGTCTCTTTAAAGTAATATTTGGGCTCCTGCTGCTGCTGCTGTCAACTCCTGCCAACTCCAGGGTGTGATTCATCCAATTGTTGGGCTCCTGAAGCCAACCCCAGGGTCTCTTTAAAGTAATGTTTGGGCTCCTGCTGCTGCTGCTGCCATCTTCTGCCAACTCCAGGGTGTGATTCATCCAATTTTTGGGCTCCTGAAGCCAACCCCAGGGTCTCTTTGAAGTAATGTTTGGGCTCCTGCTGCTGCTGCCAACTTCTGCCAACTCCAGGGTGTGATTCATCCAATTTTTGGGCTCCTGAAGCCAACCCCAGTGTATATTTGGGCTCCTGCTGCTGCTGCTGCCAACTCCAGGGTGTGAATAATCCAATTTTTGGGCTCCTGAAGCCAACTCCAGTGTATATTTGGGCTCCTGCTGCTGCTGCTGCCAACTCCAGGGTGTGAATCATCCAATTTTTGGGCTCCTGAAGCCAACCCCAGGGTCTCTTTAAAGTAATATTTGGGCTCCTGCTGCTGCTGCTGTCAACTCCTGCCAACTCCAGGGCGTGATTCATCCAATTTTTGGCCTCCTGAAGCCAACCCCAGTGTCTCTTTAAAGTAATATTTGGGCTCCTGCTGCTGCTGCTGCCAACTCCAGGGTGTGATTCATACAATTTTTGGGCTCCTGAAGCCAACCCCAGGGTCTCTTTAAAGTAATATTTGGGCTCCTGCTGCTGCTGCTGTCAACTCCTGCCAACTCCAGGGTGTGATTCATCCAATTGTTGGGCTCCTGAAGCCAACCCCAGGGTCTCTTTAAAGTAATGTTTGGGCTCCTGCTGCTGCTGCTGCCAACTTCTGCCAACTCCAGGGTGTGATTCATCCAATTTTTGGGCTCCTGAAGCCAACCCCAGGGTCTCTTTGAAGTAATGTTTGGGCGCCTGCTGCTGCCATCTTCTGCCAACTCCAGGGTGTGATTCGTCCAATTTTTGGGCTCCTGAAGCCAACCCCAGTGTATATTTGGGCTCCTGCTGCTGCTGCTGCCAACTCCTTGGTGTGAATCATCCAATTTTTGGGCTCCTGAAGCCAACTCCAATGTATATTTGGGCTCCTGCTGCTGCTGCTGCCAACTCCAGGGTGTGAATAATCCAATTTTTGGGCTCCTGAAGCCAACCCCAGGGTCTCTTTAAAGTAATATTTGGGCTCCTGCTGCTGCTGCTGTCAACTCCTGCCAACTCCAGGGCGTGATTCATCCAATTGTTGGGCTCCTGAAGCCAACCCCAGGGTCTCTTTAAAGTAATGTTTGGGCTCCTGCTGCTGCTGCTGCCAACTTCTGCCAACTCCAGGGTGTGATTCATCCAATTTTTGGGCTCCTGAAGCCAACCCCAGGGTCTCTTTGAAGTAATGTTTGGGCTCCTGCTGCTGCTGCTGCTGCCAACTTCTGCCAACTCCAGGGTGTGATTCATCCAATTTTTGGGCTCCTGAAGCAAACTCCAGTGTATATTTGGGCTCCTGCTGCTGCTGCTGCCAACTCCAGGGTGTGAATCATCCAATTTTTGGGCTCCTGATGCCAACTCCAGTGTATATGTGGGCTCCTGCTGCTGCCAACTCCAGGGTGTGATTCATCCAATTTTTGGGCTCCTGAAGCCAACCCCAGGGTCTCTTTAAAGTAATATTTGGGCTCCTGCTGCTGCTGCTGTCAACTCCTGCCAACTCCAGGGCGTGATTCATCCAATTTTTGGCCTCCTGAAGCCAACCCCAGTGTCTCTTTAAAGTAATATTTGGGCTCCTGCTGCTGCTGCTGCCAACTCCAGGGTGTGATTCATCCAATTTTGGGGCTCCTGAAGCCAACCCCAGGGTCTCTTTAAAGTACTATTTGGGCTCCTGCTGCTGCTGCTGTCAACTCCTGCCAACTCCAGGGTGTGATTCATCCAATTGTTGGGCTCCTGAAGCCAACCCCAGGGTCTCTTTAAAGTAATGTTTGGGCTCCTGCTGCTGCTGCTGCCATCTTCTGCCAACTCCAGGGTGTGATTCATCCAATTTTTGGGCTCCTGAAGCCAACCCCAGGGTCTCTTTGAAGTAATGTTTGGGCTCCTGCTGCTGCTGCCAACTTCTGCCAACTCCAGGGTGTGATTCATCCAATTTTTGGGCTCCTGAAGCCAACCCCAGTGTATATTTGGGCTCCTGCTGCTGCTGCTGCCAACTCCAGGGTGTGAATCATCCAATTTTTGGGCTCCTGAAGCCAACTCCAGTGTATATTTGGGCTCCTGCTGCTGCTGCTGCCAACTCCAGGGTGTGAATCATCCAATTTTTGGGCTCCTGAAGCCAACCCCAGGGTCTCTTTAAAGTAATATTTGGGCTCCTGCTGCTGCTGCTGTCAACTCCTGCCAACTCCAGGGCGTGATTCATCCAATTTTTGGCCTCCTGAAGCCAACCCCAGTGTCTCTTTAAAGTAATATTTGGGCTCCTGCTGCTGCTGCTGCCAACTCCAGGGTGTGATTCATACAATTTTTGGGCTCCTGAAGCCAACCCCAGGGTCTCTTTAAAGTAATATTTGGGCTCCTGCTGCTGCTGCTGTCAACTCCTGCCAACTCCAGGGTGTGATTCATCCAATTGTTGGGCTCCTGAAGCCAACCCCAGGGTCTCTTTAAAGTAATGTTTGGGCTCCTGCTGCTGCTGCTGCCAACTTCTGCCAACTCCAGGGTGTGATTCATCCAATTTTTGGGCTCCTGAAGCCAACCCCAGGGTCTCTTTGAAGTAATGTTTGGGCTCCTGCTGCTGCCATCTTCTGCCAACTCCAGGGTGTGATTCGTCCAATTTTTGGGCTCCTGAAGCCAACCCCAGTGTATATTTGGGCTCCTGCTGCTGCTGCTGCCAACTCCAGGGTGTGAATCATCCAATTTTTGGGCTCCTGAAGCCAACTCCAGTGTATATTTGGGCTCCTGCTGCTGCTGCTGCCAACTCCAGGGTGTGAATCATCCAATTTTTGGGCTCCTGAAGCCAACCCCAGGGTCTCTTTAAAGTAATACTTGGGCTCCTGCTGCTGCTGCTGTCAACTCCTGCCAACTCCAGGGCATGATTCATCCAATTTTTGGCCTCCTGAAGCCAACCCCAGTGTCTCTTTAAAGTAATATTTGGGCTCCTGCTGCTGCTGCTGCCAACTCCAGGGTGTGATTCATCCAATTTTTGGGCTCCTGAAGCCAACCCCAGGGTCTCTTTAAAGTAATATTTGGGCTCCTGCTGCTGCTGCTGTCAACTCCTGCCAACTCCAGGGTGTGATTCATCCAATTGTTGGGCTCCTGAAGCCAACCCCAGGGTCTCTTTAAAGTAATGTTTGGGCTCCTGCTGCTGCTGCTGCCAACTTCTGCCAACTCCAGGGTGTGATTCATCCAATTTTTGGGCTCCTGAAGCCAACCCCAGGGTCTCTTTGAAGTAATGTTTGGGCTCCTGCTGCTGCCATCTTCTGCCAACTCCAGGGTGTGATTCGTCCAATTTTTGGGCTCCTGAAGCCAACCCCAGTGTATATTTGGGCTCCTGCTGCTGCTGCTGCCAACTCCAGGGTGTGAATCATCCAATTTTTGGGCTCCTGAAGCCAACTCCAGTGTATATTTGGGCTCCTGCTGCTGCTGCTGCCAACTCCAGGGTGTGAATCATCCAATTTTTGGGCTCCTGAAGCCAACCCCAGGGTCTCTTTGAAGTAATATTTGGGCTCCTGCTGCTGTCAACTCCTGCCAACTCCAGGGTGTGATTCATCCAATTGTTGGGCTCCTGAAGCCAACCCCAGGGTCTCATTAAAGTAATGTTTGGGCTCCTGCTGCTGCTGCTGCCAACTTCTGCCAACTTCAGGGTGTGATTCATCCAATTTTTGGGCTCCTGAAGCCAACTTCAGTGTATATTTGGGCTCCTGCTGCTGCTGCTGCCAACTCCAGGGTGTGAATCATCCAATTTTTGGGCTCCTGAAGCCAACCCCAGGGTCTCTTTAAAGTAATGTTTGGGCTCCTGCTGCTGCTGCTGCCAACTTCTGTCAACTCCAGGGTGTGATTCATCCAATTTTTGGGCTCCTGAAGCCAACTCCAGTGTATATTTGGGCTCCTGCTGCTGCCAACTCCAGGGTGTGAATCATCCAATTTTTGGGCTCCTGAAGCCAACCCCAGGGTCTCTTTAAAGTAATATTTGGGCTCCTGCTGCTGCTGCTGTCAACTCCTGCCAACTCCAGGGTGTGATTCATCCAATTTTTGGCCTCCTGAAGCCAACCCCAGTGTCTCTTTAAAGTAATATTTGGGCTCCTGCTGCTGCTGCTGCCAACTCCAGGGTGTGATTCATCCAATTTTTGGGCTCCTGAAGCCAACCCCAGGGTCTCTTTAAAGTAATATTTGGGCTCCTGCTGCTGCTGCTGTCAACTCCTGCCAACTCCAGGGTGTGATTCATCCAATTGTTGGGCTCCTGAAGCCAACCCCAGGGTCTCTTTGAAGTAATGTTTGGGCTCCTGCTGCTGCTGCTGCCAACTCCAGGGTGTGATTCATCCAATTTTTGGGCTCCCGAAGCCAACTCCAGTGTATATTTGGGCTCCTGCTGCTGCTGCTGCCAACTCCAGGGTGTGAATCATCCAATTCTTGGGCTCCTGAAGCCAACTCCAGTGTATATGTGGGCTCCTGCTGCTGCCAACTCCAGGGTGTGATTCATCCAATTTTGGGCTCCTGAAGCCAACCCCAGGGTCTCTTTAAAGTAATATTTGGGCTCCTGCTGCTGCTGCTGTCAACTCCTGCCAACTCCAGGGTGTGATTCATCCAATTGTTGGGCTCCTGAAGTCAACCCCAGGGTCTCTTTAAAGTAATGTTTGGGCTCCTGCTGCTGCTGCTGCCAACTTCTGCCAACTCCAGGGTGTGATTCATCCAATTTTTGGGCTCCTGAAGCCAACCCCAGGGTCTCTTTGAAGTAATGTTCGGGCTCCTGCTGCTGCTGCTGCCAACTTCTGCCAACTCCAGGGTGTGATTCATCCAATTTTTGGGCTCCTGAAGCCAACTCCAGTGTATATTTATGCTCCTGCTGCTGCTGCTGCCAACTCCAGGGTGTGAATAATCCAATTTTTGGGCTCCTGAAGCCAACTCCAGGGTCTCTTTAAAGTAATGTTTGGGCTCCTGCTGCTGCTGCTAACTTCTGCCAACTCCAGGGTGTGATTCATCCAATTTTTGGGCTCCTGAAGCCAACCCCAGGGTCTCTTTAAATAAATATTTGGGCTCCTGCTGCTGCTGCTGTCAACTCCTGCCAACTCCAGGGTGTGATTCATCCAATTGTTGGGCTCCTGAAGCCAACCCCAGGGTCTCTTTAAAGTAATGTTCGGGCTCCTGCTGCTGCTGCTGCCAACTCCAGGGTGTGATTCATCCAATTTTTGGGCTCCTGAAGCCAACTCCAGTGTATATTTGGGCTCCTGCTGCTGCTGCTGCCAACTCCAGGGTGTGAATCATCCAATTTTTGGGCTCCTGAAGCCAACCCCAGGGTCTCTTTAAAGTAATATTTGGTCTCCTGCTGCTGCTGCTGTCAACTCCTGCCAACTCCAGGGTGTGATTCATCCAATTGTTGGGCTCCTGAAGCCAACCCCAGGGTCTCTTTAAAGTAATGTTTGGGCTCCTGCTGCTGCTGCTGCCAACTTCTGCCAACTCCAGGGTGTGATTCATCCAATTTTTGGCCTCCTGAAGCCAACCCCAGGGTCTCTTTGAAGTAATGTTTGGGCTCCTGCTGCTGCTGCTGCCAACTTCTGCCAACTCCAGGGTGTGAATCATCCAATTTTTGGGCTCCTGAAGCCAACTCCAGGGTCTCTTTAAAGTAATGTTTGGGCTCCTGCTGCTGCTGCTAACTTCTGCCAACTCCAGGGTGTGATTCATCCAATTTTTGGGCTCCTGAAGCCAACCCCATGGTCTCTTTAAAGTAATATTTGGGTTCCTGCTGCTGCTGCTGTCAACTCCTGCCAACTCCAGGGTGTGATTCATCCAATTGTTGGGCTCCTGAAGCCAACCCCAGGGTCTCTTTAAAGTAATGTTTGGGCTCCTGCTGCTGCTGCTGCCAACTCCAGGGTGTGATTCATCCAATTTTTGGGCTCCTGAAGCCAACTCCAGTGTATATTTGGGCTCCTGCTGCTGCTGCTGCCAACTCCAGGGTGTGAATCATCCAATTTTTGGGCTCCTGAAGCCAACTCCAGTGTATATTTGGGCTCCTGCTGCTGCTGCTGCCAACTCCAGGGTGTGAATCATCCAATTTTTGGGCTCCTGAAGCCAACCCCAGGGTCTCTTTAAAGTAATATTTGGGCTCCTGCTGCTGCTGCTGTCAACTCCTGCCAATTCCAGGGCGTAATTCATCCAATTTATGGCCTCCTGAAGCCAACCCCAGTGTCTCTTTAAAGTAATATTTGGGCTCCTGCTGCTGCTGCTGCCAACTCCAGGGTGTGATTCATCCAATTTTTGGGCTCCTGAAGCCAACCCCAGGGTCTCTTTAAAGTAATATTTGGGCTCCTGCTGCTGCTGCTGTCAACTCCTGCCAACTCCAGGGTGTGATTTATCCCATTGTTGGGCTCCTGAAGCCAACCCCAGGGTCTCTTTAAAGTAATGTCTGAGCTCCTGCTGCTGCTGCTGCCAACTTCTGCCAACTCCAGGGTGTGATTCATCCAATTTTTGGGCTCCTGAAGCCAACCCCAGGGTCTCTTTGAAGTAATGTTTGGGCTCCTGCTGCTGCTGCTGCCAACTTCTGCCAGCTCCAGGGTGTGATTCATCCAATTTTTGGGCTCCTGAAGCCAACTCCAGTGTATATTTGGGCTCCTGCTGCTGCTGCTGCCAACTCCAGGGTGTGAATCATCCAATTTTTGGGCTCCTGAAGCCAACTCCAGTGTATATTTGGGCTCCTGCTGCTGCTGCTGCAAACTCCAGGGTGTGAATCATCCAATTTTTGGGCTCCTGAAGCCAACCCCAGGGTCTCTTTAAAGTAATATTTGGGCTCCTGCTGCTGCTGCTGTCAACTCCTGCCAACTCCAGGGCGTGATTCATCCAATTTTTGGCCTCCTGAAGCCAACCCCAGTGTCTCTTTAAAGTAATATTTGGGCTCCTGCTGCTGCTGCTGCCAACTCCAGGGTGTGATTCATCCAATTTTTGGGCTCCTGAAGCCAACCCCAGGGTCTCTTTAAAGTAATATTTGGGCTCCTGCTGCTGCTGCTGTCAACTCCTGCCAACTCCAGGGTGTGATTTATCCAATTGTTGGGCTCCTGAAGCCAACCCCAGGGTCTCTTTAAAGTAATGTTTGGGCTCCTGCTGCTGCTGCTGCCAACTTCTGCCAACTCCAGGGTATGATTCATCCAATTTTTGGGTTCCTGAAGCCAACCCCAGGGTCTCTTTGAAGTAATGTTTGGGCTCCTGCTGCTGCTGCTGCCAACTTCTGCCAACTCCAGGGTGTGATTCATCCAATTTTTGGGCTCCTGAAGCCAACTCCAGTGTATATTAGGGCTCCTGCTGCTGCTGCTGCCAACTCCAGGGTGTGAATCATCCAATTTTTGGGCTCCTGAAGCCAACTCCAGTGTATATTTGGGCTCCTGCTGCTGCTGCTGCCAACTCCAGGGTGTGAATCATCCAATTTTTGAGCTCCTGAAGCCAACCCCAGGGTCTCTTTAAAGTAATATTTGGGCTCCTGCTGCTGCTGCTGTCAACTCCTGCCAACTCCAGGGCATGAGTCATCCAATTTTTGGGCTCCTGAAGCCAACCCCAGTGTCTCTTTAAAGTAATATTTGGGCTCCTAATATTTGGGCTCCTGCTGCTGCTGCTGCCAACTCCAGGGTGTGAATCATCCAATTTTTGGGCTCCTGAAGCCAACCCCAGGGTCTCTTTAAAGTAATGTTTGAGCTCCTGCTGCTGCTGCTGCCAACTTCTGCCAACTCCAGGGTGTGATTCATCCAATTTTTGGGCTCCTGAAGCCAACCCCAGGGTCTCTTTGAAGTAATATTTGGGCTCCTGCTGCTGCTGCTGCCAACTTCTGCCAACTCCAGGGTGTGAATCATCCAATTTTTGGGCTCCTGAAGCCAACTCCAGGGTCTCTTTAAAGTAATGTTTGGGCTCCTGCTGCTGCTGCTAACTTCTGCCAACTCCAGGGTGTGATTCATCCAATTTTTGGGCTCCTGACGCCAACCCCATGGTCTCTTTAAAGTAATATTTGGGCTCCTGCTGCTGCTGCTGTAAACTCCTGCCAACTCCAGGGTGTGATTCATCCAATTGTTGGGCTCCTGAAGCCAACCCCAGGGTCTCTTTAAAGTAATGTTTGGGCTCCTGCTGCTGCTGCTGCCAACTCCAGGGTGTGATTCATCCAATTTTTGGGCTCCTGAAGCCAACTCCAGTGTATATTTGGGCTCCTGCTGCTGCTGCTGCCAACTCCAGGGTGTGAATCATCCAATTTTTGGGCTCCTGAAGCCAGCTCCAGTGTATATTTGGGCTCCTGCTGCTGCTGCTGCAAACTCCAGGGTGTGAATCATCCAATTTTTGGGCTCCTGAAGCCAACCCCAGGGTCTCTTTAAAGTAATATTTGGGCTCCTGCTGCTGCTGCTGTCAACTCCTGCCAACTCCAGGGCGTGATTCATCCAATTTTTGGCCTCCTGAAGCCAACCCCAGTGTCTCTTTAAAGTAATATTTGGGCTCCTGCTGCTGCTGCTGCCAACTCCAGGGTGTGATTCATCCAATTTTTGGGCTCCTGAAGCCAACCCCAGGGTCTCTTTAAAGTAATATTTGGGCTCCTGCTGCTGCTGCTGTCAACTCCTGCCAACTCCAGGGTGTGATTTATCCAATTGTTGGGCTCCTGAAGCCAACCCCAGGGTCTCTTTAAAGTAATGTTTGGGCTCCTGCTGCTGCTGCTGCCAACTCCTGCCAACTCCAGGGTGTGATTCATCCAATTTTTGGTCTCCTGAAGCCAACCCCAGGGTCTCTTTGAAGTAATGTTTGGGCTCCTGCTGCTGCTGCTGCCAACTTCTGCCAACTCCAGGGTGTGATTCATCCAATTTTTGGGCTCCTGAAGCCAACTCCAGTGTATATTAGGGCTCCTGCTGCTGCTGCTGCCAACTCCAGGGTGTGAATCATCCAATTTTTGGGCTCCTGAAGCCAACTCCAGTGTATATTTGGGCTCCTGCTGCTGCTGCTGCCAACTCCAGGGTGTGAATCATCCAATTTTTGGGCTCCTGAAGCCAACCCCAGGGTCTCTTTAAAGTAATATTTGGGCTCCTGCTGCTGCTGCTGTCAACTCCTGCCAACTCCAGGGCATGAGTCATCCAATTTTTGGGCTCCTGAAGCCAACCCCAGTGTCTCTTTAAAGTAATATTTGGGCTCCTGCTGCTGCTGCTGCCAACTCCAGGGTGTGAATCATCCAATTTTTGGGCTCCTGAAGCCAACCCCAGGGTCTCTTTAAAGTAATGCTTGAGCTCCTGCTGCTGCTGCTGCCAACTTCTGCCAACTCCAGGGTGTGATTCATCCAATTTTTGGGCTCCTGAAGCCAACCCCAGGGTCTCTTTGAAGTAATATTTGGGCTCCTGCTGCTGCTGTTGCCAACTTCTGCCAACTCCAGGGTGTGATTCATCCAATTTTTGGGCTCCTGAAGCCAACTCCAGTGTATATTTGGGCTCCTGCTGCTGCTGCTGCCAACTCCAGGGTGTGAATCATCCAATTTTTGGGCTCCTGAAGCCAACTCCAGGGTCTCTTTAAAGTAATGTTTGGGCTCCTGCTGCTGCTGCTGCCAACTTCTGCCACCTCCAGGGTGTGATTCATCCAATTTTTGGGCTCCTGAAGCCAACTCCAGTGTATATTTGGGCTCCTGCTGCTGCTGCTGCAAACTCCAGGGTGTGATTCATCCAATTTTTGGGCTCCTGAAGCCAACCCCAGGGTCTCTTTAAAGTAATGTTTGGGCTCCTGCTGCTGCTGCTGTCAACTCCTGCCAACTCCAGGGTGTGATTTATCCAATTGTTGGGCTCCTGAAGCCAACCCCAGGGTCTCTTTGAAGTAATGTTTGGGCTCCTGCTGCTGCTGCTGCCAACTTCTGCCAACTCCAGGGTGTGATTTATCCAATTTTTGGGCTCCTGAAGCCAACCCCAGGGTCTCTTTGAAGTAATATCTGGGCTCCTGCTGCTGCCAACTTCTGCCAACTCCAGGGTGTGATTCATCCAATTTTTGGGCTCCTGAAGCCAACTCCAGTGTATATTTGGGCTCCTGCTGCTGCCAACTCCAGGGTGTGAATCATCCAATTTTTGGGCTCCTGAAGCCAACCCCAGGGTCTCTTTAAAGTAATGTTTGAGCTCCTGCTGCTGCTGCTGCCAACTTCTGCCAACTCCAGGGTGTGATTCATCCAATTTTTGGGCTCCTGAAGCCAACTCCAGTGTATATTTGGGCTCCTGCTGCTGCTGCTGCCAACTCCAGGGTGTGAATCATCCAATTTTTGGGCTCCTGAAGCCAACCCCAGGGTCTCTTTAAAGTAATGTTTGAGCTCCTGCTGCTGCTGCTGCCAACTTCTGCCAACTCCAGGGTGTGATTCATCCAATTTTTGGGCTCCTGAAGCCAACCCCAGGGTCTCTTTGAAGTAATATTTGGGCTCCTGCTGCTGCTGCTGCCAACTTCTGCCAACTCCAGGGTGTGATTCATCCAATTTTTGGGCTCCTGAAGCCAACTCCAGTGTATATTTGGGCTCCTGCTGCTGCTGCTGCTGCCAACTCCAGGGTGTGAATCATCCAATTTTTGGGCTCCTGAAGCCAACTCCAGGGTCTCTTTAAAGTAATGTTTGGGCTCCTGCTGCTGCTGCTGCCAACTTCTGCCAACTCCAGGGTGTGATTCATCCAATTTTTGGGCTCCTGAAGCCAACTCCAGTGTATATTTGGGCTCCTGCTGCTGCTGCTGCCAACTCCAGGGTGTGAATCATCCAATTTTTGGGCTCCTGAAGCCAACCCCAGGGTCTCTTTAAAGTAATGTTTGGGCTCCTGCTGCTGCTGCTGTCAACTCCTGCCAACTCCAGGGTGTGATTTATCCAATTGTTGGGCTCCTGAAGCCAACCCCAGGGTCTCTTTAAAGTAATGTTTGGGCTCCTGCTGCTGCTGCTGCCAACTTCTGCCAACTCTAGGGTGTGATTCATCCAATTTTTGGGCTCCTGAAGCCAACCCCAGGGTCTCTTTGAAGTATTATTTGGGCTCCTGCTTCTGCTGCTGCCAACTTCTGCCAACTCCAGGGTGTGATTCATCCAATTTTTGGGCTCCTGAAGCCAACTCCAGTGTATATTTGGGCTCCTGCTGCTGCTGCTGCCAACTCCAGGGTGTGAATCATCCAAATTTTGGGCTCCTGAAGCCAACCCCAGGGTCTCTTTAACCCTTTTGTTGCCAAGCACGTAACACCTACGTGCTGGCTTGGCTGGGCCTTAAGTGCCAAGCCCGTAGGTGTTACGTGCTTGACTTTCCTCGCTTCTAGTTTAAAAAATAAAAATAAAAAATACTCACCTGACCTCTTGTTGGATCCGGCCGGGTCTCCTCTTTAATTTGGTGCCATCCGATCCCCCGTGGGGGGTCGGATGGCTCCAGGAGAGCCCCCGGAATAGGCCGCCCCCCCCCGCTTCTGCAGCAGCAGCTGCTAACTGTAAAAAAAATAAAAAAATAAAAATGACATTCACTTACCTGTGTGTGCGCTGGCTCCCGCTGTCCCTCCTCTTCACCTGGGGGGCCTCCGATCCCCCCCCAGGACTTACCGATCTTCAGGAGAGAGCCTGAGAGGCTCTCTCCTCTCTTCTTCTCGATGGCGGCCGCCATCTTGCCTTTGGGGGCGGGGCTTATGAAGTCATCCCGGCCCCGAACGGGCTTCAGCTTTCTCAGCTTCTCAGATGCCGGTGATCGGCGCTGGGGAAGGAGGTGACAGGAGATCCTCTGATCTCCTGCCTTCTCCTTCTCTGGATGCCGATCACCGGCATCTGTCAGCTGAGCGGCGAGGGACAAGAGCTTGCAATCGAAGGTAAGTAAAGTAAAAAAAAATTTTTTTTTTCTAATAAAATACTTTTTATTATTGTGTGGTGTTTTTTTTAACAGTTAACCCTTTGTGAACTGGTAAGGGGTCCATGAGACCCCTTATACCAGTTCACAAGGCTGGGGGGGTGGCAAGTCACCTGCCCTAGCGGGTGACTTGCCATTAACCCCCGCACCCCCATTACCTGCCTCCCCAAAGGCCAGGGGGGGGCAGAAGAGCCCGGGCCCACATAGGCTATGTGGGCTCGTAGGCTGCAGGGTGGGGGGGCCACCAAAGCTGGCCCCCCCACTCTGTGCCTACAAGCCCCCATAGCTGGTCCCGGGCTGGTTACTTTGGGTAAGGGGGACCCCACGTCATTTTTTTTTTTGGATTTTTAAGGGTTTTTTTTTTTTTTTAATTAACCATTTGTCATCCAGCAGCTATACAAGGCTTCTGGGCAGGAAAGGGTGTCTACCTATACATATGTGGTATCGCTGTAACCGGGAGAAATTGGGGTTTCTCACGCAATAAGGTTTTATTGACAAACTTACATTTTTTATTACAAAAAAACTCTACAAATTGTAAAAAAATATATTTTTTTTATTTTTTTTCACACATTTCACCCAAAAATATTGAGAATACACCTAAAAAATACAAACAAGACATTCCATGTTAAAGCCCAGACTCTGTTGAAAAAAACAATATATAATTTTCCTGGGAAATCCCTGGAAATCTTTTCAAAAATGACAGTTGAACATGTGTAGCGCAAAATAGTGAAACATCGTCTGGCAACAGGGAGTGGCAAATGCTGCAGGTAGGCTGGCAGCGAAAGGGTTAAAGTAATGTTTGAGCTCCTGCTGCTGCTGCTGCCAACTTCTGCCAACTCCAGGGTGTGATTCATCCAATTTTTGGGCTCCTGAAGCCAACCTCAGGGTCTCTTTGAAGTAATATTTGGGCTCCTGCTGCTGCTGCTGCCAACTTCTGCCAACTCCAGGGTGTGATTCATCCAATTTTTGGGCTCCTGAAGCCAACTCCAGTGTATATTTGGGCTCCTGCTGCTGCCAACTTCTGCCAACTCCAGGGTGTGATTCATCCAATTTTTGGGCTCCTGAAGCCAACCCCAGTGTCTATTTAAAGTAATGTTTGGGCTCCTGCTGCTGCTGCTGCTGCCAACTCCAGGGTGTGATTCATCCAATTTTTGGGCTCCTGAAGCCAACCCCAGTGTCTCTTTAAAGTAATGTTTGGGCTCCTGCTGCTGCTGCCAACTCCAGGGTGTGATTCATCCAATTTTTGGGCTCCTGCTGCTGCCAACTCCAGTGTCTCTTTAAAGCAATGTTTGGGCTCCTGCCCCTCATAGTGATGCCACTTCAACTCTCTGCAATAGTGCCGCTCTGCGATTCTATTAGCGATGCCTCTGATCTGCATGTGATATTTCTTCAAAGTATTATTTAACTAACCTAGCACGCATCCTGTGCGTGTTACAGCAAGGCAGAATGGTTTACAACCCTAATGAGGCTCTAGGAGGCTCAGAAATAGCCGTTTTTAATAGCGATTCGTTGCGAATTTATTCGGGTCGAAACGATTTTTGTCGGAAAATTCGGCGAATCAGTCGAATCGAATTTTTCAAAAGTTCGCTCATCTCTACTATTAACCAATGGGAAATCAACACATATACCCATAGGAAGACAAGCCGCATGGTTTCAGCCATCTTGGAAACAGTCTTCAGCCATTTTGTAACATTCCAACTCAAACAATTTATACATATTTATGGCAGATCAAACCCATAATGTGTCTGTAGCACTACATTCCTTTAAATGTAATAATCAAAAGTTTTAATCTTGTATTTAAAGTTTTTATTTTTTATTTTTGGTTTGATCCTTCTTCATTTACTTTATAAAATCAACAGTGATTTCCTAAAGCTAAGAAATACATAAGTGTTGGAATAGTTTTTTTAGAACAACTACATCCTGTATGTGACTGTCTGCTTGTTTTGCTATTGATAAAGCTAGTTTAAAAGAAAAAACAACAGGAAGTCTTAGGCAAACCATGTGACCACACGTGAGTTTAACCTGCTAACAGAAAGGATATGTTTGCTTTGCATCATATTGAGATGTGTTACTGATATATCATGTTTATGTTCCTGATAGCTGCTGAATAAACAGTTGTGGTTCCTGCACGCTGGAAGAGCGTTATGTGCAATTATCCATTTCTTAATTTCAACAGGTGCAACAACGAAACCTAAGCAGAGGTTGCCCAAAGCTCTCTACAGTATGAGGGGACGTTTGGGGGGCTCTTGCACAGAATTCTCGTTTTTTCCTCCAAAGCTAGTAGTCAAATCAGCCACAGGATCCTTCTCGATATCTACAATTTTATCAAGATCTTTATTTAACTGAGGTAATTCTTCCTGCTGTCTCTCAGGAGCGTGGTATAGGCTTTTATTTAAATAAATTTGTGTGCCAAAAAAAGATCAGACCAATCTTGAACATCTACATTGTAAACTGAATTTTCTCTATGTAATAGCTTAGGTCAGTTTTGGCCTTCCAATTCCTTGAGTCCATAGACATCAAGGGCGATAGGCTGTTTTCTTCTCCCCATACTACAGAGAATAATAACTAATTACCCTTTGGTCTGGCCACAGTTACCACAGTTCTGAAATCAGTTATAGCCACTTTGAGATGCAAGGGTAAGGGGATACCATATATAGGCAATCTGTTGGTGAAGTGAAGCAGAAAAATATGTTCAACTAACAGGACATATTCAGGACTCTAAAATTAAGGATTGCTCAACATTCAGTGTATGAAAGTTATAGGTCTGATGGTTACATCGATATGCACCGTATGTACAATTCTGGATCAGGCCCCCTCAATTGTTCATTCTTTCAAAGATGTGACAGCTCTCAATTTTTCCTAGACCTGTGTGTTACACCAGCAGTCTAAGGGACTGGGGAGGCGTTTTGGATGCTCAGTTCAGGGAACTTGGACAGCCACAGAGGCAATGTTGTCCATCAATGTTTTGAAGTTGAGGGAAGTTCTTCTATCGCTACATTATTGGTACAGAATTCTAACAGGTTGTCCGATGTGAGTAAAGTCAGGCAATATTACAACATATTGTGGCATATATCAACTGTCAGGGTAGTACTCACAGCAGAATGGGACGGAATCACATCCCAGCTCTTTCAGCCATTTATATTCCAGACATATTAAGACTAAATTGGATCAGAGAGAGTAGGAACTGAATCAGGAGATTTGTTTCTGGTTGTCCAGCAATAAAGAGGCTCATAAGGGTCGATTCTAAATGCAAAAGTTAATTAATTTCGGATCGGGAATCGGAAGTTTGGGTGGGTGTTAGTCATTTTTTCCCTTTTTTTTGGCCATTTCGTATTCGCACGAACGTTCGGGCCTAGACGTATATGCTCTTTCGATCTTCGGCCGTCAATTGTATTATTTCCGTTAGTTATTGTATATTTCCCGTCCAAATCGTATTTTTTGCGAGCAGTCCTAATTTTCCCGTTAATGACATGGGCTTGCGATCAATTCAGAGAGCTGATTGGCAAGTGTTTCTAGGCACATTTAAGGGTTGATTCCCGAACTCTTATCCGGCAGCTTTTTGGCCTCGGGAGTAGCATGGATAGGAGTGAGTTCGAGGAACATCAAGCTCTAATGCTTTTTGGCATCGATTTGATCCGGATGTCTGAGGGCAGATTGCCCCTGCGTTGTCGCATGCACATCGATGGCATGAATGACATTGAGCTGTTCGAGCTGACCAGGCTTAATCGCGCTTCCCTCCATAAACTGTATAGTGAGCTGCGGCCATGGTTAGCCCGCACCACAAGGAAGGGGCAAGCAATTTCAGGTATGACCAAGATGCTTGGCTGCCTGCAATTTTTGGCGAACGGCTCGTTCCAGAGGCTGGGTGCCCTCTCTGTGGGGTTTTCCCAGCCTACGCTGAGCCACGCACTATCCAAATTTTTGGAAGGCATGGCTGCCATAACTCAGAAATATATTTATTTCCCTGATGATATGGTAGCCAGAAACGCCATTAAGCTTGTTTTTTTTAATATTGCCGACATGCCCAATGTAATTGGTGCAATTGATTGTACACATGTGGCCCTCGTTCCTCGTGCAGCCGACGAGTACATATACAGGTAGATATTTGGGGCGCTTTTTTAGTTTAACAGTTGTTTAGCATAAACCATCCTATTATTGATTCCAATGTGTAATATTCCCTCTGATTATTCATCCATATGTTTCTTACTCCATTAGCTTACATATCCCTCTGTGCAATCTTCCCTTCTCATACTAATCCCTATGTGGATTGATCCCCTTATATTTTTTATCCTCGGTTCAAGTTTGCCTCCTATTACTGATGACAATAGTGTTTCATTCCTCTTTATTTTTGTGGTTTGTTTGGCCGTACAATTTAGATCTGTCATTTGTGTGCAGGCCAGTTTTTGATGCCAAATGTGTTGTGCCCTTATGTGTTGACCCTTTTTTTTATGTTTTCTCTTTAGGAATCGGAAAATGGGACACTCCCTTAATGTCCAGGCAGTGGTTGGGCCTGACATGCGTTTTTTGAGTGTCCTTGCCGGCTACCCTGGGTCTTCGCACGATTCCTATATTCTTAGGCGATCTGGTTTGTATCGGCGATTTGAGGCTGGTGAATTTTCTGGTGCATGGCTGCTTGGTAAGTGGGTTTCATTTTTGGCACTTGCTCTTTTCTTTGACTTTTCCTTGACACAAGCGGGTGACAGCGGCGGACAACACAGCGCGTCCTCCGCCGCCTCCCGCGCGCCCCTCTGACAGTGCGCGGCCGCACGCACGCCTAGAGGTGCACGCGGGAGGCGGCGGCGCCCGCTGTCGCCGCAGATGATGTGTTTTTTTTGTGGGTTTTGGGGGGGGGTCCCTCATCGCGGGACATCCCGATCTCGGATGTCCCGCGGTGAGGGAGGTGATCGTCAGGGAATATTATAGATTCCCGCGCCCATCCAAACTGGCTGACGGTCCACTTTAATAATATTTGTTTTTTATCTTGAACGTTTGCTTGAGATATGACCCCACATTTGGCAACTGTTGCAACATCTTTCATTATTCTTGGCCAAACAAACAAGCGGTTTCCTGACTTTGTAGTTGTATCTTTTTTGGCGATGTGTGTAACTCCCATGTTTCCAAATCTCTGCTCTACCAGATTGTGCCAAAGTTTATCCCAGTTTCGGCTCCATTTGGAATATTATTCTGTAACTGACATACTCGTGTTTATTGTTATTTGTGGGTGTCCCCTCAGCAGCATCATAATTGACACATTTCGGAGCCCTTAAATATACCCATATTTAATAGCACCCTTGACCTAGCAGATGTGTTACCAGTCTTTGTTGACTTTAAGCATATTATGTTTCTTTTAACCACATCTCTTCCCCTAATTATTTGGATAATGTGCCCTGTTATTTTTGCTTTTAATGGATTTTTGATTTAAATTAAATTAGCTTTGTTTTCTGTCTTTCATTGCTTAATTGTCTTTTCTCTTTCTCTTCTTAAGGGGACTCAGGTTACCCTCTGCTTCCTTGGCACATGACGCCTGTGTTGCGGCCCCAGGATGCTGCTCAAGAAGCCTACAACCGTGCGCACCGCAAAACCAGGGCTGTGGTCGAGAGGGCCTTTGGCCTTTTGAAGACCCGTTTTAGGTGTTTGGACCATACCGGGGGCGCCCTTCAATATGACACTAAGAAGGTTATTGAAATTATAATGGCGTGTGCAGTTCTGCATAATTTTGCCCTCCAAGAACGTGTCCCCCGATATGTTGATGTTCTGCCCTCTACACCCATTGAAGAGGAAGCAGAGAATTATGTGGGCACAACCAGTGAATCTGGACAATCTGTGCGTGCCAATTTGATTGTGCAGCATTTTTCATAAATAACATTATTTGTTGGTTGCCTTTTTGTTTTTTGTTTGCCTTTGTTGTCAATTGTGTACCATTAAATGTTCATTTGTATGCCTTGAAATAGTTCTACTGTGGTTCCTAATGTTTCCTTTGCTTTTAATTCACCTTGTAAACCATGTTAACGTATACTGTGTTTGTTTTAGTCAAAGGTGGGGTACAATGTTAATTGTAATCAAACCAAACAAGTTTTTAGAATGTTTGAAAATATTTCTTTTAGTCTGACCACAAAAAGCATATCAAAATGTTTAACAACAAATTACACAGTCAGCATTCAATTGTGGTTAGAAACAAATCAAGACCGGGTTTGTATCCATAAAAAAATAAAAACATCTACACATGGAACTCTGTGGCACACCAAAACAAGGACAGAAAGTCCCATGCCCATCCCAGTCCAGTCATTAATAGTGCCTGTGGCCATGGCTAATTTGGCCTGGCCATAATGTCACCCAAACATGTCTGCAAACCGGAGGAGTCCCAAAACCCCAAATAAATGTAAAGCCATAAGTGGCCCATGTTAAAGGCCACCTACACTCACCATTCCAATATGGCATTGGCTACTGGCCTAACTCCCAAATATAATGAGCTATATGTGAGCAAATCCTTAACACAACCTGCAGCTCAAACCCAAATAGTATGTTGGCAAAACTCAAACGCCAAGTAAATACAGTGGGGGGAAATCTAAAAGATGTGGCACACAATCAAGGAGAGGTTGCCTTAATAAGGTGGAAACCCAAAAAACCCGGGTGGAGGGCCATGTGGCTGGGAGCTACCCTGGGCGAGGGTTGCATTGGTAATCTGCAACTGCTCCAAAATGTTTCTCTGCATATTGAGCAATTCACCCATGGATGCCTGGCTTGCATTAGTTGCATTGACCATGTTGCTGTTGTGGGTCCGAAGCTCACTCAGTATGGCCTGTAAGGTAGCATTGAGGGTGTCCATCTGGGCATGCCTTGCCTCATGCAGATGTTGATGGCGTGCCTCAAATGCTCTCCTCTCCTCGTGCCATAAATCAACCAGGGCATTCTGCCTCCCCAGGGTAATTGTGCGGCGCAAGGGAGTGCGCCGCACAATTACCCTGGCTCTTGGGTGGGCCCTGCCTCGTGGTCTTGGGCCCTCAACAGCAACAGGCATACTTTGCAATTCCTCAACAGCAGAGGGAAGCCTGGGGACTGTAGCCTCAGTCTCAGCATGCTGTGCCCCATCTGCATGCTCAATGGATGCGGGTTCACTCTGCTGCTGCGGAATTGACAGAGATACATTTTGGGACATTTGCAGATTCTGACCCAGGGGGAGGTCTTCGGATGGGCCCAGCATGGTTCCATCTTCCTCCATGTCCTGGATCTCTTCCATGATTGTGTGGGTCTATAGGGGCAGAAAAAGAACAACAAATAAGTTTGGGTTCTTCATTTAATCCAAAACATTTTAAAACATGCTTCTTCACTTTGTTTCAGTTAATAAACACCAGAAACTTACCAGAAAACTCGGATCTGGACTCCGATGCTGTACAGAAGTCAAAGGCAGATTCAAACTGAGGGGGGAGTCCACACTTGCTGTGGTCTGATGCTGGGCTAAAGAAGAGACAAGGGAAACCAGGTTAACACACACGCAAGCAATGTTTGCTTTAGCAAAGTAAACCAAATACATTGGCTAATATTACTAATTTCTCCAGCAACGTGCAAAATTATTGCATTACCCTCAGTTGGAGATCTGTGCAATGGATTGGTTTAACTGCTAAGTGACCTCAGTTCCAAGTTAGGAAGTGGACACAGTCAGCATCCAACTAGCATTGGCCACAAATCGAGTTGCCCTAACATTCTTTAGTTCAGATCTGTTTTGGCCTCTTCTTTCGATCTTTGGCGTCAAACACAACTCACACACCCAATGTCCCACACATCCCTATTGATGTGTGTTTTGTGTTTGAGTCTACATTTATGACTTGGCATAATTTAAATCCTGGTTACCAGCAAAATTTTTGCTCATGAAGAATTAAACTAATGTATCGGCCCAAATCTGTTTGGCAAAAATGTACACAAATATGACCCAACCATGCACATTAGCGCTACCCAAAACAAGCCACAGCAGAGGGGCATAGCGTCAACTGTTACCTTTCTAAAGTTAATTAAGCAACCCACAAGGGAAACATGCATATGAAGGTTACTCACCTTCTGTACGGGTCGGTGAGTCTGTGTCCCTTAGGGCTGCATGGCCACCGACCGCGAATGGATGGAGAAGGCCCAGCACCATTTCCTCAGCAGGTGTAAACTCCAATTTTGTGGGATAGCCCCCTCCAGTTTTCATGCTGTAAAGTAAAAGTAGGATATTACAAATTGTAAATTAGCATACATTCTAACACTGACATTTTCCTTGATCATTTATTTACCTATAATTATGCCTTTTGATTTCTTTTTGGCGTACAGCATATTTAAGATCCGAGATTTTCCGTTGGATTTGGCCCACATCTTTCTTCTCTTCCCCTGCTGCATCTACTTGGCGTTTGAGTTCTTCCAACATTTCCATTTTTCGCTGCTTGGTTGTGAATTTGGATTTGCTCCCATATAGCTCATCATAGACTAATGTTAGGCCACTAGCCAATGCCATATTTTGGCTATGGGAGAAACGGCCACACAACTGTCCGCGACGCAATGTGCAGCCAGCGGGTTTGGGGCTCCTCCATGTGTGCAGACACATGTGGGGACATTATGGACTCGTGGTGGGTTGGGGAATGCCTAGATTGTTGGCTTACCAATGACTAGGCTGGACTGGGCAAGGGGCTGGGTGTTCTTGCGTGGCTGGCCACAGAACTTCCAGGTGTAGATGTTGCAACCAAATGCGGTTGCAAGATGGCCTTTCTTGGCCCTCTTGGGGGGCTAAGTGCCCTGCTTGGCCCTGGGCGTGGACTTCTGTCCCAGGAAGGGCTGCGGGCCCTGGTGCTTTCCCGTGCAGGGGTTCGGCGCCTGGAAGGGCTGGGGCTTCTTGGGCTTGCCCGTGCTGGTGCTCTGCGGCTGGCTGGGCTGCGGGCCCTGGTGCTTGCCCGTGCTGGGGTTCGGCGCCTGGATGGGCTGGGGCTTCTTGGGCTTGCCTGTGCTGGCGCTCTGCGGCTGGCTGGGCTGCGGGCCCTGGTGCTTTCCCGTGCAGGGGTTCGGCGCCTGGATGGGCTGGGGCTTCTTGGGCTTGCCTGTGCTGGCGTTCTGCGGCTGGCTGGGCTGCGGGCCCTGGTGCTTGCCCGTGCAGGGGTTCGGCGCCTGGATGGGCTGGGGCTTCTTGTGCTTGCCCGTGCAGGGGTTCGGCGCCTGGATGGGCTGGGGCTTCTTGGGCTTGCCCGTGCTGGCGCTCTGCGGCTGGCTGGGCTGCGGGCCCTGGGGCTTGGCCGTGCTGGGGTTCGGCGCTTGGATGGGCTGCGGCTCCTTTTAGTTGTTTTGGGTGCCGCAGGGGCACATGCCTTTGTGGCCCTTTTTTTGGAGCTTGCGGGTACAGTGTCCCTTGGTGGTGCCGAGCTGCTAATTACCTTGCTTGGCCGACCCTTCTTTGCTCCTTGCTGGGACCTGGTTTTGGGTCCCTCAGCGGCCTGGCTTGCCTTGGAGCGTTTTTGCAGGGATCTTTTTTGGAGCCATTTTCGTTCAAAAGACAAAGAGAAATTAGGTTGGGGTGCAGGGACCTTTAAATAAGGCGCACAGCGTCTGACGCCTATGCGCTCGCCTACGCGATCTTACGGACGTACGTTCGTGCGGAACCAGGAAACCGCTGGGGTTTGACTTATCTGCTGCCTTGAAGAAGCATAAACATGGCGCCCACTATCTTCACCCGTCAACAAGAAGAGATCATCATGCTGGTAAGTGCCTTTCTCTGCCTTTTAAGCTAATACTGACTGATGTACTAAATGTAAATGATGCGGTTGGAACTAGTTTTGGGGATGTTAATGTTTTAGAAGAGGCTCCTCACACTTCATCCTCAAGGGCCGAGACAGGCCACGTTTTCACCTCTCTATGCTGATGTCCTAATTAGGGCAATTGCTCTGGCTTAGCACCAGTTAATTAACCTGTGGAGTAGCGTGGCTAGCTGTCAAACCTGGCCTGTCTCGGACCTTGATGCGGATGTTTGAGGACCACTGTTTGCCTAAGACATCAAAACACAACGGCAAGCCACACACGTGGCCAAAAAGACAGAAACCGGGCCTTCACCGTGATTGACTAAAAAGCAAACAAACCTAAACAACGAGTACACAGCCTATAGGCTCGATTCAGAGAGACACCCAAAAACTTTCGGTTTGGTGCCGACGTCGTAAGATTTTCAAAATTTCCCGCTCTCGCATGAACGTTCGAGCGATTCTATGCATGCTTCGTAAACCTTCCGTAGCGCGTCCGTGTGCTCGTATGCCAGAGTACGCAGACGAGGCTGTCATTTTCCATCAAAAATGTTCAGATTCATTTTTCACAACTACCAACGTAGCCTTTCGTTTTTGCCCTTTTCCCATCGTATCCTCACACGAATCCTATCATTTTCCCGCTACATCCTGCTTCATTTTTTCCTAAAATATCTGTCCAGACGAAATTCTTACGATATTGCACCTGCGTACTACAAACTTCTCTCATTAAAGTGCTCGCCTACATAATTTCACTTCCATCACTAAACTCACCCTAACCACTTCGCGCTATCCTGCCTTTTCCCTTGAGGTCCCTTAAAGCTCACCCTAACCACTTCGCGCTTTGTTTCCTCTTCCATTTTCACACCCTAAAACTTACCCAAATCACTTAGCGCCTTCTTTCTTCTTCCATTTTCACACCCTAAAACTTACCCAAATCACTTAGCGCCTTCTTTCTTCTTCCATTTTAGGTCCCTAAAACTTACCCAAATCACTTAGCGCCTTGTTTCTTCTTCCATTTTAGGTCCCTAAAACTTACCCAAATCACTTAGCGCCTTGTTTCTTCT
This sequence comes from Gastrophryne carolinensis, assembly GCA_027917425.1. Classification (NCBI taxonomy): domain Eukaryota; kingdom Metazoa; phylum Chordata; class Amphibia; order Anura; family Microhylidae; genus Gastrophryne; species Gastrophryne carolinensis. The sequence continues at coordinate 290,901,422 of CM051234.1, forward strand.
TCCATTTTCACACCCTAAAACTTACCCAAATCACTTAGCGCCTTGTTTCTTCTTCCATTTTCACACCCTAAAACTTACCCAAATCACTTAGCGCCTTCTTTCTTCTTCCATTTTCACACCCTAAAACTTACCCAAATCACTTAGCGCCTTGTTTCTTCTTCCATTTTCACACCCTAAAACTTACCCAAATCACTTTGCGCCTTCTTTCTTCTTCCATTTTCACACCCTAAAACTTACCCAAATCACTTAGCGCCTTGTTTCTTCTTCCATTTTCACACCCTAAAACTTACCCAAATCACTTAGCGCCTTCTTTCTTCTTCCATTTTAGGTCCCTAAAACTTACCCAAATCACTTAGCGCCTTGTTTCTTCTTCCATTTTCACACCCTAAAACTTACCCAAATCACTTAGCGCCTTGTTTCTTCTTCCATTTTCACACCCTAAAACTTACCCAAATCACTTAGCGCCTTCTTTCTTCTTCCATTTTAGGTCCCTAAAACTTACCCAAATCACTTAGCGCCTTGTTTCTTCTTCCATTTTCACACCCTAAAACTTACCCAAATCACTTAGCGCCTTGTTTCTTCTTCCATTTTCACACCCTAAAACTTACCCAAATCACTTAGCGCCTTCTTTCTTCTTCCATTTTAGGTCCCTAAAACTTACCCAAATCACTTAGCGCCTTGTTTCTTCTTCCATTTTCACACCCTAAAACTTACCCAAATCACTTAGCGCCTTGTTTCTTCTTCCATTTTAGGTCCCTAAAACTTACCCAAATCACTTAGCGCCTTGTTTCTTCTTCCATTTTCACACCCTAAAACTTACCCAAATCACTTAGCGCCTTGTTTCTTCTTCCATTTTCACACCCTAAAACTTACCCAAATCACTTAGCGCCTTCTTTCTTCTTCCATTTTCACACCCTAAAACTTACCCAAATCACTTAGCGCCTTGTTTCTTCTTCCATTTTCACACCCTAAAACTTACCCAAATCACTTAGCGCCTTCTTTCTTCTTCCATTTTAGGTCCCTAAAACTTACCCAAATCACTTAGCGCCTTCTTTCTTCTTCCATTTTAGGTCCCTAAAACTTACCCAAATCACTTAGCGCCTTGTTTCTTCTTCCATTTTCACACCCTAAAACTTACCCAAATCACTTAGCGCCTTGTTTCTTCTTCCATTTTCACACCCTAAAACTTACCCAAATCACTTAGCGCCTTCTTTCTTCTTCCATTTTAGGTCCCTAAAACTTACCCAAATCACTTAGCGCCTTGTTTCTTCTTCCATTTTCACACCCTAAAACTTACCCAAATCACTTAGCGCCTTCTTTCTTCTTCCATTTTCACACCCTAAAACTTACCCAAATCACTTCACGGACATCACAATCTTGATTTTCAAATATGTCATTGTCCCCTTGTTTTTGTTAAATGTATGTGTGCAAATAAATGGGACAACATGTTTTTTTTGTTTTTTTGTATTTATTGGTCAATTGCCATTATTTTTTAAAATTTTTGGCCCAACTTTGGCCATAAAAAATTAAAAACTATATACAAATTGTTTGTTGGTAATTAAAAATATATACACTATTTTTTTTTTTTAAACTTTAAAAACTATATACAATAAAAACTTTTTAAAAAAAAATAAAACTATATACAAAAAACTTTGGTGTTTAACCAATAAAACTATGTACAAATCAAACTATTTACAAATCTACAGGGCCAGGAACCAGGACACTAGTCTTCCTCTTCTGTTGTCCCCAACGTGTCCCGCATCGCCTGCAGATCGGCCACCAACTCAAGGACCCTCCGATTCATATCAGCAAGTCGCTGTCTTGTGGTCCCTGCCAAAAAATCAGAAAAACAAATTATTCGGAGAACAATACATGTTTCTCACCTGTGGATTTAATGTATTTTAATAAACAAATTAACTATAATGCACAGATGTCATTAATGACAGGAATTAAGGTTAGGAAGTGGCCACAGGTCATTAAGCTAATTAAGTGGGCACAGGACAGTTGGGCAACTAATTAAGCTAATTAAGTGGGCACAGGACAGTTGGGCAACTAATTAAGCTAATTCAGTGGGCACAGGACAGTTGGGCAACTAATTAAGCTAATTCAGTGGGCACAGGACAGTTGGGCAACTAATTAAGCTAATTCAGTGGGCACAGGACAGTTGGGCAACTAATTAAGCTAATTCAGTGGGCACAGGACAGTTGGGCAACTAATTAAGCTAATTCAGTGGGCACAGGACAGTTGGGCAACTAATTAAGCTAATTCAGTGGGCACAGGACAGTTGGGCAACTAATTAAGCTAATTCAGTGGGCACAGGACAGTCGGGCAACTAATTAAGCTAATTCAGTGGGCACAGGACAGTTGGGCAACTAATTAAGCTAATTCAGTGGCCACAGGTCCCTCTTATATTGGCATTGACTAGGGCATTATGTGTTTTGGTGTTCATGGGAATTTAGACAGAAATCTCTATAATGCCATGACTACTTACTTGGTTGGTGGCCGAGAGATGGCTCGTTGGGGACAACACCCTGAGGTCCTGGTTCCTGGCTCTGCTGTGAAGAAGTGCCTGTAGAAACATGGGCCAAATGGTTAGTTTGGATGTCTGATTCCGCAGTCCTCAAATGTTTTTAGCTAAGTCTGGGTCACATCACTCACCTTCTCCAGGGTCTTGTGGGCTCCTATCTGCTGCCTCCTCACCCACTACTTCACCCGCAACCGACACATCTACAAATACAGAATAAAGGATTCAGTTTGGTGATATCAGGAGCTAGCAATTATATGTTTGGGTGTAGACATGAAGAGTGACATACCAGAGGATCCCGCATGCGTGGCAGGGTACGACTGCCTGCCCACGCTGTGCCGCCCCTCCTCTGTGGTAAGGTCCAGGGGCTGGTCTGAGGAGGCCACAGAGGAGGGGTCGGCCCGTCGCCCTGGAGATCCACCACCTTCACTCCCAGCTGCAGAATCATGCAGCACTGGTCGGCCTGTGCGCCTCCGGGTGCGGCGAATTCTGTAATCCATTTCCAACACTACACAAGAGAAGGCATTATAAATAAAAGGCCTAAATTCTGTCCTAGTTACATCTTGCATGCAAGCGCTATGTACTTACTTGGGAAATGGATTCCAAAAAACCTCCGCACCCGGGGCATGTGCAGTCGCTTCAGGTCCGACCAATGCTGCATGATCTGTGTGTGGGTGAAGGTGGTGTCGGTCTGATGTTGTATCTCCGAGATGATCTCCAGGGCGACGTTTCGTTTGGCAAACGAGTTGGGCAGGTAGTCGTACCTGCGCTCCAGCATGGTCTGCAAAACAAAAAGCAAACATAGCAAGAACTCAGAAATGCATATGTAGAAGAGGCAACAATACATTATTTGGTTCAATCACATGAACACATACACACACACACTTTTAGGCTAAGTTAACTTTCAAATATGGCAGCACTGTCGTTTGGCACGTGTGTGGCGTGCGCTTGGTTGTGCATGTAGTCGAACCAAAGCTTTAACAAAAATATTACTTTATGCGCATCCTTAACATGTAGAGCAACAATTAACAATCCAAACAAAGTCGTTAAAAGACACTTACAAGCATGATTATCTCTTCTTGTTGGCGGGTGAAGATAGTGGGCGCCATCTTTCTTCTTCTTCTAGGCAGCAGATAAGCACGGCCCCAGCGGTTTCCGGGTTTCGCACGGCCGTGCGAACGGCCGGACGTGCGCGTAAGCGAACGCGTAGGCGTCACACGCCGGAGACCTTATTTAAAGGTCCCTGCACACACAGCTCATTCTCTTTGAGAGTCCACACAAAATGGCACCCAAAAGAAAACTTCCAGCAAAGAAGCAGAGCAAGCAGGCTGAGCAGGGCGAGGGTCCGCAAACAAGGTCTCAAGAGCCTAAAGCCCGACTAAGGGCTACCACCAAGGCTGCGGCAAAAAAGGAGGTTGCAGCACCACCACAACCAAGGAGCAAGGTAACCAAGCCTGCTAAAACTCATGCCCCACAGATGGGTAAGAGGGGACGAAGCCCAACCCCACCCTGCCCCACATCATCCCCCCCACGTGGCACCAAGGCCATAGGCAAAGGCCAAAAACACCGGGCCAGAAGCCGCAGCAGGGGCCGAACCACCTCCCGGTCCAGAAGCCGCAGCAGGGGCCCAAGGCGCCGCAGGGGCCGAACCACCTCCCGGTCCAGAAGCCGCAGCAGGGGCCCAAGGCGCCGCAGGGGCCGAACCACCTCCCGGTCCAGAAGCCGCAGCAGGGGCCCAAGGCGCAGCAGGGGCCGAACCACCTCCCGGTCCAGAAGCCGCAGCAGGGGCCCAAGGCGCCGCAGGGGCCGAACCACCTCCCGGTCCAGAAGCCGCAGCAGGGGCCCAAGGCGCAGCAGGGGCCGAACCACCTCCCGGTCCAGAAGCCGCAGCAGGGGCCCAAGGCGCCGCAGGGGCCAAACCAGAACACGCTCCAGAAGCCCGAAAAGCCGCCAAAGGCCAACGGCCCCCTCCCCCCCCCCGCACGTGGCTCAAAAACTAAGGCCAAGCAAACCACCTCCAAGGCCCCACAGACCCAGCCAACCACCTCCAAGGGCCCACAGACCCAGCCAACCACCTCCAAGGGCCCACAGACCCAGCCAACCACCTCCAAGGCCCCACAGACTCACAGCAGCAGCTCAAGCTCGCCAACACCCTCTCTTTCTCGCCCACATTATCCTCCGGCACAGGTTGGCATGCATTCACCCTATGCCACATCTACACCTGCAACTTCAGGGTCCACCCAGCCAAGAACACCCAGTCCCTTCCCAAGTCCAGTAAGATCAACAGCCAGCCTCCAGTCCTTGAGGTCTCCTCCATCCCCCCAGGCCAGAATGTCACCCCATTTGCAACCAAGCAGTGAGGAGCCACAACCACCCCGAAGAGGGCGCAACTTGCGCAGAGGACACTTGGGTGGCCGTTTTGCTGAGTCCCAAACTCTGGCATTGGCTACTGGGCTCACCTTACATTTTGATGAGCTATATGGTAGAAGATCAAAACACACCAGTAAACAGCGCAAAACTGAGATTTTTGAAGAACTCACCAGGCAAGTCAATGCAGCGGGTGAGGAACGTAAAGATATGGACCAGATTCAACGGAAGATTTCGGACCTGAAATATGCAGTGCGGAAGAAAGAGAATCTAAGGCGGATGCACAGGTACATAGCTAATGTTTGGGTTTTTCTTATTCTTGTCTGTCCATCAGTGCGCTTAATTATGCTTACTATGTTTTTCAGCGAAACAACTGGCGGAGGTTTCCCAACCAAAATGCGATTTACACCGGCTGAGGAGATGGTGCTGTCCTTATTACATCCCGTGGCCTTAGAGGGACACTCGGCCCAGCAGGACACCGACAACCCACCAATTCCTGCAGGTTAGTAATGTCTGAATGACCACACAAATGTATTGAAACATACACATACGCAGCACGGGCTAGCTAAGCACATGGCTGTAGGGGGTGGGAGCAAGGGCTAGCTAAGCACATGGCTGTAGGGGGTGGGAGCAAGGGCTAGCTAAGCACATGGCTCTAGAGGGTGGGAGCAAGGGCTAGCTAAGCACATGGCTGTAGGGGGTGGGAGCAAGGGCTAGCTAAGCACATGGCTCTAGGGGGTGGGAGCAAGGGCTAGCTAAGCACATGGCTCTAGGGGGTGGGAGCAAGGGCTAGCTAAGCACATGGCTGTAGGGGGTGGGAGCAAGGGCTAGCTAAGCACATGGCTGTAGGGGGTGGGAGCAAGGGCTAGCTAAGCACATGGCTCTAGGGGGTGGGAGCAAGGGCTAGCTAAGCACATGGCTGTAGGGGGTGGGAGCAAGGGCTAGCTAAGCACATGGCTCTAGGGGGTGGGAGCAAGGGCTAGCTAAGCACATGGCTCTAGGGGGTGGGAGCAAGGGCTAGCTAAGCACATGGCTCTAGGGGGTGGGAGCAAGGGCTAGCTAAGCACATGGCTCTAGGGGGTGGGTTTGTTAGGAGTGCTCACTTTGACTAGGGAGTGTCATGGGTGTGGCCTGGTAATGTGCAAATTGACATCCACATACATGATGTTTAATGAAATTTGTGAAAAATATGTCACTTCGAAGTGTAGAAAAGGAATGGGTGCTATGTATTAATTGACAAGCACACGCCACAATAACATCTTTGCCTGTTGGTCAATTTGGTTGGAGCTGGTTTAGTTGCACAACTGATTAAGATGGTTTTCTAGGAAGGTTTTATGCCATACAAATGTTCCCCACCAGAATCATATTGTAAGTGTTTTTTCCCACCTTAGTGTGTTAACTTCCTCCCCTTAAAGGGATGTTGCAACTCACACATCAGCCATTCTTTGCATGTTTGGTTTGAGACACGTGATGTGTCTAGTCTGGTTTAACAATCCATGCACTAATGTAATGGGATTCCTAGGGAATGCCAAGTGGCCACGTTGTGGGAGGGGCCCTTACTGCTTTGCCACGTTTCTTGGATTACCATATGTGTTCTTAATCATAAACTATGCATAGTTGTGTGTATTAATCGCTCTTTTTCTTCTAAAGCAGGCCAGCATCATCCCTCAGCTAGTGGGGACTCCTCTGCCATGTTACCGCGTCCGTCTTCTTCCGCGCTGCATAGGACCCAGGATCCGATGTCTACGGTAAGTGTATTTTGAGGCTATTGTGTATGCATGTAGCTTGCCATGTTTGGCTTGTGTGGTTTTTATAGGTATTCCACACACTGAACCTGTTTTTTTTTACATGTCCCCAACAAAGCCACACACTGATGGAGCAAATCCAGGAGCAGGAGGAAGATGGAAGCTTCATAGGAGATTCTGAAGATCTTCCCCTGGGACAGAATCTGCAACTGTCCCAAAATGTGTCTCCGCCAAATCCACAGCAGCAGAGTGAAGCTGGCTGCATGCTGCCTGCACATCGTAGGCAGCATGCAGAGACTGACCCTCCAGTCCCCAGTTTCACATCTGCTGCTGAGGATTTGGCGAGCACACCTGTGGCTGTTGGGGGTCCTCGAGCAACATCATCTGCACGCCCCACAACCCGGGGAATTGGGCGGCGTACTCAGCAACGTCGCCCAGTTTCCCAGGGGAGGGGCGTGCAGATGATGGAGTCAGCATGGCACCATGAGAGGCGCCTTTTTCGCCGCCAAAACCAACAAAATCAGGAGCATATTAGGGGCCAATTAGAGTCCCTAAATACTACCTTCAGTGCCGTGCTGACTGAATTGAGGACCCATAACAGCCACATGGCCAACTTGACTTCTGAAATAAGGTCAGGCATGGCCGAAATACACACTAACCAAAGACACATTTTGGAACAGTTGCAGATTCTGAATGCCACACAGGCCCATGTTATGCCCCCCCCACCAAGGGCCCCAACCTGGGTTCTATGGGCATCACACATATTAAGGTGTGTTAGGCATGAATCTGGTCCATATCTTTGCGAAACCTACCCACTGGATTGACTTGTCTGGTGAGGCCTAAAAATCTCAGATTTTGCGCTGTTCTTGCTCGGTTGTTTTTGATTATCCACCATATAGCTCATTCAAGGCCTGAGGTAGCCCAGTAGCCAATGCCAGAGTCCAAGACTCACTGAATCGGCCACTTAAGGTGTTGCGCGGCTGCCATGGCCACAATAACATTTGTGGTGGCTCCTCATGTTTGGCGGCATGATTGGGTGACATTCTGGCCTTAACATCTAAGACCTTGGACCCTGGCTGTGATTGTACTGGATTTGGATTGGGACTGGGTGTTCTTGTTTGGGTGGCCCACTGACTTACAGGTGTAGATGTGGCATAGCTAGGTTTGCTTTCAACCTGTGTCGGTGGAAAATGTGGGCAAGCAGGAGAGGGATTAATTTTGTGCTATTTACTTTGTGTACAAATGTATGGAACATAATTGCATGTACAGGTGTTGGCCCAAAGTATGTGAGGGGCACTCACCTCCGATTCTGTTTGTCTCACATATACCTTTTACTAAGTAGTAAACATTTTGGTTTGAACAAGCTCATGTGTGTGGTGTTTTGATATAGAAATATGAGTTCAAGTTGGCACCAAAACAAACTATAACCAAGGTCTACAAATAAATACTCAAACATAGATTTTTTTGGGGGTTGCACAAATTCATTATTGTTTACTTCATAATAAAATTAAACATAGCCAAACAAACCAAAAAAAAAAAAAACACAAATTAAACTAAAAACTAAATTAGGAAAAATGTGTGGCTATTAAATTTGCTCGCACGGCTTGCCCAGACGCACTTGGCTGGCCCACATAGGCGTCGTCTGCCTCATCGGAGGGTGGAGAGGGTGGGCAATCCAGATATCGGGGGACCCTTTGCATAATGGCTAAATTATAGAGCGCGGCACATGCCATTATGATGTCAATGACCTTTTTCGGGTCATACTGCAGGGAGCCCCCAGTGTGGTCCAAGCACCGAAACCGGGTCTTGAGGAGTCCAAAGGCCCTCTCCACCACTGCCCTGGTCTTTCTATGTGCACGGTTATAGGCCTCTTGTGCTGGAGTTTGTGGCCGGAGGACCGGAGTCATGAGCCACGGCAGTAGTGGATACCCCAAATCTCCTAAATAACCACCAAAAAAAAAAAAATTAATAACAGTAAATCATACATTGCCACGCAACATTCCTACTGCAATAAAAATAAAAGAGGTATGTGACATTGTCACACAAACATGAGCATACAGATTGCAGATGCTAAACCAAGAATTAAACATATGTGATAGATGTGGGTCAAAAGTAGTCAAATAATACTGGGGATGGTGGGCAATCAGGCAGACTGTTAGCAGCTATTGTTTCCTGCCTGTGCTGCAGAACAATGTAGTATGGTCTAACTTGACCTGCCCCTTTATAATTCTTGGCTTACTCAAAAACCGGTGTAAGCCGGCCCCTGCACTTTATCCCGCTCACCTCTACTCAGTAAGTTAAATGCATGTAAGCAAAGATGGCGCTGACTCTCTGGTAAAGTCAATAACAGATTAGTAAAGAAAATGGTTTAGAAGGCTGTTTCAGACTTGGCCTCACATTACACTTATTAATTAAAACAATGCAGGCAAAACTATTTTGCAGCCAATGGAGTTTGTCTAATCTAATGGTTACAGTGTGCTTACACATGTTCACAAGGTGAGGGGCAAGGCAGCGTTTATGAAAGGTAAATCCAACCTAAAACTTTGCCATACATATACAATCCAAATCGATAATTTGAGCCAACTTACCAAGGAGCCATGCACCCGCAAATTCCCCTGACTGAAACCGGCGGAATAATCCAGATCTGCGCAGGATATACGCATCATGGGCTGAGCCAGGGTAGCCTGCCAGGACGCTCAGAAAGCGCAGGTCCTGGGCCACCACCGCTTGCACATTCAGCGAATGGCCCATTTTGCGATTTCTGGGTAAAAAGGAAACAGAAACCACAAAAAAATAACGTTTAGTAAACAAATCCAACGCACACTTCAAACAGCCTATGTCAAAATGTAACATGTAAAAGAAGAACAATGTTTAAGCCTTGACAGTCTTACTTGTTCTATTAAAAGGACACTTACAAATGTTTTACTTTGAAATAACTAACTTTGGGACTAATTTATAAATAAGGGCCGTTGGTGCACATACACTCTTGGCAAGGAGGGAGCATTAGCAAGGAGGGAGTGATTGCAATGAGGGAAGATGTAAAATCAGAGAGTATATTAACCTAGAGGGACTAAACAAAAGGAGGGACTATTGCCAATGAAAGTTACTACAAATGGCGAGATTAGTCACAAGGAAGCTTTTTGGTAAAGGAGGGACTATTGCCAATGAAAGTTACTACAAATGGCGAGATTAGTCACAAGGAAGCTTTTCTGTAAAGGAGGGACTATTGCCAATGAAAGTTACTACAAATGGCGAGATTAGTCACAAGGAAGCTTTTCTGTAAAGGAGGGACTATTGCCAATGAAGCAAACGAATAATGTGATTGAGCAAAGGAGGGACACACAAATATTTAGAGACAATGGAAGCCAAAACTTGCCTGTATATATACTCGTCGCTTGACGGAGGGACGAGGGCAACGTGGGTGCAGTCAATAGCACCCATGACATTGGGCATGTCGGCGATATTAAAAAATGCCAGCTTAATGGCGTTTCTGGCTACCATATCCTCAGGGAAACAAATATATTTCCGAGTTATGGTAGCCATGCCTTCCAAAAATTGGGATAGCGCGCGGCTCAGCGTAGGCTGTGAAATCCCCACGGAGAGGGCACTCAGCCTCTGGAACGAGCCGTTCGCCAAAAATTGCAGGCAGCCAAGCATCTTGGTCATACCTGAAATTGCTTGCCCCTTCCTTGTGGTGCGGGCTAACCATGGCCGCAGCTCACTATACAGTTTATGGAGGGAAGCGCGATTAAGCCTGGTCAGCTCGAACAGCTCAGTGTCATGCATGCTATTGATGTCCATGCGTCGCCGCCGGTGCAATCTGGTCTCTGCCCTCCGGACGATCTCAATGCCCATGAGTTGCAGATCCTCATGCTCCTCAAAGGCAGTAGCCTCGTCCATGGCTGGCTCGCGCTCCCGTAGTCAAAAAGGTGCCGGGAATGTTTTTGCCCTGAAACGAATTTATGAGGTGTGGGACCATCGGCAATCAGCTCTCTGAATTAATCGCAAGCCCATTGCAATAACGAAAAAATTCTGAACGGACGAAACATTTCCGATTTGGTGGGAAAAAGCTCCCGAAGTAACGTAAATCTTCCGATTTTGTCACCATTATCGAAAGAGCATATACGCATGTTCTCGAACGTTCGTGCGAGTGAAAAAGATACGAAAAAAAGCCAAAAAATGACAAACACCCACCAAAACTTTCACAGACAGCTACGGAAGTCAGGACGAATGTGTCTCTGAATCGAGCCTTATGACATTTCCAAATGGGCCATTTGAAGCCAATAACTTATTAGTCTTGCCTCCACTGGCCTGAAACTCTGCTCAAGAATTTAAGAGATGCGCGCAGCCATCTGTACTCAGAAGCATCACACTTACTGAGGATAGGGGAGTGGGATAAGGTACAGGGGGGTGGGTTATAGCTGTGCTTTGTTCAGACACAGCAGAGCTGTGGTCATGGGAAGGTCATCAGTCCAAGAATGCCGAGCAGCACACACACTTACAGTTTGCATGCACTTCCTGTTTGCAGGCTGGCTGCAAAGAAGGCATTTTACATAAGCCGACATCTTGGATGTTCAAACCATCATAACATGCCATAGATGCAGGTGGCCTGATTTGTAATGTTGGCTATCTGTATGTACAGGGTGTGTGAAACATATAACATAAGACCAGACTCTGAATCAGAGTGAACGTCCGCTTTAAGGCACTCCCCAAAAATGGCTGGCACTCTAAATGTGTGTGTTAATGACATGACATTCTCAAGTTGTGATGCAACACATATGGCTCTGTGCGCGCAGCCATCTGTACTCAGAAGCATCACACTTACTGAGGATAGGGGAGTGGGATAAGGTACAGGGGGGTGGGTTATAGCTGTGCTTTGTTCAGACACAGCAGAGCTGTGGTCATGGGAAGGTCATCAGTCCAAGAATGCCGAGCAGCACACACACTTACAGTTTGCATGCACTTCCTGTTTGCAGGCTGGCTGCAAAGAAGGCATTTTACATAAGCCGACATCTTGGATGTTCAAACCATCATAACATGCCATAGATGCAGGTGGCCTGATTTGTAATGTTGGCTATCTGTATGTACAGGGTGTGTGAAACATATAACATAAGACCAGACTCTGAATCAGAGTGAACGTCCGCTTTAAGGCACTCCCCAAAAATGGCTGGCACTCTAAATGTGTGTGTTAATGACATGACATTCTCAAGTTGTGATGCAACACATATGGCTCTGTGTGTAAAAGTAAAAGCTCTGTGTCCATTATGTTTTTCAGATCATGCTTCAGCGCCGGTATGACTTCGCGCCCAATGTGTGCGAAAAAAGGGACATCGCCCGGGAGATCATCGCGGAAATACACCGTGTGACCAGCACCACCTTCACTCACACCCAGATAATGCAGCATTGGTCGGACCTGAAACGTCTGCACATGCCCTGGGTGCGGAGGTTTTTTGGGATCCATTTCCCAAGTAAGTACAAAGCGATTGCATGGTATATGTTCCAAATGTATAAGTTATGCCTTTATTTATAATGACTTTTCTTTGTTAGTGTTGGAAATGGATTTCAGAATTCGCCGCACCCGGAGGCGCACAGGCCGACCAGTGCTGCATGCTTCTGCATCTGTGAGTGAAGGTGGTGGATCTCCCGGGTGACGGACCTACCCCTCCTCTGTGGCCTCCTCAGACCAGCCCCTGGACCTTACCACAGAGGAGGGGCCCAACCGCGTGGGCGTGGAGTCATGCCCGGCCAGGCATGGGGAAGGCTCTGGTATGTCACTCTTCATGTATATGCACTAAGATATACATGCAAGCCAAAAACGAAGTGCTCCTTTATTATGTATTTCTAGATGCTTCTGGAGCGGGTGAGATAGTGGAGGAGGAGGCAGCAGAGATGCTGGAAGTTGATCCTGGCGAAGGTGAGTGATGTCAGCCAGACTGGGAGCCAGATATGTTGGGAATAGTGACTCTATACAACAACTAACCAAATGTCACATGTTTCTCCAGGGACTTCTTCACAGCATAGCCAGGCCCAAGGGCATCCTGTTGGCCCCAACCAGCCATCTGTCGGCCACCAACAAAGTAAGTAGCCATGCCATTATTCAGATTTATGTGTTTTTGGCTAATAACACACACATAACTAAAGGCGTAGCCAATGTATAGTTAACACTTTCATGTGGGCACTTCGTTAGCTTAAAGCGGACCCTAACTCGTATTAAGAGCCTAGCTAATAAGTATCCCACACATTGTACATACAGATTGCGAACATTCCAAAACAGGCTACCTGCATCTACTGCATGTTAGGAGCCTTTAAACATACAAGATGGCGGCATATGGAATGCGCCATATTTACAGGCAGCATGGCATCCAGATTTGCCAAAGTAATGTGCTGCCATGCATTGTGGGACTGCTGACCTTTCCTTGAACCCAGCTATGCTCTGTATTACCAAAGCACAAGTGTAACCTACTCCCCTGTACTTTATCCCACTCTCCTCTCCTCATTAAATGTTATGCTTCTGAGTCCAGATGGCGGCGCAGTAATAAAAAATGCACCAAAATGTACTTTTAACGGGTGCAGAATCATTTGGAAAGAGTTTTGGATTTTCATTAAATCATGTTGAAGGTCCGGTTTAAGGAGTTTCAATACTTACCTGTGGGAAATGCATTTACTTTATCCCTTGGAAGAATGACATATGTCATGCATTTACATGTATTTGATTAACCCAAAATCTATTCCCAGCATACAAACCAGTCTGGTACTACTATTTATGTTTATTTCTCTATTGGTTACAGGGATGATCCCAAAAACCTTGGAGGCAAAAAAAAAAAGGATCAAGGAGTTGGTGGCCGAGCTGCTGGCCATACAGGCGACGTTGGGGCCAACAGAAGAAGAAGAGGAGGAGGATTAGTGCCCTTGGTCCTGGCTAATTTTGTAAAATAGTTTTGCACTTGTTGGTATTTTTATACATTTTATACTTTAAAAAAAAAAAACTTTTAACATTTTACGAGCTTTTAAGCAACCCAAAGCCAAAAAAAAGAAAAAAATTTTAAATAAATAATATTTTAAGGCTTTAGAAATGTGTCATTTCTAATATGCGCAAAAAAAGACATTTACACAAACACGAAAATACATGCTTAGAAACAGATAGACATATGTACATTATGTGGTTTGGGTAAGTTTTAGGGTCCGAGAAATGAAGAAGGATGCAAGCGCTAACGGGTTTGGGTAAGTTTTATGGGCGTCAAAATTAAGAAGGATGCAAGCGCTAAGGGGTTTGGGTAAGTTTTAGAGTCGTCCAAATGAAGAAGGATGCAAGCGCGAAGGGGTTTGGGTAAGTTTTAGGGTCCGGGAAATGAAGAAAAATCCAACCGCCAAGGGGTTTGGGTAAGTTTTATGGGCGTCAAAATGAAGAAGGATGCAAGCGCTAAGGGGTTTGGGTAAGTTTTAGGGTCCGGGAAATGAAGAAAAATCCAACCGCCAAGGGGTTTGGGTAAGTTTTATGGGCGTCAAAATGAAGAAGGATGCAAGCGCTAAGGGGTTTGGGTAAGTTTTAGGGTCCGGGAAATTAAGAAAAATCCAACCGCCAAGGGGTTTGGGTAAGTTTTATGGGTGTCAAAATGAAGAAGGATGCAAGCGCTAAGGGGTTTGGGTAAGTTTTAGGGTCCGGGAAATGAAGAAAAATCCAACCGCCAAGGGGTTTGGGTAAGTTTTATGGGCGTCAAAATGAAGAAGGATGCAAGCGCTAAGGGGTTTGGGTAAGTTTTAGGGTCCGGGAAATGAAGAAAAATCCAACCGCCAAGGGGTTTGGGTAAGTTTTATGGGCGTCAAAATGAAGAAGGATGCAAGCGCTAAGGGGTTTGGGTAAGTTTTATGGGCGTCAAAATGAAGAAGGATGCAAGCGCTAAGGGGTTTGGGTAAGTTTTATGGGCGTCAAAATGAAGAAGGATGCAAGCGCTTAAGGGGTTTGGGTAAGTTTTAGGGTCCGGGAAATGAAGAAAAATCCAACTGCCAAGGGGTTTGGGTAAGTTTTATGGGCGTCAAAATGAAGAAGGATGCAAGCGCTAAGGGGTTTGGGTAAGTTTTAGGGTCCGGGAAATGAAGTAAATTCCAACCGCCAAGGGGTTTGGGTAAGTTTTATGGGCGTCAAAATGAAGAAGGATGCAAGCGCTAAGGGGTTTGGGTAAGTTTTAGGGTCCGGGAAATGAAGAAAAATCCAACCGCCAAGGGGTTTGGGTAAGTTTTATGGGCGTCAAAATGAAGAAGGATGCAAGCGCTAAGGGGTTTGGGTAAGTTTTATGGGCGTCAAAATGAAGAAGAATGCAAGCGCTAAGGGGTTTGGGTAAGTTTTATGGGCGTCAAAATGAAGAAGGATGCAAGCGCTTAAGGGGTTTGGGTAAGTTTTAGGGTCCGGGAAATGAAGAAAAATCCAACCGCCAAGGGGTTTGGGTAAGTTTTATGGGCGTCAAAATGAAGAAGGATGCAAGCGCTAAGGGGTTTGGGTAAGTTTTAGGGTCCGGGAAATGAAGAAAAATCCAACCGCCAAGGGGTTTGGGTCAGTTTTAGGGTCCGGGAAATGAAGAAAAATCCAACCGCCAAGGGGTTTGGGTCAGTTTTAGGGTTAATAACGTGTAAGAATGTCGCAAAGTAGTTTGGTTGAGCTAGGTAGTGTACGATATGGGCCACATTAGTTGAGTGTAGCTTGTATTGCGCATGCGCAAGATCTTCCACATTTACGAGCGCACGAGTGTTAGAGGTTAAAAAGCAGGAAAAACCATCGGGAAACGCAAGAAATACGAAGAGGTGGACGATGGAAGAAGGGAAAAATAACATGCTGCCATCTCAACAACAGATCACTCAACCGAAAATTTACGTTTGGAAATGACTGGCCCAAGGTCGGGAGATAACATACGAACGGACGGGAATTTTACAATAGGAAACTCATTAGGTTATAGAATCACTCGCAAGTTCATACGAATGCTCGATCGTTCGGAAATAATACCATGATCGGCAACAAAATCAAAGCTTTGACATGTTACTTTGAATCGACCCTATAGTGTAAGCAACAGGGTTGTCCAAATAATCTAGGATGAATTGCAGCCAAGGTTGCTGGGGTAACCTGCTTAATGATTTCCCATATTATTATTCTTATTATCATTATTGTTTATTTATAAAGAGCCTTCATACTTCACGACACTGCGCAAATTAGAAATTACAGGATGGTAGGACGAGTAACATACTTATAAAACACAGGGTATTATGAGTCGTAAATAACATGACAAAATATGACAGCATATAACATACATATACCCCTCGATTCAAAGAGCAAAAGTTAATTGATTTCGGATCGAGAATCGTAAGTTTGGGTGGGTGTTTGTCATTTTTTCCTTTTTTTTTGGCCATTTCGTATTCGCACGAACGTTCGCGCATAGACGTATATGAACATACGCTTTCCGGACGTCAATCGTATATTTTGCGTTAGTTCGTGTGTTTTTCCCGTCCAAATCGTATTTTTTAGGTCCGATCCTATTTTTTACGTGCTTCACATGGGCTTGCGACCAATTCAGAGAGGTGATTGCTAATTGTTTTGAAGCCCATTAAAGAGCTGCTTCCCGAAATGTTTGCCGGCAGCTATTTGGCCTCGGGAGTAGGATGGAGAGGAGCGAGTTTGTGGCACATCAAGGGCTTATGCTTTTTGGCATCGATTTGATCCGGATGTCTGAGAGCAGATTGCCCCTGCGTCGTCGCATGAACATCGATAACATGAATGATGTTGAGCTGTTTGAGCTGACTAGGCTTAATCGCGCTTCCCTCCATAAATTATATAGTGAGCTGCGGCCATGGTTAGCCCGCACCACAAGGAAGGGGCATGCAATTTCAAGATGCTTGGCTGCCTGCAATTTTTGGCGAACGGCTCGTTCCAGAGGCTGGGTGCCCTCTCCGTGGGGATGTCCCAGCCTACGCTGAGCCGCACACTCTCTAAATTTTTGGAAGGCATGGCTGCCATAACTCCCAAATATATTTTTTTCCCGGATGATATGGCAGCCAGAAACGCCATTAAGCTTGGTTTTTATAATGTGGCCGACATGCCCAACGTAATTGGTGCTGTTGACTGCACACATGTGGCACTCGTACCTAGGGCATCCGACGAATATATATATAGGTATATATTTTGGGTTTGGGTTATTATGGGGCCCAACGTGTAATGTAACCTATTTTCCTTGGCGGCAGCATATTTTTGTTTGGACTTTTGTGTACATGCCTTATTTAGGCTTCTCATTTGTTGTTTGAATTTGTGTGCAGACATGTTTTTTTTTCTAAATGTTTTTTGCCCTTATCACTTACCCTTTTTTTTGTTTTTGCCTTAAGGAATCGAAAAATGGGACACTCCCTTAATGTCCAGGCCGTGGTGGGGCCGGACATGCGTTTCCTGAGTGTCCTTGCCGGCTACCCTGGATCGTCGCACGACTCCTATATCCTGAGACGATCTGGTTTGTTTAGGAGATTTGAGTCTGGGGAATTTTCGGGTGCATGGCTGCTTGGTAAGTGTGTCCTATTTTTGGTTACTGATATTTCCCAGGAATCTGTATTGTTTGCCTATTTTAGCTTTATAATTCTTGTCAGAAAAACGAACCAGCATTTTTTTGGGGGGGCTTTTGTGGATTGTATTTTGTTTTTCAACCAAACGCTTTGCTCCCTTTGTGCTTCGTTTTTTTTTTTAACTTTGGTTAGGATGTCTGTAACTTCCATGTCCCAAAATATATTGGGTAGCAGATTGTCCCGAAGTATCTGCTAGTTTTTTGTCCTTTTGTAGTATTGGTCTTGCAACGCCAAAGTGGACTTAAACTGCATACAGTGCATTCTTTATCGAAATGGTGTGGGCCCCTCAGCAGCATCCTAATTGTAACATTTGCGAAGCCAGAATCAAAAACATATTTCTAAAAAGCCTTGTCCGTGCAGATGTTTTTTCATTCTTGGCTTTATTTAAGCTGCATTTTTAGTTATGTACTACATTTGGCCCAATAGTGTTTTTTGTAATGTGCCCTGGGTGTCTTTTTTGGCCCTTTAGCTTACCTCATTTTGATATATGTCAAATTGTTTGTGTTTGTTGTCTTGCAATGTGTTCATTTTTGTTATTTAATTGTCTTGTTAAGGTGATTCCGGTTACCCACTTCTCCCCTGGCTCATGACGCCTGTGCTGCGGCCCCAGGATGCCTCTCAGGAAGCCTACAATCGTGCGCACCGCAAGACCAGGGCTGTTGTTGAGAGGGCATTTGGACTGTTGAAGACACGTTTTCGTTGTTTGGACCATACCGGGGGCGCCCTGCAATATGCTCCTAACAAAGTGATAGACATCATAATGGCATGTGCTGTTCTGCATAATTTTGCCATTCAAGAACGTGTCCCCCGTTATGTGGATGTTCTGCCCTCTACAGCCCGAGAAGATGATGGTGACAATTATGTGGGCCCACCCAGTGAGTCTGGCCAATCAGTGAGAGCAAATTTGATATTGCAGCATTTTAGTTAAAGCCTTTTTTTGTCTTGCCATTCTGTGTGTGTGTATTTGCCTTTATTTTCAAATATTTGTTTGGCCGTAATGTGGCATTACCTTAAATAAATACACAATTTCCCTTAATTGTTGCCTAATGTTTTTCCTGGTGTTTACTTAGATTGATCTTTGCATTTTTACACCTCTTAACCAAAAATGTATCTGCTTTAGCCCAAGGTGATGTTAAATGTGTTTCAACTCAAAACGCAACAAGTATTGTAAGTTTGAAATGGTTTTATTTTTGCACTTTGATTGGTGGTGCATAACAAATAAAAATCCACATACAACTGTGGCTCAAAAACCAAGAAGGTATTAACATTAAATCTACCACATCTACACCTGGAAGAGAGTGGCACAACCAAACAAGGACACCCAGTCCAAAGGCCAGCCTAGTCCAGTCATTAATATTGCCTGTGCCAAGGGATATTTGGGCATGGCCATAATGTCACACAAACATGTCTGCAAACAGGAGGAGCACAAACCAACAAACCAAACAAATGTCAAAAGCCATAATTGGCACATGATAGTTGCCAACTAGACAGCACATAGACCTATGGCATTGGCTAGTGGCCTTAATCATTACTCTAAGGAGCTCTATGGGAGCAAATACAAAACACAACCTGCATGTGAAACACAAAATGGATTGTTTGAAACCTCAAAGGACAAGTAAATACAGTGGGGGGGAAGAGAAAAGATGTCCCACACATTCATGGATTAATAGGGTGGCTGCCCATAAAACCCAGGTGGAGGTCCGTGGGGATGGGACCTAACCTGGGCCATGGTTGCATTGTGAATTTGCAACTGCTCCATAATGTTTCTCTGCATATTGGTCATCTCAGCCATGGCTGACTGGATGCCATTACTTGCATTGACCATGTTGCTGTTGAGGGTCCGAAACTCCGCGAGGATGCCCTGTAAGGTGTTAGTTAGGTTGACCATATCGGCATGCCTTTCCTCCCGCTCAGTTACGAGCTGTGCCTCAAAAGAGTCCCTCTCTTGGTTCCATAAATCAAGCAGGGCACTGTGCCTCCCCTGGGAAATTGTGCGGCGGCGTAATGGAGTCCACCGCACAATTACCCTGGCTCTTGGGCGTGCCCTGCCGCGTTGTGTCGTCCCCTCAACAGCAACAGGCATGCTTGGCAAATCCTCAGCAGCAGAGTGAACACTGGGGACTGTTGTGTCAGTCTCCCCATGTGCATGCACAATGGATGCAGATTCACTCTGCTGCTGAGGATTGGCCAGAGAAACATTAGGGAGCAGTTGCAGATTGGGACCCAGGGGGAGGTCATCGGACGTGGCCAGCAGGGATACATCATCTTCCTCCTTTTCCTGGATCTCTTCCATGAGTGTGTGGGTCTGTAGGGACATATAAAAAAAAAGGTTAAGTTGGCGTCCCAAATTAGGATTCCATCAGTTTAACACATGCTTAAGCACTTGGTAGTATTTTGGGTACTAAATAAACTTACCGGAAAACTCGGATCTGGGCTCCTATGCTGTACGGACCTGGTAGGCATAATCAAACTGGGGGGTGAGTTTACACTTGCTGAGGGGTCATGCTGGGCTGAAGAAGAGAAAACAAAACAAGGTAAACACACACATAAGCATTGTTTGGGTAGGTAATAAAACAAGCCACTATTTCTAATATTAAGCAACTCTACAGCAATGGGTCCAATTGGTAAAATACACTCAATTTAAGATATGTGCAATGGATCGAGTAAACTGCTAACTGACCTCAGTTCGAAGTCAGGAAGTGTACCCAGTCAGCATACAACTTGCAGAGCAACTATTTTGAGTTTGACTACCATTCTCTAGGTCAGGGGTACTCAACCACTTCTTGTAAAGGTCCATTTAAAGGTATCCGGTGAGAGGTGAAGGTCCGGGCATGGGGCTGTCGCAGGGGGTGTCTAGTTAGAAATCAGCACACTGGGGGAGGGGCTAGAGATTGCCAAGTGCAAACTAATAAAGGCTGCTTGCCCTTGCTGGGCTGGATGGGGCAGAGCTGAGGGGACAGGGATTGGATGGCTAAAGCTGGGAGGACAGGAATGGATGGTGATGGGATGGATGGAGCAAATCTGTTAGGAATGGATGGGGCTGATGTGGGGGGGGGGCAGATGGTGGGACAGGGGCAGATGGGGCAGAACTGGGGCAGCGGGACAGGATTGGAGAGAGAGAGAATGATGCACCAAGTTAGTGTGTACCTTGCAATGCCACTTCCTGTGCAGTATTTCATATTGCAATGCTAGGTTTCATGGAGCCATGACATTGGCCAGGAGACCAACCACTACATCGCCGATCAAGGGGGCAGCTCTGAGCACGTCAACACAGAAGTAACTGAGTGCAGGGCTGTCTGGGCAGGGGTCCGGGAATCTGGTGGCAAGGTCCGCATTGGGACCCCGGGCCGCCAGTTGAGTATCGCTGCTGTAGGTCAGATATGTTTGGGGGTGTTGAATTAAATTGTTACCTCAAACACAACTCACACAACAAATAGCCAACACATCCCTAATGATGTGTGTTTTGTGATTGAGTCCAAATATATCACTTTTCTTCATAAACTTTGTTACTTCACACATAATTAGTGTTAATTGTTCTTTTACATAATGTATGTGGTCCGAAATGTGTGATTCACAGGGACCAAAACAGGACACAAACAGGCACAGTAGTGCGAGGCCAAGCAAGCCACACCATAGGGCCATACCGTCATCTTGGTACTAGTGAACTTTAATTTTCTGGCCAAACAGGCAAACATGCAGATTAAAAGTACTCACCTTGTGTACGGGTCGGTGAGTCTGTGTCCCTTAGACCCGCATGGCCACCGACCGCGACAGGATGGAGAAGGCCCAGCACAATCTCCTCAGCAGGTGTAAACTCCAGTTTGGTTGGAAAGCCACCTCCAGTTTTCATGCTGAAATGAAAAAATAGTTTGGTACCCAGAAAAGGTGCATACAGTACATCCTAATCATTACATTTGGAGACATCATTTATTTACCTGTAATTATGCCTTTTAATTTCTTTTTGACGTACAGCATATTTGAGATCCGAAATTTTCTTCTGGATTTGGGCCACATCTTTCCTCTCTTCCCCCGCTGCATTTACTTGTCGTAGGATGGTTTCAAACAATTCCATCTTGCGCTGCTTAGTGGTGTGTTTTGATTTGCTCCCATAGAGCTCGTCATAGTATAATGTAAGGCCACTAGCCAATGCCATATTTTGGTCATGGGAGAATCTCCCACTCAAATGTCCGCGCCGCAATGTGCGGACAGATGGTTGGCTTGGGTGCTCCTCCATGTGTGCAGACACATGTGGTGACATTATGGCCTGGGGCTGGGTAGGGGAATGGAAGGATTGCTGGCTTCCCAATGACTGGACTGGCCAAGGGACTGGGTGTTCTTGCGTGGCTGGCCACCGAACTTCCAGGTGTAGATGTGGTCCGGGTGGCCATTCTTTGGCCTCTTGGGGGGCTCTGTTCCCGGCTGGTGCCAGGTCGGGGGCTATGTTCCCGGCTGGTGCCAGGTCGGGGGCTATGTTCCCGGCTGGTGCCAGGTCGGGGGCTTCGGGCCCTGCTGCGGGGCCTGGATGCTCTTCGGGCCCTGCTGCGCGGCCTTGCTGGGCTTCGGGCCCTGCTGTGTTGCCTTGCTTGGCTTCTGGCCCTGCTGCGGGGCCTGGATGGTGTTCTGGGCCTGCTGTGTTGCCTTGCTGGGCTTCTGGCCCTGCTGTGGGGCCTGGATGGTGTTCTGGGCCTGCTGTGTTGCCTTGCTGGGCTTCTGGCCCTGCTGTGGGGCCTGGATGGTGTTCTGGCCCTGCTGCGGGGCCTGGATGCTCTTCGGGCCCTGCTGCGCGGCCTTGCTGGGCTTCGGGCCCTGCTGTGTTGCCTTGCTGGGCTTCTGGCCCTGCTGCGGGGCCTGGATGGTGTTCTGGGCCTGCTGTGTTGCCTTGCTGGGCTTCTGGCCCTGCTGTGGGGCCTGGATGGTGTTCTGGGCCTGCTGTGTTGCCTTGCTGGGCTTCTGGCCCTGCTGTGGGGCCTGGATGGTGTTCTGGCCCTGCCGCGGGGCCTGGATGCTCTTCGGGCCCTGCTGCGCGGCCTTGCTGGGCTTCGGGCCCTGCTGTGTTGCCTTGCTGGGCTTCTGGCCCTGCTGCGGGGCCTGGATGGTGTTCTGGGCCTTCTGTGTTGCCTTGCTGGGCTTCTGGCCCTGCTGCGGGGCCTGGATGGTGTTCTGGGCCTGCTGTGTTGCCTTGCTGGGCTTCTGGCCCTGCTGCGGGGCCTGGATGGTGTTCTGGGCCTGCTGTGTTGCCTTGCTGGGCTTCTGGCCCTGCTGCGGGGCCTGGATGGTGTTCTGGGCCTGCTGCGGGGCCTGGGTTGGCTAAGTGCCCGGCTTGAAAGCATGGGTGGTGTGGGCTCCCTTGGGCGGCCTCTTCTGGGGGCAGAGGTGGTGGTGGCTGCTGTGGCCTGTTTTTTGGCCGCAGGGGCACGTGCCTTTGGGGCCCTTTTTTGGGAAAGGGAGGGTCCAGTGTCCCTTGGTGGGGCCGAGGTGGTACTTGCCTTCTGGGCCCTTAGCTTCTTGGGTCCTTGCTGGGACCTGGTGGTTGGGCCCTCAGAGGTCTGCCTTGGCTGGGCGCGTTTAGCTGCTGCCTTTTTGGGTGCCATTTTCGCAAAAAGCTCAAAGAGAATGAGCTTTGGGTGCAGGGACCTTTAAATCATGCGCCCAGCGTCTGACGCCTATGCGCACGACTACGCGCTCGTACGGACGTACGTTCGTGCGGAACCAGGAAACCGCTGGGGTTTCACTTATCTGCTGCCTTGAAGAAGCATAAAGATGGCGCCCACTATCTTCACCCGTCAACAGGAAGAGATCCTCATGCTGGTAAGTGCCTTGCTCTGCCTTTTAAGCTAATACTGACTGGTGTACTAAATGTAAATGATGCGGTTGGAACTAGTTTTGGGGATCTTAATGTTTAAGAACAGGCTCCTCACACTTCATCCTCAAGGGCCGAGCCAGGCCACGTTTTCACCTCTCTATGCTGATGTCCTAATTAGGGTAATTGCTCTGGCTTAGCACCAGTTAATTAACCTGTGGAGTAGCGTGGCTAGCTGTCAAACCTGGCCTGTCTCGGACCTTGATGCGGATGTTTGAGGACCACTGTTTGCCTAAGACCTCAAAACAGAACGGCAAGCCACACACGTGGGCAAAAAGCCTAAGCATAAGCCGACATCTTGGATGTTCAAACCATCATAACATGCCATAGATGCAGGTGGCCTGATTTGTAATGTTGGCTAGCTGTATGTACATGGTGTGTGAAACATATAACATAAGACCAGACTCTGAATCAGAGTGAACGTCCGCTTTAAGGCACTCCCCAAAAATGGCTGGCACTCTAAATGTGTGTGTTAATGACATGACATTTGCAACTTGTGATGCAACACATATGGCTCTGTGTGTAAAAGTAAAAGCTCTGTGTCCATTATGTTTTTCAGATCATGCTTCAGCGCCGGTATGACTTCGCGCCCAATGTGTGCGAAAAAAGGGACATCGCCCGGGAGATCATCGCGGAAATCCACCGTGTGACCAGCACCACCTTCAC
Source organism: Gastrophryne carolinensis (assembly GCA_027917425.1). Taxonomy (NCBI): domain Eukaryota; kingdom Metazoa; phylum Chordata; class Amphibia; order Anura; family Microhylidae; genus Gastrophryne; species Gastrophryne carolinensis. The sequence continues at coordinate 290,925,177 of CM051234.1, forward strand.
TCACACCCAGATAATGCAGCATTGGTCGGACCTGAAACGTCTGCACATGCCCCGGGTGCGGAGGTTTTTTGGGATCCATTTCCCAAGTAAGTACAAAGCGATAGCATGATATATGTTCCAAATGTATAAGTTATGCCTTTATTTATAATGACTTTTCTTTGTTAGTGTTGGAAATGGATTTCAGAATTCGCCGCACCCGGAGGCGCACAGGCCGACCAGTGCTGCATGCTTCTGCATCTGTGAGTGAAGGTGGTGGATCTCCCGGGCGACGGACCTACCCCTCCTCTGTGGCCTCCTCAGACCAGCCCCTGGACCTTACCACAGAGGAGGGGCCCAACCGCGTGGGCGTGGAGTCATACCCGGCCAGGCATGGGGAAGGCTCTGGTATGTCACTCTTCATGTATATGCACAAAGATATACATGCCAGGCCAAAAACTAAGTGCTCCTTTATTATGTATTTGTAGAAGCTTCGGGAGCGGGTGAGATAGTGGAGGAGGAGGCAGCAGAGATGCTGGAAGTTGATCCTGGCGAAGGTGAGTGATGTCAGCCAGACTGGGAGCCAGATATGTTGGGAATAGTGACTCTATACAACTACTAACCAAATGTCACATGTTTCTCCAGGGACTTCTTCACAGCATAGCCAGGACCAAGGGCATCCTGTTGGCCCCAACCAGCCATCTGTCGGCCACCAACAAAGTAAGTAGCCATGCCATTATTCCTATTTATGTGTTTTTAGCTAATAACACACACATAACTAAAGGCGTAGCCAATGTATAGTTAACACTTTCATGTGGGCACTTCGTTAGCTTAAAGCGGACCCTAACTCGTATTAAGAGCCTAGCTAATAATTATCCCACACACTGTACATACAAATTGCGAACATTCAAAAACAGGCTACCGGCATCTAATGCATGTTAGGAGCCTTTAAACATCCAAGATGGCGGCATATGGAATGCGCAATATTTACAGGCAGCATGGCATACAGATTTAAAAAAGTAAGGTGCTGCCATGCATTGTGGGACTGCTGACCTTTCCCTGAACCCAGCTATGCTCTGTATTACCAAAGCACAAGTGTAACCTACTCCCCTGTACTTTATCCCACTCTCCTCTCCTCATTAAGTGTTATGCTTCTGAGTCCAGATGGCGGCGCAGTAATCAAAAATCCACCAAAATGTACTTAGATCTGGTGCAGAATCATTTGGGAATAGTTATTGATTTTCATTAAATAATGTTGAAGGTCCGGTTTAAGGAGTTTCAATACTTACCTGTGGGAAATGCATTTACTTTATCCCTTAGAAGAATGACATATGTCATGCATTTACATGTATTTGATTAACCCAAAATCTATTCCCAGCATACAAACCGGTCTGGTACTCCTATTTATGTTTATTTCTCTATTGGTTACAGGGATGATCCCAAAAACATTGGAGGGGAAAAAAAAAAGAATAAAGGAGTTGGTGGCCGAGCTGCTGGCCATACAGGCGACGTTGGGGCCAACAGAAGAAGAAGAGGAGGAGGATTAGTGCCCTTGGTCCTGGCTAATTTTGTAAAATAGTTTTAAACTAGGTTTTATTGAACCTAATTTTATAGTTTTAAAAACAAAAAAAAAAAAAATTTAACATTTTACAATGTTTTAAAAAAACACAAACCACCCAAAAAAAAAATAAATAAATAATAAATAATATTTTAATCCTTCATAAATGTGTCATTTCTAATATGCGCCCAAAAAGACATTTACACAAACACGAAAATACATGCTTAGAAACATATAGACATATGTACATTATGTGGTTTGGGTAAGTTTTAGGGTCGTCCAAATGAAGAAGGATGCAAGCGCTAAGGGGTTTGGGTAAGTTCGAGGGTCGTCCAAATGAAGAAGGATGCAAGCGCTAAGGGGTTTGGGTAAGTTTGAGGGTCGTCCAAATGAAGAAGGATGCAAGCGCTAAGGGGTTTGGGTAAGTTTGAGGGTCGTCCAAATGAAGAAGGATGCAAGCGCTAAGAGGTTTGGGTAAGTTTTAGGGTCGTCAACATGAAGAAGGATGCAAGCGCTAAGGAGTTTGGGTAAGTTTTAGGGTCGTCAACATGAAGAAGGATGCAAGCGCTAAGGGGTTTGGGTAAGTTTGAGGGTCGTCAACATGGAGAAGGATGCAAGCGCTAAGGGGTTTGGGTAAGTTTGAGGGTCCGAGAAATGAAGAAGGATGCAAGCGCTAAGGGGTTTGGGTAAGTTTGAGGGTCCGAGAAATGAAGAAGGATGCAAGCGCTAAGGGGTTTGGGTAAGTTTGAGGGTCGTCAACATGAAGAAGGATGCAAGCGCTAAGGGGTTTGGGTAAGTTTGAGGGTCCGAGAAATGAAGAAGGATGCAAGCGCTAAGGGGTTTGGGTAAGTTTGAGGGTCGTCAACATGAAGAAGGATGCAAGCGCTAAGGGGTTTGGGTAAGTTTGAGGGTCCGAGAAATGAAGAAGGATGCAAGCGCTAAGGGGTTTGGGTAAGTTTGAGGGTCGTCAACATGAAGAAGGATGCAAGCGCTAAGGGGTTTGGGTAAGTTTGAGGGTCGTCCAAATGAAGAAGGATGCAAGCGCTAAGGGGTTTGGGTAAGTTTGAGGGTCCGAGAAATGAAGAAGGATGCAAGCGCTAAGGGGTTTGGGTAAGTTTGAGGGTCCGAGAAATGAAGAAGGATGCAAGCGCTAAGGGGTTTGGGTAAGTTTTAGGGTCGTCCAAATGAAGAAGGATGCAAGCGCTAAGGGGTTTGGGTAAGTTTGAGGGTCGTCCAAATGAAGAAGGATGCAAGCGCTAAGGGGTTTGGGTAAGTTTGAGGGTCCGAGAAATGAAGAAGGATGCAAGCGCTAAGGGGTTTGGGTAAGTTTTAGGGTCGTCAACATGAAGAAGGATGCAAGCGCTAAGGAGTTTGGGTAAGTTTTAGGGTCGTCAACATGAAGAAGGATGCAAGCGCTAAGGGGTTTGGGTAAGTTTGAGGGTCGTCAACATGGAGAAGGATGCAAGCGCTAAGGGGTTTGGGTAAGTTTGAGGGTCCGAGAAATGAAGAAGGATGCAAGCGCTAAGGGGTTTGGGTAAGTTTGAGGGTCCGAGAAATGAAGAAGGATGCAAGCGCTAAGGGGTTTGGGTAAGTTTGAGGGTCGTCAACATGAAGAAGGATGCAAGCGCTAAGGGGTTTGGGTAAGTTTGAGGGTCCGAGAAATGAAGAAGGATGCAAGCGCTAAGGGGTTTGGGTAAGTTTGAGGGTCGTCAACATGAAGAAGGATGCAAGCGCTAAGGGGTTTGGGTAAGTTTGAGGGTCGTCCAAATGAAGAAGGATGCAAGCGCTAAGGGGTTTGGGTAAGTTTGAGGGTCCGAGAAATGAAGAAGGATGCAAGCGCTAAGGGGTTTGGGTAAGTTTGAGGGTCCGAGAAATGAAGAAGGATGCAAGCGCTAAGGGGTTTGGGTAAGTTTTAGGGTCCGAGAAATGAAGAAGGATGCAAGCGCTAAGGGGTTTGGGTAAGTTTGAGGGTCGTCCAAATGAAGAAGGATGCAAGCGCTAAGGGGTTTGGGTAAGTTTGAGGGTCCGAGAAATGAAGAAGGATGCAAGCGCTAAGGGGTTTGGGTAAGTTTGAGGGTCCGAGAAATGAAGAAGGATGCAAGCGCTAAGGGGTTTGGGTAAGTTTCAGGGTCCGAGAAATGAAGAAGGATGCAAGCGCTAAGGGGTTTGGGTAAGTTTGAGGGTCGTCAACATGAAGAAGGATGCAAGCGCTAAGGAGTTTGGGTAAGTTTTAGGGTCGTCAACATGAAGAAGGATGCAAGCGCTAAGGGGTTTGGGTAAGTTTGAGGGTCGTCAACATGAAGAAGGATGCAAGCGCTAAGGGGTTTGGGTAAGTTTGAGGGTCCGAGAAATGAAGAAGGATGCAAGCGCTAAGGGGTTTGGGTAAGTTTGAGGGTCCGAGAAATGAAGAAGGATGCAAGCGCTAAGGGGTTTGGGTAAGTTTGAGGGTCGTCAACATGAAGAAGGATGCAAGCGCTAAGGGGTTTGGGTAAGTTTGAGGGTCCGAGAAATGAAGAAGGATGCAAGCGCTAAGGGGTTTGGGTAAGTTTGAGGGTCCGAGAAATGAAGAAGGATGCAAGCGCTAAGGGGTTTGGGTAAGTTTGAGGGTCCGAGAAATGAAGAAGGATGCAAGCGCTAAGGGGTTTGGGTAAGTTTGAGGGTCGTCAACATGAAGAAGGATGCAAGCGCTAAGGGGTTTGGGTAAGTTTGAGGGTCCGAGAAATGAAGAAGGATGCAAGCGCTAAGGGGTTTGGGTAAGTTTGAGGGTCGTCAACATGAAGAAGGATGCAAGCGCTAAGGGGTTTGGGTAAGTTTGAGGGTCCGAAAAATGAAGAAGGATGCAAGCGCTAAGGGGTTTGGGTAAGTTTGAGGGTCGTCAACATGAAGAAGGATGCAAGTGCTAAGGGGTTTGGGTAAGTTTGAGGGTCGTCCAAATGAAGAAGGATGCAAGCGCTAAGGGGTTTGGGTAAGTTTGAGGGTCCGAGAAATGAAGAAGGATGCAAGCGCTAAGGGGTTTGGGTAAGTTTGAGGGTCCGAGAAATGAAGAAGGATGCAAGCGCTAAGGGGTTTGGGTAAGTTTTAGGGTCGTCCAAATGAAGAAGGATGCAAGCGCTAAGGGGTTTGGGTAAGTTTGAGGGTCCGAGAAATGAAGAAGGATGCAAGCGCTAAGGGGTTTGGGTAAGTTTTAGGGTCCGAGAAATGAAGAAGGATGCAAGCGCTAAGGGGTTTGGGTAAGTTTTAGGGTCTGAGAAATGAAGAAGGATGCAAGCGCTAAGGGGTTTGGGTAAGTTTGAGGGTCCGAGAAATGAAGAAGGATGCAAGCGCTAAGGGGTTTGGGTAAGTTTGAGGGTCGTCAACATGAAGAAGGATGCAAGCGCTAAGGGGTTTGGGTAAGTTTGAGGGTCCGAGAAATGAAGAAGGATGCAAGCGCTAAGGGGTTGGGGTAAGTTTGAGGGTCCGAGAAATGAAGAAGGATGCAAGCGCTAAGGGGTTTGGGTAAGTTTGAGGGTCCGAGAAATGAAGAAGGATGCAAGCGCTAAGGGGTTTGGGTAAGTTTGAGGGTCGTCAACATGAAGAAGGATGCAAGCGCTAAGGGGTTTGGGTAAGTTTGAGGGTCGTCAACATGAAGAAGGATGCAAGCGCTAAGGGGTTTGGGTAAGTTTGAGGGTCGTCAACATGAAGAAGGATGCAAGCGCTAAGGGGTTTGGGTAAGTTTGAGGGTCGTCAACATGAAGAAGGATGCAAGCGCTAAGGGGTTTGGGTAAGTTTTATGGTTCCTAAAGGTAAGTCGTAGCCTGGCGCGAGGCAGTAGTGGTGAGATTGGTAGTGTCAGATAGGGCCCACATTGGTTTGCGGAGTGTAGCTTGGATCGCGCATGCGCAAGACCTTATATACATACGAACGAACGAAGATAAGAGGCCAAAAACCATTGAAAACCAGAGGCAAACGCAAGTAATTGGAAGAGGTGGACGATGGAAGCGGCCGAAAAAACAGGCTGCCGCCGCAACAAGTGATCACATCAACCTGTTTTTTACGATTGACAACTGACTGAGGCAAGTTCGGGAGATAACATACGAACGGACGTACATTTTAGGATAGAAACGTATTTGCTTATAGAATCACTCGCAAGTTCATACGAACGCACGAGCGGACGTGAAAAATAGGATGATCGTGACCCAAATCCAAGCTGTTACATGTTTCTTTGAATCAACCCAATTGTTACAGGACTATGTTAAGATACACTCAATACCATGCACTTAAAGTGGACCAACACCCAGGATTTTGACTATCCTGGGTCTTGGTCCACTTCGGTGGGGCACCCCCGATCGGGGTGCCCCGCTGTGTGAAACCCCCCCGAACCCCCCGAACAACTCACCTCTCCCCGCTCCCAGCGCCGACGTACAAGGGAAGATCTTGAACGTCTAAGCAGCAGCGGCCGCCGCCGCCTCCCTCGCGTCACTTTGAACGCGCGCGCCCCCGCGCCGGCCATTCGCAGACGGCCGGCGCGGAGGCGCGCACGCCTACAGGGGCGCGAGGGAGGCGGCGGCGGCCGGCCGCCGCCGAAGATAAGGTAGGTGAGTTGGGGTGTTTGGGGGGGGTTTCACCCCGCGGGACATCCCGATCTCGGATGTCCCGCGGGGTGGGGGGTGATCGGCCCGGGAATCTTATAGATTCCCGGGCCGATCACCCGTGGGTGTTGGTCCACTTTAAAGTATAAGACATCAGTGAACATATTGGTGGGATCCTTCATATATGACAGCAGGTAGGTAGGTGGCAGGCAGACAGGTGAGTGGGCAGGCCGGCAGATGAGTGGCTGGGGCAGTAGGTGGGTAGGAAGGTAGATGGGTGGGCAGGTGGAAAGGAAGCTAGGTGCATGGGCAGGTAGGTGGGTGGACAGATAGGTAGGTGGACAGGCAGGTGCATGGGTAGGTGGGCTTAGGTTGGGCATCTGGAGGAGCAGGCGTGGCGGGACACACTTTCACATGAAAAAGCATGTGTATATGTATTTTTTCCGTTTTCCATCGAATTAGTGTTTTCATAAGGGTTGATTCAGAGACACATACGCATGCACTTCTGCATGTGTCTGTGTATTATTTGCGAATTTTTGCCTTGTTTTCTGGTTGTTATGTTACTTTTTTCATGCGTATATGCGTTTACGTTGACGCGTATATGCACATTCGATGGACGTATCGAAATCGGATATTTTGCGTTATTTCTGATAAGTTACGTTATTGGTATGGGCTTGCGTCTGATTCTGAGACCTGATTGCTGATGGGCCTCCGCCCTATATAACGGTTTCATTACCGCTCCACTTACGGGACCATTTTGGACTCGGCATTCCTGTAGAAAATGTTTTGCGGCTATGTGGAGGAGTATGAGCGCCTTCAGCTTAATGGCATAACCTGCATCAGCATGGCTGAGGCCAGATTGCACCGGCGACGCATAAACATCGATCGCATGCATGGCGTTGAGCTGTTCGAGCTGACCCGACTCATCGCGTTTCCCTCCATAAATTGTATAGTGAGCTGCGGCCATGGTTAGCCCGCACCACGAGGAAGGGGCAAGCAATTTCAGGTATGACCAAGATGCTTGGCTGCCTGCAATTTTTGGCGAACGGCTGGTTCCAGAGGCTGGGTGCCCTCTCCGTGGGGATGTCCCAGCCTACGCTGAGCCGTGCGCTATCCAAGTTTCTGGGTGGCATGGCTACCCTTTGTCCCAAATATATTTCCTTTCCGGACGACATGGTAGCCTGGAACGCGATTAAGTTGGGATTTTATAATATTGCCGACATGCCCAACGTCATGGGTGTGATCGATTGCACCCACGTTGCCTTGGTCCCACCCGCAGCCGATAAATACATCTATAGGTAAGTGAATTATGTCATTTTTTTATATTGTTTAGCTAAATTTAATTGTAACTATCTATTAATCCCTCCTTCTCAAGTATTCCCTTGAACCAGTTTAGAATGTATACCTTAATCCCTCCTTCTCAAGTATCCCTTTGAACCAGTTTAGAATGCATACCTTAATCCCTCCTTCTCAAGTATCCCTTTGAACCAGTTTAGAATGCATACCTTAATCCCTCCTTCTCAAGTATCCCTTTGAACCAGTTTAGAATGCATACCTTAATCCCTCCTTCTCAAGTATCCCTTTGAACCAGTTTAGAATGCATACCTTAATCCATCCTTCTCAAGTATCTCTTTGAACCAGTTTAGAATACATACCTTAATCCCTCCTTCTCAAGTATCTCTTTGAAACACTTTAGAATGCATACCTTAATCCCTCCTTCTCAAATATCCCTTAGAAACACTTTAGAATGCCGACCTTAATCAATACTTTTCATGTAGGCCTTATAAAAGCATTTTAATGCTGACCTTAATTAGTCCTTAGTTCACCTTTATTTTCAAACACATCAATATAATTTTTAATTTTTTTAAGACTTATGTCCTTTGGTATTTATTTTGGGATTCTTGAACTCAAATCTTTATTTGTTGTTGGAGTTAGTGTTTTTGTTGGTTACCTAGGCTTGGTATAATGTTTATTTTTTTGGTTTCAGGAGGAGGAGGAAAGATGTTTAGCAGATCCAGGTCAAAATTTTAATATTGATGTTGCCCATAATAATGTTGTGGTGGCCCTTGGAGGTGGGGCAACACCTGGGCATGTGTGGCATTCAAAATCTGCCACTGCTCCAGCATCTATCTGTTGCTAGTTCTAAATTTATCTAGCATGGCAGTGAAGTTTGTATTTAAGGTGGCCATTTGTTCTGCCATCTGGCTGTTACTGTCCTAAATTCTGTCAGCATGGTGGTGAACTCTGATGAGAATGGCTGCATTCAGCCTGGGCTGCAGTCCTGGATTTCTCAAGTCTGGGATTTTTTAAGTCCATCGAAGAATTAGGCCCGAATTGACATCATTGCATCCTGAACTGCTCTGTTCATCTTCTCCACGCTGCTACTGACGATCCCTTTCTTTCATCAACAGGTATGTCCACTGGGAACAAGGACTTATCAGCTGCTAATGACTTGTTACTTTACCTTTTTCATGTATTATGACACATCTCTGTATGCTCATCTCTGTATGTCCCACATGTATTGCAATAAGGCTGTCACCCATCACTGCTTTTTGCCTATGCAATGACCCTGTTCACATAAATACTGTTTGTTTTGTGTCCCCCTAGCTTCCCCTCCTGATAACCCCAGCTAAGCAACTTTATTGCCCTAGTACCACCCACCCCCCAGCTGTTTGACTGAGCTAATCAAGGCCTCTCACAAGTGGTATAACTCCGATGAGAATGGCTGCACTCAGCCTGGGCTGCAGTCCTGGATTTCTCAAGTCCGGGATTTTTTAAGTCCATCAAAGAATTAGGCCCGAATTGACATCATTGCATCCTGAACTGCTCTGTTCATCTTCTCCACGCTGCTACTGACGATCCCTTTCTTTCATCAACAGGTATGTCCACTGGGAACAAGGACTCACCTCCTGCCTGTTAACCCTTTCACTGCCAGCCAGTTTGGGTCCACATTTGGGCATGTCCACTGGGAACAAGGACTCACCTCCTGTCTGTTAACCCTTTCACTGCCAGCCAGTTTGGGTCAACATTTGGGTATGTCCACTGGGAACAAGGACTCACCTCCTGCCTGTTAACCCTTTCACTGCCAGCCAGTTTGGGTCCACATTTGGGTATGTCCACAGGGAACAAGGACTTATCAGCTGCTAATGACTTGTTACTTTACCTTTTTCATGTATTATGACACATCTCTGTATGCTCATCTCTGTATGTCCCATATGTATTGCAATAAGGCTGTCACCCATCACTGCTTTTTGCCTATGCAATGACCCTGTTCACATAAATACTGTTTGTTTTGTGTCCCCCTAGCTTCCCCTCCTGATAATCCCAGCTAAGCAACTTTATTGCCCTAGTATCACCCACCCCCAGCTGTTTGACTGAGCTAATCAAGACCTCTCACAAGTGGTATAACTCTGATGAGAATGGCTGCAGTCCTGGATTTCTCAAGTCCGGGATTTTTTAAGTCTATCAAAGAATTTGGCCCGAATTGAGCCCGAAGTGACCAGAAGGGAACAGGCACCAGACTCTGCTCGTCTGAAGAACTCATCCCCAACAATGCTCCTCTGGTATTTTACAGTCCTGCTTCCTCTGACTCCCAGCATACCCCTGCACCTGGTAAGTCTCTCTATATCTCTCCATCACTACTCTCATCCCCCTACCTGTGCTCGCATGAATTTATCTCACTGGCTACATCTCTCTCCTTTTCTCAATGCACCCACAAAACAGTTTCAAATCCCACAGTCACCTCTAGGGATGAGCGAATTGATCCGGACGAACCCGAATTCGTTCCGAATTTCAGGAAAAATTTGATTCTGAACGAATCCGAATTTCCCCGCCATTCGATCGATCGAAGTTTTCCTTTAAACTCCATTTAATTCAATTACAGGTATTCTAAAATGGTGGATGAACATGTCCAGACATATCCCCTGGGGCAAGGTATCATGGGAAAGTCACATGCAGCCTATCAGCAGCCAGGAAGCCCGGTGACGTCACCGTGCTATATAAACCGGCAGCCATTTTCCTTGTGCGCAGTTCAGCGTTGTATTGCGGCCAGAGCAGAGCTGGTTACAGACTGGGACAGAGTTAGAGGTAGGTAGGGAGAGTCAGAGAGACCGACAGAGAGGCAGAAAGAGAGGTAGACAGAGCCAGGGAAAGATAGTGAAAGATAGGGAAAAACCGGAACGATCCAGGCAGGGACAGCATTGAAGTGACAGGGAAAATGTTTTTTTATTTTTATTAGCCAGATCAGTTTTCAATTCAATTTCAGTTCTTTGTGCTGTAAACCTGCCTTGCCACTGTGCATCCCATCTATGCAGTGGCATATTTAACCCTATCTGTTACACACAAGCATTTCTCATAACTGGATTAGTTTTAATATTTTTTTGTCTGGTTTAAATACACCAGCCCACATGGGCATCCCAAACCAGCATGTCACCCTATCTGTTATACTAAATAAGCGTTGTTCAGCCTCATTTTAATTAAGCTATTGCATTTTGATTTGGGCTTTGTCTGCTTTAAATACACCAGCACACATGGGCATCCCAAACCAGCACATGTCACCCTATCTGTTATACTAAATAAGCGTTGTTCAGCCTCATTTTAATTAAGCTATTGCATTTTGAATTGCGTTTTGTCTGCTTTAAAGTGGACCAACACCCAGGATTTTGACTATCCTGGGTCTTGGTCCACTTCGGTGGGGCACCCCCGATCAGGGTGCCCCGCTGTGTGAAACCCCCCGAAAAACTCACCTCTCCCCGCTCCCAGCGCCGACGGACAAGCGATTTGACAGCCGCGGACAAGCGGCTCCTCCGGTGCCGCCTCCCACGCGTCACTCTTGATGCGCGCGCACCCGCGCCGGCCATTCACAGACGGCCGGCGCGGGCACGTCTAGAGGGACGCGAGGGAGGCAGCGGTGGCCGGCCGCTGCCGAAGACAAGGTAAGGGGATTTGGGGTGTTTGGGGGGTTTCACCCCGCGGGACATCCCGATCTCAGATGTCCCGTGGGGAGGGAGGTGATCGGCCCGGGAATCTTATAGATTCCCGGGCCGATCACGGGAGGGTGATGGTCCACTTTAAATACACCAGCCCACATGGGAATCCCAAACCAGCACATGTCACCCTATCTGTTATACTAAATAAGCGTCGTTCAGCCTCATTTTAATTAAGCTATTGCATTTTGAATTGGGTTTTGTCTGCTTTAAATACACCAGCCCACATGGGCATCCCAAACCAGCACATGTCACCCTATCTGTTATACTAAATAATCGTGTTCAGCCTTATTTTAATTAAGCTATTGCATTTTGATTTGAGCTTTGTCTGCTTTAAATACACCAGCCCACATGGGCATCCCAAACCAGCACATGTCACCCTATCTGTTATACTAAATAAGCGTTGTTCAGCCTCATTTTAATTAAGCTATTGCATTTTGAATTGGGTTTTGTCTGCTTTAAATACACCAGCCCACATGGGCATCCCAAACCAGCACATGTCACCCTATCTGTTATACTAAATAAGCATTGTTCAGCCTCATTTTAATTAAGCTATTGCCTTTTGAATTGGTTTTGTCTGGTTTAAATACACCAGCCCACATGGGCATCCCAAACCAGCACATGTCACCCTATCTGGTATACCAAAAAAGCGTTGTTCAGCCTCATTTTAATTAAGCTATTGCATTTTGAATTGGGTTTTGTCTGCTTTAAATACACCAGCCCACATGGGCATCCCAAACCAGCACATGTCACCCTATCTGTTATACTAAATAAGCATTTTTCCGCCTCATTTTAAATAAGCTATTGCACTTTGAATTGGGTTTTGTCTGCTTTAAACGCAACAGCCCACATGAGCATCCCAAACCAGCACATGTCACCCTATCTGTTATACTAAATAAGCGTTGTTCAGCCTCATTTTAATTAAGCTATTGCATTTTCAATTGGGCTTCGTCTGGTTTAAATACACCAGCCCACATGGGCATCCCAAACCAGCACATGTCACCCTATCTGTTCAACTAAATAAGCGTTGCTCAGCCTCATTTTAATTAAGCTATTGCATTTTGAATTGGGTTTTGTCTGCTTTAAATACAAATGCCCACATGGGCATCCCAAACCAGCACATGTCACCCTATCTGTTATACTAAATAAGCGTTGTTCAGCCTCATTTTAATTAAGCTATTGCATTTTGAATTGTTTTTTGTCCTGTTGCCAAAACACTAGGACGCAGGGTATCCCAAACCTGCATGTAGCACCCTATCTGTTTTATTAAATACCCTTGTTCATCCTCAGCTTAATCAAGCAATTACATTTTGAATTGTTTTTTGTCCTGCCGCCAAAACACCAGGCCGCAGGGTATCCCAAACCTGCACGTAGCACCCTATCTGTTATACTAAATACCCTTGTTCATCCTCAGCTTAATCAAGCTATTGCATTTTGAATTGGTTTTTGTCCTGCTGCCAAAACACTAGGCCGCAGGGTATCCCAAACCTGCACGTAGCACCCTATCTGTTATACTAAATAAGCGTTGTTCAGCCTCATTTTAATCAAGCTATTGCATTTTGAATTGGGTTTTGTCTGCTTTAAATACACCAGCCCACATGGGCATCCCAAACCAGCACATGTCACCCTATCTGTTATACTAAATAAGCGTTGTTCAGCCTCATTTTAATGAAGCTATTGCATTTTGAATTGGATTTTGTCTGCTTTAAATACACCAGCCCACATGGGCATCCCAAACCAGCACATGTCACCCTATCTGTTATACTAGATAAGCGGCGTTCAGCCTCATTTTAATTAAGCTATTGCATTTTGAATTGGTTTTGTCTGGTTTAATCCCTCCTTCTCAAGTGTCCCTGTGAACCAGTTTACAATGCATACCTTAATCCCTCCTTCTCAAGTGTCCCTGTGAACCAGTTTACAATGCATACCTTCATCAATTATTATTTTTTTTTTCAAACTCAATTTTTATTTATTTTCAAGAAAGCAAGGAAATACACAGACATTGTCCACATATTCTGAACACATAGGCAGGGGAACATAATGATGCAAAAACAGAAAGTAAGGTTTGATTACACAGGCATATTATCACAATCAGCAGTCGTTGAGTGGTCCCAGCCAAGCCAGAAGAGGGTCCTCAGGTATTAATAGGGCCTCTTAACCACCCCTTGACCGGACGTCATCACCTTCCTTATCCCTCCCGTTGTGAGCGAGTGACCCAACCCGAATGCAAGCCCATGCGGAGAAGAAGAGCACACCACATGTCTGCGTAGTATGGACAATCAACGGGGGTTCTACCCCAGGTTTCGCTCCAGCTGGCCCCGCTACAATCAACCCCCTGGGTTGGTTGGACCTCGACATCATAAGCCCAATAGAAAGGCAAATTGAACCTCTCCGCCATTTCCAGACATAGGACACACAGAAGACACCAAGAATAAACAGGTTCTGACAAACAAGACAGAAAACCAACAAGACAAATAGTCTTGGACTTTAAACAGCCCAGCCATACACAGACAGAAAACTAGAGAGAAGAGTGGGAGGGGGGGGAAGGAAGGCAGGCGGACAACCGACAAGAGGGAGAGAAAGGGGAAAAGGAGAAAAGGAGGGGGTCGGCCGGGGGAAGGCTCCAGGAATGAGCAGAAAAAGGCCCGGGAATGGAGGGGAGGAACACGGCCCCAAAGGGAACAGGGGAGAAGAGAAGCGGGAGGGACAGAGGCCGGAGCCCCACAGTCATCAGAGAGAGGTCCCTCAACACAGACTTGGCACCAGAGATCTCACTCCTCCCATATCCGCTTATATGTCTCAGAATCTTTGAAGACAGCCCAAATTGTCCAAATCTTCCGGTACGCCTCCAGCCTGTCCTGCTTGGAATAGCATATTTCTTCCATTGCTTCCACATGATTTATTTGTCTAAACCAATCTTTGATTGAGGGAGGTCTCCGGGATCTCCAAAGCCTTGGGATCAGGACTCGAGCTGCATTCAAAAGATGGCGGCCCATGGGGGATCCGCCCGCCAACCCATTCCCATCTGGGGACCATCCCAATAACACACTAGCTACTTCGCAGTCCAGGGTCTCACCCAAAACCAGGCCACTTACCTCTCTAACCTTTTCCCAGAAAGCACCAATCTCAGGGCAGGACCACCAGATGTGTAGCATCGAAGCCCCTCCTTCCCCACATCTCCAACAGGTATCGGGAACTGCTGGGAAGATTGTATGCAAGAATTTTGGAGTCCGATACCAGCGTGTTATCAATTTGTAGTTTGTTTCCTGCATAGAGCAGCTTATCAACCCCTTGTGGGCATTTCTGTACATGTCACTCCACTCCTCTGCTGTGAAGGACCTGCCGATATCCTTTTCCCATCTGTCCTCCCACGGTCTTCCAACCTTTTTCCCATCGCCTCGAATTAAGCCATACGCCCAGGACAAGAGGTGTGCCTTAGGACCATCACCCAGACAGGTATTTCAAATTTTGTAAGGTCTTTCTGCGTCCCCTTTTTCATCTCCTTGGAGAGGCAGAAGTGCCTTAGCTGGAGGTAGGAGAGAGTGGAAATGTCACATTCAAGCAACTGCTGCAACTCCTGCTGAGTCCGCAACCGCCCTCTGTCATATAGATGGAAAGCCCTCAAGCAGTCTTTCAGAAAGGATAGCTGTCTTCCCGGGGGGAACGCCGAATTTCCCAGGATTGGCGTCAAATGTCCAGGGAAGGAAGCCAGGGCGCGCCTCCCTTTACACAGCGCGTTTAAAATGGATAAAGATGTACCCACTAACGGATGACTTCTAGCCGCCAGGGGGATCTCATTCCTCCCAAGGCCAGAGATGATATCTAGTCTTCCACCTCCAGCCGCTTCTCCCTCAATGCTTACCCAATCCTTCTGAGGGCCGTTAATATGCCAATCCACGATTCTGCCTATATGCACAGCTCTGTAGTATGAGCGCATGCAGGGCAGGCCCGTGCCCCCCTGCTCCTTAGGGAGGACTAGCAGACTCCTCCTAATCCTAGGAGGTCTGCCCGCCCAGACAAAAGCCCCAAAGACCTTTGACAGTTCCTTAAAGAAGGACTCCGGAATTTTAATCGGTATACATTGCAAGAGGTACAGAACCCGTGGCAAGATATTCATCTTAATGACCGCCATGCGACCAAACCATGAGAGCCTCAGCTTATTCCACCCGTCCAAATCCTTCTTAACTTTAGCTCCGATAGACGCGAAATTCAGATGAAACAACTTAGCAGGTGAAATGGGTAACTGAACCCCTAGGTATTTAAGGCTCTTCTTCTCCCACCCAAAGGGGAAAATACCCTGCAATGCAGCCACCTCCTCCTCTGGCATAGAAACATTCATAGCACTAGACTTAGTAAAATTGATCTTCAAATCTGATAGGCGCCCAAAAATTTCAAATTCTTTCAACAAATTCGGTACTGACACCCTTGGACAGTTCAGAAAGAAGAGCATATCATCTGCATATGCCGCTACTTTCCTTTCCCTACTTCCTATCATGATACCTCTAATGCCACCAGAAAGGTTGATCTTCCGCAGGAAGGGTTCCAATGAGAGGGCAAAAATCAAAGGGGACAAGGGGCAACCCTGCCGGGTGCCATTCCGGATGTGAAAAAGGGATGAGGAGCAGTTATTCACTTTTACTCTGGCCACCGGGTCCGAATACAAGGCCATGATCCTGTTTCTAGCCAATTCACCCAACCCATGTGTCCCAAAACCCTCTCAACCCAACCCCAGTCCAACCGATCAAATGCCTTTTCGGCATCGGTGGACAGCATGATGGCCTGCACTTTCCTGGACCTTGCCCACCATTGTATGTTAAGGGCCTTTATCACATTGTCGCGAGCTTCGCAGCCGGGGACAAAGCCCACCTGGTCCTGCCCAATCAAATCAGGCAGTAGTCCCGCCAACCGCCCGGCTAGGGCTTTAGCAAAGATTTTCACGTCTACATTCAATAGAGATATCGGCCTATAATTCCTACAATCTGTGGCGTCCATACCTTCTTTCGGGATAACTACTATTTGCGCCTCCAAAGATGTGGCTGGCAGAGAACCTGAGGTGGCGGTGGATTCAAATGCCCGGACCATCATTGGCAGCTGCTCTGAGAAGGCTTTATAGTACTGGGTAGGGAAGCCATCCGGGCCCGGGGCCCTCCCCGGCTTGGATAGCTTGATCGCCCTCTGTATCTCAGACTCCGTTAAGGGAGCCTCCAACTGTTCTATTATTTCTTTAGATAGACGGGGGAGCCTAGACTCTGTCAAATACGTGTCCATCAACCTGTCTCTACCCTCTGACCTCAGATGTCCCGGGAGGTTGTATAGGGCCGAATAAAATTTATTAAAAGCCTCTGCGATATCTTTATGTTTCTGAGCCAGGGTGCCATCCGGACCTCTAACTCCCTCCACTCTAGACCGATTCGTCCTGTGCCTCAATGCCCTGGCTAACATGCGGCCCGATTTATTGCCCTGTTCATAAAAGAGACCATGGCGTCTCGTGAAAATCCTTCCAGTCTCCCTCGCAAGTTCATCACACAGCTCCTGCCTCTTGGCTTCCAGCTCCCTCAAATGCCTCTCCTGAAGGGACCTCTTATGTTGCGCCTCAAGATCTGCAATTTGGCGGTGTAGCACCTCCATTTTCAAACCTCTCTCTTTCTTACGTCTCGCTCCATCCTGAATCAGGAAACCCCGCACTGTGCATTTATGGGCCTCCCAAATTGTAATCGGCTTCAGCTCATCTGTAACATTTTCCCTAATGTACGCTGAAATGTTCTCCCGTAATCTCCCAGCTATAATGGGGTCCTTTAAAATGCTCTCATTCATTCTCCAGTGCCAATCACCTCGTTCCCTATTGGGAAGAGTCACTGATAGCATAACTGAGAGCATGATCAGAAAAAGATATGTTCCCAATCCGCACTGAATCCACTTTGTCCAGATCCCTTTGTGACATAAAAATGTACTTTACATGCAGGGGCGAGTAATATGTGAAATCTTTCTCCTTTGGATGCATCAAGCGCCACGTGTCTACAAGCGTGAGATCCTGCAGCGTCCTCTTTATATGCTTTAGAGCCCTGTAAGAGAGGGTTGTTTTAGCGTCAGATGTATCCACTAGGGGGTTCAAGGCACAGTTCAGATCCCCGCCCAATATCAGAATACCTTCCTGGAAGGCCCCCAACCTACTCAGAGCCAATGAACAGAATCTATGCTGATCTTTATTTGGGGCATATATATTTGCGATGGTGATGATCGAGCCATTAGGGAGCCGCCCCTTTAAGAACACAAACCTCCCTTCTTTATCCTTCTCCACCGCCAACACTTTTAGGTCCACATCTTTGTCTATCAAGATCACTACACCCTTCGCTTTGTTATTTGGGGAAGGGGCGGAGTAGCAGGACGTATAGGTCCTGTTGCCCAGAAACGGCGCCTTATTCTTTTGAAAGTGAGATTCCTGGACCAGAGCAATGTGAGCCCTAAAGTTTTTAAGCTCCCTAAACAAGGCATGCCTCTTTTGAGGGGAGTTCAGCCCCTTAGCGTTTATAGACAGGACATTCAATGACAGCGCGCCCATAGCTGCCCACCTCCAATCTCTCATCCAGCACCCTCCCAATCACCGCCCGCTCCCCTCCCCGCCAACCCCGCGCCACCCCCGTGCCGACCAGGAAAGGGAAGGAGGGAGGAAGGGATGAACGTATAGGGGACAAGCACCACAGGGGGATAAGATACAAAAGGATTAACAACACAACTGGCGACAATGAACAAATTCCACACGATTCACTGAAGATGGCCGAGGAAGGTAAGAGAAAGGACAAAAAGAAACTAACCTCTCTAGGAGAGAGGAGGAAAAACTGAGAATAAAAAAGAGAGAAGGTGGAAACTATTGGGACAACGAAACCACAGAGCCCGAGACTCCCTCGTTGTCCCCCGGACCCTGGGGTATTATCACCAAGGATCCCAGGTGAGAGAGCACCACCCGAACTCTCACCTAATCCACCTACCACAACAACCCTTGGGGGGAAACGTAGAAGGCCAGGGAGCAACAGCAGCACCCTAACTCCTCTCCAAACCTAAAAGGCAACCAGCAATCGCCCAGCGGAGCCCCCTGCCAACTTGTAAGAGGCCAACCCCCCTGTGCAGTTAAAATAGCAGCCAGCGGGCGCGTCTAATATGCTTCTAATCATCTCATCCCCGAGCATTTAGGCTTATCCCAATGCGCTGAGCAGCCCTCTAAGCCTATTTTGTATCCGCCGCGGGATGTGGAGGGGCGCTCCCAACGTGCTACACCAAAGCACCCACAAATCTTCTCCACGGGACAGGCGTCGTGCTCCCCCCCTAATACCTAAACCAACAACAACCCGGGGATTTTCAGTGCTATACCGGGATCATGGGATCCTCAGGAGAGGCCGTCGGAGGTGACCCGAGCCTACCCGGGCCCCCAGACATCACCCCCCCACACCAGGGCGCCAGAGCAACAGGCGCGCAAGCAGTGTTAAAGCCATACAGACACCCGCCTTCATACCTCTTCCAGTCCATGCCGCCCGCGCACGAACCTCCCAGGCCCCACCCCCCGAGCAGTAACAGGTCACCCATCCAGCCCGGGGGAATGACTCCATTAGAGGAGACGTCGTCTGGGGCAACCCTTCCCAAATAGAACAATTTAAACCGGAGAACAATTAGATTAAAGCATCAGTAACTCCAAAAGCTGATAAACTTTAACACATTCAACCAGGTAAACTATCACTTCAAGAACCATTCCTGCTGTCTCCACAAACCACCCTACGGCGCCCACACCAGCCATGTGGAATAGGGTTACGCCACAGGATGGGTCGGGGGAAAGCAACCTCCCCGCCCCTCCTCTTAAGCAACTACGCAGCGATTCAGATATAAGCAAAGGAAGGCAATATTAAACAATGCAAACTCTTATCTTCCATTTTTAATAGGGCCATAGAATCACCCGCCCCCCTACCTCTTCTAGTTTATGCCGCCCGCGGCCGATCCTCCTTGGCCCCATCCCCCAGGCCATACAAAATCACCCAACCATTCCGGGGGAATGATTCCAAGAGAGCGATCGACACCTAGGGCAACCCACACCGAATAAACAGTTTAAACCGAAGACCTGTTAGATTAGAGCGTCAGTAGCCCAAAAAGCTGTTAAACTTTATCACATTAAACCAGATAACTATCACTTCAAGAATCATCCCTGCTGTCTCCGCAATCCATCCTGCGGCGCCCACGCCAGCCGTGTGGAATAGGGTTACGCCACAGGATGGGTCGGGGGAAAGCGCCCCCCAGCCATCCCCTTAAGCAACTAAGCAGCGATTCAAGTATAAGCAAAAGAAGGCAATATTAAACAGTACAAACTCTTAACTTCCATCTTCTTTCTCGACACTCTCTCGGCTTCCATGCCAGCCAGACGCGTCACCTTTATCTCCGAGGTCTTGACCTGCTTCTTTCCCTTCGACTACGCGAAGGGGAGCCCGCCGCACCGCTCCGTTGAAGACCAGCTGCGGACCCCTGCCGACCCGCTCGTTGAACCAACAGCGGGATGGAAAAGTCACTGTACCAGTCCGGTAGGGAGATCTGCGGGATCCTCAGTGCCTCACAAAAGTCCGATAAGTCTTCAGGAACCCGGAGGGTGCCGGATCTGCCATTGCTGCTTGCCGACAGCGCAAATGGAAACCGCCATCTGTATGGGATGCCCCTTTCTCTAAGGGCTGCCGTTAAAGGTCGCAGGGCTCTGCGCTGCTGCAGTGTGATCCCTGATAGGTCTTGGTACAGCTGCACCTCGGCATTATTAAACAGGATAGCGTCCCGGTTTTTAGCTTTCAATAGGATTTCTTCCTTCAGCTGAAAATTTTGCAGGCAGCAGATGATATCTCTAGGGGAAGATTCCCCCACACTCCGAGGGCGTAATGCTCGATGGGCGCGAACAAACTCAATGGGGGTCTCCGGCGGCCTCTCCAACAGCGAGTTGAATATGGAGGACAGGGCCTCCTGTGTTTGGTCTGGTGCGACCGCCTCAGGAACTCCCCTGACTCTAATATTGCACCTCCGATTTTGGTTGTCTAGGTCCTCCAAGTGCCTCTGGACCGACATAAGGTGCTTGTTGTGGGCCACCACCACCTCCTTGACCTCCGTCAGCCTGCTGCTCGTGTTAGCTTCTTCCCTCTCGATCTTCTCCACACGCTGGGATAACATCCTCATATCCTCCTTGAGGTCTGCGATTGCCGAGGTAATGGAGGACTTTATCTCCCCCGCGAACTCTGCCAACTCACTGCGAGTGGGGAGCTGGCTGAGTTGGGCCGAGAGACCGCTTTCTTCTCCCTCTGACACTGCGTCTTCTCCTCAGTCCGGAGAGCTCCCCGGGGAGGGCACGTCCGCCATCTTGGAAACGCGAGGGTGCACGTCTTCCCCTCGCTGGCTAGAAAACATCTCCGGCAGTTTCCTACTGCTTGGTCTCGGGGTCTGTGAAGTCCTGGGGTGCTTTGCAGTAGCCCCAGGCTTGGTGAGACGGCCCATGTCTAGGAAGGGTGCGGAGAAAAGTTTCATAAGTGGAGGCTCCGCCGAGAGCAAAGAACTCAAGCTGCCATTCCTCTCCCCGGCCAAGCTACGCCCCCCCAATTATTTTTTATGTAGGCCTTATCAAATCATTTTAATGCTGACCTTAATTAGTCATTAGCATGTTAATCTTAATTTTCTACCACATCCATATAATATTTGTTTTTTAAACTACTTATGTACTTTGTTAATGTTATTTGGATTGTAGAACATGTTTTTTGGGTGTTAGGATTTAGTGTTTCAGTTGTTTACTTTGGCTTGCTGTAATTTTTTAAATTTTTGTTCCAGGAACCGCAAGATGGGCAAGCAGTAGTTGGCCCGGACATGCAATTCCTTAGTGTACTTGCCGGGTATCCAGGCTCATCCCATGATGCTTATGTATTGCAGAGCTCCGGATTATTTCGTCAGTTTGAGTCTGGAGAATTATCTGGTGGATGGCTCCTGGGTAAGTTTGCTCTAATTCCATCATTCCTTTTTCACTGTATGGCTATGAATATAGTTGATGATCCATGTCTTAACTTTTTTTTTCCTTGATGACATGTTAAACAATAATGTTGCTTAGAGCGTGTAATTTATGTAAGTATTTTGTTATTCTTTCAGGGGATTCTGTATATCTGCTTATGCCCTGGCTCCTGACGCCCGTTCTTCGCCCGCAGAATACGGCCCAGGAGTCGTATAATCTGGCCCACTTGAAGACCCGGGCCATAGTGGAGAGAGCTTTTGGACTGCTGAAGTCCAGATTCAGATGTTTGGACCATACAGGGGGGGCACTGCAGTATGACCCCAACAAGGTCATTCAAATAATCCTTGCGTGCTGCATAATTTTGCCCTGATGCAGCGTGTCCCCCGTTATGTGGATCTGCCCTCTCTCCACCCAGCCAGGAGGCAGATGACATCTATGATGACACCCCTAGTGCCTCTGGTCAATCTGTGCGTGCACATGTTATTTCTTCTTATTTTTCTTAACATTTGGTTTGTTTGTTTATGTTTTTGTGTGTTTGTAAAATCTGGGGCCTTTTTTTTTGGTTAAACAATTTAGTAATGCTTTAATTACTAAACATTTTACACCTGATTTGAGCGTCATGCAGTTTATTTTCTCATGTTTGTAATTACAAACCTTCATTAATATCAAAACAACACAAACATTGATGTATCAACAGCTAAAGTCAAATTCAATTTATTTTCAGGAAATATGTAAATTTTTAGTTGAAGGGCACTCGCAGATTCCATGTACATACATTTTAAAACATAACTATAAATTGGGGCAGACTCCTGGCCCCTAGCAAGTGGCCACATCCAGGAGTTCTAAGGTAACTGACTCCAGGCCGAAGTTTCCCCACCCACCAACATCAAGATCCATAGGGAGCACGAATTTCAAGGGGCATTGTCGGCCAGGAATACACAGGGTCACATACACACCCTCTCCTGCTTGTAATTTTCCCAGCCTATGACAGCCAGTCCAGTCCAATCTTTGCCATGGGCAAATGTTTATTTTTTCCAGCCAAGAATGTCCCCCAATATTGCCATAAAACAGGATGAGGCAGCCAGCATTTCCTTAGGCCCAATCCTGCTGTGTGGGAGCTTGAGCGGCCGCTTCAGTGAGGCTTAAGCTCAGCCATTGGCTAGTGGGCACTCTAATGAGCTATATGGGTGAATTCCAAAACAGATCCAGGTCAAGATTCAGGTCAAATTGAGATTAATATTAATGTTGCCCATAATAAGGTTGTGGTGGGCCTTGGAGGTGGCCCAACACCTGGGCATGTGTGGCATTCATAATCTGCCACTGCTCCAGCATCTGTCTGTTGTTAGTTCTAAATTCATCTAGCATGGCAGTGAAGTTTGCATTTAAGGTGGCCTTTTGTTCTGCCATCTGTCTGTTTAAGGTGGCCGTTTGTTCAGCCATCTGGCTGTTGCTCATCCTAAAATCAGTCAGCATGGTGGTAAATGTAGTATTGAAGTTCTCTAATTGTGCAGTCATCTGCTCTGTTGTTCGTTGAGTCACCTGCCTAAAGTAATGGCTGTCATGGCGCCATGCTGACTCCAGGATCGGCACGTGCCTCCCCTGGGAAACTGGTTGACGTTGTTGACTGCGTCTTCAACTTACCCGGTTTTGAGCGCCTGCAGATGCTGGAGTTCTAGGGCGAGCAACAGTACCAGATGTGCTTGGCAAAACCTCTGCAGCAGAGCTAGCACTGGGGACTGTAGGCTCAGTTTCAGCCTGCTACCCACGATGGGCTGTCAGCATGCGTCCAGCTTCACTCTGCTGCAGAGGATGTGGTGCAGTAGGATGCTGGGGCAGTGGCAGATTAGGTTCCAGGGGGGTAATTTGCGGCTGGCATCCTCCTCCTCCATATCCTGGATGACATCCATTAGTGTGGGAGTCTGTTGGGACATGTGAAAAAGTGTGTCAGATTGGGGCCTAGAAATCTTTTAGAACAAAATTAGTTATGTGCATTCACATGCATCACAGTTTCAGCAAAGTCCACTTACCCTATATATCTGGTTCTGTGTCCTAGGCAGCAGGGAAGTAGACGGCGTGCTCAAACTGAAGGGAGGCTTCCACACTTCCAGAGGCCGGATGCTGGGCTGTGTTAAGTAAAAGGCACGTAAACACAAACATCCCTTGATGAACCTGATGAGTACATATGCTTTAGAAAACACGTGGGCAAGCAGGAATGACAACTCCCCCAACGGTCAAAGTTGACCTTCACAATGAATCTGAGTCTATTTTATATGTATACCTCACCCTGTACATACAGATTGGTCACCTTAAATAATACAAACATGCATGTACTGCATGTTAGGAGGCTTTACAGATCCAAAATGGCGCCTTAGGGGCCAACAGTCAGCTTGCAAATAGCATTTGGCTTCTGAGTATGCTGCTGTGCATTCTTGCAATGTTGACCTTTCCCTGACCCCAGCTCACGTTTTTCTGACCAAAGCACAGCTACAACCCCAGTGGTAGAAAGACAGTGTTGTCAATTATTGACTATATTCACATCCCATACAGTGCTTAAGTAAGACAAATTGTATAATATTTTCAAGAAATAATGTCAAAGGTCGTGTATGGCCTGCAAACCTTTCTAAGGACCATTAACTACTGCACCCTGGAAGAGTATCAATCATGAATGCCATTCCTCAGACATTAAACACCCGCCTAAAACAGTAACCTCCCCTCAAAGCCACTCCCTATGGCCTGTGTTCATATCTGTCTGTGAGCCTCATTTCACAAGTTTACAATAGTTCACATTAAAACAATCATTACTAACCTGCAGAAATGACCCGTGTCGTGTCTGCCAGAGAGGCCCTCTAATGCTACGGGGTGGATTAAAGCCAGGACCATTTCTTCAGCTCTCGTGTATTATAATTTGGTGGGGAAGCCTCCGCCAGTGTGGAAGCTGAAAATTAGAGGTTAAAAATGATTTGGCATTGTGGTCACTACAACAAGCAGAAAAATGCAAACCTCAAATATGTACCTGTGATTGCGCCGTTTATTCTGCTTCTTCCGTACTGCATACTTCAGGTCAGATATTTTTCCCTGGATCTGCTCCACATCTTTCCTCTCGTCCCCCGCTGCATTCACCTGTCTGGTGAGCTCTTCCCAGATTTTTTTTTTTCTCATTTTGCTGGTTGCTTTGGAATGGCCCCCAAATAGCTCATCATAATGAAGTGTGAGGCCACTTGCCAAGGCTAGGGTTTGTGCCTCCCCAAAGCGGCCGCTCAACTGGCTTTGCCGCAATGTTCTGCCTAATGGTTGTTCTTCTGGCTCATCTCTGTTTGGTGGCAATTCAGGGGACATTCTTGGCTGGCTGTGTGGTGATGAATCGGCCATGACATGGCTGGAAAAAGACTGGACTGGACTGGCATTAGGACTGGGGGTCATTGGCTGGGTGGCCACCGAACTTCCAGGCATGGATGTTGCATAGGTCTCACTGGTTTCCACCTATGCCGGTGGCAAATGTGGCCGAGGAGGAGAGGGTGTGCTTGTTGGGCTGGGGCTTCTGGCCCTCTGCTTCTTTTGGCCCTTGGAACTTGTGCTCCTTTTTTCTTGGGATGTGGTTGTGCGAGGAGCAGGAGAGGGGGTCTTGGGCTTCTGGCCCTCTGCTTACTTTTCCCCTTAGACATTGTGGTACCTTGCTGTTTGTATGTGGGTGCGCGGGGAGCCTTGTTCTTGGAGGATCCTTCCTTGCGGGTGCTTGATGTTTTTTATGGGCCTGGATTTGTGGGCAATGCAGCCTTGTGGTGACCACTTTTGCTCCGCGTTTCCGGTACCTTTGGGGTAGATTTGTGTGACCGAGTGCTCGGTCTGGAGGATGAAGTGTCCTCATGCCGCTCTGGCCTTTTGGTCTTGTTATCCTTTGCTGCTGCTTGCTTTGCACTAGCTTTTTTGGGTGCCATGATGACAATCTCAAAGAGAATGAGCTGTGTGTCCATTACCCTTTAAATATAAATGAATGGGTATGACGCTTATGCGTTCGCGTACGCATGCGTCTGGCTGAGCGTCCGGCCGTGCGGGACCTGGAAACCCCTGGGGCATTACCTATCTGCTGCTACAAGAAGAAAGATGGCGCCCACGATCTTCACCCGCCAACAACTAGAGCTCATTATGCTTGTAAGTGTATTGTAAGGACGTTGATTTGACATCTAAATGCATGCATAGGCCTTAAGGAAGCGCAGGAAGAAACAGTTGTTTTTAAAAGTGATTTATACTCCGTGCAAAACAGAAGTTAGTGCGCACATGTGCGAACCAACTCACTTGCATCTAGAAGGATAGGTTAAGGCTAGAAATGTTTTGTGGAATGTCATTTAGGCTGTTTGATCTAACAACTATTTGAATTTTTGTGTTTTTTAGATTATGCTTGAGCGCAGGTACGACTACCAGCCCAACGCCTTTGAGAAGAGGAATCTGGCCCTGGAGATCGTGGCCACGATCCACCAGGAAACGGACACCACCTTCAATTATATGCAGATCATGCAGCACTGGTCGGAGCTGAAGAGACTACACATGCCCCGGGTGCAGCGATTTTTTGTGAAACATTTCCCAAGTAAGTACATGCTGATTGCATGCTAGATGTAACTAATACAGAAGGTAGGCCTTTATTTATAAATGCTTTTCTTTTATAGTGTCAGAAATGGACTATCACATACGACCCACCCGGAGGCGCGCAGTCCGGCCAGTGTGGCATGAATCTGCAGCAGCAAGTGAACTTGGTGGATCTCCAGGGCCAAGTTCCTACCCCTCCTCTGTAGCTGCGTCAGACCAGCCCCTGGACCTATCCACAGAGGAGAGGCGTCACTGCGTGGGCAGGCTATCGTACGGAACGACTGAGCCATTAGCCTCTGGTATGTGACTCTTAATGTAACCCCACACACATGCTATTTAAACAAAAGCTGATTATATAGATGAATATGTAGCGGGTGAACAATCTGGAGCAGAGACTGCAGCATGCCCAGGAGGAACATGGAGAAGGTGGGTGATGTCACACACACATTCTAAGTGTCATTTGGTTACTGTTGAATCAGACATTAGAAGTGACCCTATTTTAAATGTCTCTACAGCCTCACATTCCCAGCAGTGGCAGGCCCCAGACCGTAGGGTGGTCCCCAAAGCACAGGTCGCCCACCACTGAAGTAAGTTGTAATGTAAATATTTTGAGTATGTGTAAAATAACATCATCACCAATCAACCTAAATCCTTTGTCAATGTCCTTAGCATAATGACATATGGCCTCTTCCTTTTAGAAATTCCTTAGCATAATGACATATGGCCTCTTCCTTTCAGAAATTCCTTAGCAAAATTACATATGGCCTCTTCCTTTCAGAAATTTCTTAGCATAATGACATATGGCCTCTTTCTTTAAGAAATTCCTTAGCATAATGACATATGGCCTCTTCCTTTAAGAAATTCCTTGGCATAATGACTAGAGATGAGCAAACTTTTGAAAAATTCGATTCGACTGATTCGCCGAATTTTCTGACAAAAATAATTTCGAACCGAATTTATTCGCGACGAACCGCTATTAAAAACGGCTATTTCTGAGCCTCCTAGAGCCTCAATAGGGTTGTAAACCATTCTGCCTTGCTGTAACACGCACAGGATGAGTGCTGGGTTAGTTAAATAATACTTTGAATAAATATCACATGCAGATCAGAGGCATCGCTAATAGTATCGCAGAGCGGCATAATTGCAGAGAGTTGAAGTGGCATCACTATGAGGGGCAGGAGCCCAAACATTGCTTTAAAGAGACACTGGAGTTGGCAGCAGCAGGAGCCCAAAAATTGGATGAATCACACCCTGGAGTTGGCAGCAGCAGCAGCAGGAGCCCAAACATTACTTTAAAGAGACCCTGGGGTTGGCTTCAGGAGCCCAAAAATTGGATGAATCACACCCTGGAGTTGGCAGCAGCAGCAGCAGCAGGAGCCCAAATATACACTGGAGTTGGCTTCAGGAGCCCAAAAATTGGATGAATCACACCCTGGAGTTGGCAGCAGCAGCAGGAGCCCAAACATTACTTTAAAGAGACAATGGAGTTGGCTTCAGGAGCCCAAAAATTGGATGAATCACACCCTGGAGTTGGCAGCAGCAGGAGCCCAAACATTACTTTAAAGAGACCCTGGGGTTGGCTTCAGGAGCCCAAAAATTGGATGAATCACACCCTGGAGTTGGCAGCAGCAGGAGCCCAAATATTACTTTAAAGAGACACTGGGGCTGGCTTCAGGAGCCCAAAAATTGGATGATTCACACCCTGGAGTTGGCAGCAGCAGCAGCAGGAGCCCAAATATTACTTTAAAGAGACACTGGGGTTGGCTTCAGGAGCCCAAAAATTGGAGGAATCACACCCTGTGGAGAGTCATGTGGAGAAAAAGTAGCTTAGTTAGTAATATCTACATAAAATTATGAATAAAAAAATGCAAGTATTGCCAAAGTGAAGTTTTGTTTGAGGGTGTGTTTCCACCTTTTAATTAAATCAGAAACAACAAGGTATCATTGCCTCTGACTAATTAGCCCTCAAAAATTCTTGGATTTTTTAATCTGGAATCATGTCTGATCCGTCTTATCCGAAGAATATTAATAAAAAGTAAGAGTAACGTAAAGGATTTTTTATCAATACTTACTTGTGGTCCGATGCGGAGGAATGTCTGTAACTGGAGAGCAGCGCCTTAAATCTGTTTTGCACGATCCATCTTTCTTTAGTGTTGGTCTGGCCCCGTCATCTATCTACTGGAATACATCAGGCATTGTTGGGAGGAAAGCTTGGCTGATCCATGCGCCATTCATTTCCATGCAGGGCAGTCTCTGGAAAAAAAAAAGTATGTATAAACCAGGGTCTTTTTCATATAAAAACAAATGGTTATTTTTGCTTTTAAACCATATGTTCCACAGCTTTACCAGTCATTGTGTCAGCCAATGAAGCAACTTTGTCTGGAAGTGCTGCAAAAGCAGTCCACTGCATCACAAGTGGCATCTGACACCCCCAGTCAACTGTCTGTTGTCTGTCTGTTATGCTTTGGGTTCAGCTCCACTATCCATTGATAAAGATCTGATAATCATAAAATTCAGCAGCTACTGCCCAGCCAAGAAGTGGAGGAGACACTCGCCTCTTCTTCCACTAGCCGGCAACTAGTGATGAGGAGAGTGTCGTGGGAGGAGGTGTTGCAAGCCGAGGTAGTGGAAGAGGGTCCCTGGAGTCTGCGGTGGCGGCGGCGGCAGCAGCAGTGAATTATTGGGGACTGTTGATAGGAAAAATCAGCTACTCAGCGATGTGTCAGTTTTTCATGTTGCATCCACAATCCTGTGGAGAAAAAGTAGGTTAGTTAATGTATATATACATAAAATTATGAATAGACAAATGCAATAGTATTGCCAAAGTGAAGTTTTGTTTGAGGGTGTGTTTCCACCTTGTAATTAAATCAGAAACAACTAGGTATCATTGCCTCTGAATAATTAGCCCTCAAAAATTCTTGGAATTTTTAATCTCGATGTCTGAGGGATTTCTCCTCTCAGACAGTGTCACCATAAGTCCAGCCTGCTGCATTACCCAGTGGTGGACCTTTCAGAGAACTGATGGCTTGTGCAGAGCCGAGGTGGAGAGTCCCATGGCATGGTTGTTGAACAGAAGGTGGGCCAGTCCTTTAGCCTGTCAGTGTGTACCAAAGTGCACAGTGTTGTCTACGTCTGGAGCTGTAACTATGGACTCATGGTGGACAATATATATCCTTTTAGGCCCCCTTGGTGATTGTGGTTTCACGCTGTTCTTCACATGGTTTTCCTTGACCAACAGAGTCACACATGGGAGGAACTACTAAAAATGAGAACTCAATCCATGAAAGCATTGCTTAATCCACGAAAACTGCAAATTTGGACCCATGGTGACTGACACTTGGAAGAACATCTTGTTTGCGCTGTGACAAGGAAGCCAGAGTCATGCGTCCTGACATAGCACACGTGTTCAGTCTAGTTGTCAAGCTTTTTCTGAAGTCTTGCCCCCATCTGAAAGACATCCGAATAACAGGAAAGAAAGTTAGCATGCACTTCTGGCACTCCTACACCACCAAGCACAACCTTATTGAGCCTCAGCGTCACAACGGTGTACCCCAACATAGTCTGATTTGCGATGTTTCCACCCGTTGGAATTCCACCCTCCATATGCAGGATCCACTAAAGCAGTGGTCCCCAACCCTGTCCTCAAGGCCCACCAACAGGCCAGGTTTTGCAGATCTCCACAAAGATGCACAGGTGGAGTAATTAGTGCAGCTGCAGAGCAATAGAGCTGGCTATTTGGAGATCCAAAAAACATGACATGTTGGTGGGCCTTGAGGACAGGGTTGAGGACCACTGCACTATAGGAACAGAGAAAAGCCATCACGGATTTCTGGATGATCCAAACGGATATGGGGACACCCCTGTGTAAATTCTATGTAAACCATTGGCAGCTCATACGTGACACCGACCGTTTGCTCAGGCCCTTTGAGGAAGCTACTTTATTAGTCAGTTGCCAGGACTATGAGATGAACGATGAGATTCCACTGCTTCATGTACTACAAGACATGTTGGAAACCATGGCTGGTCAGGGCACTGGAGACATGGCACATACATTTCACAGCCACATGAAGCCTGTGGGGGCTGAAGTGGAGGAGGAGGAGGGGGTGGGGCACAGCAAACCACAGTTTAGGTTTCACAAAATGACCATTTTATCTAGTCATCTGACAGGAGAGGAGGAGCAGGAGCAGCCACAGGAGCTAGAGGGTTGTGAGGAAAGCGAGACAGAGGACCCAGACACACCGTGGCAGTTTACAGTGGAGATGGAGACAGGTAGTCCCTCCGAGTCACTTGCACAAATGGCACGATGCATGCTCACATGCTTGCGTACTAGTGAGCGCAGAATTGTCTCCATTTGTCATCGGGAAGACTTCTGGCTCTCCAACTTATTGGACCCTCGCTTCCGGCACAAAATGGGGGCATTTTTTACGCCCACTGAGAGGGAGGAAAAACGGACCTACTACAGAGACATCCCACGTAGTCAGTTGGGCGATGTCTATCTGTGCCATGGCCCATACTCCCGCAGGTCTGACTCGGGGGGACCTCTGCAATCACCTTCCACTGCCATGGCTGCTGGGGGGGTGGAAGGAGCAGCAGCAGCAGCAGCTCCATCAGCAGCAGCCTCAGTCTTCAGTCGCTAGTGAGTAGCTTTCTACACCCGCATAGTGAGTCTACTCATGAGCAGCAGGAAGACCTGGAGCTGGACCTCAAACAGCAGGTCATGTCATACCTTGACATGACCATGCCAACACACCTTCAGGATCCACTGGATTTGCTGGGAAGCCAAACTTGACTTGTGTTCGCAACTAGCAGAGTTTGCCCTGGAAAAGCTGTACTGGCCGGACAGTAGTTGATTTAGATGGCAACTGGGCTGCTCTATATAATGAAGCAAAATGGCAAATTTACCTCACAATATAAGCTATTGCCCCTCAGATTTACACAGGGCCTGCTCTATATAATGCTGCAAAACCATGAATTTACCTTATAATATAAACTATTGCCCCTCAGATTTACAGAGGGGGTGCTCTATATAATGCAGCAAAATTGCAAATTTACCTCACTATATAAGCTATTACAGCTCTATATAAATAACAATAAATAAATAAAAAAAAGGGCCTGTAGAAGCTTATTTAGTATAACAGATAGGGTGACATGTGCTGGTTTGGGATGCCCATATGGGCTAGTGTTTTGGCAGCAGTACAAAAACCAATGCAAAATGCAATAGCTTAATAAAGCTGATGCTGATCAACGCTTATTTAGTATAACAGATGGGGTGACATGTGCTGGTTTGGGATGCCCATATGGGCTAGTGTTTTGGCAGCAGTACAAAAACCAATGCAAAATGCAATAGCTTAATAAAGCGGATGCTGATCAATGCTTATTTAGTATAACAGATGGGGTGCAACATGCAGGTTTGGGATGCCCTGCGGCCTGGTGTATTTAAAGCAGACCAAAACCAATTCAAAATGCAATAACTTAATAAAGCTGAGGCTGTAGATGCTTATTTAGTATAAACAGGTAGGGTGCAAGGTGCAGCTTTGGGGTGCCCTGCGGCCTGGTTAAATGAAAGCAGTCAAAAAGAAAGTGCAAACTGAAGTAGCTTAATGAAGCTGATGCTGATCAACGCTTATGTTGTATACCAGATAGGGTGCAAGGTGCAGCTTTGGGGTGCCCTGCGGCCTGGTTTATTAAAAGCAGTCAAAAACCAGTGCAAACTGAAGTAGCTTAATAAAGCAGCTGATGCTGATCAACGCTTATGTTGTATAACAGATAGGGTTAAAATAGCATGTGCCTTGGGATGCCCGTGTGGCCTGGTATATTTTAAGGTGAACAAAAAGTAACAATAATCCAAGTATGAGAAATAATTTTGACCTTCTTTTCAGCGCCATACTTTGAAAAAAATCCTTAATTTCATGCCGATCAATCCAAAGGTCAATGCCCCCAACAAAAATAGTGTTCGGCATAAGTTTTCCTTCTGGAAGGACGTAACCTTTAGTTTACATGGTTGGGGTAGGTTATCTTACAAATTGGGATACCCCAGGCAGCAGTGTCATTGAAAGAGACAGATTGTAATGCAGGCCATACGCAAGCAGAGAAACTCAGGCTGCAACAGGCCTCTTTAGTTTACATGGTTGGGGTAGGTTATCTTACAAATTGGGATACCCCACTGTATATGAAACCGAATATAATGCACACCCAAAAGTGGACAATCAGCATCCAAGAGGCCTGCTTAGTTTAAATAAGAGAGCTGCTTAGCTTAAATAAGAGAGCTGCTTAGTGAAAATAAGAGGCCTGCTTAGTTTAAATAAGATAGCTGCTTAGTGTAAATAAGAGAGGTAGGTTATGTTATGTTACAGAATGGGATGCCCACAGCAGACTTGAGATCAGTATATATGCACACAGCAACAGTGTGTAAGCAGGCTGAAACAAGCCAAATTACTTTAAATAACTGTGCAGCTTACAGTGAATGCAGAGGCTAATGGTATGTTACATAATGGGATGCCCCAAAGCAGACTTGAGATCAGTATATATGCACACAGCAACAGTGTGTAAGCAGGCTCATACAGGCCAAATTACTTTAAATAACTGTGCAGCTTACAGTAAATGCAGAGGCTAATGGTATGTCACAGAATGGGATGCCCCAACAGCCAGCAGTGCACCTGGCAGCAGTACTACTATGCCCAGCAAAAGTGTCTTTATCAGGCCAAATTTCTATTAGAATAAGTGCAAATGGTTATAGTATTAAATAGAGGCTGGTGTAGTCACAGAATGGGATGCCCCAACAGGCAGGAGTGCACCTGTGAGCAGTAATACTATGCACAGCAAGTGTGTTTATCAGGCCAAATTTCTATTAGAATAAGTGCAAAGGGTTATAGCAGTAAATAGAGGCTGGTGTAGTCACAGAATGGGATGCCCCAACAGCCAGGAGTGCACCTGTGAGCAGTAATACTATACACAGCAAGTGTGTTTATCAGGCCAAATTTCTATTGGAATAAGTGCAAAGGGTTATAGCAGTAAATAGAGGCTGGTGTGGTCACAGAATGGGATGCCCCAACAGCCAGGAGTGCACCTGTGAGCAGTAATACTATGCACAGCAAGTGTGTTTATCAGGCCAAATTTCTATTAGAATAAGTGCAAAGGGTTATAGCAGTAAATAGAGGCTGGTGTAGTCACAGAATGGGATGCCCCAACAGCCAGGAGTGCACCTGTGAGCAGTAATACTATGCACAGAAAGTGTGTTTATCAGGCCAAATTTCTATTCGAATAAGTGCAAAGGGTTACAGCAGTAAATAGAGGCTGGTGTAGTCACAGAATGGGATGCCCCAACAGCCAGGAGTGCACCTGTGAGCAGTAATACTATGCACAGCAAGTGTGTTTATCAGGCCAAATTTCTATTAGAATAAGTGCAAAGGGTTATAGCAGTAAATAGAGGCTGGTGTAGTCACAGAATGGGATGCCCCAACAGCCAGGAGTGCACCTGTGAGCAGTAATACTATGCACAGCAAGTGTGTTTATCAGGCCATTTCTATTAGAATAAGTGCAAAGGGTTATAGCAGTAAATAGAGGCTGGTGTAGTCACAGAATGGGATGCCCCAACAGGAGTGCACCTGTGAGCAGTAATACTATGCACAGCAAGTGTGTTTATCAGGCCAAATTTCTATTAGAATAAGTGCAAAGGGTTATAGCAGTAGATAGAGGCTGGTGTAGTCACAGAATGGGATGCCCCAACAGGAGTGCACCTGTGAGCAGTAATACTATGCACAGCAAGTGTGTTTATCAGGCCAAATTTCTATTAGAATAAGTGCAAAGGGTTACAGCAGTAAATAGAGGCTGGTGTAGTCACAGAATGGGATGCCCCAACAGCCAGGAGTGCACCTGTGAGCAGTAATACTATGCACAGCAAGTGTGTTTATCAGGCCAAATTTCTATTAGAATAATTGCAAAGGGTTATAGCAGTAAATAGAGGCTGGTGTAGTCACAGAATGGGATGCCCCAACAGCCAGGAGTGCACCTGTGAGCAGTAATACTATGCACAGCAAGTGTGTTTATCAGGCCAAATTTCTATTAGAATAAGTGCAAATGGTTATAGCAGTAAATAGAGGCTGGTATAGTCACAGAATGGGATGCCCCAACAGGCAGGAGTGCACCTGTGAGCAGTAATACTATGCACAGCAAGTGTGTTTATCAGGCCAAATTTCTATTAGAATTAGTGCAAAGGGTTATAGCAGTAAATAGAGGCTGGTGTAGTCACAGAATGGGATACCCCAACAGGAGTGCACCTGTGAGCAGTAATACTATGCACAGCAAGTGTGTTTATCAGGCCAAATTTCTATTAGAATAAGTGCAAAGGGTTA
Organism: Gastrophryne carolinensis; assembly: GCA_027917425.1. NCBI lineage: Eukaryota > Metazoa > Chordata > Amphibia > Anura > Microhylidae > Gastrophryne > Gastrophryne carolinensis. The sequence continues at coordinate 290,959,205 of CM051234.1, forward strand.
TAGCAGTAAATAGAGGCTGGTGTAGTCACAGAATGGGATGCCCCAACAGGAGTGCACCTGTGAGCAGTAATACTATGCACAGCAAGTGTGTTTATCAGGCCAAATTTCTATTAGAATAAGTGCAAAGGGTTATAGCAGTAAATAGAGGCTGGTGTAGTCACAGAATGGGATGCCTCACAGCAGACTTGAGATCAGTTCAGTATATATGCACAGTATATATGCACAGTAAGTGTATAAGCAGCCTGAAAACGCTAACAAAGCCAGTCAGCCAGCCAGTAACACTCTGGCTGGATGAAAAAAAAAAAATCTCCCTATGACTGCCTCCGATTTTTCCTAACTTTCCCTGCTTTTCGCTGACTTTCTGTCTGTCTCCTGCCTGTCTCCTGCCTGTCTCCAGCCTGTCCCTGTCTGTCCCTGGCTCTCTGTCTCTCCCTCACTACAGCAGCGTCCTGTCTCTCACGAATGCAATAGAGAAATGAGGAAAAGCAAGATGTCCGCCGACTTAAATAGCGCTGTGACGTCCCCGGGCTTGCTGGCTGCTGATAGGCTGCATGTGACTGCCCCAGCTTGCAGTGGCGCGGGGTTGATGTCTGAACATGTCCCGTCCGCCATCTTAGAATGCCTGTAATGTAAATGAATGGATGTTAAAGGAAAACTTCGAGCGATCGAAGCACGGGGAAATTCGGATTCGATCCGAATCGAATTTTTCATGAAATTCGGATCGAATCCGGGTTCGTCCGGATCGATTCGCTCATCCCTAATAATGACATATGGCCTCATGAGTTAGATTTTAACCTAATAAGCATTCCATCCACAGCTGTTAAACATGTATTTGCAGAACAATAATTTTCTTCTCCTTTTTTTACAGACACCGCATATGCGAGATTGGCACAACTCACTGCGACAGTGTTTTTCAGTTGGTGGGCGATATGCAGGAGCTGCGAGATTTGTTGGGGACCACAGATGAAGAATAATTATCTGGGGCCTGCCATGGCTTTGTATATAGTTTTCTGTTTTTAAAATGTTTATACACATTTTAAATATCTGTTTTTAAAATGTAAACATTTTTTTTTTTAAATTTTTGTACTGCCACAAATTTTACAACATTAAAAAAAAGGCAAAATAATTTGAGGTAAGCATTAAGTGCGCAAAGGGAAGAATATACAGACCGCAATGTAATTGAGGTAAGCATTGTAGCAGAAGTGAGTGATCAAAATATGGAGACAAGCACATTAATGAGTTAATTTTGTTGTCCGCAGGTGTAAGGTCAGAAAGATTTCCGTCTGGACGTTTATTTATAGAAAAAGGAATTCAGAATCTAACGGGAAACGTAAATCATTCGTTCGAGGCGACGTTGGAAAAAGGCAAAAAACGGAGGCCTACGTTGTTTCCTAAGTAACCTGAACGAAAAACGAAAGCTGAAAAATGACATTCTCGTTGGCGTACGAATGGACGAACACTTTGCAGAAGGCTTGCAATGCATGCTTAGAATCACTCGTACACTCATACGCAAGCAGAACAAAAAAGAAAAAAAACAGATAGACACAAAAACGACATTCATTTTATGTCTCTCTGAATCAACCCTAAATTGCCTGAAAAACACATTGGAGTTGGCAGCAGCATTAGGAGAACATATATTGCCTGAAAGACACACCCTGGAGTTGGCAGCAGCAGCAGTGTGAGGAGTCCATATATTGGCTGAAAGACACACCCTGGAGTTGACAGCACTAGCAGCAGCATAAGCAGCCCATATATTGCCTGAAAGACACACCTTGGAGTTGGCAGCAGCATTATGAGCTACCATGAATCAGCTACTACCATGGATCAGGCATTGGTGGGTGGAAATTCTGGCTGATCCATGCCTGATACATCTTCACAAAGGTGAGTCTCTCCACATTTTTCATGGACCGATAAGTTCTCCTTGGCGTGACTATGCCCCGCCGCACTAAACACCCGCTCAAATGGCACACTACTGGCTGTGCAGGACAGCTTTCCCAGGGCAAACTCTGCCAGTTGCGGCCACAAGTCAAGTTTGGCTGCCCAGAATTCCAGCAGATCCTCAAGGTGTGTTGGCATGGTCATGTCAAGGTATGACACGACCTGCTGGTTCAGGGACTGCTCCAGGTCTTCCTGCTGCTCATGAGTAGCCTCACTATGCAAGTGCAGAAAGCTACTCATTAGCGACTGAAGACTGAGGCTGCTGCTGCTCCTGCCACCCCCCCCAGCAGCCATGGCAGTGGAAGGTGAGCACAGAGGTCCCTCTGAGTCAGACCTGCGAGAGTATGGACGATGGCGCAGATAGGCATCGGCCAACTAACTACGTAGAATGTCTCTGTAATAGGTCAGTTTGTCCTCCCTCTCAGTGGGTGTAAAAAATGCCCCCATTTTGTGCCGGTAGCGAGGGTCCAATAAGGTGGAGAGCCAGTAGTCATCCTGCTGAAAAATGGAGACAATTCTGAGGTCACCAAGCAAGCACGTGAGCATGCATCCTGCCATTTGGGCAAGTGACTCGGAGGGACTACCTGTCTCCATCTTCACTGCATACTGCCACGGCATGTCTTGGTCCTCTTTCTCGCCTTCCTCACAACCTTCTAGCTCCTCTGGCTGCTCCTGCTCCTCCTCTCCTGTCAGATGACTAGATAAACTGCCTATTGTGCCAAAACTAAACTGTGCTTCACTGTGCCCCTCCTCCTCCTCAGCTCCCACGGGGTTCATGTGGCCATGAAATGTATGCGCCATGTCTCCAGTGTCCTGACCAGCCATGGTTTCCAACATGTGTTGTATTACATGAAGCAGTGGAATCACGTCGTTCATCCCGTAATTCTGGCGACTGTCAAATAAAGTGGCTTCCTCAAAGGGCCTGAGCAAACGGCAGGTGTCACATATGAGCTGCCACTGGTTCACATTAAAGTTACACAGGAGAGTCTCCCTATCTGCTTGGATCATCAAGAAATCATTGATGGCTTTTCTCTGTTCATATAGTCGATCCAACATATGGAGGGTGGAATTCCAACGGGTGGAAACATCGCAAATCAGACTATGTTGGTGGATACCGTTCTTATGCTGTAGCTCAAGAAGGGTGTGCTTGGCGGTGTAGGAGTGGCTGAAGTGCATGCAAAGTTTCCTTCCCGTTGTTAGGATGTCTTGCAGATGGGGGGAAGACTTCAGAAAACGCTTGACAACTAGGTTGAATACGTATGCCATACATGGCGCATGGCTCAGGCTTCCTTGTCGCAGCGCAGACAAGATGTTGTCAGTCACCATGGTTCCCATTTCCAGTTTTCGCGGAGTAAGCCATGTTCTGATTTCTTGATGAATGAATTTTAGCAGCTCCTCCCCTGGGTGACTTCGTTCGCCAAGGCAAACCATGTGAAGTACAGCGTGACACCCCACATGGTAGGCTGGTGGGGCACAGAGTCTTGACCAAACAGTGGAGGCTGAGGAGACGGCGGAGGATGAGGAAGCGGAGTCGCACACTGTCATAGGCACAATGGCCTGGGAGCATGGAGGCCAAAGTGGTGCGACCTGTCCAAGTTGCTGTTGTGGCTATGCAGGAACCACATTCATCCAGTGGGCCGTAAAAGACTTGTATTGCCCCTGACCATAATTACAGCTCCAGATGTCGGCGCTGCCATGCACTTCGGTGCACACTGACAGGCTCAAGGACTGGCCCATCTTCTGTTCAACAAATTTGTGCAGGGCTGGTACTGCCTTCTTTGCAAAGAAATAAAGGCTTGGGACTCTCCACCTCAGCTCGGCACAAGCCATCAGTTCTCTGAAAGGTGCCTAAAGAGTCCACCACCTGAAAAGGGAGGGACTGCAGCACCAGCAACTTGGACAGGAGCACATTACTTCTGTGCCGTAGGATGAGTGGGCACATACTGTTGTCTCTTGGACATGGCTTCGCTGATGGATTGCTGGCAGGATGACTGACCTGTAGTAGGAGGAGCAGTAGCATCTGGAGCGACAGAGGATGGGTATGAGGCACAACTACCTTGCTAAGGTGCTGGTGCCTTGGCTGGCTGAAATTGGGAGCGGCGTGGCACTGGCTGATGCAGCAAGCTGGACCCCCACTTCGGAGCCTCGGTTCTCCCATGCCACTTTATGGTGATGCTGCATATGTTGCCGCAGGGCCGTGGTACCAACATTGGGGCCCTGGTCACGCCTCACCTTTCTGTCTACACATCTTGCATGTGGCCAGGTTACCCTCCTGTGGATGCTTGATAAAAAACTGCCACACTGCCGAGTAGCTAATTTTTCCACCAACAGTCCGCACTAATTCACTGCTACTGCCGCCAACTCCAGGAACCCCTGGTCCACTACCTCCCGGGAAGGTAGCCTGCCGCGCAGCAGGTGGTCTACCTCGCCCCCATCCACGTTTGGCTCCAGACATCCCAATTCTGCCACCATGCTGACTGCCAACCATACTACCAAGTTGCTGCCTCAGCTGCTGACTCAGGGACAACCTGGGACCCTTTTCTCCTGATGATGATGAAGCCCCTTCTGCACCGGGCTCCCAAGTGCGATCTGCTTCATCATCATCATCATCAAGTTGTGTCTGCACATCACTGATGTCCTCCTCGGTTTCCTCAACAGCGTCTGCTGCAGGAGCTGGAACGCTCACCACACCACCTCCCACGCCACTCTCCTCCTCAGTGTTTGCCTGCCTAGCAAATGAAGCGGTGGATGTCTCCTCCATTTCTTGGCTGGGCGGTAGCTGCTGACTGTCCTCTAACACATCGTCCTCACTGAATAATGGAGCTGAACCCAAAGCTTAAGATACATCAGCTGGAGGGGGGGCGTAGGACAGAGGCAATGGAAGGACAGGGGCTGCTCCCGGGCCATGCCAACTCAGGGTTGTGTCCGAGGAATCTACCGACTGTTGACTGGGGGTGTCAGATGTCACTTGTGATGAGGTGGATGACCGCGTTAACCAATCGATGACGGCAGATGCGTAAGTATCCAGTTACTCTCAAAAATAGGTGGTAGTATTTGGGATGCCCCCCAGTGTAAGGCAACGGCTGCTTTAATCCTTTTGTTGCCAAGCACGTAACACCTACGTGCTGGCTTGTCTGGGCCTTAAGTGTCAAGCACGTAGGTGTTACGTGCTTGACTTTTCCCGCTGCGAGTTAAAAAAATAAAAATGAAAAATACTCATCTGACCCCTCGTTGGATCCGGCCGGGTCTCCTCTTTAATTTGGTGCCATCCCACCTCCGTGGAGGTTCGGATGGCGGCTCCAGGAGAGCCCCCGGAATAGGCCGCCCCCCCCCCTCGGCAGCAGCAGCTGCTAACTGTAGAAAAAAAAATAAATAAAAATGACATTTACTTACCTGCAGTCACACTGCCTCCCACTGGGTCTTCTCTTCACTGGGGGGGGCCTCCGATCGCCCCCAGCCTCTTCAATGGGGAGGAGAGGGCAGAAAATGCCCTCTCCCCCCACTTCCTGGATCGTGACTGCTAGCCCTGCCCCCAGGGCATTGTGATGTTACCAGCAGCCGGCTTCTTACCTCCAGCACCCGAGACTCTGAATCAGTCTGCTCGGTGCTTGGAGCAGAGAGCAGAGGAGGAGGAGAGGGCTGTGATCGCCCCCCCTCCCCAGGCTTTCTCTTCCAAACACGCGAGCAGACTGTCAGCGGAGATCGCCGGGGGACACAGGATGGGAGGTGAGTAAAGTTAAAAAAAAAAATAATAAAGATAATTTTTTTTATTTATGTGTCTGTTTTTTTTATTCAACATTTAACCCCTTGTGAACTGGTAAGGGGTCCATGAGATCCCTTATACCAGTTCACAAGGCTGGGGGGGTGGCAAGTCACCTGCCCTAGCGGGTGACTTGCGATTAACCCCCGGCACCCCCATTACCTGCCTCTCCAAAGCCCAAGGGGGGGGCAGAAGAGCCCGGGCCCACATAGGCTATGTGGGCTCGTAGGCTGCAGGGTGGGGGGGCCACAAAAGCTGGCCCCCCCACTCTGGTCGCGGCCTGGTTACTTTGGGTAAGGGGGACCCCACGTCATTTTTTGGGGGGATTTTTAAGGGTGGGGGGACCCTATGTCATTTTTTTTTAAATTAACCCTTTGTGTTCTGTCATCCAGCAGCTATAAAAGGCTTCCAGCAGGTGAGCAGAAGCCAGTGATCGCCGAGGGACACAGTGCTCCAGGATGGATGGGAGGTAAGTATTAAAAAAAATAAATAAATAAAGAAAATAATTTTTTCTTTTTGCGTGTGTGTTTGTTTTTTTTTTACATTTAACCCCTTGTGAACTGGTAAGGGGTCCATGACCCCTATACCAGTTCACAAGGCTGGGGGAGGTGGCAAGTCACCTGTGACTAGCGGGTGACTTGCCATTAACCCCTGGCACCCCCATTACCTGCCTCCTCAAAGCCCGGGGGGGGGGGCAGAAGAGCCCAGGCCCACGGGCTATGCAGGCTTGTAGCCTGCAGGGCCAGGGGCCACAAAAGCTGGCCCCTGTGCCCTGTTTCTACAAGCCCTGCATTGCTGGTCCCGGGCTGGTTACTTTGGGTAAGGGGGACCCCATGTCAATTTTTTTTTTTGAATTTTAAGGGTTTTAACCCTTAAAAATCCCCCCCAAAAATGAGGTCCCAACCTCCCGGGAGGGGGGACCCTATGTCATTTTTTTTTCTCAATTTAACCCTTTGTTGTGTGGATGGTAGTTGTATTTTATTTGTAAATGTTATAAAATGTTATAAAGTACTTGTTTCAGTTAGGGGGGTCTCCTGGGCAGGAACGGGGGGGGCGCTACCGATAAATATGTGGTACCGTCCTAATCGGTAGAAATGGGGCTTTCACATGCAATATGCTTTTCCTTAATAAAATACATTTTTTATTTAAAATAAAGGAGTCAATTTTCTAAAAAATTTTTTATTTATTTTTTTTTACTTAATAATATTGTAAAAAACAAAATACAATTTACAAACAAGACATTTCATGTTAAAGCCTAAACTCTGCTGCAAAAAAATATAAATATAATTTTCCTGAAAATTACAGCAAAAATGGCGCAAAACATGGCGCAAAATGGGGAAAAATGACCTGTCAACAGAGGGTGACAAAATCTCAAGTAGGCTGGCAATTAAAAGGGTTAAAATTAGCTATGCATGTTTGGTATTGTTCTGTTCGGGGGACCTTGCGCTTTCAGACTTAGCTTGTTTTTTCTGGTTTGCATATTTATATTTTAGGAAAAGGTGTTTTTTATTCAGCTTTTTTATACATTTTTTAGGCAAACCCTGCGCAACCAAAGAATTCTTTGAGGGATTAATTCCAGAAAGATGAGCCCACTACAACAAGCTGGGTATGCTTAGAAAGCTTAACATGTGTACTTTCAGGGAATTTATGGTTTATGGGGGATATTCCAAATGTAAAGGGTTGTTTTGGTTGAAAAATCGCAAGGTGCGCACTTTGTCTGCAGAGCTGAAATTTTCAAGTAAAATTACCGTTGCGCACATGCTTTACTTTGGGGTGTTTGGCAACTCTTCCCTTGACAGAACCTATGCATGTTGGGTGTTGTTCTGTTCGGGGGATGTTGCTTTTTTGTTTGTATATAGTTTTTTTAGGAAAATGTGGCTTTGATTCTGCTTGTTTATCCTTTTTTTAGGGAAACTCTTTGCAACCAAAGAATACATTGAGGAATTACTTCCAGAAAACTATGGGCACATCAACACGCCTGGTACACCTAGAAAGCTTGAGGTGTGTACTTCCAGAGAATATATAGCTTGTTGGGGGTATTTCAAATGTAAAGGGTTGTTTTTCTGGTAAAACTGCAAGGTGCACCTATTGCATAGCATAGTTGTATTTTATCTGAAAATCCCCTAAAGCGCTACTTCAGTTTGGGGGAGTCTCCTGGGCAGGAAAGGGTGTCTACCTATACATATGTGGTATCGCTGTAACCGGGAGAAATTGGGATTTCACACGCAATAAGATTTTATTGACAAACTTACATTTTTTTATTACAAAAAAACACTACAAATTGTAAAAAAAAATTTTTAAAATTGTTTTTCACATATTTCACCCAAAAATATTGAAAATACACCTAAAAATTACAAACAAGACATTTCATGTTAAAGCCCAGACTCTGCTGAAAAAAACAATATATCATTTTCCTGGAAAATACTTTCAAAAATCACAGTTGAACATGTGTAGCGCAAAATAGTGAAACATGGTCTGGCAACAGAGGGTGACAAAAGCTGCAGGTAGGCTGGCAGCGAAAGGGTTAAATGTGAAAAAGGAACTTTTTTTACAAAATGCAAAAGGTTAGTAGACAGGTACTCTTAAAGATAAGTGGTAGTATTCGGGATGCCCCCCGGTGAAAGGCACCGGCTGCTTTAAACGTGAAAAAGTGACTTTTTTTTACAAAATGCAAAAGGTAAGTAGACAGGTACTCTTAAAGATAAGTGGTAGTATTCGGGATGTCCCCCGGTGAAAGGCAACGGCTGCTCTAAACGTGAAAAAGTGAATTTTTTGTTACAAAATGCAAAAGGTAAGTAGACAGGCACTCTTAAAGATAAGTGGTAATACTCAGAATGCCCCCTGGTGAAAGGCAAAGGCTGCTGTAAACATGAAAAAGTGACTTTTTTTGTACAAAATGGTAAAGGTAAGTAGACAGGTACTCTTAAAGATAAGTGGTAGTATTCGGGATGCCCTCCGGTGAAAGGCAAAGGCTGCTGTAAACGTAAAAAAGTGACTTTTTTTGTACAAAATGCTAAAGGTAAGAAGACAGGTACTCTTAAAGATAAGTGGTAGCACTCAGAGACTGTCTCTCTCTGTCACTGTCACAGCCTCTCTCCTTCTCTCTCTGGCTCTATCTGTCCCTCGCTCCTTCTGTTACTTGTTCTATCTATCTATCTATCTATCTATCTATCTATCTATCTATCTATCTGTCTGTCTGTCTGTCTATCTGTCCCTCTCTCTGCGTGATCCGCTCTTGCCGCAATACAGTGTCGGAATGAGCTTCCGCAAAATGGCCGCCGCTTATAGGGATGAGCGAATCGATCCGGACGAACCCGGATTCGATCCGAATTTCATGAAAAATTAGATTCGGATCGAATCCGAATTTCCCCGTGCTTCGATCGCTCGAAGTTTTTTTTTAACATCCATTCATTTACATTACAGGCCTTCTAAGATGGCGGACGGGACATGTCCAGACATCTACCCCGCTCCAGTGCATACTGGGGCAGTCACATGCAGCCTATCAGCAGCCAGCAAGCCCGGTGACGTCACAGCGCTATTTAAGGCGGCGGACATCTTGCTTTTCCTCATTTCTCTATTGCATTCGTGAGAGACAGGAGGCTGCTGTAGTCAGGGAGAGACAGTTAGACAGACAGGGACAGACAGGAGACAGGCAGGAGACAGGCAGGAAGTCAGCGAGAAGCAGGGAAAGTTAGGAAAAAAACGGATGCAGTGACAGGGATTTTTTTTGTTTTCATGCAGCCTGAGTGTTACTGCCTGGGTCACTGGCTTTGTTAGCTGTTTCACCCTGGTTAACCACTGTTGCTTTGCATAGTACTACTGCTCCTAGGTGCACTGCTGTTGTGGCATCCCATTCTGTGACTACACCAGCCTCTATTTACTATAACCCTTTGCACTTATTCTAAAAGTAATTTGGCCTGATAAAGACACTTTTGCTGTGCATAGTACTACTGCTCCCAGGTGCACTGCTGTTGTGGCATCCCATTCTGTGACTACACCAGCCTCTATTTACTATAACCCTTTGCACTTATTCTAAAAGTAATTTGGCCTGATAAAGACACTTTTGCTTTGCATAGTACTACTGCTCCCAGGTGCACTGCTGTTGTGGCATCCCATTCTATGACTACACCAGCCTCTATTTACTATAACCCTTTGCACTTATTCTAAAGGTAATTTGGCCTGATAAAGACACTTTTGCTGTGCATAGTACTACTGCTCCAAGGTGCACTGCTGTTGTGGCATCCCATTCTGTGACTACACCAGCCTCTATTTACTATAACCCTTTGCACTTATTCTAAAAGTAATTTGGCCTGATAAAGACACTTTTGCTTTGCATAGTACTACTGCTCCCAGGTGCACTGCTGTTGTGGCATCCCATTCTGTGACTACACCAGCCTCTATTTACTATAACCCTTTGCACTTATTCTAAAAGTAATTTGGCCTGATAAAGACACTTTTGCTTTGCATAGTACTACTGCTCCCAAGTGCACTGCTGTTGTGGCATCTCATTCTGTGACTACACCAGCCTCTATTTACTATAACCCTTTGCACTTATTCTAAAAATAATTTGGCCTGATAAAGACACTTTTGCTTTGCATAGTACTACTGCTCCCAGGTGCACTGCTGTTGTGGCATCCCATTCTGTGACTACACCAGCCTCTATTTACTATAACCCTTTGCACTTATTCTAAAAGTAATTTGGCCTGATAAAGACACTTTTGCTGTGCATAGTACTACTGCTCCCAGGTGCACTGCGGTTGGGGCATCCCATTCTGTGACTACACCAGCCTCTATTTACTATAACCCTTTGCACTTATTCTAAAAGTAATTTGGCCTGATAAAGACACTTTAGCTGTGCATAGTACTACTGCTCCCAGGTGCTCTGCTGTTGGGGCATCCCATTCTGTAACATACCATACCCCTCTTTATTTACACTAAGCAGCTCTCTTATTTACACTAAGCAGGCCTGTTGGAGGCTGAGTGTTACTGCTCACTTTTGGTGTGCATTATATCCTGTTTCATATAGACCCACCGCTGCCTGGGGGCTCTTAAAATATCACCTACTACCACGCCAGTTAGACTATGTCGGGCAGACAAGTGCCTGGAAGTGAAAAGAGGAGTGGCAGAGGCCAAGATCCCGCAGCCAGAGGTCGCAGCAGACTGGGGGCCAGTAGCAGCAGGAGTCACGCTGAGAGACCTAATCTGCCAGTATCTGCTAGCGGTCGGGTCTCCACCAGTAACGCATCTGCCGTGGTAGATTGGTTAACGCGCTCATCAACAACATCATCACAACTTACGTCTGAGACCCCCAGTCTAGGGTCGGTAGGTTCCTCTGACACAACCCTGAGTTGGCATGCCCCGAGAGCAGTCCCTGTCCTCCCATTGCCTCTGTCCTACGCCGTTCCCTCCCCCAGCGACGTATCCTATGCTTTAGTCTTTAGTGAGGAGGACGATCAGATAGAGGACAGTCAGCAGCTACTGCCCAGCCAAGAAATGGAGGTGGCTTCTTTAGCTAGGCAGACAAATAGTGATGTGGACAGTGTCGTGGGTGCTGCGAGCGTTCCAGCTCCTGCGCCAGACACTGTTGACGAATCCACGAACATCAGTGACGTACAGCCACAACTCGGTGATAATGATGATGACGATGAAGCTGATCGCACTTGGGAGCCGGGTGATGAAGGGGCTTCATCGTCATCATCAGGAGAAGAGGGGCGCAGGTTGCCCCGGAGTCAGCAGCTCAGGCAGCAAGGTGTTAGCAGCATGGTTGGCAGGCAGCATGGGGGCACAATTGTAAAGCCTGGAGCCAAACGGGGCCGGGGCCGGGGTAGAGCACCTGCTGCGCCGCAGGCTACCTTATCGGGAGGTAGTGGGGCAGGGGTTCCTGGAGTTGGCGACAATAGCAGCGAATCAGTGAGGCCTGTTGGTGGGAAAAGTAGCTACTCGGCAGTGTGGCAGTTTTTCCTGAAGCATCCGCAGGAGGGTAACATGGCCACATGCAAGATATGTAGGCAGAAGGTGAAGCGTGGCCAGGGTCCAAATGTTGGCACCACGGCCCTGCGTCAACATATACAGCGTCACCATAAAGCGGCCTGGGAGAACCTAAGCTCCGGAGAGGTGGGCCAGACTGCTTCCTCACGGAGTGGCACGCCGCTCCCAATTTCTGTCAGCCGAAGGCAGCTGTGTGTCATACCCATCCTCTGTCGCTCCTGCTCCTCCTCCTCCAAGTCATGCATCCCGCCAGCAATCCATCAGCGAAGCCATGTCCAAGAGACAGCAGTATGCGCCCACTCATCCTACGGCGCAGAAGCTGAATGTGCTCCTGTCCAAGTTGCTGGTGCTGCAGTCGCTCCCTTTTCAGGTGGTGGACTCTGCACCTTTCAGAGAACTGATGGCTTGTGCCGAGCCGAGGTGGAGAGTCCCAAGCCGTCATTTCTTTGCCAAGAAGGCAGTACCAGCGCTGCACACTTTTGTTGAACAGAAGGTGGGCCAGTCCTTGAGCCTGTCGGTGTGTAGCAAAGTGCATGGCAGCGCCGACGTCTGGAGCTGTAACTACGGTCAGGGACAGTACATGTCATTTACGGCCCACTGGGTGAATGTGGTCCCTTTGCAGCAGCAACTTGGACAGGTCACACCGCTTCGGCCTCCGCGTTCCCTGCCCGTTGGGCCTGTGACACTGTGCGACTCGGCCTCCTCATCCTCCGCCATCTCCTCACCCTCCACTGTAGGCTCAAGTCTCAGTGCCCCTCCAGTCTACCATGTGTGCAGGGCACGGAGGTGTCACGCAGTGCTTCACATGGTTTGTCTTGGCGAACGGAGTCACACAGGGGAGGAACTGCTTAAATTTATTCATCAGGAAATCCAAACATGGCTTACTCCAAGAAAACTTAAAATGGGAATCATGGTTACCGACAATGGGAAGAACATTTTGTCTGCGCTGCGCCAAGGAAGCCTGACCCATGCCCCCTGCATGGCTCACGTCTTCAATCTGGTTGTCAAGCGGTTTCTGAAGTGTTCCCCCCATCTGCAAGACATCCTAACAACTTCAAGGAAACTTTGCATGCACTTCAGCCACTCATACACCGCCAAACACACCCTTCTTGAGCTACAGCGTCAGAACGGTATCCCCCAACATAGTCTGATTTGCGATGTTTCCACCAGTTGAAATTCCACCCTTCACATGTTGGACCGATTATATGAACAGAGAAAAGCCATCACGGATTTCCTGATGATCCAAGCAGATAGGGGGACTCCCCTGTGTAACTTCAATGTCAACCAGTGGCAGCTCATACGTGACACCTGCCATTTGCTCAGGCCCTTTGAGGAAGCCACTTTATTTGTCAGTCGGCAGGATTACGGGATGAACGATGTGATTCCACTGCTTCATGTACTACAGCACATGTTGGAAACCATGGCTGGTCAGGGCACTGGAGACATGGCGTTTACATCTTACGGCCACATGAACCCCGTTGGAGCTGAACTGGAGGAGGAAGAGGAGGAGGAGTTGCCCAGCGAAACACAGTTTAGGCTTGGTGAAATGGCTGGTTTATCTAGTCAGCGGACAGGAGAGGAGGAGCAGGAGCAGCCAGAGGAGCTAGAGGTTTTTGAGGAAGGCGAGACAGAGGACCCGGGCACACCGTGGCAATATGCAGTGGAGATGGAGACAGGTAGTCCATCCGAGTCACTTGCGCAAATGGCAGGAAGCATGCTCACGTGCTTGCGTAGTGACCCCAGAATTGTTTCCATCTGTCGGCGGGATGACTTCTGGCTGTCCACCTTATTGGACCCTCGCTTCCGGCACAAAATGGGGGCATTTTTTAAACCCACCGAGAGGGAGGACAAACTGAACTACTACAAAGACATTCTATGTAGGCAGTTGGCCGATGCCTATCTGCGCCATGGTCCATACTCTCGCAGGTCTGACTCGAGGGGACCTCTGCGCTCACCTTCCACTGTCATGGCTGCTGGGGGGGTTGGCAGAAGCAGCAGCAGCAGCTCCATCAGCAGCAGCCTCAGTCTTCAGTCGCTAATGAGTAGCTTTCTACACCCGCATAGTGAGGCTACTCATGAGCAGCAGGAAGACCTGGAGCAGGACCTGAACCAGCAGGTCATGTCATACTTTGACATGACCATGCCAACACACCTTGAGGATCCGCTGGATTTCTGGGCAGCCAAACTTGATTTGTGGCCGCAACTAGCAGAGTTTGCCCTGGAAAAGCTGTCCTGCCCGGCAAGTAGCGTGCCATCTGAGCGGGTGCTTAGTGCGGCGGGGGCTATAGTTACGGCGAGGAGAACTCGTCTGTCAACTAAAAATGTGGAGAGACTCACCTTTGTCAAAATGAATCAGGGATGGATCAGCCAGGATTTCCACCCACCAATGCCTGATGCATGTGACTAGATTCAGCATGGTGCCACGTTTTACACTTTCCAAATGGTGCAAAACATATTTATGTCTTTAGGCCAATTTTTGGGCTCCTGCTGATGCCAACTCCAGGGTGTGATTCATCCAATTTTTGGGCTCCTGAAGCCAACCCCAGTGTCTCTTTAAAGTAATGTTTGGGCTCCTGCTGCTGCTGCTGCCAACTCCAGGGTTTGATTCCTCCAATTTTTGGGCTCCTGCTGCCAACCCCAGTGTCTCTTTAAAGTAATGTTTGGGCTCCTGCTGCTGCTGCCAACTCCAGGGTGGGATTCATCCAATTTTTGGGCTCCTGAAGCCAACCCCAGTGTCTCTTTAAAGTAATGTTTGGGCTCCTGCTGCTGCCAACTCCAGGGTGGGATTCATCCAATTTTTGGGCTCCTGAAGCCAACCCCAGTGTCTCTTTAAAGTAATGTTTGGGCTTCTGCTGCTGCTGCCAACTCCAGGGTGTGATTCATCCAATTTTGGGGCTCCTGAAGCCAACCCCAGTGTCTCTTTAAAGTAATGTTTGGGCTCCTGCTGCTGCTGCTGCCAACTCCAGGGTGGGATTCATCCAATTTTTGGGCTCCTGAAGCCAACCCCAGTGTCTCTTTAAAGTAATGTTTGGGCTCCTGCTGCTGCTGCCAACTCCAGGGTGTGATTCATCCAATTTTTGGGCTCCTGAAGCCAACCCCAGTGTCTCTTTAAAGTAATGTTTAGGCTCCTGCTGCTGCTGCTGCCAACTCCAGGGTGGGATTCATCCAATTTTTGGGCTCCTGAAGCCAACCCCAGTGTCTCTTTAAAGTAATGTTTGGGCTCCTGCTGCTGCTGCCAACTCCAGGGTGTGATTCATCCAATTTTTGGGCTCCTGAAGCCAACCCTAGTGTCTCTTTAAAGTAATGTTTGGGCTCCTGCTGCTGCTGCTGCCAACTCCAGGGTGTGATTTATCCAATTTTTGGGCTCCTGCTGCCAACCCCAGTGTCTCTTTAAAGTAATGTTTGGGCTCCTGCTGCTGCTGCAGCCAACTCCAGGGTGTGATTCATCCAATTTTGGGCTCCTGAAGCCAACCCCAGTGTCTCTTTAAAGTAATGTTTGGGCTCCTGCTGCTGCTGCCAACTCCAGGGTGTGATTCATCCAATTTTTGGGCTCCTGAAGCCAACTCCAGTGTCTCTTTTAAAGTAATGTTTGGGCTCCTGCTGCTGCCAACTCCAGGGTGTGATTCATCCAATTTTTGGGCTCCTGCTGCCAACCCCAGTGTCCCTTTAAAGTAATATTTGGGCTCCTGCTGCTGCTGCTTCTACCAACTCCAGGGTGTGATTCATCCAATTTTTGGGCTCCTGAAGCCAACCCCAGTGTCTCTTTAAAGTAATATTTGGGCTCCTGTTGCTGCTGCCAACTCCAGGGTGTGATTCATCCAATTTCTGGGCTCCTGAAGCCAACCCCAGTGTCTCTTTAAAGTAATGTTTGGGCTCCTTCTGCTGCTGCTGCTGCCAACTCCAGAGTGTGAATCATCCAATTTTTGGGCTCCTGAAGCCAACTCCAGTGTCTCTTTAAAGTAATGTTTGGGCTCCTGCTGCTGCTGCTGCCAACTCCAGGGTGTGATTCATCCAATCTTTGGGCTCCTGCTGCCAACTCCAGTGTCTCTTTAAAGTAATGTTTGGGCTTCTGCTGCTGCTGCTGCCAACTCCAGGGTGTGATTCATCCAATTTTTGGGCTCCTGAAGCCAACTCCAGTGTCTCTTTAAAGTAATGTTTGGGCTCCTGCTGCTGCTGCCAACTCCAGGGTGGGATTCATCCAGTTTTTGGGCTCCTGAAGCCAACCCCAGTGTCTCTTTAAAGTAATGTTTGGGCTCCTGCTGCTGCTGCCAACTCCAGGGTGTGATTAATCCAATTTTGGGCTCCTGCTGCCAAATCCAGTGTCTCTTTAAAGTAATATTTGGGCTCCTGCTGCTGCTGCTTGCAACTGCAGGGTGTGATTCATCCAATCTTTGGGCTCCTGCAGCCAACTCCAGTGTCTATTTCAAGCTATGTTTGGGCTCCTGCTGCTGCTGCTGCTTGAAACTCCAGGGTGTGTCAGTCAATTTTTGGGCTCCTGCTGCTGCCAACTCCAGTGTCTCTTTCAGCCAATGTTTGGGCTCCTGCTGCTGCTTGCAACTCCAGGGTGTGATTCATCCAATTTTTGGGCTCCTGCTGCTGCCAACTCCAGTGTCTCTTTAAAGCAATGTTTGGGCTCCTGCCCCTCATAGTGATGCCACTTCAATTCTCTGCAATTGTGCCACTCTGCGATTCTATTAGCGATGCCTCTGATGCATCTGCATGTGATGTTTATTTACAGTATTATTTAACTAACCCAGCACGCATCCTATGCGTGTTACAGCAAGGCAAAGTGGTTTACAACCCTATTGAGGCTCTAGGAGGCTCAGAAATAGCCGTTTTTAATAGCGATTCATCGCGAATAAATTCGGGTCGAAACGATTTTTGTCTGAAAATTCGGCGAATCAGTCGAATCAAATTTTTCAAGAGTTCGCTCATCTCTAGCCGCTTATATAGGGCTGTGACATCATCGGGAAGCCTGGCTGCTGCTGATAGGTAGCATGTGACGCCTACCCAGGATTCTTTGCCCCATGGGACATGTCCTGACATGTGGATCCACCATTTTAGATGGCCTGGATAGTAGTAAATGGAGTTTTAAGGAAGGCGATTCGAGCGATCAAATCACGACGATAGCCTCGATTCAGAGACACATTCGTCCGGACTTCCGTAGCTGTCTGTGAAAGTTTTGGTGGGTGTTTGTCATTTTTTTGCTTTTTTTCGTTCATTTTTCATTCGTATGAACGTTCGGGCAAATGCGTATATGCGCTTTCAATGAACGAAAGCAAATCTGAACATTTCCGTTAGTTCTGGTCATTTTCCAAACCAAATCTGAAATTTTTCGTTCGTTCAGATAACTTACGTTATTGCTATGGGCTTGCGTCTCATTCAGAAAGCTGATTGCCGACGGACCACCACCCTATAAATTCGTTTCCTTTGCGATCCTCTTACGGGACCATTTTGACCTCGAGACTAGCAGCTATGGACGACTCTAGTGCATTTGAGGAGCATGAGGATCTGCAGCTCATGGGCATTGAAATTGTCCGGAGGGCTGAGACCAAATTGCACTGGCGGCAACGCATGCATATCGATGGCATGCATGACGTTGAGCTGTTCGAGCTGACCAGACTTAATCGCGCTTCCCTCCATAAATTGTATAGTGAGCTGCGGCCATGGTTAGCCCACACCACAAGGAAGGGGCAAGCAATTTCAGGTATGACCAAGATGCTTGCCTGCCTGCTCGTTCCAGAGGCTGGGTGCCCTCTCCGTGGGGTTCTCCCAGCCTACGCTGAGCCGCGCCCTATCCAAGTTTTTAGAAGGCATATTGGCTACCGTTACTCGCAAATATATTTGTTATCCTAACAACATGGTAGCCAGAAACGCGATTAAGCTGGCATTTTATAACATCGCCGACATGCCCAACGGCATGGGTGCAATTGACTGCACCCACGTTGCCCTTGTCCCTCCGGCAGTCGACGAGTATATCTACAGGCAGGTTCAATCAGTCCTTTTTTTTTCAAATTTGTTTTAATGTCCTTCAAGATTCCAAAATACCCTCCTTGGCAAATGTCCCTTCTTCAAATTAGTCCCTCCTTGTAATTAATCCCTCCTTGTCAGTTCTCCATCGTTGCAAATACTTCCCTTATATTTTGGATTTCCTCTATGTCATTTATCCCTCCTTTTACATAATCACTCATTGTAATTAATCCCTCCTTGTATTTGTACCTACTTGTAAATATTCCCTCCGTGGAAGTAATCCCTCCATGGAATTATTTACTACTTTAAACTATTACCTCCTTGTAATTATTCACTCCTTGTAATTTATCCCTCCTTGGAATTGTGTCACCATTTTTAGGCATCCCTCCTTTTAAGTATTCCCTCCTTTTAAAACGTCCCTGTGGAACCATGGACCGTATTTAGTTGCATATAAATGTCACATGTGTTCACCAAGGAAAAATTTTAATGTGTACCTGAAATAGACCCTGGAAAGTTAATCTTTACTTTATAAAACAATTTACTAAAGAACGCCACTGGGGCAAGTGGCCAAGTTGGGGCGGCACTGATGTGATGGTCAATTCTAGGTGCACTGCCCTGTGGGGTGTGCCCCAAACAATGCACACAAAGGATGGAATGGCCTCCTCCCACTCCCAAGTCTGAACCCCACAGAGACTGACTATTGCACTCAAATGTATAATGATCTAATATGTTTTATTGTACATTGTTAAAAACACACATAAAAACAAACTCGCTGTGCCATAAGAAATGGCGCCACCAGGGGGAGCCTAAACTCCTGTCAATTGCCTAATAAATGAATAAGCCATATAACTAACCTCTCTCTATACTACATATGTATCTACTAATTTATAAAGTGACAGTGCTTCTCTAAAGTGCTTACATCTCAAGTAAATCATCAAAACAAAATTAGGCTCGTGGGGATACACCCACAGGTCTAAAGGACAGGAGCACCAACAATAATAAAATAACCAATTTCATTTATTAAAGAATCAACATGAAACATACAATGCAAAACATGCAATACATACAAGACATGACTAACACTTTAAAAACACTGCCTAGTACCCCAAATGTCATCCAGTGCTGAATGCCACAGCATAAAAATTATATATCTGGGATAGCTCCTAATATCAAACACGTATAGCCCCTAATAATAAACAGTAGTCTATTGTGCCGGCACAATAAAGCCCTATACAATAACCTGATAATATAAACAACTAAATAATTAATTTAAAGTGCAGTGCGTGAAAAAATGAGCCAAAGCACTACGTGGCTATAGCAGCAAAGTATATGTGCTAACCCTTTAACAGTGTAGGGTAAAATGACTATGTGTACAAACAAGTGAATAATAAACCAATAAACATGGTCATGGATACCTGTAAATAAGCAAACCGGGAAATCAATCAAACTCTAACAGTGGAAATAGTGACACAAATTCAAGGTAAAACGAGCACTAGCAAACAAAAAATAATAACAAAGGGTAAATCACGTGAAATAAAGGAGTGAGGCCTAGCAGAGGGGACACCTATGTTCGCGGCCGCCCGTGCCGCTTCGCTGGGTGAGTGAATCAAACTAAACCAAGGCCTGTTTTAAATACCTGTGTGCGTTAATCGGTAATAGGTGCCGTCAAGCAGGTGTGCGTGATGCGCATCTGCGTATCAACCTTCGGGCATCATGTTCCGGCCGTCGCGCGCGCTGCCGGAAATGACGATACTGTTTCAACAAGGCCAGCATCGTCATGAAAGGGTGGGCGGGGGATGTTGCAGGGGATGGGAGGGAGGTCGAGAGTGCGTCATCTGTGCTGATCAGGCAGTGTCAACACCGAGGCCACTCCCCCTCATGTACAGAGGTCTCTCATAATCCCCCGCAAGGCAGGGCACGGGGGCAAATTCCGCGCTTATGTGCCGGGGCCCCAGTTATATACCGCCGATCCCCCACCACACACATATACCCGCCGCGCGCACGGCACAACCCACCCCGGAAGGCGTCTCAACCCGAGAACAGTATGTTGCTTCGGTGAGTGCGCACAGACCGGGTGTGAGTGTCCGCGGGAAGGTGCACAGGGCGCCGCATATGTCAGGGGCGCGGCCCTAAAAGAATTTAGTAAAAGGGTGTATTTTATCTAATTGTCTACAGGCCATGGTTTAAACAACATATAAGACGAATAGCATTGTATGTACAACTTAAATAATAAAATTTTTTACTGAGCATAACAACCTGATATACATTATATACAAAAATGAAAGAAACCCAATGGCTGATGCCCAGACTGGCCAAAGCACAACCGCATGTGGATATAATAACAACCATTGATATAAATTAATTCAATATCAGAGAATGGTGGACGGGCGATAATTTGTAAATCCCTGCAATCTAATCAAGACAGGTAGCTAAAGGTCATAATAGACCAAATCGACATGTCTAATGTTGAAATAGACGATCTTGTTAGCACCTAACACATTATTATTGTGGTGCCAAAGCCAAACAATACTGCGAACAATTTTTTAGGGGATATCTAATTCAAATATAGCAGATGGTATCACTAATACTTAACAGAGGAACACTATAGCCCCATATACATTACAACAAGCTAAGTGGGGGAACAGTGAAGAACCAAGCGGCCACCAACTTAAGCAGCACATCAAGTAGACTGCAGTATAGGTTAGTGGGCTACTCTAAAGTTTCAGATCAAAACACAGTTGAAATTACAGCGTGACAAATTATTAACACGAGGGAGAGATTATGACACAGTGAAATGTGGGTAGATCCGTAAAGCACCGCGTCGAGGGGGATGCTCCTCAGGTGTATGATAGTTCTCTGATATCAGCACCGTGCATGCACTTCCATAACACCTATACAAAATGGATAATAAAATAGAATTAAAAGTGAGGAATAAAAATAAATGTGAAACAAACGTGTACACACATGTATATAAGCTTATATACATGCATATGAAAAATAAAATAAAGGGCAAAAAGCCTCCTAAAGGCATATAAGTGGCCATATAATGTCACTTCTATGTGATAAAGCCCACAGTGAAAAACCCACTGGTGCAAACAGTGCTAAAAAACAAGTAAATAAAAAAGCAACACATGACCGAGTGTGGCAAGCGCCACATCCAGAATTAATCAAACACTATCCTGACCATAACAGGTAGGCCAGACGTGAAGAAAAGAAGGGGTGACAATCTCAAGCAAAATTTGAAGAGATCCCGAACCAAACTAAGTGAAAATGAAGAACGTCAAAAGTGCTGTACTAAGGGATGGAAACAGCTAAGGAAAAGCTGAGGAAAACTCCAGGTTGGAAAGACATTACACCAGATATATAATCTCCCTTATCCTCTTGTGCAGGCTTTAGGGTCCCCCACATATATTTCCGTGTCTCGATAGTCCCGATGGAAGACAGGACATACTGATAGTCTAGCCCAGGAACGGGGAAAAGGCACAATCCTCATTTAGGCCTCCCGGACTCCTGGTGTCAAGCTGAAAAATCCACCTCAGCTCTCTTTGTTGGAGTTGACGTTTTAAATCCCCGCCCCGTGGGCCCACTGATACCCTTTCTATACCCACAACCCTCAATGTTTTGGGGTCACCCCCATGTCTATCCAAAAAATGTGCTGCCACCGGTGAGATGGTCTTACCCATTTCCTTGTCCCTGCTGGCCAATCGGATATTTGACAGGTGGGCCTGGATTCTGGTCTTCAAAGCATTTTGTGTTTCCCCCACGTAGGCCACCGGGCACCCGCATTGTAGCAAATAAATTACCGACCGCGTCCTGCAATTAATAAAAGAGTTGATTTTGAATTGTCTGCCAGTCCGTAGATTAATAACATGCTTGGTTTTTTCCACATATGTGCATATAGAGCACTTCATACAAGGGGCACATCCCAAAGTCTGTTTCATCTGTAACCAAGTACCAGATGGTGCAAAATGACTTTTGCAGAGAAGGTCCCTCAAGTTCGGAGCCCGTCGGGCTGTCATCGACACTCTTGGACCAACTAATTCCCCCAATGTGGGTTCTGAGGTTAGGATGTGCCAATGTTTGGAGAGGATCCCATGGATTTGCCTCCATTGCTTACTAAAGTCTGTTACAAAGCGTACCCCCTCTGAGGACCTTTTAAGTGGTCTATCCTGAGGTGGGCGATATGTTAATAGTTCTGTTCTATCACGCTGTTTGGCTCTCACATAAGCCTGTTTTATGATCCTCTCCGGATACCCCCGTGTCCGAAATCTCTGAGCTAAGTCAATGGATTCATTCTCAAAATCCTCATGTTTCGTACAGTTCCTCCGAGCCCGAAGAAACTGTCCATAGGGAATACCTCTTTTCAAATGTGAAACATGTGCGCTGTCATACCTTAAGAGACTATTTACAGCTGTCGGCTTTCTATACAAGCTAGTGTCTATCCTGCCATCAGATCTACAATTCAATTTGACATCAAGGAATGTTACCTCTGCTGTAGAGATGGTCCATGTTAGAGAGATGTTGAATTCGTTGTCATTCAGTCCGTTTAGAAAGGCTTGGCAGGAAGATTCAGTACCCTGCCAAAAAATCAAGATATCATCAATGTAGCGGTACCACCCCAATATCGCAGGGTGGTACCGCTCCAATTCTGCAGAAAAAAACGTACATTCTTCCCACCATCCTAGGAAGAGGTTCGCTATTGAGGGGGCACATTTGGCCCCCATGGCCACCCCCGAGATTTGTTGATAATACTGGCCATTGAACATAAAAAAGTTGTGATTCAATATGAAGTCCAATAAGGCCAGCAGGAACCCATGTAGGTCCGATCTCTCCACTGACTCCTTGTCTAGGTAGAATTTGACAGCCGTCAGGGCCAGGTGGTGGGGTATGGTCGTGTACAGCGACTCAACATCGCATGTGACTAGCAGTGTGTCAGGTGGCAGGTGGATGCCCTCCAGTTTTTGGAGCAGATTAGTTGTGTCTCGCACAAAAGACTGGAGGCTAAGAACATGAGCCTGTAGAAACAAGTCCAAAAACGAGCATATCGGCTCCAATAGGCTTTTTATGCCCGAGACAATTGGGCGACCCGGCGGGGCAGTCAGACTTTTATGTGTCTTAGGTAACACATAAAAAGTGGGCGTGACCGGATGGGGAGTCGTAAGGAATTTAAGTTCCTGAGCACTGATAATGCCATGGTCATATCCTTCACGTAGGAGGGAGTCTAATTCAGCCTTATACGCCTCACTGGGGTTCCTGGTGAGACGCATATAATTTTGTGTGACGATTCAGCTCAGGGACACACGAAATTATATGCGTCTCACCAGGAACCCCAGTGAGGCGTATAAGGCTGAATTAGACTCCCTCCTACGTGAAGGATATGACCATGGCATTATCAGTGCTCAGGAACTTAAATTCCTTACGACTCCCCATCCGGTCACGCCCACTTTTTATGTGTTACCTAAGACACATAAAAGTCTGACTGCCCCGCCGGGTCGCCCAATTGTCTCGGGCATAAAAAGCCTATTGGAGCCGATATGCTCGTTTTTGGACTTGTTTCTACAGGCTCACGTTCTTAGCCTCCAGTCTTTTGTGCGAGACACAACTAATCTGCTCCAAAAACTGGAGGGCATCCACCTGCCACCTGACACACTGCTAGTCACATGCGATGTTGAGTCGCTGTACACGACCATACCCCACCACCTGGCCCTGACGGCTGTCAAATTCTACCTAGACAAGGAGTCAGTGGAGAGATCGGACCTACATGGGTTCCTGCTGGCCTTATTGGACTTCATATTGAATCACAACTTTTTTATGTTCAATGGCCAGTATTATCAACAAATCTCGGGGGTGGCCATGGGGGCCAAATGTGCCCCCTCAATAGCGAACCTCTTCCTAGGATGGTGGGAAGAATGTACGTTTTTTTCTGCAGAATTGGAGCGGTACCACCCTGCGATATTGGGGTGGTACCGCTACATTGATGATATCTTGATTTTTTGGCAGGGTACTGAATCTTCCTGCCAAGCCTTTCTAAACGGACTGAATGACAACGAATTCAACATCTCTCTAACATGGACCATCTCTACAGCAGAGGTAACATTCCTTGATGTCAAATTGAATTGTAGATCTGATGGCAGGATAGACACTAGCTTGTATAGAAAGCCGACAGCTGTAAATAGTCTCTTAAGGTATGACAGCGCACATGTTCTTAGCCTCCAGTCTTTTGTGCGAGACACAACTAATCTGCTCCAAAAACTGGAGGGCATCCACCTGCCACCTGACACACTGCTAGTCACATGCGATGTTGAGTCGCTGTACACGACCATACCCCACCACCTGGCCCTGACGGCTGTCAAATTCTACCTAGACAAGGAGTCAGTGGAGAGATCGGACCTACATGGGTTCCTGCTGGCCTTATTGGACTTCATATTGAATCACAACTTTTTTATGTTCAATGGCCAGTATTATAAACAAATCTCGGGGGTGGCCATGGGGGCCAAATGTGCCCCCTCAATAGCGAACCTCTTCCTAGGATGGTGGGAAGAATGTACGTTTTTTTCTGCAGAATTGGAGCGGTACCACCCTGCGATATTGGGGTGGTACCGCTACATTGATGATATCTTGATTTTTTGGCAGGGTACTGAATCTTCCTGCCAAGCCTTTCTAAACGGACTGAATGACAATGAATTCAACATCTCTCTAACATGGACCATCTCTACAGCAGAGGTAACATTCCTTGATGTCAAATTGAATTGTAGATCTGATGGCAGGATAGACACTAGCTTGTATAGAAAGCCGACAGCTGTAAATAGTCTCTTAAGGTATGACAGCGCACATGTTTCACATTTGAAAAGAGGTATTCCCTATGGACAGTTTCTTCGGGCTCGGAGGAACTGTACGAAACATGAGGATTTTGAGAATGAATCCATTGACTTAGCTCAGAGATTTCGGACACGGGGGTATCCGGAGAGGATCATAAAACAGGCTTATGTGAGAGCCAAACAGCGTGATAGAACAGAACTATTAACATATCGCCCACCTCAGGATAGACCACTTAAAAGGTCCTCAGAGGGGGTACCTTTTGTAACAGACTTTAGTAAGCAATGGAGGCAAATCCATGGGATCCTCTCCAAACATTGGCACATCCTAACCTCAGAACCCACATTGGGGGAATTAGTTGGTCCAAGAGTGTCGATGACAGCCCGACGGGCTCCGAACTTGAGGGACCTTCTCTGCAAAAGTCATTTTGCACCATCTGGTACTTGGTTACAGATGAAACAGACTTTGGGATGTGCCCCTTGTATGAAGTGCTCTATATGCACATATGTGGAAAAAACCAAGCATGTTATTAATCTACGGACTGGCAGACAATTCAAAATCAACTCTTTTATTAATTGCAGGACGCGGTCGGTAATTTATTTGCTACAATGCGGGTGCCCGGTGGCCTACGTGGGGGAAACACAAAATGCTTTGAAGACCAGAATCCAGGCCCACCTGTCAAATATCCGATTGGCCAGCAGGGACAAGGAAATGGGTAAGACCATCTCACCGGTGGCAGCACATTTTTGGGATAGACATGGGGGTGACCCCAAAACATTGAGGGTTGTGGGTATAGAAAGGGTATCAGTGGGCCCACGGGGCGGGGATTTAAAACGTCGACTCCAACAAAGAGAGCTGAGGTGGATTTTTCAGCTTGACACCAGGAGTCCGGGAGGCCTAAATGAGGATTGTGCCTTTTCCCCGTTCCTGGGCTAGACTATCAGTATGTCCTGTCTTCCATCGGGACTATCGAGACACGGAAATATATGTGGGGGACCCTAAAGCCTGCACAAGAGGATAAGGGAGATTATATATCTGGTGTAATGTCTTTCCAACCTGGAGTTTTCCTCAGCTTTTCCTTAGCTGTTTCCATCCCTTAGTACAGCACTTTTGACGTTCTTCATTTTCACTTAGTTTGGTTCGGGATCTCTTCAAATTTTGCTTGAGATTGTCACCCCTTCTTTTCTTCACGTCTGGCCTACCTGTTATGGTCCGGATAGTGTTTGATTAATTCTGGATGTGGCGCTTGCCACACTCGGTCATGTGTTGCTTTTTTATTTACTTGTTTTTTAGCACTGTTTGCACCAGTGGGTTTTTCACTGTGGGCTTTATCACATAGAAGTGACATTATATGGCCACTTATATGCCTTTAGGAGGCTTTTTGCCCTTTATTTTATTTTTCATATGCATGTATATAAGCTTATATACATGTGTGTACACGTTTGTTTCACATTTATTTTTATTCCTCACTTTTAATTCTATTTTATTATCCATTTTGTATAGGTGTTATGGAAGTGCATGCACGGTGCTGATATCAGAGAACTATCATACACCTGAGGAGCATCCCCCTCGACGCGGTGCTTTACGGATCTACCCACATTTCACTGTGTCATAATCTCTCCCTCGTGTTAATAATTTGTCACGCTGTAATTTCAACTGTGTTTTGATCTGAAACTTTAGAGTAGCCCACTAACCTATACTGCAGTCTACTTGATGTGCTGCTTAAGTTGGTGGCCGCTTGGTTCTTCACTGTTCCCCCACTTAGCTTGTTGTAATGTATATGGGGCTATAGTGTTCCTCTGTTAAGTATTAGTGATACCATCTGCTATATTTGAATTAGATATCCCCTAAAAAATTGTTCGCAGTATTGTTTGGCTTTGGCACCACAATAATAATGTGTTAGGTGCTAACAAGATCGTCTATTTCAACATTAGACATGTCGATTTGGTCTATTATGACCTTTAGCTACCTGTCTTGATTAGATTGCAGGGATTTACAAATTATCGCCCGTCCACCATTCTCTGATATTGAATTAATTTATATCAATGGTTGTTATTATATCCACATGCGGTTGTGCTTTGGCCAGTCTGGGCATCAGCCATTGGGTTTCTTTCATTTTTGTATATAATGTATATCAGGTTGTTATGCTCAGTAAAAAATTTTATTATTTAAGTTGTACATACAATGCTATTCGTCTTATATGTTGTTTAAACCATGGCCTGTAGACAATTAGATAAAATACACCCTTTTACTAAATTCTTTTAGGGCCGCGCCCCTGACATATGCGGCGCCCTGTGCACCTTCCCGCGGACACTCACACCCGGTCTGTGCGCACTCACCGAAGCAACATACTGTTCTCGGGTTGAGACGCCTTCCGGGGTGGGTTGTGCCGTGCGCGCGGCGGGTATATGTGTGTGGTGGGGGATCGGCGGTATATAACTGGGGCCCCGGCACATAAGCGCGGAATTTGCCCCCGTGCCCTGCCTTGCGGGGGATTATGAGAGACCTCTGTACATGAGGGGGAGTGGCCTCGGTGTTGACACTGCCTGATCAGCACAGATGACGCACTCTCGACCTCCCTCCCATCCCCTGCAACATCCCCCGCCCACCCTTTCATGACGATGCTGGCCTTGTTGAAACAGTATCGTCATTTCCGGCAGCGCGCGCGACGGCCGGAACATGATGCCCGAAGGTTGATACGCAGATGCGCATCACGCACACCTGCTTGACGGCACCTATTACCGATTAACGCACACAGGTATTTAAAACAGGCCTTGGTTTAGTTTGATTCACTCACCCAGCGAAGCGGCACGGGCGGCCGCGAACATAGGTGTCCCCTCTGCTAGGCCTCACTCCTTTATTTCACGTGATTTACCCTTTGTTATTATTTTTTGTTTGCTAGTGCTCGTTTTACCTTGAATTTGTGTCACTATTTCCACTGTTAGAGTTTGATTGATTTCCCGGTTTGCTTATTTACAGGTATCCATGACCATGTTTATTGGTTTATTATTCACTTGTTTGTACACATAGTCATTTTACCCTACACTGTTAAAGGGTTAGCACATATACTTTGCTGCTATAGCCACGTAGTGCTTTGGCTCATTTTTTCACGCACTGCACTTTAAATTAATTATTTAGTTGTTTATATTATCAGGTTATTGTATAGGGCTTTATTGTGCCGGCACAATAGACTACTGTTTATTATTAGGGGCTATACGTGTTTGATATTAGGAGCTATCCCAGATATATAATTTTTATGCTGTGGCATTCAGCACTGGATGAAATTTGGGGTACTAGGCAGTGTTTTTAAAGTGTTAGTCATGTCTTGTATGTATTGCATGTTTTGCATTGTATGTTTCATGTTGATTCTTTAATAAATGAAATTGGTTATTTTATTATTGTTGGTGCTCCTGTCCTTTAGACCTGTGGGTGTATCCCCACGAGCCTAATTTTGTTTTGATTCTACTATTGTTGCAGTGTAGCACAGTTTTTTCTGATAATATGTGGTGCACCACTTTGGTCTATTATCAAGTAAATCATCAAATAAACAATCTTGTTAGTGCAAATATGCAGACCACAGTACAGGGTTAAAGTGCAACAAAGCCAAACAGTAACAAGTGAAAAAATGCTTACTGACAACTCAGACAGGAGACTCCCCCAGGCTGCTGCCAATGCGTTTCAAGCCTTGCTGGGCTCTTGCTCACGGCCAGTAAAAATGTATCTCGTCGGGTCTTACTTTATAAAACATACATATTGTTTTTGGCCAACCCAAAATACTTATGTACTTGTTAATTGCTAATTTAATTTGCCCACAGCATTTGCTTAGGGTGTGATGAGTTAGTGTTCCCCTAGTTTGCGTCCCCTTTAAAATGTTTTTGTTGTTTTCTTTTATCCCAGGAACCACAAAATGGGCCACTTAATGAATGTCCAAGCAGTGGTGGCCCCGGACATGCGGTCCCTTAGTCTGCTAGCCGGATTCCCAGGCTCATCCCATGAAGCCTACATTCTTCGCAGATCTGGATTGTACGGTCGGTTTGAGTCTGGGGAATTTTCCGGTGGATGGCTCCTTAGTAAGTTTCCGCCAATAACGTCCTTTTTTTTATATGCATGGCTATGAATTTAGTTTGTGTTCCATGTATGAAACTATGCCTTTTTGAACACCTTGTTTACCTGTGAAACACGACCTTAACCATTAGATTTTTCAAGCAACCAAGCCTTGCCAAATGTTAGTCCTGCATTAGCAAACTGCAGAAATGGAATTTAGATTAAAGTAAGAATGAGTCTCCCACACACTCTGCTTAAATTATGTCCTTGAATTCATCCTAGGGTCTGCGCGATCTTTGAGTCGATGCATTACACTTACTGAGTAGAGGAGAGTGGGATAAAGTGCAGGGGGCGGGTTACAGCTGTTTTTTCCTCACACCAAGCAGCTACCAGGTCCTGAAAATTTAAGACATCCAAGAATGCTGAGCAGCACAGTCTGAAACCTCTATTTGATGTTTTTTTTATTTTTGGAAGGGCCTGTACACTATGTATGCTCATGCTGTGTAGCAAATGTGACATAGGCTCTTAGTAATGTTGTTGGCCCGTTTAGGGGCTTCCATTTATTTCGGAATGTGTAATTTATGTTTTTGATCATACATTTTGCCAGGTGATTCCGGCTATCCACTTCTTCCGTGGTTGTTGACGCCTGTACTCCGGCCCCATAATGCAGCCGAGGAGGCATATAATAGGGCGCACAGGAAGACCAGGGCCGTGGTGGAGAGGGCGTTTGGCCTGTTGAAGGCCCGCTTCCGATGCTTGGACCATACCGGGGGACCACTTCAGTATGACCCCAAAAAGGTCATAGATATTATAATGGCCTGTGCAGTGTTGCATAATTTTGCTATATTGCAGTGTGTCCCCCGGTATGTGGATGTGCCCCCCTCTCCACCCACCGATGACCCAGACGAGGACTATCGTGGCCCACCGAGTGCGTCTGCCCAAGCAGTGCGGTCTAATTTAATTGAGACACATTTTGGTTAATTTGTGTTTCCTTTGTTTGTTTGGGGGCATTTTTCTTGCCTAATTCTGTTTTTGCCCTTTGTGTTTGTATCTTTGTTACTTTTACAAACAGTAAAGAAATAATTTAAAACAACCTCACACATGATTGTCATTTGGGTTTTTTCCCATGTTACAAATGTGTTATTGCCTACTTTAACTCATCTTTATTCAGGCAAAACTAAAAAGCATAAACTTAGTCCACAACAGGTTAATTACAATTTTATGTAGTTTATTTCTGAAGCAAACATTGCATTTGATTGTCACTCCCATAGCTGCATCAAAAACATGGCCAAAACACAAATGAAAGTTGAGCCAAATCAAGCCACATAGCAATTGGCCAGAGGAAGGAGTTTTAAAGTAAGCCACTCCTGGGCAAAGTTAAGGACAAATTAAAATGTTACAAACATAGGTGACAAGCATTGCCATGTCCACATTGGGCATCCAACAAATAGGCCCACAGACACACCCTCTCCTGCTTGGCCACATTTGCCACAGGCACAGGTGTAAAGCAGCCAAACCTATGCCACATCTACACCTGTTATTCAGTGTGACACCCAAACAAGAACCCCCAGTCCCAATCCAAGTCCAGTTCAATCTCAGCCAGGGGTCAAGGTAGTAGTTTGCCAGCCCAGAATGTCCCACAATCATGCCTACAAACAGGAGGAGCCAGAACCAATGTCATGCGCTACAAGCATGCAGCGCAACCGCTTGAGTGGCAGGTTCATTGAGGCTTCACCTCCGGCATTGGCTAGTGGCCTACCTCAGCACTCTAATGAGCTATATGGGCGCAAATCCAAAGCAAACAAGCAAAGCCATACCAAAAGGGTATATTGGTAGGGCTCACCAGACAGGTCAATACAGTGGGGATGTAGATCAAAGATGTGGAGCAGATACAGGCCAAATAGGCCTTAAAATGGGGGATGCCCATAAAACCCAGGTTGGGGCCCTTGGAGGTGGGCCCTCACCTGGGCCTGTGTGGCATTCAGAATCTGCAACTGTTCCAACATGTTTCTATTAGAAGTTCGAAATTCAACCATCATGGCACTGAGATTGGCAGTTAAGGTGGCCATGTGGCTGTTGCTATTTCAAACTTCGTCAAGCATGCCACTGTAATAATTAGATAAGGTGGCCATGTGGCTGTTGTTGGACCTAAATTCAGTTAGCATGGAGTTTAATGTGTTGTTTAAGGTTTCTAATTGGCCATGAAGATGTTCGTGGTTTCGTTGATTTTGGAGGCGAAATAGCCGCCTCTCATGGTGCCATGCTGACTCCATCATCTGCGCGCCCCTCCCCATGGCAAGTGGGCTTTGGGGGCATGCAGATGATGTGCCTCTAGGTCCACCAACAGCCACAGGTCTGCTTGGCAAATCCTCAGCAGCAGAGCTCACACTGGGGACTGTCGGCTCAGTCTCTGCATGCTGCCCATGGTGGGCTGGCAGCATGCCGCCAGCTTCACTCTGCTGCTGAGCATTTGTTGGAGAAACATGTTGGGACAGTTGCTGATTCTGTCCCAGGGGGAGGTGTTCTGGAGGTTCCATGAAGTCTCCATCTTCCTCCAGCTCCTGGATTTCCTCCATCAGTGTGTGGGTCTGTTGGGACATGTTAAAAAAAAAAGGTTCAGTTTAGGGACTACATATGTAATTCCGCAAAAAGAAACATGGCAAGGCACATGCATTAGCAACATCATATAAAGACACTTACCGCATATATCGGATCCTGGGTCCGAGGCAGCACGGAAGTAGACGGCATGTTCCCCACTAGCTGAGGGATGATGCTGGGCTGCATTTGTGAAAAGAAGGCATGTTAACACACAACTAGGCATTGGTGATGCGTATTAACACATATGGTTCAATAAAACACAGGCCCATGCATGAATGTCAACTCCCCTAACGGACCAAGTTAAACTTGACTATGAATTTCATTATCTGTTAGATGTATTAGTCAACAAGTACATACACATTGGTCTCCTTAACCAAAATAAACATGCATGTACTGGCTGTTCTGAGGCTTCACACATCCCTTAAAGCCCATTATGGGACCACACTCAAACTAGCATTTGCCATTAGATTAGGCTGGTTGCCATTCTTTCTAGGTCAAACTTTCAAGCACCCCAGATCAAGTCTTTCTGAGCAAAGCACAGCTCAAACCCAAATTGGCTACAGATAAAGATGGAAGTGTTGTATGTATGTAATTTTCTATAAATACATAACAGGCAGTCCTTTGCTAATCTCAATAGTGTTCCTCAAGACTCTCCAAAATAATCTCAGAGGAAGTAAACAAGCAAATAATGGGTCGCCACACATAACACACCCTGTTTAAATGGTTACCTCCACTACAAGGCACACCCTAGGGGCATGTGTTAATATATGGGTTTGTGCCTCATTTTACACGCAGATCACATTTCACATACACAGTAACATTACTAACCGGCAGGAATATTAGGGATGTCCGTGTCCTGTCGGGCCGAGTGTCCCTCTAAGGCCACAAGATGTAGCAGTCCCAGCACCATCTCCTCAGCTCGGGTAAATTGCAGTTTTGTGGGGAATCCGCCGCCAGTTTGTAAGCTGAAAAAGAGAGTTGCACACATTTAGATAAATGTTTCCAATACAAGATGAAGCAAAATCCACAAAGTATATATGTACCTGTAATGACGCCGTTTATTTTCTTTCTTCCGTGCTGCATACTTTAGGTCCGATATTTTCCTTTGGATCTGCTCCACATCTTTGAGCTCTTCCCCTGCTGCATTGACCTGTCTGGTGAGCTGCTCAAAAATCTCCGCTTTCCGCTGCTTGCTTGTAGCTTTGGATCTGCTATATAGCATATAGCTCATCATAATACAAGGTGAGGCCACTAGCCAATGCCAGAGTTTGGGCCTCACCAAACCTGCCACTCAAGTGGCCTCGGCGCAATGTGCACCCTGTTGCTTGACGTTCTGGCTCATCAGTGGTTGGCTGCAAATGGGGGGACATTCTGGGCTGGCTGTGTTGGGGAGAAATATAGGACAGGTGGCTGGCTTCTGATTGGACTGGACTTGGATATGGACTTAGGGTTCTTGCCTGGGTGGCCACTGAACTAGCAGGCATAGCTGTGGCATATTCTGCCTGCATTTCCACCTGTGCCGGTGCCAAATGTGGGCGAGGAGGAGAGGGTGTGGTGGATGATGTTGGGCTTCTTGGCCTGTGCCTCTGTGGCCCTTTCACAGTTTCATGGTCCTTGGAGGTTGATGCACGTGGCTGGGGTGATGCTGAGCTCTGGCTACTGGGGCTTCGGGCCCGGTGTCTTGGCCTGAGAGCTTTTCCCACGTGGCTGGGGTGATGCTGAGCTCTGGCTACTGGGGCTTCGGGCCCAGTGTCTTGGCCTCTTGGCCTGAGAGCTTTTCCCACGTGGCTGGGGTGATGCTGAGCTGTGGCTGCTGGGGCTTCGGGCCCGGTGGCTTGGCCTCTTGGGCTGTGAGCATTTCCCACGTGGCTGGGGTGATGGTGACCTTTGGGGGCTGGGGCTTCACACCCTCTTGGTGTGCTTTTTGGGGGCCGTACCTGTGTGTTTGGTTGCCTGGCCCTTCTTCTTTAGCGCTGGCTCCTTTGTTTTTGGGCTTGTGGGTGCCTTTGTGGTCGCTTTCGGCTGCCCACTGGGGGTTCCCGGCTGCTTCGCCTTAGGCATTATGGAGCGAGTGGTGGGGCCTGATGAAGCCTCCTCACCCTTTTTCCGGCTGACTTCCTTGGCTGCTTTGGCATTTGCTGCGTTTGAAAGAGAATGAGCTGTGGCTCCAGGCCCCTTTAAATACTAATAACGGGGTCTGACGTTTACGCGTTCGCGTACGCGTGCGTACGGCCATTCGTCCGGCCGTGCGGAACCCTGAAACCGCAGGGGCATTACTTATCTGCTGCAGACAAGAGGCAAGATGGCGCCCACAATCTTCACCCGCCAACAAGAAGAGATCATCATGCTTGTAAGTGTCTTTTATGTAAATGCATGCCTAGCCCTTAAGGAAGCGCATGAAGAAACGGTTGTTTTAAAAAGTGTATCAAACTCCGTGCCAAACTGAAGTGAGGGCCCACAAGTGCGAACCAGCGCTGATGCCAACTTCAAGGATTGTATTAGGCTACAAATGTGTATGTTAATGTCATTTAGTCAAATGATCGATTGTTCACAGATATTTGTATGCTGTTTTCACTCAAACCTTGTTTTTGATTGTGTTTTGTAGACCATGCTGGAGCGCAGGTACGACTACCTGCCCAACTCTTTTGAGAAGCGCACCGTCGCCCTGGAGATAGTTTCAAGAATCCACCGTCAAACGGACACCACCTTCACCCACACGCAGATCATGCAGCATTGGTCGGACCTGAAACGGCTGCACATGCCCCGGGTGCGGCACTTTTTCGGACTCCATTTCCCTAGTAAGTACATAGCGATTGCATGCCAGATGTAACTGATGCAGAAGGTAGGCCTTTAGTTATAATGCCTTTTCTTTGGTAGTGATGGAAATGGATTACCGCATTCGCCGCACCCAGAGGTGCACAGGCCGACCAGTGCTGCATGAATCTGCTGCTGGAAGTGAAGGTGGTGGATCTCCAGGGCGACGGTCCTACCCCTCCTCTGTTGGGTCCTCCGACCAGCCCCTGGACCTTTCCACAGAGGAGGGGCGGCACGGCGTGGGCAGGGAGTCGTACCCAGCAACGCATGCGGGAGCCTCTTGTATGTGACTCTTCATGTTACCGCACACACATATACATGCAATTTCCACCCAAGCTGAATCCCTTAATCTGTTTTTGTAGATGCTTCAGGAGTGGGTGAAGATGCGCAGGCTGCAGCAGATCTCGGCCAGGAGGCACAGGGAGAAGGTGAGTGATGTGACACACAAATTGAAAATTACATTTGATTACTGTTGACTAAGACATAATAAGTGACCCTATTTGCCATGTCTCAACAGGCTCTACTTCCCAACAGTGGCAGGGCCCAGGACGTAGGGTTGTCCCCAAAGAGGCATCCGTCGGCCACCAACCAAGTAAGTTGTAATGTCATTCTTTGCAGTATGTGTTAAGTGACATGATCACCCAAATTCCTAAGGGCAGAGTCCATGTCATTAGCAGAATGACCTGTGCCCACTTCCTTAGAGTAATGACTTCCCAGAATGACCTCTGCCCACTTCCTTAGAATAATGTCTTCCCAGAATGACCTGTGCCCACTTCCTTAGAATAATGACTTCCCAGAATGACCTCTGCCCACTTCCTTAGAGTAATGGCTTCCCAGAATGACCTCTGCCCACTTCCTTAGAGTAATGACCTAGCAGACTGATCTGTGGCCACTTCCTTTAGGTAATGACTTTGCAGAATGACCTCTGGCCACTTACTTAGAGTAATGACTTAGCAGACTGACATATGTTGTGTTTATTTAGGTTGCCAACTAACAAACATTACATCCACAGGTGAGAAACATGTATTTAGCGCAAACTTATGTTTTTTTCTCAATTTTATACAGGGACCACACGGGCAAGAGTGGAAGAAATGAATCGAAGGGTCCTTGAGTTGGTGGCCGATATGCAGCAGCTGGTTGACTCGTTGGGGACAACAGAAGAAGAATAGCGTTCTGGGTCCTGTCACTGTTTTGCATAATGTAAATAGTTTTAATGTTTGTAAATTTTTATCTTTTTAAATTTTTTAATAGTTTTTAAATTTTCAAAAAATTTTAAAAGGAAAATTTTAAACAAATGGCCAAAAAAAATGGCCTTGAAATTAAAAAAATTAGTAAACAAACAAAACGTTTCAGTGTCATTTATTTACACCAATTCATAAACAACAAACGAAAGTTTCTAACAAAATTTAGAGAGGAAGATTCAGATGAACAGAAAGTGGTTTGGGTAAGTTTTAGGGACATAAAATGGAAGAAGAACATAACCGCGAAGTGGTTTGGGTAAGTTTTAGGGACATTAAATGGAAGATGAATGTAACCGCAAAGTGGTTTGGGTAAGTTTTAGTGACATAAAATGGAAGATGAACGTTACCGCGAAGTGGTTTGGGTAAGTTTTAGGGACATAAAATGGAAGATGAACGTAACCGTGAAGTGGTTTGGGTAGGTTTTAGGGACATAAAATGGATGAAGAACGTATCCGCGAAGTGGTTTGGGTAAGTTTTAGGGACATATGGCCTGATGCAGAGCCTCCCCGTTCAGCTATCCCGTACGTTTTCCCGTTGGTTTTGGGCTGTGATCGGGTCCTGAAAGGGTGCTACGTTGGTTTTTGTGTGCGTTTATGCGATCAGATGTGTCGGCATGCGCCTTTCCGATTGACGGCTCGCAAGAGGCTGAACTCCGTGAAAACGGACGGCCCGTTGATTGGTCCGTTTTTTTAATTGATTCAGAGCCTTGATTTCCGATTGAAACCAGCCCCATTTAACGAGGGCCTCGACGCTTCACTTACGGCCATTATTAGCACCCGTATTTGAGCTCCGTATCATGGTTTCCTCTGTGCGCGAGCATCAAAGGCGTCAGCTACGCGGTCTTGTACTTTTGAGCATGGCAGAAACCAGGCTGCACCGAACACATTTGGACATCGATGGCATGCATGACGTTGAGCTATTCGAGCTCACCCGCCTTAACCGTGTTTCTCTCCAGGACTTGTATAGCCAGCTGCGGCCATGGTTAGCCCCCACCACAAGAAAGGGGCATGCAATTGCAGGTATGACCAAATTGGTTGACTGCCTGCAGTTTTTGGCGAACGGCTCGTTCCAGAGACTGGGTGCCTTCTCCGTGGGGATGTTCCAGTCTATGCTGAGCCGCAGCCTAACCAAGTTTTTGGATGGCATGGCTACACTGGCTCCCCAATTTATATTTTTCCCAGACACAGGGGAAGCCTGGAATGCGGTTAAGCTGGCCTTTTATAACCTAGCCGACATGCCCAACGTCATGGGTGCCATTGACTGTACCCATGTATCGATCATTCCGCCTGCTGACCAGGAATATCTGTTCAGGTATGTGGTTTAGGTCTGCTTTTTATTCGTTGTTTTTTTTTGGGGGGGGGGGTTTCAAGCAGACCTACACCCTGTGTATCACTAGCATCCATTGTTTAGTAATGTTGTTGATGTTATTTATTATTTGTGTGCATCTTGACACTTATGGTCACACTAATTACAGTTATGTTTGGTTTGTGCAGGAACAGGAAGATGGGCCATTCCATTAATGTCCAGGCAGTTTCCGGCCCTGATCTGCAATTTTTTAGTCTATTTGCAGCCTTCCCTGGTTCCACGCATGATGCCCACATTTTGAGGAACTCCTGCCTCTTTGAACATTTTCAATCTGGAGATCTGTCTGGCGGATGGCTACTGGGTATGTGTCTCAAACGTGTTGTTGCTGTGCAAAATTAATTTTATTGTTTGGGGCCTGTCCCCCACTAATCTGTGAGAGATAGCAATGAAACAGTACAAGTGGGCAATCACTTACTTACCACTATTTGATCATCTTAATTCTTGTATGTATTCTCCACTATTGCGTCCTGTCCTGGCCCTCTTAGCTAGGTAGCATACCACAGTCATTGCATAGGCGTGTACTGGTTGGATGTGCATGCTGGCTCATCAGAACTGTGCTTTGCTCTGACACTGCACAGCTCACATATTTGCTTTATGCATTATGCTTTAATGCACACCTAAACATTATTGATGTTATTCCCCTTAGGGCTCTGTCTGTTGTTCCATGTTGTTAGGCTTTTCAAGTTACCTAACATGCCATTTTTGTTTAATGCATGTAAGGTACTTGTGGATATAGTTTAGTTATTAGAATTAGAGTTATTTGTTCTTTTTTGATGGCCTTATAGTTATGTGTTGACTAGTTAGGGTGCCAGACACTACATATGTTTCCAATAGGCACATTTGTCATGTGTGTTGGTGTTATTGTTAGTGCTTATTTTTGGTTTGTTTTTTTGCAGGTGATTCTGGCTATCCTTTGCTACCATGGCTACTCACACCCATCCTGCACCCATCTTCCCAGGCCCAGGAGCGGTATAACACTGCCCATAGGAGGACTCGCTCAGTGGTGGAACGTGCCTTTGGCTTGCTCAAGATGTGCTTCAGATGTCTGGATCAGACTGGGGGTGCACTACAGTATCAGCCTGCCAAGGTCATCAAAATCATTATGGCTTGTGGTGTCCTGCACAACCTTGCCATTCGAGGCCGGATATCCAGATACACTGACCTGCCTGAGGACACTTTAGAGATTTCTGAAGATCACACCCCTCCATACTCCGGATCACCGGCAATACGTGCTCAACTAGTGGACAATGTTTTTGCATAAAACACACGCCTTTGAAATGTTTTTCGGTGTAATTATTTGTGATTTAACAAACATTTCTTTGCCAACTTTTTTTTTTTTACATTTTAAACTGAACCGTGGGGTCATAAACATTAACACAACCATTTAGTGGTAGGTAGAGTATGATGTTGCAGCTGATGGTTGGGGTGGGTGAATGTGTGCAGCAATATGTGCCAGGCTTTGGTTAATGTGCTGCCATTGTTGGACCATTTCACCCATATGCCTGTTTAGGCTTCTTGTTTCTGCCAGTAGGCCAGACACATTTGAGTTTAAAACCTCTAATTGGTTAGTCATCGAAGTTAATTGGGTGCGCACTGTGTCATTAAATTGTTGGGTGGTTTGTGAGAAAGCTATATTCTCCTGGTGCCACGCTTCCTCCATAATCTGAAGCTGTCTCCTCTGGCTTATATGTCGCCTTGGCTGTGTTCTTGCACTGGCACGGGTGGGTGGTTCTGCACCAGATTGAGTTGGTGCTGGTGGTTGGGTTGCCACCGAGTGTGTGGTGCGGACAGCAGAAGAGGTTGTTGGCACAGAGGTTGTGGTAGTGGACACCAGGTGATGAAGTTGCTGTGCCTGTTGGTTCTGATGTTCACACACTGGTTGTGTAGGCAATTGCGGCATATGATTGGTGTCCTCCACCAAACCTCGAATGTCTTCAATAATTGGGGGACTTTGTATGTTCTGTAAAGAAATGTAGCATTTATTGAGTTCACTCTTTTCCCAATAATGGATGCAAGTGCAATTTCCAAAGTCTACACAGTGGACCATTGACTTACCTCATCCAAACACTCAATTTGGTTTGTGTGGGAAGAAACCTGGTGTTGCATGGGCCTCTGGGACAAGCCAGGGGTTGCTTGGCCTTGTGACGTGTCTTGAGTTTGTTCTTGGAAGAGAGAATGAAATGTCATTTTTAACAACAAACACAGTGTGTATTAACGGTTACCCAAGTTTTTGGGTGCACATTGAAAAGTCTCTCTGTAAAAACAAACTCCCCTTTCGACCTGACATTCCTGTCTGTGTCTAGTCCCTCTGGCAGGCCCTGAAGGGTTGCAGGGTGTATATATGTGTAGACATGATGTTCTGCTGGGGTTAGTGTGATTTTAGTCGGGAGACCACCCCCTGTCTGCTGGCTGGGGTAGATGAAATCATACCTATTAAGTGTTACATCCTGTTACAAAGCAGGCTAGACATGCATTTACACTCTAAATGGACTTTACCTCTGCTGGCGGCGCATGTCCATTTTTTTTTCCCATAATATTTGAGATCACCAAATTTGCGCAAAATTTGCTGCAGATCTCTCCTGACAGTGCCAACACTATTAACTTGGCTGCAAATATTAGCCCAGATCTCCTGCTTTGCCTGCTTTGTGGTGCTTTTTGAATAACACCAAATAGGGCATCATAGTGCTCACAGACACCAGTGGCTACAGCCATGCTTTGGGCATCACAAAAACGGGCTGTAAGTGAGCCACGGCATAGCTGACGGCCACATGGGTGTGTGGTGTCCCCTGCATCAGATTAAATAGTTGGCTGGCTGTCTGGGGAGTCGTGTGGGGTTCTTGGGCTTATGGGTGAGTGTGCTGGAGTGTGGGTGCTGCTATGTGTTAATGGCTGGGTGCCTGTGGAACTTTCACCTGTTGAGCTCTCTAGTGAATCTGTGGTAGTGGTACTTTGTGACACAGAGTGTTGCGGAGGAGGGGTGGAGGTTTTGGACCTAGGCTTCCCCTTGGTGGTGTGTCTTGTTTTTTGGGCATGCTTTGTGTGTGGAGGAGGTGCAGGCTGCAGGCTTTTAACAGATTTGGGTCCCTTGTGAGGCCTGGCTGATTTAGCAGGTGCTGGCGAATGTGGCAAGGGCTCCTTGCTCCTGCATTTTGGGTGAGCTACCTGTGTGTGTGGCTTATCCACCCTTTTAGTAGGTGCATGTCCCTCCTGGCTTTTGTGGCTGCTCTTGTGATGTTTTTTGTGTGCTGGATCTGAGCGGCTAGTATGTGCCTCTGGGCTTTTGTGGGTCTTACGGCTCCCTTTTGGTCTGGCCATAGTGGTATGGTATCCAACACAGAGCTGAGTGCATTGACCTTTAAATATTTTTACCGTGTGGGAGTGTTCACCAGCGTGTGTGCCTACGCGCGCGCACACACGTCACCGCGGGGGAACATCATAGCCATACCCGGAACCCCTAAAAAAATGTTGCCAGCTATTTACACAGCGGAGCAGGACGACCTTATCATGGA
Organism: Gastrophryne carolinensis; assembly: GCA_027917425.1. Classification (NCBI taxonomy): domain Eukaryota; kingdom Metazoa; phylum Chordata; class Amphibia; order Anura; family Microhylidae; genus Gastrophryne; species Gastrophryne carolinensis. The sequence goes on from CM051234.1 coordinate 290,999,248, forward strand.
TGTGAGTAGGCGAGCGTGCGTTTATGTGCGCGCACAAAGCGCTTTAAAAAAATAGCTATGGCAGGGCAAGATTAATGAGGATCAACTGACTTGTTAAAGTAAACTACTATACCACCTTACTTTTAAACATGTGCGCAACATCAAACTAGCCTTCATGCAGATTGTAGAACTAGGCCCCATGTAAGTAGGAATGAGGGGCAGAAAGTGACTTTAGGTAGGGCATGAGACTTGAACATGTTTTTGTGTGACTAATGGGGTACCATGTTTTTTCAAAACAGATGATGCTGAGGAATCACTACGATTTCCTGTCGTGCGATTTCGAGAAGCGGACGTTGGTGCTGGCGGTGGTGGACGCGATTGCCCGCATTTCGGGTACCACCTATACCTTCACCCAGATCGGCCAACACTGGTCTGACTTAAAGAGGAGGCATATGCCCCGGGTGAGGCGGTACTTTGCAAAACATTTTCCAGGTAAGTGTGGCAACTTGACATGCAAGATTCACACTGGCCTTGGCTGGGCCTGTTTTTATGATTGTGTTTATATTTCAGCTAATGAATGGAATATGCATTGCCGCCCCACCCGGAAAAGAGCCCGCAGCCCAGTGTTGGACGAAGCTGGGGAAGGTATAGGTGGCCCACCGCCAGTGCCAACGCCCACCCCTCCTCTGCCAGTGAGTATGAGGGCCCGTTAGACCTCAGTATGCAGGGGGGGGATCGCACGACAGGGAGTCTAGCCTCACTGAGCAGCAACCTGACTCCGGTAAGACTATCCAAATAACATATGTCCTGGTACATGCAAGAAAGACATAGACTAATGTGCACTATTGTTCTATGTAGATTCTGATGTTGCAGGCCCATCCCAAGGGATAGTGGAGGGAGGTGCTGAACCTGAAGAGGTGGCTGGGGAAGGTGAGTGATTTGATGCCTCGAAGCATAACCTAATCTGACATTCAGGAGGCACAAAGAGTAACTAATATACTTGTGTTATGGATTCAAACAGATTCAGAGCCGGATGTACTGCTGGACCCAGGGAGGAGGCTGCGCCCCAGATGCCCTGTTGCCCAAAAGCAATGTAAGTTATAGTTATTTATTGTAAAAATAGTTTAAACTCATGTCCACCCATAAAAAACAACCCAAAAAAATGATGATGTTTTTCTTTCACAGATCATAGACAATGGCAACTTTTTTAAAGCAGACACCCATGTTTTACACAATTTTTATAATGTTGTTTTTTATATTTGACACAAATTTTAAAGAATTATACCCAAAAAATGTTTAAAGTAAAATAACCAAAAACAAAAAGTGTGGTGTGTTTTATTTCCTGCCAATGTACATGATCACAACATAAACATACTGTTACATGTCCCAAAAGGTAAGTATATGGGACAAGGAATAGAAAGAAGAAGGAGAAGAAAACAAATAATAAGAAAAGAGATTACGGTAAGCATTATAGACAAGGCCGAAGAAGAAACAGAAATTAAGGTAAGCATTATAGACAAGGCAGAAGAAGAAACAGAGATTAAGGTAAGCATTATAGACAAGGAAGAAGAAGAAACAGAGATTAAGGTAAGCATTATAGACAAGGAAGAAGAAGAAACAGAGATTAAGGTAAGCATTATAGACAAGGAAGAAGAAGAAATATGTATAAGTATACTTGTCCAAAACATCAAAATAGGGGTGAAAACGGAAACGGATGGCAAGAAGGTACGTTAGGAAACCCCAAAAAAAGGAGGCAAAAACGGATAGTCCGTGTGAACGGGAACGGAAGCCACGAGGAAATAGCATGCCCCCGAGAGGGGAAAAAAAACCTTCCCGATTGAAGACACAGAAACGGAGCATTAGCGGTGTTCCCCCGACGGCGGCTCTGTATCACATTTTATCCCAGAGACAAATGTTAGCAAAACGGGCCATAGGAAAAACGGAACAAAATAAGCTCAGATCGGGGGAGGCTCTGCATCAGGCCAATAAAATGGAAGATGAACGTAACCGCGAAGTGGTTTGGGTAAGTTTTAGGAACATAAAATGGAAGATGAACGTAACCGCAAGGTGGTTTGGGTAAGTTTTAGGGACATAAAATGGAAGATGAACGTAACCGCGAAGTGGTTTGGGTAAGATTTAGGGACATAAAATGGAAGATGAATGTAACCGTGAAGTGGTTTGGGTAAGTTTTAGGGACATAAAATGGATGAAGAACGTAACCGTGAAGTGGTTTGGGTAAGTTTTAGGGACATAAAATGGAAGAAGAACATAACCGCGAAGTGGTTTGGGTAAGTTTTAGGGACATAAAATGGAAGATGAACGTAACCGCGAAGTGGTTTGGGTAAGTTTTAGGGACATAAAATGGATGAAGAACATAACCGCGAAGTGGTTTGGGTAAGTTTTAGGGGACTCAAATGGATGAAGAACATAACCGCGAAGTGGTTGGGGTAAGTTGTAAGGGTCCAAAAGGGAAGCTGGAGGATAGCGCTAAGGGGTTGAGGTGAGCTTTAAGGGTCCAAAAGGGAAGCTGGAGGAGAGCGCTAAGGGGTTGAGGTGAGCTTTAAGGGTCCAAACGAAAGCTGGAGGATAGCGCTAAGGGGTTTAGCTAAACATTGTAGTAGAAGTGAAGGTGGCAAATATGTAGGCTAGCACTTTAATGAGTTAAGCTTGTAGTGCGCAGGCGCAAGATCATAAGTATTTCCGTCTGGACGATTATTTTTTGTAAAAGGGAAACGTAAAGGATTCGTGGGAGGATACGATGGGAAAAGGGCAAAATCGAAAGCCTACGTTGTTACCTGAGAAAATGAAACAGAAAAGTCTCGATGGAAAATGACATCCTCGTACTCGTACTCTGGCATACGAACGGACGGAAACTTTACAGAAGGTTTACAATGCATGCATAGAATCGCTCGCACATTCATACGAGAGCGGGAACATTTGAAAATAATACGACATCGGCACTAAAAGGGAAGGTTTTTTTTGTCTCTCTGAATCGAGCCTGATATTCGGATTCGTTCAGAATCAAATTTTTCATGAAATTCGTAATGAATTCGGATTCGTCAGATTCGATTCGCACACATCTACTAGTAATGAATCAGCCTGCCCGGGATACTGAAGATAGTGTGCTGCGGATCGCCTGCCGCCACCACTCAGTCTCCTACGTTGTTAAGTGCTGTTTGCAGAGAGTTTCAACAGGGCCGTCTGTGGTTGATGACACAATAAGACAATATGGTTGATGCAGAGCCTCTCCTATATTTGTTCGTTTTTGTCTCTGTGTGAGGTTTACACATGGCTTTCGTTGAGTGCACGAGCGTTTGCATAATGCAGAGCTCCATCGGGAGCGCATCGTAACATTCCTGTAGGCAAGCATCCGAGAACTCTGTGAAGACGCCTCTCACGGCCATTTCAGAGACGACGCTCTCATATTCGTTGAAGTGAAACTCTCGTCTCCTTGCGTTTTTCATCTGTTTTTCAATGTACCTTGCCATGAAATGTCTCCATTTCTCCGAGTCTTCAACGAGATCCTTCTGATTCACATTCATGAGGAAGTGGTCATATTAGCTAAATCTCACCAATTTATTGTTGGTTGTGATATTTATATGCAGTGACTTGTATGTTTGTCGGCTTGTCGCATCCGCTTTTTTTTTTTTTTAATGAAAGTTTTCCATCCCCTATCCCTGCCCCTAGTTCATAACTTACTGATTGCTGTGCCAACTCTATTCTCACTTATCATGGCATGTTTGGCATGCATTCTTCTATGACCTTAATGCTTACCTTAACCCCATGGAACCGCTTCTTCTCTTCTTTTATGACCTTAATGCTTACCTTAACCCCATGAAACCTCTTCTCCGCTTCTTCTATGGCCTTCATGCTTACCTTAACCCCATGAAACCTCTTCTTCTCTTCTTTTATGACCTTAATGCTTACCTTAACCCTTTCGCTGCCAGCCTACCTGAAGTTTTCGTCACCCTTGGTGCCAGACCATTTTGCACTATTTTGTGCTCCCCATGTTCATATGTGATTTTTGAAGGGATTTCCCGGGATTTCCCAGGAAAATTATATATTGTTTTTTTCAGCAGAGTCTGGGCTTTAACATGAAATGTCTTGTTTGTCATTTTTTAGGTGTATTCTCAATATTCTTGGGTGAAATATGTGCAAAAAAATCTATTTTTTACAATTTGTAGTGTTTTTTTGTAATAAAAAATAAAAAATGTAAGTTTGTCAATAAAATCTTATTGCGTGTGAAACCCCAATTTACAGCGATACCACATATATATAGGTAGACACCCTTTCCTGCCCAGGAGACTCCCCCAAACTGAAACAGCGCTTTAGGGGATTTTCAGAAAAAATACAACTGTGATATGCGCTATGCGCACCTTGCAGTTTTTCCAGAAAAACAACCCTTTATATTTGAAATACCCCCAACAAACTATATATTCTCTGGAAGTACACACCTCAAGCTTTCTAGGTGTACCAGGCTTGTTGATGTGGCCACAGTTTTCTGGAAGTAATCCCTCAATGTATTCTTTGGTTGCAAAGAGTTTCCCTAAAAAAGGATAAAAAAGCAGAATCAAAGCCACATTTTCCTAAAAAAACTATTTACAAACAAGAAAAAACAAGTATAATCTGAAAAAACAACATCCCCCGAACAGAACAATATCCAACATGCATAGCTACTGTCAAGGGAAGAGTTGCCAAACACCCCAAAGTAAAGCGTGCGCATAACGGTAATTTTTCTTGAAAATTTCAGCTCTGCAGACAAGGTGCGCACCTTGCGATTTTTCAACCAAAACAACCCTTTACATTTGGAATATCCCCCATAAACCATATATTCCCTAAAAGTACACATGTTAAGCTTTATAAGCGTACCCAGCTTGTTGTAGTGGGCTCATCTTTCTGGAATTAATCCCTCAAATAATTCTTTGGTTGCACAGGGTTTCCCTAAAAAAATTATAAAAAAGCTGAATAAAAAACACCTTTTCCCAAAATATAAATATGCAAACCAGAAAAAAACAAGCTAAGTCTGAAAGCGCAAAGTCCCCCGAACAGAAAAATACCCAACATGCATAGGTACTATTAACCCTTTTAATTGCCAGCCTACTTGAGATTTTGTCACCCTCTGTTGACATTTTTGCTGGAATTTTCAGGAAAATTATATAAATATATTTTTTGGAGTTTAGGCTTTAACATGAAATGTCTTGTTTGTAAATTTTATTCTGTTTTTTACAATATTATTAAGTAAAAAAATAAAATAAATTTTTTTAGAAAATTGCCTCCTTTATTTTACATAAAAAAATGTATTTTATTAAAGAAAAGCATATTGCATGTGAAAGCCCCATTTCTACCGATTAGAGCGGTACCACATATTTATCGGTAGCCCCCCCATTCTTGCCCAGGAGACCCCCCTAACTGAAACAAGTAATTTTTAACATTTCCCCATTTTTGGGGGGATTTTTAAGGGTTAAAAACCCTTAAAAATCCCCCCCAAAAAACGACATGGGGTCCCCCTTACCCGAAGTAACCAGCCTGGGACCAGCTATGCAGGGCTTGTAGAAACAGGGCGCAGGGGCCAGCTTTGTGGCCCCTGGCCCTGCAGGCTACAAAGCCCGCATAGCCCGTGGGCCCAGGCTCTTCTGCCCCCCCCTGGCCTTTGGGGAGGCAGGTAATGGGGGTGCCAAGGGTTAATGGCAAGTCACCAGCTAGTGCAGGTGACTTGCCATCCCCCCAGCCTTGTGAACTGATATAGGGGTCTCATGGACCCCTTACCAGTTCACAAGGGGTTAAATTTAAAAAAAAAACACAGACACACAAAGAGAAAAAATATTTTATTATTATTTTTTTTTACTTACTTACCTCCCATCCATACTGGATCACTCAGTCTCTCGCAATCACTGGCTTCTGCTCACTTGCTAGAAGCCTTTTATAGCTGCTGGATGACAGAAAACAAAGGGTTAATTAAAAAAAAAACGACATAGGGTCCCCCCTCCCAGGGGAGGGGGATCCCATTTTTTTGGGATTTTTAAGGGTTAAAAACCCTTAAAAGTCCCAAAAAAAAAACGACATGGGGTCCCCCTTACCCGAAGTAACCAGCTCGGGACCAGCTATGCAGGGCTTGTAGGAACAGGGCGCAGGGGCCAGCTTTTGTGGCCCCTGGCCCTGCAGGCTACAAAGCCCGCATAGCCCGTGGGCCCGGGCTCTTCTGCCCCCCCCTGGCCTTTGGGGAGGCAGGTAATGGGGGTGCCGGGGGTTAATGGCAAGCCACCCACTAGTGCAGGTGACTTGCCATCCCCCCAGCCTTGTGAACTGGTATAGGGGTCATGGACCCCTTACCAGTTCACAAGGGGTTAAAAGTAAAAAATAAAAACACAGACACATATTTAAAAAAATGACATTTATTATTTTTTTTTTTTACACTATACTCACCTACAATCCTGGGTCCCACGTCGCTGTCCCGCGCCGCTCTCTCAGCGCCGGCATCTGTCAGATGCCGATAGTGATCGGCGCAGGGCGGATGAGAGGAGAGGAGGCTCCGATCGGAGCCTCCTCTCCTCTCACCCGCTCTGCACCGATCACCACCGGCATCTGACAGATGCCGGCGCTGAGAGAGCGGCGCGGGACAGCGACGTGGGACCCAGGATTGTAGGTGAGTATAGTGTAAAAAAAAAAATAATAAATGTCATTTTTTTAAATATGTGTCTGTGTTTTTATTTTTTGCCGGTGCTTGGGGAGGGTATAGGAGGAGCGGGATGACGTCATCCCGCTCCTCCCACAAAAGGCGGGGCCGCCGCCTCCCATTAGAGGCGGCGGCCATCGCCGCCATTACGAGTGGTGAGGACCCGGAAGAGGGTCCTCACCGAAGCCTGCGGAGCCCGGGGGGGGATCGGACCCCCCCCCCTGGTGAAGAGAAGACGGCGGGCCGGGGATCGGGCGAGGAGGTGAGTCAGTGGCGCTTTTTTTTTTTTTTATACTGAAGCTGAGCGCGGGGAAAACGGGGGGGGGCGGCCAGTTTCGGGCCCCCCCCTGAAGACGGAGGACGTCGGGGGGGGGCGATCGGATGCCCCCCCAGGAAGAGGAGACCCCCAGCTTCTCAGGGATACCAGAGGTAAGTGTTTAATTTTTCAAACTGTTTGGGGTAAATGCCAAGCCCGTAGTTTCTACGTGCTTGGCACTTAAGTGGAGTGGAAGCAAGCACGTAGAAACTACGGGCTTGGCACTGAAAGGGTTAACCCCATGAACCCTCTTCTTCTCTTCTTCTTTCATGCTTGTTACACAATCTCCACATTACAGTGATAACTGTTGTAATGAAATAAAAGGCACAACCTTTATTTTTGATTTTAATATAAAATGTATATAATATAAAAAAATAAAAGAATTTTAAAATTTAAAATATACAAAAGATTGTTGCAGGTCCTCAGATTTATTGCGGTTGCCTCCCCATGGCTGCCGCAATTTCTGCTATATCCCCCACCAGCCCATGCACAGCATCTTCCAATTCTTCTAGTCGCTGGTGTGTCAGTTGTGTGTGCACTGTAAAATATTTACATTTAGATAGTATACACTCTGCTCCCTGACAACCTGTTGAAGAAGCCATGTTAGTAAATAGTCACTTCTCTTTAAACTTACTGGGTTGCTGGGGGTGGCGGGGCGTGGGAGCCACTCTCCTTACCTGCCACACATCTGCCTCAGAGTCTGTTAGTGAATCTGTTTCATATGTTTAGAGCCTTCTATTTTCTGTGTTTGACATCACTTACCTTCCTCTTTTGCCTGGGGTTGGCTTCCAGCTCCTCCTCCATCCCCCCGGTCCTCACCCGCAGCCACATCTAGAATGAAAAATTACACAATTACACATTACAACACATATGTGTGTGTTTGTATTTGTTGGATTCCTGAGTATAACTGAGTCATTTGTTGGTTTGGGATCCTCCTCAGACTCCCAGCCCGACTACTTCCCCAGATGTTTGCAGCCGTGGCCGGAATCTTCGCCTCCGGGTGGGACGCACTCTAGTGCGGTATTCTGACACTATAAAAGAACAGCATTGTTATAAACACAGCCCTGCCTAATGTTATTGCAGTAGTGCCTCCAGTACTGCCACCACGTCCATGGCCAACGACCTCTTCGCGTAAATGTTGGGCTGGAAGTCATATTTATAAGTCATCATCATCTACAAAAAAATTTTAAAAAAAAGTGATAATATAACTTCCTAAAATACATTTCAATAATAAGTCTAGCAGGTTATACCACAAAAGCCCTTTTGTTCTGCATTAAACCACCTCTACAGCCTTGTTTATCTGATGTCATTTTGTGGACTGGTGCCTCCAGGTATGGTGATTATACACCCAGCTATGCCCCAATGGATGTACTTAGAACATAATGTTTTCTGCATTGTGCCTATGTACGCAGTAGCTTTCGACCACAAAATGGTGCAGATGATCGCACCCAGCTCCCCTAGAAACTCGGGCCCCAGACTAACTCCGCGCAATCCGCCTATCAGACCGAGCATTAACAACCCTAAACATCGTGTTCTATTGCTAGGCACGTGCTAATGCAGGTAACGGCTACTTACGCGCATAATGGTGTCTTGCTGCTCATGGGTGAAGACCGAGGGTGCCATCTTTATCCGGAGCTATACGTTATCTGACGCGTCCCAGCTGCCATGCGCCCAGACCGAGGGTGCCATCTTTATCCGAAGCTATACGTTATCTGACGCGTCCCAGCTGCCATGCGCCCAGGCCTCGGCGTGTGGGCAGACACAGTGATGTGGGGGTAGGTATATAAGTAGTTTGTTTGGAGCCGGTTCTGCCACCATACATCTTTTCTAGAAAAGCAAAAATCCAACATGACCAGCAACAAATGCACAAGCCAAAAGCATTCTGATGCAGCGCAGCCTGGAACCTTTTGCCATGGGTGCTATAATTGTGTGCCTATGCCCAAACGCACATCCAGAAGAGGCAGCAGAGCACGGCATAGCAGCCCTACACTCAGTGATTGCCCATCCCAGCCAAGCACCAAGAGTATGAAGGCTAAGCAGAGCAGTGGGAGGCCAGTCAGTAGAACCAAAACTGCTAGCCCCAGGTGTAGTCAACGTCATGCAAATAGCTCATCCACCAAAAGTGTTAAAGTAAAGGACAGCAGAGGGCACATGAATACTCACCCAAGCAGCACTAGCCCCAGACCCAGTGCTGTCCATAGCCAAAAAGATACCAAGAGTCTGAGGAATAACAAAGGGAAGGGTAAGGGAAGAAATATTATACCCCCAACCACCCCCTCTCCTACAAGAGCACAGCAGGGCATCTCAATCCTGGAGAGTCCCCTATTACCCACACCAACCACTCCTGCATCTTCATGGGCCACCCAGAACAACACCCCTAGCCCACAACCTAGCCCTGTGGAATCTTTGGCCACACAAATAGCCACACACTCTGATCCATCCACAACACCCCAGGGCCACATGTCCCCCATTGCACCAAGCACCCAGGGAGATGACAGCCAAAGTTTTGTGGGCAGAAACCTGCGCTGAGGCACTCTCAGTGGTAGGTTTAGTGATGCACAATGCCTGGCTTTGGCCACTGCTGTATCAGACCGTTCCCATCATCTTTATGGCCAAACTTCTCGCAGAACATCTAAATCTGTGCAAACCCATATCTGGGAGGCCATCACACGCCAAGTCAATAGTGCTGGCCAAGAAAAAAAGGATAATGATTAGGTTCAACACAAATTTTCTGACCTCAAATAAGCTGTGCGCCAAAAAATCAACAAGCGCAAGCAACACGGGTAATCATTGATTGTGGCATTGTGAACACAAATGCAAGTTGTACATGACCTTGCCTTTACAACATGAAATTGTTGTTTTCTTTAAGGTTTCAAACCGGAGGTGGAGTACCCATGAATCTCACTCTAACACTGGCAGAGGAAATCGTATATGGACTTGCAAATCCTGCCACACTCCATGGATTGCCAGGGACTATGGATTCTGACCGCAATGCTGCTGCATTTGGTAGGTGTATATTAGGTTTGGTGTTCTTTAGATCCTAACACATATCACTCTTTACTAATGCCGAGTTGGTCATGCCCTGGTCATTATGCCTTAAGTGTTGTTGTTGGACCTTCAAACGCCAATAGAATGACAACATTAACGAAGTGTATTTTAATTTGTCTAATGCTATACATACATATATGCACACAAGGTATGTGTCTAGATTAATCTTATCTGCCCTTATCATTGGAAAAAAATAAACATGACCCACATGAAGACCCAGGAACAACAACCACCATGTACTGCTGCCAGTACCTCAAGAACTGCCTACTCAAGAAGTGCATCAAATGAAGATTTTGATATGGTAAGTGTAATGATACAGATGCCACCGGCAGATTAAAATGAAAGATTGAATGGGTGTATCTCTGAACAAACATCTAATGGTCTTGTGTCCCCCCCTCAGACACCACCACTACTGGCTGACATTCAAGATCTTGAAGAAGATGTGCCGCTCCATCAGCCTAATAAAAAAAACATCTACCATCTATGCTGCAACAGTTGCCGCTGCAGATGCCACATCAGCAACAACAGATGCCAAGGCAACACCATCAACATATGCCAATGCTGCATCACCTACATATGCCCCATAATCACATACAAATGCCACTGCTGCCGCAACTGAATATGCCACTGCAGCAGCAGCAGCCTCCACCACTCCTTGAGCAACAGCAGCTGGAGCCCCAGCTACAACCTGAACAGCATGTGCTGCCCCAGCTACAACCTGAACAGCAAATGGAGCGTGAGGAGCAGATGCAACCCTCACCTCCATGGCCTAGCTCTGTTGCTGAGGATTTGACATCACCCTCAACAACCAATACCAATGTTGAAAGGGAAAAACACACTCCCTTAGCAAGTGGCCCTACCCGGGGAAGAGAACGACAGCCTCAGCCACGTTGCCACCTTACCCTGATGAGCCGGGTGCAGATGATGGAAGCTGAGTGGAGATCTGATAGTCGAGCATACAGGCAATCCAATGTTCATTTCAGACAAAGGCTAGAACACAATTTAAACATAATCCATGAAGATATGCAGTGGTTGGTGGAGGTTACCAATAATCTGCGAGAAACACTGTTAGGGCAGATGCAGTTGCTCAACCATAACCTATTCCAGCTGGTGGCAATACAACAAGCCAGGCAACATACATACTTTGAGAGCCAGGAACAATACTAATAATTTGAAATATGTTTATCTGTAATGGTGTAGTTTCACGCCATAGGGCTAGGTTGTAGTCTGGGGGTGTTGTACTGGATGGGCCATAATGTAGCAAGAGTGGATGGTGAGGGTGATATGGGCTTCTCCGGGATCGAGCTGTCCTGCTGCGCTCCAGTGGAAGAGGGGTTTGTTGTAGGCCTAATGATTTTTTTTCAGACTCTTGGTAGATGTTTTGCTACGGGTAGCACCTATGTCTGAAGCTAGCAGTGTTGGGCCTACTGTCTGGGCTCCCACTGCTGTGCTTTGGTTTACCACTCTTGGTGTTAGTTGGCTGGGATGGGTGGCCAATTGCATATGCACTTTCCACACAACCAGCAGCCTTGCATGGCTAATCACAACAACAAATATTTACAAAAAATGTCGATAACAATAATTTGTTTACCCCTGTTATCATGTTTGTGCCACTATGTGCAATACATACTATGATGTAATAGTTACTGGATCACAATAAAAATAATTGCAAATTTATGACTTGCTCTTTCAGTTTAATTTTTTGATACAATCAAAATACACTGGGGGAAAAATAAAAAACTAAATGAAGCTAAAATGAGACGAGACAAGGTGATTCCTGACTGCCAGGCCAGAGACACTCTGGGTGCCCCCATAAACAGATTGTGGAATGTCCAGTGTAGGGGGAGATGGGGATAGATCCATATATTGGGGTCCTTCTGCAGGATCGCAAAAACCATGCATGCCACTATTATCTTTATCACTTTCTCTGGGCGTTACTGCAGGCCCCCCCCCTTGTGTGATCCAAGCACCGGAAGCGTAACTTCAGCAGGCCAAAGGCATGCTCCACTACAGCCCTCGTCTTCCTGTGTTGTAGGCAGCGTGTGTCTGGCTTTGTGGCTGTAGAATAGGCGTCATGAGCCATGGAAGCAGGGGGTAGCCAGAATCACCTACAATAACCAAAAACAAACAATTAGGAGGCACATACATCAGACTCACATTGATACCAGAAAAACTTACATAACCTCCACAAAATCATTGTGGGAGAGGGAAACAAGGGAGCAATTGTCAAATGCAATAGTTAAACATGAGGCCTAATTCCAAAAATACAGGGTCTCTAAGGTTTACACTTACCAAGTAGCCACCCTCCAGAAAACTCGCCATATTCAAAATGCCCATACATACTCAAACTCCTCAGAATAAATGCATCATGGGTGGACCCCCGAAACCCAGCCAAGACACTCACTCAGGAGCCGCTATGCATTTAACAGTGATGGAATGTCCAAGCTTATTGTTCCTACACAAAAGACACAAAGCACATTGTTAAAAAAAAAAATAATAACATATGCTATCAAGAAGGAACTACAACTGGTAACATGAAATTATTTGGCTAAGGATATTACAGTGTGGAAGTGTAAGGTGGGGGACATTCACTCGTGTGTCCAAAATAACAAGGTAGCAGCTAAATACATTAATGGTTTGGGGAGTAGCGGATGAGAAGGAAGATTGAGGTCCACGTTAAGGAAGTTAATACATTGCAAGGTGATAGGAAACATTACAGATGCTGAAGCTAGCCTACTTTAGAACAAGGTAGCAGCTAAATACATTAATGGCTTTTATACACTAATTAACACATTACATACAGTGCATGACATGAAAGAGGCACAGAGCTTACTAATACACACCTGTATAGATATTCATCGGCAACCAGATGCACCAGCGCCACGTGCGTGCATTTGATCGCACCCATGACATTGGGCATATCGGCCAGCTTGTGAAAGCCAAACTTGAGCACATTCCAGGCTACCATGGTGACAGGGAAACAAATGTATTTGTCCACCAAGGTAGCCATGCCATCTAGAAACTTATTGAGGGTGCGACTCAGCGTAGACTGGGACTTCCTTGACTTGGGCCCTTTCCTTGTGGCGGGGGCCAACCATGGACGCAACTCACTATAGAGCTTCTCTAGGGAAGCGCGGTCAAGTCAGGTGAGCTCAAATACCTCAATGTCATGCATGCGTTCAACTGCAAGCTGTGGCCGATGCACTTCAAAGTCCATAAGACACATACAGAGTATGGCGCAAGGAAAACTAGCTATCCATTCCGTTATCAGGAGCACAACGAAAGGCCAAACTCACAAGCTAATAGCAGCCGAAAGTGCAGCTGCGAGGTTCTCGTTTTGTAGGCCTCCTAATCAGGGCTTTGAATCATGCACAAGCCCTCGCTAATGACGGCTTATTCTCATGTACGCAAGAAAAATTCAATCCAATTACACGAACGAGAAGTTGTACATGCAACAACATAAATGCTTATACCATGGCAAAAGCTGACAAGAAACTCACAAATGGCCCAAAACCAAAAATACAAATTCAACGGCTTTTTCATGTGAAAGTTTAGGTAAAAGAGGCTGTGCATCGACCTTAATATCCTCCAAGAAGCAGTTCTGAAATTTTTGAGGATATCAGCGCTATCTGCGCTGTTAGTGTTCAAAAAGTTGGCAGCGCTCCTCGCACTGCGCTGTGGCTTCCAGAAGTGTATGTTGCCCCAGCTGTAGCACATATTATATATGGGTTAATACATTTCTGATACAATCCCAAAAGCATGCCTAAACCCGATTTCCTTCTTACTGGCCACCTTTTACCAGCTAAGTACCAAAAGAAGAAATCACCAACATACGATTCTGCAAAGTCACAATACACACATGCACATTACATGGGATGCCCCAACTGGAACCAAGTGGGAACGGTAAGTCACACTATATACATGCACACTTTAAACTGTAAGCTTGCAAGGTCAGTGCTCACTTTCCTATTGTCTCCTGTGCTCACAACATTTGGCTTGAATCTTGTAGCATCTCGTTTGTATTGGTCCCTATACTATCCCCTCGATTCAAAGAGCAAAAGTTAATTGATTTCGGATCGAGAATCGTAAGTTTGGGTGGGTGTTAGTCATTTTTTCATGTTTTTTTGGCCATTTCCGACTCGCACGAGCCTACGTTCGAATGCGTATATGCTCTTACGATCAGCGGAAGTTCGTTCCTAAATTTTAGGATCAAAACGTAAAACTTAGGATCAAATCCTAAAACTTAGGATCAAAACGTAAAACTTAGGATGATCGGATGTGTTTAGGTGTGATTCAGAGAGCAGTTTTCAAACCTCTAAATACGTTTTAAAAGAAAGCCACTGCCGACACCTTTTAGCAGTCGGATTGCTGTTCTTGAACAGGTTTTTTGGCTATGTGGAGGAGTCTGCGCGTCTTGAGCTCCAATGAACTGCATGTATCAGCATGGCCGAGGCCATAAATTGTATGGCAATGCATACCTGATTCATGTATGCCTTATAAAAGCATTTTAATGTGGACCTTAATTAGTCCTTTGCATGTAAACCTTTATTTTGCAATATATTTGCGTTAATTAAAGAAACTTATGTCCTTTGTTATTTATTTTAAAATTAATGTACTAGAATAATATTTTTAGATTGCATTTATTGGTGTAGTTGTTTACCTTTGCTTTGTTTAATTATTTAAGCACATCTTTGGTCAGATGCATCACACTTACTGGGGAGAGGAGAGAGGGATAAAGTGCAGGATGTGGGTTACTGCTGTATTTTGCACAGACACAGCAGAGCTGGGGGCACGGAAAGGTCAGAAATCAAAGAATGCAGAGCAACACAGTCACAAGGCCCTTTCTGTTTGCAGGCTGCCCGAGAATACCTGACCCGCCATCTTGGCTGTTTCTAGACTCATAACATGCAGAAGTTGCTGGGTGTTTTTTTATATTTGAGAGCAATCTGTATGTAGAGGGTGTGGGTAACCACACCCAAAATTTTAAGTTGTACCATTTGAAGCCAAAATATTAAAATTAAATCCACAAGTAACAAATGCAAGTTAACTAAAACAAAGTAAGATTTACTTATGCAAATGCATTCATTAATGGTTGGTTACTACAAAATGAATGAAATAAAGAAAAATAAAAGACCAAATATTTAGAATGCACTTTAATGAGGTAAGTTTGTAGTGCGCAGGCGCAAGATCAGAAGGATTTACGTCCAGACAAAAAAGGAAAAAGGGCAAAACCAATGTTGCAACCTGAGAAATGAAACGGAAAATTCAGGATGGAAACTGACATAGGTCTGATTCCCGAACTGCCATACGAACGGACGTACATTTTAGGATAGAAACGTATTTGCTTATAGAATCACTCGCAAGTTCATACGAACGCACGAGCGTACGGGAAAAATAGGATGATCGGCACCAAAATCAAAGCTGTTACATGTTTCTTTGAATCGACCCTTATATGTTTTACCTGTAATTATGTTTGATCTGTAATTATATCTTGTAAAGCTCTATGGAAGATGATGGGGCTATATAAATAAACAATATTAATAACAACACATGGGATGCCCCACAGGTGGGGACCAGAGAGGTTTACCATATAAAAAACACTGTTTGCATATGCCGGAATGCCAGCAACGAACATGGAGATGAATGGACTCCGCAGCGACAATCAGGTGAAAACAGGTTCAAACTCAGCTTCCGAAATGAGTTCACCAGTCAAAACTGTAAATGCTCAGCTAAAACGTATGTGTACGAAAATAAATTATGGTCGCGTACGCCTGGCCGAGAAATTCTTGGGACGTGGCTGGGAATGATGCATGCATTTGCAAATTCCCGGTTTACAAGTTAAAGCCTGCAAAAAACAAATATTCACGTGCAAGCTATGAATCAGTTCTATAGCCAAGAAATTGCCACTCAAATATCTTTTTTTCAGAAAATCAATATTATTATTATTTATTTGCTTGCCTTAAAACACACTGAAGCTCTGCTTTGTTCTTTGTATGCACTGGTGCCCATACACAATACTCCATATGGGATCTGACCAGTGGCTTACAAAGTGGTAAAATGGTAGATGCCCTCCCTGATGCATGTTCCTGTTTGCCCTGGCAGCTGTTTTCTGGCTTTGGTTGCTACAGTTACTTATTACTACTTATTTAGGTTAAAGTTAGGTCCTTATAAATGTAAATTTTAAATATAGGGCCTGATTTAGCACTATGGCGGTGTGCCCTGCATCTATGCTATATCAATAATCCCCTCTGTCTCTGCAAACTCAAATCAAAGGCGACTCTGGGCTATAAGATATTAGGTCCACCTAATGCAGACCCTTTCTGTATTTATAATACTTGTACACTACTAAACCGTAAACCTCGCCCACTTCATAACATTTTAAAGCAATACTTGTGGAGAAACTGGGGAGAAAAGCTGCTTGCCCCCCCCCCCCCATACCCTTTAAAGCAAGGAAACATAAACAAACACACAGACATACAGTTTCAAATTGTGTGCCTAGGTACAAACTACAAAAAGCTACAAAAAAAAGCGACTTAGGAAAAAAGTAATGGTTCCCACTCCAATAACATAACAACAACAGGAGAAAAAACTTACAAGCACACAATTTAAAATGATTGATCCAATGAACAGGCTAAAATATGAATTTTAACCTTTTCATTGTTCATTGTAAAAGGAAAAAAAAAGCTTTAAAACCGGTTCCCAAAGCATTGTCACTGAAAAGACACTAGCTGTATAGAAATGCTAATCAGCCTGGGAGTGACACCCTGCAGCCCCAGCAACAAAGCATTCCACACAGCCTGTCAGTGACACCTGGGAGAAATCCTACATACACTAGGCTAGCACTAGTTATTAAATATGCGCAATCTGTAAAATATAGCGCAATCACCAAAAAAACACAAAAAAACACAACATTTACACATTAATTGGAATCAGGCCATGCCAGCTTAGCAGTTCAGGTCTTTTAACAAAAAAACTAAATTAATTTAGATTTTTGATATCCTGACTGCTTTTATCATATTAATCTAGTAACATAGTAACATAGTAACATAGTATGTAAGGCTGAATAAAGACTTTAGTCCATCCAGTTCAACCTCTTTAACTCCTTCCAGTGGTCTAGTAGCCATAGCTGGAAATGTTATTACATGCCAGGAAGGCATCAAGGCCACTTTTGAACATTTTTACTGTATCCATCATTACTACCTTCTCTGGCAGAGAGTTCCATAGTCTCACTGCTCTTACAGAGAAGAATCCCCTCCTATGTTGGTGGAGAAAGCACCTTTCCTCTAACCTTAGTGGATGCCCTCGGGTTATAGTTACACTCCGGGGTATAAATAGATTGTGGGACAGATCTTTGTATTGACCCTGAATATATTTATACATAGTTATTAGATCACCCATCAAGCGTCTTTTTTCTAGACTAAATAAACCTAACTTGGACAATCTTTCTGGGTACTCTAGCCCCCGCAATCCTTTTATTAACTTTGTTGCCCTTCTTTGAACGCGCTCCAGTTCTGATATGTCCTTCTGATAGGTGCCCAGAACTGTACACAGTATTCCATATGGGGTCTGACCAGTGACTTGTACAGGGGTAAAATGATGCTCTGGTCATGAGCACCTATGCCCCTCCTGATGCACCCCATGATCCTATTTGCCTTGGCAGCAGATGCCTGGCATTGATTACTACAGTTGAGCTTATTGTCAACTAAAACCCCTAGGTCCTTTTCCATTGTTGTTTTACCAAGTGTTTCTTTATTTAGTGTGTAATCATGACACAGATTTCTCCTTCCCATGTGCATAACCTTACATTTATCTGTGTTAAACTTCATTTGCCATTTAACTGCCCATGCTTCCAATGTATCTAAATCTGTTTGTAGCTGCCTGCTGTCCTCTTTTGTTTTAATTACTTTACTCAGCTTAGTATCATCTGCAAAGATTGAGACTTTACTGTTTAATCCATACCCAATGTCATTTATATATATATTGAAGAGAATTGGTCCCAGAACTGACCCTTGTGGTACTCCACTAGTAACAGTGACCCAATCTGAGTGTGTACCATTGATAACCACCCTCTGCTTTCGATCATTAAGCCAATTTCCCACCCATCTGCACACGTTTTCCCCCAGTCCAAGCATTCTCATCTTTTGTACCAGCCTTTTATGTGGCACAGTAGCAAATGCTTTAGAAAAGTCAAGATATATGATATCCAATGATTCCCCTTGTTCCAATCTTGAACTTACCTCCTCATAAAAACTGATTAGGTTTGTCTGGCAGGAGCGATTCCTCATAAATCCATGCTGATATGGAGTAATAAGGTCATTTTCCCCAAGTGCTCCAGGATAGTATCCCTTAAGAAACCTTCAAACAGCTTGCCCACCACAGATGTTAAGCTTACCGGTCTGTAGTTCCCAGGTTCCCCCCTAGATCCCTTTTTGAATATTGGCACCACATTTGCCAAGCGCCAATCCCTCGGAACAGACCCTGTTGTTATGAAATCCACAAATATTAGAAATAACGGCTTGTCTATTACTGTACATAACTCCCTTAAAAAACAAAGATGTATGTAATCTGGTCCCGGTGATTTATCTATTTTTATCTGCTTGAGACGGTGCTGGACTTCTTCCTTATTTAGACCAGTGACATTTAATGGAGGGTTTCGGTTATTCCCCTGCATTTCACTCGGCATGTCAAATTCTTTTGTGAATATAGAAGCAAAGAAGTTGTTAAGCAAATTTGCTTTCTCCTCATTTCCCTCTATAGGGGTCCCCTCCTTGCTCTAAGGGCTCTCTGAGGCTTGTTCTTAACGTGTGCACAAAAATAAACCAACACAAAAAAGCCCATGTTAAGGTCCCCAAAGACTAATGGAAAAATGGACTAATGGAGTTAATCAAAGACTTAGCTGGAGTTTAATCCAAGGGACCTAAAAGACAAAGCACATAGAGTTAATAACACCTAACTGGGTGCCTAGCTATAACCTTTTCTGCAAGCCTTGGCTCATTCGACCTTCTGTTCCCCAATATACTCACCTCTTCTCTTATGGTCATAACCTGTTGTATCAGGGAGCTCATATCACTCCTCAACTGCAGATTTTCTGCCATAATGTATTCATTTCGGGCTCTTAACCATTTTACTGGGACACACTTTACAGGTTTGCTTTGACTATAATGATCCCTAGCAAATTTCTTATGGTTAAAGCTCCCTGTCCCAAATCTAGGAGAGTACACCATTGTCTGCCTTTTGTGGGTTCTATAGGTCTGGACTTTATTACTACACATTGGTTTTGCAGAGGGGCAGAGCCTGGAAATGTGATCCGCTTGGCCACAATAGTGACACTTCACACTTCTAGCTCTCTTTAAATTGTCTCTGCAGGGTACAGCAGAGTTAATTAGTCTAGGCATTGCTTTTTGTAATGGGGACCTTGAGACTGCCATTTGAGCTTGTGTGACTGCACTAACCTTTGGGGCTACCTTTGGGTAATTTTCACTCATATAATTACCTCGCACCCCCCAGTCTATACACTCATTTGGTGAAGACCCACATGAAACCTCCTCAGCAGCACTAGGAAAGGCATCTTCCTGTCTCCTGATATTCACAGACACAAGTTCAACTTCCTTTTCTGTGGCTGGCGTTTGTGGTGTGCTGTAGCGGTCGCCCCTCGTCGCCGCTTCTCATCACTGCTCTTAACCACAGCTCCCAACTAGCTAACGTCCGCGGGACACCGCCGCTCCTCGCCACTACTCTCGGCCGCCGCTTCCAGCTGACTGACGTCCGCGGTCCTCTGAACAACTCCCGGGCCCCCTCACCGACGACGCTCCCCCGATGCTCTCCACTCCTGTCTCGCGGTGTGCTGGATTCATCGCAGCCTACCTAATGCCTCTGTGTTCATCTGGTTGACCAGGGGGGACATTAAATGCTAAAAATCTCCAGCCTGAGGCTGTATCCTTTTGATTGTTTAGCATTTCATTCTAAATCCTGAATACCCTCTAATTAATTGTATGTACAGGGTGGCCAGCGAATGCTGGCAAACTATATACTGGAGGCTATATCCCCTTAACTATTTGCAGTAAGCCCTGATTGGAGAGGAACACTTTGTGTATGGGGGAAAATAGCTCTCTGGGTGCAGGCATTATTGGCAGATGTCTATTAGTCTGCCCCACTCGCTTATACATATTATCTTTTTCTTCTGACAAATATATTTAAGAATACGGCTTATATTTTGGCAACAAGTGTCCTACCGAGTATACCTCCCCCCAACAGGCCATTTAGACTGACGGATAAGTGTACCCCTTTGCAAAAATAGCCTGCAGAATTCCACTCAAATAAACTATTAATATTGCCTGAGAAGTATATTCAGAAATTTGTACATTGGCAGATGGAAGGAAGGAGGAGGAGTGGATGAGAAAGATATAGGGAGGAGAAGAGAAAGGTGGAAGAGGGAGAGGAGCAGGAAGGAAGAACAACGGGGGGAAGGAAAGGAGAAAAAAAAAAGAAAAATATGGAAAGAGGAGGAAGAGGGAAGATAAGAGGAGGAAAGGAGAGGAGGAGGGAGAGGAGGAGAAGAGAAATGAAAAGGAGAGGAAAGGCCTAAACGGAAAAAAAAAAAGAAATAATGCTATGAAGGAGGAAAGAATGATAAAAAGGAAAGAAGAGGGACAGGCTGAATGAATTGGGAGGACGATAGGAAGGAAGAGCAATGAACAAAAACACGGAACCATCAGAATAAAGATGACTAAGGCACAAATGATATAACAGTGCATTGAGTATACGAAACACCTCTTGTTTTTTTTTTTTTTTTCTTCATTATTCGTGTCGCGCACTAACTAATAAGGGGAGGGGTAGGCGAAAAAGACCTGAAGAGGAAAGAAGATAAGAACAACAATAAAAGAAAGGTGGAAAAGTGATAGAGAAATGTTAAAGGGAATCCGCGACAAACACTAGCTACAATTCTAATCATTTTACTAGATCAAAAGGAAGTAGTCCATCTGGTAGAGATCAAGGTGCCAAAATCCAATCGACAGAATCTTTGACACCAATGTCTAACATAACCCCAGTGAGAGGAGGCATGGAGCCCCAGATGAGGACGCCTCTAACACCGGCTGACCTGTCATCACATATGGATCGGATATCTAGGGCACATGATTTAATAGTTCAAAAAGAAAGAGAGCTAAATGCTACCTCTGAAAGATTGCTAAATAGTTGGGTGGAAGAAAACCCTGATCTGAATAGAGATGGAATTATACAATTGATGGCTGATCAAGAAACTGTAAAAAATACTGTAACAAAAAAAACGCAAGAATCATTAACGGGGGCAGAGATAGCAACACTACTTAAATCATTAGCAACGGATGTGAGTGAAATAAAATTATCTATAGGAACAACAGCCCAAGTGTTAAGAAAATCGATAAGAAAGGCGGAAGAATCGGTCAAAGACATCATAACAAAAGAGGTAGCGGAAATAAAAGCCGCAATCCATTTAATAACACAAACAATTGAGAACCTAGAGGCAGATAGCTTAACCTTAGCAAGAGAACGAAAACAGAATCATACCATTCTAAAGGATCACTAAAAAATTATGTATGACATAGCAAAAAAAATTGATGATCTAGAGAATCGCTCCAGACGCAATAACCTAAGATTAAAGGGAATCCCGTGCTCAATGAAGCATGAGGATTTAAAAAGCTTTGCCAATAGAGTCTTTCAGACAGCACTAGAAAGTTCTGAAAATATAAAAATTGACCGTTGCCATCGACAGGGACGAACGAAATACAATGGCACTTTCCAAACTCAAGATATATTGTGTTTTATTCCAGACTTTGAGCAAAAGGAAAAAATTTTATATCATGGAAGAAAACTAAGGAATATCAAAATCGATACCTTTGATGTAAATATTTTTCAGGATCTATCCACACGCACTATGCACAAAAGATATATAATTAAACCTTTTCTAGAGGTACTAATGCAGAAAAATATGAAGTTCCGATGGACGAGCCCATTAACACTAACAGTAAACTACCAGGGAAGAACATACATATTGCGAGATGGAGACTCAGTAAGGACATTCGCTGCCTCTTTAGGATTTGAGCAGATGGATATACCCGAATGGGAGCTACCAGACCCGACTGGAGAACTTTTACCAAAAGATCTACTCATTGAAGCATGGTCTAGAAAAAAGGATTAAGGAAGGCGTCTTCCTTTTCTTGTTTTTTTTTTATTTTTTTTTATTGTTCTCTATCCTCTTTCCTTTCTTTCACTAGCTATAGGCGTATGTTTATCAGATGCCCACCTAGGTATAAATTGGTAGAGAGGGGCGATGGGCGCCTTATAGTGATTATATTTGGTAGTGCACATAAAAAGATTAGAAGCATGTTGGTGTTTTTTTTTTGTTTGTTTTTTGTTTTGTTTTCTCTCTGTTCTATAAGGGAGTAATATATAAAATGAAATAGAGGGATAGCGGCGCGGCACAGTACGAGTGTTGTAGTAGAATTAAGGCTTAGGTCACGACCCAGACATTTTTGGGTCAAGAGGTGAGGGAGAATATCCCGAGCGAGGCCTAATCCAGGATGGGCAGAAAAAGGGTAAGGGAAGGAGGGGGGGTTGGGGGGTGAGAAGGGAAAAATTGGGGGAAAAGGGAGAGATATCCAGCTACAATTCAAGATCCAAAAATCCTTATAAAAAAAGTAAATAGCATAAGAAGAGAAAGGAAGGTAGCCACTATATACGAAAGGAGGATAAAGGAAAGAAAAGAAATGGCTGGAGCTAAAGAGTTTACATATTTAAGGAAGCCTTTAAATAAAGATAATGAGGAACAGATTAAAGTTATCTCTTACAATATAAGAGGTGCAAACTCGCCAATGAAAAGAGCAAATGTAATAAGAGAATTAATCAGCTGGAATCCAGATATTGTCTTATTACAAGAAACACACTTTAAAACCAATAAAACACCTTATAACACCTTTAAGGAATTTGGGGAAGTATTTTTAAATACATATGATAGAAAGAAAGCAAGGGGGGTAGCTATATTAGTTAATAGGAGATGTAAGTTCGAATTTATCCATCAATATGCAGATGCCGAGGCAAGAATACTGATTATAATAGGCAAACTATCGGGCCAAGTCTGTACAATTGTAAATTCATACGCCCCAAATGAACACCAACGAACCTTTCTGACTAGTTTAATGAAAAAAATTGGGAATCTGAAGAAGGGGAAAGTAATTTGGGGGGGGGAGATTTAAATTTAGTTAATGATATAAAGATGGACACTACGGGTCCTAAAAGAGCCAAACATGATTCACTAACCTATGCTCCACTATGGAAGTATTTTAGAGAATTATCTCTTATTGATATATGGCGCGTACTACATCCGGGAGAAAGAGAGTATACTCGAGAATTGATTATTTTTTTCTGGAGCAAAATTTACTGACAAATGTGGTATCATGTGAGATCGCGCCAATTACTATATCAGATCATGCCCCAATAATCTTACGTATAACTTGGGAATCACAAAAGAGAACAGAAAGTCGGTGGCGGTTACAAAACGATATCTTACAAAATAAGGAGCTAAAGGAGAAGATAAGAAAGGAGATAGATTACTATTTTTCATATAATAATACAGATGAAGTATCACCAGGAGCAATTTGGGAATGCCACAAAGCAGTAATTAGAGGGGTCATAATTGCGGCAAGGGCTTACAGAAACAACATATAGAATCACCTAATAAAGAAATATTGGAAAGATTAACTAAAACGAGATATAAACTTATTGGTATATTGGCAGAAAGAAAGAATGGTTCAAAGGAACTATCTAGAAACCAATATATAAGAGGGTGATTAATAAGGGGGGAATAATTGGCTAAGGCTGCAAGGAACTTCAGGGCTCAAAATTTTATAGAAAAAATTAGAAATAAGGAGGGAAATATAGAATACACTATAGAAGGAATTGCCAGAGAATTTAAAAACTTTTATGAAAATCTCTATTCTCAGAAAAATGAGACGGCAAAGGGACTTAAAGTGGACTGTCACCCCTCTAGACGTGCGCGCCCCCGCGTCGGCCGTTTGTGAATGGCCGGCGCGGGCGCGCGCACTGTCAGAGGGGCGCGCGGGAGGCGGCGGCGGACGCGCTGTCTTGTCCGCCGCTGTCACCCGCTTGTCCGTGGCTACGTGGGAGCGTGGTGAGGTGAGTTTTGGGGGCTTTCTGGGGGGTTTTACACAGCGGGGCACCCCTAAACGGGGTGCCCCCCTGAAGTGGACCAAAACCCAGGATAGTCAAAATCCTGGGTGTTGGTCCACTTTAAGGAATTTATATCATGCCCTACCTACGCAAAAATATCGTTAGAACTGGCTCAAAAACTGGAGCAGCCTTTTAGTGAAGAAGAGGTGAGGAAGGCGATAGAACGGTTAAATGAGGGTAAATCCCCGGGTATTGATGGCTTTACCAGGGAATATTATAAGGAATTTAAAGAGAAGCTAGTAACGCCACTAACTAAATACCTGAATAATATAAGCACTAGTCACCCTTTATCGCGCTGTCATTAGTTTAATCCCAAAGGATGGAAAGGACCTATTAAGTTGCTCCAATTATAGGCCTATATCATTAATTAATCTTGACCTTAAGATCATGGCTTCAGTATTAGCAAGACGTTTAGAACCCCTTTGTGACCATATTATATCACCGGCACAAGCAGGCTTTAGACCAGGTAATGCGATCAAAAAGAACTTGGCAGTAATTATGGCATCTATTGTTAAGATTAAAGAAGAAAGGATAAAAGCTTTATTGGTCACATTAGATGCAGAGAAGGCCTTTGATAGGGTGTCATGGCCCTATCTAGAAGTAATGTTGGAAAATATTGGTTTGGGACCCATCCTTCGGGATAAAATAATGGCAATATATAAAAATCAGACAGCGGTCATCAGAGTAAACGGTTTCCTGTCAGAGGCAATAGATATTAAAAATGGCACACGGCAAGGGTGCCCCCTATCCCCAATTCTTTTTAATCTACATTCAGAGAACCTGATTAGACAAATTAATGCAGAGGAGAAGATAAAAGGCATAAAAATAGGTAAGGAGGAAATTAAAATTAGGGTCTATGCCGATGATCTAATTTTAACGATATCGGATCCGTTAAACTCTTTACAGGCGGAAATAGAAATCATACAACAATTTGGTATCTATTCGAATTTTAAGCTGAACTATAATAAATCAATCATTATGCCCTTTAATCTAAGTAGTAGGGAAATAGAGCAATGCAAGTGGGATACAGAGTTCCTATGGAATGAGAATGCGATAAAGTATCTGGGAATTGTGATCTCAAAAAACGAGGACCATCTATTTGCGGCAAATTATTTGCCGCTGTTAGATCGATTAAAAGAAAAGATCATACTTTGGTCACACCTCCCCTTAAATATTTTAGGGAAGATTAATGTTATAAAAATGTTTTTTCTCCCTCTCTTTCTATTTGTAGCGCAGAACCTACCTATTCAGATTCCAAATTCCTTTTTTAAAAAACTGAATAACATGCTACATGCCTTTTACTGGAAAAATGCAAAACATAAAATCAGCTACAAGATATTGATTAGACCTATAAAGTTGGGAGGATGGGGAGCCCCTGATATAAGAAGCTATTATAAGGCCATTATAATACAAAGATTAGTAGAAAGGATGCAACTACAACATGGTATGGAATTTCTTCTGTTGGAAATACCCCCAAATCTCTTATACAAAATAACGTCATATAATTTAAAAATACTAGTTGAATTGAGTAAGGAGGTTAAGCACCCTTTTGTAAAAACATTAATATTGACCATGAGGTCATATATAAAGAACCCGGTATTGTTTCCGTTCCCGGATGTTTTTAAATCGTTATCTATTAATCCAGACTTTCTAGCAGAGATGGGTCAGGCAAAGATCGGTCACATTAGACCATATCATCTTATGTCTAGGGGACCAGAGCCTATGTTTACTTCGGAATTAGGAACTTTTCCTTTACCAAACACAGAATTATTAAGGCCTTTTAACTCCTATCAAAATCTACAAATCACGAGCTATCTCAAAACATTGAGACTTCCTATCGCTTACTATTCAGTTAATCCATTACAGGCAACATTACTGAATGCACCTAGTCAACCAGAGAACCTGGCATATTACTATAGGGTGGTCACTATAACCCAGGCAAGAACACTCCCTAGCTACACTAAAAAATGGGAGATATCTCTCAATATAAATAAAAATGAATTTGACTGGTATAGAGTGTTTCAAAATTTGTTAATGATACAAGAACCATGTTTCCGTATCTTTATACAGAAATTTATAGGTAGGTTTTTCTATACCGCAGACTACAATATTAGATTTACTTCTTTTAAATGCTGGTGGTGCGGTAACGAGGAAGCAACGGTACTGCATATATGGTGGCACTGCGAGTATATCAAACCCATCTGGAAACAAGTGATTCTAATATTGAAAGCCATGCTGGGGGCAAATTTTAACTTAGATGCCCAAGAGGCACTCCTTCAAGGAAAAGAAGTATTTAGTAAAATGCCTTGTAAAAAAGCAACTTTTGTTTTGATATGGGCAACAAAGAAAGCAATTCTCAAATACTGGGGTAAGACTCATGCCCCCAACATTAAAACATGAGGGTCGATTCAAAGAAACATGTAACAGCTTTGATTTTGGTGCCGATCATCCTATTTTTCCCGTACGCTCATGCGTTCGTATGAACTTGCGAGTGATTCTATAAGCAAATACGTTTCTATCCTAAAATGTACGTCCGTTCGTATGGCAGTTCGGGAATCAGACCTATGTCAGTTTCCATCCTGAATTTTCCGTTTCATTTCTCAGGTTGCAACATTGGTTTTGCCCTTTTTCCTTTTTTGTCTGGACGTAAATCCTTCTGATCTTGCGGCTGCGCACTACAAACTTACCTCATTAAAGTGCATTCTAAATATTTGGTCTTTTATTTTTCTTTATTTCCATCATTTTGTAGTAACCAACCATTAATGAATGCATTTGCATAAGTAAATCTTACTTTGTTTAATTTTTAGTTAACTTGCATTTTTTACTTGTGGATTTAATTTTAATATTTTGGCTTCAAATGGTACAACTTAAAATTTTGGGTGTTGTTACCCACACCCTCTACATACAGATTTGCTCTCAAAAATTAAAAAACACCCAGCAACTTCTGCATGTTATGAGTCTAGAAACAGCCAAGATGGCGGGTCAGTTATTATCGGGCAGCCTGCAAACAGAAAGGGCCTTGTGACTGTGTTGCTCTGCATTCTTTGATTTCTGACCTTTCCGTGCCCCCAGCTCTGCTGTGTCTGTGCAAAATACAGCAGTAACCCACATCCTGCACTTTATCCCGCTCTCCTCTCCTAAGTAAGTGTGATGCATCTGACCAAAGATGTGCTTAAATAATTAAACAAAGCAAAGGTAAACAACTACACCAATAAATGCAATCTAAAAATATTATTCTAGTACATCAATTTAAAAATAAATAACAAAGGACATAAGTTTCTTTAATTAACGCAAATATATTGCAAAATAAAGGTTTACATGCAAAGGACGAATTAAGGTCCACATTAAAATCCTTTTATAAGGCATACATGAATCAGGTATGCATTGCCATACAATTTATGGCCTCGGCCATGCTGATACATGCAGTTCATTGGAGCTCAAGACGCGCAGACTCCTCCACATAGCCAAAAAACCTGTTCAAGAACAGCAATACGACTGCTAAAAGGTGTCGGCAGTGGCTTTCTTTTAAAACGTATTTAGAGGTTTGAAAACTGTTCTCTGAATCACACCTAAACACATCCGATTATCCTAAGTTTTAGGTTTTGATCCTAAGTTTTACGATTTGATCCTAAGTTTTACGTTTTGATCCTAAAATTTAGGAACGAACTTGCGATGATCGTAAGAGCATATACGCATTCGAACGTAGGCTCGTGCGAGTCGGAAATGGCCAAAAAAACAGGAAAAAATGACTAACACCCACCCAAACTTACGATTCTCGATCCGAAATCAATTAACTTTTGCTCTTTGAATCGAGGGGATGGAGGGGGATTGTTTTATCAATTATTGAGGGAGAGTTGGCTCTGGTAAAGAATAGAGAATATCTGAAGGCCTTAAGTAGGGTATGTGAAGTAGTAAAAGAAGGTAAAGGGCTTGAACTGTAGCTGGAATGATAAATAAATAAAGTGACTATGAACATAGGAGGGGGTGGTAGAAGAGGGAGGGGAGGGGGTAGGGAGGGAGGGGTGGATTGGTAAGCTCATAGACATGTTCTCTTTTTACTTACGATACCCCAATGAAGACATGACCATGTAACAAACCCCCCCCCTCGTTGGGCAGGGTATAGTAAAAAGTTGAGTATCAAGATGATAAAATGAACTCAAATTCATGTTACATGAGCTGAGGGGTAAAAAAAAAAAAAAATAAATAAATAAATAAAAAAAACTTCCTTTTCTGTGGCTATTAGCTTTTCTGACATTGCCTGATTGTTTCTGCGCAATTCTATGCTCTCAGTTCTCAGCTGCTCCACAATTGCACCCAAACTTTCAGCAGATGCCCTCATGGCTCCTAGCGCTTTACCCAGGGAGTTCACCTCCTCTTTGAGGCACTCATTTTGTATTTTCACCAAAACAAACTCCTTTGCAATCCAAACTGCCCCATAAATCAAAAAGCATTTGCCCTCTGATTTGAAGATTTGCTTAGCAGCAATGCATTTGGACACATAATCCTGGGCTTACACCCATGGGTTACTGGATCCCTGCATTGCTCTAATAATCCCCTCTGCATTCTTTATCTTGTTCATCTATTTTACAAGACCCTCCATGTCTATATAATAAGGCACTTCCAATCAATTACAACCCTTTAAAGTATGCTACACTCACTGATAGCAACAGCGTTCCTAGAACACTAGAAATTAAATTGCACAATACATCAATGCAAGGATACCTTAATATTTACCACCGCTCAGGGCCCTGCAAATACACAAGATGTCTCCTGACCTGTGGCTCGGCCAATTATGTAAACAATACAACCTCTCCTGAATGGCTGGCCAAATATGTAAACAAATTAAACTATTACTAACTAAATATTAATAATATCTCCTGGCTGGCTCGCCAAATTTGTAAACAATTATTATTATAAAAAAACATCAATAAAAATACCAATGATTAATATAACAATAACTGCCCACTGTAGGTTCTAGGTTGTGGATGATGTAAGGAATCACACCAATGAGAATGTATAAAAGATTGTATTGTGCACAGACTTATGATAAAGGACAGCAGTACATATGTAAAAATAATACAAAATATATATAAAAATAAGGGCCTAAACAGTTACATTAACCACTAGACCAGTAGTCCTCAAACTTCCTCCTCAAGGGCCAAGACAGGCCAGGTTTTGCAGCTCTCTATGCTGATGCACAGATGTAATAATTAGGGCTATAGCTCTGTCTGAGCACCAGTTAATTCACCTGTGGAGTAGCGTGGAGAGCTGCAAAACCTGGTCTGTCTCGGCCCTTGAGGAGGAAGTTTGGGGACTACTGCACTAGACAGTACAGGTGTCACATGGACTAAACAAATAAATAAAACAATTTCCAAAATGTAATATTAATAAGTACAATTGCCCACTAGACCTAAAGTTACTTGCTGATGAGGGGCGTGGCCGGCGATGAGAGCGTGAGGTCGCACATCTTTTGGGCTCCCTCCGACCGACCCATTTAGCTGCGATTTCAGGGCTTTCCATCCACCTGTACCTGGTGCCAGGACCCATGGCTAAGGGTAGGAAGCTCAAGACCAAATCCCCATCCCCTTCCCACAGGAAGATCAGCGCTTACCTTGCTCCAGATCGCGGGAGAGGCGGCAGAGCTGGGACTCCCAAGATGGCGGCGCCTGAGAACGAGGGGGCCGACGCAGGCAGCACACGGGGAGATCCTCCGGAGCGGACGAGGAGGTTGTCGGCTCCTGTGCCGGTGAGTGTGCCGGCTGAAGAGGGGGAAGCTCAGCCCTCGGCGGGGGGGCTCAGCCCGCGAGACGGTGCCGACGGCCACGGGGGGACGGGAGCCGGAACGCCGCACTGGCCTGAACCGCATCCCGCGCATAATGAAAGCGGCGGTGGCGGCGGCGGTGATGAAGAAGCAGCAGAAGCCGCGGACGGGGTCGGGGAGCGGCGTTGGTCTATACGGAGCCCGCCAGACAGTAATAGCTGCTCGGATCGGGAGGGCGCAGGTGTCATCTATGCTCCCTCACCTGCTGGAAGGGGAGCTGGAAGTCATGACCGCCAGGCGGCTCAGAGGGGGGGGAGCCCACCATTAACTCTAAAGCCGCCTGCAACTACGGGGGATCAGGGGCAGAGGAGCCAGGCCCCATCTGGCCACATAGCAGCTGCAGTGCAGTCACAGAACACTCACATAGACCGGCCTGCATCTACCTGCCCAAGCCCTGACTGCCCGCTTTCGCCTCAACACAGGGGACCCATGGCTGCATCAGACCCCTTGGCCGCTTCCCCGGGTGCCTCACCCATGGATGCCCCCTCCCCGCTGTCATGGACAGAGCAGCCGGAGATGGGATTCAGCCTCGGCCCGGAGGGAGGCTCCCAGCTGGAGTTTCCCCAGCTTCGGGGCACGTCAGCCCCTGCGGTTGCTTTGCCGGGAACCCCTGCAGCACTGACCTCTCCGATAGTGAGTGGGGCCTGGTTTGAGCGCGGAGCCTCACCCGGGATGCCCCCTTCTCCTGCATGGCGGCAACGGAATGATTCCTCCTCCTCTACTTGGCCCCGTGGCCGTGCTCCGATGGAGGGTGGAAAAGTAGTACTGGAGCCTTGCAGCACTGGGGCACCAGCGCCTTACCATGATGCGGCACAGTCTGATGCGGCACAGTCTCCATCATCGGCTACCACCTTGCAGACCATGCATGCTCCCCCGACGACGACGCTTTATCACCTTGACCCCATCCTAGCAACCCTCAAGGCCGAGTTGAAACTGTTGCCAACAAAGGAGGACCTGGAATCCTTCATCAACAGGGTCGAGAACACGTTTAAGAAGGACATCTCTGATCTGCAGCAGTCGGTGGGCGGTCTTGACGCCAGAGTCGACTCATTGGAACAATTTCGCACCACAACTACTCAGAGGCTGGAGGCATTGGAGCGGGACGTGACCCAGCAGAAGGCAGTGGCACAGATGGCGGTCTTGCATCTGGACGATCTCGAAAACAGGAGCCGTCGCAATAATATCCGTATCCGGGGTCTCCCGGAGGCGACGGGACCGGAGCAGCTTAGACCTACCGTCATCGGCATTTTCAACGAGTTACTATGCCGCCCTCCTGACACCGAGATTGTGATTGATCGGGTTCACAGGGCCCTCGGCCCTAGATCCCCGGACCCGGCCCGCCCGCGCGACGTTGTTTGCCGTCTGCATTATTACACCATGAAGGAGGACATCCTGGCAAAGGCTTGGACACATGGTCAGATTTGCTTCGATGGAGCGTCTCTGCAGCTGTTCCCTGACGTCTCGCGTAGGTCTCTTCTGATGAGGCGGGTTCTGAAGCCACTGCTGTCCAAGATCCGGGAGTGCGGCGGTTCATATCGCTGGGGATACCCTTTTCATCTCGTGGTTCGCCGGAATCAACGTACCTTCACTGTGAAGACCCAAGCGGACCTTCCGGACCTTTTCATCTTCTTGGACACTTCCCCGGTGGAGATCCCGGACTGGCGTGATGTCTCCCTTTCCCTTGGTCCCCCTCGGCCCACCGGAGGCCGGCCGCAGCGGATCCGCCGGGCGAGGGAAGGTGCCGAGCCCCGCGGGGAACGTGGCGGCGGGTCGGTGAGAACCCCCCGTCGCCTGGCCAGTGAGGCCTAGGCGAGCTTCACTGCCACCAGCGGTGTTAACGTTAACATTCACTGTTCTAGCTATGTTGAATGCTCATTGCACTGTACGCACTTGATGACTGCGTTTTCGGGCTCGTCGGGCTGACCTCCCCCTCGCAACACCCGGTCCGCCGGTTGACTTTGTGTCCCGGCGGCACCTCCTGGGATGTGTTATGCCTTTCTCTTCGACTGGTCCCCCCGCGCCGAGCCCCAACTCGTGCGTGATGGCACTTGTCTCCTGGGATCGGCCTGCGACGAGCTCTGAATCCTGTTATACATTTACTTAACTGTTTATAGCATCTCATCCCTCTTGATTGTATGTTTTCAGATGGACATTCATAATAATATTAATATTGATTTTTTCACTTTGCAGGATGTTGCCCGCACTACCTATTCTGATTGTCTGCACGCTGGGCTTGGCGGGTCGCCGCCCCCCCCCCCCCCCCCTAGACCTCCCTGCTGGGGGGCATGGAGCGGAGCGCCATGCGTGGCGGTCCGTCTTCCCGTGCCTATCCTCGTGCTCTGGTTGTGCCCCTTTGGCGCCGTTGGGGCTACACTGGGGGGGGTGGATGTGGCGACTCCCGTGCCTCTCGCGTTGATGATTGAGGCGTTCATTGCTCATATATGTGGTCTCTGCCCGCTTCAATCGACCCTTGTTATGTGGACCCCTGGGGCCACTGCGTGGCGGTTCGGCGGGCGGGAGTTCTTCATTAATTTCTTTACATTGAGATTCATAGGGGCGTTGCCCTGTGGCGGGGTTCTCCTCCATTAGTGTACCTTGTGGTGGTTGCCCTATAGATAATCTAACCGCGGGTCGGTCGGAGGGACCTCCTCTGTCTCTCGGACCCGTCTCGCCTTTACCGTAGGTCAGGACCCTGTGGCCTTCTGGGCTGGCTTTTTGCTAGCCCCGGGCGCCTAGGGGTTTCCTTTTTCTGGGACAGGAAGATCCCTCCCCGTTTAGTTCCCTCTGGGTTTGAATTTTCCCTTACACATTAGGTTTTTGCTCCGTAAGTCTTAGTTCATTGCGTGTGTTTTTTTTTGTTTTTCCTTTTGTATTTCCCTTCCCCTCCTGTGGTCGTCTTCTCCTGTTGTCCGGTACCCTCTCGGCCCATCCCTCCCCTTCCTCTTTTGCTGGTCTCTCTCGCCCTATCCTCTCATCTCTTAGTTCGCTTGCGAGCTCCCTCAGACTTTTCTGGCCCTTGAGATAGGGGGTGCCAGCCCTGCACCGCCATGTCCAAGGTCCAATGTACTTCACTAAACGTTAAGGGCCTGAACTCCCCCGTAAAGCGAGCTTCCGTTCTGGGTGAGTTGAAGCGCCTGGGGGCAGGGATTGCCTTTCTACAGGAAACTCATCTTAAAGAGGGGAGGGTGCATAACCTGTCTAGCCGTCACTTTCGTCACCAGTATCATGGCCTTTCTCCTGACTCTAAGTCCAGGGGGGTGGCCATTGTCCTGGCAGGATACCTCCCTTGGACGTTGGAGGAGGTGGTTTACGATTGCGAGGGTAGGTACCTTTTTGTTAAGGGCCTTCTCTATGCACAGAGGGTGACGCTCGCGACTTGCTACTGCCCAAGCTCAAATCAAGCTAGCTTCCTGAGATCGACCCTTGAGAGGCTGGCGGAATTCACTACCGGTATTCTCCTTCTGGGAGGGGATTTTAACTGCGTATTAGACCCTCAAATAGATACCTCTAGGGGGACTTCTAGTACTCCTTATTCGGCTATCAGGAGGGTTAAGGCTCTCTTGTTTGACCATCAACTCCTTGATGTGTGGAGGATGGTCAACCCCAGAGGAAGGGATTATACCTATTTCTCCCCCCCTCACAACATATATTCGCGTATAGACTGGTTCCTGGTCCCTCAAAGGTATGCACATCTTATCTCGCGGCCTACTATTGGCTCGATTTCAATCTCCGATCACGCCCCTATCTCAGTCACCTTATCGGTCCCGGATTCTCCCCCCCCCTCGGGGCATTGGAGGCTTAATAGCTCCCTCTTGCAGGACCCTGCGTTTAAGGCTGAAATTCAGGCGGCAATCACAGAGTTCTTCACTAAGAACAATACCCCGGACGTGTCGCGTATGACTCAATGGGAGGCTCACAAATGTGTGATTCGGGGCCTATTAATTAGACGGGGCGCCTATCTTAAGAAGGAAAGGGAAAAACAAACCGTTCTCTTGCTTCAGGAGCTACGGACCCTGGAGACCAGACATAAACAGTCCTTGGACCCTGTGTTGTCCGCCAAATTGATTAAGTTGCGCGAGGCCCTTAGAGATATTAGCTTTGTAAAGGTTAGGGGTCAGATTGCGAGATGTCGCAGGTATTTTTATGAGTTCAGCAACAAAAGTGGCAGGGCCCTTGCTAGGGCTCTGAGAGGTCAGCGCTCTAGAAATTTTATTCCCAGCATCCTTGATCCTGGGGGTGCTAGGCACCACAAAATAGGGGATATTGCTAGAACCTTTAGGGACTTCTACGATGACCTATACAACCTGCCGCAAAATGAGTCTTTGGCGCATCGGCAGAAGGTGAGGGCGTACATACAGAACTCGGACCTGCCCCGGCTTGGGCAGAGCGTGGTGGAGGCCCTTGAGGGGGAGATAGAGGCGGGGGAGTTCACAAAGGCCATCAGGAGCATGAAACCTGGAAAAGCACCTGGTCCAGATGGATACAGTCTGGAATATTATAAGGAACTGGCGGGCACTTTAGGCCCACATTTTATTTCCTCTTTCGGCTCTTTGAGTGATGGCCTTCCCCCCCCTCGAGATACCCTGCGGGCTGGAATTACCGTGATCCCTAAGCCGGGTAAGGATCCAGCGCAGTGCGGTAGCTACAGACCCATTTCTTTGCTGAATTGCGACCTTAAGATCTACAATAAAATTCTGGCGGATAGGCTGGCCCCACTCCTTCCGGACCTCATTCACTGGGATCAGGTGGGTTTCGTTCCCGACCGCGAGGGAAGGGACAATACCACTAGAGTTTTGAATGTGATTCATCACGTTCGACGGACTGGGGAGGCCGCGCTGCTTCTCTCCACGGACGCCGAAAAGGCTTTTGACCGGGTAAGCTGGGTCTTCCTAGAGGAGACTTTGCGTCACATTGGAGTGGGCGACAAGATGCTCAACAGGATCCTGGCCTCCTACACTTGTCCCTCGGCGTCCGTGGTGGTGAATGGCGTACCTTCTCAGACCTTTAATTTGTCTAATGGGACGCGTCAGGGCTGCCCGCTCTCTCCCCTCATTTTCATTCTTTCGTTGGAGCCATTTCTACGTTTGATTAGGCAAAACGCAGACGTTTCGGGGGTGAGGGTGGGAGGGACTGAGCACAAGGTAGCGGCATATGCCGACGACCTCTTGTTTTTCGTCGCAAAGCCGGAGATCACTTTGCCGAATCTGCTTGCCGAGCTCCGAAGCTTTCAGGAGGTCTCTAATTACAAAATCAATTACAAGAAATCCTCTGCCTTGAACATCTCCATCCCCGCGGAGCGCCTAAGACACGTCACGGAAAACTTTCATTTTAAATGGGAGCGGGAGGCCGTCACATACTTGGGCACACGCATCCCTTCCAGGCTGCAGGGGACATATGCCTTAAACTTTCCACCACTATTAAAAAGGCTGGAGGAGGACCTCCGTAAGTGGAACAAAGGGGTTTACTCTTGGTTTGGAAGGGTCAGCGTCATCAAAATGAACATCCTCCCTAGGGTGCTTTATCTGTTTCAGGCCCTTCCAATAGACATCCCTCCCTCCTTCTTTAAGCAGCTTACTGGGATATGTACGAGATTTGTATGGGCTGGTCGCTCACACCGTTTGGCGGCCTCTCTGCTGACGGTCTCTAAACCTAGGGGGGGATTGGGCCTCCCGGACTGGAGGCGTTACCATGCTGCGGCTCATTTAAGCCGTGTGATTGACTGGTGCCGCCATTCTGCCCTGAAGCAGTGGGTCCAGATGGAGCAGGTTGCTTCCCCCTGCCCTCTTCCTGGTCTGCCTTGGATCCCGTTGCATGGCCTTTCGCAGCTGAGCACCCACCCTACAGTAGGTCCGACTAGAAGGGTGGTGGACAGGTTCCTAGTTGGGTCGGGCCTCTCTCCTTCCCCTTCCCCTATGACACCAGTTCTGGGGCACCCTGATTTCCCGGTAGAGATAGCGGGAGGTCCCTTCAGAGCCTGGATCAGACAGAATTGTTACAGGAGACTCCATATGCAGGTGGACGGTGCTTGGAGGAGGCCGGAGACTTTGGTCGCTGACCTTGCACTTAGACCAATTGCGCAGTTACAAACTCTTCAACTTCTGCATTACCAGCGGTCTGTTGAATGCGCAACACCTAGACAGTTAACGCAATTTGAACACACCTGTTTAGATTCGGGTAATTTTAGGGGGGCCCTATCATATTCCTACTCGCTGCTGACGGAGCCTCCAGGGGACTTTGTTCCCTCTTACGTGAGGGGTTGGGAGAGGGAACTTCGCAGGACCTTTACGGAGGAACAACGAATAGCTATGGTCCAGCTGGCCCATAAGAGCTCTGTCTCTTGCAAGTATCAAGAGACTAACTTCAAAATTTTATCTCGCTGGTATCGGGTCCCAGCGGTGTTAGCAAAAATGTTTCCCTCTTCCTCCCCCCTTTGCTGGAGGTGCATGCGGGCGAGGGGGACTATGACACACATTTTCTGGGAATGTGAGAAGCTTTCTAGCTTTTGGGCAGGCGTAAGAGAGATTGTTAAGAAATTGACGGATGTTGATTTAGGGGAGGACCCCGCTTGCTATCTACTTAACCTTGCGCCGGTCTCTATGAGATCCAGGCGTAGATCCCTGCTTGCCCCCCTCTTGAGTGCTGCCAGAACCTGCGTTCCGGCTAGGTGGAGGTCCCCTGATCCCCCCACAATTGCGCAGTGGCTGGCTGTCGTGAAGGACATTTGTAGGATGGAGGAGCTTACGGCCTCGCTGAGGGGGACTATGGAAAAGCACAGGAGAACCTGGCAGATCTGGGACAGTTTCACCTTTTCCTCTGACTTCCTTCAGTACACATAGCATGCTCCCCCCAGGGTGCTTCTCTTAGAGGATTGGTCTTTTTCTTTGCTTCTTTGTCTTTGTTTGTCTTTCCCATATTTTCTCCCTAGATGTGTCTGTTTTGTCTCTCCTCCCCCTCTTCCCCCCCCCCCCCTGTGCTATTAGTTTCTCCCCGTTCTTTCACCTTTTCATAAAATGGTTGGAGGCATGGGTTGCAGCCGCTGTATCAGGTAATTGAGAGGAATTGCAGTTCACAACACCTGGCGCAGGGCTCAACGTTGCCCTATATTTCATGCTTTATCCTGTCATCCCCGTGTTTGATTTTGGATGATGATAATTGACATTATATGATGCTAACTTGTTAGATGGCTGTAATATCTGTATTTTGTTTTCCTGGCACTGCGTTGCCAAGCGCTGTAACCATTGCTTCCCTTCAATAAAAACATTTAATTATAAAAAAAAAAAAAAAGTTACTTGCTGATAGTTACCAATACAGGGCCCTCATGTCCACGTGTCCTTTCTCCTCCCTGGTCCCCTCTCAGCTGTCCCAAAAATACCTCCCATTCTTTTAGGCTACCTCACTTCCTGTTGGAAAGGGCTAGCCCCTCCCTGTAGACTGCACCTCTGCTCACAAAGGGATTCCACGGGCAGGTATTGACTTAATTTACATTACATAGTTAGGAATCCTTTATACACCCAAATCTATTGTGTCCACCCGACCGCAGCCAAGATGTCTGGGATGATACCAAATTAGCATCTAAGAGGCTCAATTACCATCCTAGCCAGGGAAGCTACTTGGAGAGCTATTTTATATATTCCAAACTTATATATCTAATATTTTATGTTTCATGGGAATTCTCTATTTCTTACAATGTGGCCATCTTTTATTCAAGAGTAAGGAAATAGGAGGATTTGTATGGTGGAAGGAACCATGCTAGAGGCTGGGCTTTTATACTGGTAATTCATAACTTGATATCAAAGTTGCAAAATGATACTGTGTGAGTTGTCGTATCCAATTCTGTTTCATTTAGGACTTTAATGAAGTAGACAGCAGAATTGACATGTACATGAAGGAGAATGATGTCAATAACTTTTCAATCTCAAAACTCCATTGGAATGTGATTAGCACAGATCTTGCAGACCTGAGGTCATGATACACTGAGGCAAATATGACAGAACTGAAAATACTTCACCGCCATATCACCTTTGGGTTGCAGGAACAGGAAAAATTGATGTGCATGAGGGTAAAAGGAGCAATATCTAAATCCGCTTCGTAATGAGAATTGTTTGGTGAATAGTGAAATGCTACATTTGCTAAGGCAAACTTTAGAGCAGACTAAAACACATATTTTAACTAGCATCTCTTGAACTAGCATCCATTGAATCACTCCCCCCATGAATAGCACGTTTTGCCAATTCTTAGTGCTCTTACTTCATTCTAATCCCTTATTTTAGCTGTAAAGCCCCACCTCCTCTATTCATTGACATTGTTGTGTGTTGCAATTGCCATTGTATCTAGGATCACCATAACCTATTTGAGATGACTAGGCCCCTAGTTTAAACTTAAACTGAGCCCCTAGCTCCAAGGCAACCCAAGTATCCAGACTATATAGACAGCTGAAGTTCAAACAAGAGGCCCAGCCATCAAATTATATGAAATATGTCCTCATTCACCTTCCGCACCAACAGAAACAGTGTGGCAGCCAGCCAGGTTTAGGGCAGGGCTGCCATCCTGTAGTCTGACATACTGTAGTCTTGGGTGTCTTGTCATGATGGTGGCCTTGTATGTTTGGCTCCCCAGCTATCTATTCATAATTCTGACACTGTATCTTCTCTCTTATCCACTGTTAATGTCTTGTTCACTGTCCCTGTTCTTGGGCCTATTGAGTCTGTATACTATCTGTCCCAGGTCTGTGATCCCTGTACCCATTCCCCGTCCATGTTCTAGACCAGACCAACCATGCTAGGTTCTAATCTCTCAGAATTGCAGCTCTTGCTAAAATGAGCTGGAGCCAACATAGCAGTTTATGGTTGCTGAAGATAATAGAAAAGGGCAAACAAGCCTGTTGTGGTGCATTTCACTTCCCCCCAGATCACAGAGAGTCATCTACATTTGGTTCATATTCTGTTTTCTCTTTTTCTTTACCTTTGTTTATTTTCCTACATTTGTGCAGTTTCTGACTTTTTAATAAGAGGGGAACAGAGGCGCAGACCAGTATTTTTTATTACAACTCCCAAATCTGGCTTAGCAGGGGATGGGAGGGTCTGACATATAATGTTGAAGAACATCTGAGGCAGACCTTTGAGATTAGCCACTCATTTTTAGCCAAATCTGTTCAAATATTTACAGAACATTGAGAATGTAATTGTGTATAAAGATTTCCATAATTCATACCCATAATGATATACAGAATAAGGTTTGTATACACATTTTACAGAACATTCAGAGCGAATGTATTTACCACTGAAACTGGAGAATAGCATGGTAAAAAGAATCATCAGTTTCAGTTTCATTTACCTTTTTTCTGGGCAACTTTCACACACTAGACTAGCAGATGCCCCAGGACTACTGTG
Organism: Gastrophryne carolinensis; assembly: GCA_027917425.1. Classification (NCBI taxonomy): domain Eukaryota; kingdom Metazoa; phylum Chordata; class Amphibia; order Anura; family Microhylidae; genus Gastrophryne; species Gastrophryne carolinensis. The sequence continues at coordinate 291,038,697 of CM051234.1, forward strand.
TACAAGTGCTTTGTAAATGTATAATTCAGGCCATTCAACACCCTCCCTTTTAAAAGTTAAAGTGCAATAAACTGATTTAAGGCAGATCACCAGTGGAAAAATCAAAGCTTAGTAAATTGCTCCCGTAACAAATCAATGACATAAGCTATTTGAGAGGGCTTAACCTCAAGCAGATGTTGTGGAAAATCATGCAGCGGCGGTGCTCCTGAACTGCATGGGAGTGCCCATTATGCTACACACCTGACAGCCCTGCTGTTCCACGGCCACAGTTGTCTTAATTCTCTGTGCAATCATCCCATGTAAGTAGCCAGAAGAAGAAAGCTATCTGTTGTACTGATTTATCATTGCACAGCTCTTTAAAACATTGTAGCAACATTGTAAGCACCTGTTTCAATGCCCTGTGGCATTGAGATACATAACGTTACATAGCTTCTGTCACACAGCATTCTGCTCCACCAGATTTTGATTCAGTGTGTGTGTCTGTATGTTTGTGTGGGCGAGTATGTGTGTGTGCGCAGCATGACAGAGATGCTGCCCCTCTTTGCTGAGGCATATATCTCTGTTGTGGTGTGGGCTGCTTACTGCAAAATTCCAAGCTTTTCTGCTGCCAGGCTGCCTTGTGTGGAGAAACAGAATCACACAGGCACGCTGCAGGCCTGCTGGGACCTACAGAATGTTTTCATCGTCATCAGTGGGATGGGAGGACAGGAACCCTCTGCCCTCCACTGGGTACCTGTCTCTTACTCTCTATCACAGGGAGAGGCTATTTATAGGTGGACGTGAGCCAACTTTTGTAGCCCACTCACTCCTCACCTATAAATAGCCCCTTCCCAGGGTGGGGAGTGAGGTAACGGGAGCCAATTGCTGGGTGAAAGAGTTGAAATTTCCGCCCAGCTGCAAAGTGGCATGGGATACCTGTGAGGGCAGAAGTAACATCACAAGTCACTTAGCTGCATGCTGGCTTGTCATTCTTTCTGGCGGCTGGCGGTGGGTGCGGTCTGAGCAGATTTTTATTTTTTTTTTAAATAAAGTTTAAATAATTTAAAGATATCACTATTTAAAATAAATTTAAAAGTAAAACATTAAAACATTGGTAAAATCAGGAAAATTAAAAATGTAAAAAACACACTAGAATCACCAGATTCAGCAATCTCTTTTTAATCTCTGGTGATTCACCTTCTATAAAGCTCTATTTCTACAAATAGGTAACTTAAATACACCAAAAGCATGATTCTCTTCAGCAAAAATATGGAGGTAATTCTCACACCAATTTCACCATTGTCACCATCTTCCTCTGTGCCACTGCTTTCACCTCTACATCACTCTCGCCCATCCGTGCAATCGCCCATCCTTACTGTATCCCTATTTAAAGTGATCCTATACCTAGACAGGAAGCTTATGTTGTTATCTTATGTCCCCAACCCAGTGACCAAAAACAGCCCATGTTCCTTTTTAAACTAAGGCCTTTGCCTAATATTTATAAAAACACTAACAGGAAGCAGTATGATGTTCAAATGGCAGTCGTATGCTAATTAATACAGTTACAAGCTAAACTGTTACATAATGGTAGTCGGGTTAAAGTGCTTTCCGATTTATTGCAGTTATTATAACTGATAAGACTGACCCTCAATGCCGAGCAGTGTGTACTGTAACTGAATGTATCATCACTGGAAAGCACCAGGGGTGGGATTTCTTGGAAAGAGAGCAATGTGGTCAACTGCATCTGGTTTCTGTTGTTATAAATACTGGGCAAAATAAATACACGCTGTTTTGGGGCACAGGACTGGGGATAGAAGGTGACAACATGAACTTCCTTTCTGAGGATAGGATCTCTTTAAAGGGGAACTATGAACATAAATGAGTGGGGCAGCCTGATCCAGGCTATCCTGCTGCTGCATATTAAAGATGGACTCCGGTCAATTCTAACCATAGTTCCTCTTTAATGTGAGCATTGCACTGCTAAAAGAAATACCCGGCCACCCAGGTAGCCACCTCTTTGGGTTGTGCGACCCACATGACCGTGAGCAGCTGGCTTTGCAAGCTGATAGGCTGCTCCACAGCAGACAAAGAAGGATCTCAGACGAGGTGAGTTCCTGGGCAGCCAATTCTTTCTTTTAGCGCCACAATACACAGAGGAGCAGCACGATCCAGGCTGTCCTGCTGCTGCATATTGAAGAGGGATCCTAGTTTCTCTTTAAATAACTTTAGAGTTCTATTTACCCCTTCCACTGTCCCTACAGCAGGCCAGGGACCACATCAGATGGCCCCCAGGCAGAAGTTGAACATGTGTGGGCTATATGGAACAGTGTCAAATGCAAAATCCAGAAAAAATATACCATCGGCTGCCCCTCTGTCCAGGCTTCTACTTACCTCTTCATAGAAGTCATTAACCCTTTAAACGGCAGCCATGTAAAAAGTATGTGCCTGGCATTCCCCCTGCTAGCGGTGAAAAAAAAAGCTGCTCACCTGGGGTAGCGACGGGTCTGTTCCTGTGGTCACCATCTTCCGACAGCTCTGATGGACAGCAATTAACAGGAGTTGTAAGGCAGAGCGGGATCCTGCTCCTTCCACTTCCAGGTTACAGGCCAAGCTGTCTGAAGCTGCCAGTGATTGATAATGGTCAAGCGCGGGTGCAGGGGTCTCCGATCACCTGGCTGCTGCCGATCATCGGCTAGCTGTCATTGGCATTGGCGCAGTGGGTGTGGGATTGGAGGTGAGTAAAGAAAAAAAATGCCTTTTTATATTTAATAAATCAAAATTTTTCTCTATGTGTGTTTTTTTTTTCACTGTTAACCCTTTGTGAACTGGTAAGGGATCCATGTGACCCCGATACTAATTCACAAGACTTGGGGTCTGGCAAGTCACCTGTGGTTAGCGGGTGACTTGCCATTAACCCCAAGCCCATTCAATGACCTGCCTCCCCAAAGCCTGGAGGGGGGCTGGCAGAAGAGCCCGGGCAACGAATGCTATGCTGGCTTGTAGCCCAGAGGGGGGACCCTATGTAATTTTTTCCTGATTAAATATTTATGTCCTGTTACCCAGCAAGTATAAAAGGCTGCCAGCAGTAGATGAGCAGAAGCCAGGGTGATGGTTTGGGACAGTGATAGGAGGTAAGTATATTAAAAGACCCCATAGCTTTTTCCTGGGCTGGTTATGCTAGGAAGGGGGACCCGTGCCATTTTTATTTTAATATTCAAGGGTTTTAACCCTTACAAATTAAAAAAAGCCTAGGGAGGGAGAAAACCTACACCCATGTTTAAAAAATTAAAAAATGTTAAAGCCCAAACTCTCAAGTAGGCTGGCAGTTAAAAGGGTGTAAAGTACCTACACAGATTTAGCTTGTTTTTTCTTTTTACATATTGATATATATTTTAGAATAATGTGTTTTTTATTCTGCTTTTTTTTTGTACATTTTTTAGGAAAACGCTGTACAACCAAGCAATTCTTTAAAGGATGTAAGGGATTTCTTCCAGAAAGATGCGCCCACTACAACAAGCTGGGTATACCTAGAAAGCTTAACATGTGTACTTCAGGCAATATGTGGTTTGTGGGGGGTATTTCAAATGTAAATGGTTGTTTTGGTTGAAAAATTGCAAGGCGCACACTTTGCGAAGCTAAAATTATGTCACAATAGGAGACCTGGTCCTACTCGAGTACTCTGGTCGGTGCACGCTCGTCTCTGCAAGCGTGTGCATGCTCAGTCACGCCCCTCGGGCGATCTAACCCAAGTTGTGGGGGGTACTCCGTCATGGTCACTCAGAACTCTGGGGAGAAATAGAAACTCTCCATCATCCTCCAATTTGCTCTTTTAAGAACAGTTGTTCTTTACTCTGCTTCAGATTTTACCCGGGTGCAATTTGTTATCTCCCTGCTTCAATGGGACCCACAGTCCTTGGCCCATCCTTGAACATCCTCGACAGCTTCTTTCAGGCATTGGGTGATTTGTATGATGATCCGGGCCACATGGCTTCTGCTGAATTTGTTCACAAGCTGAAATTAGGAAGAAGGCCAGTAGAGGCATATGCTGCAGAATTTTGATGATGAGCAAGTGACAAGTGATGCAGGTTGGAATGACAATGCTTTGAAAACTCAATCCAGATTTGGACTTTCAGACTTTATTAAAGATGAACTGGCCAGAGTTGAGGCACCTGATACCTTCAAGCAACTGGTGGAATTGTCAATTCAGATTGACAGACGGTTTAGGGAATGTCACCCGGAAAGCTCCTGGTTTAACCCTGTAAACTTTCAGTCATCCTCTGTTCCCCGGGGTTCCAGCTCCACTACAGAAACAGCACCTGAACCTACGCAACTGGGGCCCGTCGCTGCTCGCAAAATTTATGGCTGTACTGCAGGGCTTTAGGGCATTTTGTGGCCAATTGCCCTGTTAAACACCCAGGTAGGAGTACTTCTAACCCCTGCTCTGCCAGCTGCTGTTTTGCCTTATGTGAGGCCTACTTATCTGTTCCACTTCTTTTTTCAGTTGCCTGTCAGAAAGATTATAGTCGCGCCCTTAGTGGACTCAGGGGTGTGCAGTTCTTTTTTGGACTCTGGATTTGCTACCGAATATAAGATTCCCATCCAACCTAAATCAACTCTTCTTTCTGTCACTATGGCAGATGGGTAGCTCATGTGCTTGGGCCCCATCCGCCTTGAAACTCCTGTTCTCCCTGTCCTAATTAAACCTCACCATACAGAATTCGTCTGCTTTGAAATCTTGCCCACTGCTATTTACCTGATCATCAAAGGCCCATAATCCTGATATTGATTACACTCTTGGCTTGAATACTTTTAAATCAGACTGTTGCTCCCAAAATTGTGGCATCTCTGAATCCTCACTCCCTCCGCAAGCTATCTGCCATCTCTTCTCAAACCTCTCTACCAAAACCTTAAATTTAGTTTCAAGATGTAGCTGATGAGAAGGGGGTAGATACTTTACCACCACAACGTGAATACGATTGTCCAATCGATCTGTTGCCTGGTGCTGCTATCCCTTCTCAAGTCTTGAAGCAATATATTCAGGAGAACCTGCAAAAAGGATTTATCCATTGGTCTCCTTCACCAGCTGCTACAGGCATCTTTTTTGTTGAAAAAAAAGATGGGTCCCTTCGACCTGCCATAGATTGTAGGGTGTTGGACAAAATCACCATGTCACTATCCAGAAAAAAAAATTATCAGGAACCCTGTGAAGAAGGATCCCCGACCCCATGTATGTTATGTATCTCCCCCAAAAAAGGGTGAACACAACCACCTCATTAAGTCAATTAGAACTCTATCTGTTAAGTCAAAGATCCAAACCAGCTCCTTCTGTCTTCCCTCATGTTATCAGATCTAATGATTCCCCAATATGTATATTTGGAAAATCCCTTTCACATTCCCCCACTGGGAGCTGAATCGAATCTCACCATCCAACTTCCGGGTTCTGGATCCTTAACAGGTCCAAGCGATTTTCTTTCCTGGGTATTTGGTATGCTCTGTGATCACCCATCTGGGGTAGCCTCTGGAACGAAGACCAAAATACATAACCATCAATAGGGTAAATACAGTGATTTGGTCTCCTGTCCTCCGCACAGAAATGTAGTAGAAAATCTGTGTATTACTACCAGATATAAGTAAATAAATGTATTAATGCTATACAGAATATTCACAAAACAAATAATGCTTGTAATGGTTCATTCCATAGACAATGCAATGTGGTGAAACACAAAAATCAAAGAAGGTTTAACTATCATGTCTAAATTTCACACTCGTCTGATAAACATTTACCCAAGATTAAAGTTATTCAATTACTAAAGCTGTTTTTGCTTGCAATTGTAAGTTTCTCATATGCATTTTTGAGCCTTTCCAAATGAACATATTTAATTCATCAGCTTTTCTGACTTGCTCATAGGTTCAAAAAAATCTATCATGAAACTACCGTAATTTTTTTTGTGATTACTGAATCAAGCCTATAGTGGTGGAAAAACTATTAGAAAGACAGAATGCATCAATTTATTCGTCTAATTTAAAAGCTAGGGTAACCAATTATTAACTTAACCAGAACTTACATGGCAGAGCCCCTTTATCAACGTTTATTCTAAGTATGTCACACACCCCGCTTCAAGAAATTCATAACGTGTGGGTAATACTGACCTGTAGAGGGCGATATACAGAGATGCCAGGAAAAAAGAGAGCTCCTCCCGGTCCATAAATACCTGGGACCTCCCACTCATTACCCAGTCTTCATCTCTGCAGACGGCGAGCAAATCAGAAGATGTGGTCTCCTCCTTGCACAGGGGGATTTCAGGTAGCCGGGATGACTCCCGGCCCTTTAGTTAGCTATTTCCGCCTGGATCTTTTTTTTCTGTTACCTCATGCCTCCCAGCCTAGGCTGACGGTCCGGGTGAGGGTAGAAAAGCACCCTTGGTGCTTAAGAGCAAATGCTCTCCCGTGAGACCCTATATAAGAGGGTAGGCGGTCATCCGGGACGGTGACCCCGGTTTGGGATGCCCCGTCCCTTGGCCTTACACTTTGGGTGGTCCCCCCCTTTGGGTAATGCCCCTCTCTCTAGCGGGATAGTGGAGGGTAGGAGCAGGGCCCCTTATTCGGTGTTAGGTCCAAATTTTGTAATCATTAATTCTTAATAATGTTTTAATGTATTAATTTATTAAATTAGCCTCCCAATAGTTATTAACTTATTTATTACTTCATAACAGCGTATATTTCTCTGTCAAAACTGTCATTTTTATGCAGGCTTTCTCCCTGAGGTAAAAGGGGCGGGGCCGGCCTTTAGGCGCGAGCCGCAGCCCCCACCCTTCTATTTGGCGCTGATGCGGCTTGGATTCTGAGCGAGGAGCGGGGCCGGGCGTCAGGGTCAAAGCCACGGCCCGCTCCCCTCCTTCTGAGACCGGCGCCGCGGCCGCACATGGCTGCAGTGCCGGCCTTTTTGCATTGTCATGGCGGAGGGGAGCTTCTCCCCTCACGCTTTCACTCTTGGGGGCGGGGCCGGGCTTTCCAGCGCTGCGGCCCGCCCCTGTGTCACAGGCACTGCTGAGGTGCTTTTCTCTGTACCTGTTTCCTCAGAAGGAGCTGGCCACGCCCCCCTTCTCTCCTCAGAGCTGCTCTTTACCTCACGGAGAGAGGAAGCTGTCTTCAGGACCACAGTGAGTGGCCCGGTGGGCCCCCCTTCTGTCCCATCACCTATAATTATATATTTTTATGTCATATATATATATATTTTATACTCCGCTTTTCTTATTAGCCTTTTTTATTATGTCTTTCAGATATAACCTACAGTGGTGTTAGGGGGTTTCTCCCGGTCCTAGGGTCCCTGGGTTCTTAATTGGCTTATTGCAAATCCTCCCACTTGGGACATTAAAGGGGAATGCTGGGTTGCTTATATGCGTAATTCCCTCGGTCATTGCGACCAACTATAAGTTCACCTTATGGAAGCATCCCCGGATACTGGGCTCGGGCTCCCCTCAGGGCAATCCCGGTAGTGTATGGGGTGTGGGGCATCCCTTACTGGTGATGTATATCTGTGTATACCATGCGCACAGCAGACTATTACGCGGCAGTCCGGACCCCAGGCGTCTGGTTCAGTGCCGCCGGTCTCTCCTCCTCCCCCTCCCAGTTTGATCCGTGCCCAGTCTGACGTTGTCATGGGCAGGCAGTTGCAATCGGAGATGTGTGCCCGATTGGCCAATCTTGAAAAATTATTCTCCAGCACGGTCACCAGAAAGGCTCCGGCTAAGAGAAAGCACTTGTCGCCGTCTTCACCGGCGGCCGACTTGGATGATCTTGATAATCTGGACTGGTCTGATTACTCCCAACTTGAGGAAGGGGAGGTATATGAAGAATCAGATAATTCAGACGATCAGCAGTTTGTGGGCGCTGATACCGAGCGGGGCTTGGGGAGGTCTTCGGATACTCCTAATGTTCTGGCTCAGATGTTTGAGGTTTTGGCTATTTCTCCTCCTGAGGTGGTTCCACAGCAAAAGGGGGAATTTTTCGAAGAATCCAGGCCGCGCTTGGAATTTCCTAACCAAAAGCATTTTGATGGGATTATTGCTAAGGAATGGGAGAGGCCTGCCCGGCTCCCAGGTGTCCCTCAGGGTTGGGACAAAAAATATCCCTTTCCCTTGGATACGGTTAAGCGTTGGGCGTCCCCTCCCGAGGTGGATGCACAGATTCTGGGTTTATCCAACACTACTGTTTTAAATTCTCCTGATTGCTCCACGCTTAAAGATGGTGAGGATAAACGCATTGACCAAATGGCTTGTCATGGTTTTGCCAGTGTTGGGTCAGCCATGAGGCCGGCTTGTGCTTCCGCGCTGCTGGTGGTGGCTACCAGGTCGGTGGTCAGGGACCTGTTGACTTCTTCCGGGTTAGATCCGGATAGTGACGAGTTCCTTGGCCTTAAAAGGTGTGAATTGTTCATTTGTACTAGCCGCCTTGGATGATACACTGATGATGTGTGGCAGAACGTCGGCTCTATTGGTGACTATTCGGCGTTCAGTTTGGTTGCGCCAGTGGGCGGCTGATTTTGTGTCTAAAAAGTCACTGACCGCACTTCCCTTTGTGGGATTACGGCTCTTTGGTGAGAAGTTGGATTCAGTTGCCAAGGGTGGTAAGTTACCTCAACGCAAAAAACAGTGTTGTCCCTTTCGGGAGGCGGGTTCCTTTGCTCCTTCCTTTCGTGGGGCTAGAGCTGGCAGAGGAATTGTTTTCCCCGCAGCCAGAGGAGATTCCTGGAACAGGGGCAGAGGACGTGCCCGCCCAGGATACAGCTGGGGCTCTAAGCCCAAACCCGCTGCCAAGCCAGCTCAGCAATGAGGGGGCGCCCTCACCCATGTAGGTGGGGGGATGGCTGCAACACTTCTCCCAGGTCTGGGACCGGGATGTCTCGGACAGATGGATCCGGGAAGTGGTGACTTCCGGCTACAAGCTGGAGTTCGAGTTCCGGCCCCCTCCCAGATTCCTCAGGTCTCGGGTGCCTTCGGACCTTCTGGTCGCGCAGGAGCTCCAGGCGGCAGTAAAGAGTCTGTTGGATATGGCAGTTATTTGCCCAGTGCCCCCCTCAGACAGGGGTCGGGGCTTTTATTCCAATCTGTTCACGGTGCCCAAGAAGGATGGCTCGGTTCAACCCATTCTGGATCTAAAGATCCGCAACAGGTTCGTCCGTCCGCGGAAATTTCACATGGAAACGCTGCGTTCAGCTATCCATTCTCTTCGGCGGGGGGACTTTCTGACGTCCGTAGACATCAAGGACGCCTATCTGCATGTGCCGATTTTTCCAGTGCACCAGAGATTTCTCAGGTTCGTGGTGGAGGATCGGCATTTTCAGTTTGTGGCACTTCCTTTCGGTCTTACCTCGGCTCCAAGGGTTTTCACCAAGGTGCTGGCCGGGGTGATGGCTCTCCTCAGAGCCCAGGGTATTCGCATTGTCCCTTATCTGGACGACCTTCTCATTATGGCATCTTCCTTCAGCCAAGCGGTATTGGACACCAGAACTGTGGTGTCCACTCTGGAGAGATTCGGGTGGGTGATCAACTACCCCAAGTCCTCCCTTTCTCCGTGCAGGTTAGTGTCTTTTCTGGGAATGTCCCTGGATACTTCCCAGGCCAGGGTGTTTCTTCCTCAGTCCAAGATTCTCTTGATTCAGGAGTTGGTTCGACTCCTCCTGTCTATCCCTCGTCCGGCCATCAGACTGGGGATGAGGCTGGTGGGATTGATGGTAGCCTCCTTCGAAGCGGTTCCCTTTCCTCAGTTCCACACAAGGACACTCCAGCTCCATCTGTTGGCGGCCTGGGACGGGTCTCCACTGTCGTTGGATCAATCCTTCCTGATGACCCCCCGAGTTCGGTGCTCCCTTCAGTGGTGGCTGGATCCAATCAATCTGTAGAGGGGCAGATCCTTTCTGGCCCCTTGTTGGGAGACGGTCACCACGGATGCCAGTCTATCAGGATGGGGGGGTTCTGGAAGGATCATCAGTTTCAGGGACTGTGGGGGCCTCAGGAGGCTCACGAGTCCATCAATGTTCTGGAATTGAGGGCCATCAGGATGGTTCTGTTTCGCTTGACTCATCAGTTGCAAGGATTGCCGGTTCAAGTCCGGTCGGACAATCGGACGGTGGTTGCCTACATCAATCACCAGGGAGGGACTCGCAGCAGGAGTGCTCTCAAGGAAGTGTCTTTGATTCTGGCCTGGGCGGAGACCCACGTCCCGTGCATTTCAGCAGTTTACATTCCGGGAGCGGAGAACTCGGAGGCGGACTCTCTGAGCAGGTTCTCAGCTCGCCGGGGGGAATGGTCTCTCAGCCCCAAAGTGTTTCGCTTGATTTGTCTCAGGTGGGGGTCCCCGGTGGTGGACCTCTTTGCCTCTCGTCACAATCACAAACTTCCGACATTTGTGTCTCTCTCACGGGATCCACTGGCTCTGGCAGTGGATGCCATGTCTCTGAACTGGAGGGATCTGGGGTTTCTGTATCTGTTCCCTCCGTTTCCCTTGGTGGCCAGAGTGGTGCGCAAGCTGGCCCTGGAGGGTGTGTCAGCAATTCTGGTGGCTCCAAGGTGGCCAAGACCGGTTTGGTTCGCAGATGTGTTAAGGTTAGCAGAGGATCAGTTCGTTCTGCCCCTGCTGCCGGATCTGCTCACCCAGGGTCAACTACGTTATCCCAATTTACCAACGCTGGCTTTGACGGCGTGGCTGCTGAAACATCCATCTTGAAGGAGGATGGTCTTTCCGATGCTGTGATTCGAACTCTCATTAGTGCTAGGAAGCGGTCTTCCTCTAATATCTACTATAGGACTTGGAGGTCTTATATTGATTGGTGTGAGATCAGGGCGTTGCCTTGTAGGGAATTTTCCATCTCCAGAATCCTGGAGTTTCTTCAACATGTTCTGGACCTGGGGCTCCAGCTTAGTACTCTGAAGGGGCAGGTTTCTGCCCTGGCGGTGTTCTTTCAAAGGTCATTTGCCCTACATCCTTTGGTTAAGACTTTTTTCCAGGGAGTCACGCACGCGCGGCCTCCTAGAAAACCTTTGCTCCCTGTTTGGGATTTGAATTTGGTTCTTTCTGCTCTTCAGGATTCTCCTTTTGAGCCCTTGAATGATATTGCCTTGTCTTCACTTACGCAGAAGGTGGCCTTTTTGGTAGCCATCACTTCGGTTAGGCGTGTCTCTGAGTTGGCGGCTTTGTCCATTCAAGCCCCGTACTTTGAGGGGCATCAGGACAAGGTGGTTTTTCATTTCAAGTCCGATTTCCTTCCTAAGGTTGTTTCTGCCTTTCACCTAAACCAAGACATTGTTCTGCCCTCTCTGTGTCCTAATCCCAGCAATGACAAGGAGAGGGCCCTGCATTCTTTGGATGTGGTTCGTGTTGTGAAGTATTATTTGGAGGTAACGTCTTCCTTTCGTAAGACGGATGCCTTTTTTTGTGGTGCCCTCCGGGCCCCGAAAAGGCTTGGCGCCTGCCAAGTCTTCCATTAGTAAATGGATCCGTCAGACCATAGTTGGGGCATATTCTGCCAAAGGGAAGGTACCCCCTTTTCATGTTACTGCTCATTCTACTCGTGCGGTTGGGGCGTCCTGGGCTTTTCAGCACCAGGCCTCTGTTGAGCAAGTTTGTAAGGCTGCTACTTGGTCTTCTGTTCACACTTTTTCCAAGTTTTACAAGGTTGATGTTCGGGCCTCAGCGGATGCTGTGTTTGGCCGCAAAGTTCTGCAAGCTGCAGTGGTTTAAGTTGTGCCTTGTTGCCTTGTTTTGGATCCCCGCCCTTTATGGACACTGCTGTTGGATGTCCCACACGTTATGAATTTCTTGAAGCGGGGTGTGTGACATACTTAGAATAATACCATTTTGTGAATACTCACCTGTAAAATGGGTATTGTAAGTATGTCACACACCCCGCTTCACCCTGCCCTTTTGTATTCTGGCTCCTTTATATGGTGAACTTTGCGTTGTTATGCTTTGTGTTGGGCTCTTCCTGGTCCCTTACCTTACTGCTGTTCTTATACTGGGTAATGAGTGGGAGGTCCCAGGTATTTATGGACCGGGAGGGGCTCTCTTTTTTCCTGGCATCTCTGCATATCGCCCTCTACAGGTCAGTATTACCCACACGTTATGAATTTCTTGAAGCGGGGTGTGTGACATACTTACAATACCGATTTTACAGGTGAGTATTCACAAAATGGTATTTTTGGAGGTCTTGCTACCAAACGAAAAATCACACAAAAATGAAAACATTTCTCATGATAATTCTTGCAGAAGAAGAAGGCTCCACTGAATCAGACAAGGGGGGGTGAAATTGATGAGAACGGAAATTTTCATACAAAAAATGTTGAGAAATGGGCTCTAATATGGACAGCAGTAAATGTCTGGTGGAGACAACAAGAGAGATTGGAGCAGATGGCATATCAGCCTGACAAAGCATAACAGCATATAGCAGCCATTTTAATTACAACTAATACGAAACAGCAGTATGTAGGCACTTGAGCTTTTATTGAAATTATTTCATGTTATATACCAACATGTTTATATCAATTTGTTATATGCAACAGAACAAATGCAAAGATTTTAGAATATAAGTTGACATTTTTCAAACAGTTTCTAAATCCCTCCACTTTACTATAGTTGTCATATCATAATAATGATATAGTAAATAATGATAATGTATGATATATATCATAATATGATATACTGTACAAAGGTTTAAACTGGACCAACAGCCTTGTACAATTGAAAAAAACTTAAACTGACATAAACCCACAAAGCACAGCATCAAGAAAGTTCCTCTTTTCTGGCGGCCTGTAGATGTCGTGAGATGCCATTTTGTTTTTAATATGGACTACAGCAGGAGTTACAGTGTGGAAAACTGATTTTATGTGCAGCAATCTGCATTGTCCTGGGGAGGGATGATTTGAGCGATGTTACTTGTAAGGGTCCAGTTTAAACTCGTGCGTCAATGCAGTTTTTTTGAATATTGCTTGTACTGGTTATATTTCTGTTTTTATTGAATAAAAATAGGAAGAAAAAATCAGAACCAAATGGTGTGCTAAACTACCCCCAGCCACCCTAAACTGGGCAGTTTGGCAGAATCACCCAATCAACCTATAACAGGCAGTGTGCAGAATTCGCTCAATCACCGTATAACAGGCAGTGTGCAGACACTCTGGCCTGTTCCATGCTGAGGAGAGGGATGAAACAATGTATCAAAGTATCAGCTGTTCAGTGCTGGCAGCCGTCCAGCATAAGATAACAACATTGCAACATTGCCTGGCCAGAACTTATATATCTAAAACAGAGAGAAAAGCTCTAGAAGTCATTTAGCTGATTTTGACAGTTTTCCCTTCATGTTGGCTCTGCTGCAGAATCTTTCAGTTTACCATTTTCTCTTTCATATTCTTATTTTTCATTTTTCCATATGATCTTTCTTTCAGCTTTGTGTATTTTGAGCAAAGCCCAACCCAGGATTTTCACTATCTGGAGTTTTGTTTTGTGCCCATAGGGGCATCCCGACTTGGGATGCCCTGATATGTGAAATCCCCAAGTTCGCCTGTGAAAACGTAGCTTTCCCTGTCCCACAGCCCATGTGCGGGCTCTCATCCAATCAGCTCTGTTTGCACGCAGATGGGGAGCCTGAGCAGTAACCTTCCTGGCCACCCGGCCTGTCTAAATGACTATCTGCGTGAGCGCGCCAGAAAAATGGGGGGATCTGTGGTTATCCAGGGGTCGTTTCACACAGTGGGGCATCCCGATTTTAAATGCCCAAGGGGGAAGGTCAATGGCCGGGTCTTATAGACTTCAGGGTTGGCAACTCAGGGTTTTGTTCCACTTTAATACCTTTAGATTTTCCTGCACAGTTATTCAAAGAAGAATTTCAGTCATTTTCAGTCAGTTTAGTTTATTTTGTATAGATTTTACACATTTGAGTCACCTGGTCTCATAACAAAAGCAGCACCTCACACACACACAGCCGTTACCACTGATTACAGTGTCAGCCTCTGAGGTAAAGTGTTGCTAGGAGACCAGTGGGCTAAATGAAGCAGCTCACTAAATACAACCTAGAAGATCCCCCTATTCAGCAAATGGACTGAGCCAATGTAATTATACAACTTAAAAGAAAGGCATATATTTTTTCCTTTTTCTATCGCCAGATTATTTATACACATGTTAGAAGCTATTGTGTGGCTATTTAATTATTTATCTTTTTTAATGCAAATTTCGCGATACTGCTCCTTTAATTGCCGATGCCTCCATGTACATGCGCGCACCCTTTGAGTATCCAGCCACCGGTGACCAAAAGACCATGGTGGCCAATTGCAGCACTCAATTCCCCAGGGGACCAAGGAGAAAGTTACTATTTCTTGTGTTTAAAGGGGGTTAATGCCCAGGGGAGCATCGGGATGCCCACCTGCGCTAGGAACAACACCCATTTTGTTCTATATGACAGCTATAGACATGAGTGACAGACCAGTACAGTCACACTGCTGCCCAGGATTATTGGGTGAATGTCACTCATGGTCCAGCTTCAGCTTCTGGCACCCAGTGAGTTGTTTTATATGTTATTGTCCAAATTGGGTGTAGCACATGGTTGAAGTGTTACAAAATGCTTAGACTTCCTACTTGGAATGCATTCTGCTGTGCGTGAGCATCAAAGGCGTCAGCTACGCGGCCTGGTTCTTTTGAGCATGGCAGAAACCAGGCTGCACCGCACACATCTGGACATCGATGGCATGCATGACCTTGAGCTATTCGAGCTCACCCGCCTTAACCGTGTTTCTCTCCCGGACTTGTATAGGCAGCTGCGGCCATGGTTAGCCCGCACCACAAGGAAGGGTGCATGCAATTGCAGGTATGACCAAATTGGTTGGTTGCCTGCAGTTTTTGGCAAATGGCTCGTTCCAGAGACTGGGTGCCTTCTCCGTGGGGATGTCCCAGTCTACGCTGAGCCGCAGCCTTACCAAGTTTTTGGATGGCATGGCTACCCTGGAACCAAAATATATATTTTTCCCTGACACAGCGGAAGCCTGGAATGCGGTTAAGTTGGGCTTTTATAATATAGCTGACATGCCAACGTATGTGTTTCAAAATAGATTTTTCTGATTGGTCTGTGCCTGTACCCCACTAATCTGTTATAGACTCCAATGAAACAGTAGAAGTTTACACTCACTTACTTACCAGTATTTCCTCCTATGGCTTTGTTTGTGATTCGCAACTATACCTTTCTGTCCTGGCCCTCTTAGCTATGTTGCATCCCAGAGTCATTGTACAGGAGTGTGCTGGGTGGTTGTGCATGTTGCCTCATCAGAACTGTGCTTTGCACTTACACTGCACAGCTGACCTATTGTCCCTGTTCACTAATGCTGGAATGATAAACAGCACATTATTGAGCCTCTTCCCCTTAGGCCTCCCTGTTCTTAGCAGTTTAAAGTAACCTAACATGCCGTATTTGGAAGTAGCATGTAAGGTACTTGTGGCTCTTCCTTAGTAGCATGATGGTACTTGTTTAGATACACTTTAGATGTTTGTTGTTTAGGTTTCTCTGTCTCGGCTGGTTATGGGGCCTGCCACTACATATGTGGCAATGGGGCCCATTTCTTCATTTTTTTTTGGTATTATGGTGTGTGCTTATTTTTTGTATCTTTTTTGGCAGGTGATTCTGGCTATCCATTGCTCCCCTGGTTACTCACCCCCACCCTCCACCCATCCTCGCAGGCCCAGGAGCGGTATAACACTGCACATAGGACGACTCGCTCAGTGGTGGAACGGGCCTTTGGCTTGATGAAGATGCGCTTCCGCTGTCTGGACCAGACTGGGGGTGCCCTGCTTTATGAGCCCGCCAAGGTCATCAAAATAATAATTGCGTGTGGGGTCATGCACAACCTGGCCATACAAAGCCGGGTATCAAGATACACTGACCTGCCTGAAGCCACTTTACAGATTTCGGAAGAAGTCACACCTCCCTACTCCGGATCCCAAAGTGGAACAGCACAGGCGATCCGTTCACAACTTGTGGACAATGTTTTTTCTTAAATAACACTCCTTTTTTTTTGGGTTTTGTTTAATTTTTGGTGATCCCGAAAAAATTAAGTTACAAACTTTTTTGTTGTATTCTGTAAAGCTTAACGTGGGGTCAAATACATAAGCACATCCATTTAGTGGTATGAAGAGTATGAGGTGGCAGTTGATGGCTGGTGTGGGTGAATGTTTGTGGCAATATGTGCAAGGCTCTGATTAATGAGCTGCCATTGGTGGACCATTTCACCCATATGCCTGGTTAGTTGTCTGGTTTCTTGCAGCAGGCCAGAGACATTTTGGTTTAAAACCTCAAATTGGGTAGACATCAAGGTGATTTGGGTACACACAGTTTCATTAAATCTCTGTGTGTTTGCAGAAAATTCAACATTCTCCTGGTGCCAGGCTTCCTCCATGATCTGCAGCTGTCTCCTCTGGCTGATATGTCGCCTTGGATGTGTTCTGCCACTGGCACCGGTGGGTGGTTCTGCTCCAGATTGAGTGGCTGATGGTGGCTGGCTTGGCGCAGAGTCTGTTGTGCGGACGGCAGAAGAGGTTGGTGCCACAGAGGTTGAGTTAGTGGACACCAGGGGCTGAAGTTGCTGGGCCTGTTGGGTCTGATGTTCGCCCACTGGTTTGGTTGGCCTTGGCTGCATCTGAACTGTGTCATCCTCCTCCAAATCACAAATGTCTTCTATAATTGGTGGACTGGGTAGGTTCTGCCAAGAAATGTAGCAGGTATTGAGTCCACTATTTTACATTAAATGGATGCAAGTGCAATTTCATAAGTCTACACAGTGGACCATTGACTTACCTCATCCAAACACTCAGGTTGGTTTGTGTGGACTGAAGGCAGTTGTTGCATGGTCCTCCGGGACAAGCCAGGGGTAGTTTGGCCTTGTGGGGTGTCTTGAGTTTGTTCTGGGATGAAAGAATTACTTTTAGTGTTTAAGCAAAGGCCAGTGTGTATTTAGGAGTCTAAAACTGTTTGGGTACCCATTTAAAAGGCTCAATGTAAAAACATACTCACCTCCGGACCTGACATTCCTGTCTGTGTCTTGGTCCCCTGGCAGGCCCTGAAGGGTTGCCGGGTGAATATATATAAACACATGTTCTTCTGCTGGTGTTAGGATGATTTTATTAGGTATCCAACCCCCTGTCTGCAGGCTGGGGAAGATTAAAGCACACCTAATAAGTGTTACATCCTGTTACAAAGCAGCCTATACATGCATTTACACTCTAAATGGACTTTACCTCTGCTGGCGGCGCATGTCCATTTTTTTTTTACCATAATATTTCAGGTCCCCAAATGTTCGCTTAATTTGCTCAACATCTCTCCTCACAGAACCAACACTATTAACTTGTCGGCAAATCTTATCCCAAATCTCCTGCTTGGCCTGCTTTGTGGTAGATTTAGAATAACGCCCAAATAGGGCATCATAGTGCTCACAAACAGCAGTGGCTACAGCCATGCTTTGTACATCACAAAAACGGGCTGTAAGTGAGCCACGGCGCAGCTGGCGCCCACATGGGTGTGTGGTGTCCCCAGCAGCAGACAAGATTGATGGCTGGCTGTCTGGGGAGTAGTTTAGGTTTCTTGGGCTGATGGGTGAGTGTGATGGAGTGTGGGTGGTATGTGATAATGGCTGGGTGCCTGTTGAGCTGTCACCTGTGGAGCTCTCTATTGATTCTGTGGTTGTGGTACTTGGGGACACAGAGTGTTGAGGAGGAGGGGTGGTTGGCCTGGGTGGGCTAGTGGTTTTGGACCCACGCTTCCCCTTGGTGGTGTGTTTGGTTTTTGCCGCATGCTTTGTGTGTGGAGGAGTTGGAGGCTGCAGGGTTGAAAGAGATTTGTGTCTCTTGTGAGGCCTGGCTGATTTAGCAGGTGGAGGCGAATGTGGCAAGGGCTCATTGCTCCTGCGTTTTTTGGGAGCAGCCTGTGTGTCTGGCTTATCCACCCTTTGAGTATGTGCATGTCCCTCCCGGCTCTTGTGCCTGCTCTTGTGTTGTTTTTGGTGAGGTCTATCTGTGCGGCTAGTATGTGCCTCTGGGCTTTTGGGGGTTTTACGGCTCCCTTTTGGTCTGGCCATAGTGATATGGTAATCAACACAGAGCTGAGTGCATTGACTTTTAAATAGTTTTTCCGTGTGGGCGTGTTCTGCAGCGTGTGTGGCTGCGTGCGCGCGCACACGCACGTCACCGCGGGGGAACGTCAGAACCATACCCGGAAGATCCAGAAAAATGTCGCCAGCGATCTACACAGAGGAGCAGGACAAGATTATAATGGATGTGAGTAGGCGAGAGTGCGTTTATGTGCGCGCACAAGCCGCTAAACAAAAAATAGCAATGGCAGGCTTAGATTAGTGAGGACCAACTGACTTGTTTAACCTCCCTGGCGGTGTTCCCGAGCGTGACTCGGGGTTAATTTTCGCTGCGGTAACTCGGTAACCCCGAGTCACGCTCGGGGTAGATTAGGCAGAGCAGCAGTCTCCTTACCTTTTCCCTGCGATCCAGCTATGTCCCCGCTGTGATCGCAGGTGAGAGTCCCGGCAGATGCGTCCGTCTGACTTCCTGGTTCCGTCTCTGTGAGCCGCAGAGGCTCATGGGGGCGGAACTGGGCGGCAGATTTAAACGTCATGGTAACGCTTTGTGCACAAAATTGCACATATAATCAGAACGCCAGGGAGGTTAAGTAAACTACCAGACCAGCTTAGTTTTAAACATATGCGCAGCAGCACACTAGCCTAGAGGCAGATAGACTAAGTAGGCCCATGTGAGTAGGAAGGAGTCTCCGAAACTGGCTATAGATAGTGCATGAGACTCTATTCATCTATTTGTGTCACTAATGCTCTGCCATTGTGTTTTTTTATACAGATGATGCTGAGGAACCGTTATGATTTCCTGCCGTGCGACTTCGAGAAGAGGACGTTGGCACTGGCGGTGGTGGAGGCAATTGCCAGGAATACTGGAACCACCTATACCTTCACCCAGATCGCCCAACACTGGTCGGATTTGAAGAGGAGGCATAGGCCCCGGGGGAGGCGGTACTTTGCAAAGCACTTTCCAGGTAAGTCTTGGTACATGACATGCAATAAACACACTGCCCTTGCCTGGGCCTGTGTTTATGATTGTGTTTATATTGCAGCGCATGAATGGAATTTGCGTTTCTGCCCCACCCGGACCAGAACCCGAAGCCCAGTGTTGGGAGGTACTGGGGAAAGTTTAGGTGGTGCCACACCAGTGCCAACGCCCACCTCCTCCTCTGCCAGTGAGTATGAGGAGCCAATGGACCTCAGTATACAGGGGGGGGGGAGTCGCACGGCAGGGAGTCAAACCAGCCACAGCTCCAACCTGACTCCGGTAAGACTCTCAAACCTACATATGTCCGAATACATGCAATAAAGACATATACTAATGTGCACTATTGTTATTTTTAGATGATGACATCGCAGGACCATCCCAAAGGATAGTTGAGGAAGCAGCCCAACCTCAAGAGGTGCCTGGGGAAGGTGAGTGATTTGATGCATAGAAGCCTAACCTAATCTGACATTCAGGAGGCACAAACAGTCAATAATATCCTTGTGTTTTGGATCCAAACAGCTTCACAGCAGGACGAGATGGTGGACCCAGGGAGGAGGCTGAGCCCCAGACGCCCTGTTGGCCCCAAGCCTTGTAAGTTTAAAAAATCATACATGTAGTTTAAACTCCGGCCCAAAACAACAAAAACATGGTCCAAGACACATTAATGTAATAACTTATGGAAAAATTAACCCTAAAAATGGACCAAACCAAAACCCCTAGATAAGCAAAATACTTACAAGGCAAAACTGATTATGTTTTTCATTCACAGATCAAAGACAAGGGCCCAAATGAATAAAAAGAAGAGCCTCCTGGGTGGATGACGGCAATTTGTTTTTTAAGAAATGTTTTTTTAAATTTTAGACAAAAAACTTTTAGTAAAAAAAAAAACAAAAACCAAAAAAAAATGTGTGGTGTGTTCTCTTTCCAGGCACTGTACGCTCTCACAACATAATCATACAGTTACATGTCCCAAAAGGTAAGTATATGGGACAAGGAATAGGAAGAAGAAAAAGAAGAAGCAGAAGAGATTCAGGTAAGCATTAAACACAGGGAAGAAGAAGAAGAAAAAGAAGAAGGAGAAGAGATTAAGGTAAGCATTAAACACAGGGAAGAAGAAAAAGAAGAAGAAGAATGAGAAGAGATTAAGGTAAGCATTAAACACAGGGAAGAAGAAGAAAAAAAAGAAGAAGGAGAAGAGATTCAGGTAAGCATTAAACACAGGGAAGAAGAAGAAAAAAAAGAAGAAGGAGAAGAGATTCAGGTAAGCATTAAACACAGGGAAGAAGAAGAAAAAAAAGAAGAAGGAGAAGACATTAAGGTAAGCATTAAACACAGGGAAGAAGAAGAAAAAAAGGAGAACAGTATAAGGTAACCATTAAACACAGGGAGGAGGAAGAAGAAGAAGGATAGTAGTTTAAGGTAAGTTTTGGTGCTGGTAAAAGTGTCAGTTTGATGTATGAGGGAAGCTTGAGGGAGGACTTGGGATGTGCGCTTGCGTGGACACAGATTGTCCACAGGAAATCCATGGAAATGTAAGTATACATGGAAAAACAATCGGAATCGGGGTGAAAACGGAAACAGATGGCAAGAAGTTACGTTTGGAAACGCATTAAAAAGGAGCCAAAAACGGATCGTCCGTGTGAACGGCAACGGAACCCATGACCACACGGAAAGCACCCGAGAGGGGAAAAAAAAATGAAGACACATAAACGGATCAGTAACGGAGCTCTCCCGACGACGGCTCTGAGAGACAAACCCATCTATAAGATTCCCGGGCCGATCACCTCCCTCACCGCGGGACATCCGAGATCGGGATGTCCCGCGGTGAGGGACCCCCCCAAACCCCCCGAAAAACGTACCTCTGCCGCCGTCGCCTCCTGCGCGCCCCTCTAGGCGTGCGCGCCCCTCTAGGCGTGCGCCCCCCCCGCGCCGGCCGTTTGTGAATGGCTGGCGCGCACTGTCAGTGGGGCGCGCGGGAGGCGGCGGCGGACGCGCTGTCTTGTCCGGCGCTGTCATCCGCTTGTCCGTGGCTACATGGGAGCGTGGTGAGGTGAGTTTTGGGGGCTTTCTGGGGGGTTTTACACAGCGGGCTAACCGGGGTGCCCCCCTGAAGTGGACCAAAACCCAGGATAGTCAAAATCCTGGGTGTTGGTCCACTTTAATATGACTACTGACTTAAGTGGGGTATCTAACGCAGGGAAGGGGGTGAGTTTAATGGTGAAGGAGGGTGACACATATAGGGAGAATGGGGGGGGAGAGGGAGGGGGGCTCGTGACGAAAAATAAGAGGTCGTCCGCGTAAGCCACCTTGTGTACCCCGTCCCGGGTCTCAAGTCCTCTGATATCCCCATTGCGTCGGACTCTGCATAGAAACGTTTCTATGGAGAGTGCGAAAAAGGAGCGGAGACAGCGAACATCCCTGTCACTTCCCATTGCGAATGTGCACTGGGTCTGACAAAAGACCATTCACCCTGATCCTTGCTGAGGGGGAGTGTACAGGGCCCCCACGAACCCTCTCATTACTTCCCCCAAGCCCACATGTCGGAATCTCTCACCCATGAAAGACCAATTGGGGGCAGTGTACAGGGCCCCCACGAACCCTCTCATTACTTCCCCCAAGCCCACATGTCGGAATGTCTCACCCATGAAAGACCAATTGGGCCTATCAAAGGTCTTTTCCGCGTCAGTGGAAAGAAGCATTGCAGAGGTCCTGGATGACCTAGCCCCATGTATCATATTAATGGTCCTGACTACATTGTCCCTGGGCTCTCTCCTCAGGACAAATCCAGTCTGGTCCAAGTGTACCACTGGTACCAATCTGTTAGCCAGGACTTTAGCAAACAGTTTCAGATCTGCATTGAATAAGGAGATAGGTCGGTAGCTCTGGCAGACTAAAGGGTCTTTCCCCGTTGTCATTCTCTCTAAAGTATGTCTTGATGCCGTCCCCAATTTCTTTGGTTATTACCGCATCTTGATAAGGGATTCATTAAGTCTCCATGTCAGCGGGTGGGGGGCCTATCTACAATAGCCAGATCCAAATATACTGGGGCGTGATCTGAAAAAGAGATAGTGTATACCACATCCTGTCACACTGCTCAACAGACTATGTGGAACCAGTAGATAATCAATCCTGAGTATGTCCCATGCGTCTTTGAAAAGAAGGAGTAGTCCTTCACTTTGGGATTTGTAATCCGTCACGCGTCCATCAGCTGCGCCTCGTGCAATTTTTTCCTAATCATTCTGAGGGCTGACTGCGGAAGCGCAGACTTGCCTGTTGATGAGTCTATTAAAGGCTCGATGGCTAAGTTGAGGTCTCCACCCAATATCACCTCTCCCTTGAGGCTAATGTATATTTCCTGCGCCCCAGTAAGCCCTTAACCAGAATTACCCTCCCTGTTTTGTCACCCCATTCTTCCTGAACTTCAAATGGGAGGGCTCTCGCGAACATAATCGCCAAAGCTTTCTTTTTTTTCCCTTCTGCTGTGCAGCTGATGAACACCTGCGGAAAACTCCTATTGCTTAGACGGGGGCAAAAATTCTTTTTAAAATGCATTTCTTGTACGAATGCTTTCATTGCTTTCTGCCTTCTAAGCTCCTTCCATAAAATGGTCTTTTTCTCAGGGGAGTTAAGGTATTTAGCATTCAATAACACCACCTTCATGGTACCCATCTCAGCCTTCTTGAGGGTATCTCCCGGGGGTTAAACTCCCCTTCGATCCAATGGCTCGAAAGCTGGGGTCTTATACTGTCAAGAAGTAGCCTTGTTCTCCCGTCTGGGAGGTCCTAAGGGCGTCCCAGTGGGGTGTGCAAAGTACTAAGTACTGGGGGGGAAGTGGAGGACTGGACACACGTTCGGTGCATGGGAGATGCACTGAGGGACCACTATAAGACTCTATCGAGATATCTATCTCCACAGCTAGTCCAAAATACATAACATTAACTTCAACTTTAACTGGCCACTAGAACCCACGCTGTCTCACGGCGGATAACAACAAGCTAGCCGGCCCGACGACCCCCCCACCACCCGGACACCAAGCCAGTGCAATCCAGGAACTCAGTTCCTGCGTTATGCGGCACCCAAATGGGGAACATCACCAACCGCTGCCAAGCTTAACTTATAAACTATCGGACACCGTCTGGCCCGGGCCGCCCCAGCCCCCCCCCTTGCCCGCCACCGGCCCACCTCCACCTTGCAGCCAGGTCGCCCGAGCGGGGGAGGGGGGCCCCAGACCCGACCCCGGCCCAACGCATAGACCAATCCAGTCCATCAATCAACTGACAGTAGAGAGGTTAGACCTTACACTCGGAGCCCTCCTCTTCCTCTTCGCGCTTCCCGAGGTGCACCTCCCGGCCTCTGCGGCAGCTGCTCCGCATAGACAGACAGTTCTGAAGCTGTCCAATCAGGGATATCCACCATGGCTGCCTCCAGGAAGTGGAAAAGATCAGTGAGTTGGCCAGGCGATTTGAGCACGAAGGTATTCCCGTTCCTTTGCACAATCAGTTGGAACGGGTGCCCCCATCTGTATGTTGCTCCACTTTGCTGCACTTTGCCTCCAGCAGGGGCTTTAACAGCCTGGGCATTTGTATGGTCCGCCTGGACAGATTTTGAAGGATGATCACCTGCGTGCCCTGATACAAGACAGGGGCTTTTTCCCATGCTCGACGGATTAGGTCTTCCTTTATTTTAAAGAAATGAACCCTGCAGATGATGACTTTGGGCCTGTCCCCCTCGCTGGGACGGGCGCTTAGTGCACTGTGGACTCGGTCTAGTTCGATGTGGTTCGCGTATGGTTGGTCCAGAAGTGTATTGAATATTGAGGTCATCGCCTTCAGTGGGTCCTGTCCCCCAACTGATTCCAGGACCCCTTGGAGGCGGAGGTTGTTCCTGCGGCTTCTGTTCTCTGCATCATCGTGCGCCAGGTACAGGTCAGAGAACTGTCTACTGTTCGCCTCTTGCTTTCTTTCCAGCATTGCCATGTGCTCTTCCAACACCCTCTGTGTGGATTCAACTCCATCCACTCTCTGGGTGACCTCCGCCACGGACCCCTGCAGGGAAGCAAGCTCTCTTTTTATAGTCCCTTCCATTCTAGATACATAGCCGTCGAAGTCGCTTCGCGTGCTCCAGCTCCCCGTGGCCCCCTGTTGTGCGCTCTGGTGCAATGTGGAATAGCCATTCTCGTGGGCCACCTCTCTTGCTGCTAGAGGTCTTTGAAGGGGGCTTATATCGATCTCTGCTTCTTGCCCCATTACCCGCTCTGGGGGGTCAAGCGTCGGCCAGGCTCGCTTTAGCATGGTGCATTCCTCTATGAACACTGGGCCCGGAATGGGGCTGCTGGGGGATCGCCTGTCTCCATTTGTGCTTGGGCTTATTGGGGGCGTCTGAAAACATGATGTGCCCTAGGGAGCTCAGAAACCTCTGGGGCAGAGTGCTTCCTTTTTTGTGTGGGGAATCCTTGGGGCTTATGGGGCTGTGTCTGCCCTCCGGGGAGTCTGGGCTGCAGGGGTGGTGTCCATATGCTGCAGCTGCGACCGAACACTTTCCTTTGGAAATTCTGCCCCTCCCCCCTCGGGCACCTCCTCTGGCTTATCTGACTGGGTGTGAGGGGGGGACCTGCGCCGATCCCCGCTGCATCTTCCCGGGGTCTCATTGAGGGATTGCTAACCTTGGGTCCGCCGGGTGATCCTCCGCCCCAGTCATTGTTCCTGTGGACCTGTGCCGCCACTACCTGCACGTCGTCCCGGCCCCGTTGCCTGCCTCTGTTCATCTGTCGCAGGCAATCTTTCTGCCCGATCGCAGCCTCCTCCTCACCAGCCCGGGTTCTCTCCTCCACCTTGGGCGTCATCGGTGCAGCGCTCTCTGGCCCCTGAATCTCCAACCTCTCCTTGCTTCGCTGCTTTTGCCTTGCCGCCATCTTGGATCCGGCTGCTGTGTTCTTCTTCTCCTTCTCAGCGGCGAACAGCTTGGGAATGGTAAGCTCTTTTCCCTTCCGCACAACTCCTCTGTTCTTCTCACGCCTGGACATTAGTTTTCCATGGTCCTCTTCAGCCTGGGTCCCGATCTGCTGCTAAAACCGTGCAGAGCTCCCGCAGGTAGCTGCCTCACGCCGCCATATCAAGCCATGCCCCCCCAGCGAACCAATTTTAAGCGCCGATTACCAGGCGCTCTGAGCAGTCGCTACCTCTCACTACGTCTCACGCTGTACTGTTGTTAGATGTGGTGTAGGCTTGGCTGCTATTGTTTTGAACACCTCCTTGTGTACACTGTGGAGCATTATACTAACTGAAAAACATTCTGTTAAAGCTAACTTTCAAACATTATCTAAAACTCAATGTTACACATTGTAGTTACTTAGCATACAAATTACTGTATCTAAAAAGCGTACGCTGCAGCGTTCTCTCCTGTACATATATAGTAATATTTTGTCTGGTGTCAGGGCATTTTTTTTTTATTATTTTTTTAAATAGACTTTATACAGCATGACAGTTGTAAAGTGTATTTTTATGAATCACGAATCTGACCTATCCCATTCTGTAGACATTGTGGAGGTTGTCAAGGCAACGGTGGACTGGTGTTTCAAGACCAAGCTCTGCTACAAAGCTAACCTTCATAGGTGATTGGACTTTAAGGCCTGGTACTACACCAATGTGTATATGTATTTGTTATCTAGTGTTGATGTTAAGTAAACTACACATACATACACATATCTATAGCTATGCACATGTATACACATGTGTGTGGGTTGAATTCTTAATGTCGATAAACATGATATTGTTAGTAAAGTAATTTTTTTTTAATAATTTATTTTTAATAAAGTAAATAAAAATTGCCATAATGTGGCTTAAATTAAATACATATGGTTACAAAACAAAAAAAAAAAATACACATTTATTCCTCTGTTGGCCAGAGGGGTCAGCCATAGGGGCCTGGAGCCAACAGTGCTGCAAAAAAAATATTCTGCTGTTGGATATGCTGATTTAACAAGATCTGGTCCTGCCTGTCAATGGACCAGTCAATTGCATGTAAGACAGCATTATGTTATTGCCGCCTTTCTTCCTGCTGTTGTTGTTGCAACACCAGCACATGTGATTCCACCGCTGCAATGTGCTCCTCAAGTCTTGCATGTGGCTGATGGCGGCTGTAGGCCTCCAACATGCGGGTCCCTAATTCATATAAATCAGCACTCGTCGGTGGTGTTCGTGCTTGTTGCTATGCCGTTGTGCTCTATAAATGTTAATGATGAAAAAAAAAATTGTTTCAATATGATACATATCCTCTTTAAACCAAAATTCACTACATCAACACCTACCATTTGTTGTGTTGGAGGTTGTTGGGCACCTGGCACTTGAAAGGAGTCCACACCCAAATCCCCAAACAATGATGATTGCTATGAATAAACAGGGGTGTATTTTAAAGGGTAATCTGTATTATAAACCAACTCAAAAAATATCACAATATTTCCTAGACATTAAAAATAATTTCAAACATACCTGTGTGTGGTCCTCCCCAGAAAGTTCAGGAGTCTGGCTGCCAGGAGTGGGCGAATCATTATCCGATAGTGACGGCAAATTCACATATGCTAATTAAAAGATATAATGAAAAATTTAGAAATGTAGACATTGCACTTGGTAAAGTTAGCATGTGATTTCCAAAGAAGTATAACATTGATTGTCCATTTTTTTAAAACACATGCACAATGCTGGAGGAGTAGGATTCAAACACAAAAAGGGGTTACTTTGGTTAATTAATTGTCAGATAATATCCAGTTACAACATTATTATCCACCCATACCCGCCATATCGGAGATGTCCTGATTCAATCCATCATCGGAAAGTTGCCCTACAAAGACAATTATAACACATTAGCCAATTAATTATTATTACAATTATTACAAATATTATTACAAAACAGGCCTCAGGCATCAAGGATATACAAAATGATGTATAATTAAAAATATATAATAAAATACATATTTACCAACATCCATAGCAGACTCTCTTTGAAGAGCCCTTTCAGGACCAGCACTTCCTGTATTCAGGCCTATAAGCAGAAAGTATTCAATTTAGTTTAATGTGTAAACTAGGTTTTGCATAAGAGAATAAAAGAAAAATGTCATCCATAAATACTACATGTTATATGAAGGCACATTTTTATAAAATGTGGGCATGGTAGGCATTTGAGGAATCACTGATTTGTACAACCCTGCTGGTAACAATATATGCCATATGCAAACTACAAGAGTTTCTTTTTGGTTAAACATTTTTCAAGAAAGAATACAGTAAGCACCTTTTTACACACCAACAGACTCCTGGAGGCCTGCAACACAGGAAGTGGGCTCCAAAGATGAAGGTGGGAATTGGCCTACAAATATAACAACTACAAGAAACAATTAATGGCAAAATATTTACATCACCAAGAATATACTAAATAACCCAGCCACTTACAGGCTTCCAAAGAACAGGGTGAATCTTGAGGAGATGCTGTGGGCATGCTGAGGGTCTCTTTAAAATAAAGACAAATAAATGTAAGTTTGGTAGTGTTAAACCCTACTCAAAAGCATATTTAAATGTAATACACAATGCATTAGTAAATGCATAATTACCATACCATCTGGCTGCCTTGAAGTGGTGGCTGGGGGAAGGGCAGTGCAGGGCTCTGGCTCAGAAACATCTGATGCACATGGTGCCTCTGAAATTACAAAAATATTATTTTAAGCCTACATATATGCTAGATTAAGGTTTACCTGTGGGAAGAATACAGCTTAAACAAAATCCAGGGATGTAGTTATATAGGTGATTAAGTTATAAAAAATTCACTGTCAAATCAAAACACTTACCTTCACCCCAGGCTGTGGTGTCATCCCCAACATCCACACCCTGCAGCCGACAAAGTGGAATCTTGCACCTTAGCATCTCCTCATATGGGTGATTTGTGCTCTTTGGAGCCTGCTTTTTCCAATTATTCACCATAAGGTCAGACTCCATCTTTTTCATAAGGGCCCTTCTCAATGTGTAGAAGCGTTTTTTGCAGGCTATGCCAGTGCGTGGACATTGAGCTGAGCTGGTAAGCTCCTCCGCAATGGCATCCCACAACCTGCTCTTTTCTTGTTTGCCCAAGCCCCAACTTTGTGGCCCATATAACATAGGCCACTTAGCCAGGGCCAGCCTCACAAGAGTATTGTTATCTGCCAAACTAAATTCTGGCTCCAGTTGAGCCCCAGCAACAGGCTGCATCCTCTTGCGTGAAGGAGGTCTGCGGGCACCACACAGCCCACTGGTACTGGGGGCCCCAGGGGACCCACCAGCCCCAGTCAGATTTCCAGGATTTGGCTCCATTCTGTAGCTGCATACACCAACAACAACAACCAACACAAGGACGCATGCAAACTACAGAATGGCAACAATTGATGTATGTGTGATGGAGTTTAATGTGCTAGTTGAACCAATCACAAGCAGGGAATGTTAATTTAAGCTAACATTCTATACAGGTGTGTGTGTATTGATTTTACCTTTCAAGACAAATACATTTATCTATAACACATGCTTCATCTAATTTGATTAAATAACTAGCAATAGAAACAATCCAAAACACAAGTACTTACATCTGCCATTATATGGGAACACACTCAAAAATTGCCAGACACACCAATAAATGGAGGAGGTGGGGCTTTACAGCTAAAACAGGCACAATTATCTAGGGTTAGAGCGAAGCAGGAGCAGTGGAAATTGGCAAATGGTACTCTTAATGGTGGGAGCAATTGATGGGATGCTAGTTAAAGTGGACCAAAACCCAGGATTTTGACTATCCTGGGCTTTGGTCCTTCCCCCCCCCGATTAGGGTGCCCCGCTGTGTGAAACCCCCCAGATCACCCGAGGAAACTCACCTCATTCCGGTCCTACGGGGCATGCACAGCCGCTCGTCCAATTAGCGCGCTCGGAGCCGCTAAGCTTTGCACGTCTAAGCGCTGTCTTAGAAGAGCATCTCAGAGCATGCTGGCAGCCGCATCCCCCGCTTCCCTCTAACAGGGAACGTGCCTGTGCTGGCCATTCACAAATGCGTCGTTGGACCGGGGAGTAAGGTAAGTGTAGCGGGTGACCTGGGGGGTTTCACACAGCAGGGCATCCTGATTTTGGATGCCCCGGGGGAAGGGAATCGATCGACCCGGGAATCTCATAGATTCTCAGGCCCATCCCGCTGGGTTTTGGTCCACTTTAAAAATGTGGGTTTTGGTCTGCTTTAATATTACTAAAGTTGAATGTGTAAAACTGGATGGCAACCTCAAGTGTATGTTCATGAAAGTCTGTCTGACAAGTAAAGTGGGTGGCTTGAGAGTAGAATCCTTGTGGGTAGAAAGGCAGAGCATTGTAAACAAAAACCACGGTACCAGTGACCACAATATAGTTGTATTCACCATAAACTATAATAACCTCCTCTGTCTTGGAAGGCCTTAAAAAACAAAGGGTGCAGATGAGAGCCACCAAACTGATAAGTAGAATAAAAGAACTTGATTATGAAGAAAGATTAAGGAAATTAAATTGATTTACTCTTGAAAAGAGACGCCTAAGTGGGAATATGATTAACTTGCATAAATATATAAAGGGACAATACAAAGAATATGGGGGAAAGATATTTCATGCAAAATCCCCCCTAAAGTCCACAGATTTATAGTTCTTATGGTAAAAAAGACTGTCCCCTCTGGAGATGGAATATCCAGAGTACAGCGACAGTCCTTTTCATTAAAAGAACTGTAAATCTGTGGAATAGTCTTCCATGGAAGCTTGTTACAGCATCAACAACAGACAGCTTACATTAGGATTAGATGCTTTGGAACAAAAAAAAACAATTAAAGTTACTATTAGCTGTTATCTGTAAAAAAATACCTAAATATTTTTCCACAGCCATGTGCCTTGGTTGGACGTTTTTCAAACAATTAACTATGGAAGTATGTGATCTTTAATGTGTTTTTTGATGGGGATGCCCCAGATTTTGAGGTTGTTCCTTCAGGATCAGTTCTCCAGATCTTCTTCTTTTGGTGGTTAGTGCTATGATTGCTTTTTGTTGTTGTTCATTTAGAGAAAGTTCTTTGTCCTTAATCATTCATTTAAAATGCTTTTTTAAGTTGTTCCATTAATTGGTTTCATTTTAAGTTCGGATGTAAAAGATTTACGTATGGCTCCAGATGTAGTGAATAATTCCTTAGGTACAATTCCTGGCACTGTGGAAAATAACTTTTTTTTAGGTTAGTGGACACTTTTTTGAACATTTCTACGAAATCAGTGTGGTGATGTGGCTGAATTAGTATACTGGGTGGTTGGGTGTCTACAATCAAGATACGTTAATAAGTTATAACCCACCCTGACATGTCAACAAGTAGCTTGTCTGGAGTCTGACGTGGTCTTTGGGATTGGCAACTCCTCTTGGTCGAACTCTTTACAGCTCTCATTTTCCTCCCTATAGTTTTTCCTCTTTACTTTTCCTCTTTCTATCTTACTACCCTCTTATCTCTACATAACGGTTTGACATATGTAAATCGCACAGATGCGTAGCTGGGATGCCTAGGGCCGTTAAATCGGGTGGTCCCTATGCAGACATCATACAGTTTGTTGGTGGCCTTGTTTGTTTGTTCACCTATTGGCCTGACTGAAGTCAACTAAAGGTGGATTAACTATGTATGGCATTTATGTCTCATAACTTCTTGTATTCTACAAAGTCATTGTATACACACTTTAGTGAGTTGTATATACGGCTTTTCAATAAAAATATTGAAACAGATAAAACAGTTATATGTTTCATGTGTATCAGTTCACTGTTGGTGCCCCCACTACACCGCACCACAATGAAAGCCGAGCGCATTACACAGTACACAAAAGTGCTGCATTTGTGCATTTCCACTACAATGCAATGGAAAACACAATGGCCTTGATTCAATAAGAAGGGAAATCATTTTCAGAATCCCTGAACCAATACCATAGACATATTGTAATCTGGCTGAGATTTATAGATGATATTGTCTTTGTCTGGGAAGGATCACGATTTGATTGTGAAAAATTTATAGAAATATTGAATAACAATGAGTTTAATATCAAACTGACTTCCCATTTGTCCACAGAACATATTAAATTCTTGGACTTGTCCCTTATCCGTGAATTGGATGGGACGATCGCCAGTACTTTACATCGTAAGGAGACAGCTACGAATAGTTTGCTTCACTTTAAAAGTGCCCATCCAGGGGGCGTGGCCTTGGCATGGAGGAGTGAGGAAGCAAGAACCAGAGCTCCCGTACAGCCTGTATTCCTATAGCTGATCAGAGCCCATATCTTACCCCTACTTTACCAAGATGGGGGGCAGTAAGAAAAGGAGAACTGGGGGCGCAGCTAAAAAGTCCCCCAAGGCTGCCATCAACAACTTTTTTAAAGTTAAAGACTCAGCGGAGCTGCCGCCTCCATGACGGACGGCGCGCAGGTGAGAGGAGGGGGGAACCCAAAGCGGGGAGCCACCAAAGACGCTTCTGACAGCTCTGAGGGAGCGGCGCCTGTCAGCGGGGTGGCCGGCTCTATGATAAGCGGTGCGCAGATGGAAGGAGGCGGGGGCCCGAAGCGGGGAGCCGCCGCAGACAATGAGGACAGCTCTGAAAGAGCGGTGCCTGTCGGCGGGGCTGCCGGCTTGGAGAGTGAGAGCTGCAGGCATGGGACGAGGACACAGCAGAGCCCAAACAGGGCGGGGAAGTCTGGGCTGCAGGACTGAAGAGCTGCTCCAGGAAGTGTCATAATTGAAGCCCCAGATGGTGGTGGAGAGGACCTGGGCGTTGTGAGGCTCCAGCGGTCTATAGCCTCGATTCAGAGACACATTCGTCCGGACTTCCGTAGCTGTCTGTGAAAGTTTGGGTGGGTGTCTGTCATTTTTTTGCTTTTTTCCGTCCATTTTTCATTCGTACGAACGTTCGGGAATGCGCTTTCGATGAACGGAAGCAAATCGGAACATTTCCGTTAGTTCGGATCATTTTCCAAACAAAATCGGAAATTTTCCGTTCGTTCAGATAACTTCCGTTGTTGGGATGGGTTTCTGTTTTCCGACGGATCACCACCCTATAAATCCGTTTCATTTCCGATCCACTTACGGGACCTTTGAGGGCTCGGATTGCTATTGTTGAACATGTTTTGCAGCTTTAGCACCAAGGCATTGCATGTATCAGCATGGCCGAGGCCATAAATTGTATAGCAATGCATACCTGAATCAATACATTTCATGTATGCCTTATAGAAGCATTTTAATGCTGATCTTAATTAGTCCTTAGCATGTAAACATTTATTTTCCCACACATCCATATAATTGCTATATTTTTTTAGACTTATGTCCTTTGTGAATTATATTTGGATTGTTGAACTTGAATCTTAATTTGTTGTAGGAATTATTGTTTTAGTCGGTTACCTTTGCTTTGTGCAATTATTTTATATTTGGTTTCAGGAACCGCAAGATGTGCCACTCACACAACATAAAAGCAGTGATTGGTCCAGCTATGCGATTCCTCAGTGTTCTTGCAGGGCATCCAGGGTCGTCCCATGATGCTTATATATTGCAGAGCTTCGGCTTATTTCGTCAGTTTGAGTCAGGAGAATTATCTGGTGGATGGCTCCAGGGTAAGTTTTCTCACATTCCATCAATCCATTTTCACTGTATGGCAATGAATATAGTTGATGACTAATGACTTAACCTATTGCTGTTTTTAGCCCTTGATGACATGTTAAACAATATTGTAGCTTAGAATGTGTATTTTATATTAATATTTTTAAATTCTTTCAGGGGATTTTGGATATCCACTCCTGCCCTTGCTCCTGATGCCCGTTCCTTGCCTGCAGAATAAGGGCCAGGGGTTCTCTAATCGGGCACCATGCAAAACCCGAGCCGTGGTGGCGAGGTCCCTCTGGCTTTCGAAGTCCAGATTTAGGTGTTTGGAGCATACGGGGGGGGGGGGGGGGGACACTACAGTATGACCCCAACAAGGTTATACCAATATTTTAATTTAAGTTTTTTAACAGGGACCACACTTGCCAGAGTGGCACAACTGAGTGTCAGGGCTCTTCAGTTGGTGGGCGAGATGCAGGAACTGCGCAACTCATTGGGGACCACAGATGAAGAATAATGTTCTGTGGCCTGCCATTGCTATGTATTTTGTTTTTTTAGTTGTAAAAATTAGAAATTTTCAACATTTTTATAAATTTTATATTTTATGATGGAATCCAAAAAAAAAAAATGTTACAGTGTAATTTCATTTACAAAATACATTAACACAAAACTAATGGGCCCAGAAATATTTAAAGATGAATATTCACATGATCGAGAAGTGATTTGGGTTAGCTTTAAGGTTCCAAAAGTGAAGATGGAGGATAGTGCTAAGTGATTTAGCTAAACATTGTAGTAGAAGTGAGGGTGGCAAATATGTAGGCAAGCACTTTAATGAGTTAAGTTTGTAGTGCGCAGGCGCAAGATCATAAGGATTTCCATCTGGACGAATATTGATTGAAAAAGGGAAACAGAATCGAACGGGAAACGTAAAGGATTCGTTGGAGGATACGATGGGAAAAGGGCAAAAAAGAAAGCCTACGTTGTAACATGTGGAAATGAAACGGAAAAGTCTGGATGGAAAATGACATCCTCGTATTCGTAATCTGCCGTACGAATGGACGGAAACTTTACAGAAGGTTTCCAATGCATGCATAGAATCGCTCGTACGCTCATACGAGAACGGAAACATTTCACACAAAAAACAGATCGGCACTAAGTTTTTTTTTGTCTCTCTGAATCGAGCCTTATGACAGGGGGAGATGTAAAGGAGATGGATGGCCATGTTGCCCCTTTGTGGCAAACCCCCAACAGTCCCTCGCCCTCAAGTCAGGGCTCCCCAACCCGGGATACTCCAATTAATGAAGCTGGAGAGGAGCTGAACCCCAGGAAGAGGGTTATTCAGGCAGAAATTCATCCGGTTCCGGGGGGGATGCCCGCTCCCAAATAAGTCCACGAGGCCTTCCCAGAAACCGGGATCCAGACTGGACATCCGGCTCGGAGGCCGACTCCCGAGGTGACGTATCGCCTGGGTGGGGGCATTCGGATGGCCCGGGTGCAACCGGAGCTGCCTCCTATGGCCTCGCTGCTTCGCGTGTCATTGGTTCCCCAACCGGGATGCCCCTTTCCCGTGTGGGCGCCGATTGTCTCCGTCACCAGATTTTTTTTTTTTTTTTTTTTACATTCTTTATTTAAAGGTTTTCAAAGACAAATACAGAGTAACAATATCTCCATACAGTATCACGTCAGCGCCGTAAAAGTTATGTAGAGAAGATACAGGAGCAAGGGGGTAACACGATAAGTCATGACAATCAGGTTCTGAATTAGACCTAAAGAACCCTATTTAGGGTCGTCGAGGGGGAGGGGGAGGGGGGTTGTGCGGATCTCTGAGGCTCTCCCAGAAGTGTTCTGCACTCATCGGAATCAGGAAATTTCAACCAACTAAACCAGGTGCATATAAACTGATCGAATCTGTTCTCTCGGGAGAGAATCACATTTTCAAAACGCATCAGTTCGTTTACCCTCAATATCCACAAGGCGATTGAGGGGGGGTCAGTACCTTCTATTTTTGAGGGATGCAAATTTTTGCTGCATTTAAAAGGTGACACAGCAAAGATTTTTTGTAGGATTTCAATGGTGTCTTTGTCAGGTGAAGAAGACAGACACCCGGGTCGTCAGCCACCTCCGACTCCGTCACTTCGCTTGCCAGTCTTCTCACCGAGTTCCAGAAGGGCCTGAGGACCGGGCAGGACCAGAATATATGAAGCATGTCTCCCTTTGCCCTGTCAGCATCTCTCTGAGACATCTGGAAACCATTTATTAATTGACACTGGCACTCTGTACCATTGTGTCAAAATTTTATAGTTGCACTCTTGATAACGAGTGCAGATAGAAGTTTTGTGTGGCATGGCAAGGAGCTTCCTTCTCTGGTCTGGGGTAAAGGAAACATTTAAGTCCGCCTCCCACTTCCTCAGAAAGGTGGGAGAATCACCTTCCTGAGGGGCGACCCGCAATTGATGTATATAAGAAAGGGAGTGCTTTGCTGCACGACCGCCAGAGCATAGACTTTCAAAAGACGTCAGTCTCCTCATGCCCTCGGAAAACTCCAGTAGTGAGTGGAGAAAGTGGGTGATTTGATTCCTCTGCCAGCTTGTCCAAGCTGTTAGACCTTTTGTCCGGGCCAGGACCTCCAAATTCGACCACCCTTCACCCGCCCAGAAGTGACCTGCTCTGTGAAGACCCGCCTCTCTCTCACTTTTGGCCCTTCGCTTCCCGGGGGGAAGCAGGGATTTCCCAGGATTGGGAACATTGGGGAAGGAGCCGGGGAGAAGTCTGGGTGGCCCAGATGTTTCTGACAGACCTTAAGTGTGGCACCTAATGTGGGATGTTTAATTACTAGGGGGGCGCAGTGCCCACCAGCCAGGCTGCACCATCTATCGGGGCCTCAAGAAACCCCTGTTCCAATCCCATCCATTGCTTGT
The DNA here is from genome assembly GCA_027917425.1 of Gastrophryne carolinensis. Lineage (NCBI taxonomy): Eukaryota > Metazoa > Chordata > Amphibia > Anura > Microhylidae > Gastrophryne > Gastrophryne carolinensis. Next base: position 291,074,309 of record CM051234.1, read on the forward strand.
GACCACCGTGAAGGCACCAATCTACAACCCTGTTGAGGTGGACCGCTACATGATATCTGGTCGGATCAGGGAAGCCCAGCCCTCCGTTCTCCCTGGTCCAGGAGAGAATAGTTTTGCTCAGCCTCGGCTTCTTACCCCCCCAAATGAATCTGACAAAGAGCGCACTAACTTTATGTAGGAAGCTCTGGGGGATTGCCACTGGGAGCGCCTGTAAAAGGTATAGCAATTGAGGAAGTAAGTTCATCTTGATGGCATTGCATTTGCCAAACCAGGACAGCCCGCCCCTCCCCCATCTGGTCGTCTCCATTTCAAACTTCTTAAGAAGAGGTGGGAAATACAGATTAAATATGTTCGCAAGGTTATTTCCAATTTTCGTTCCCAGATAAGTGACGCTCTCCCTGGCCCACCTGAATGGGAACGAATCTTGGATGGCACTGAATCTTCTCGGAGGAATGTTTATGTTGAGGACCTCCGATTTTTGGTAATTGATCTTATAGCCCGAGACATCACCATAACACCTTAATTCGGACAACAGATTTGGGAGGGAAACCTCAGGACAGGACAGGGAGAAGATCAGGTCATCTGCGTAAGCTGCCACCTTATAGTGAGCTGTTGCGCTGATTCATCTTTTAATATCTGGATTTCTCCTGACCCGACAGAGAAAGGGCCCCAGGGTGAGAATAAAGATAAGGGGTGAGAGTGGACAACCCTGCCTTGTCCGATTGGCTATTCTAAAGGATTCTGAGAGCACGCCGTTCACCCGTACCGCGGCAGACGGGGAGTCATAAAGGCTTCCAACCCAGCTCAACATGTGTGGGCCGAGTCCCACATGCTCGAGAGTGGCCTGCATGAAATCCCAATTGACTCTATCGAAGGCCTTCTCGGCGTCTGTCGCAAGCAACAGTGACGGCACCCCCCTCCTTTGAGCCAAGTGGACAAGGTTCAACACTTTAATGGTATTATCCCTCGCCTCCCTGTGCAGCATGAACCCAACCTGATCTAATTCAATGACATGATGGAGGTGAGGAGCTAATCTGGAGGCCAAGATCTTAGCGAACAATTTCAAGTCAGAGTTCAAGAGGGAAATTGGCCTATAACTGGCCCTCTTTCGGGATGACCAAAATGTGCGCCCTCAGGGTGTCAGCCGGCAGGGTCCTCCCATCTTTAACGGAATTAAAGACTTCTAAGAGTTTAGGGGCAAGGGTAGCCAAAAATTTCATATAATACTGAGGGCTGAAGCCATCGGGGCCTGGGGCCTTCCCTACCGCCGTCCCAGAAACTGCTTTGTGTAGTTCAGCCATTGAGATGGGGTCCTCTAGCTCCTCAAGGGCCTCTCTCGGAAGTTTAGGCATACCCGATTCAAGTAGGTATTACTTTAAAGACTCCCCAGTGTCTTGGTTCTGAACACCTGGGAGGTTGTATAATTTTTCATAGTACGTGCGAAATGATTCTCCAATTTCACTTAAAAGGTGCGTGACCTCCCTCTGGTATTGGTGATTTTTGGGATATATGATTTAACCCGTTCCTCCCTCAGTGCTTTAGCAAGAAGTTTGCCACATTTGTCTCCCGATTCATAATAAATTCTGCGCCAATTATTCACCCGCGCTTTAATTTTGTCGCAGCACATGAATTTAAGTTTTTCTCTTAGGGAGGTTAAAGGAGCCAAGCACGCTACAGCCAGGGACTCTTTGTGCTTCCTTTCCAGTTTCCCAATTTCTCTAAGTAGCGCCCGAATCTGTTCAGCCTTTTCCCTCTTAACTCTGGATCCTATCTTAATGAAGGTGCCCCTGATAACGCATTTGTGCGCCTCCCAGAGGACCCCAGGGGAAATTTCTGGGGAAGTATTGGTTTGGAAAAAATGTTTGATCTCGGTATGCACTTCCTCCAGGATGAGTTGATCCTCGAGCAACGAGGTATTCAGCCTCCATGACCAGCTCCTCGGGATTGGGTGAGGGCAAATGACTGACAACATAATGGGTGCATGGTCTGAGACCGTGATGTTACCTATGGTGGTGCTTGAAACCTGACACAGGGAGGCGTGGGGCACCAGAAACCAATCTATCATCGAATAGGACCCATGGGGTGCTGAAAAAAAGGTATAATCACGATCATTCGGATGAAGAATCCTCCAGGGGTCGACCAATTGGTGGAGCGCGAACGCATTTTTCAATTTCTTCAGTCTTGCGTAGGACTCGTGGGGGCTCCCTCTAGTGGTGTCTATGAGGGGGTCGAGAGCTAGGTTAAAGTCCCCACCCAAAATGAGTTCTCCTTCTTTAAAGGAGGACAGCGTGTTCAGGACCTGTTCCAAAAAAACCACCTGACCCGTGTTCGGCAAGTAGACGTTCGCAAATGTATAACTAAAGGAGGCGATCTTTCCCTTGAGAAAGATCCACCTCCCTAGGTCATCAGTCTTAAAGTCCGCCAGTTCCCATCTATGAGGATGCTGACCCCTCTAGACCTGGAGTCCGTGGAGTGACTGTGATAAGCTCTTGAATAGTGTCTGTTGCCGATAGAGGGCGGGTTTTTGGCCTTAAAGTGGGTTTCCTGTAGAAAGGCCACTTGTGCCTTTAGGCCCCTCAGGGTCCTAAGAATGAGTGATCTCTTCTCTGGACTGTTAAGCCCTTTGACGTTGAGGGAGACTATGCGTACCTCAGCCATGGAGGAACCCTGCGTATTACAACTCCCTCTAATGGTAGGGGCAGAAACAGAAGGGAGCAGGGGAGATAACTATGAGGGAACAAACCGGGGAAATTTCAAGACTTTCCTCAACAGGAAAACACTCGGTCTATACGGGTACTAACTACCCATCGACCAAAACCTACTGGGGGTGCTATGTCCGTTAAGGAGGCAAGGCACGTCCAGGGATTCGGTAAAATGCCCCCCAACCCAGCCTGACACATCACACACAGCAGCCGGGCGACCGGAGGGAACCATAGGCCCCCTAAAAGGGGGCCTAAACAACAAAACACTATTAACCATAGTATGTATAACCAGGATGGAATCTACCTTAGGAAGGTGGCCTGCAGGCCACAGGAATTAACGGCAGCTCACTATTAGGAGTCTGAGGCCTTCCAGGCCAAAGCTAACTTTCCCTTAGGGCCGCCGTAACCGCTAAGTTTTTAGGTCGCCGTCCCCTCTCCCCCTCCAGATGGTCGGGCCGGGGGAGAGAGGGGAGGTCGCGACCCGACACCCCGGGGATCCACAGTTCTGCGTTCAACAAATCTGCTGCTGTCAAGGGGAGCCCAGCTTCTAGCTCTGGCGGGCTGCTTCGGGGGGCCCCCCAGGCATCTGAGATCACGAAAGCTCCTCGGGTCTCCAGGTTTCCTGCCTGTAGGGCGAGGGCGCGAAAGCGGTGCGTCAGGGTCAAGCCAGTCAGGGATACGAACTGGGTCACATTGCAGGAAATCAAACAGATCCTCCAAGTCCTGGTGGGATCTCAGCAGGAACATTCCTCTTGCGTTTTACAATCAGGTGAAACGGGTAACCCCATCTGTAAGTCGCCCCGTTATTCATAATGACCTCAAGTAGGGGCTTCATTATCCTGCGCATTTGGAGAGTCCGTTTAGAGAGGTCTTGAAGAATCTTCACATCCACTCCCTGAAACGTCACCGTACCTTTGTTCCATGCTTTTCTCAAGATTTCTTCTTTAAGCGAGAAGAGGTGTACCCTGCAGACAATATCTCTAGGGTAGGCAGGGTCGGAGCTTTTGGGGCCCAAAGCCCTGTGAACTCTAATTCAATAGGAGTGGAAGGCTCTCTCTTCAATATTTCATTGAATATAGCGGTGGCAATCGCTCTGGCGTCCTCCACGTTTCGGGACTCTGGGACCCCCCTGAGTCTCAAATTGTTTCTACGACTTCGATTTTCAAGATCGCCCAGGTGTAACTGGCCGTTTCTGATCAGTGCATCCTGCTTCTTACATCTTTCTTCCAAGGCTTTAATACGGCTATCAGTTGAGCTCTCGCCTTTCTCTAGAATATTCACTCTTGATGTTATTTCGGCAACCTCATGACGGACCACTGCAATTTCACGTTTGAACCCAGCTTCATATTTCCCTATGAGATTTTCTATATCCGTTTTCGAAGGCATCCCACTCAATAAGGAGATATGGCCTGATGCAGAGCCTCCTCTGAACTGACCTTAAAACCCTCCGATTGTCCGGGGCTCCCGTTTGAATCGTGGCTCAAATGTGATGCAGAGCCTCCGTCGGAATGGCTCCCTAACTGATCCGTCAATTTCACTTTACTCGGAAAGCTTTTTTTGCTCTCTCGGGTGCCTTCAATTTGATCGGGGCTCCCGTTCACGTTCACACGGGCGGCCCGTTTTTCCCTGATTTTTCCTGCCTTTTTGAACGTACCTGCTTGGTTTCCGTCGTATTTGACCTTCAATTTTGGTGGTTTTAGCAAGTATACTTACATCTCCATGGCTCTTCAGTTGCCAATCTGGCTACACGCAAGCGCACATCCCTCAAACTCCCTTGGAATATGCATATGGCCACAAATGCAAATTTTACCCACATCTTTTTTTTTTTCTTTTTTTTTTTGTGGGGGGTTTCCTTGTCCTTAATGCATACCTTAATCATCTAGTAGTTCCTTCTTCCTTGTCCTTAATGCATACCTTAATCATCTAGTAGTTCTTTGTCCTTAATGCATACCTTAATCATCTAGTAGTTCCTTCTTCCTTGCCATTAATGCATACCTTAATCTCTTAGGTGTTCCTTCTTCCTTGCCTTTAATGTTTACCGTAATTGGTTGTGAGTTTTTCTGATTTTTTGTCCCATATCTAAACCTTTTGTGTCATGTAAATGTGTGATGATGTTGTTTGATTGTACATTTGCAGGAAAGACAACTCACAAAATCTGTTTATGTTTTTTTTAATCAAACTTTTTTTTTTTGGTTTTGTGGTTTTGAGTTTTTTTTTTTTTTTGATAAAACAAAAGTAAAAAAAAATTCAAGTTTGAATTAAACATGTTAAAAATTAGGCCTCGGGGTCTTGTGGCTGTGTTTTTCTTTGATCTGTGAATGAAAAAAAAACCTTAGTTTAGCACTGTTTTTATTGTTTGGTTGGGCGTTGTTTTATTGGGGCCCATTTTAAACCAAACCTTCAGCGTGATTTAATGAAAAGCCCAAACTCTAAAAAAACGATTCCGCAGCCTCATCTGTAAAAAAAAGATACAAGGACCCACCATTAATCCACAAAATACATTAACAAGTTTCCTGGCCTAACTAAAGTCACTTTATTAACCTTTTGCTGCCTCACATTGCCCTAGTTCTTCTATCTGCATGTAGCCTAGTTTGTAGCTGCGTACATGGGTTAAACTAAGGTGGGCTTGTATTTAACGTGACAAACTAAGTTGTTTCAGACTATTCTTGAGCTTTGTTTTTTTTTTTTATTATAAGGAATGTGTGCGTGCACATAAACGCACGCTCGCATACTCACACCCATGATGATGTCGTCCTGCTCCTGTGTAAAGATGGCATAGCTCCTGGTATAGCTCTGACGTTCCCCCGCAGTGACGTGCAGGACATCCCAAATTGGTATGCCCCAGAGACATGATGCCTGTAACCCAGCCCTGGATTTCTTCACACTCCAAAGGGCTGGGTTACATGGGTTTTGGCCTGCTTTAAAACATCATGACCAAATCAGGTTAGGATGGAATAACCCACCTCCTTTACATTATTATTAAAGTAACACAGGTTCCCTCACATAAAGCAGAACAAAACCCAGAGCGGCCACTGGTCTTCCCCCTGGAAATCCCAGATCGGGATGCCCCACTGTGTGAAACCCTTTGTAATGAGACTTTACTCAGAAATGGCAGACTCCCTCTCTTAAAGCGGAACAAGCCATGATTAGTTTAATGACCTTTGCAGGCGTATATTGTAGTTCCCCACCAGTCTGATCAAGACAACGGAACCTCATCTTCAAGAGACCAAAGGCTCGCTCCACCACAGAGCGAGTCCTCCTGGGGGCAGTATTGTAGGGCTCCTCTGCCTGTGAAGATGGGTGCAGGATTGGGGTCAGCAGCCAGGGGAGCAAAGGATAGCCAGAGTCTCCTGCCCAAAAACAAAAAAAAACAAAAAAAATAAAAATAAAAAAAGGTGTGCATTGCAACAATAGAAAAGAGGGTTAAATAGGTGAGCGGGGTAGGGTTGGAGGAGAGGACATTTGTAATGAGCCTACATGCACATCCAACCTGTACACTCATTAAAAAAGTCTGGGGAATACTACTTACATAAGAGGGCAAGAACATGACGCAATAGGGTTCTATCACTTAACCCATTTAATTTAATGTTAAAAAATTAGGCTAAAAATATACTAACAAAAAAATTACCAAATAGTGTGTTAAGGGAAAAAACAAAGTCAGACAGGGTGGGCAACCAATACAAGTTTCTGACACATACCCAGTAAGGCGGGTGAGCTCAAATAGGTGCAGCCTGGTTTCTGCCATACTCAGCAGGACAAGACCGCGGAGCTGGCGCCACTGATGTGCTCCAACAGAGGACTGCATATTATTGCCCGAGTGCAAATACGGCTGCTCTGACTTGCCGTAAGTGAAGGCGCGGCGGCCCCGTTTCATTAGGCTGATTTCAATCGGAAAACAAGGCTCTGCATCACTGAAAAAAACGGAACAATGAACGAGGCGTACGTTTTGCCGGGAAACAGCCTCGTGCGAGCCGACAATCGGAAAGGCGGCTGAGCGCACACCTGAGCGCATAAACGCACACTAAAATCAACGTAGCACCCTTTCCTGACCCGATCAAAGCCCAAAACCAACGGGAAAACGCACGGGATAGCTGAACGGGGAGGCTCTGCATCAAGCCAATAGTTTCCAAATGGATTTGCTGTTCTCGAGGGACTACGTCTCCAGGGATATCAGGAGCTGCCACAACTGCCCAACCATCTGGCACGACTGGAGTAAGCGGTGGAGAAGCCAACAGTGCTGCCGGCGACATCAGTGATGGGCTTTTGCCGGGCCTTTCAAGGGATCCTGCAGGGGGGGCGGGAGGGGCGACACGGGTGACCTCATCGGCGCGCGTTCCGACTGCCCTTGTGGGAGACCTGTAGCTGGGGTTTTGGGGATTCCTCTTAAAGGTGCTTTGAGGGACAATTGATGGGATCCAGCTTCACTTGTTCCTCTGGGAGTATAGGCATACTTCACCAGGCCTGCTGCCAGCTTGTTGGAAAAGCCTGTCCGACTACCATTTCCAGCCCTGCCTGTGTCACCCGTTTTTCCTCTTGGGCTCTCCTCCTTATCAGCCGGGCCCCATTGAAAATGTATTTCCTCAGACAAGGGGGGATCGGGCCGCGGACATAAATCAACTGCATGATCCTGGGAGTCACCCGCAACGCTGGGTGGAACAGGGGCACTCCTCCTCCCATTTCTTTTCTTCTTTCCCCCTACAGTGTGCCACACTTCCCCCTGCAATACAAGGTCACTTATTGCTGGGGGTCCCTCGGGGGACACACTAGGAGGTTGGGTTGTGACCTGAGCACCGGCCTCACGTGCAGCAGCGGCCGCCATCTTGGTGCGGGGATCCCCATAAGGGAGATTTCCGGGGCACCCACACCCACTGGGATCAGACCCATGGACTTTGCGGCAGACCCTCAGGCTCCCTCTGTCCCCTCCATCGCTCTCGCCATCTTCGTGCCGGCTCAGCTCCTCAGGCTCCATTGTGTCAGCTGCGGACGGGGAGCAGGCGGCCACCATCTTGGTACACCCATTTACTGTAGAGCTGTAGCGTACCTTAGAGCTGCTGCGGCCTTCTCCCCCTGCCTCGTCTCCGCGCACCGCCGACGGTCCCCGCTGTTCGCAGCAGGCGTCCCCGCTGTCTTCTCCTGCAAAAGAGGAGGCAGAATCACTCCTCTCCACGCTGAACCCGCCGGACGCCCCCGCCGCCGCCATCTTGATTGCTGCAGCCTCCTTCATTCTCTTCTTCTTCTCAGACAGACGCCGGTCCTGCAGAGCTCCACCGTTCTCTCTGCTTCTCCTGTGGCCTTTCAAGCATCTTGTCATGCCAACTGTGTTCCTCCAATCGCCCGGTAAGTGGTAGATGGAAGGGTTGGGAAGCAGGAGCCCACTCACAGACGACTCATCTGCTCCAAGCCGGGACACGCCCCCCCCATCACCAGATTTTGATGCTAGCCTCCAGGCTATCCTGCGGTACCTCCCAACTAAAGCAGAGCTCAAAGCAGACCTGGAGGCGGTGGCGATCAGAATTGAGCGAGCGCTGCGCAGAGAGATCGTGGACATTCAACAAAAATCCTCTGCTCTGGAAACCAAGGTCGTGTCATTTGAAGATAGCCGTGCTGACCACGAAACACGGTTGGCAAATTTGGAGAGGATCCAGGAACTGCACCAACAACAGATGACCAAGCTCCGGTTACAAGAGGACGATCAAGAAAATAGGAACAGGCGTAACAACCTCAAGATCCGTGGTGTTCCTGAATCGGTCCAAGCTGAAGAGCTGCACATGATGGCAACTGAATTATTCAACTCCATGTTGGGGAGACCAGCAGAGGCGGAGCTGATTATCGATAGGATCCATAGAGTGGCGGGCCGTCTGGCGGGGGATCCTCAGGCCCTGAGAGATGTTCTATGTCGAATCCTCTTTCACCGTCATTCTTCGTCGTGCTTGGGAGCGGGGTGGGTTTGAGTGGAATGGGTCGCAGATCTTGATCCTACCCGATGTGTCAGGTCGCACCCTGCAGATGAGATGTGTACTGCGGCCCCTCCTGGATAGACTGCAGGAGATAGGGTCCTCTTACAAATGGGGTCACCCCTTTCACCTGATAATTCGGAAGGACAACTCCACGTTTGCGCTCAGGTCTAGGGCTGATCTGGCAAGCATGTTTGACTTCCTGGGCATAGAGCCCTTCCCAGTCCAGGACTGGTTGGCTTTCGGCCCGCCGCTGCCGCAGAGAATTCCCCAACGGCCCGGGCAGATGCGGGGGGGAGGCGCCCCCCGGAGGAACCTGGTCCGTTGATCTCACGTCTGATCTGTTGTCCTCCATGGGGGTGCTAGGGATTACACGTTCATCTCCCACGCCCGTAACTCATATAGTCGACTGGATTATTTTTTCCTCAGTCACCATGCGCTCACGTGTGATCCCGAGACCTCTATTGGACAGATACTCTGGTCCAACCATGCTCTGGTTTTCCTGAACCTCCCATTCCCAGACGTTCCCCCCAGGCACTGCACTTGGCGTCTCAACGATAACCTGCTAAAGGATATCCCATGCCTGAATGAGATCAAAACCGCTATAGCCAATTTCTATTCAGACCATCGTAATGATGAGACTCCGCTGCCATTGCAGTGTGTGCTATACGGACCATACGGACCGAAGAGAGTTATTGGAGGAAGGGCAAAAACTGAGAGGGTTATATGATCAATGTTTTCTTAGATATAGGGATAGGGGTAGAGCGCGTTTCTATGAGCAATCGGACAAATGCAGTAGGATGCTGGCTCAGTCCCTACACCCAAGGCAGGGCGGTGCGTTTATACCCACCATTAGAGACGCTGATGGGAGGGAGGTCCATAAGTCTCCTTTGATAGCAGGTGAATTTCAAGCTTTTTATTCCAAGCTGT